>OY720683.1:50967750-52277878 GCA_963170755.1 Amphimallon solstitiale | reverse complement strand
TGTTTCCCCCTATCGTCGTCTTGTTATTTTTATGTGAATTGCTCGATGTTAAAAATTCATACCGAAGCCAGGAAAAGAACAGTGTGTGTAATGTAGTGTGTGGTGATGTTGGTAATACTGGGGCGCAGAAAATTCCGTCTTCACGGTCCAAATGTACTTTTATGCCAATTGTAAATCAAAGCGGCGGTACTCTTGTCTCTCTTTTCATCTGTTCCCGACGCACGAAGAAAGGGGGAATAGTTCTGATTTACTCTTATGAGTCGGAACGATGTTATTTGATTATGTTGAGATCATTGTGATACCCACCATTAATGTATTTACGTTAACTGTAAGAGCTTTGGGAAAGTTTTTGGAAAGGCGAGACGTGTTTCTTAATAAGTTAGTATTTTTCGCAATAAATTAGCCCAATAAAAATATCTATTTATTTACAAACGGAAACGACGTTAAAATTGAATTAACAACAGTTTGAAATTTCCAATCAGAATTTTATTTTGAAACCATGCCGGCAAATAATACACGTTACAAATTTAAGAAATTTTCGGGGCTTGTCGGGAAGAAACATATGAAAAGAATAATAATAAAAAAAAGTTTCAAAAAAGGATTTTGCAACGGCTAACTATATTAATGCACTCGAGAATGGTACAATACAGGAAAAGAAATTCTTCAAGGATTACTTAAGACCTACCTTTAATACGTAAAATAAACATATATAATAATAATTATAATAATGCCTTTATTGTGCAAGTTACAAAAGTAGAAAAATGCAAAGACTATAAAAACTTCAAAGCCCAGAAAGATTCAGAATAGTGAAAAAAAGAAGAGCAAAAAAGAGAAAAAGAACTGGACAATCTCAGGGCTCTTAGGCATATGTCGCTGCTCTTGCCTAACCTTGGCTGAACAAACACAAAGGAAAAAATGAGAAAAAAGGTTTTTTTTTTCTGAATACAAGAAAGCCTACCTACTAAGTACTTAAACTAAAAACTTAAACTAAATTCTGTGCGAGCACTTTGATAATTTAAATTGTTGTGACATACGAGGTAGGCGCCATAAATTCTCGGCCTGATATACAAAAAAAACTTACAATATAAGAATTTTTATTTTTCATTGTAATCTCCCGTAACTTCTATACATTTATTACAACGATTAATTAATAATTCGATACCCTTGTAAAAATAATCTGAAGTTTTTCCGTCAAAATGTTCTATAACATCTGCTTGTAACTCACTGTCGTCCTTAAAACTACGTCCTCTAAGGTCTTTTTGAAACATAGAAAACGAAGAAAAATCACAACGTGCCATATCCAGACTATGCGGTGGATGTTCCAATTCTTGAAAGCCGCATTCGCGGATGGTAGCATGTGAAATGGCCATCACCTTTTTTGTTGATTAATTGATAAAAATGTAACGTTAAACTCGAAAATAAAATGTAAATAAATTTGCCTGCTAATCTCAGATCGGATTCTCGAGGACGATTCAGATTACCAGAGATTATTAACTAAAAGGTTCCTAAATCATTTATTAGATGTTAATATAAAAAAATAGCATTTTTTTAAACAATAATTATATTCAAAATCAATGATTTTATATGCTTTACAGACACAGAAAGATTTGATACAATATAATACTTTTATACAACAAAGAAACAAAATAACAGATTAGTTAAAAACCATTATAATGGAAACTTTGAATAATATTTTCATGTAACATTCCTTATATTAAAATGACAACTCAGCTAGAAATAACAACGTATGCCACATGATTCATGTATATTTATATACATACAACACATATTTAAAACATATCGAATTACATTTTAATTCATACATTGAAAACGTTATTCATTTATTGAACATATTTAGCTCACCTAGATAAATATGTTTACTGTTTTTACTTGAATATTGATTTATAATCTTTAATTCTCTATAATCAAAATACACATACATACAATAATCATTTATCATTTAAATAATACCTTATATTAAAGCTTTTTTCTTCTTTATTTGGCGCTTTCCAGCTGACTCTTCTTTGTTCGCTAAATAAGGCGCGAGGACTCAGCTTACTCTGCCATTTGGAGCACAATATCTTTATCACAAAGATATAACACTCTGCACATTTATTATGTATATGCAATTTATATAAATTACAATTAACAACAACACTTCTGGCTGTTGCCGACCCACTACAGGAGTCTTTATTTAAATTATAATTAACAACAACACTTATGGCTGTTGGCGACCCACTACAAGAGTCTGTGTCTACTTGGAATTTGCCTCTCGACACAAAGTCTAACTTTTGACTCATACCTTTCAACACGTATTCTTGCCTTTTATAAGTGAACGCCTGTGATTCCCCGCTCTCTAAATAGTCCGGGCCTTCCTGCTACTTTTTCACACCTAGTTAAGTCACCGCCTGAACGCAACACCGATCTTGAATAAACAGGGATGTTTAGGCGTTACGATACTTATACATAAATACATAAGAAAACTTATGACTATATGTGAATTAACATTACAATAATATATTCATTGATTTTAAATATGTTTAAAAACATTATAAAAGCATGATTAATTTTATTCAATATGGTAAAATTATAATATTAATATATACAAATAGGCTGCACCATTACATTCAGTAGAAAGAAGATAAGTAAAGCTTTTATCGCAAGACCTTTATCTTTTAGGAATCTTTTAACCTTTAAGTAAAAACTTTGACTTAAACGACCAATGGCTTTACTTTATGAGACCCAATAGCATTAGTGCATGCCACAGATCTTATTATCTGCTTTTTTGTTTTTCTACCAACAGTTTCATGAAGATTAAAGCACTTTGGGTTTTAAGCAACATTTTATCGATAAATACCGAAATATTACACTTTAGACCGTATTTATGTTGAAGTAAGAGCGACGATGTTTGCGAAACGAAGAAAATTACGTGTGTTGTTGATTTGAATGCAAGTGTTTATATCGAAGTAATAGCGCAACAGCGGAATACACGTGGATTTTACAAATGAAATTCGTTTTCATAAGTGAAGGTACTGTTTTTCACGGTATACAGGGTTTCCTTTACGCCACGTTCACACTATCGAATGTCAACTTTATACAATTTTCGCGACAGATTGAGAAATATCCAATATTCATTGTGTATCAAGTTACCGTTCTAAACAATTTCACTTAATTTTATGGCAATAGTTGTATATATGTTGCAAACACTGTATAATTAATTATTATGTTTATTTCCTTTATTATATATGTACATTGCAAATTTTATAAACAATTAAAACAATTACTACAAGATATTTAGTGTTTGTCTAACGTTAAGGATTACGCATTACATTTGACAATCTGTGCTCGTACATAGTCTGTTTAAGAGCCCGAAATTGAATTCCCAAATTAAACCGGCGTACTACAATGGGGAGAGATTTTATAATTCAGAAACACAAGTACAACACACATTTCAACTCCCCACATATACACACCGGCTTAATGCAAAACTAATTGAATGGCCATTGTTATTTTAATAATCATTCCCCTTTTCATTCTACCACCCACTGCGTCATCTTCCTTTATAAAACAACGTTTTGACTACTGGACTACGAACCATTGTGCACCACCGGTACCAAGTTAGCTGTTTTGCCCTCATCCGTGTGCGAACGTACAATACACGAGTACGTATGTGTAGAGAGTTCACCCCAAGCTTTAATAAGGGGTCGGCGGGTCATTGAAGGAAATTGTTATTTTGATTTAGCTCTATATTGGATGCAGCACGCAGGATCCGTAATAGAATTGACGCTTGAAGTTGATTATCGGGAAATATTCATTGCTTTCTGGAGTGTGTTTGTATCTTTTCATGTTTCGAGATTCGGCAGTCTAGTGCTTCCAGATGTAGGAGTAGTTTTATTATTGCTTCGTCCGTGTATCGCAGTAACGTTAATATTCTTGAAAAATTGAAATGTTTACCAAGAAACAAAACTGAATATATTTGACAACAGCTTAATAGATATCATCCAAAACTTCAGTTCACAACAGAAAAAGAATTAAACAATGAAATAAACTTTTTAGATTTAAAAATAATTCGAGTAAGTAAGGAAATTATAAATAAGTAAATGAAGTGATTGAAATCTCTTGGTGAAACATGTCAAAATATATGCAAGTAATAACAAATAAAACATTTGGTATTACTTGCTTAAAGAAAATTGTACTTAATATAATAATAAATAATAAATTTAATTCATGCCACTCATGTCAATTAAAAAAATGTAGGTCTTTCACTAATAGATGGAACGATTAAATTAACAAGTGCCAAATACAGACCACAAATCATAAAACAAATATAAGAAACACATCTATTAATAAGTAAGAAAATATAATGCAACGCGGGTGGATCTCGAGATTATTATTCTGTTAGATCGTTTAGTGACGGTAATATTGGGAATTTCATTTTGTATTTGACTAACGAGGAATGGTATCCGGTACTTACTGATAAATGTCCGAATTCTGCCTTTAATAAGTTTATAAATGCGGTGCGTCATTATTTTGATATATCCTTTCCGGTTGTTAAGGTAAATACTTATAGAAATAATTCCAAGTGGATTACATGAGACGTGCTTAATGCCAAAAGTATGTTGTCATTGTATGGCGATCTATGTAGACAGTATCCGGTTTGGTCTAAAATAATAATGGTATAATGAGTATTACCAGAAACTGCTTTCTAGTGCAAAACGTGACCATAATACGTACTTGATTAGTACAGCTTCCAATAAAACAAAAATGGCGTGGTATATTATTAAATCAAACGTAGGAACTTTTACAGATAAAAAAAATAAAGTACTGGAAGTGGTTGATGAGACCAGTAAGACATTAACTGGTACTGATGCAGCCGATTACTTCAACAACTACTTCGTTTCTGTTGCTGAGACTGTTACTGCTGGTATCTTGGTTGGTGGTAGAGGAGATTTGCTACAGAACATTAGTTTAAACGACAGATCTTTCTACTTGTTGCCCACCACTCAGTACGATGTTGAAACAGTTATAAATAAATTAAAATCATCTCACTCCGTTGGGCATGACTGTATTTCTAGCTCACTATTAAAGCGAATTGCTCCTTTTATTTCTGAGCCGTTATCGCATATCATTAATCTATCTTTTTTGGAGGGAACTTTCCCTGATAATTTAAAACTTGCTGATATTAAACCTTTATACAAGAAAGGAGATCATAATGATGTCAAGAGCTATAGACCGATTAGTCTATTGTCATCATTTTCAAAAGTTATCGAGTCCATTGTCAGTGAGAGGTTAATGTCGTTCTTTATTAATAATAATCTTCTAAACAAGAACCAACATGGTTTTATAAAGAGAAAGGATGTAAACACGGCACTCTGCGAGTTCATTAATTTAATTGTTCGGGCTCGAGACACTGAGAATACCGTGTTGGGAATATTTGTGGTTTTCTCTAAGGCTTTTGATTGTGTCGATCATAAACTTCTTTTGAAAAAGTTAGAGAGATATGGAGTTAGGGGTAATGCCCTCAGCTGGTTTGAGTCGTATTTGAGTGACAGGTGTCAGCGTGTCTCTTTGGGTAACCAAAAATCAAGCGTAAAATATACGAGTGCAGGAGTTCCTCAGGGTTCTATATTGGGTCCTGCACTCTTCACTATTTTCATTAATGATCTGTTTAATTATACATCAACCCATGGTTGTACTATGTGTCTTATGCTGATGACACAAATATTATTGTTTCGGGATCCACTTTGACACAACTTGTACAGGGAACCGAGAACGTTATGAACAAGATATGTTACTGGGCTGACGCTAATGGTCTATGCATAAATTTTGATAAGCTCAATTGCGTCGGTTTTGGCCCTGGCATGGCTGGGTTTTGACCGACCATTAATGGCGCAAACATCCCGCTTGTGGATTCAACAAGATTACTGGGCCTATGGCTTGATGATGGATTGAAGTGTGTTTCTCTTGGAGAAGCGAGCTATCAGAATAAGTGAAGATCTGAATCAACGCGATTCGTGCAGAACGTGTTTTACTAAATTAAAGATTTTGACTCTGCCCTCGGTTTTTATTTACGAGATCTTATGTTTCGTTCACAAAAATATGAGCTCGTTCAAATTTAATAAAAAAAAGTCATCCGCATAACACCAGAAACAAGGATCACCTTTTGCCACCTGCGCATCGCTCTGCTCTTTTCCGGAAACATCTGGACTATTTGGGGTGTCAACTGTATAATCGTTTGCCTCCGGACATTAAAAATCTGAATGCTATTTTTGATTTTAAGAAGTCGTTGAAGCAGTTCCTTTTGTCGGGATGCTTCTATAGTATCGATGAGTATTTGAGCGTATCTTAAGTGTAATTATTCTTTGTTGTGTTTTTGTTTTTGACAGTTGTGTTCCCGATTTTGCATTTTTTATTGTTGTTGTATATTATAAACTAGACTAAGAGGTTCTCAAGCACCATCTCCGGCGCAATTCTTGTTGCACGTTGACTGAATTTTTTTTAACACCAGTTTTTAATCAGTCTCTTAACAATATTGCCTTTGTTATATAATTTATCTTGTATGATTGCACTTTTTTTTGTTTTATATAATATAATGTTTGTCATATTTCTTTATATGTATGTATTATGTACAGACGATGTCTATGCTTATTGTAAACCTATGACAAATAAAGTATTACTATTACTATTACTAATGATTTATCTTTCAAGACTAGAACACAAACCTAAAATTTTTAAATAATTAACCCATATGTTATTGTTAGAATTGTTGCTATGCAACTTAATATAAAAAATGAGGTGTGGCCACCACACGACTTTCTTATACGTATGAGCGTTTCAAACTATACAATTTAAAGAATTTTTTTATACAAAACTTATTCAAAATCCTATTCTAAGTACGTTCATTCTCTTAATAAATCGCTATAGAATGCATACTTTGCAAGATATTCGAAAAAAAGTGCTAGTCGCTAAGAGTAAAAGTTCTACTTCCGGTCCGAATTTTGAAACTTCGTATATACAAAAAATATTGCAAATCCAGTTCTAAATACTTTTGTACTCTTGATAAATATATATAGAATGCATAAATTACGACATATTTGCAAAAAATCGAAAGATATTGAAAATAATGTTTTAAATACTTTTATATTCATAACGTCTAAAAAGCATGACTTGCGAGATATTCGCAAAAAACTGCCCCAGAACACGATGGCCATGGTTTTGTGGGCAGATGGTTGAGTTTTGAATTTTTTTTGAACTGGGGAATCTGGATGTTTCCACATGTAGGATGTATTTGCAAGAAATCGTTATTCGATAAAAGTAAAAGTGTTACATCCTGTTCGAATTTTGAAAATTATTTTATACAAAAGTTATTTGAAATCATGTTTTAAATACTTTTTATGCTCGCAATGTACCTGCCTAGAAAGCAGGACTTGCGAGATATGTATTCGCAAAACTCTGATTTTCGATAAGACTAAAAGACCTACTTCCGGTAGGAATTTCGAAAAACTTTTTTAATACACTTTTTATCAAGTTTAATTTTGAGTACATTTGAATTCTTTATGAATTTGTTTGAACTTAGTAATTGACGAAATATTGACATAATTTGATTTTTTCACAACAGTAAACTGCTACTTCCGGTCTACCGATTTTACTCAAAAACTAATCAGATCTCAAGAGGGAAATTATACTCGCAAATACAAAATTTGGAATTGATATCTATAGGCGTTTGACCGATATCGTGGTCACACAAGAGACAAACATTTTTTAAAAACCACTTTTTCGGTATCAGGGGATTTCAAAACGTGAACATCTGCAAAAATCTCGAGGTTGAAAATTTTCATCATCATAATACTTCCTTATGCTACATATAAGAAAGTAAAAGACAAAACTGCTAACTTAAAAATATTGTTACAAATTTATTATGAGAACTGGCAGACCGTCCCTGAATTACAATTTTATAAAAATAAAATAAAAATATTGTTTGACGAGCCGACCGAAGACGTATCTCAAGGAAATTCTGAAAATGACGTAGAATGTGACTGCAATGAAGACGATTCTGGTTTATGTGTTTGCACATGTTTTTCTAAATTTGATGTAAGACTGTAATATTTCAACTTTTCTAATAATTTTTCTGATAGAATTTGACTTGTATCCAATATTCGACTATGGTTGTGTTTCAAAATGGTTTTTATCCAAACAAATTTTTCTAAGGTTCTTATATCCATTTCAATAACCCTAATTACTACGTTAATTGATTGAAAGTATTTCACATACCACGCTGAAACAGGTCTTATGATTTGTGGAAACACAATAACAGTTACTAAATATAATAGATCTTCTAAATAAACTTATTAAACGCTTCTATGCTCTCCTCAATAATTATGTAGAATGGATAGAAGTCAATTACAGAATTGATATAAGAAGTGGTGTAGTTCCAATTTATCCTTACGTGCCACTATTTGAGTTAATTTTTAAAGTATTCACAACTGTCAGGTGCCGTTCTTAATTAAATTATATATAATGAGATGTGACCACCACACGACTTTCTTATACCTATGAGCGTTTCAAAGTATACAATTTTAAGAATTTTTTTATACAAAACTTATTCAAAATCCTATTCTAAGTACTTTCATGCTCTTAATAAATCGCTATAGAATGCATACTTTGCAAGATATTATCAAAAAAGTGCTACTCGCTAAGAGTAAAAGTGCTACTTCAGATCCGAATTTTGAAATTTCATATATACAAAAAATATTGCAAATCCACTTCTAAATACTTTTGTACTCTTGATAAATATATATAGAATGCATAACTTACGACATATTTGCACAAAATCGCTATTCGATAAGAGTACAAGTGGTACTTTCGGTCGGAATTTTGAAATTTTTTTTATGCAAAAGATATTGAAAATTATGTTCTAAATACTTTTATACTCGTATCGTACTTCTCTAAAATGCATGACTTGCGAGATATTTGCAAAAAAACTGATTTTCGATAAGAGTAAAAGACCTACTTCCGGTTGGAATTTCGAAACACTTTTTTAAGACAATTTGTCTCAAATTTAATTTTAAGTACATATGAATTCTTTATAAATTTGTTTAAACTTAGTAGTTGACGAATAATTGGCAAATTTCGATTTTTTCACTGAAGTAAACTACTACTTCCGGTCCGCCGATTTTACTGAAAATCTAATCAGATCTCAAGAGGGAGATTATATTCGAAATATAAAATTTTGAATTGATACCTATAGCGGTTTGACCGCTATCGTGGTCACACACACACACAGGCAGAGAGAGAGAGAGAGAGAGAGAGAGAGAGAGAGAGAGAGAGAGACATTTTTTAAAAACCACTTTTTCGGTATCAGGGGACATCAAAACGTGGACATCTGCAAAAATCTCGAGGTCGAAAATTTTCATCATCACAATACTTAGGTATACTACGTATAAGAAAGTAAAAAATGAGGTGTGGCCACCACACGACTTTCTTATACGTATGAGCGTTTCAAACTATACAATTTTAAGAATTTTTTTATACAAAAATTATTTAAAACCCTATTCTAAGTACTTTCATTCTCTTAATAAATCGCTATAGAATGCATACTTTGCAAGATATTCGAAAAAAAGTGCTACTCGCTAAGAGTAAAAGTGCTATTTCCGGTCCGAATTTTGAAATTTCATGTATTGCAAATCCAACTCTAAATACTTTTGTACTCTTAATAAATATATATAGAATGCATAATTTACGACATATTTGCAAAAAATCGCTATTCTGTAAGAGTAAAAGTGGTACTTCCGGTCCGAATTTTGAAATTTTTTTTATACAAAAGATATTTAGAATTATCATTTAAACACTTTTATACTCGGAATGTGCCTGCCTAGGAAGCATGACTTGCGAGATATTCGCAAAAAACTGATTTTCGATAAGAGTAAAAGACCTACTTCCGGTAGGAATTTCAAAAAATTTTTTTAAGACAATTGGTCTCAAATTTAATTCTGAGTACATTTGAATTCTTTATAAATTTGTTTGAACTTAGTAATTGACGAAATATTTGTAAAATTCGATTTTTTCACTGAAGCTACTACTTTCGGTCTGCCAATTTTCCTCAAAATCTAATCATTTCTCAAGAGGGAGATTATACACGTAAATACAAAATTTGGAATTGATATCTACAGCGGTTTGACCGCTATCGTGGTCACACACAGACAGACAGACACACAGACATTGTTTAAAAACCACTTTTTTGGTATCAGGGGACCTCAAAACGTGGACATCTGCAAAAATCTCGAGGTCGAAAATTTTCATCATCACAATACTTCCTTATACTACGTATAAGAAAGTAAAATGCATTCGATAAACAGTTATACAAGTATTAAATCTTGTCTCCAATTTAAAAGCAGTTAAACATGCGATAATTTCGTCTTAAAACCCGAATCTTGACAAGGCAACCGACTTTAGGCAAGAAAATAATAAATCAAGTCCTTGATCGACTCATAATCGGTTTGCTTCCGTCAAATTCACGTTTCTCTCCGAATGCAATACGGAATGAATTTGTTGATTGCTGCTGGTACGGCATGCAGTACGAATAAATTGATTAAAAAATTAGCTATGCTATGTTACACGCGACGAATTCGTTAAATGAATATGTATGAGGAATCTTTCTAAATGATGCGGGATTTCGAACTGGCGGACAAAGACTAAATAAGAGAAAATCAAATGACGCACCTGCAGCAGGTGCAAAGTGTCTTAATAAATGTATACATACGTACCTCATGTATACATATACAGCAATATATAAAGTAGACTACATATATCATTGTTTATTTGATTTCTCATCTAAAAGCAATATTTGCAAGGTTTTTTTAGCGCGGTTTTGTTGCGGTATAAATAATAAAAATAAGTGTAATTTTACATAATGTAGGATAATCTATCGAATTAATGGACATAAAAATTATTTAAACAAATTGTTCAAAATGTTTACCTTCAGCAGCTGAACAATATCCTAACCAATCGTAAAAATTTGCAATTGTCGCACGGTAATGGAATTGCAAACTTCGGCGATTCTTCCTGACAGCTCTTCTAAGTTATCAGATTTCTCTCGGATATTGTCGTACACTTTATTTGATACATGACTACACAAACAAAAATCGAGTGGGTAAGGTCTAGGCTTCTGGTGGGCCATCTAAATGGTCCATATATCCGAATCCAACTGTTGGGGAAACTTTGATTCAAACAATCGGTGGTTAAGGCAGCACTATGAGCTGGTGCTCCGTCTTGCTAGAACCTTATTTCCCCATTAGCTCGCAACTCATCCAGGTTAGGGCGGGCTACTTCCATCTGAAGCATATCTAAATATTTCTATTGATTTAAGTTCCCGTCGATAAAAAATGACCCCAACATGTTATTCCCCACTATTTCCACATATACATTAAGTTTCTTAGGTACTGCCTGTTGGCCTCTCGAATCTCGTAAGGATTTTGTCGTGCCCAAATTCTTTGGTTTTGCTTATATACCGTCCCATTCAGAGCATATGTACACTCGCCAGAAAACAGGATTCTTGTAAACACGTTCAGATCATTATTTACTTTTTCCATCCAAAATTCCATTCTTGGAAAGAAGTCGGTCGGTAACAATTTGTGAACATTTTTAATCTTATAAGATTGTACTGTTGGGCTTCAACGCTTTATGGCAACTGTTTCTTGAAATTTGGAAGTGGTTGGCAAGCATATTTAAGCTTGTGAAGCAATCATTTTCAACCATCAAACAAGTGTTCATTTTCGTTTCTTCTGTAACGGCCGATGGATTTCTAATATGTTTCCTGTAGTCATAATTTACGCACCTGTGCTCTGGAATTCTTTGTAAATTTGAGTCAGACATTTTTTTCGTAAATCTACTTTTGACTTCGCTTGTCATCAAGCATAATATGTTTAAGCTACCTTTAAGTCGTCACTCAATTTTGTGTGAATTAATTTCAACTGAAAACGAAAAAATAATTATAAAGAACATCTTGATGTCATTAAAGCAATGTACAATTAGTAGAAAAATGTTTGATTTATTAAGTGAAATACAAATTTATTTCTTCAAATTTGACCCGCAGCAAGAGTTAACATGGAAAATAAATTTAGTACGCAAATCCCTGTTTCGCGTTAAAAAAGTGCATAACAATAACTCTTGCTACCCTCTTGTATTTAAATTAAAATGGCCGAGGCCCTAAACAAATCGGTACCCAAAATTCCAAGAAGGTAGTGAGTTAGACACCACCACGGTAATTAACCTTCTATTATACTTTAGGAGGACGCTTGTCTATTAATTAATCACCAACTTATAACACTCTAGTCTTACCTCTTACTTCCCCAAGGGTCGATGTTAAAGATGGGAGTCAGCACTGCCTCCAGCTACAGTCAGAGAAGGGCGAGTTCGAACACCGTACTAAGTCGAAGGTTAAGATGTCAGGGCGCCTATCCGTAATAATATGCTAAGCCCAACAGATATTCAGACCCCGGACCAGGTCCAATGTAAAACTCCCCAGGTGATAAGTAAATAAGACCAATACACACTCATTCAACTTAACAACAGTTTATTGAAATTTAACTAGATCTCAACAGTGTGTCCCAGTTACGAACATATCCGGTTATTTAAATAGTCTTGATTTCAAGAGATATTTACAACAAGAGAAAACAATGATAGTGAAACACAAGCGCAACTCGGTTGCCAGAAAAAAAAAAGTCTGAAGGACTATTCAAAACTTAAATGGTCACCCAAGGTGGTCCACAATTCAAATTTCAGTGACGTGACATTACCAAAATTTTAAAAGTTCAAAAGAAACAGGTGAACACAAGAATAAACTTAAATATCACATTGATTCACCAACAATATTCTTACAAGTACACAATTATAAGGCAACTTGCCAGAAGTCCCTCCAAAGTCGAACAGTTTGATCGTATAATGCAACGCGTCACCCAAAAATAAACACTCTGTATACCAGAGGCATCCGACAATCTATTCGACGTTAGAGAACAGACTCTAAGTTGTAAGATATCTAATTCTATATAAGAAATAGCGCTAGTTAACTATGCTTTACAGGAAGAATATGTGATTAAATTAAATTCATTAATCTCTTACGAGATTATACCAAAAATAAATTACAATCATAGACTAAAATGCATTAAATAACATCTAAGAATTTACACAAGACCGATGTGAGGCTACACTGCCCATACACATCCCAAAATTTAGTTCAATTTCTAAGTCCAAAATTAAAATGGCTACGTAACGTCTCCAAAAATGTCAAAGTAACCTCCAAAATGGGGTCACTATTGTTAATAAAACTACGTTAAATTAATTAATTCAAAACATAAAGGCTCACAGGCCACAAGAAGTTAAATTAGGAAATTACGATTACTTATTTAATTATTTAGCCCGGAAAATTGAAATTCACTGTTCAAATTACACGATATTGACACAAAATTAGCCAAACTGTTTAGTCAATTAAACTCTACCCTCTGGATAATGTCAGAGAAAATTTACACAGTCACAATACCTTAAGGCTGGCGTCTCGGTACGCTGCACCGGACAATATTCACGTTGAAAACAGGCTCACATTTTTTTGATAAGAAATGGAAACTATTAATTTAATTGTTATAAAAAGTACACAGTTATGTTAAGGAAACTTGATTCGAGGTCGTAGGGGGTTTTTAAATGTCTAATTGGGCTGTTTTTACACTATATACTGTGAATAAAATACCCCTTTTAGAGGTAAAAATAAATATTTTTTATCTGTAATTTTCAAATAAAATATAGCATTCTTGCACCCCCCTTGACCTCAAAAAATTAGTTTGCATTGTAACAAAAAATACTGCAACGAAAATAATATCTTCGTTTGTAAATGGTATCCAAAATAAAAATGCGTGGACATTATATGAAATTAGGGTTACAATTCAACTATAGTGTGGAGAAAAACCGTCAAGATGCAGAATTATCACGCCAGGAACTTGAATATTAGTGTAGCTTCTGGGCATTAGGGGGCACTGGAAATTGTGCGTATATATGTACCTATTATTAATTAAAAATGTCAGGATAGGTACTTTTATTTACGCAAAAGTACAATTGCTTACAATACTTCGTCTAATAATAAAAACAGTTATATATTATTATTATTATATATTCAACAGTTTAACACTTTGCGGAATGTAATATAAAATATATACCTATAAAAAACAAAAACGATAATAAATTTGCTATAGGTATAATAATCTTACACAGTGTTTACTTTCGAGCGATGTATATTTATAGCAATTTTTGACAGTTTGACATTATTTGAAATATGTGTGTTGTGATAACTGGACGAAAAGGGAAAACCTTTATTGATTTAATATACGATATAATTAACTTCTTATAATGTTATCTAATTACGATTACATGTGTATTGTATTGTACTGAAATAAGTAAAATCTGCAGTGGTACAGCTTATATCTTGATAATCTCGAAGACTTAAACAATGCTTCTGCTCGTACTATTATCAGAATATAATATCCAAACAATCACATAAACATGGATAAACTAGAAGATGGTATACCAACTCTAGGTATATTTTATTTAGTCTACTTCAGAAAATTAAATAATTCTTGATGCACAAATTTATTGAATTTTGCGACGGGACTACAAAGGCTTTTGATACCTATAAATATATATAGGTACATTTTTTACTTATTCAATAAATTTTATTTACCGGTGCTTAACGCAAATTATCATTGTGTACATTACTCTAAATAAATACTATTTCATTTATTCATAGTGTATGATTAAATAATTAAAAAATATGTACCTATGTATTTATTAATAAGAGTCTATTTGAAATATGTAAATGTACAATAGCTTAAATTACATCAATAACTTACGAAAGTAATTTTTATATTATACACGTACACACAAACAAAGAAGCTGCAAGATTTACTGTTGCAGAGCATAACAAAATCTATATTATTCCTACTAATAATATTTATACGTCTAATTTGCTATGATTCCGATTGATAATTGGTAGAAAGGATTAAATATAATACCTATATACGATAAATATAACAAGCTTTTTTGAAAACTTTTTGGCTTATGAGCCGCCATCTGAAAAAACCGCTAAATTTTTGCACTATACCAGTTTTTACAAAATATCTTCCAAAGTATTCCAATACTTCCCGAGATAGACCTCTTTGAATTTACAGATTTTTTCTTAAAAATGTAAAAATCAAAGATTTTTAGTTGGTTTTTGCTCGATAGTAAGTATATAGTGAATCCTACGCTAAAGTTTGACACTGCATTTATAGTAGAGGTAAATAGCTAAAGTTCCGAAGCTCCAAATGTGGCTTGTCGTCCAGACACATTTTGTCTTATATAACAAAATATCACCATTTGGTTCTTATAATGTAAAGTTGAGGTATATCTGACACTTTTCTTGATGAAACTTATGTAGTATATAATTTATTTATAATTATTTATCAATTATTTATTTACTTACAAATTTATTGATATATAATTCACAGACCTATTGAATATATGAGATATACAAACTTAGCAATAAATGAACTTTTTTTTGTTTTTAATAAATAGATACATTAATTTTGTCAGTATTAAGTTATTGCGTAACGTGTCTTCCTAAAAGACTACAAAAATATTCAAAAGAGAGTATCATAGTCTAAACGAGCTAGAAGAATCAGTTTGGTCTTAAACTTTAGCTACCTACCTCTACTATAAATGCTATGTCAGACTTTAGCGGAGAATACACCATTTACTTACTATCGAGCAAAAACCGATTATAAATCTTTATTTTGACATTTTTAAAAAAAAATTCTCTAATTTCAAAGAGGTCTATCTCGGGAAGTAATGAAGCTAAATATTCCGTTTTTGTATTAAATTGTAGAAAATTTTCTCTAGTTTAATAAGAACGTAAACGGCTTTTTTGCTCAAACTAATACTTTAGGAGATATTTTGTAAAAAGAGGCTAAAAAATTTAGCGGTTTCTTCAAGATGGCGGCGTCTGCGGTAGTGGGGAAAATAAGAAAACTTGGAACTTTGCAACAGTGTACCAATCCATACACCATATCAAAATATCAAAGGTACCCTAATTAATTGAACCATGCGAGATTTTTTGGTATAGTTTGACTGGGCTATATGTATATTCTCCAAGGATATTACATCGGTGGTGTTTCTATCACAGAAAGTTAATATTCTACGTTTTAGATATCTCTTGAAGGTACTAGATTTGGTAGACCATATAAAAATATGGCACAAAAGGCTTAATTATGTGTTCTGCATGTTCAACCATTTCGTCAGGTAGATAGCTTCTTTTTCGGTGGTTTATACCAAAAATTCTTTATGTTGTCATTAATAGTGAAATATTAGGTAAGTCTATTAAAAGAATATAATAGTTGATATGTCATCTTTGGATAATATGGAAAATCAAAACCTTATTTTGGCAAACTTACTTCAGTTCGGTAAAATATATTTAGGTACGTTTAACAACTAAAATAATTACTTTCACTTCTGAATGTTACGCATCTCCAATATTATTTAAGAAGATAATAAAATATGAATAATGTTAAGTACAGAAGCGCAGTTGATTTTTGCCAAAAACACTAGTGTCACCTATAGACAACCTATAATTAAACAGATTTACTATGAAAATTAATTGTGGACTAAAATATAAACGTAAGTAATTAATACCTATTGATCTTTTCTGGTTACATTCTGAATCATATCTCCTAAACACACAGTTAAAGTTACGAAAATCACAATATAAGCTGTATGTTTTAGTTCATATGTTCAGAGACCGGACACGAGCGGCCGATGACTCATCACCCACGCGCACTATTGAAATTTTGTATTTTTAAAAAGTTTTTAATTTTATTTATATAATTGGATAACAAGTGGGTGGTGATCTATAAAATACAAAATACTTTTTTATTTGTTTATACTGTAGTTCAAATCGAGCAAATTCTCCGTACTTTATTAATCTCACGAAATATAAGGTAGGTAAATAGAAGAAAGGAATTTAACATTAAAATCGACTTTTTTGCTGTCCGTTTTCTCGACGAAACCAGATGTTGCATCACCATACGAATAGTGCTATTCAATAACTGCGTGATGTTATACATTATTTCTTTTGTCATTCATTACACAATGTTTAGAATAAAACTGCAGTCTATGGTCGACTGTTCTACTTTTTCTACCCTTTGTAACACATCACACAAAATGTCACTCATAAATATTTTATTTTCATTACTTTTTAACAGTTTTTGTGCGGCAATAGAAGCTTGATGGCATTGTCCATCATTCTTTTTACGATGACCCATGTTTTAAATCCAAAATTCATTAAACACATTACAAATTAAGCGAGAAAGAATACTTCAAACTGACTTGTTCTTTACCATGTCTATAGTCACATGAATTACTAAATATTGTTATTATTATTACTTCAAAAAATATTTTTTCCAAACATAAATTGTTTTATTCCTATTTATTTTATAAGGTGTACCTACTTGAAATTTTATAAATTGCTATAAATGAATGCTTGTATTTATTGATGCTTGACTGTTGAGATTATTTCTATATAGTCAGGTTCGTAATAAATACTAGCATAAATTCAAAATACTATGTAGACAAAAACGTGTTGAAAGCGTTTCTTTAATAATTTTTTGTGCCTGTTAGTTTTTTGTCTGTCTATGTTCGAGTTCATTTAAAAGCCCCAGATATAAATTTGTTGCTGTAATAGCAATCTACATTTCTATTGCTTCATCTCTCATCCTCAATTAAGTTCGTCTATTTGCCAACATGAACCGCCACCTTACCGACACCTAATCCTACCCCCCCACATTATATTCTTCATCACCACCAAACTGAAAACTAAACGCCAGCCTTAAGAAAGTCACATCCAAAGCTTCCAACACGACACCTCCTACGAAACAAGCTTATGCCATCCGGTGATATGCTTATAATAATATCTAATGATCATAATTATCATCTTTAATGTTCAACAAATATCTCTAATTACAGGATAAAAATACATATGAAGTATAACAAGCATTTGTTGAACATAATTCTAAAATCCTATCTACAATCACGACAGACGCAATTTCTTTAAAAAAAAAAAGAAATGACGTAAACTTAACCAAGAGCAGATGAATTTAACAATTTCGGTAGCGTTGTTTTGCTATATATCAACATTAAATGCATTTGGCATTGAAGGCATAAGACATTTTATATGTAGGTGATCTAAGCATTATATTGGTGTACGCCTAATAGTTTAATTTACTCATTACTTGAGCAGCATCGACACCGAGTTCATAACGGTAAGCGGAAAATGTAACTAAGATATACAAATTAAACGTAAAGAGAACCAAAGAAAAAACTCCAACTAAAATTATTTAAAAGACCCACAACAATAAATAATTAATAACGAGGAAAAGCGAAATTTACCTCGTAAGAGTCCTGTCAAAGTGGTGAACAAATAAATAATATTATTACTTTTATTATTATACAGGCCTACGTCAAAAAATTATTGCCACGGATTTGAGAACTGTTTTTTACGTGTCTTTCTACACGAAATCTGCATTGATAACTCCATGTTGTGCAGTTCTAAATCACATATACAGATTGTCGTAGTTAAAAGTTAATATGCATCTTCAAATACACACACATAAACATGTACCTATGTATAAGACCGGTGGTGTGGGGAGATAGTGGGGAGATCGAGAGCGGGGACAACACATTCGTTCCGTAACTTTAGAGCGTGAACGTACATATATTGTATCTGAGCAAAATCGCAAATATTAATACCGCTGAAGGAAATAGAGCGATTGATTTGGATGGCTTAAGAGAACAAATTCTTAACGCCATACAAATGATTACTCCTGAAATGCTATCGAATGTACGAAATGGGTTTTATAATCGTTTAGGGTACTGCTTGATGCAAGAGGGACAGACATTATTTTGTTTCGTTTTAAATGTGAGAATTTTATTTAATTTTTTATAAGAATTTTATTTTAGTTACAAATTTTATAGAGTTTTGTTTCAGTTCAATGTTAATACATTATACATCAGTTACCAAAATATTATACAAAAGCCGTAAAGAGCGTAGCAATTCCTTAAAGCAAACGTCTATATACTAACTGTCAACGTTTTGCACTAAAGCCTGTGCACAGTATAGTACTATACTGAGGCCTGGGTACCCCGGTGTCCCGATATGAACTCATCTGTACTCCCCTACTATCGTACCCCTCCATTTCATGTTTGCATGCACATGTGTGCGTGTCTGTATTTCCCTATATCTACTTTTATTTCAGTCAAACGGTATAAGGATTGATTCCTGTATTCGCCATTGTCAGGCTGCCGTACAGTTAGTTCTAGGAAAATCCACCAGATGGAGTAAGCATTGTCTGTCCGGTAGCTGAAGTAACCTTCAAAATTTCAGCTAGAGTTAATGTTAGAGTTGCTATAAAGTTAACCTAAAATGTACTATCTTGTACATTGTTGTCTTTGTGTTGTTGAATCGACATAAAAGAGTTAAGATAGAAGAAGTTATGTAAATCATCCTGATGTGTTATGCTACATATGCGGAGCATACACATTAAAAGAAAACAGAAAAACTATTAGTGACTTTGTAAAGAGAGCTTATCTTTGAGAGTTTGGTGTTAACCTTGGTGGTCATGATCAAACCTTGGCGCAGTATCAGGTATGTAAAACTTGTACAGACATTTACGATAGTGGAATACCGAGAAAAGAGAGAGTCTCAAATTCGGCGTATGTACGATGATTTGGAGAGAACTCAAAAACCACTTTGATGACTTGTTATTTCTGTCTAGTAAATATTACTGAAATCAATCAAAATAACCGTAGCAAGTGAACTTATCCTGATTTAGTTTCTGCAAGACGCCCGGTTCCTCACTCAGAGAAATTGCCGATTCCAACGTTTCACCAACTACCAGAGCTCTGCGAGGACGAGTTGTCGCTCTGATAATATCGAATGTGAAAGTAATTATGAGGTGAAGTCATTAATTCCCCAGCGTTTCGAGCAGGATAAATTAAATGATCTCACCAGAGATTTCAACCTGTCAAAAGAAGCTTCTGAATTACTGGCTTACAAGTTGAAAGAAAAAAAATTACTCTAACAAGAAACCAAAATTACTTTTTACCTTACAAGAGAAAGGGGTATGCAACTCTTCTTCTTTCAAGAAAAGAATCTTGTGTATTGCCATTATACATGGGCGATATAGGGGAATACGGTTAAGTTTCACTCAGACTAGACCGACTCGTGTTTTGTCGGCTCTCGGGGAAGCCGGTAGGTAATACGGTGCCCGAGAGCCGACAAAACACGAGTCGGTCAAGTCTGAGTGAAACGGATCCGTATTCTCCTATCTCGCCCATGTATAATTGCCACGAAATTAGGGGACTCCTGAAAAACATGAGTCTTCCTGAATGTTTTCCATATGATTGGCGCGAATTTATTTACAGCTCAAAGCGACGTTTGAAATGTGTTCTTCTGCACACAGGGAACAAATATAGTTCAATACCGATTGCTCATTAAACGAAAATGAAAAAAGAATATAACACCATAGCGTTGGTCTTGGAGACGATAAAGTATCATGAACATCAATGGATGATTTGTGTGGGTTTAAAAATGGCAAACTTTCTCCTTGGATAGTAAAGGGGCCACACCTACTATACCTGCTTCTTATGAACACTGGGCTTGAAATGAGTGGCCTAAGAAAGAAAACATGGCTTTTGGAGGAAAGAATGACATTAACGACCCTTTAGTTTCCTCTATTTCATATCAAGCTAGGCCGTATGAAGCAGTCGATAAAGGCCCTTGACAAGCACATATCATGCTTAGCATATATATGGGGGAAAGTCATCAGTTGGGAATGGACAAAATTGACGGCCCACAAATAAGACATCTCATTAAAATTCGATGAATGAGGCTGAGTGAAAAACCTGAAATTCATTTGCTGCTGTTATCGAAAGTTTTCTAGACAAACGCAATGCTGAAAACTATGTGGAACAGGTAAACGAGATGCTTAACAGTTTCAAATCCTTTAGGTGTTCATGAGCATTAAGGTGCAATATTTACACAGTCACTTAGACCGCTTTCCAGAAAATTTAGATGACACCAATGGAAACATTTCACCAGGATATTAAAATTATGGAGGACCGCTACCAAGGAAGATGGGATACGTACATGATGACAGATTACTATTGGATTTTAAAATGGGACTGTTCCAAAATACATTCAGGACTGTCACGGAAAAGAGACTTCTGAAATTTTCAGTGACCGGTTGGTTTCGTCGATGACTTTTCCTCTATTTTTCTATATAATAATGTTTGTATAATATAATAATAAAAAGTCGGTGTTTGGTAACTTAAAATAGTGTAACTTATACTTTATCAAAATGTTATATCTTAGACATTTGAGCTCGTAGGCAAAGGCAATATTTAAATTCAGAGCTTCAAATTTAAATGAAATCAGCTTCAAATACACCTGCACCGAGACAATTGTTGAGTTGTGTTACCATATCATTCGATCATAGGTTACTTCAACTAAGAATTGAATGATGGCAAAGTATGATAACTCAGGTTTTCTAATGAAGATAATCATAATTTGGTGAATTTGGAAAATTTCTATTGAAAGTTTTTTAACATCATTAGTACTTTTTCCATCTATTCTGTACCTTCTATGGTTGAGTTAATAAACCGTTTACTTTCCTCCACTTTAGGTGAAATATTACGTAACATTTAAAATTACTGTCACATCATGCGTTTAACGCCTGAAGTATCGTCATCTAGGTTTTCTAAATTTCATAAAAACAACAATTTATACCTTCCGCTCGCGTAAAAACGAACAATGGCACGTTATCTTAGCTACAAATTGAATTGATTATATGTGTTCTTGTGGCATAAGGTGGACGACAACGTCACCGAAACTAGAAGAAAAATTGGGGCCGCTGCGGGACAGGGAAAAAATCTGAAATAACTGAGAGGCCATCTGCACCCACATTGTGTTCTCCAGACAGTGTCTGAATATGTCGAGACTTTAGGCAGGGAAAACAAAAGGTAACGCGGAATAATTACGTGTAGAGGTTGGTTGGCCTGTTGATGTCCGATCGTTCGGTGGTTCCCAGCTGTCCCGCCACGTGTTTCCGGACCTTGCACGCATAACATACACACGAAAGAAACATTTTAAACGGGCAGGTGCTTCGTGAGTAATCTTCCAAAATTTCAGTCTTCCATTTTATTATATAGGTGCATATTTCTTACATCTTTTTAACGATCATTTCCCTTCGCCCGTTCGTCTTCGTTCGTGAATCGTATCGTTTCTTTTTATCTCCTATACGTCATCACGTAATGTTGATGGTCGTGATGATACGTTCCGAAGAGATCGTCGGTGCGGGTCCCAGCGCGTGCCACCTAGTATTAATTTATGATTACCTTGGGGGTTACAGCTCACCGTGTGCTTGCCAGATGCCTCATTTCCTCTGTCCGAATCCTTTTTCTTGTTGCTCTCGGACGGTGATGTGCCTTTTTGATTTTTTTCTCGTGTAATTTCAAACAGGATGTGTCGGTTGTTAGGTCGACGTTCTGAAAATTGGGAACTCTGTCGTTTAGTTAAAGTTAATTGGGCGTGAATGGAGAATAGAAAATTACGATATAAAATGATAATGAAAATTGGAGAATAGGGAGAAGTTAAATGCATTTCAAATGACACAAGGAATTCTGAAAATGTAGAATATTGTATTCAAATATACAGGGTGGGGCACCTCATTCCCGTCGGTTTATATACGAAAAGCGGTAATATGTTTCATTTTTATTTTTATTAAAGGTTGTCTAGGTTCATTAGGAGCACGTTTTAAAATTATTTTGAAATCTACAGAGTGATCCAAAAAAATTTGGCACACCAAAGTTATGAAAATTTAAATGGAACACCCTGTATATTATGGGATATTTTGATACTATATGCTAAATTAAGGCCACTTACTGTTATATCCCCTATACCTAACTCAACCTCTTTCGAGATATTTCCCTATTTTTGAAAATGTAGATCAAAATTTCAGAGATATTGCTGTCTTCCATATTTGAGCGAGTTATTTTAAATTGTATTTAATGTATACTCAAAGCATTAGACTCTAAGATAAGCTAAAGTTGATATCTAAAAATTATACAGGGTGTTTAAAAACTACATTTGTGTTTTGACTAACATTAAGGCAAATAACTTTCTTATTTTAAATGGAACATCCTGTATTTATTGCCATATTTAGATTCTAATTTTAATTGTTTTTAAGACTGTATTAGGGTTTCCTATACCTATCTCTTATAGTTTTTTGGTAATTTAGGATTTTCAATTTCAAACACTAATTTCTTGCAAAATATTTCTCAAAATGCTAATATTTATTAACTTATCGGGTTGATTGGTTTTGTTTCACATTAATTAAAAGGCATCATAACTAGGTAAATAAAAAATACATACTTTATTAAACAAACAACAAACTTAAATTGTAAAAGAAAACTAATGTATTAACAAGTGCTCGAAATTATGTCCATCTGTTTCAATGCATAATCGAATTCTCTCTTGAAAGGACTGTTTAACTCTTGTTAAAATATTTGGTGTTATATAACGAAACGCTATTCTTATTCTTTCTCTCATATCGTCGGGTGTGGTTGGTGGTGTATCATAAATGATATTTTTGACATATCCCCATAAGAAATAATCAGGACTCGTTAAGTCTGGGGATCTTGCTGGCCAATTCTGTGGACCGCCGCGTCCTATCCACCTATTTGGTTATTGCCTATCCAATTCATTTCTTACATTTACTTGAAAATGCGCTGGCGCACCGTCTAGTTGTAACCACATCCTTTGACGAATTTTAAGTAGTATATTTTCCAAAAGTACAGGCAAATTGTCTCTTAAAAATCGAAGAAACATGGCGCCGTTTAAGTGACCATCAAAGAAGAACGGACCTACCACTTGCGTTCCAATTATTCTACCCCATACATTGACACACCATCTGTGTTGCCTATCAATAGTTCTAAAAAAATGGGGATTTTCGTCACTGTAGTAATGAAAATTATGTTTATTAACTAATCCGTTATTATGGAATGATGACTCATACGAAAAAAGTACAAAATCGGAGAAATTTTCATCTTCACTAAACTTTTCTAAAACTCATAAACAAAATACGAGTCGTCTATCGTAATCTACTTCCAAAAGTGCTTGGTGTAATTGAATACGATACGGGAAGAAGTTGTGTCTTATTATAATTCTTCCGACGCTCCGTCTGCTTATTCCACTGGCTTCACATATTTTTCGTTGACTTGTATGCGGATTTTCTGCCAGAGATCCGATAACAACAAAATCATTTTCTTCATTTCCCGTAATTGGACTTTGCCGTTCTGGTTTCTGATAACGCACACTGCCTGTTCTTCGGAAAACTTGCAATAAATTTTCTAATGACCGCCTGTCAGGATGATGCCTGTTAGGATATTTTTGAGCATAAACTATTGATACTAGCAAGCAATTTTCGCCACACTCTCCGATTACTAAAATCATATCCACCTTTTCGTTTTCAGAGTAGGTTCTCATTTTAAATAATTAAAATTATTTAAACGACGTCGAATAGCGTTGATGTCTTAACTAATATGTACTGTCACTGTCAAATAGTTTATCTGTTTGAAGTATTAATAACAGCGGCAAAGCCTACTTTTGGAAAAATTGCAAGAAATTAGTGTTTGAAATTGAAAATCCTAAATTACCAAAAAACTATAAGAGATAGGTATAGGAAACACTAATACAGTTTTAAAAACAATTAAAATTAGAATCTAAATATGGCAATAAATACAGGGTGTTCCATTTAAAATAAGAAAGTTATTTGCCTTAAATGTTAGTCAAAACACAAATGTAGTTTTTAAACATCCTGTATAATTTTTTGATATCAACTTTAGCTTATCTTAGAGTCTAATGCTTTGAGTATACATTAAATACAATTTAAAATAATTCGCTCAAATATGGAAGACAGCAATGTCTCTGAAATTTTGATCTACATTTTCAAAAATAGTGAAATATCTCGAAAAGAAGTTGAGTTAGGTATAGTAAGCGGCCTTAATTTAGCCTATAGCATCAAAATATCCTATAATATACAGGGTGTTCCGTTTAAATTTTCATAACTTTGGTGTGCCAAATTTTTTTTGATCACTCTTTATATTTCAAAATAATTTTAAAACGTGCCCCTAATGAACCCACACAACCTTTAATAAAAATAAAAATAAAACATATTACCGCTTTTCGTATATAAACCGACGGAAATGAGGTGCCCCACCCTGTATATAAATGACAGCATAGCATATATATTTATATTTATTTATTGCATTCACCCGATGCAACAAGTTAAAAATACACAAAGAATATCCATATTCAGCTGTAAATATTCTTTTGTTCTTAGTAATTCTATATAGAACATAAAATTTGCGAGATATTTCAAATAACTGCTATTTGAAACAAAATGCAAAAGGAAAAGTCTCTTACCACAAAAATTAAAAAGATGTAATTAAAAGATTACATCTTTTTATATATATCTTTTTAATTTTTGTGGTAAGGGACTTCAGATTTTGAGCCACACAGTCTCCACCCATTATTGAAATTGCTATTTGATATGAGTAGAATTATTACATCCGGTCCAAATTAAAAATTTCAATTATACAAAAACAGTTTCATCAATCTATCTCTAAATACTTTTGCACTCATAATATATCTGTATAGAATGCATAATTTGCGTGATATTTCGCTACGACAGAAGTCCTACTTCCTGTAAGATTTCTAAAATTCACTTTTTATTATTTTTATATTCTTTAGAAATTTGTCTAAACTTAGTATTTAAGGAGATATTATAATTCCTATCTATCTATTTTACTCAAAATTGAATCAGATCTCAATAATAATAATATAATAAAATTAATAATAATAATACATATGTGAAAAACTAATAACAAGAAGCAAATCAGAAAATAAGTGAAAAATATGAAATACATTAAACTATAAACAAATAATGAAAAACATCAACACCAAGGTTATTAAAATTCCTGGCAGAATGCACCATAGGAGCCCTTAGCAAAATATTCGTTCTGGCAATGGGAAGCAGAAGCGCCTCATTCACCCTTGGGCTTTGACGAGGCACTCGAAAGTTAACTTCTGCTAGGAAATCAAGAAAGTCTCTTAAAGAGAATGATATTTTTTAACAAAATTAGCACTAATTAGGTGTCGCCTTGATTCAAGCGACCCAACCTCATGTCGATCCAGGAGCAACTTATAGTCAAATCCACGAGGAGGGTAAGGTCCATATAGTTTATAACACAAATAATTTAGGAACTTACGTTGTACTGATTCAATTACATTAATATGGTAATCATATATAGGATACCAAACGAGAACGGCATATTCCAAGTTGCTAACAACCAGTGTGTAAAAGTGACTTGAGAGTAGCTATGTTCTCAAAATCTCTGCAGGTGCGGATAATGAAACTCATTGCTCGAAATGCTGACGCAGTGACTAGGGAAACATGATCAGCGAAGGTAAGCTTTTCATTAAATGTAACTCCGAGATCATTGACACGCGTTTTGCGGTTGATTGCGATGTTGTCAATAGAATAATTGTTACAAAATCTACTGGGTTTTCTGATAAACGAAGCGAAACACCATTTGTCGACGTTCACTTCAATTTATTTAAAGAGCACCAATTTGTGACTCGGTCTAAGTTCTTTTGAAGAAAGGCAGCATCTTGAGCTCCATCAATTCGATGAATTTTTTTAGATCATTAGCATAGGCCAAAACATTCAATTGATTGAATTTATCAAAAATCATTAACAAATATGTTAAATAATAAGGGTCCAAGATTGGACTCCTGGAGAACTCCAGAGGTAGAAACATACATCCTTGATTTGTAGCCATTATACTAAACGAAGTTACTTCTTTCAGCAAGGTGAGAACCAAGAAGTGTTAACAATGAGTTGCTGAAATCAAATAAACTCATTTTAGTCAGGAGAGCGGCATGCTAAATGGTGTTGAGGCACGAGAGAAGTCTGTATAAATAACATCCATATGTCCAGTGTTACACATAAAGCCTAAGATAATGTGGCGAGATTCGAAGTGCTAGACCTCTTGGACATAAAACCATGTTGGCACAGCGACAACAAAGATTTTATGCTGTTGTATATATATTCATATAGCATAGCCTCATATACCTTTGCAAAGTTTGGTAGGATTGATTTCGGCCTGTAATTATTAATATTGGTATTATCTACTTTATTATTATCTACTGTAAAGGGCATATACAAGTAACCTTCCAGGTCTGAGGAAAGACATATGTCTGCAGAGATGATAAATTAAGTATGCTGCAAAGAGGCTGTGCAAACATAGACACATAATCACGAAGCAGGAAGCTGGGAATATTATCATGTTCGGAGATAAAGCTATTCTTTGATTTCTTCAGCTGTTCTCCCAATATTCAAAGACGGCATATTTGAATGCATATCTCGAAAGTCACAACTGCCAGAACCTGGCAAGAATACACCAGAAAAAAACAGACGCAAAATCATCAACAATTTGCTGAGGGCCGTCGAATTCGATGTCGCCATTGAAGAGTTTACTAGGAATTCTGTAGCTTCCACGTTTGGATCGTACAAATTTCCAAAAAGATTTAGGGTCACCAATGAGAGAATGTTGAATACTCTTAATATAGGTTTGATAGGCCATGGCAATATGATCTTTACTAGATCTGCGTAATCGGAAAATTATACTCGTAAATATAAAGTTATATATTGATAGCTAGAGATAGATATATTTCTTTATACTGCGTATAAGAAAGTAAAGAATCAAAACTGCTTCCTAGACTCTAGAGCAGTGGTTCTCAACGTGGGCGGTAGCGCCCACCAGTGGGCGCTGGAGGATTTTGGGTGGGCGCTGTACGGTGTAAAGGTAAAGCTACACTACACAGTAAAAAATTAGTACAATTATACAAAAATGCAAAATGTTTAATATCGGCGCTCACCAATGTTCCTATTATGCATTGTTAACCCCATCGTTGCTATGGTTACGTACATGCTGTTTCTATTTCTGTGCTTAACTATGTTATTGTATGTATGACGCAACGCGCGGACTCTGTGAGTCAACGTGAGTATAGTGGACCGCATCTCGAATGTTCCAAGGTCGAGAGAGTTCGACTTTCAGAGAATTCCATGCAGTGCGGTATATATAGCGAAGTCATTATTCGCATGATTCATTCTATTTACGATAGTCAGCGATAACGTTCGAACAGAGACAAATATTCAGTGTGCGATAGTTGTGTGATTAATTAACAGAGTGTTAATCAAAAATATTGTACATTTAGCACACACGGTTCTGCTATAAAATAAACAATATATATTTGAGCTGAATTAAAACTAGGTAGAGGAATTTTTATAATCGAAAACCGTTTATTACAGGTAATAATCATTTATTGATGTTGGTAATGTTTTTAATAACTCAAATTATTTTAGAAATCTAACTTATACAAAATACTTTAATTATATTGCTCCAACCAAAATTGTTTAACATTGTTTTACATCGGTCTTTTTTACACGACAGCAATGGCCCCTCCAGGCAAAAAGCAGAAGGTGGTACGCCAGTATTCAGTCGACTATATAGCCTTCGGTTTCGTACCAAGCCCAGCGGATCGCACAAGACCGATGTGCCTCATTTGTTCCAATGTCTTCTCAAATGAAGGTATGAAACCCTCTCGTATGCGTGATCATCTAGCAAAGATGCATTCGGACAAAAAGGACAAGCCCGCAGAATACTTCAAGAAACTGCGTGATGACAGGGAGAAAACTACCCCGTCCATTTCGTCTGCTTTTGCCAAGGTGACAGAGATTCAGCGTGATGGCCTGCTGGCATCGTATAACATTGCATATATGATTGCAAAGGCTGGCAAGCCGCACACTGTGGGGGAAACACTGATTCTGCCTGCCGTGAAGGAGGTGATTTCGACTGTCTTACATAGGAATGCGACAGAGATAGTGAAGGCTATCCCCCTTAGCAACGACACGGTCTCCAGAAGAATAGATGAGATGGCAAGTGATGTCGAAATCCAGTTGGTGGACATTCTCAAGAAGACCAACTTTTCCATCCAGCTTGATGAATCGACTTTGAGTGATAACACTGCCCTTCTCATGTCTTACGTGAGGTACTTCGACGAAACTGGGGAAACAAAAGAGGACATGTTGTTTGCAGAGTCCTTACCCCTTGACACAACTGGTACATCCATCTTTGCTGCTGTCAAGAAGTACTTTGAAGAAAAGGAAATCCCGCTAATCAACATTCACTCCTGCGCAACAGATGGAGCACCAGCAATGGTTGGGCGATACAAGGGGTTCCTTGCTCTTCTCAAGAAGGAGCATCCAGATATCATCTGCATACATTGCGTAGCGCACAGAGAGCATCTTGCAGCGAAACGGCTGACCCCCAGCCTTCATGACTCTCTCAATCTCGTGATCACGGCCGTGAACGTAATAAAAACAAATGCAAAAAGCGATCGACTATTCCGCAACCTCTGCCAGAAAAATGACGAGATCTACAATCGGCTGCTGCTTCACACCGCTGTGAGATGGCTCTCTAAGGGCAACTGCTTGGCTCGATTCTGTGAAATGTTCGATTCAGTTGTCACTTTCCTGCAAGTCAAACATGAGAAGTTGGCCGGTGAGCCGAAGAAACACAAATTCGACATTTTCTACTTGGCATCTTCAGGAAACTCAACGAGTTGTCTCTCCAGATTCAAGGTAAACTGGTGACACTCATCGACTGCAAGAGCGCAGTGACCACCTTTATCGACAAGCTGGCCCTTCTCCGCAGTAATATCGTTAGGAAAGAACTTTACCAATTTAGTGAAATTAATCAAATGACAGAGACACCCAAAGATGAAGATCTTCTTCGATATGGGGCTCATCTTCAGCAACTAAAAGAGGACCTTACATCGCGCTTCCAAGACCTCATCGAACTGGATGTACCTGCCTGGATCACTGACCCGTTTGGAGTCGTGCTGGAAGACGTTGACGTTAAATTGCAGTAGAATTTATTACTTCTTGTTTTAATTACTGTGCCCAGGTTAACTAGTCCATAATCCATAGTCGTAGTCCATGACGTGTCCCTTCGCGATTTTCTGCAGTGGGCGCTGGGATCTATACAAAATCCAGTAAGTGGGCGCTAGGCGAAAAACGGTTGAGAACCACTGCTCTAGAGACTTGTTGATAGAAAGAAATTCAGCCAGCGCTTGATGCAATAACCCACCAGAAGAATCAGGCAGATCTTTAACGTACATATATTATTCCTTGTGGCACACCCCAGCTGGATTATTTATATACATTTCGACGAAGTATAAATATTAATTCGCACAAACAATAGTGCATCGTAGAATCGTAGATAGGAATTACATTAAAAAGATGCTCAAGTACTTACATTCTTATGCAGTAAATATTTTATAGTTTATCGGGGAGGTTCGAATTTCTGAAAATTCCATATATGAAATTTAATACGGTGCGTGCAGTGTAGTATGACAGATTTTCATATTGCATATACGTAGTTACGTGCAAAGGAGAGAGTATTTTATCTGCATAATATTGAGGAAGTTGCACGGGCAGTGGCCGCTGCACACACGGCCAAGCCCAACGGGTGCTTTTATTGCCTTTATCGTCATGTTCATGCACGGGTAATTCGAACGCGTTCAGCGGCTCACACATACCGAAGAAGTGCTCGATGGAGCGGATCCGATGACGTACGCCTCCGCCTTCTCCTCCTTCATCGCCACCGCAGTCACCTTCTTCGCCGGATCGGATAGTTTTATGGACGGTGGCGTTCCGGACGGTTAACGTGTCTTGAGTAAATGGCATGCTGGCGGAAGGGTCGCTCGCTATGTCCGCTCTACAATTATATATCGATATATAAGAGGATATATATTGTTTTTGGGGATAGATTTATTACGGTCCGACATGCTATGAGGACGGACAAAAGAGCTGCTCTATCGTCTGTAGGAAGTTATATAACTTGAAAATAGACGACTCTTAGATCTAAATGTTTTTACTACATTAAGATATATTCTCATATATATATTATTATGATATACTAGTTGTCCCAATAGACGTTGTTCTACCCTTTCTGGTAGGTGGCGCGATGAGTTTGATTTGGTTAAAATCCTGGACAGAAAAGGCCGTTAGTGCGATTGCAGGATAGGCATCATTCACCCAAGTGTCATCCCAATAGAAAATTGATCTGTCCTGAGCTCTATATTGTGAAATATCTCTGAGATATTGTCGCCTCCATCTTACAATGTCATCTCTTTCGGTCAAAATACTGTTTCTGCTCCTTTTTAAGTATCTAGAAGACATAGCACAATTATATACACGTATTTATATATAATAAACAAGAAAATGGATGTGCTTAAAACCACACAGCAGAAGTGTAAACTTCATCAAGGCGAGGTTAATAATACGAAATAGAACTTTTTTTCCCTTCTATATTACATTTAAATAATCGTCCGCGAAGTTACCAATACGCGAACGCAACACAGTTCGCGAAATACAATTTCGCGGCCGTAGCTATGGCAGCGGCCGTTAAAGTATATACACATTTTGACACATGTTTAATGACACATTCTACGACTTATTTTGACAACTACCAAGTATTTGTAGTTTATTATATTAGTCTCATGTCCATGGTAACGCATGTAAAGCAAGTAAACCACTTTAATTTAGCACCTTTAGAACTAAATTAAATTAAATTGTGTCTCAATTTAAATTAAATCGATTGAAAAATTTAACGGTTGCCCAAAAAAATGTGTGTATATCTTGTCCGCGAAAAACTTTAACGTACTCGATATTGTCTTGCCTCGGCCGCAAGCATTACTAAGGAGATTTTCGGACGCATGTATATATATACATAAATAGACGATATGAATACTGGCTATCGACTCCCGCCCTTGGTCTAATGGTTAAGTGCTGGCCTCTCACCCAGGCGGCTTAGGTTCACATCTGCTCTGGGACATGAATTTATTTATTCATTTAAATTTCAATTTAAATGAAATTAAATACCTCTATATGATATATTTATTTATCTTGTTCCCTTAGCCGACTTTACCCGAAGAGCGTTACATATCCGAGCGTTGCAGGTCAGTCTTTTTCACTGCCTACAATCAGCGCAACGCGCCTAAAGAAGTTTACACTTCAATAATTCTTACTTAAAGTTCATTTGGTTTATTAGCAAATACAATGTTGATCGACTCATGTTTGCAAATCTTCATCATTTGTTACTTGCACCAGCACCTTATCTAATGTCGGAGGTTTATTTTGTCGAAACATATTGTGAAATATTTGGCATATAGCAGTTTTCACAGTCTCATCAAAGGATTTCAGTAAAGAAGGCCTACCAGTAATATTTTTAGGATCCGCACATTTTCCAGAGACTTTATACTGTTTAACCACCCGATATACTGTTGCTCTTGAAATTCATGTAAGTTTACTCTGTAAAATATAGATCATATGTAATAAATTGTATTCACTTGCCTAATACGTCAGAAATTTGATTTATCATGTCAAGTTTCTTGATATTGGGTGTATCGGCTATAATTTTCTTGTAAGCATTGATCAGGGTCTGCTTTTCGATACGACGCAAATGACTCGTATTTTCACGCTTTTTCGGAGGAGAACAAGCATGTACACAGCCGGCGGCACTTGTACTTGTGCATGCATATTGGAGACCAACGATAAAACTTTTTTAATTGTATTTATTTCAATATATTGTTTGTATATTACTTACGAGTATATCTGATAACTATTATTGTCAAGCTCTGAAAAGAACTGGTAAAGTATATAATGAAATAATAGAAACAACAACAAGGCTTAACCATAAACAATGTCAGTTGACAGAATCTGAGCAAGATTAATACGGTGTCATTTGGCCTTGCTTACAAACAATGAAATTTCACTGTCAAAGTGGTCTGTTCAGAAATTTGTATTACTACATTAAAAATATAGTACATATATTGTGAATATATGTGATATTGGTCCACAAATATAGAATTTGTTAATTACTTGACTTTAGTGCCACCTATCGAATGTTTTGATAGCCTATTTTACGCGCATTTACGATATAGATATTGTTTGAGAATATAAAGAACATTGGTTGAGCCATTAAAAAGTTATTGAATAACGTACAGACGCACCAACGATTATATACAGAGTGCGGCAGCTGGTATGACACATTTTTATGAAGCAGTAAAATTTTTGATAAATGACGAAATTAAACCAACTTGCTATATATATACCAACTTTAATATGTATAATATTACTTTTTGAAGATAATATCTTTTAAATACCTCGCTTGTCTTTTAAACAAAACATATTTCGAAAAACCTATTTCGAAAATTTTCCATAACAGCCGAGCCAAGCTGCAGAAAATATCCTATGTAGCAACCACGTGCCCTTTACTCCCATCGATTTTATCAGATCCATCCCAATTCCATCTTCTCCTGGAGCCTTGCCAGTTTGCGCTCTGGCAACCGCTCTATCGACTTGCCAAAGTTCTATTTCATCTGTTACGTTATCCCCTTCCATTCTCGCTGGCCTTTCCTCCTTGGCGCTTCTACCTTCTCCTCCAAGTATGGTTTTAAAATGATTTTGCTATACATTTATAATTTCTTCCTCCTTGGTGACTAGTTTACCTTCTTTATCTCTAATAAATTTTGTTGTATTATTGCGCCCTTTCCTCAGTCCCTTCATTACATTATAAATAAGCTTCTGATTTCCCTTGAAATCCCCCTCCATTTTTCTTCCAAATTCCTCCCATATTAATTTCTTTGCTTCTTCAATTATTTTCTTGACATTTTTACTTTGTTTTTTGTATTCACCATATGTCATATCGTCTCTGTTCGACAAATATTTCTTCGATAACGTCTGTTTCTTTTTTACCTCAGTTCGTATTTCTTCTGACCACCATGCAGTTCTCTTTATGTTATCTGAGACTTTCAATCTACCACATACTTCTTCAGCTGAGTCAACACATATTTATATTATATTTTTACTGTTATGGGTCAGGGGATTTCAAAAAAAAAAAACATTTTGTGTGCAATACCCACAATTTATCCGAATTTTAATAGATTCTACTAAATACTTTCTTTTTGGCAAAGCTTGTAATCTCATTATAACGTTCATTCACCTCACCATCCTTGCTGTCAATATGCTTTCTTCACCAAATCTTTTACTTCTAGATGATGTCAAATGCAACAACCTTTTCCTACATAATAATTGACGTATAGAAAAGATAGCTATTTAAGACAATATTTACTTGTTCTTTTTAATTGATGTAGAGACCATTGACAAGAAGTCGTATTTCATGATTATTGTCTCAGTTCCTGCACAAAGAGAAAATCGCATGGAAATCAATAAATATCTGTATTAAGTGATATGTCCCATGTGAAATTTCTGTGTCTACTGTGAAAGCTTTCGCAAAGAGTTCTTAGGCTATTAAGTTATTCATTTCACGACATATGCGATATAGTTGTTATTATTAAATACTATTATATGCATTTATGGTATGTATATATTTTATGGCACTGAGGCAAGACTAACCACAATTTAATGTATTTAAAATAGAAAAACATGTCTAAGTTATGAGATTCAATGTGTTTGTATTGCAAGTTTCTTTTTTGTTAAATTTGGTCTGCAACTTGATGAGACTATTGACAGTAACAAAGACGCACATCTTATTTGTTATATACGCTTCCTGGATGATAATATTATCTTTAAAGACCTTCTGTTCTGCAAAAGCATTATTGGAAGCTCAAAGGCTCAACCCAAAAATTATTTGGAATGGGAAAAGTGCATCAGTATGTGTACTGATGGAGCTCGATCAATGCTAGGTCGCTATGGGGGGCTGCAGGCGCTTATTCACAGCAATGCAGCGCATGCTATGTGGATCCATTACATCATCCATAGAGGAGCATGCACTTGCATCAAAGTCATGAACTCTCCATTGAATTTGGTAGTTGAATGTGTCGTAAGAGTAGTAAACAACTTAAAGGATCGGCCACTTAAAGCCATATTTTACAAAAGCCCACGCATGGAGATGGGAGCTGACCACACGACGCGACGCTGCTATTAGAAATTTAAATTAACTTTAACGGGCGTCGGTAAAGCAGATCTCGATGTAGTTATGACGGCATGGTCAGGACGGAGTTGTTTACACGTGTGCTTACCATTGTGTTTATGTTGAGAATCGTAGTGTTCCTCGCTCTCCTCTTATTCTTTTAACACAGGGAAGTTGACATTTTATGCAATGTCTCAGAATACCCCTCTCACAAATTTTAGTGTTGCTCACTTACAATGAGAGTAACACTTAAACTGTTACTTTAGTACATTCATGTGATATTATAATTTTTTATAATGGTTGAATTATTTTGGCATTCCTCTTTAGATGTGAAGAACATTTTAGTTACTACTTTTAAAAACCTCCCAGTTTCAAATAGTATCGTTTTATATGTTTTAGAAGAAACACCAAATAAAACAGATAAAATTACATATTATTTTGGAAGGTTTAATTTAATTTTCATAAATCTAAAAAATGCCTGTTTATACGAAGAAAATCTATGAATTGGATTGCCGATGAAAAAATGTTGGTCTCCAAAATTCAATTATTTTTTTCATTTGTAACACTGTAGTGGCTTCGTGTTGGGAGATTTTGACTGGGTACAACTGTGAGTTTTAAGCGTTTTCTTGACGACTACCCTCAAATAAAATGGTTTTAGTAGAAATAATATAGGAATAGGGGTGTGTTGCAAATGTCTGTAAGATTATATTGCTTAATAAAAATACTATGGAATCATATCTGCACATGTATAACTATCCCCACTGAAGTTCTATAAGCAAACTTTCATAAAGTCTGTATTTATTTCTCTATTCCCGAATTTATTTCCCCCATGTTACACCTTTTCAGAAGTTGTACCAAATCCTTTTTTCATTTCAGTTTTTTCGCTTTGATATGGAAACATGCGATACATTAAGTCACTGTTCGTCTTTCTCACTGATTTTCATAATATGTTCTACTTGAAGATTAATTTGCAATATATTCATTGTTAATGTTAACACATACAGATAAACAATACTGACTTTCCACTTAATGTCAAACTAACAAATTAAAGATTTCTTAATTTGTTCATTAAAATCATCCATAATTAATCAAATTGTTAGGACTCTCGAAGGATAAAACATGCAATGGAAACGACTGACATCAGGGGCTTAATTAAAAAATGTTGCGCTAGTGTCGCATGCTTAGCTTGAATTACTAATAGTACTGCAGTTTACAGTATCTTTGATGTGGCAACGTCTTATCCCGTGCATTCAAGCCATGTCAAAAATTCACACCTGACGTTTTGCTGAAACTAGCGTACTTATGCGATATATTTGGAAAACTGAATACCTTGAATCTGTTTTTGCAAGACATTAATATTCATGTTTTGAAAAGTTTGGAGAAGGTTGCGGCGTTTAGGAAGAAGCAGCAATTGTGGATCTCAAAAATTAATGAGGATAGCGGTCAACATTAATTTCTTGAATTGCACAAATTCGCGGCCACTAATAAAGTCGCTGTTTTACAAGACTTGCTCTCCCTTTTCAAGGGACACTTCACAAAGCTCGCTGACTGATTTGCAAAATAGTTTGAGGAAAACAATGTCAAGAAATTTACGTGGATACAAGATTCATTACTTACTTGCTCAAGTCTAATTCAACTTTCTTGGGACAACAGCTTGAAAACAAAATTTGCTTTTTTTTGATTTTGCGGAATTTCGGATACCAGTCAAAAATGAACGGTTCTGAGTTCAAAAACTCTAAGGATTCTCATTTTCTTTCGAAAAACCTGTTTATGCAAAGCCTTATTTTCAAGTATAGCTGTAAAATAAAATCAATTAAAAATAGTTTAAAATTTGATTTAGAGCAAGAAATTAGAGTGGCAGCGACAAGCCTTATTCCGCGTTTTGAAAAATAGCAGCTCACCGGTCACATTAACATTCTTGTCGTTCAAGGTTTTCACTATTTATTTCATATTTTAGTTTGATAAATCTTCTCATTCAATTTTAATGAATGTGAACTTCACATTGTGAGGTTTACTTTGAGAGTTGTTTTCATTTATTGCGTGGATTATGTTATTGTAGACGTATTTTGACAAGGACGCCGTGACAAAATACTAAACCTGTAAAGGCGGCGTTGAATGATTAAGTTTGGAAAGCCCTGCTATAAAGCATAAGCAAATTTAAATTAAAATAAAAACTACTTCCAACAAAAAATAAATTACAGTAATAATAATTTATATTAAATGATATCTCTTAGAAAATAAAATGTGGGATAAGCAAACATGGCTTGTTGTCATTGAATATTGTACCCTCCTTTCTCGTTGTTCATGTATCCCTTATTTACTCTCATTTATGTATGCATCCACAGCTAAATATTGAGCGCAGGATATACAAATTTATATTCTGGGGGAAAAAAAAATAAGTTCTTCCCAAAATTAAAATTCCGAACTGTCAGAAAAAAGCATTAATTTCCATCATTTTTTTCCTCCACGGACCTACTTCCTTTAATATTTTTTTAACGTGTCGGGGGTACACCGTCACATCATTAGCCCCACCGAAAGAGCGTGCATAGCACGTAGTAAAAATTTGCAGCGGCTGTTCATAATCACTTCCAGTAAGGCGCATGATATCCGATAATTGCAGAACGTCAGAGGTCGTGGAAGATTTTCTTAATATAAAGGGATCGCACCTCCAACCGCTGTTGTACGCCTTCTCGGCTACAGCAACGATTCCCAAGCGCACCCGTCGGGCAGGGCACCCGCCCGCCGCGTCATATCCTCGAGCCGTCGATTATGAATATTAACTACATAGCAGGTGCTGGATTATAACGACCGCTAAGCTCCCGTCAAAGTTAACATCATCTTTCGCACTTTATAGTACAATATGTACGGTGGTCCCGGTCGGTATTACGAAAAGTAATTTTCGCCGTTCCACTGTGGGTCTCGCAAACGCTTAATGCGTTCTTTTAAGCACTTAACAATGGAATGGATCATCACTGTTCGTTTTGCAAGGGGCAAAAATTCCCCGAATTTATTTAAAACGCAGCCATTTACCTTAAATTAAAATTTTAAACACTAGCATGTTCAATTATATAAATTATTACTAAATGTGCACATAGAAAGAGAGAGGTGTTAATTTAACCAAAAATCATTTAAGACAGGCATTAAGGTTAAATACAATTTAACAAAAAATATTTTGCTAAGCTATTTTTTTTATTTAAAAAAGTAGTATACATATTTTTGTTAAAGCAAATTCACCTTTACTGTAGGTGAAACAGATGAAAAGTTTGTTAAATAACACCACAGACTGATTATTGTAACTTCAATTGATGTTGTATTAACATCTTATTTCTCAAACTAACATCATCGAAGTGTTATTACGAGCTTAATAAGTTATACCAACTAAATAATTTTGACAATTTAACAATTTTATGTTTAATTTGACATAAAATTTCAATTGATTCAAAACCAACCTTTAGTTCTAATATGAAAGGTCACAGGCAGGTATATAGAATTTATTTGATTTTTACTATGTTGTTACGTGAAGCACTGTAAAGAATCAGCAAATAAAAAAGTATTTATACACATGTGAGCAGTGGGCACCTACTGTTCGACGCTCGACGACAGGCCGATACGATCATTTCGATCATAAGATTCCAATATAATGCATGTGTGCATGTCGCAGGGGTTGTTATCTTCATTTTTAGGGACTATTCCCATTCGTAATATTCTTAAAAAAGTATCAAGCTAGTATTATAAGAATTCCTTCAGATTTATTATTTTTATGATTGAATTTAATATGGTTTCGCTGAAGGTCTACTCGTCGGCTCGCGTATGTATATCTCTTAGGTAGGTACGGTTTGGCAACTCTTTTCGTGTTATACACGGAAAGCTGCATGCAAGATAATCGTAGGCCAAACCTGTATAATTCAAAATTTTGATCGAATTAAAATGTTCAATTGAAATTATATAGCCATATAAGTGAATCCCTAATATTATAATACATATATTTTTACTTTAAGCATGGGACGTGTTTTGAAAAAAAATAACAAAAGGAGCGACTTAAATATCAACTACTTTTAGGGCGGATTCCAGCTTATAATAACGAGCAATCAAATAAATCCGATGTTGAAGTAGGTTGTGCATGATAAAACGTATTTCCTAACTTTCGTATTTGTAATATCAACATACATACATAATTGTTAAAGCTAACGTTTGATATTTGGTTTCCAGCCATTGTAAATTAATTTTTTGATTTATTTAATTTTGAAATGGTTTTCACAATAAATCATACAATTTTTATGGTTGAAGCAGTTTTGCGAAATGGACGGAAAATTGATGGCCAGTGGCAGTACTCCGTTAACGATTATTTGGAGGAATTTCAACTTGAATTTCCGAATGTCTTTTTCAAGTACAACAAATTTCAATTTACCCTTAGTCGCTGCATTAAACAATTTAGAGAGACAGGTAGTGTAGATCGCAAGTAAAGACGTGGCGAACATTAAAAATTTACACAAGAAGTATGTGAAGACGTAAGAGAAATAATAGATGAAACCCCAGGAACTTCAATTCGGATACTGTCACAACAAATAACCTTTCATTTGGCGCTAGCCAGAAAATATTGAAGAAGGATCTACACTTATTTCTTCATCGTCTAAATTGCTATCAAGAAATCTATCCAGTCCAATATACCATCGAAGACTAGAATTATGACAATGGTTTATAAATAATTTCGACAACGACCTTCTGGATAAAACTTCCTTTTCAGATAAAGCATGGTCTCATATTAATGGGTATGTTAATCCGCAGAATATGAGAATGTATAGTGCTGAAAAACCCAACAATTTTTATGTTGGGACTTCGCTTAACCTCAGAAAGTTGGTGTTTGGTGTGCTATAAGTAGGTGAAGAATTATTGATCACATTCTCCTTAATAGAACCATTAATGCACAAAGATATCAGCAAGAAATTTTGATGGCGTGTTTTGAACAACTTAATGTAAATGAGGCTATTTTCATCAAGAGGATACACAGCACAAAATACAATTAATCATGTTACGTCAATTTTTTGACAATCGCTTGATTAGCCTGAATAGCGATCACGAATTTCCTCCAAGATCTTGTGACATCACTCCGTGCGATTTCTTTTTTGATGGACTTTTTTAAAACATTCTATTTTAACATACAAATTCTATATCTGGCACACCTTCAAATCCAAATTACTCAAAAAAATTAATGATATCAATGAGCATCATAATATGTTAACCAATGTTTTTGAAAGCGTAAAAAGGAGATGTGCAAAATGTATTGAGCAAGGTGGTGGACAATTTCAGCATGTTTTGTAAAATATATTTATTAATTCTTAAATTTCCTTATCTCTTTTTTGTTGTTGTTTATAAATAAATACCTATTTTCATACAACATAATCGTTTTATTTCGTTAAATGACGTTTGATTTTTAAATGAACAAAAATTTTAAAATTCAACATGAATTGAACAATTTACTAATGCGTAAGGTAAGAAATACTTTTTTCGTGGATAACCTACTTCGACTCCGGATTTATTTGATCGCTCGTTATATTGTTCAATGACCATATAATCCTTTTGCTTACTAGAATAGTAATTATTACCAGCCTTACTACTGATTTATATGGACGGGAGCATTGTCGTGTAGAAATAGGACATCTTTCGTCAGTTTTCCCCATCTTTTGTTTTTATTTATGGAAACGCCTTTATCTTTATAATCAATTAACAGGATAACTTCTGAATACCAAGAAACAGTAGCCGTGAGTGTGTAGAACGACTGTACCACTTTAAATTTCTTGGCTGGTGGTATGACTTTTTTATGCCACTGCATGGGTTCTTGCTTGGACTCAGGTTCATAACGATGAACCCAAGTTTCATCTTCCGTAAAAGTCTGACAGTATACAGATCTAAAAACCTACGGGAACATTCCATGCATTGTTTTTGCGCCGGCATGAACATATTCAGCACTCATCTTGTGCTGACTTTAGTCCTGCCTACAGGATCATGAAGAATTTTCAAAATGATTGTATTAAGTACTCCAGTTAGAGTTTTTGCTTCTTTAGTCTAGCATCTTCCATTACTAATTTTTCGGTTTTTTTTACAAGTTCTGGAATGGTCACTCCAATAGTGATTCTCAACCATGTGATTTCGTACCTTGCTTAAAACGACTGCGACACTTAAAAACCACAGTTTTTTCCGGGCAAAGTCCTCGTCAGCCAATGACATTTCTACCAGTATGGTATGATGAAACTTTCCTGGTTTTGTAAGGAACTTGATAAAGGCGGGATACTCGATTTTCTCCATATCTCACACTTTCTTCCCCCTGAAGTTGTTTGGTCGACCATAGTTTAAAGACCACTGACTCGATTGTGTTAAAACTTTATATTTACACTAAGAATAAGTCACTGTACACACTATGGTATGAAAGATCTTTCCTTCTACCATTCAACCCCTTCTGTCTGAGGACTTAAAGACGCTCCCTCGTATAACATTATTTCTTTTAGAATATTTCTTGAAAATAAGTTAGAACACAAAAATTACAGGTAGGAAATATTCTCATTGCATAGTTTTTGTGACAGATTATTTCAACAACTTAACAAATAAAAACACATCGAACATTAAACATATTATTTTAAATTTGTATTACTTACAATGAAGTAAAGAAAACTACTCATGATAAATCATCGACAGCATAATAAAAATATGCATAGATCAGAAAAAGAAATGAAAAGGTACACTAGGTTAAATCAAATTACAATTTGTACACATGGAAATGAGTTGGTTGTTTAAATAAAATATATTGTAAATGTTTTGTCTGTGGATTACACAATAAAAGCTGTTAAAACTGCATTACTCAAGGCACTAAACAAATATTTAAAAAAGTACTTCCTGGAAATTAACGGAAAGAGAAAATTTATTATTCCAATGTTGGCATAGGTTTTCCTTTCGTTTAAATAGGACAATAAATACATACGAATGTTATATTACCTATTTATTTCGTATTTGAAAATTCAACAGATAATAAATTCTCAGTCAATAGGGTCTTTAAAGTAAATCCAAAAGTTAACTATACACCATAAAATCATAAATACATAAAGAAAACTTTCTGCAACAGTCATATATATACATATTTAAGCCGATTCTGGCAAAAATAAGTAAAGGGCTCTTCCAGTATTTACAATAGAGTATTTCGTTTCTTCCTCAGAACGACACCTGAATGACTTGTTGCTCGTAAAACGTTTTGACTTTAGTTATATTTAGTGACCCCCTCCTCAACAGACCTTTCGACAATTAGCTCGGGCGTACAAAAGAAGTGACCCCGGGGACGGGAATACTATATTATTAATATTTACTGCTTTACAACTGTCGTAAATTAACTAAAAGTTCGCCCCCGGGGAACTGTTCCGATGCAGTACAATACGATGGGACGCAATAATATTTAACGCCGGATCAACCCAAATTACCCATCCCTTGTAATAAACGCCATTCTGATCTCGTTCTGCTTTAATAAGTAATAAAGTGGACAATTTATATTAAGGATCAGAACAGTATGGATGGGAAACGGTTTTTAAATTTGCAAAAAATGTCGTAATATTTCATCTCTTGTTTGATATTTGTAACTGATAGAAATAGCGCGTTTTATCAATGCAAAATGTATTCACCCTTTTACTTGTTAGTCACCTAATAGCAATGCATTCAGCACATTCATGTAACATGTCAAAAATATTAAACAGATCAAAATGTTTTTGAATCAACCAAAATTGAGTGTAAGATATTATTATTTTAACATACTTCTGTCTTGAACGGATGCATTTTGTACTGCAATGCAATGTTATAATATGTCTAAACAACGTTCTTTCTTTGTAACTAAGAAATAAACTTAACAATACAATCTATTAAATTGCCATCAGGATTGTCTTCAGGGTATTAGTTAAACCAACACACTTATTGATTCAATTAAAGTGACTGCAGCATTATATTGACATATTTGTATTTGTGAGAATATTTTTCGGCGCAGATATAAGTTTTAGTTGAATGAAAGGTCTGTTATAATTAACCTTTGCAAGTGTCTAATAGTTGTATGATTATAATTATTCTACATTTCCTTTAATATCTGTGATTGATTGCCCAAATCAACTTAGTTTTATGTTCCATGTGTACATGGAGAGAAAACTACTGCAACATGTACACTTTAAAGGAATGAAAATTATTCGGAAGATTTGGACATTTTGTAAAAACCATATTTGCGTTTACTAAATATTTAATTATTTACAGATTGTAAATACATATATAGCCAAACATACATACAGTTGTTCCTTTTGTTACCTCCAAAAGGTATAATAAAGTACGGCGCAAAACAGAAACTTGGAAATCCAGTATAAGTCAGTATTAACCTTTTGGTAAAGATATAAATACGAAAACAAAATACTAGACAAATAGTGTTGACAGAGGTCAAATATCTTAGAATGCAGATATACCTACCGTAGTCGACAAATTTTAATTTCTGTTTGTAGCTCAATTCACCGGTATGAAAGTAGAAGAGGAAAAGAGCACGGCGAAATAAAGTAAAGACAAACATATGTATAATAATATATTATTAATAAAATATTGTGGTCTTATAGTGAATAAAGTATTAATATTATTATTATTATTATTATTATTATTATTATTACGAGCCCCGTCCCGTTTCAATTGGCACACCTCTAAAATTTTTAGTAAGTAACATTTTAGAAGAAGAAATCCTGTTCATAAATATGTTAAAAGTTTTTTATTTTTTATCAAGCCTTTCTGGCAACAATTACAAACTAGTTTACAACTTATGTCGAAAAAAAATCAATAATAATAATTATATATAAATAAACTTCAGACGAACAACCATTGACAAACATTAACGAAACTTTGCCATTGCGTTACATCGCCTTTAGCTTTGATAACGGCATGGATTCTCTTGGGCATTGTATTTACAAGTTCTTGGCAATCTTGTGCCGTGAATCCATGCCATATTTCTCGAAGCCTGGTTTTTAATTTTCCCACTGATCTTGCAGGAGCTGCGCGCAAGGCCTTTTTCATTTGATGCCATAGAGTCTCTATGGGCGATAGGTCAGGGCTGCTTGAGACCCATTTTAACAATGGAATATTATTGTCCTTAAACCATTTTAATGCTGTTTTTGACGTATGACACGCAGCCCCGTCCTGCTGGAATATAAAATCTTCCCCCGAATTCAAAGTTTCTTCCATCGTGGGTAACAAACATTCCTTAAGAATGGTTAAATATTTATCGGTATTGACAATACCATCTATAAAATATAACCGCCCGACACCTTTTGCCGACATCGACCCCCACACCATAACGGATGCCGGAAATTTAACTTTTCGTTTTAGACAATCTGGATGAAATGTCTCATGTCTTTCACGGAGGACTCGACTCCGACTGTCACCTATACAGACTTCAAATCGAGACTCATCACTCCAATGTATTTTGTTCCACTGTTTCAAGTCCCAATTACTATGGTCGCTGGCCCATTTCAATCTATTTTTGTTTTGTGTTGAGGTCAATAAAGGTTTTTCTTTGGCCTAGAGAAAAATATATTTAACAAAACAAAATTAGTATTTCAAAAGTGTCACCTTGTACGACCCAAATCCAAGTTTCTTAGCTTCTCTGTGACATGTGGATCTTGATACACGTCTTCCTACAGCATCACTCCATAGTACACTCAACTGGCTATAATTGGCACGCCTATTTTGTTTTATTATTCGTTTCAAAGCTCTTCGGTCTGCTACCGGATCTACGTCGCAATAAGATAACGGCTGATTAAGATATGAAACGGGGAGTCGCAATAGGGGGTTGTTAAACAGGATAACGCAGGGCCGAGCTAACTCTGTCGCAGACGGCGTGACGGTTCAGGAAAAGAGAACACCTATAGTAGAGCGTCGGTCGGCAACGACGCTTGCGACGATTGTCCGGGCACCAGGACACTATGCTATCTACAGATAACCTACCTGCGCCTCCTACGATCTACCACTGGCTGTGTCCCTCCAGCGGGTTACCTATTGAACACCCTGTATATATGAAGCACCCACACTCATGTGCGTACTTGTCACAATAATAAATAAATATGCAGAGGTAAAAGAAATAATAGATAAGGTATTCGTAATATAACAAAATTTAATTGAATTTGACGTGTGATTCGGTTATTAGTATAATATAAAAAACTAAATTGTGAAATCTGAAATTAAGCAATGCGTTGAATGAAAGTTACATCGTAGTTAAGTTAGACAGATGGTAAATAATAAAAAAACAAGCGTAGGTGACATTTGCAAAAATTAGTAAGAATATAAATGATAAAAAAAAATCTTAAAGATTAGACATAAACTCTGCGCATCAGCGGGAGTTGGTCGGTTGCCGAAACGTTTCTTTCACCTCACAATTAGGTGTACAAAAGTTATCAATTACATGCCATTTGGCAATGTCAATACAAAGGTGAAATAATATTTATAAATTTAATAAGCGCAAGAAAGTTTAATGTATTAAAATAAAGTCTTAGCCTAAAGTGTGTAAAATTCGCTAACTTATAAAACAAATAAAACGTCAGGTTTGCCTACATGAACTACGTTAAATGAATTTGAAAGTTAATAATTGATAAGACAAGAGTTAAAGGCAAAATCTTACAAGATTTCAGCGAAATTTAAACGTACTAAATTATAAACAAATTATAAATTCCAAAATTGCAATACTTCAAGTAACCTACAGTCATTGTAACGGAAGAGTAATCACTAGGTATATTACTGATCGTCTAACATCTACCCAAAAGAAAATAATGAGATAAAATTTATGAATTTTCTAGATTAAGTTTAAATTAAATAATTGCCTCAAAATAAGGCTACAATAATTACGGTAGTGACAAATTCAAAATTTCTGATCAATCTGATTATTACAAAAATTAATAAAATTATAACGGTAAATTAGTCAAGATTATTTTGTGACCTCGCAGTTGACTAAGAGGTGCGTAAGGTAATAAGCCACTCAAAATTCTTGGTTCAAAACTAGGCGAAATAAGTCTTGCACACAAACGTTAGGTCGTCGAAAATCGGTCGAAAATATATAAGGTGAAAATTACAACCTTATTTGGCAAGATGGCTGACGGGAAGGACGCTGCAGTTGTTCAAGATGGCGACGTCTCCCTTGTTGGAATAATTCCACTCAACAGGTGGGCTGGATGTTGGATGAAACCCCTGTTGTGGGCGATAACCCCAAAAATAAGACTTCGGAGGGCTTAAATGGTCGTCAGAGGCATCCTAACAGCCTTTGAGGGCTTTAGTGCCCGACAAAAGAATCCTATTAAAATTAAAAAAAAACCCAAAGATAAAATCCCGAAAATTTAACACAGAGCTCTGAAAACTTACCCCAATTATGAAGAAATAATATGGAGATCCCACGGTAAGGACTCAGAAGTCACACATAGCACGAAAACGATTCAAAATCCACCTCGTGGCATTCGTAAATTAGATAACGGTATTGCGATAAAAATTAATTCACGATAAATCACCTAATAAAGGTATCGATAACTCACACTTATTTCATTAAAGCCGCCTAAGCGTTAGTCTAACTTTTAGACAAAGTGATAAAATTCACCAAAAGACAATAAGCATATCGTGCCCATGCACTTGTAACAAGTTCGACTTCTAAAGTGACCTAACCGTGACCTATACGGTAGATACGTTACAATCCAAGATCGCGCACGCTCAAAGCGCCGTACTGGAAAAAGGACTCAAACTAAAGGCGGGAATCTCCCGATAAACATCACAAGCTCGCAACTAAATTGAAAATAATGGGAAACGACATCGAGACTTAAACACAATTAATCGCGACCCCACACATAATTTTGACGGAAGAACATGAGCGAAATACTCAACAATTGTAAAATAGGAGATTTAAAGTCGACCGCACGAGAGGGAACTTTATACCGGACGTTGGCAATACTGCGTGTGCAGACAACCTAAGCAGTATGGACGATAGATTTGACAGACATCAACAAACATTCTTCCACCTGTAATTTCTATTTTTATTAGGCGAAAGGACAGAATTTCTGCAGGTAAATAACGAAATACTAAAGCTTATATATATCAAAACGCTGCAAAAGACGGTGGAAAAACCGATCAAAACTTATGTTACAGCGAAATTACGATCCTAACCCCCACAATGGTCCTGAGGAGGAACGAATTAACAGAAGTCCCTAATACCAGAATATCGAAGATAGAGCAGCAAGGGGGATCGGCAACAGTTAATAGTATGCCCTACAATCCAGCATTTCTTTAATTAATTCTCCTTACCTTTTTTTTTTAGAGAGACGACTGCGAAGGAAAAGGAAAATAACAATAATACTCGGGACCTGCTCGAGATTCTGTGTTTGGCAAAACGCAAAATATATGACACAGTTAGCACAATATCTTGATTATCGTTTCAAAACGTTTACAAGCTACAATAAATGCATTAGGTAGGGATCGGTCGTAATATATATAAGAAGATATTTTATATACTTAAGCAAGGCGTAGAAATAATTGCAAATGCGTAAAATATGAAACTACAGGTAGGTTAGATTAAGCTAGAGCTAAGATAATTAAAGTTAGTTATTCAGATAAAGAGGCTTTCACAAAAATAGAGTGTAAATGCCCGATCTTACACAAATTGTATCTGTCATATTCGCGGTATGTGATTTAGAGCGGTGAGGGCTCAATAGTAGGTTTAGTACCCACGGAGGCATACTGCAGGCAGTCTTAGCGACCGGTGAAATAGACAATATACAGGGTACGCTCAAAAGTCATGAACTTTATACAAAATTCCACGTATTTAGACAATAGGTACACAATCTTTTGCGAACTATAGACAAAGTAAATTTACAACGTAACAGGTCGTTATCAGTGAGTTTGCTTTTCTTTGTATTACGGGGTTTTGGGGTCACTGAACTGTTCTTCTTGTAAAATTTTATTACATTTCTAACACTGTACCTTGATATATCCAACAATTTTCCAATTTCAGAATATGAATTCCCTTCATTCGATAGTTTTACAATTATTGCCCTAATTTTTTCATCAATTGCTTTACCTCTTGCTATTGTTTATTTAATTACAATAACTACAGCGTATAATAATAATATTTACTGCCCACAACATAACCTAACGATGAATTAATGGAAGTTTTGACATATCTTTCATAGCTACCTCGATTTTTACCAATTTTTATGTGTTAAGAATACATGAACAAATCAGACACAAATGGTTAACTGGGGAATTTTGTTTTTATCTAATATATTTTATTTGAAGTACATATTTAACATATATTGTCCAACGTTTAAGAGTGTTATCCTTTTATTTTTCAGTTAAAAAAATTGATAGTAACCGTTTTTCATACATGTTTTGAGTAAAATTTAAAATTTTAGTAGGTGTGCCAATTGAAACGGGACGGGGCTCGTATAGCGAGGCTACCAAGTACACCCGGCAAACGTTTGCTATGAATGGTGAACATTCCCCGACTGCGTTGTTTCTTCCACCACTGTAGGAAAACAGGCATCGCTGCATATTACAAGGTTATCTTCTGCATGGGATAGATAGCTAGTATAGGAGCTATAAACAGAAATTAAAATTTATCGAATACGGTATGTACATATATTATATAATCAAAGATTTTGAATTAAATTATCATAAAAAGACCTTTTTTTGTATCTATTTCAAAATAAATAAAATTTTACGAATCATCTTTAACGTCTAAAATTGTATTAAAAACTAAAGTTCGGATCTTACTAGCGGCGAAATTTTTACAATTTCACTTATTCCTTCCATATGGTCTTACGACTAGACAAAACTTTTTGCCGCTAGTATATATATTATGATTTATGTTTACTTACTTTAATTACAAATTTGTAGCCTACATGCATTAACTACATCTACAGGTGCTCAGTTCATTTCAAAACTTCCTAGCCTAAATTTCTGGAAATCTGGAAATCTGAAAATCTATGAAAAATTCCCAGAAACACGTATGAAGTATTATTGTAGGGGCCATTTCTTGATGCAAAAATTGACTCACCCACTTTAACCTCCTGCCCCCGAGAGCTACCACCTTAAAAATCTTAAATGCAAAAGAGTATCGAGTAATACGTTATTTTAAAGGTCTTTTGAAACAGTACATTTTGGCATTTAATTTTTTAAAATCGATCGATTCGTTTTGAACTTTTTAAAAAATACTTTTGGTTTTGTATAATTTTTTGTTTTTGTTTTAGACTTAAATATTTATTACTCAAACACATTTTAACTGTTTAATATGTTTTATTTTTATTTTTAAAGTTATGTAAGAATTCAAATATTTTTTGCAGATAAATTCAATCCAATAATTGTTCAGAATTTTTTCCGTTGATCGCTAAACAATTCGCTACTGTTCAAAACTGCGGCGTCCATTTTCAAAAACATCTCTTTGAATTCCACGGCGGGTTGCATTAATCCTCTGACGAAGTTTTTATACATTTTGAGATGGAGGGGTAAATACAACAGCCTTTATTTAAAATTCTCTGCTGATTATGTTTTACATTTGCAACAGATCCAGTCTGAGTAAATTTGTCGATATAAGATTTAGGACATATACCTATATGAGATTGATCTTACCCCGATGCCTTTCGTTAAATGTTGCGGCAGTTCGTCGAGCATATTGATTTCCGGCTCTACAAATTAATACAATTTCAATTCTTTCGTGAAAACTGTAAATCATTATTGTTATTTTATTTAAATAACTTTGGGTTGATAACACTAAATAACAATTTATACTAAGGCAACATACAATGTAAGCACCGGAACAAAAAAATTATATATCCGCTTCTTATGCTATTGCCTATTTTTCGTGTCGAACATTATTTTATAGTGCTGTTACAAAAATTGAATCAATGAACGCAAAATCGGTATAAAACCGTTTCTAAAACATGCATTTTTGTTTAATAAGTAACAACAAAAAGAAGGAAAAGTATTCTGCATTAAACATAACTAAAAAGTTAAAGAACCATAAGATTATTTATTTTAAATGTTTTTGAGAAATTTCTAAAAGTTTTTAATATTGGCATTTGCTCCGATGCTCCTAAAATAGATGAACTAGCTATAAATACAAAACAAAACAAACCAAAAGTATTTTTTAAAAATCTCCAAAACGAATCGTCGATTTTAAAAAATTAAGCGCCAAAATGTACTGTTTCAAAAGACCTTTCAAATGACGTGTTACTCGATACCCTTTTACACTTCAAATTTTTAAGGGGGTAGCTCCCGGGGGCAGGGGATTAAAGTGGGTGAGTCAATTTTTGCATCAAGAAATGGCCCCCGCGATAATACTTCTTACATGTTTCAGGGAATTTCTCATAGATTTCCAGAAATTTAGGGTGGGAAGTTGTGAAATGAACATCTTGTGTGTAAATGTCTTTAAAAGATTTTTCTGTTTCTTATGTGAATATTTAGAATGATCTTTTTCCATTGTAATATATGTCTTTTAGAATTTAGCCACACCCTATTATTTTTCTTCTTTCTCTCGCTCAAACTCTCTCTACTTCGAACAAATTGAAATTCCCCGTGAGAATTCGATTTAGGGAGAGTCGAGTGTACATGAAAATAAATTTACTTCTACATCACATCAGTGTAACAATTAATTATAAACACCTGAAATGAGACTCTATGAAAGTTTAAATTACCGTTCGGAGTCTCATGCGCGTTCGAAAACCTATCAAAACTAGATCAATATCGTGAAGGACACCTAATCGCTCAATTACGTTATTGCTATTCCATCTGTTCTATCCATTAAAATGGGGGCCCACTGACAGACCTCTGCGCGTACGGGAACATTCACTATTTCGAAGGGTTCCACCGCCAACCAACCATTCCATCAATTCGATCCGAAACGACTTTTCAAAATGAATTTAGACAAGGTCTATTACGTAGAACGCACGTAAAACTGTGTGCGATGGTATCGGGGCGCCTCTCGATCCGTTAGTTCTCCTAATAGCTTTTTAGGTAGGCAGTGAAAGAAAAAAAAGAAGAAGAACGAATCAACGCATATGTCGTCCGATTGAAAATATGTGAACGCAAGGTGCGTTCAAAACTGAATTTCGACAGGTGTAACCTCGTTGGCTCCTGGCTCCGTCTTCACGTACGAGACGATATAATTATTAGGCGACTATCTTCTTGATTTAACCGTCGAAATCTCATATTTACATATCATAAGATTTCAATGTTTGACACGCCAGTATTTATCGTCTGGGGGACAGCAATCGACCACGCCGCAAGTTTGCAATCTACATTTTAGAGATAGAATTATTATTCAAACGGAAGGGAATGGTGTTATATGCGGTAATAAGTTTTTACGCGTGAAAAGTACTAAATTCAATGTTATCACAATATGTAAATTAAATTTAGTTAAGAAAACTAAATATACTGTATAATTAGATATAAGACTTTAAATAAAAATAAATACAATGTCTAAAATGAGGAACAATTTTATTTAGAAAATAATTTCTCACACGCATTAGATATAATATGTTCAGAATTTTTTGCTGAATTTAACTGATTGGTAGAATTTACCTCACTATTTAAATGATAGCTTATATATTAAGTTAATTTGCAAGATATTGTAATGAAATAAGTCCACAAAAGAAAAGTAAACATCGGCGCGACGCATCGTAAATAAGTCATAAATCATCCACACATATGTAATACGTAAGCGACAGAAAGTCTGGTTCTTCTCTCGGGCTATCGAGAATGAAGCGAGAGGTTTTGCGTATATTTCTAGAGTCTTATATGCCGATATACAGGCTGTCCAGAAACTCTCCTGACAAACGAAGACCGGAGATTCCTCAGATAATTTTAAGACAATTTAATCCAATTCACCCTAGTCCGAAAATGCTTCCTAAGGGAGCTAGAGCTCTTTGAAGATGGCGCCTTGTAATTAGTTTTTTTTTAATATCTCCCAAACGCTTATATTTAGAAAAACAAAAACTGGTATGCTTATTTATCCTCCAGAGATGAATCGATTCCATCAATTGCGAATTTCTAGTACCGGTCATAGGCGTCCGTTTTGGGTAGGTAAACGGTTATTTTAACGCATAACTTTTTTGTCTTTAACTTTTAAGCATTTGTGACACTAGATTATTAAATTTTCAGGTATTCTAGTACTAAAAGGTACTCTTACTTTAAATCGGTAGGATACACCGTTTTCTAGAAAAATCGATTTGAAAATTTTTCGTTTTTTCGTCATTTCATCTTTCGTCATTTCAACTTCGCGAACTGACAACAATTTGACAATTAAAAACGTAGGTTTTATTTCTGTTGGCAGTTCAGAGCGAACTAGTGCAAAAAATAATAAATTGAATTTTAATGACGAAAAAACGAAAAATTTTCAAATCGCTTTTTCTAGAAAACGGTGTATCCTACCGACTTAAAGTAAGAGTACCTTTTAGTACTAGAATACCTGAAAATGTAATAATCTAGTGTCACAAATGCTTAAAAGTTAAAGACAAAAAAGTTATGCGTTAAAATAACCGTTTACCTACCTAAAACGGACGCCTATGACCTTAGGAAGCATTTTCGGACTAGGGTGAATTGGATTAAATTGTCTTAAAATTATCTGAGGAATCTCCGGTCTTCGTTTGTCAGGAGAGTTTCTGGACACCCTGTATAAAGCGGCCGGTGCCCAGAAAGAATGAATTCATTCAATAGTAGTCGTGCGGTATTTACTGAACCGTTCAAATAAACATAAATATAATGTGAGTAGTGCAGTTTTATCATAGTTCACAAAATACATAAATATTATTGACATAAATAGTAGTGATAGAAATAAATACCTGCGTTAATTTGTTTGTAGTAGTTTTAAGTGCGATACATTTATTTTATATTTTTATATAGTGATTAGTTTTAAGTGTGTAAATATACAGACTGTTTCAAAACATTTGCACGAGTTGTTCATTCCGACCCCGAAAACGCAACTATATTATACTGGTGCTCTTCATTAAACTCTTATCTTTTTGATCAAAACATAAATTTTACATGTTTTGCTTTCTAACGTCGTAAATTGCGCTATAGTCTCATAATTGGAAAAAATATTTTCACCGAACAATGTACAGTGCCTGACAGAATTAATGTCTCCCCCATTAAACACGTAAGTATCAAAACTACCTACATTCTTTCTGCCAAGCAACGTGTATCCGTCTTTTTCAGTTATGCGAAAAAAGGGTATAATATAGGCATAGTAATCTTTGAATATAAATAAATACAAGTAAAAGTAAACAAGTTCCAACATCTGCAAGATAAATATATCAGGACTATTATTATTCCTATTTTAACGTTTTAAATATTATAGACATAATTTTAAATTTTGTTTTAAAAAAAAGATGCAACGAATACATATTATTATGACATACATATTAGTCTATAATAATTGATATATGTAATGCTTAGTAAAAAAGATAAAACGTTTATTTGTAATAGGACAATATTTGCTGTATTTATTATAGGTATAATAACCATTGTTATTCTCTGTTTCTGCGATTCACTGTTTTATGTAAATAAAATACTTAGATTTCTAATTTCTAATAAGGGAATGAATGGAAAATATAAAACAGGAAATATAGGCTTTGAGAAACTATCAAATAAACAGACAGAGAGGTGTTGTTGCTTCTACACTTCAGTTGTGATCTTGATTTTGTTAATACATATATGTCTTTACAGAAAATTTAAAATAATGCCTCGACGACAGCACCAATAAAACTCTACCTTGGATATCAGAGGAAAATAATCGTAATGAGAGTCCTCGGAAAAGCAAAACGGCAGAAGAAGTTGGACTATATACTCAAATCGCTGAACAGAGTCAGTATTCACGTGAGTCGTATGCACACAGACACATAAAATCATTAAGGAATCAATCTCCGTAAAATTGTTATCGCCGCAGTATTTCACATAAGAAATTGTGCATATTCAAATGAAAACTGAATAAATTCAGCCAAAACAGATTTAACGGAAACAGAAACATAAAAGTAAATAAACACCTGCGATCTGTGATACTATTACAGTTTACCTAATCGCCTAATGTAAACGATCTTTGCCGCCGACCGTTTTTATGCATAGGATGCCTTGATCACGTTGTGATCTCGTACTTTTATTACTGAATCTTTTCGGCAATTCTAGTATAAGTACTAATTTTTCATAAATTTCAAATTTATTTTAAGACATTGGCTATATATGCGACATAAAGTAGTTTCTTAAAATATATTTATAATTACTGTTCCTGAAGGGAGACACTGTATATTAAGTGAGGAAGATAATAATAACATTCAGGAGTTTTGCGCTGAAAATCCATTTACCACCTCAACTAAAATAAAAGAACTGTTACAACTAGAATGTTCGTCGAGGACGATCATTAGTTAACATTTCAGAACAACATGCTTGTTCATGCTGTTCGCCTAAATTTTACCAATGAAAATATTAAAAGAAATTGAGAAAAGTCATTTTCGCGGACCAAAAACTATTTAGTACTTCTGATAATTCAATAAAAGTGCTTTGGCTTTTGGGGATAGATGTGCGCAGGTACTCCGGGAGAAATTGTTCCAATTCCGGGACGATTAACTGGTGAAGATTACAGAGATATTCTCGAAAACATATTCCTGTCCAGTGTGCGTATATTATTTCCAGATAATCAAATTTATCTCGTTCAAGATAACTCGTATATTCATTCATCGAGATCAGTACGCAATTGGATAGAAAATAATTCTGATGTAATATTAATTCTGTGGCCACCTAAATCAGCTGATAAAGTTATAGAAAATCTGTGTACGCTAATGGTTCGTAAATGGTCCGAAAGAATAATAGATAATATTCGCACTGTAGAACATTTAAGCCAAAATGTATGCAACGTGTGGTAGTTACGTGGTGGTCAATATTGTGAAAAACTTTTACATTCATTGCCCGTCAGACTAAGAGACTGTATAACCGCTAATGGATACTACACAAAATATTAGTTTTCTTATTTATTTTTAGAAAAATGTGAGGTATTTTTTGTAGTGTAGTTACTTAATCATTTTCGGAATTTATTTGTTTCACTCTTAAAAAAATAATTGAAGACGGACACTTGTTGAAACTTCATAACAAATAATAATAAAAATAAAACCCCGATTTTAATGTTTTAAAATTTTAATTACAGTAAACCACTACAACGTTGTTTCATCGCACAGCCAATTCATCGGGTGGATGAATAATAAAGAATTTACATTAGTGCGAGAAATTATATACTAGACAAACATATTACAAATTTAAGGACAAAAGTGGGTAGTGATATAGGTTGGTTTGATCATTTAACGCTATCCCTAATTTTGTAATTCTAGAAATTTCTAAGTATGTTTATATTTTAAACAATAGTTTGCAAATGTAGAATCAGCTTTTTTATCCCGGTAACTTCTATTATGTTTGGACACTCTCTGGGCAAAAGATCTTCTAGTTTGGCCAATATAAAACATGTTACAATCACAAGTTAACTTATATACCCTCGAGTTTAATTTTTTTCTGTTTTATCCTTATTGTTTTTTAAAAAACATTCTAAAGTATTATTAGTTTTGTTAGCTATTTTACCATTAGTGGCATTTTTAATTAATTTGCTAATTTTGTCTAAAGGTTTACCAATATAAGTAAGGGTAGAATAAGGTACTGAATTTTTACTTGAAATTTTAGGGTGAATTAAAGAACGGGTATGTGCTATTTGTTTTGGTCCACGTTTTGAAGTGCCCTAGCACCGAAAAAGTGGTTTTTAAAAAATGTCTGTTGTCTATGTGTCTGTCTAGCTGTGTGTGTGTGTGACCACGATAGCGGTCAAACCGCTATAGCTGTCATTTCCAAATTTTGTATTTACGTGTATAATCTCCCTCTTGAGATCTGTTTAGTTTTTCAGTAAAATCGGTAGACCGGAAGTAGCAGTTTACTTCAGTGAAAAAATCGAATTTTGCCAATATTTCGTCAACTACTAAGTTTAAACAAATTTATAAAGAATTCATATGTACTTAAAATTAAGTTTGAGACAAATTGTCTTAAAAAAGTTTTTCGAAATTCCAACCGGAAGTAGGTCTTTTACTCTTATCGAAAATCAGTTTTTTGCGAATATCTCGCAAGTCATGCTTTTTAGACAAGTACGTTACCAGTATAAAAGTATTTAAAACAATTTCAAAATTCAAACCGAAAGTACCACTTTCACTCTTATCGAATAGCGATTTTTTGCAAATATGTCGTAAGTTATGCATTCTACGAGGGTTGGGGCAAAAGTCATTGCAACTATTCTTTTTCTTGAAGATACCAGTCCGGTTGGAAAATGTGACATATACAGACGAAAGGACAAGGTCTTAACTACATGTGTGGACAATGAATAGCACTGAAATATCGTAACACACTAACTTATTACGGTAGTATACTGGGCAATATGGCCTTCACCACAAAAGTGCAAAAGAATGATAACACAGTACACATAAAGTTGACATGACAAACCTGGGCCTAAAGACCCTCAATGTAGTCCCCTGCTACTGTCACCACACGCTGCCAACGATGCGGGAGGCGCTGAATACCATCAGCCTCAGCATTTGCCGCACCATGTGTGAATCGGGTCATCTGTTGGCGCACAGCATTAGCAATGTCCTCTCGTGTTGCAAATCGCTGATGGCATTCAGCGCCTCCCACATCGTTGGCAGCGTGTGGTGACAGCAGAGGACTACATTGAGGGTCTTTAGGCCCAGGTTTGTCATGTCAACTGTATGTGTAGGTTATCATTGTTTTGCACGGTGAAGGCCATATTGCGCTGTATACTACCGTAATAAATTAGTGTGTTACGATATTTCAGTGCTATTCATTGTCCACACATGTAGTTACGACCTTCTCCTTTCGTCTGTATATGTCACATTTTCCAACCGGACTGGTATCATCAAGAAAAAAAATAGTTGCCATGACTTTTGCCCCAACCCTCGTATATATATTTATCAAGAGTACAAAAGTATTTAGAACCAATATTTAACAAATTTGACATTAAAATTTCATTCAAAACAGATACTCAACTATATAACATTTTAAATAATATAAAACCCAAACAAAACATCCTAGAAGAAAGTGGTGTGTATTCTTTGAAGTGTATTCAGTGTAACTCTATTTATATAGGTCAAACTGGACGACAATTGTGTAACAGATTGATGAACACAAAAATCAATTAACTTCAAATGTTTACAAACATCGACTTGAAACTGGACATAATATTGATTTTCAAAATATTTCAATTTTACATAGACAATCTAAAAGCTTAAAACTTAACTTATTAGAAACTTTAGAGATTGAAAGACACAAACATCACTACAATTTATTAAATGATCAAGTATATACACATGACAAACCACTTTTTTCATTTTTAGAAACTATATAACTACACCAAGTTTCGTCCTGCATCTTTGGTTGCCTAACTGCCGTCTTTTTCATTTTTAAGCTGACTTATGCGATTTCTAGTTTGTTGTTATTTGATAGTGACTTATTTATTATTATGTTTAATCAATAACTTGCATGACCTTGTATGGTATTTTATTTGCTTCATATTATATTGTGCTCTGTATTTGTCCACCATGTCACGTGGCTTGTGTTTGTTGATATTTTACGTTTGAATTTTATCTAAATTTTATCTATCATCATCTTATTTTAACATGAAAACTACCCATCGAATATTTTTGGAAGATACTATAAAACCAGTATTTGTATCTGCATACATCTATTTATGACACGTGATACTTTGAAAAATCATTTGACTGTGAGTATCATACATATGTATTTTTGCATTTTGATATTTTTATACATACTTATTCGTAGAAAGTTTTGTAACAGTTATTTTTGCTTAGATTCTAGGTTGATGATGACATAATGTCGAAACTAGTCCCTTAGAGTATATTAGAAACTATTGTAAAGAATAAAGAGGATCCATCATTACTTTTGTGTTTTGCTACATTTACAACTTTACAAATGGACATTTATTATTTAGAACTGGATTTGCAACATTTTTCGTACATGAAATTTCAAAATTCGGACCGGAGTAGCACTTTTTTTCGAATATCTTGCAAGGTATGCATTCTATAGCGATTTATTAAGAGAATAGAAGTACTTAGAATAAAATTTTGAATAATTTTCGTATAAAAAAATTCTTAAAATTCTATAATTTGAAACGCTCATACGTGTAAGAAAGTCGTGTGGTGGCCACACCTTATTTTTTTATTTATGGGGAAGAATGAAAGATAGAGTGTATTAGAATTTACCAGATACAAACATGGACATGAAATAAGAAGTACTTCCACAAGCGTCTAGCGCTGTATTAGTCACTTGTGAAATCAAAACGGTGCACTTATCGAACACCTTCTATAGTCGTTATTAACTTAAACTTTAAGTTTTTGTTAAAATAGATAGAAAAATTTGACTTCTTGCTGTTTTTTTTTTGTCGTGTTTATAGAATTATAGTAAGCAATGGAAACTTATTTGACCCATCAGATTAGTTTCGTAAACTGCCCTGACCTATAAAGCGGCCCTCACACGATCAATATATATTGTCCATATCTGACGATTGACAATATTATTGAAAGTGTGAGTAGAAAGATTGACAGATTATTAATATGTAAAATATTGATGGGCTCGTGTGATGAAATCCAAAATATTTGCAACATTGACAATAAATATTGACCGTGCTACCGTTAACAAGTAAGTACCTAAGCCTGTGTAAGCACGAGCAGAAAACTTCAAACATTGAACTATAACTGGTCTCATTAGATTCAACAACTCTTCATAATAAGCGTTAGTCATGCGAAAGTAATTTTGGATATCTTTTGGGGTAGTTACGCGCACTTCATGCAACAAACTCGTGAGAAAACGTGTCTCTCCTTAGAAGGCAGCCTCTAGCCCATACCTCTTTTTTTCCGGCTTCTTACTGATAGAGCTAAAATAATAGCTACACAAGCTTTTTGTCGGTATGACATCATTGACTGCCAGCGCAAAACTAAATAGATTGCCAATAAATATTGATACTGTGAAGCAATTACAGTTTAACAATATTTATTGACCGGCAATACTTTAGGTATTGACAATAAATATTGATCGTGTGAGGGCCGCTTAGGGAATCCACCAAAAACGATTAAATTTTTTTATATCTGCCTGTTTAAATGTCATATGTCAAAAATTGTGACAGATTTGATAACCTGAGTCCGTTGTACTCCAAATTAAGAGGTAAATTCAAAAATAAAATAACAACAATTGGGTGTCATTTAACCTCAACTTCCGATATGTTCGGAAATACCTCCACGTTGAGCATATTTTGCTTAGAATAGCAAACGCTAAATAGCTAACGGACGTCTTAAAAGAATCACCTTATATGTAGGTCCGTATATTTTGCAAATCAAATATTAACATTTTTTTAATACTATTTCTGTATTCATTCATTCGTAATAAGCGGTTTTTTCGTCCAATTTTGTCTCACTTTACCAAAATTAAAATCTGTTCACACACATCTTTCGTCAGAATCTTAGGTCCGTCCAATGGACAACAGCGTAAATTGAAGAAGATATTCTGAATGAAAGTTGGCAGTCAAAATTCGTACAAGACACAACGATGATATAAGAATAAGAGCAACGACATAGGTGGTAGGTCACTCTTTTCTAACTGAAAAATAACGATTTCTAAAGATCGCGCCATCGAATAAATCAAAACCGAACAAAGGTGAATCGGTGTGCCATAGAATTCGAAGAAAATCCGGACCGGCCCAGTGCTGCACGTTGTATATATGTATGTACGAATGTACGAACAAAAGGGAACACAAGAAAAGAGTACGAATATCAAAGAATGAAGACAATGAACATACCTAAGTATAGTAGTTGCATGTATCGCAAGCACATACCTATACCTATAGGAAATACATTATGTGTTTGTATGTGTGTATAATCTGTATGTGTTGTTGTTAGAGTATATAGAGTGTGTAGTTGTAGTAGTAGCAGTAGTAGGGCAGCTGGATGACAGTTTAAGAAAGTAAGTGTAATACGCTGGGACTGTATAAGACAAGGTGGCCAGGATTCTTTGTTCCAGGACCGCGTGCCGGCTGCTTCAGACCACAGCTGTCCTGCCAGGTGTTCGAAACACATGTTGTTTTTCCAGACCCTTCTAGAAATTCAACTTACCTATATCTACGTGCGTGCGTTTATACGTATACCGTGTATGTTACCTTACATTGTAGGCGAATAAGACATTTTTTATATTCTTATTATCTTCTTGAAGAAATTACTTGTGGATATAGTACTTCTGATGTTCAGTTATCGAACATGTCGTTTACGTATTTGCATAATATCAGCGCAACATTCAAAAGTATATTATGAATGTAAACAGATTCCACAACATATTTATCTTTAATTATGTTGTGGGTACCCCGAGGTGATAAAAGCCAGAAATAATAATTATAATAATTTAGTGCCCTGCAGTTACGAAACTGATCATAGTAAGTATATCTTATAATAATATTGAATCAACCGTTCCACACGAAATGAACCAAATTGAGGCCTTTCTATTTTTAAAATAACAGATGCAATTAGATATTTAATAAATTGAGTAATTTTAATCCTGTAATGAATTTTCAACAAAGCAATTTTTTAAGATGTAGAAAAAACACAAAGCAGTCTGATTGGTAGAAGCTCACTATTTGTTGGTCCTTTTCTATCAAGTTCGATTTTTTCTTATGTAAATCAAAATGAGAAGGGTTGTGTTGATAAAACTAAACCTTAAAGTTTAAGATGACGGTCACCCTAAAGTCGACCAAGTAAGATGTAGATGTTTTTTTTTAAATATTACCTTATCAATTCTCGAAATGTTATAAAACAATAAAAATGATTTGCAAAGTTTTAACAAACATTTTGTAGTTAAAGGGTGTTAAGTCTCTTGTTTAGGCGCATTTACAGTGAAACAAATTGAGTAACGCTTTATATTAACATGATCCAAGAGCGTAACTGGTGTGAGAGGTAACTTACTGACTTGAATCAAAAAACAAAATTTTTAGTAATAGAACCAAAATATAAATATAAACGCTATGGCTAGAGGCACGCGAGCGTGCCGCTTAGTTTGGAATTATAGGCACGTTGCTGACGTCACTGCTGTTATTACGATATCATTTAACGTGCCCTGAAATCTGAAATTAAAAGCACGGGGAAAATATGCATTCTCTAGTTTGTGGTGCGGATTTCTGTTAGTTTTAGTGGATTACTGCAGTTGATAACGACATAAACTATTAAATATGGACGGTCTAACAGGTAAACGCTGTATTTAATAATTTCTTTTTAATAATAGTTAAATCACTAAACAGAGCGTACTCTGATTTTGTATTATGCACACATAATGCTAATACAAAATTAATGCTTGAGGAATTGGGGTTTGGAAATAATTTATCCTGACTAGATTTACGTCATAAACAATACTTCATAAGGTATCTTATTATACATGGGTGAGATAGGGAAATACTACGGTTCAGTTTCACTCAGACTAGACCGACTCGTGTTTTGTCAGCTCTCGGGGAAACCTAACTAAATAAATATTTAGAAATCTATGAACAAGACAAAAACAAAAAATTTATAAAAAAAAGTCGTACAATAAACTCCTCTCTTAAATACATACAAAGACCGTTGAAGTCCTCTCTTGAATTTTATAAACTTGAATATGCATGTATCCATGGTAAAGAACGTCCTAAAAGAGGAAATGGGTTACGACAGACCAGGTTACAATAGCTTTTAAATAACCGATAAAATTGTTTTGACTTCTGTAATAATTTTCAGCACGCTACGCTTAGGATGTATATATGCAAAACCATGAAAAAGATTTATTGCAGTATGTGAATATTTTAACAGGTTACAATTTCAAGTACATATATCCAGAAACGGATAGATTTAATCACTAAAGTAAAAATATTAAAGGAATATAATGACGGTATGTTTCAAACTACTTGTGTCACATACGATGGACAAAAAATTATTATTTATCAAAACATAGAATTGCAACAACCAAGTCAGATATTGTGGCAAAAGCAAAACATGTAGTAAGCGAAAAGCCTAACGTGATGACGTTAACCGAAAAACGAAAATCAGCCACTTTAATTACGAATTCTTTAATCAACTTAATTAGCATTTCCAGCAATAGTGAATTCAACTATAGATTAGATTTATTGAAGAAAATGGAACACTACTGGAGAACTAGAAACGAAGTGGCAATTATTAAGTGGGAATTATATTACAACAGGTGAGGCAAATTGTGATCTGATCTATACAAAAACAAGTACTGAGGCATACGATAATAATTAAGAAACGATCTCACAACAAAATAGTGTTAGAATAGTATTGTCTGATGGAAATATTAGTGAATTGACAGATAATACAAGTAATTTAGCAAACATGCCACACATTACATTTGTTGATGAACCCTTTGGTGATAATGAAGATAACAGTAATAAGAATAATAATAATGAAAATATTGAAACTGATTTATTAAAATCATTAGTGTTGCCCTCAAAAATTAAGAAAAGGGGCGACCCGAGGGATATGATTCTACGACAGTAATAAATCTTAATAAACGCAATAAAAATAGTAAAAGCAAGACATTCTCACATTTATTTTAAATAATCAACTAGACGCTATAAGCAAAGCATCCTTTGATACAGAATGTTCTACTAAAACTTTCCAATAATATTTTACTTATCCTTTGTAAGAGTTTTGTTAATTTGATGTTTTGAATTTTGTAATAAAAAGACTTATTTTGACTCTAATTGTTATTTATTCCTTAAAAAATATTAATAATGAAACTATTATTAATTATTCTCATAACTTATAGATTGGCGCAGAATAAACTAATGATTTGACGTACCTCTAATTTCAAATTTAGGTGCACGTTAAATGATAATGTCATAACAGCAGTGACGTCAGTCACGTGCCTATAATTCCAAATTAATCGGCACGCTCGCGTGCCCCTAGCCACAGCGAAATATAAAATGCAGACATATAGATAAAAATTAAAACTAAAACGTCAGAAATTGAAAGAGTACTACCTAGAAAAGCAAAGAATTTGGGATAAGAAGAGGAGAGAGAAATTTAAATTGAACATGTCTAAGACTAAAGGTCCACAAGGAGAAAAAAAGCATGAAAGGCAAGCAAGATATAGAGCGAAAGTGAAATATAGAAAAAATTAAAATACTGAAGTTGTAGAACCCAGTAGATACAAGTGTCCCCAGGATACTAAAACAAGTGTGGCATATGATTATGTTAAATCGGGAGCTTTATCAAGAATTTGAAAAAAATTTACAGGTGTAATTATTGATTTATCTAAATTGATTTACAACTTAAATATGTACTTCTGCTTTCTGAAATACCACATAATGTTTGTGTTTGTCAGAAACATGCTATTGTTAGTTATTTACGAACCAAGTGCGGGAAGACTTATTTTCACGCATGAGCGCACTTTGTAAGCACGAGCGCACTTTGTAAGCACGAGCGACCGCAGGAAGCGCGTGCTTTTAATTGCGCGATTGGCTGAAAGATGTCTTCACGCAAGTGGTTTGTTTTATGTACGAACATTAAATTAAAAAAATATTATTGAGTAATGTCATTATTAGTATCATACCTAAGCTAAGACAGATTACCTAATTAATTTAAGCATTTCATGTACGTAACTATTACTCACCTTTCCCTAAAATTAAGTTATTATATTCTTACACATGGCAAACATGAGGTATTTATTCCTATATTTATAAATTTATAGTACATTTATTGCGTTTTTTTGGTTTAAATACAAGAAATTCTGATCTGCCAATATGAATGTCGATGTGGTCAAATACATGACCTTGAAAGCCGGTTAAGATGTCGCTTAAAATGTCGTCAAATAGCAGGCGTCACAAATTTTTTGGAAGAATTTTTAATTATTACTCCTATTTACCCCCAAGTTTTAGTGGAGAATAGTGGAGGGAAGAAGTATTTTATAGACTAAATTTTATTACTACCAAGTTAGATTTTTTTTAAATGTTCCACAGTGCCAGTGTTTTTTTCAATTTTTACAGTCGTCTCGACCGAGAAAACCTCATCCTAGTCGAGCTACACATGCGCCAAATGTCACCTTACAAGCGGTGAGTACAAAATGGTTTTTTCGATGGTAAAAGGAATAGGAAAAGTAGTTAAAGGCAAAAGTTGTGATCTTAACCAACAACAGTGCATGATGAATGAATGTATTGCATAAGTGACATAAATGAAATAACGCCTTTTAAGTACAATGTTGCTCAAAAAGTTTCTTGGACACAATGGCGTATCAGCAAATCAAGCCGCTCTGAAAAATATGTGATAAATACTGATATAGTAACTGCTGCTGAAAAGTTGCAAACCTGTAAGACACATTGTTCTATACTCCATTCAGTCTAAGAATAAAGCATTGGGAAAGATAGGGCTTAAAATAAACGTTTGTGATTGGTTGAAATCGAGTGTGCATTTACACCGGCAAAATAATCGCATTTAGCTCGTTCTGTCAAAAATTTGTTTACTGACAGTTTTGTTCAAAGATTTTGTCGATTTCCGTATTTTACATAGTTATTTGTTGTTAATATTCTTAAAAAATAGTTCTTCTTAGAACTCGCAAGTGAAATATTCATTTGTTAAGGTATTTTATCAATTTCGTTAACTTTCTTTTCGTAATCGCTAATATTCTATAGTATGGCGGAAGCACTTTTACCAGGTCCTTCAAAAAATCGTAAAGGGAAACACATAAGATCTGGACAAAGGCAAATGGCTTATAATGTGTACATTAAGGATAAAAACAATATGTCTAAAACAGCTGCAGTCAATCAAACAGCAGAGGAAGTGGGTATTAATAGGAATACAATGTACTGCATTATTAAAGAAATGGAATTATATGGAGTTCCAATTTCTCCTCCAAGAAAAAGAAATTATCGTCATACTTACAATAAATTGGATGAAGCACAAAAAAGTACAATTAGACGACATGTGCATTCCTTTTTCTTGAGGAATGAGTTACCAACTTGTATAAAAATGTACGTAAATGTCAAAATATAATGATATCAGATATGTATATCCCTGCTATCCATCTGACAGTAAACATATGTTTTACTTGTTTTCAAAATACAAAGTTCATCGTGTGTAAACTGTGCTCATATTGTAGCGCCATCTACTTTATTCTTAGACTGAATGGAGTATAGTAAAAATATTTATTATCAGTGACGAATTCTCCCACTATAAATATTCTGTATGAACTTTCATGAAAACAATAATCGTAGATTTGAAAAAAAAATCCGCTCAAAAATGTTTGGAATTTTTTTCTGACAACTGCGCTGCACAAATTAAAAGTAATTATATCTCAAACATCGAATTGCTTCATACAAAATGACTTTGGCAATGCTGGTTCTTGGAATTTTTTTGCAAGTTCGCACGGAAAAGGAGTAGTCGATGGAATTGCTGGTGCCGTGAATCGTATGGTATGCTAGGAAGTTTTAGGCAAGGAAACTATCGTAAACTATGTCGAAGAGTTTTATGATTGTGCCAATAAAAGCATTGATAATATTAGATTCATTCATGCCAATAAAGAAGACATTGAGGCAAACAAAGATATGTTGACAGAGAGATGGAACAATTTACAAATATTTCATAGTTCTCAACCAATAAACAAAAATTGTTGCTTCAGAAGATGCATCATTGGACGGGAAGATAGTTAAAGTGTATGGACAAGACAAACAATCTCGAGAACAATCCCGTAAAATTGATTAGTAGTTGGACTTATGATTTTTGTATCAACTTAGGAATAAATTTAATTTTATTGGTCTTAATAATTACTACGACTTAAACTGAAATGCACTATGTTCAAAATTATAGCGTACATATTTTGTAACTGTAACGTAACACATGTTACGGTAGGTAGAAAAATAGTTATTTATTATACAAGGGAAAAAAGTATTAGATTTTAGCTCGAGGTAAGGTTTATCTCCCGGCGCGAAACGGAGGGAGATAAATTACCGAGAGCTAAAATCTGATTTTTTTCCCGTGTATAATACACTATTTTTTTCTGTGATGGGAAAAACGACTATTTAATATTGAAAAAACACGTAAATACTTTATATTAAAGTCAGAAAATCAATCGATGTGACATTTCAAGTGACATTAAACCTGCGTTGCTATGGAAACCTGCCAATTTAAGCGGGCAAAAAGTAGAACTTTTTTCCCATGGGCAAAAAGTAACACTTTACGCCCGGGTTGATAAAGTGACATTTTATTACCTGTCAAGAAGGATAAAATGTCAACTTTTTTCCCGTCACAGAAAAAATATAATATATATACATATTTCTTTTTAATGTATCTCTATTTTAGCCAGAGTGGAAGGGTGTGAAGTCCTGCCAAATAAATTTACTTATTGAATTCTACATGTGTTCCCGAATTCGCACCACTTTTAGCAAAATAAAAACTAACTAGTAAGGAAATCAATAGAACAAATAAAATCCAACAAAAAAAAGAAATAGAAGAAGAAAAACTAGAAATACCTTATTTTTATAAAATAATATGACAGATCTTTCATAGTTGTAATTTTAATAACACACCAGCACTGTTGCACTTATAGTTATTTATTATACAAGGGAAAAAAGTATTAGATTTTAGCTCGAGGTAAGGTTTATCTCCCGGCGCGAAGCGGAGGGAGATAAATTACCGAGAGCTAAAATCAAATTTTTTTCCCGTGTATAATACACTATTTTTTTCTGTAATGGGAAAAACGACTATTTAATATTGAAAAAACACGTAAATACTATACATATATTAAAGTCAGAAGATCAATCGATGTGACATTTCAAGTGACATTACACCTGCGTTGCTAATGGAAACCTGTAAAATAATCAAATATCTGTCAATTTAAGCGGGCAAAAAGTGGGCACTTTTTTCCCCGGGAAAAAAGTACTTACTTTTTTCCCGGGTTGACAAAGTGACATTTTATTACCTGTCAAGAAGGATAAAATGTCAACTTTTTTTCCCGTCACAGAAAAAAATATTTTAATTTAAAGCTACGCCTTGAAACTTACTATTTACTCTTACCGCCTTGTTTATATAGTTGAAGTTATGTTGTTGTGATTTATGTTAAAACGAACAAACTATGAAGAGAACTATATTTTCAATTATACGTGAAGTGATTGATTTAACATGCCAGAGAGGGGATCTATTTTTCCTTAAACAGCAAGAAGACTTTAAACAAAATAAACGGCTTGTAATAAACTGCTTACTTTTTAAAGAAAAATTGCACAGTAAAGTAGTACTAAATAATCAATGTTAAATAAAATATAGCTCGGTTTGGAATGTCATGCATGAGTAATAAGCAAAAGCTATATTACTGCAAATTATTCATTGAAGAAATACCAAAAGATGAAGAATTAGGGAAAATGGATATGCTTCCAAAATTAAATATAGAACTTGTTATAAGCCAGCCACTTCTTTGCCAACTCGACTTGACAAGTGTACAGAAGTTAATTTTGAACTAATCGACTTCTTGGTTAAGCTACTGGACTTTTATTTGGGTAAAATTCCTACAAAATTGGGGCCATGATCACGTGTACATTTGTGACGTTGACGTTACAATGTATCAACTGGAAAAGTACAAATTTCACATCCATAATAATTATTTTATTGTTTATTTACCAATAATCAAGAAAAATCCTCAAAAACGAGTTCTTATAATAACAATAATAATGAAAGCGGTTTGTTCTAATTTTATAATAAATGTTGCAATCAAATTTAGAGTATGTTACATCTAAATTAACCATACATGATATTAACCTTGTTAATAAAACCTTCCTTAGATTTCATTTATTTTTCAGAAGAGTAACTAAATAAATTTTTCCAAACTAATCTAAAACAATCATCGTAGACATGGCGGGTATATTTTTTTTTCATTTTTGATTAATAGTTTTAAAGGAGAAAACAATTGTAATATATTTTATTTCAAAATTAATACATGTGTATTTACAATAAGAATAAGAATTTATTACATCTAGTTGCATATACAAATATAATATACATATTATATGATAAGTTATGTAATAATTTGAATAAATATTTTTGATTTTCTGAATACTTCCATTGAAATAAATAAACAATAAATAATTATTTCTAAATTATAAATGAAATACTATTCATTAGAAGAATCATCGGTATTACTGGGGTCTCCTACATTTATTATCTCTCTCTTGTATTCCATATAGATCCCATATTTTAGCTTGAATACTTTTGACATGATCAATTGTCTTGACAAAATTTTCTTTAGCTACATTATGAATGGCAGCATTAAGTAAGTTTTGAACGTCTTTCAATTTAAATATGGTATTATTCATAGCCACTTCCCCTATCATTTGTGTCCAAATTAGCTCTATAGGATTGAGCTCATAGTAGGGAAAGTCTCAAAACTGTGTTGCTTTTGGACTTCGCAAGATCGTCTACCACATATTTGGATTTGTGTTGTTTTAGTAATCTCAACAATTTAACTTTTAGCATGTTAGGGTCAAATCTAATATTATTTTAGTCAGCCATTCTTGAACATAACATTTCTTCGTTGATGAATTTGGTATTTTTTTTAATTTTTTGGAATGGTAGGAAGGGTTGTCCATGTAGACAACAGAATTCTGTTCCAAATGAAGCAAAATTCTTTCAAAACAATCCTGGAAAAGATCTGCATTCATCGCTTCATGGTAATCACCTGTTTTATTTGATGAAAATAAGAATAGGCGATTTTCAAGAAAATCATCCTCCTCACACCCAATATGAAATAATATCAATCGTCTTATTTTTTCACTTGAATTTTTTATAGACTTTCATTGAAAGCTTGTCGTGCAGATCGAATGCTCTCGTCGGCCCAAACTTTTGATGACGTGTAGCTTTCCTATACCCATGTCTCATAGAGAAAATAAGAAAATAAATTTTCCTATTTTCTCTTCTAAACTGCTTTAGTTTAGTCAGATATTGTCTCTCCATATAATTATTACATCCTTTTCCTTCAGGTAGCTATTCCTAGCTCTCTTTTTAAAACTAATAGTAAAGATAAGTTAAAATTGGACATATTATTGAAATAAATACCTTACCAGAAATGTATCTCTTTCAATAACCTATAAAATGACTGTCTTGAAAATTTTGGAATTACTGCTGATAAAATTGTATTCAATATAGGAATCTCATTTTTATATAAAAATGAGTGTACTGTACGCTTTAATGATGCTTTATCATCTACACTATCTAATATAGCACTTTTTCTCATATAAGCCTCTGGTTCTTAAAACTATAGTTTCCTGTGCTCTTTTAGAACATTATATACGGTAGCTCTTGATATTCCTGTAAAAACAAATGTTTGTTAAGTAAATATATGCATTTAATTTAATTCTATTGACAATCTCACAAATGATTCGACAGTTGACTGAATAGTTTGTGTTTTGGTGCAATTTGATTGTTGTAGTTCATATACTTTAAATGTATTCGATATAGACTGCTTATCAGTCACATTCAAATGAGGTTTTCTCCGCTTTCTCAATGTTGATTCTGTCATCCTTACGATTTTACGTAATACATGAGGGACTCTAAAATTACAACAAATTCTATGTACTACGAAAATTACAAATTTTACTTTATTCCTTACCAACACTATACACGTTTTCTTCAATGCCTTGTAAAATATACAAGCTTATAATAATCAAATAAAGAAATAATGCCAATAATACAACCTCAAAGTCGCTCAAAACAAACTCGGGCGCTATTTGCAAATACGTTTCATCTTCCTCAACGTGTGCGAGGTTTCGACATCGCAATGTTTACATCTGTTCAACCAATGCGGGAACGATCCTGTGGTAATCACGCACTTTTCTTCGTGATGCGGATCATTAAATTAATGACAAAATAATGCCGATATCTTAATAAAACATTTGTTCCTAGGAAAAATAAAATACATTCTGAACAGAACGACAAAGAGATTTTTTCCCAATACATCAATGTTATCCTACTACAAATCACAAATAAAAACAAAATTTGAAATACAATTGCTTGAAGATACGTGATTAATTTTGTTTTATAAGCCAGTTTAATAGACCATTTACTTGCCTGCAAGTTGCGGATGCATTTACTGTGTGACAAAAACGACGACACCGAGAGTTTCAAATAGAAAGCAATATACAAACTGTTCTTTTGGTCGAGTCTACTGGAGAATTCTAGTACATTATATACTAACTCGCGTTTAATCAGCGCAACAAGGATAGCAGATGTACTTGCGCATTTCATTTGAAATTTTTTAACAGTCAATGCATAGTCGACTAGTACATTTTTAAATCGCGTTTCGTCCATCTAATTTAGAACAATTACGCGCCAAAATTATTGAATTTTCGAATCATCTTACCCTGGAAATATTAACAAATGTCCGTCGAAATTTTTATAATCGGCTGGGTTACTGCTCAGCTCAAGAGGGAGCTTATTTGAGCATTTAATAAATAATTAAATACTTGTAAAAATTCATTTTTCTTTAATAATTCCATTCTTAATTTCCAATTAAATTAATTGTTTTTGCGTTTATACTTACTGAAACATTTTGTTTAGTTTCATACAAGTTTATTGTCTACTTTCAGAATTTTAGTTTGTTTCCTTTTCTATTTATAATACTACGGAATTATTTACTTTTTATCTTAATAAGAGTTTTGCTATTGTTACGTTTTCGTTTTTTATATCAACTATATTTCTTGTCTGTGATATTTTAAGAAAAAAATTATTATTTTTGGTTTTTAGAATTGATGATCATTTCTTTAATTTACTCATACAATTTGGGAAGCTGTGATGAAATCCGTTACTAAAATTATTTAATACGATTATCTGATGCTTCAACAATTCTCTACTTATAAATTATTTAGGTAGTGCTTTTTATTGTTTAATATTAATTCCATCTTCTCTAAAGCAGTACAGTAAATGACTTTATTTTTGGTTAAAGAATTTGTTATAAACAGTAACAGTAGGAATTTTCACGGACTAACGCAGTAACGATTTCTGCGGTGTCGACTTTAACATAGCTCTAATGTTATTAACAGAGACTACGCCCCTTATTCTCCCACTTATAGTCGACCAGCTTGTCTAGTATATTCATCCGCAGATAGATCGCGTGCACACTGTATACTCGCACTTATGTACTAAAAAATTTAATACAGTCTTTTTATTTGGTGTAGAAACTTACTACAGTTGACCAAACATATTTCTCATATCGCTGGTCTTAGAACAAGACAAAATTGGGAAGAGAATGTTATGAATTGTGTGTTGTCTATTTGCCGTTCTATAACTGTTCAATTTGTAATCAATCTCTTTGCTTTCAAAGCAATTTTTGAAGAGCATGGTTACTTTGAAAATAAAGTAAATACATTTTTGTGTTTAGAATGAAAATCTCTAGGGTCTCATGATTAAAAAAAAGTACTTCATAAACACAGTAAGCTTTACATTACTTAAAAGAAACAATTTTATAGTGCTCTACTTTAGCTATTTTTTTAATACAACTCCAAATTTGAATGAAGAGTTACTAGAAGAAATACTGGTCATTTCTTTCATGTAATGTCAGTTTTTTCAAACGCCTTAATTTTTCGATTTTTTACGTGTAAATTGTAGGATATGCTGATCAGATTAAATCCCTCCTAAAGCCTATACACGCAGCTGTAAAGTTTAGAACTGTAATTTCTTCAAAACTCGATCTGTTTATAAGTTATAAAATGTATGCGTCAACTATATAAGTATGTATAGTTCGTTTTTAACTTTTTACTTTCTTATACGTAGTATAAGGAAGTATTGTGATGATGAAAATTTTCGACCTCGAGATTTTTGCAGATGTCCACGTTTTGAAGTCTCCTGATACCGAAAAAGTGGTGTTTAAAAAATTTATGTGTGTCTGTGTGTCTGTCTGTCTGTGTTTGTGTGTGTGACCACGATAGCGGTCAAACCGCTGTAGATATCAATTCCATATTTTGTATTTACGTGTATAATCTCCCTCTTGAGATCTGATTACTTTTTCAGTAAAATCGGTAGACCGGAAGTAGCAGTTTACTTCAGCAAAAAAATCGAATTTTGCCAATATTTCGTCAACTACTAAGTTTATACAAATTTATAAAGAATTCCTATGTAATTAAAATTAAAATTGAGAATAATTTTATTTAAAAAGTTTTTCGAAATTCCTACCGGAAGTAGGTCTTTTACTCTTATCGAAAATCAGTTTTTTGCGAATACTTTGCAAGTCATGCTTTTTAGACAAGTACGTTACGGGTACAAAAGTATTCAAAACATAATTTTCAATATCTTTTGTATAAAAAAAAATTTAAAATTCAGACAGGAAGTACCACTTTTACTCTTATCGAATAGCGATTTTTTGCAAATATGTCGTAAGTTATGCATTCTATATATATTTATCAAGAGTACAAAAATATTTAGAACTGGATTTGCAATATTTTTTGTATATATGAAATTTCAAAATTCGGACCGGAAGTAGCACTTTTATTCTTAGCGAGTAGCACTTTTTTAATAATATCTTGCAAAGTATGCATTCTATAGTGATTTATTAAGAGAATAGAACTACTTAGAATAGGATTTTGAATAATTTTTGTATAAAGTAATTCTTAAAATATTATAATTTGAAACGCTCATACGTATAAGAAAGTCGTGTGGTGGCCACACCTCATTTTACTTTCTTATACGTAGTATAAGGAAGTATTGTGATGACGAAAATTTTCGACCTCGAGATTTTTGCAGATGTCCACGTTTTGAAGTCCTCTGATACCAAAAAAGTGATTTTTAAAAAATGTCTGTGTGGCTGTGTGTCTGTCTCTGTGTGTGTGACCACGATAGCGGTCAAACCGCTGTAGATATCAATTCCAAATTTTGTATTTAGGTGTATAATCTGCCTGTTGAGATCTGATTAGGTTTTCAGTAAAATCCGTAGACCGGAAGTAGTACTTTACTTCAGTGAAAAAATCGAATTTTGCAAATATTTCGTCAACTATAAGTTTAAATAAATTTATAAAGAATTCATATGTCCTTAAAATTAAGATTGTGAACCATTTTATTTAAAAAGTTTTTCAAAATTACTACCGGAAATAGGTCTCTTATCAAAAATCAGTTTTTTGCTAATATTTTGCAAGTCATGCTTTCTAGACAGGTATGCTACGAATATAAAAGTATTTAGAACTTAATTTCCAATATCTTTTGTATTAAAAAAATTTCAAAATTCGGACCAGAAGTATCACTTTTACTCTTACTGAATAACGATTTTTTGCAAATATGTCGTAAATTATGCATTCTATATATATTTATTAAGAGTACAAAAGTATTTAGAGTTGGATTTGCAATATATTTTGTATACATGAAATTTCAAAATTCGGACCGGAAGTAGCACTTTTATTCTTAGCGAGTAGCACTTTTTTTCGAATATCTTGCAAAGTATGCATTCTATAGCGATTTATTAAGGGAATGAAAGTACTTAGAATAGGATTTTGTATAAAGAAATTCTTAAAATTCTATAGTTTGAAACAGTCATAAGTATAAGAAAGTCGTGTGGTGGCCACACCTCATTTTTTTTCTTTGTAATAATATAAAGAACGGAGTAAACTTCGAGCGAAATCTCTTGCTATCATTCCTTTTCACCATTGTCCGTCCGCATATTCTAAAATCTAAAGGTAAGTAAGCATAATCCTCTCCTTTGTCACCGACAAGGTCTGCCTGGTTTTGCAGCGACTGCGACCACCATCACCACCACCAGTACTACATAACAAATTTCCTAAAGCGCGTATATACATGCCGAAAAGGGCCACAAGAGCGGACGACAGGACAGACAGAAACACATCGCGCCCTGTTCTCTGTCCCTCCTTCTTCGTCAGCGTTGGAAGACAAACCGTTCCGAAATCTTCACTTCACCTAACCTTTAGATGTGGTGTTCTGTGTAGCCTCGGCGTTCGGGTAATATTTACTTGGAATTTTATCCCCCAAGAAATATCCTCTCATGGCCAGTAAACAACTTGAATGGGGAGAACCAGTTAAGCCGTTCTCACTGTGAACAGGAAACAGGATCCCGGAGGGCTTTGTGTAGGACAATCGGGGTATGTGAGCTTTGTTCGTTGCCCACCTGGTCCTTTGCTTTGCTGCCACCAGAAACGCCGTCCGTCTTGCTTCATCCAATGCACGGACATATCTATTCCTACCTTTTTTTACTCTATTTCGTGTTGTAAGGCACCTATTTATATTTGTATGTTCCCTAGATATATCTCTTCTAAGCCTGTGTGTATATAGAAAGTGCGTGTGTACAACTAAGTATAGATCTGAATGTGTATATGTATGTATGCGTTACGTACAATTTCCCAAACGCGATTTCATTTTGGTTGACGTGCTTCACATAATATACGTGTGTATTTGCGTGGATGATCTATCTAAGATAGAAACTGTTTGACAAATTGAAATAGCTGTATTGTTTGTTTTGGACACGGTTTGCGGAAGAGTTATTACGAACTTCGAGTAAATTACTGTCAAATTTGGAAAAGGAAATATACAAATATGGAAATGAACACTGTAATAATTGTTCTTGTACTTTTTTTTAATGTGAGACTCTTTATTTCAACATCCATTTTTATGATTTTACAAGTTCAATAAATATTGCTCTAAACTTAAAAGTATAGAGATAATAGTAATATAAATTTTATTGTCAAACAGAATTTTTCATTCAAAGGACAAGATACATGAATCGTTACATAATACTAATGTACTCTTAGTTGGAAAGAACGTTTCCACAAAAAATTCAGTCCGATTAAACTCCCACCCATCTCTAATTTTCCGGAATAATACCTCGGCACATATTGAATAATGCGGATATCGTGTTGAGATTAATATCCACCCACCTATGTATAAGAGTATTTATATTTCCTTTTCTTGATTTACTGTTTGGCTAATATTTTTACATGCGTAGGCCACTTTATATTTTTGGCAAAACTTTAAAAAAATATATAACAAAACAAAAGATAATAAAAAATAAAGAAAAAAATGTAAAAAATAATAAATTTTAATTTTAAAATATATAAATTAATTAATAGTGTGTCCACCATCCGTTATTTCTCAAGGTAGTTTCAATTTGATTCCATAATTGATTGGAATTGTTGTACACATTATCTAAGGACCAGACGTATTAGACCCAATCTACGACGGACAAAAGAAATAGTGTATAACATCGCGCAGTTACTGAATAGCACTATTTATCGTGAACTGCATATCTGTTTTCGTCGAGAAAATGGTCAGCAAAAAAGTCGATTTTACTGTTAAATTCCTTTCTTCATCGGCGTAGGTTAAAGCGTGAGGAGTTTTAAAAATTTATTCTATTTACCTCACATAAGATAAATAAATTTCGGAGAGTTTACTCGATTTGAACTACAAAATGAACAAATAATAATGTATTTTGTATTTCATAGATCACAACCCACTTGTAATCCAAGTATGTAAATAAAATTAAAAACTCTTTCAAATACAAGATTTCAATAGTGTGCCCGTGGGCCATGAGTCATGGGCCAGTCTCTAATTGTTAGCAATTCTCTTTTTTTATAAATCCTCTGAAATCTGGACTTTTTGGGGATCCAGGGTAGAGTTTCAATATTTGCAGTTTCCATCCGCTGTTGAACCAATCTGGATTTATATATCGGTGAGTTAACTTGCTGAAACAGAAAGTTGTCACACAGTACAGTAACACTAGGCAACATAACATTAGCTAGTATAACCCTATATTGCGTACCGTTTAAATGGCCCTCTGTCGGAGAGAGACCGTCATGTGGAGTGTGTAACACGTTTGGGTCGCTCCGCTATATATTGTAGTTTTTGGTGACATTGTATTGTTATATTTATTTATTTCTTCGCGAAAGTGTGTGTGTAGCTGTGAGCTCTACAATACAATGCCGTTAACCCGTGAACAAAAGGATGAATACAAGGCTTTGATTAAAGAATGTATATCCGAGTTACTAACAAGTGAAGATTTTATGATAAAAATGTGTGCGGAGATATCAAAGAACTTGGAGAAAAAGTTAACCGACAGCGTGGGGGTTATATCGGATAGATGCACTAGCTTGGAGAAGGAGAACCTAACGCTGCAGTGCAGGATAGATGAATTGGAGCAACACTCGCGTAGGAACAACATTAGAGTGTTTGGACTTCCCGAGTCAGATAATGAAAATGTGGCTGAGAGGACTCTTGCATTGATTAAGAACGATTTACACATCGACATTAAACCCGCCGATATCAATAGCTGCTATCGGGTCGGTAAATCTACTAACAATAATCGTCCCATTATTATGGGCTTTACAAATTATAAATTTAAAGAACTAGTAATGCGAAACAGGCGTAACTTGAAAAACAGTAAAGTGTTTATCGTTGAAGATCTTACTAGTAATAGACATCATTTATATACTAGTGCGCGAGAAAAATTTGGTCGCAAAAGTGTATGGACAGCTGACGGTGCTATCTGCGTTAGGATTGGTACAGCTAGGCATCGGATCAAGACTGTGAATGATCTACAGGATGTCGCAGAAACCTTGCGTTAATAATTTCCGGCTGCTGGAGGTTTACGCATTGTCTGATTATTATTACATCAAACTATTAGTAAGATGTACTATCCTATTTACTTTTCTTTTATTGCTAAAAATTCCTTTTGTTTTTGTTCTTGTTTTGTTTATTTACATACATATAACTATAGCTTATTTTTTTTCCTTTTATGTAACGGAGTGGCTCCTTTCTCTCATTGCACAACCGACTATTGTTATTATTGTCAACAGCTATTTATATTTAAGATATTAGTAATTTATTTTTATTAATTACAGCTTTACTTATATAATTAAACTCTATTAGGTATAGATTCTATTGATCGCGCTAGCTTAATTAATTTAATTTTTTTTTTTGGTTTTTTTTTCCCTCTTTCTATTATATCTTATTACAGTTGCAATTGTATACATTTCTGTTAAACATATATTGTGTGAATCGTACAATAGCATAGATCTGATATAAATTTGTATAACTTTGTTGCACTTCATTACTTACGTTTTTTTATGCAATGTGCATGTATGGTGGCGGAGTATTTAGTCTTTTGTAATTTGTAGAAGATGGATCGCTTCTCCATGGCTCACGTTAATGTGCGGTCCTTGCTTCCGAGTTTTGATGATTTAACGAACTTTTTAGCTTCCACCGGCATAGACATACTGGGTATTAGTGAGACTTGGTTGAGCTCTGCGACTGGGTCTGAGGTGCTCTGTATTGACGACTACGATTTCGTGCGTAGGGACAGGGACGGTAGAGGAGGTGGTGTGGGGTGTTACATAAGGTCAGTGGTTAAATATAGGGTACTACAGCTGAATATACCGGAGCAACTGTGGCTTTCGGTTAGGGTAAAGCAACAGAATCTTATAGTTGGTATAATTTATAGACCCCCTTCATCTAGTGTTAGCGAGTTTGTACTTCAGTTGGAAACCACTTTTTACAATCTCTTACCTGAATGTGATGACATTTTCTGTTTGGGTGACTTTAATATTGATGTACTAAGGCAATGCTCTGACACACAATTACTTAAATCACTTTTGACATCTCTGGGACTAAATCAAATCATAGACTGCCCTACTAGAATCACTAAGAAGTCTTATTCTTTGATTGACCTTATTATTGTGACTAATGTGGAGTTGGTATTGGACAGTGGTACAAAGAATGTTAATATAGCGGATCATGAGCTTGTTTTCTGTACAATTAATATTCAAAAGATTGGATCGTCTCCTTGTACAGTACTTGCTAGAAATTTGAATACAGTCAGTTATAACACTTTTCATTCGGACTTGTGTAGAGTTCCATTGCATTGTGTGTTTCATATGAATAATATTACTGATAAGTTAGAATATTTAAATGCTGCAGTTATAGGTTTATTTGACTGTTATGCTCCATTGCGTACACGCCCAGTGTCGAACAAACAGCACAGCCCCTGGTTATCACAGAATACGAAATACTTGATGCAGCTTCGTGATGAAGCTTATAAGAAATTTAAAATTTCGAAACGCCCTCCACAGTGGGAATACTATAAGTCCTTACGAAATTTCTGCACTTCTGTTATTAAATCTGAAAAGACAGCCTATTTGAATCATAAATTCTCAACTTCCAGTCAAAAGATATGTTGGGAGGAATTGAAGAAACTAAATATCTGTAGGAAAAAATTGACACCTATCCCTGCAAACCTGGGAGATTCACATTGCATTAACGACTACTTTGTATCGTCAGTTTCTAATATTCCTTTGACATGTGATGCTGATACATTGCGGGGTTATCTGGATAATAAACACCCTAATCTTAAATCTTCTTTTGGTTTCAAGCCAGTACTTGAACATGAGGTTACTAAAATCATCATGACTATTTCATCTCGTGCAACAGGTTGTGATGGAATAAATATTACTATGCTGAGGATGTGTTGTCCGTATATAATCCCGTTCATCACTCACATTCTGAATTATTGTCTGGCTGAAGGAGTTTTTCCTGATCAATGGAAAACAGCGTTAATTACTCCTATACCTAAATGTGCAAATCCTAAGGACTTTAAAGATCTTCGTCCAATCAGTATACTTCCTTGTCTTTCTAAAATTTTGGAAAGGGTTGTGGACGCACAGGTACGTGAACATTTATTAGTTAATGATCTGCTGCCAATGAATCAGTCTGGTTTCAGACCCATGCACAGTTGTGCGACGGCCCTGGCGAAGGTGACTGATGATATCATCTCTAATCTGGATATTGGTAATGTGTCGGTTTTGGTATTACTGGATTACAGTAAGGCCTTCGATACCATAAACCATGAGCTGCTTCTTGCAGTTTTGCGTTTCGTGGGCTTCGATGATGTTGCTATTAGGTTCTTCGCTAGCTATCTTCGGGATCGGCGTCAAAGAGTTTCCTTGAATGGAAAGTGCTCTAGTGATCTTCCGGTGGTTAGTGGAGTGCCTCAGGGCTCAGTATTGGGCCCTCTTCTATTTACTATATACACTTGCAGACTTCCGATATCTTTGCGTGTCTGTGAGTTTCATATGTATGCCGATGATACGCAGGTCTACCATTCATTCAGTGCTGTGGACGTATCGAGAGCTGTCAATAACATGAATGAGGACTTGAATACTCTATGTGAGGTTTCGGCGAAGCATTCTCTGTTCTTGAATCCGGCCAAGTCTTCTGTGCTGGTTTTCGGTTGCAGGTCACAGGCATTATTGGATTCCATTACTGTATCGGCTAATGGCATAACATTGCCGATAGTAAATGAGGCTAAAAACCTAGGGGTGATATTAGACACGTCTCTACGATTTAAATCGCATATCACTCAATGCATTAAGCGTTGTTATTCAGCTCTTAAGCTACTCTATCCGCATAGATCGTACTTAACTGTGGAGACTAAGAAGTTGCTGTGCGATTCCCTGGTGTTGTCACATTTTCAATTCTGCTCTCCTGTAATAGCACCTTGCCTTAATTGCTCTGATAGAAGACGGGTCCAGCTGGTGCAGAATTCGTGTCTTCGCTTCATGTATGGAATCCGTAAGTTTGACCATATCTCGCACAAGCTGCATGATGCTGGTTGGCTTAGTATGGGGAATAGGGCACGGTTGCAGTCTACTGTATTTTTTCTTAAAATCATAAAATCTGGTTGTCCGCCCTATTTGACAGCAAAAATTAGATTTCGGGCTGATGTGCATAATGTGAACATCCGTACGAGAGGCTTAATTTCCCCGCCATTTCACAAAACGACTCTATATGAGCGTGGCTTCTCGTACTGTGTTTACGTTTGCTATAACTCATTGCCCGATGATCTCAGAAGCATGAGCCTTCCTGTACTTAAATATAATTTGAAAACAATTTTGCTTCGGGAGCGGGCGCCGTTGGCGTGAGCAGGTGATGGCTATGGAAGTCTTTGGCACCATTTCTGAATGAACTTTGCCGAGTATGTGTGCATTGCGTATTTTGAGCCTTGGCCGTGTCGGTCATCTGTTAACTGCTATGCTTGTTAAGTCACAGGGCTGAGAGGAAGACCAGTCTTCGACTGATTCTTAGTCCTTTTACCATTTAGTATTTCTTATGTGTTACTATATTTTGTAATTCAGTTCTTTACAATGTACTTATTATTTTTTTTTTCTTTGTTGCTGGTAATAAACTATTATTATTATTATTATTATTATTATTATTTTTCATATAACCCCTGGTCCATTAAAAGACTTCCATCACCAGGCGCCTACAGAAAACCGACCACTAATCGAATGTTCGTAAATATATGTTGGATCATATCTTTGTCCTCTCTCACGATTAATCGTTTTCTTTTCACGATTGAAAAGTTTATTCATCGGAGAAAATTACTGACCGCCAAAAAGTCTGTCCATGCGGTGACAGGTTTGCGCAAATATTTGCCTATCATACCTATGTCTTTCCGTTTGTGAAGGTTGACCGCCAAACGGAGGGTGGTAAATGGATGCGCCGGATATATTCTAATAAAGTGTCCTCTTCTTCTGTGGTAGCTCTTCGTCTACCTGATTCTGGTTGCCCTCCAATTGTATTTTCAACGGTCCATTTACGCAGCAAGTCATTTATATATACGAGGTGTGGCAGAAAAGTAATGAGACTGATTTTTTATTTGCCAAAGTTTTTATTTTTTTCAAACACCAATGTTATCCCCTTCAAAGTAGTTCCCTTGGGCAGCCACACACCGATGGAGACGTTGTTCCCACCTGTTGGTAGCAGCGCTGGAAGTCTTCAATCGGTATGGTCTTCAGCATGTCCGTTACACTCTTTTGGTTGTTTTCTAAAGTTCCAAAATGACGTCCTTTGAGGACATTTTTCAGTTTAGGAAAAAGGAAAAAGTCACACGGACTGAGGTCACGTGAATAAGGGGGCTGGGGAAACAAAGGAATGCCTTTTGAGGACAAAAATTCTGTTATGGAGAGGGCAGTGTGATATGGGGCGTTGTCATGATGGAGCATCCATTTGTTTGCAATGTCTGGTCTCACGCGAATGACCCTTTTTAATTGTTCACTCAACATTCTTATTGTTAAACGACGGTCTGATATCACAAGAGTGTTCACACGTTCGATGTTTTCATTGGTTTTCGAAATTGAAGACCTCCCTGAACGGTGTTCATCTTCAACGTGTTTTCTGCCTTCCAAAACTGATTTGTGCCAGCGAAAAATTTGAGCTCGGGATAAAGAATGTTTCCCGTAGGCCTGTTTTAGCTTTTCAAATGTCACACTTGCCGATTCTCCAAGCTTAACACAAAATTTAATGGCACAACGTTGCTCCAAATTCCGCTGTTCCATTTTCCGTGACGAACAACCACAACACAACTTCGCTAATAGCAGTCACAAAAATCACGTGCTTCACGGACAGAGTTGAAACTCGCACTGAGCTATGGGAGGGTACTGATATACGTGCTCTATCAAGAATGACAGCGCAGCGTTGCCAGATAGCTTGCAGTGTTGCCAGTCTCATTACTTTTCTGCCACACCTCGTATGTATCACTAACGTTTAATTCTCGAGCAACAGCTCTTGCCGACAATCCATTGCCAAACAAACTTATAGCGCGCACATTTTCCGGAGTAGTCAACATTATTTTAACGTTAGTTGGGACATGTAAGTAGAACCAAGCGATATTAAATATGACAACAAAACGATGACACTAACATTGATTGATTAAAATACTCTTAAACGTACTAAAAACATTTATTAGAACTGTATTTATATTTATGACCGAATTTATATTTATTACTTTATATCTGATGTTCACATTACTATCTGAACTAACATCCTGGTTCCTTCTCCTGGCAACCCCTTTTTATACACATCTTTATCTTTGCCATAATTCTCGTGCCTTCTGAAATGACGCTAATTAATTCCCCATTCATTCTTTTTGCAAATTTTTCTAGTGCATTACGTCGAAAGAATCATCTGTTTACTAACTACTTCTTTGTTCGGTAACTAAAGTCTATTCAATTTAGTTTTGTATAAAATGTTGTCTGTATTATGTATTCCTATTTACAAAATAATCGAATGAATATTATAAACCATAATTGAAGAACTACAAGATGTCAGAGAGAAAACATAATGACAAATATTAATGACAGTATGACACTTAATAATATAACTTAAGACAGACGTTTTACATTCCCTGGCAAAAATGTATCAATATAATTTTTGATCTCGCGGTATACAGTACAGTTGTTTTCATAGGTAAACCATGCAAAAGAAGTAATATTTTCTGTTATTTGTACTTTATAGTTTTATACTAAAAACGTTTTGATAATGATATTTTTTATTTGGAGAGTAGCAAGTGCTTTGAATATTCATATTGCAATTGCAAATAAAATCTACGTCGGAACATCTAGTCCAAAGCGAAAACAGTCTAGAAGTAACCTGTTGTAAATTTTTATTTTATTATACATTTATTAATATATTATCTTTATATTTATTAATATATGAGTTTATCACAAAACAACATATTCAATCATTACTTCTAAAAACAGAAACTTTTTACTTTCTTATACATAGTATAAGTAAGTATTGCGATGATGAAAATTTTTGGCATCGAGATTTTTGCAGATTTTCACGTTTTGAAGTCGCCTGATACCGAAAAAGTGGTTTCTAAAAAATGTATGTGTTTCTCTCTGTGTGTGTGTGACCACCATAGCGGTCAAACCGCTGTAGCTATCAATTCCAAATTTTGTACTTACGAGTATAATCCCCCTCTTGAGATCTGATTAGATTTTCAGTAAAATCGGCAGACTGTAAGTAGTTGTTTACTTTAGTGAAAAAATAGAATTTTGCCAATATTTCGTCAACTGCTAAGTTTAAACAAATTTATAAGGAATTCATATATGTGTAAATTAAATTTGAGAAGAATTTTATTAAAAAGGTTTTTCGAAATTCCTGTCGGAAGTAAGTATTTTACTCTTATCGAAAATCAGTTTTTTGTGAATATTTCGCAAGTCATGCTTTCCAGACAGTTACATTACGAGTATAAAAGTAGTTATGACTTAATTTTCAATATCTCTTGTATAAAAAAAACACTTTTACTCTTATCGAACTGCGATTTTTTGCAAATATGTTCTAAATTATACATTCTATATATGTATATTTATCAAGAGTACAAAAGTATTTAGAGCTGGATTTGGAATATTTTTTGTATAAATGAAATTTCAAAATTCAGATCGGAACACTTTTGCTCTTAGCGAGTAGCACTTTTCTCAAATATCTTGCAAAGTATGCATTCTATAGAGATTTATTAAGAGAATAGATGCACTTAGAATAGAATGTTGCCTATTTTTTGAATAAAAAAGTCGTAAAATTTGGACTTGAAGTAAGACACTTACTCACAGATTTATTTTTCTAAGATAAGAGTATTTAAAACAATGTAGAAGAATTTTGTATAATTTGATACGCTCATACGTATAAGAAACTCGTGGCCACACTCTATTATTTCTAGTTGTAATACATCTTTACAAATAATATTACGTAGTATTGGTTTTAATTAGAAGAAGGATGATCCTAAACGAGCATTAATGGAACTACCAAATATTCTACTAAAACGTGTTACATTCTTGCAACAATGTGTTCGTATGAAGCATGAACATGTACTCCAGTTTGTTTTCCTTGATGAAACATGGGTTTTTCAAGATGGGACTGTTTGTAAATCTAGGCAAAATGAGTCTACAAAAATCATAAAAGCATGGAATGAGGGCGGTAAAAAATTCGATGAGTTTAGAAGAAACTGTCCATACTTATTTTGGATAATGCTAGTTGACATATTACTGTTTAAAAAAAGTCTAACATCAGCAAGTAAAACTAAAATTCAAACACGGTTCACCCATAAAGACATTAATTATGTCAGAGTTGTCTTAAAAATATAATTATTAAATTTAGTTAAACGGTTAGTGCATATACAGTGTGCACGCGATCTACCTGCGGATGAATATACTAAACAAGCTGGTCGACAATAAGTGGGAGAATAAGGGAGTTGCCTCTGTTACTAACATAGAGCTACGTTAAAGTCGACACCGCAGAAATCGTTACTACGTTAGTCCGAGAAAATTCCTACTGTTACTGTTTATAACAAATTCTTTAACCAAGAATAAAGTCATTTACTGTACTGCTATATAGAAGATGGAAATAATTTAAACAATAAAAAGCACTACCTAGATAATTTATAAGTAGAGACTTGTTGAAGTATCAGATAATGGTACTAAATAATATTAGTAAAGGATTCCATCACAGCTTCCCAAATTGTATGTGTAAATAAAAGAAATGATCATCAATTCTAAAAACTTAAAAATAATAATTTTTTTCTTAAAATATCAAAGATAAGAACTATAGCTGATATAAAAAACGAAAAAGTAACAATAGCAAAACTCTTATTAAGATAAAAAGTAAATAATTCCGTAGTATTATAAAATAGAAAAGGAAACAAACTAAAATTCTGAAAGTATACAATAAATTTGTATGCAACTAAACAAAATGATTCAGTAAGTAAAAACGCAAAAAGAATGAATTTAATTGGAAGCTAAGAATGGAATTATTAAAGAAAAATGAATTTCTACAAGTACTTAATTATTTATTCAATGCTCAAATAAGCCACCCTTTTGAGCTGAGCAGTAACCCAGGCGATTATAAAAATTTCGACGGACACTTGTTATCATTTCCGGGGTAACATGATTCGAAAATTCAATAATTTTGGCGCGTAATTGTTCTAAATTAGATGGACGAAACGTGATTTAAAAATGTGCTATTCGACTACACATCGACCGTTAACAAAATTCAAATAAAATGCGCAAGTACAGCTGCTATCCTTATTGCACTGATTAAACGTGAGTCAGTCTAGTTTCAGTGAAAATGTACTAGAATTCCCCACTAAACTCGACTAAAAGAAACAGTTTGTTTATTGCTTTCTCGTACTAACCCATAGAAACTCTCGGTGTCGTCATTTTATCACACAGTAAATGCATCCGCAACTTGCGGGCTAGCAATTGGTGTATTTAATTATTTTATTCAATAATTTCGCTTATATCTTTAAGTAAAGGCATAAACTACCAACTATGTATGATGCTGATGATTTAGTAGAAAAGTATGGACACGTAGTTCTTCGACCTCCACCCTACCATTGTATATTTAACCCAATAGAACTAGTGAGAGTTATAACAAAAACATATTACAACAGTAATATTGGAAAATATGGAAGAAAAATGGACGAATGCATACAACTGTGGAAAGAAGCATTAGCACAAGTAACCCCAGATATTTGCGGAGACAGCATTAACCATTGCGAAAATGAAAATAAAAAATGGGATCGGAAGAAGGTTTCGAAAAGCAAGATATATTATCTTTCATAATTAATGTACATGCCTCAGATTCAGAAGCTGAATGATGAAGAAAACTTGCATTTCAGATTAATATTATTTTCTTATTATCAAGTGTTATGTTATCAATGTTATGAGCTTTTTAATCACTAATATGTATGATAATATATAGATTTTGTGTTGTTAGCAATGGTCACCACGATGGTCGCCAAATTATTGACCTTGCTAAGTCGTAGATCGGTAAATTGTTGCAATAGGTTATTTATAAAGTGAACAATGATTAATTAATGAGTAACATTAACGAAAACATGGTTGCATCAAAGGTCCGGGATGTTGTGCAGTAAAAGAAAGTATTCAAAAAACATACAGAGTTGTCTTTAAAGTCTTTATTTAATAAAATAAATAACGAATTACAAAAGAAAATTACGGTTTAAAAAAAGCAATAGCAATTTTGATGTAAAATTATTATACATGGTTCGGTAGCTGATGAAACACATTTTTATGAAGATGTAAATTTGTTGAAAATTGACGAAATTAAACCAACTTGAGATATATAACAATTTTAATATGTGTAATTTTACTTTTTGAAAATAATATCTTTTAAATACCCTCATTGTCTTCTAAACAAAACCTTTACCTATTTCGAAAATTTTCCATAACTATAAGCAGGAGTTGAGCATTAGTACCCTGATATTCTTGAAAAATGTTGTCTTTCAATGCCTGAATAGTTTGTGGTCGCTTCTTATATACATACGTACCGATGAATCCGGAGATCTTGGCGGCCAATTTATGTTACCGTATTTTGATATAACTTTATTAGGAAACATTTCCCTTAAATTAAAAAAAAGTCTGCCTCGCTATATGGGCTGTCGCAACATTCTGCTGGAACCATACGTTGTCTTACCAATCTTCGAAATTCTCCTAAGAAAAAATTCTGTAGCATGTGTATGTAACGATGGGAGTTAATGGTGATTGCTTGATTATCTTCCTCGAAAAAGTGTGGTCCGACGATTCCGAAAGTTGATACTCCTCACATACTGTCACTTTCTGGTCATGTAGAGGTTTTTAATATAACTGTTGAGGATTTTCCGATGACCATTACCGATAATTCTGTTTATTTATGAAACCGCTTAAATGAAAGTGACCTTCATCCGTCATTAACAAAGAGCGTAACACATCTTGATCTTCATTCAAATTTCTAAGAGTTCTCTGCAAAATGTCGTGCGAAGTACTCTATCGTCTTCATTTAGAGACTGTACAATCTGATCTTTATAGGGGTGAAAACCTACATCCTTTTTAAAAATTCTACGAAGACTTCTTTCAGAGATTTGCAGAGCCAATGAGTACTTTTTCGCAGATCGCATCGGACTTCTGTTAACGACGACACGAACCCTTTCAATGTTTTCTGCTGTCCGTACAGTTGTAACGCAACCTACATTAAAAAAAATTTCCGTGTTGGAATTCTCCCATGTCTTGCAACATTCAATTCCCGTCTAAAACCTCTTTGAGCTTAGATAACGGAACCATTTCTAACAAACTCATTCACTGCATAAATGCGTTGATTTAATGAAAATTTCTCCATTCTAATCAAAATTGCATATATTGACATGAAGTTTAATGTCAAACTAACAAACATCACATTATTTGGTTTTTCATAGAAACCTATTTAAAATGTGTCATACCACTTGGCGACCCTGTATAAAGCGACTGTAAATAAATAGGGATTATTTACAAGTCGGTATAGAAGTAGCGCTTCAGGTTAAATGAAAAGCTTGTCGAATGATACGAGTTATACCTACTTGTGTGGTTGTGAATCCGGACAGATTCACTTATAATTCATCGGTCGGGCCCAGACAAAGAGTTCACGAAGAAATCGATGATGGCAGTCAGCGTTGTACTGAATGTAAGTAATGAGAGACGTGAGTGCAGTGAGAGAGTTCGTCCAGAAGCTGGGTTCTTTTAGAAAATTCGGAGGGGCACTAATGTTGACGGTTAACTCTTGATCAATAGAAAAAAACGCGGCAAAAATATAGAAATATAAAATATTTAAAGAGCATACTGATGTTTCTATGAAATATCTTGTCGTAGGTAGTTGGGTAAGAAAGCTTTTATTGCTTTACCCGCTTTAACAAATGAAAAGAAATTTCTCCTTACGAGAGCGTACGGTCAGATTTCGTCTTTGTGCGTGCCAAGTATTTAATATAGTTTATATTCAATGTAAAATATTCAAAAATAATTTTAATTATTTAAAATCAGTAAAGTTAATTTGTGATAGTGTATATTATTTTTGTGAATATAGTCTAAAATAAATAAACTCACATGAATTTAGAATTTTTTTGAGTTTTTTTGTAGACATAGTCTTATAATTAAAACATGTTAATGGTATTTGTTAATATTGTAAAATGTCAACCTAATCCTAACTTACACTTGCGTGGGTGTGAATCCGGGTAGATTCGTCTTTGTGCGTGCGAAGTGTTTAATATAGTTTATATTCAATGTAAAATATTCAAATATAATTTTAATTATTTAAAACCAGTCAAGTTAATTTGCGATAGTGTATATTATTTTTGTGAATATTGTCTGAAATAAATAAACTCACATGTATTTAGAATTTTTTTGAGTTTTTTTGTAGACATAGTCTTATAATTAAAACATGTTAATGGTATTTGTTAATATTGTAAAATGTAAACCTAATCCTCTATCGCTTGCTCGAGCAGTGTAATTTGTCAGCACTATCATGACATTACGGTGATGTTGTTTACAACGTGACTCGTACTGTTTCGTTAATTGAACTGTAGATATCCATTATTGATTGTGTGAAACAGTAAATATTGTCTTAGATGTGTAAATGCTCTGACAGTGTGTAGTTAAGCATTTTCGATGATGTTATTTAATTTTGATAGTATTCCAATATTAGATAATTAAAAATTTAGTTTTTTCAATATTTAGTACAATAACTTTGGTTATAATAACACAAAATTAAAAATTATACGTTTAGATCTGTTTAGATATTCTTTTCGTTTTGAAAATCTTAAAATAGCAATACACAAGATATTCTTTAGTCAAGATTTTCTTATCGCATCTGCTGGAAAAAAGTGTATTGTTACCCCAGCAATCCTGACTCAGGCACACGTCAAATTTATTTAAATGTAAACGGGGAATAATGTATCCCACGCCTTTTCTTCAATTTCCGCGCTTATTTACCAAACAGAATAGACCTCGAGCTCCATTTTTCGCGATTTCCACGAAGCGCTTTACTACATCATTCGCTTCGTTATTTACACGGAGCTGAAAAAAGAAAAAGTACACTAAACGTACGGCAAGGAAAGAGAGCAAGAACGAAGAAAATATGGCGAAAAAACAACATGAGTTAACTATTCGTAACGTTAAAGTAATCTCCAACAATTTCGCTGTTCAAACATTTGATCAAGAATAATAGAAATTTTTATCTGGGGCAGGTAAATTTAAACTTCAGATTCTAACCGCTGAAATATTGTGTTTAAGGCTCGGGGTTTCTCATTCAATTTCGGGCCGGCCCCATTCTTCTATTTGAAATTTGAATCTGCACGGCTTCACTCTTATATACACTCGTGTAATGCCGCTCGTTCTATTTGCGTTTCAACGCGGGAACGCTCCTTTGTGTTCTCCCACCGAGAAGAATTTTGTTTTCCTCGAAGTCCGCGATATTATTATTTACCACGGATGGGAGCGAATATTAAAACAAACACTTCACCATTTTCGTAAAATTAAAGTCGGCGTGTAATAATTCCGCTCCGCTGCCGTAAGTAAATCTGTTTTCATCAACTCGAAGGATCCATCTAAAATTGTTTCGCAAATTGTAAATCCGGAGCTAACACTAATTATTTTTGGAAATTCATAAATCAAGCGTCTTCGGGCAAATACACTTTTGGTTTAGCAATTTGAATCTGATTTTCTAGTTGTTAAAATAATAATAAATACAATAAAACAAAACAATTGCACAACCAATAATTAAAAAGCAATAATTATAATAATACAGAACTTACGTAATATAATAAATGTAAAAAAAAACTAATATGTATCAAAAGGAAAAAATGTAGCAATACTTCATTACTAAAATGTTGATTTTAAATTTGTCCCTTAAACTAAACAGAAAAATGAAATATAAAAACGAAAATATGCAGCTGTAGAAAATAAATTTAATATAATAACAAAAAACAAAACAAAAAAAGAAAATCAACAACAAAATAAAAAATGGTACATATCAATGAAATCAGATCTGCGAGGTAATGACCACATCAAAGATGCGTTTCATAAACAAAGGAAATGTTAACACTTTATAATAGAATGGTAACCCTTTCATCATATGTGCAATGTTATAGGAAAAAGACCTCTCGAGGAATTTCTTCCGTCAACAATTCGGCGTCCAGTACAAATTCCTGAATTGTTAGAAAAGTTTTTCAGATCCAGTAGCTGCATTAGTTTTAACTTCGTCAAGTGGTATATGGGGCAGTTTTTTACGAAGTACAGGCGCCTTCAGAAAACCATTCTTGACAAAAGATATCAATTTATCTGCCTTCGGGTAACATTTTCTGACTTCCTCTAATACTCGATCGATTTGTTATAAGAGCCGACAGGCTCCCTTCATATATATATATGAAGGGAGCACTGCCTGTCATTTTCCATCACGCCAACCAAAACACTTGCAATATTGCTTCCTTAAACATCAGTAGTTTTACCTACTGGCCAACTATGGAAAAAGTAAAAACATGGTTTGCCAGTAACAAATTAAAATTAAATAACGAAAAGACTAACGTACTTGCTTTCCCAATGCGTCAATATCAGACTGGGGACGAAGCAACCTTTTTGGGGATACACATAAGCGATGGGCTAAAATGGACTGATCATATAAATATACTGTGTAGCAGATTGAGCACAGCAATATATACAATAAGAAAAATGAGGAACGTTGTTTCCATTCCAGCTGCAAAATTGGCCTATTTTTCAAATTTTCACAGTTCTACATCCTATGGTATAGTCGTGTGGGGGAGTAGCTCGTGTATCCAGACTCTTTTACTATTGCAGAAGAAAGCTGTTAGAGTGTTGTGCGGCCTACAGTATGGGGACAGTTGTAGAAACTATTTTTAACACCAGCGAATACTTACCACCATAAGTGTATATATTCTAGAGTGTGAGAAATTTGTGCATAAGAACCTGCACCATTTTGAAAAGAACTCCATGTACCATGAACACGACAAGACACAAAGACGAATAAGCGATTCCACACCATCGTCTTGCTACAACCCAACAAGAGATCGGCTATTGGGGACCGAAGCTGTACAATCGTCTACCTGGGGAGATAAAGACTTTGGGCGTCACTGAATTTTCGAGAAAGGTCAAACAGTTGCTGCTTTTGCATTCGTTCTATACTGTTGATGAATACCTGGAGCAGGTTTGTTGATTTCATTTTAATTCTGTATTTATGTTAGTAAGTTGATTATGTTCTGTGTCATTTTGTTAGGAGTTGACTTGTTCATACTATTGTATTGAATTTTGTATTATTGATGTACATGTGTGCACTTTCATGTATATGTAATGACGTGTCATGTGATTTACTTTATTATGACTAATAAAGACTGATTACTGATTACTGAACTATGTATATCGGGTATGTATTTGACAATAATAATTGAAGTCTTAATTTCAACGTACATAGGAGACAAATAATATTTTCTCAAGGTAAATTTCACGGCCACATGCAAGTCATGATATTTACCGTTAACACAATTTTGTACAAAATGTGTAAACTCAGGATGATTCACGGTGTGCCATGGAATGTTACACTCTACTAGCCCTTTAACTAGATCCGAATTAAATGTTTTCTGTCGTTCATAAGTAATTACAGGGTCATCAATACGTGCTTCATGTGTATCCGACGACACAGGTTTTATTTACTACGCGGGTTTTCACTCGCCACGACAGTACTACATACATTGAAAGTTTTGCATCGGAGTTGAATACCGTAGAATTCAAGCGCAGGCAAACTGCTTATCCAGCTTTCAACAATATCTCGCGACGGATGTGGTCGTGATATCTTTAGGCCAAAGAACACAATAAAGGAAAAAAATAAATCGGCCCGCTACACACGCCCTCCCGCCCTACATTCGCCGCGATAGATACAACTACTTTTATACGAGGATGTATTGACAAATTCTTAGCCTACTATAGCAGCAAACAAATTTTGAACGTCAAAATGTTTTATTATTCAACATAATCTCCTCTTAATTGGAGACATTTATTACAACGAACCTGCATCGCCTCTAGACCTTTCAAAAAGAAATTTCTATCTTGCTCTGCAAATCAGGCCTCCACAGCTTCCATCACCTTTTCGTTGGATGAAAATTTACGACCTTTTAAACTTTTTTCAGTGAACAAAAGACATGATAGTCGGACGGAGCCAGATTTGGTGAATAAGAAGGGTGTTCGAGTAATTCGAACCCTAAATCACGAATTATTTGCATGGCAACGTGCGATTTGTGTGCAGGTGCAATGTCCTGCAAAAACAAAATACCTTTGGACAACTTGCCGCTTCTTCTTATTCAGAAAATCAATCATGATTACTCTATGGCAATCCCAAAAAACTGAAGCAAGAACTTTTCCAGCAGATTGTTGAACATGAAACTTCTTAGGCCTTGGAGAACCAGATTGTCTCCATTCAATAGATTGCCGCTTTGTTTCTGGCTCGTAGAGATGTACCCAAGTTTCACAGATCGGACGCGATGCTTCCACTCTTGCACCTTTCTGGTCAACAGACAGACATTTGGGGATCCATTTTGCAGACAATTTTTTCATGTCCAGATCGCCGTGAACTATATGATATATGAAATATTCAGTGCCTCAGATATCGTTTTAGCCCAATTCGACGGTCTGACAAAATCATGTCATGAATTGCATCAACATTTTCGGGGACGAACACAGAAACTGGTCTTCCCAATCGGTGTTTACCTTCAATGGACAATTTACCCCTTTTGAAGCTTGCAATCCAATTTTACACGGTCGCATGCAATTGACATTGATCGCCAAGGGTATTAAGCATATCTTCGTAAATCTGATTACGTCTTAACCCCATCAAATACAGGTACTTGATGATGGTTCAATACTCCAATTTTTCGATTTTCACAATTTCGGACGATATTCTTTTTTTTAAATTTAAGTACGCAACTTTTGGTTTGACTTTTTGACGTAAAACTTTATATAGACACCTTCTAAATAGGTTATGTTTCGTTGCTATGGAATCGCAATATTTTCTTTATCCACGGAACCGGTCAAGGCTAACTAGATGTAACATACGTACCTATTTGTTGTTTATTGGGTAACAATTTTATTCGTTCGTAATTCATTTTATATATTGCGTTATTTGTGAACGAAAAAAATCATTTCAGCTTTGCACGTTGTCAGGTTCGCCGTTTCTTGTTCGCTGATGATAGGAATCTCTTGCGATCACAATAAAATAAAACAGCTGCAGAAAAAAACGTAATTTTGTCATGTGAAGCGTTAATTTTTCAATATAATGAACACGAAAACAGCTCCCTGGGCGCAGCTGCCTCCGAAACACCTTCGTTCTCCTTTCCACAATTTCACAATGCACCGTTATGTACACTCCGAGCTGTGTGTATAGAGAACGCGTTCGATTCATCCCTTATACCGAGAAATATTCGCAGAAGGTAGGTAGTCAGTAGGTACCGACATAAAGCCGATGATTCGAAACGGAGCAGGCAAGGCATGGACGTTTAGAGAACGTTTCGGCGAATTTCAAATCCCTATTGTGCGCATTTAGTACTTCAAAAGGATGAACAATGAGCCAGAAAGTATACAGTTTTGAACATAGCTATCATATGAAGATTCAATTCGACTTTACTATTTTTAAATAAAAAATGAACTAGGTAAAATTTTGTATATCCTGTGAAATTGTGTGGCTATACAGGAATTGAAATTAGAACACTCTCATTTTAATATTATAATTATTATTTAAAAAAGAAACGAGTAGAATTACTTTAACACTTCTAAACGTAAGTTTTGAAGACCCATTTGGATGGACTGAACGTGTTTTTACTTTTCCGAATATTCGGTTAAGTGTCAGAATTACAAACATTTTCAAAAAATAAAAAATATTTAAAAATCCGGACCCTAAATAATATTGCTAGGATTAAAGGTGATAGATACTCAGTCAAAATTTAGAAGGAGTTTTAATACATATTTCTTTTTAAATTTTAAAATCCGGATGCTTTTACATCCCTTATCAAATTTCGTAAATATAATAGTTAACGAATTCATCGCAAACTAAACTAAAGCGACTAAAGTAACGTGCCGCTTCCGGTAATTGATTTGAAAACATAATGGACTCATGTGACTTATGCTGAAACATTATCTTTAGAATATGGTGTTGATAGCTTCAGTCGTTTAGACGTAGTCGTGCCCAAGTAATAAATTTATATCAGAATTTGGGAGAAAATACAGATGATCTTCTTTAACGAATATTTTTGTACATTTTGCAGTATTGCCAGTGGACGGCGAAAGCTATACAGGTACCATAATTCTCAACTTGAACTATCAAGAACGTGTTTTGAAGTTAATTACAACAGCAAAAATAACAATTTACTCTTAGGGCGCATATCTTAGTTTGCGAATATCTCGTTATAGCTCGGTTAATATTGAGGTAGTACTAGGTACTATCCATCAATATTTATATTTGGTTGTGGTTTTAAAAGTATTTTGATGTTAAAAGTTTAAGAAATTTATAAATAGAAATAGTATTATGAAGATTAGTATTTATTATTATAGTATTAATATTTACAATTGTTGAAATGATATGGTAGTAAAGTCCATTGGTTAAGGTCCATAGTTCAGCAAATTTATACCAAAACCTGTAAAAGAGAGATTTTTATATTAATTGAGTGTTTGTTATGTACTATAAAATTGTAAAAACTTGTTCAATTGTCTTAAATGATGAGAATTGATTTAAAAAGGGAAATTTTGTTTGAAAGTAACGTTAAAATAGATAAAAACTCCCGCCATTATTTAATTAGAGGAAAAGTCAATGGTTGACAGTTTTTGACATTTACAGAATTTCTGAGATAGTATGTTTTAAAATGGTTTTGAATACTGAAATACATGTATAAATTCATGGTTAAAATTGTTAAAATATGAGTATCGAAATATAGAAAGGCATACAAGAGAATATTAAAGTAATAGAATGCATTTTGAACGTAAATAAGAGGTGTTTAATTGAGATTGGCCAATTCAAAAATATAAAATGATCACTAAGGTAATGAGAGTAAATAGAAAAACTTCTCTAAAATTTATGAGAAGAGGTGCATGTTAATTTCGGGAAGAATAGATTTTAAGCCGAAATTAAGTGAACAGAAGCAAAAGAAATACCTATTGTGTATATTAAATTACAAATTTAATATATAGGTAAATAATTGATGACCAAAACGAAGCAGTAGTGAAAGATTGTATGAACATAGGCAGTAACTAGTGATTAAAGAAGAAAAGGAGTTTATAGTGATTAAAAGCATTAAAATATAAATTTAATTTACTTACCACAAAAGGATTGAATATCTCGAAGAATTTTTTAAGTGAAGGAATTCCAATTTCAAGTTTAACCATAGAGGGGATTTATTTATCAAGAGATTCCTGGGACGAAACATAATATAATAGGCTCATCTGACGTGCATTTTCTGTGTGATATCTGTACCGAAGTGGATACCTGGCAGGTTTGTCTAGCAGGGCGGTGAGGAGCTTCATGGACGTATAAGAAATCAACCTTACGAGGCACCAACAGCTGTTATCTTGAAGGAGGAAAACATATCAGAGGTTTCCAGTTCTATTGAGACTTAAAAAAGAAAAGAGAACAGTTAGAATTTCCTTGTCGAGAAGTTACACATATGTAAAAGAAGGTTGTATTGTTTAATTGTTACTTTTAATATGAAAATCTCTTTTATGCAATGAAATGGCAAATAATAGTTTAAAAATTTAATGAATATAAGTATCAGAAATTATATATTGAAGGATAGATTATAGCTACATAGTACTATTTGTATTAAAAATCAATGGTGTACATTGTAAAAGTTTTATTACGCACATTAAATTAAACCTACCTTGAAAAATAAAAATAAGGTTATATTTTCAATTCTGATCATAACCAAATATAAGTATCCAGACATTGGACAAGTTTACATGATTAATTGTTATAATACTGGCATTTTCATCAGATAAATGTTTGTTGTATGTGGTTTCTCAATAATACATTATATTTATTGTTATTCAACTATCTCTGATTTTCATTTACGTAGTTGTAATTTATAGGTTATCATCCAGCAATTCTCATAGTTGTTTTGACCTCCTAAAAATAAAGTAAACATACAAATTAATATATTGGGAAGGTATAGTAATAGTTTAAAATTAACTTACCATTATATGAGAGAATAAATAGTGTAGATTTGAACTTAAACTGAATATAAAGATATTTGTGTCAATCAAGGAAAATATTTAGTAAATTTATCAAAGTTAGTACACATGAGTAGCGGTAAAATCGTTTAGTTGCGGATTACCAACGTTTAGAGTGAAAAGAACTTGGATAATAATCTTTCTTAGATATTTTAAAAGAGACAGGTCCGGACTAAGATTTTTATGATTAATTAAAATATGCAAGTATTAGAATTTTTTTAAACGACTGAGTTAGTTAGGGCATATAAATATTTGATTTATAAACAAGTAAGGAATTATATTAAAAACATTCTATTCTAATTTATTGGCTTACCCAACGTGTGACATTAGAAGAAGTAGAATGTCTAACTCAGGGTGTAATTAGGCATATTTTAGGTGATTGATAATTTTTATAGCTTGAGTTTACTTAGATATTTTTATACACTCTGGGTTACGACATTAATATGGCTTCCGAACGTGGGGCGGTATTAAAGAAACTCACAAAGATTGTGTTTTGATATTTTATTCTCCTGATTATAATTAGTTAAATACATTTTTCAATATATAAAGGTTAACAGTATAATAAAACCAGAAACGTAAATACAAGTAATTTTTATTAAAGTGTTGTTACATAATAGTATAAAAACATGAATACTAGGTCTAAAAGTAGTTCTATAGTAAATAGGCCCGAGTCTTCAAGCGATAGCGAAGAAGAATCGCAACAGATAGGTAATATACAAGATGGAGGAGATATACCACAGGTACATGAAGAGACACGACAGTTAGAAGAAGGACAAGATAGGGGTGATAAGTCGCAAGTACAAGGAGAGACATCTACATCAGAGTATATGGTGATAATATATAATATGATAAAACAAATGTTCGATGAGTCTAAGAAAGAGAGAGAAGAAAGAAGACGACAAAGAGAGGAAGATAAAGAAAAAAGTAGACGTCAAAGAGAGGAAGATGAAGAAGAAAGTAGACGACAAAGAGAGGAAGATAATAGGAAAAATGAGAAAAATAGAGAGGAGGATAAAATAGAAATAAATGGAAGATTGGATAAAGAGGACAAGACGTTTGAGGAATTAAATGGAAAAATAGACAAGATAATCGAAGAAAATAGACGACAAAGGGAAGAAGATAAAAGAGAATTAAAAGAAAAATTGGATGAGTTGAAGGAACAAGTGAGTGGAAAAATAGACAAGTTAAATGAGGTTATTACAGAGAATTTTGCAGAATTGAAAGAAGAAATTATAACAGAAATACAAATAAGTGTAAAGGACAAAACAGATACAAATGAAGAAAGGGTAATTGAAAATTGTGAGAAGGATGAAATAAACTGTATCATATTTGAACAAAATACAGCTGAAATCAAGAAATCTTACACGATTAAGCCTATACAAAAGAAAACTAAATACTTAGATTCCGGCAAGAAAATTTTAAGATCATATTTGGACTCATTTTTATTAGCAGAAGAAGATGATAATAGTTTGGATTTATATTTTTTAAGGCAGAAAACAGAAATAATTATGGGAGACAAAAAGTATATGGGAAGAAGTTTTAAAGTTGGACATAATATAATACCAACTTATGTGGAAAATGTTTTGGGCAATGAAAAGATTAATATGTGTAATAAGTATAAAGAATTTGTAAAAGGAAATGATTCGGTGGTGAGTATAAGAGATTCTTCAGGAAGATATGTGCGAAGAAATGTTCAACAGGATACACTGATTTTGGAAATTAAGTGCAAAGAATTATTGGAATGGGATATTGAAGTTCAGAAAGTTACAGATATAGTTACACCTAGAAATGCAGATGTTATGAATATATTTGACCAGGTTGGAAAATTTTTGGACAAAATGTTTTATAAAACTGAAGAAAATGAGTTATGGTATAAAGAAGATGTGGAAAAAGAAGAAACATATGGAACATTGAAAAATAGAGTAAGATTAAAAATTATAATGGATAAGATGTCTCGGATAATATATGATACAATCTAACATGAAAATATGGACATGGCGGATACTTTAGGGCAGTATTCGAAGGTACTAGCGACACCTTCCTACCAGAGCTACTTCAATTTAACAGCCCACATTTATTTATGGACATGGCGGATACTTTAGGGCAGTATTCGAAGGTACTAGCGACACCTTCCTACCAGAGCTACTTCAATTTAACAGCCCACATTTATTTATGGACATGGCGGATACTTTAGGGCAGTATTCGAAGGTACTAGCGACACCTTCCTACCAGAGCTACTTCAATTTAACAGCCCACATTTATTTATGGACATGGCGGATACTTTAGGGCAGTATTCGAAGGTACTAGCGACACCTTCCTACCAGAGCTACTTAAATTTAACAGCCCACATTTATTTATGGACATGGCAGTTGTATACAAGGGCGACAACTGATGGTACCGGTGACACCATTCTATCAGAGCTGCAACAAGATATAAGCCCTCATAAAAATTATTATACCCGAATAAAGAATATGGACATGGCAGATAATATAGGGTAGTATTTGTTGGTACTAGTGACATCAACTGTTACAAGAGCTACCACAAATTACAAAATAATAGCCTTTATAAAATTATCTTTCCCAATTTAATGACATGGATTTAATATACAGATATCCTCACTTGATTATGAGATAGGGGCAGGATATAATTTCCAATAATAGAATCACTTATAGAATATGTTAACCAAGACAGAAGCATAGAGATAATTCTTGTAGGTGTTAAGCATCACCAATTATCAAGGATAAAATTAAGAATACATTGACCAGAGAAGGACAAGACCCTTATTACAATTTTCCTCCAATTTATTGTTAGGAGCATAAGAGTTGAGATTATTAGGGGCTTGGAGATTGATTAAAAGACAATAAAATGATGGTGAAATTAGATATTTCATTTATAACCAAAGCGACTACAGATAATACGAGCCCATATATGGAAGGTACCTATTTGATAATAAGGTAGGGGCAGAAATTTTTCAGAAACTCGTCCGGAAGTATAGTTAAGTTATAGAAGTATGAACGTTATAAATATTAGAATTAGTATTATCATTTATAAAAAGTTATTCCCTTATTTCAAAATATTTGTATATAGTAGAAATAAAAAAATAAATGATGTAATATAAGTCGATTATACAAGAACATGTGTGTATAAGGAAAGGAATGTAAAGAAGATAACTGGAAATGTATAAACTTAAAATAAAATAAAATTGTCTATGGAAAGAAAATATTATCAAGAAAAAATGTAAAAGAGTATTATAAAACTAAGAGATATACTACGATGAGTTTGCACGATAAAGCAAATCGTATGAAACATTAGGTGAATAAGAGAATATAATTATTAAGAAGAAAGAAAAAGGGCCTTTTACGAAGAAATATGATAATTGAAGTAATTATAAAATGCTTACTATAATAAAGTAATATAAAATAATCCATGAAAATATGGTATAATAAATGTATAAATGTATGAGAAAGGGTAAAGAAACCCAGAGTTATAAAATGTATAGGACAAAAATGTCTACATATTATTTAAATGGTAACGTAAGCCAATAAAACGGAAATATAAGTAAAAAAAAAACTTTCGTATGATGAAAGTAGGGGATAAGACGAAAATGTCTAATAAGGTATATAGGGGAAATGTTCGAATAAGAACAATATAGATAATAATTTATAATGTATAAGTGAGCATGACTAAAGCATATTTCAGAGAGGCAATTTAAGTTCCAAAGAAATAATGGAAAAGATGATTTAATATTCACCATAATGTGACAAAGATATTACATATAGTAGTTATAATAAAGTTTTCATAAATGTTTTAAAATCATGATATAAAAGTTTACAAAGAGAAAATAATTTATACAGAGATTGGAGACAATAAAGTATTTACAGATAACCAGATATTTTAAATATAAAAATATACTTAGAATATAAATAACATTTTTGAGGAAAATAATATTTCTTATACCAAGTACACATAATATAATAAAAAATAAAGACCGAAAAGAAACTTATGTTACAGTCAGAATAGTTATAATTGTAGTACATGTAAATAGTTTTGCATAGAAAATATAGTGATAAATTGTTAAAATAAATTTATGATAGAGTTGACGTGATGAAAATGCCATATAGTTAAAATAATGCAAACATAGTGCTAGAATATAGCAAGCATAATATATATAAAAAAAAAAAAAATGTTACGTTAAAAGTTGTCAATAGTGTAAATGTTTTATATAGGTGACAGATAATTAATTATAACTTAACAGATAATTTCTTAGTTAATAAATGAAAATTATTCAAACATGTTGAAATTTTACATTTATTAAAGGGGCAAAATGAGGTAGTACTAGGTACTATCCATCAATATTTATATTTGGTTGTGGTTTTAAAAGTATTTTGATGTTAAAAGTTTAAGAAATTTATAAATAGAAATAGTATTATGAAGATTAGTATTTATTATTATAGTATTAATATTTACAATTGTTGAAATGATATGGTAGTAAAGTCCATTGGTTAAGGTCCATAGTTCAGCAAATTTATACCAAAACCTGTAAAAGAGAGATTTTTATATTAATTGAGTGTTTGTTATGTACTATAAAATTGTAAAAACTTGTTCAATTGTCTTAAATGATGAGAATTGATTTAAAAAGGGAAATTTTGTTTGAAAGTAACGTTAAAATAGATAAAAACTCCCGCCATTATTTAATTAGAGGAAAAGTCAATGGTTGACAGTTTTTGACATTTACAGAATTTCTGAGATAGTATGTTTTAAAATGGTTTTGAATACTGAAATACATGTATAAATTCATGGTTAAAATTGTTAAAATATGAGTATCGAAATATAGAAAGGCATACAAGAGAATATTAAAGTAATAGAATGCATTTTGAACGTAAATAAGAGGTGTTTAATTGAGATTGGCCAATTCAAAAATATAAAATGATCACTAAGGTAATGAGAGTAAATAGAAAAACTTCTCTAAAATTTATGAGAAGAGGTGCATGTTAATTTCGGGAAGAATAGATTTTAAGCCGAAATTAAGTGAACAGAAGCAAAAGAAATACCTATTGTGTATATTAAATTACAAATTTAATATATAGGTAAATAATTGATGACCAAAACGAAGCAGTAGTGAAAGATTGTATGAACATAGGCAGTAACTAGTGATTAAAGAAGAAAAGGAGTTTATAGTGATTAAAAGCATTAAAATATAAATTTAATTTACTTACCACAAAAGGATTGAATATCTCGAAGAATTTTTTAAGTGAAGGAATTCCAATTTCAAGTTTAACCATAGAGGGGATTTATTTATCAAGAGATTCCTGGGACGAAACATAATATAATAGGCTCATCTGACGTGCATTTTCTGTGTGATATCTGTACCGAAGTGGATACCTGGCAGGTTTGTCTAGCAGGGCGGTGAGGAGCTTCATGGACGTATAAGAAATCAACCTTACGAGGCACCAACAGCTGTTATCTTGAAGGAGGAAAACATATCAGAGGTTTCCAGTTCTATTAAGACTTAAAAAAGAAAAGAGAACAGTTAGAATTTCCTTGTCGAGAAGTTACACATATGTAAAAGAAGGTTGTATTGTTTAATTGTTACTTTTAATATGAAAATCTCTTTTATGCAATGAAATGGCAAATAATAGTTTAAAAATTTAATGAATATAAGTATCAGAAATTATATATTGAAGGATAGATTATAGCTACATAGTACTATTTGTATTAAAAATCAATGGTGTACATTGTAAAAGTTTTATTACGCACATTAAATTAAACCTACCTTGAAAAATAAAAATAAGGTTATATTTTCAATTCTGATCATAACCAAATATAAGTATCCAGACATTGGACAAGTTTACATGATTAATTGTTATAATACTGGCATTTTCATCAGATAAATGTTTGTTGTATGTGGTTTCTCAATAATACATTATATTTATTGTTATTCAACTATCTCTGATTTTCATTTACGTAGTTGTAATTTATAGGTTATCATCCAGCAATTCTCATAGTTGTTTTGACCTCCTAAAAATAAAGTAAACATACAAATTAATATATTGGGAAGGTATAGTAATAGTTTAAAATTAACTTACCATTATATGAGAGAATAAATAGTGTAGATTTGAACTTAAACTGAATATAAAGATATTTGTGTCAATCAAGGAAAATATTTAGTAAATTTATCAAAGTTAGTACACATGAGTAGCGGTAAAATCGTTTAGTTGCGGATTACCAACGTTTAGAGTGAAAAGAACTTGGATAATAATCTTTCTTAGATATTTTAAAAGAGACAGGTCCGGACTAAGATTTTTATGATTAATTAAAATATGCAAGTATTAGAATTTTTTCAAACGACTGAGTTAGTTAGGGCATATAAATATTTGATTTATAAACAAGTAAGGAATTATATTAAAAACATTCTATTCTAATTTATTGGCTTACCCAACGTGTGACATTAGAAGAAGTAGAATGTCTAACTCAGGGTGTAATTAGGCATATTTTAGGTGATTGATAATTTTTATAGCTTGAGTTTACTTAGATATTTTTATACACTCTGGGTTACGACAATATCTAATTGCAACTAGGATGCGCGAGGTGTGGCTAAAATATGTATTATGTGCGTTAAAAACATCGAGTTCGAAAGCAATACTTAATATACAGGGTCAACGTAAAATCAAACAAATCTTTGTGAATGTATTTTATGTGATTGAAATATCCAATATACAGCAAAAGAAGTTTGTTGTTTTGTAGATCTTGAAGGAAAGTTGAAACAATTATATGTAGAACATACCTACATATTAAAATAAGTTAAGGGTATTATAGCTGAATTATTTCAAAATTGGAATTATGTTGAGAGCAATAAAAGTATTATATTTTTAATGTAGAAAACGTAAGGAAGCAATTACTGTTCATTAAAAGACGACGATGGAAAACTTAAGTAACACATGTATTACAATATATTTTAATATTCTTCAAATATTTTATACGCTTAATTTTAAGAAGCATTTCTTTATCAACTGTTCCAACTCTATTGACAAATAATACTTATTCTAGAATATTGGGAATATGATTACGTTTTTAATTGATAAAAGAAAGAAAAAATATTGTTCTCTACTAATTCGGAATATTTTGTAATTCTGTAAAATATTTTTTAAAGCTCAGGTATTGGAAAAGTAACATTACATGTTAGATTTAAAAAATACATACTTGCAAATGAAGAAATATGAATGACAATGAAAACTTCAACCACTTTAAACAAAATAAATAAATAAATGTATACTTTTTAAGCATATATTTATTAACATTATAAATTATCTTCGTCTGATGAACAATTAAATAAATCATCACGATCATCACTGTCGTTTCCTACTTTTATTATAAATTCTTCACAATAATTGTCCATTATATGTTCTTGTGAATATAATCTTCTTCTAGTTTCTGTACGTGATGGCACATCTTTGACCATTCTTGCACCGTAACATTTTGAAACTCTTCCTCTGCAATTTTCTGAACACCTTGTAATTTGAAGGTGACATTTTTGATCACTACTCTATACTTGACAAGAGCCCAAATCTTCTCAGTGGGATTCAGCATCGAATGATACGGTGGCAGCCTTAGCACAGAATGTCCATGTTCTGCCAATATTCCATCAATTTTAAATTCTGTGAATGCAGGTTTATTTTGTTTAATTATACCATATAACTCCACCTTGGTAAATGTACTAACATAAGTATAATGCCTCTTGCATCTAGCCATAGCTTCATTTCTGCCTTTCAACTATTTGAGGTGGGATGCCAAAACGACAAAACATTGTGATAAGCTGCATTCTCAACCAGCAACACAGACTTTTTTGGTAAATTTGGTATAAGCTTTTCTGTAAACCATTTCTTATAATTCGTAGTGTTCATGTCATCATGATAGTCGCCAGTTTTCTGTCCAGACTTAAATATTAACAAAGCATTATCAATAAATCCTTGTTCACCCCCTGGAAATTATAACATGTGTTAAGTGATATATATTATCCAAAAGTATTATGTAAATATACCTGCATGTACAATAATCCTTTTGATATAGGGCATTTTATACCTTTATGAGTTCCATCAACCCATTCATACGGAGTTGTATGGTGCTATGAATGTAAGTTTCATCTACAATTAATATTAAAATACGTTAGAAGTATACTAAAAATATCCATAATGTACTTAAAATCGCACTTGTGTATATTATAGGTCGTTTTTCTGCTCGATATTTAGTTGTACTTCTGATGTATTTACATCGCAACTAACGTATGTCAGTTTTTTCTATCAATACTTTCCAGTAATCTGTGGCTTTTCCACCTATGTGTAAAAAGAACATTAAAAGGTGTTTGAATTAGTAGTAGCTATATGTACCTAAATTGTAATGTTAGTAATAATTTTCGGAAAGATGACTTCTTCCCTACAAACTCAAGGGCATCAAACTTATTTACTTCATTATATAAAGCAGTAATCGTTGGTTTTTGTTGGTGTGTCATTTGAAAATTATAAACAATATGAATCGCTTCTTCGCTACAGTTATCAATGGTAGACTTCCGGGCAGCTTTGAGAATATTCGGTTTTGGCGTAGAAAATGAGACAGTTGCACTTTCTTCAACTGCTAACCCTCACTAATAATCCTGGCTTCTTGAAATTCCAGTCTCTTGGGTGACAATGGTTAAGATATCACCTGTTTACAACAAAACGATTATCATAATAACAATATTGATGAAAGATAATAGTTGTAACTGTACTTTAACCTCAGTTTATTTATTCTTATAGAAGAATTTATTCTTCTCATTGTATTTCTCTGTTTGTGATTTAGAAATCTGCTAAATTAACTAATAATTAAACAAACACAATCTTATACTAATTACCTTTATGATTCTGCATCTTGAATTAATTATATGTATTCCACACGATTTCTCGAGCTTAATAATGTATAATTTTGCGCTTTTTCGATACAGGTTCAAAAAAATCCGCCATTACCGAAGTTTTAACTTTCAAACAAATAATATTATAATTACATATTTCTACTTTCATGCTAGTTTGTTTTGTTATTACTTACGTTCGAATCGATAAATGCAAATATGAAGTTTTGAAAGAAACTGATTTTGATGTAGAAAACGAGGATAAAGCGATTTTCTTATAAATAGCAGAACGACACCAAACAACATACACTACGGTAGACAAAGCGCAACTAAATTAAATACGGACTAATGTTTTCAAGTCGGTCCTTAACCCTTCATATGTAGCGAAATCTATGTCTATCTCACTCGTTTCATGCTGCTTTCTCCTTTTTTGTATTAAAATTGTCATCCACGCAAGTGCCGTCAGGTCTTAACAGAGCTATAATTTGTTACAAAGTTTTGTGTCCGTCTATAAAAATGTCGAAATTCTAGTTATCAAAATTTTCCAAATATGAATCTATTTGTCTTAATAAATTCAGCATTTTTATATCATTAGATTTAAAATATTTTATGTAGTAGCTTTGAAAATTAATTATTTTAAAATAACGGAATCGTGTTTATCACGTGAACAAGTCATGAATGATTCACGTGATAAATGCTTGTTGTCCGAAAATACGATGAATTTATATGCGCAAGACATGTTTGATGGCATTTCGAATACGTTTGACTCTGGGTACTGTTTTCTGGTCTGTTTCATGATTTATCTAGAACTTTAAATGTTACTTTCTGACCTGGTACACATTTCATCTACTACGCTGTCAAACCGACTTCGTTTTTTTATTATCCATAACAAACAATACCGCACACTATATTAATTACGCCTGTGTAGAAAAAGTAATTCTGCGTCTCTCAAAAAGCTGTTTATTCGATGTCTGAAATGTTATCGAAACTCCGATTGACACAATTAACAGAGTTCATTATCATACGATATGTCAGATCACACCAAAGTAATTTTTTTTATTAAGAGAATTGTTTTATTATGTGTTAAAATTAGTTATGACGTTCTAAAGGATAGAATTTTAATTTAAAACGTGTTGTAATATACATTTGATTAAATGATTATGTAAATAAAATTCATTATTAATTATAAAATATTGTTGTTGTTATTTCGTTAAAACTTAAGCAAGATAAAGAAAACAGAAAAATATGCGTATAACTTACCTGGAAGAAAGTATCTTCTATTGAACTACATAAATCGATTTCCGCACTTGCATGCCCTATTAATTGATACCTGATAATCATTATATTAATATAGGCTATCTGCGTCGAGCACTGACTGGCGAGAGTCGGAGGGAAACGATGCAAGATGGTGTACGCAGCACGATTGGGCACCCACACCAGCATCCAAATTAGACGCACGTAGGAAAACTTGGGGACCTTTTGTGTGAATTAGTATAGAGTACGTTAGCGTACCCAATCATCACCATTAAAGGCCTAAACTATTACATTTGTGAATATTTTCAATAAATATAAAAATATTTGCACTATTTTCGCATAAAGGATTCTTCAAAATTCGGACTGGAAGTAATATCGTTAACAATATCCGGTCAAAATTTTGAAGATTTTTAATGCAAAAATATGCTAGAAATTGGGAGCCAGATTCTTTTGTACTTTATAAATTTTCGTATAGCTAATATTTGATGAGATATAAGATGTAAAACATGGCTTCACACCATGATCAGGCCATAAGAACTAAAAACTGTAGGTTTAGGATATGGCTTTGAAGTTTGTAGTGATATGGAGGCATAGAGCAAAAATATAGAATGGAAAACACATTTTACTGTTCTATACGCGGTATACGCTTTCTCTCTCTCCCCCCCCCCTCCCCCCATTCTCTCTCTCTCTCTTCCTATGTCTGTGTGTGTGTGTGTGACCACGATAGAGCCAAACAGCTAAGCTTATCAATACAAAAGTTCAGTGAAAAAATTATATTTTGTGAATTACTAAGTTCGAACAAACTTCTGAGAATACAAAACTATTCAAAAGCAAATCAGAAACATTGTCTAATAACAAATTTTTAAAAATTCCTACCTTAAGCTTTTTGCGGATATCTCGCAAGTTAGCGCTCTACAGATATTTATTTAGCCTACAAAAGCATTTATATCTCGATTTGGAACAATTTCCGTATAAAAAAATTTCAACCTTCGGACCGGAAGTAACACCATTACACATAGGTTTATTGAGAAGATCAAAAAGTATTTGAACTTTTATATTAAAAAATTTAGAACATACGTATAAGAAAGTTGTGTGGTGACAACACCCATTTTTTACATTTAAATTTAAGAGAAAAACAATTTTCTAAATTAAGATCTAAAATACTTTCATTTCTCAACGCAAATCGCAAATTATACATTAAAGTATTTAGAATGCTTTTATGCTTTTAATAAATCTGCACAAAATGTATAATTATTTCAAAGTACATACAGGTTTGGTCTGTTTTTATCTTGCATGTGGGCTAAAAGTCCATGTATTGAAACGAACGTTGTTGCCAATATTTATATACAAATGGGTAAATACTGTTCGAAAAAAGTAGTGGGGAAGCTAGACGATGGGTCCAGGCAATCTTTAGGATCATAAGATTCCAATATAGTACATGTGTGTAGCTGTATAGTATATCACTATTACGGAATACATTCATATTCTTTTGTCAATTCTCAAACAAAAGTACTGGTAAAATTAAAGTACGTTGTCTATCACATCTGCTACGGCAAATATTTAATCTAGATCACATCGTTACATACGTGGAGCTGAATATCTACTTGCCGGCTCTCGTATGTATATTTTTAGGTAGGTACGGTTTGCCAACTATTTTCGTGTTATGTACGGGAAGATAATCGTAGGCCAACCGTGTATGTTATTCCAAATCAAGTAAATACATTTCTACATATTCTTAATACATCTCACTATAACAGCTTTTGTAAACTAAGAAGTAGACGAGATATTGCTAAAACTTGTTTTTCTCAGATCTTGAAAGGAAAATTATACTCCAAAACACGGAGTTCAGTACTAAGAACTCTAACTGCTTGGTCGCTATCGTTGTCTAACATACACATACACAGCCACTTGTTGGTTATTAGAAGATTTCAAAGCGTGGATATCTGCAAAAAAATTTAGGTCGATAGTGGTAATTACCATGGTGCTAATTTGACATGTCGCTTTCTAAAATTTTACCAAATATATAAAGGGAACCCATTTTCACCAACAGCTAAAACTCTGTAGTATTCAAAATTTGCGTGTTTTCTGCCACAAATATCACAACAGTGATTTTTTCTCTCTGATTTGGTTATAAAATATCTGACTTTATAACACAGTAATTTTAATTTATGGAAATTCGTTACAATTATAATAAGGAGTGATTTCTATTTAAATGTCAAATATAAACATTTGACCGAAGAAACATGTGAAATGAAAATTATATAATTAAATCAGTATGAATGTTAAACTCAAAATGACGTGATGTACATATGTAATAACTATTTTCAAAGCTTTAAATTATTCGAGTTCAGTGCCAATGTAACAAACATTAAAAAAAACTAAATTTCGCTAATTTTCATTTCAAACATGTCTATTATTTTAAATTTTATTCAGTAGAAATAATAGCATAAATACACGTTTTCTATACTTAGCCTCACGTACAAAAAACTATCTTTTGAAACTTGTATTTTAATTCCCAATTTCAACATCTCTTGTACAAATTCGTAACAGTCTCTAACGAAAAACCCAAATTACAATTTGCCTAGCATAAACTAACTAAATAATAAATCCAATCATAGTATTTACCTATACCTATATATTAACACCATTGTATATAATCAATTTAATAACGCTTGCTAAATTTGAAACCGTTTTTTTCCCGTATACTCATCTGTTTCACATGCATTTTCCGGTAAATCAAATACATATATCATCCAATTACATATTTTAAACATTATATAGATTAACATGTAAAACTATACACGATTTAATTTTTGGAACAAAAAGATATTTTCCAATAATAATTATTTCCGATATATTTACATTGTATGCAGTAGCCAGTGAAGCAAACATAATCTATACGTATTATAAAAAGAGGCGTCAAAATTTTGTACCCTCCAATCTTGAATGCTTATTCATTTTAATATCGGTACACATCCCCTACATTCCTGTTTGCTTGTATAGGTATGAAGTTGCTGGAAATAGATTAAAAATCAATTCCGGACTCAGTGATGCGGAAACAAATATTTATTTATTGAAAATGCAGCAAATGCAACGTGCAAATTATAAAGCAAAATAAACTGAATTACAACGGCAGCATCCCTGCATGTTACAACATGTACCTACAACACTCTACATATACAGATGCACGTGCGAATAAATGAAAGTTATGGATTCGGGAAAGGTGTTTATTTATGGAAAATAGGTGCTGTTGGTGCAGTTTTATAAATTACCCTTCTAAATAATGCTTTGGGACAACGAAAACCACCAAATCTGTATATTATAAATAACAAAATCGTGCTGTTAAAATACGAGGCGGTGAGGTTAGGTTAACTTGTTCGGAATGAATAATATTGATTGTACATCAAATTCGCCAATGTAATTATAATTGCTATATTTTGTCATGTTTTAATTTCGTCAAAGAAGGATAGATGGCGTTAGCACGTACCTAATATCATGGCCAACTAGATCTCGCTAGCGATATCAAGGCCACAACATTTGGTTGATTTTGCGATCGTAAAAATTCCGGCCTCTACCTTGCATAATCTGTCCAAAGCATTAGAAACTATTTGGTAACGCGAAGCTCTTTTAAAATCACGTGCTAAAAATATGCATTGTGATTGAATTATTCCAAGGCCCGGCTAACACTTAAATTATTACTGTCATCCAGTGGCGTAGCCAGAAATTTTCAAAGGGGGGGGTTGTACGTCAAATGCATCTGTAGGCTATAGGAGATGTACATTTTTTGTTAATAATGTAATGCTGTTTTCATTGTTTAATATAAGTGAAATAATTATAGTTAACAAGTAAAATATTTTTAATACTATTATATAATACATATGTACAATATAATAATATGTACCTATTGCACGAATGAACAAGAAAAATTAACAAAATTAAAAAAATTTCACTGAAACTAAATGACAAAATAAAAGCTCAACTAATTATAATGATAGTAGTCAAACATAGTAAAGGAAAGTACTTCATATTTATATAACAAACGGCAGCTTTCGTTTAACTTTACTCATCTCATCGATTACTTCATGAACTGAGATCGGTATTTCACGATGAATATTCAATAGCGCAAGACCATTTAGTCTCTTTTCCTCTGTTGTACTCCTCAAGTAGGTTTTCAATCGTCTCAGTGTAGAAAATGAACGCTCATTTGAAGATGTTGTGACGGGTAGAGTAACATATATCTTCAAAAGACGAAACACATTTGACAGTGGTAAACACTTGCCAGTTTCTTTCAAAAGAATTAAACATTCGATGGCGTTTTTGGGTAAATTTTGACAATCACACAGTACTTGCTGCCATATTTTTGCCTCCCCTAGAAGAGTGTCATAATTATATATATCCAAAAAATCTTTGTATTCAGAAAACAGACACATTAATTTATTCTTGTCTTCCTCAGTATACACTTCCCTTTTGAATAACACTTGAAAGCTACTTAGTACACTTCTATGTTTTGACAGTCGGTCGTGCAAGTGAAGAATAAAAGAATCCAAGAAAGGAATAAATATCGCTTTTTTGTAATAATCTTCCGAAGAAGAAAAGGGAACGTTATTTCTTTGAGTCTGAATTTTAACTGTGCGGGGAACTTTAATGTCTATGTCTAAATTATTGCAAAATGTTTTCACTTCATTAAATATTTCACTAAATTCTGCATCGACATTCTCTCTTATGTTTAAAAGCACTTTTTCAGTAACAGTTGCCAAACTTATTGCCTGTCCTAAATCCAGATTAACAGACTGCAAGCTTTTCGACAGTGGAAGTGAAATTGAAAATACTTTTGCTATCACTCTTAACGTTGTTTGGAATTCAACTGTCTCAATTGAATTAAGTAAAGAGTGTGCATCGCTCGAAGTGTCTTTTTCTTTCCACATTTGTATTTTTGATAGAGCATCTATCGTAGCTTCTTGCATTTCCAAAAATGTTATCACCGAATCATGTCTCTCCACCCAACGTGTATTGCATAATGTTTTCAGTTTACGTGCTTTCAAGTCTGCACATTTTTGTTCAATTGAAGACTCCAGAACGTTTTGTCTTTTAGGAGTTTTTAAAAAGTTACAAATTTTTCCAATGACACCTAAACAATTGCGAATTTCAGGCAAATCGCAAGCATCAGATATAGCTAAATTCAAAGAATGTGAAGCACAGTGCACATACATTGCAGTTTTATGTTGTTTACGTACATAAGCCTGAGCGCCATGAAATGCACCACTCATTGATGAAGCTCCATCATAACCTTGCCCTACTAGATACATACAATTGATTTGCAATTCTCTTAGAGTTTGTAATAACACGTTGGATAAATTTTGACCAGTCAAATCTGCGACAGGAACAAATTGAATGAAATGTTCTTCAACTTTTAATAGGTTTTCATTAAAAAATCTGATGCATAAGGAAAACTGTTCTATACCAGCCACATCAGTACATTCATCTGCTAACACTGAGAAAAATTTTGCTTCATCTAATTTTGTCACTATTTTCCTTACTATAATTTGTCCACAAATGTGTATAATTTCGTTTTGAACTGTCGAACTGAGATATGTTGCATTTTTAGACATTGTTTCTAAGTGAAGTTGTAGAGCTTTATCTCCAGATCGAAGTTTCGATCTTAAAATGGCACGAAAGTTTCCATCGTTTTCTATAGGGTCATCTGCGATATTAATGAGACCAGAATCTCTGTGACCCCTTAAGGGAATATTTTGTCGTCCACACAATATTACGGTATCTACTATGGGGACTAACTTTTGCCTGTTTTCTTCTATTTGATTTTTTCGTGCATCGTCTACTTGGAGAATAATAGGGTCCATTTTTTTCTCTTGAATTAAAGTAACATTTTGTGATTTGACCACGCTCAGCTTATGATATTCGTTTAATTGATGATTATTAAACACTTCAACGGCGTCTTTCCAATTAGTAAATGGTTTCTTCACCAAACTTTTTAGTGGCTGCCCTCCTATGCCTCCTACGTCGTTGGCAAAAAAGACACAAAACTTACAAAACGCACCATCTACTTCTTTAGAATATGCTAGCCAGGTCCAACGATGAAACCATGCAAATTGAAATTTTAAGTTTCTTTTTCCAGACGACGGAAACTTGAAATTAGGACATGGATACCAAATGTTTTCCACTGCTGCACACACATCGACTGTTAGCTTTCTTCCAATATATGTTACAATATCTCGAGTATTATCCTCTGGGTGATTTAGTTGTAAGCTGAAATCTTCGTCTACCCCCCTTTCATCTGGAGAATTAGTTGATGAAGATGAACACACATTTTCAGCAACATTATTAGAAAATGTGTTTCTTTGTTTCTTAAACACGAATGTATCCAGAGTTGAAACTCTTTTTTTCTTGTCACCCATTGTCTACAATTTCAGAGTTGTAAAAAAAAATCATATAATGAATGAATGACTGGAAATAGCGCCTTACCTAATTACTGGTCTCTTCTAATATTCCAGGAAACTAATTTTGTTATAGATTTCTGTGGAATATTCCCTCCCACTGAGTTACTATCTGTTCTAATAACATAGCCATTTGATGTTAATTGCCCGCGATTGCCCGTGTGTAGTGTTAGATCGCTTGGCGATGCTTCGTGATCGAGTGATCGGGAGATACCTAGGTAGTACGACTTTTGCAGGACGGTATAGCGACCGTTCGGCTTACACGACTGCTACCGACTTCCTTCGCCTTCGCGCGCATCTCGCGTGCCATGACGTTTGGAACTAAGTACTTCCACAGACCAGGTACTTCTAATACGTTACAGCTACACTACAGCTGTGTTCAGCTAGACTCGACCAGACTAGACGGTCAGCGCGGTTGTAAACAACTTTGAAAAAATTTAACATGCACGGTGTGCTGTATGGGGGGGGTTCTAACCCCCATAACCCCCCCCGTGGCTACGCCACTGCTGTCATCACATACTAAACAAACTCAGACTGGTTATTAAATCTCAAATTTTATCCAGATTACGCCTTCTTATTTAGCAAATGAAACTATCAATCCTCTACCGCCTTTGTCATATTAACTAAACGGGAGATGAGATGGCGCTAGCGTCATTTGAAATTTTTTGTTATGTTGTGGTTATATGTCATTCCAAGCAACATTTCAAATTCGACGTATTATTGCAATCTTTTCCCGTTGTACATCATTTTATTATATGTTGATACTGGTGGCGAGTTTATGATTAAACAAGTACAGAGTAAAAATTAGTGAACTTTGGTGTAAATAAACTCATAGGAATATATTGTGTTCGAGTAATTTCATGTATTATATTCACTTTATATCACTTTGTACGGGTGTTTGATGGAAAATAAAGACAGTATTATTATTATTATTATTATTACTATTATTATTATTATTATTATTTGTGTAAGTATAATAAGCAGAGATTTCTATAAATCATAAAATCTAAGTACCTATTCGTATTTTTTAAACTTACAAGTTGAGAGTATGTGTGATTTGTCCAATGGTTTTGTATATTTTTCTATTACATTAATAACGTATTAAATACGCATATTCTAAAAACAATCTCATTTAAAATTCCGCGCCAATACGCTGCTAGCTCCATCTTCGTACAAGGATAGAAGATCTTGGATACCGAAATCAAGAGGTTTGAAATTCAAGTTTTTCTCCGTTATTTTTGCAGCGATTTTATTTAAACAAAAACCAACAAATATTTTAAGGTTTTTCTGTGGTACCTAAAGAATTAAATTTTATAAAACTTATTAAAATATTTATAGATGAAGTCTAGAAAGTGACTCAAGTTTACCATATGTTTTCTATATTATTTTTCTACAGGGAAAAAGAAAACTTGCTTTAGGTACCTTCAATAAATCTTACTGTAAACGTTATTGAGAAAAACTTGAATTACAAACGTAAGTTTTGCCCTATTTGTGAATACACATAGCCTAAATGTTCAGTGTTCCTCTTATAATGAGTCAATCATAAGATATACTTAACTTAAAACACACGAATATATTACTTTTTTTTGTATTTGTTCCTCAAAACAGAAAATTACAACTCTTGTCAAGAATCTTACTGACGGCGGCAGTTCGCCCTTAAATCCTTCCGATACTACAAACATTCAGAAGTTCCTTTTAATGTGTGCTTCATTTTTACTATAATATATTCTGGAAGTTAGGGCGTGTACAATTGTGGTCGTTTTGTTCTTTCCAAAATAGTCTAAACCGCAAGTAATTCTGAAGGCACTTTGGAAAATGAGAATTGAATTTTGTATTTTTAGTTAAAATTAGAAATATTTTAATATTTGTAGACGTGGGAAAACATTTTTTTTAAATTCTAATAGAAAAGTTGCCGGTCTTAAGTAAAGCGGCATAGGTAGACGTTATTGTCCCTAATATTCATAATAAGTCTAAATATGTGAACTTTAGCATTGTCAATCTTTGTTCTGCAATTAAACTTGTAATTGCTGGATAAATAAAGATGCTAAATTATTATAATATAATAATGAAATACTAAAACGTTTTTCTTGAGTGTTTAATGACTTTGGATAAATAGTTTGAAGCTTGATGAGACGAAAACAGCTTTAGTCACATTTAGTTACAAAAACACATTCCTGATCTAATTTTGTTCTTGTTGTACTAATTCTTTTTTTCTTAACTATAAATTCAAAGCGTTTTCTTAAGTATTGCCTTTACTTATTATTAAATATAATAATAAATCGGATTACAATTTTAATGAAGGTCTAATTAATTATTTCTTTCTAATTCAGAAATAATTATTGTTCTTTCACATTTTTAATCATCTAGTAAAAATATTATTATTTATTTATTTCCACATTGCAAATATTACTTTAAATGTTCTTAATAGTAAATAAATAGATTTTTATTGAGTCTTTCGCTAGTTTGTTCAGCTGATAAACACAACTATTGATGACTAAAAGAAAATAAATTGACATCTAAATATTAGTATATCAGAATATAATAAAGTGGTTATTTACTTTTAGTGAATAATAAGTGTACTTTAATATCATTTTAATAAATAACAGTGCATATTAATGAATTATTGTAATGTGTTTAGTGTAAGCATATCATTTTTAACTGGCTCAAATATCTTCTAAGGGATAATTTGTTCACAAGTTTGCTATAATTGAAATCGCACAGCTCACTCATGTATTCATTATATTACATCCCTCATTTCATATACAATTACACATTTTTAATCACATTCCGAAACCGTGCGACAGCTGCTTCTATTATATTTCGCATCCAAGTAAACGACCTTGAGATATGTGTGCCTATTCATATTCAATGCGATTTCTAAATGCAGGTATAACATCTAGTTAAATACGACACCCCATCGGGGGTTGATGGATCACCGTTCGCCAGGTAAAAAGGGAAGAACTTTCTTGGAAACCGACTCGCACTGCAGATATACACAATGCACGAATAACCCCTATATGTAGGTTGCTCGAGTTCCGATATTTGTGCGGCTCCTGTGTTCACAGATAACGATATCTCCCAATACTACTTGCAGATATTCCCGCTAGTTAGTTAGTTTCGGAGTCCCCGGGGGCACTGGAACGTGATATATTTTCATTATTAATTAGATAACATGTCTGGAATATCGAATCTTCAAACTAAAGCGGAACAAATTTTACGCGCAGAGAGGTTAGATATTTAGTTAGTCCTGTAAATTTCTGCATAAAACATGTATGGTATCATCTATAATGGAAGTATATTCTTACGTATGTAATAGATATGTTGGTGAATGTTAATATCACAAATTAAATATAATCAAGAATATTGTTTAATGATGTAATATAGAAATGGAAAATACTTATTTCTAAAAAATAATGTACATTTTAAACATGCGATAGAAATTGATTGACATGATCTTATTCAATGTGAAGTTTCCGAGGCGACACTTTCCTCGGCGACTTGTGTAGGTAAATAAGGAAATTAACAATCCTTAGACGTTTACTTCAATCTGTACGCGTAATTCATAACGTTCATAAGTCCTAAATGTGATTATGTGTGTATTATTAAATTTCTTTTAAATCAAAAGGTGAAATAAATTACTTAAGCCTCATGATTCAAAATGAGATTATTTGCTTGGTATCGCAGTAAGAGAAAATATTGTGTTGGAAATTAGAAAAGCTCCATTTCTGGTGACTATTTTGTATACAACACAAAACCTGTGAAGAAGTGACCAATTTTTTGTAGCTTTTTGATATACAGAGAGATCGTAAATGGTTGACCGTGCCGCTTCATAGTCATGGTGTAATTACCGCATATATCATATTCTGAATTGTATGTATTTCGACATCTATTATTTTACGTATGAACTATTTTCAAGAATTTTTGTTAAATTTACTCGTTTTAATAACTCAGGAAATACATTTAATAATTGAAAATATCTTTATTAAAAATAATTTAATACAAAGATCGATATTGCATATAGGTAACATTACATATTTAGAAATATTATAACATATGTTCAAAATGAGTTCCTTCATTTTGTAGATACACATTTATATGTGTTTTGAGAGAATTGAAAACATTTTGAATCATTTCTTCTGTTACACTGTTAACAGCATTTGTAATAGCATCTTGTAGTTTTGGTAATGTATGTAGTAGAGTTTTAAAGACAGTGTTCTTTAAGTACCCAAATAGGAAAAATTCCAGAGGAGTTAAATCTGGTGATCTAGGAGGCCATCTATTTCTGCTAATCGTTCGGTTATTATTAAAATATCTTTGGAGGAATTCAATTGTAGCATGTGCAGTGTGAGCGGTAGCACCATCTTGCTGAAAATAGCCAAATTGTCCTTCATTGTAGTCAAGTTGTCTAATAAATGGTTCTAAAAGAAGGGTTCTATATCGTTATGCACTTATTGTATCATGGAAGAAAATTGCCCCTATTATTCTTCTTCGTGATATTGCACACCAAACACCTATTTTAATAGGAAGCAAGTCAGTTTCAATAAAAACATGTGGGTTTACGGATGACCAGTGTCGATAATTTTGGGAACTGACATATCCACTTAGATGAAACCAGGCCTCGTCTGAGAAAAATGTGATGTCCAACAAATTATCATCCGCAAAGTTATTATTAAACCACGTACAAAATTGTATGCGTTTCTCAAAGTCTGTTGGCAACAATTTTTGTACAACAGATACTTTATATGGATGTAAGTGTAGTTTTTTAGTGGCTTTATGGTGTAGTAGATAGTCCTATATGAACATAAAATCAGCATTAATAAATTTTCTATATGTCAAACAAAGTAATATTTTACCTGTCAGCGCTGATAGTCGCCTTAATGATTTCTTAGGACTCACGTCCAGCCGTGCTTGAATATCGTAGGTCTACCAGAAGAGTGTATCTTAGATATACTGCCAGTTTCTCGAAAACGGCTAATAAGACCGTTGACATATCTTGCAAAAACATCATGTTGGAATTCCATTTCTGGGAATCCAGTGTGAAACTGTTGCCTACATGAATCAGTAGAATATTTCCACTCTGCATTCGGTAAACGTTCTCCGCTACGAAAATAAGCCTCCACAATAAACTTATCTTATTCTTCCGTAAATGGCATTGTTGATTTCAACGCAACTTTAAAATTAAGCAAAAATGTTAATGATACTAGTATAAACACAAAAAAAAATAGCTTACAGTAACAACTAAATGTGACTTCTATTGCCCTGAGAAAGACAGTTTCTAATATTCAGTTAAACGCAGTAAACCAAGGGAAAAAGAAACGACAAAAAGCTTATATGACTGACAAATATATATATAAATGACAGAATATTGGATTAACAGCCACTTTAGCGAAGTTAGATACAAACTAAATATTCATACTACAACAATGAACGTGTGGAAAACTCGTGTTAAAGTTGATATATTGATGAAGCGACACGGTCAAGCATTTACGATCTCTCTGTATATCGGTAACAAAAATGATGATAATGTACCTAAAAAATTAAAACCTGCGAGTTCGTTCAGGAGTTTATATCAGTAGTCAACTGTAGTGCAGAAGGGCTTAAAACTGAAATTTTAAATACCATAGATGGATATGGAATCGATTTGTACAAATGTAGAGGACATGGTTACGATGGAGCAAATGTTATGTCGGTTGTACTTGGCGGATTATATGCCCTTATAAAAGTGCATGCGCTAAATCCCCATTATCTTCATTTTGCGGCACACGCATTAAATTTAATATTAAATGATGCTGCCAAACATGTTCCTGAACTGTCACAATTTTTCGATAATTTGAAAAAAATATATGCTTTTTTTGGCAATAGTATAAAACGCTTGTCAATGTTAAGTAATGTCGGTTTTCCACCAAACGGACTAGTCGCGTTTCTGTTTCGTTGATGTTTTTCGATACATTAAGAACAGAAAACAAAACTCGGACAAATTAGAAACCCTGTTTCCACCAACCAGACAAGATTTTGTTGGAGTTTCGTTTTTGTTTTCAGTGCTTTTCCACCAAACGAACTAATGTGTTTTTCGGTAATTAAAGTTTGAATTTTAAGTATGCGAAAATCGAAATGGCTTTCAAGAGATAAGGATTTGCTTATCCTGGCTGGTGGTTGGTTTGTTCTGCATTGTATGAAAAAGAAATAAGTAGGCACATAATTTGCATTTATATGTCAATATTGACTTTATCTTTATTTTAGAAGTAATTAAGGTATTTTTACCTTGTTTTTTTTAGGAGAAGAAAGCGACGTCTACAACATAGGTATTGGGTTAGGTCTCTGTTATCAAGAAAAGCAAATTATGGTGCTATTATTATTTATGTTTTAATTTTATTTAAACCGTTCAACGTACACACAAACTAAACTCAAACACAAACTGAAACCTCTGTTTCCACTAGACAGTCAGAGTTCGTAAATACTCCGAAACTCTTTGATCTTACCGCTTTCGAGTGTAACTCGAAAAACAAAACTGCAACTGTCGTAGAAACGTCAAGTCTCCAAAAAGCTTGTAAAAACTTGCAGTTTTGTTTTTTCGACACGAGTTTACGTTGTTTTAGTTTTGTCCCTTTGGTGGAAAACCGGCATGAAAAATATAAAATTACCCTTAAAAATGTAGCAGATGCTCTTCAAAAATGACGCTTTCTTCGCTATAAAGAAAAATTATTCATTAATAATAAAACCTTTATACCAACTAAATTTAATTTCAACAAAGAAAAACGACGAATGTAAAAATATAAGTTTAACATTTTGGAGAGCTTCGATTTTTATAGTGTCTGTAGCCTTTTTTTCTTCACTATTTGAAATCTTTAACTCTATTTCTAAAGCCTTACAGCATGAAAATAATTACTTACAAAAAGCTAATATTTCCCTAGTAATCTTTTTAGAAAATAGAATAATAAAAATAAGAAATCAAAATTCATTACATATATGGTTTGCTAAACAACTTCAGAAATCTAGCAAAATAGTGGGGGTAGCAACTGATTTTTCAAAAATGAAAGACGGAAGATAACGGAGCGCTTTTTTCATGAGTTATCAGAAGATGATTGCTGTTTAGATGTATTAATTTCTCAAACTAAACAAATATTTCAAGGCTTGTATGTTATGAGTAATATGTTCGAAGTCTTACAACCGGATAAATTCTTTCAAACGATATAATTAAAGAGGAAGCCGAAAAGCGGACTATACAAACATGTCAGTTGATCTCTACCAACAATTCATTGTTTTGAAAACCTGTTTAGAATCTGAAATTCAGAAAATTCATTCCATTAAGAATCTCACAGAATTATTGCTGTTAAAATTCAATAGGTTTTCTTCCAGTTTTCCGGAGGTAATGGCAGCATGCTTTCTCTTTTTGACCCTTCTGGTTGCAACTGAAACAGCTGAAAGAAGCCTTTCTAAGCTCAAACTAGATGCAGAAAATCTTGAAAAACCAAAATCGTGTTCAGCTATGGATGTTTTAAGAAATAAGTTTGCAGAAAAAAAAGGCACGAAAAGTGTCTATTTGAGACTAACTTGTATTCTAAGATCATTGTTTTTAAATGTTATAATACATACCTATATGTAGTAGTTTCTTATACTTTTAAATATACTTATTTTGTTAATGCGAGTGTTTTTGTTTGTTTTGTAAAAAAATATTACCCCTCTTTTGGGCTTCGCCACAGTCGGGTAAAGAGAATCCTCACAACAAATGTTGATACAAGTTATATTTAACAATACCGTTTTATTGCCAAGAAGACCCAATGATCACAACGATCAGCCGAATGAACAAGGAGAATCCCCATAATCAAATAAAGCATAATATTATTTGAAACTTCATACTTACCCATACAGTATCACAAATCTTTTACAGGGAACAGACTGTCTGTCTGTATAGGAAAGTCGTCCAGGCTGTTGTGGAAGAACAAACAAGATTTCAGAATAACTTTGTTATTAATAAATATTTTAATTATAGGGTTCTTATATTGCAGAATAAGAGCCTGAAAACCCACAGCATTATGTGAAAATGTTTAAAGTAATAAATTTAAAATTAATTAAAATTTAAAGTAATAAACTGTGACAATAAATCAAGGTTGATTTCTCCGAAAGATGTTGTAATGAAGTAATAAAAAAGCCAAGCACAATCAAGCCTGAGTATTGAAGAAGTAAAAATGATTAACATGATAAACAGTGAAATGAAGTCAAAGGTTATTTCTCCCAACGGTAAAGAGGTGAAGTAATAAAAATGTTGAGCACAAACGAATAGTTCTGACAAGCTTAAGAATTTAAATATAAGTTTTCTTGCGGTCATTTCTAAAAAAAATCATGTTCCACTACTTGCCTTTTTGTTTATATAACAATACTTTTATTTATTATTAATTTTAAGCAGTGTTTCTTTGTGTATCTGTGAAATATTAATAAAAATGCCCTGCTTTATTTCAGCCTATCTGATCATTCAATCAGTCAAAGACTGAAATATTGGTGTACACGCTTAAGTTGTTTGGCACAAAAATACATTATTACCTATTACTAATTGACACAACATGGAGAATAAGCAGAAGATTCACTACACCCTACTTATAATAAACTTTTGTTTTAAAATAAAGTCTAAAGCCAAACCAAATAAACATTTGCCTTAAAAACATGATAAAAGTACATAATAAATTAGATTATTTCTCTAGTCATTCATTGTTTATGTGAATTAATTGGAAGAAGTTGTTATCTAACTCATATATGTACTAGAGTCAACATAATCGTTTATTATTACACTGACCGATTATTCACTAAATTTCTTCGATTTAACATTCTTAAGGTAATACTGCACATATTGTTTTAATTACACATATTATTTAAATTAAAACACGTCTTTTTAGTTCGATCGCGATCGATTGCCAAGATAGCAATCACAGTTTCGATTACGAGGGAGTTAAAATTTTGAAGAAAAAAGAATTACAGAAAGAGGCTGTTTTTGAAAATGGTTAATATTACAATTGACATTAAAGTCATAAATTTTACGTCTGACATTCACTTTTTAATATATTACATTTTAAATCCAATCACGTAACAGTTTTAAAGTTTCATACTTTTTAATTAGGTAGTTTGTTTATGTTAACTTTTATAATATGGTATGTGTACGTGTATATTTAATATTTATGTATTGATGTACGTATTGCTGTGATCTTCACATCATTGAAATAATAATATTAAGAATTAGTTTAGTTATGGAAAAAGAACACAAATTGTATTCTAAAAATCGTTTATTAGAAATTTAGGATGTAAGTTCAAGAAAAGTACATACAAGTATAATGGGTTGCCTATATTTAAAGACAAACTTCTTTATGAAAATAAACATGAATTGTTAGTATATTTCAGTTAAAATAAGTATAAACATTAAGTACAATACAAACACAAAATAAATCAATAGGCTTTATTCTGTCCAAAAGACAAATAAATGCCACATGAATGTAAACAAAACAAGACGTGCTCGAGAAAAATGATGCAGTCTTGAAAGAAATAATCTGAACAAATAAAATATAAATTTAAAATATGAATAATGGTACCAATTCAAAAGAAAGATTTAGTAAAATAAAACTTAAAATATAGCAAATACCTGAGACGTATATATATAAAATAAAAAAGGATATAAATCAAAAACATTTCCAATGGAAATGTCAGATCGTAAATAAGAATATTTTGTGTAAATAATAGTCGTATGAATTAAAAATACACTTGTTAGTTTTTGTATGTATAACTCAAGCGCTTCAAAAGGCAATGGAAATGGTCATGTGTGGTTTAGAAACTGCAAAAGGCAAAATACAATGTTAATGTTGTTATAGCACTTTACAAATTGTTGTGTTACCAGAAGAGAGAGAGCATGGTTTGAGAACGAGGAAAAGGTGAAGAAAACCGACGTACTTTGCAGACCAAGTTCAGCCAGAAGAATTCCTGTGGTGTGTAATGTGTTTCCTTTACTACCGAATAAAAGGATTTCTAAAAGAAGAATCAAGATAAGATTAATACATGGTAAATGGTAATATGTAACAAATGATGAAAGGGGTAATTCATATATGTACAAATACAATGAAGTATTATACTGAACAAGCAGAGAATAAAATATACTTACCCAAGAAGGTATGCAACAAAATGTAAAATTTTAATAACAAACAGTTTGGGGCGTCGCCATTTGTGTGTATAGCTGTCAAGATGATAGACATATATTGGTTTGAAATAGATGCCAACCTAAAATTTAATTGGATGATACAGGCGCTAAGAATTGTCAATAGGCATTTGTTTTTTTTTTTATATAAGGCAAGAAACAAGAATGAACAGGAAGATTTTAAGTTTGTAACTCAAGGAGTAAAGACGCTAATTTTTGTAAAAGATTAACAGATTTAAGACAGTTAAAGTAAGTGTAGGGTTTATTAGACACTACATATCGACTCACTATTCAATCATTTGTATAAAAGAGTTAGAGTGTAATTTTTAATTTAGTTTTCTTCTAACAATTTCATTAAATTAATTTTTCTTTTCTTTCACTAATTTTTAAGATGGAGGATATCAATAAGATAGAATTTGACAAAATATACGATGAAATGATGTAAGTTATGAGATGAATAATTCAATTTAGGGAATATCAGATAAATATTATTTTGTTTTATAACAATATTTCGTTTTCACAAAAATAATAAAAGGATAGTTAATGGTGTTAAACATTCTGAAGGTACTATGTGAAAATATTTGTCTTTAGTAGTTCGTTGGGCATCATTAATTACTATACACGTTGAACAACCCTGGTTCTCAGCATGATCTAAATATGGTATAGGAAATAGTCGTGCGGTGTTGCCATCGCAGTTTTTAGATTCACCCGTCCCGTGTTTAATATTTCTAATATTTCAGTACGGATCTAGACGCTGTGGAGTTGTTGCCGATTAAGTAAATATTACGTAAATGCTAATCAATAATAATGCATGAAGCGATATTTCTCATATTAATAAAATATTGGTGTAGATATTTACAATATGTAATACTGACAAAGTGTTTTCATATTTTAAAAATTTAAAGAGCGTTTTGTCATATAATAAAATGTATTCTACAGAAAATAAATACAAGCTAAATTCTAAACAGTAAACAAAATAAATGGATTCTAAATAATGTGAAAAATCAATAAAAATTCCTAATATTATTTAATGAAGCGCTCAAAAATCCCTCCATTTTCCGCTTCACAGTAATCTAGCCTATCATAAAATTCTCGACGTACATTATGTAGAGTTTGGGGTGGAATGCTGTTGCATATTTGTGTAATTCGCATTCGTAACTCTGGTAATGTTTTAGGCCTTTCGTGTTGATGTCCGTAGATCATTTGTTTTAAAAATCCCCACAGAAAAAAATCGTTGGGTGTTAAGTTAGGAGATCTAGGTGGCCATCGTATATTGCCCCTGGTGTAAATGAGGCGTTGAGGAAAATTTCAATTAAGAAATTCCAATACTATTCTGGGGTTATGGGCCGGACACCCATCTTGTTGGAACCAAATTTCCTCAAGATTACCAGTCACATTGCGTACAGCAGCTATAATATCATGATGCAGTAATTGCAAGTATGTCTGGGCGTTTAAAGTGCAATTTATGAAAAATGGTCCTATAATATGGTTACCCAGAATTCCTGCCCAGACATTTAGCTTCTGTGGGTACTGCGTTTTTGCTGTTAAATTGATATGTTTATTTTCCCGAGACCAATATCGGACGATGAACGGATTGTGGCGACCATAAAGCAAAAAAAAAGGATTCATCCCTGAACAAGATAAGACAAAATTATCATCCTCGTCGCATTTTTCCCTCATAGCCTCACAAAAGTCAAGGCGATTAACTTGATCATGTTGGAAAATTTCCTGACTCTTTTGTATCTTAAAGCACTTATATTTATGTCGCTTCAAAATATTCCTAACTGAAGTTCTTGGAATGTTCACGTTTTCGGATATTTGACGGCTCGAACACGGTTCATTTGCTTCAACAAATGCACATACTTGCACCTCCCGCTCCATTCTTACGTCAGAAAAAGGACATTCCTGCCGATCGCTATTGTTGCATTTAGAACAGCCAGTAATACAACCGGACTTTTCGAAACGATGAACAATATTTAAAACTGTTTGACGGTTTGGAACTGGTCGACCGGGATACGAAAACACAAATTGCCCAACGACTGCTTCTGCACTTGGAGAAGAATAATACCATTTAATGATACTTATTCGCTCCTCTGTTGTATAAGTAGGCATCACAAAGAAATGTGAAACTCAATATTTTAAATTGTGACGTGTAATAGCCCGTCTGACACGATCATTTTTAATGTACATTTATCTGTCAATTATTGTGGGTGAATTAAGAACTGCGACGGCAACACCGCACGACTATTTCCTATACCATTTCATATACGATATTTAATTCATGCCGAGAACCTGGGTTGTTGTCCAACGTGTATAGTCATTTAATTTAGAAATTCAAATAAAATAAATATGAATAAGCAGTGATGTATTTGATGGGCAGGTGCTAAGCTGCTAGAGGTACAATGTGAGAATGTTTACAGCTAGCGATTAGTATAGGCCAGTTTCAGAGCATTCACGTTGCAAAGTTCTAGATTACCAAGGCACTATGTGAAAATGTATGTTTGGTGAAAGACAGTTGACTTCGTATTAATAAACAAATTCTCAAGAATCAATAATTTTTTTTATTTTAAGGAACAAGATAATTATTATTAATTAATAAAATTTCACAAGTATTATAACTCTAGAGTGAATACAAATGCTTTTCTTTTTCTTTTTTTTGTAAAACAAATATATGCATATAGATATAGTGTGGAAATGTTATTAATGATCGGCAAATCTTTACAAAAACATAAATATAATTTTTATATGAGTATTAGATACTTTGTTTAATTTTGACCTTATCCCAAACAATAATAAGAGGTGTACCAGAATATAAGAAACAAATCAATGCAAGAACTCATAAGAACATAAATAAAAAATTTATGCTGTTAGAAATAAGTTTATAAATAGACTATTCTAATTGTTATTATTCATCAGCATTGTTGCATCCACAGCAGTATATTGTACATATGTTTGTACTATTTTATTTCCTTCTAATGAAAAAGCTAGTTGTCCGTTTTTACCTTGCTTTAATTTTAAGCAATCTCGTTGTTTTTTAAATATAACATTACTTTTAAGAAAGCCCCTTTGTATAACGACAAAATTTATTATATTTAGAAGCGCTCTTTTACACCAACATGTATGTGATTCTTGAATTCTTAATTTTCTTTTGTAGTATTCTCCTGATGAGGCAATAAATAAATTGCGAAATATTGAGACAATAAAAAAAATATTCAAATTGATGAAAATATTCATTATTAGTTAACGCAAGGAAGAATATAAAATAACTGGAAAGCTATATAACAAGATTAAAACAAAGCCGTACCAAAACATCTAAAAACAGGGATGTTGAAATAAAAGGTAGTTCCAACAATAGGCTAATAAAAGAAGGTAATATACAGCGGAAACTGAATGGATTTTTGATTGTGGCAACATAATAACGAATATAGTAAGATTTGAAAGAGAGTAGAAATATGCCTATAGAATTATCCCAATTATTGAGAAGAAAAATACAATATTCAACAATAATACATGTAAAAGAATCATGAACGATGATAATACTAATTATCTTTATTATCCAACAGAAATTGCATCTAATACAGGGTAAAACACAAAAATGATTAATAATGATTAACAATACAGTACAATAATAAAAATAATAATATGAAAAACTTAAATATACGAGGCTGGTTCAATAAATACACGTTCGAGCGCTGTACACGAATGTTAGTTTTGCTATAACCGCAGAAAGTTACATAAGACGGCCGCCGGTAATGTACGTGTCTACTGTGGCAGTTGACTCGTAATATTCGTAGAATACGCAGTCGTTGTGCGCGTTTCAGTATGGCAGGTCATATCGTTGGAGCGTCAAAGACCGATCACCGAGCAGTAACACAGTTTGTAAACCCTGAAGGCTACACCCCTGTTGAAATTTACCGGAGAATGCAAGATGTTTATGGTGAACAGTGTCCTTCAAAAACCGCAGTCGTGGAATAGTGTCGGAAGTTCAGTAATGGACGACAATCGACAGCGGATTTGCCAAGGCCGGGCGCACCGCGACATGCGAAGAGTGACGCCAATGTCGCTGCTGTGCGAGCAGCCTTTGTGGAGAATAGGCGGGTTCGTGTTAGAAAATTGGCAGATCGGTTTGATATCAGTGTGGGAACAATCCATGCTGTAATTCATGAGGCTGGATATCGAAAGGAGTGTGCACAATGGATACCCCGCCAACTGACTCAAGAACACAAAGCCAACCTCATGAGTCTTTCACTGCAGCATCTTCAGCGGTACCGTGAAGAAGGAGATTCCTTCTAGCACCGTATTGTTGCCGGTGATAAAAGTTGATGTCACCATTATGAGCCAGAGTCGAAACGTGACAGTCTGCAGTGGAAACATCCATCGTTTCCAAGGCACCAGAAATTCAAAACTCAAACTTCCACTGGCAAGGTTATGCTTACCTGCTTTTTCGATCACCGTGGACAATGCTGTCCGATACAGTGAAACTTTGACTCGTTTGCATACAGCCATAAAGAACAAACGCCCTGGGATGCTTACCGAAGGCGTGATCTTCTTTCACGATAACGCCCGTCCGCATATCGCTAACATCATCACGTCACAGTTAGCGCGGATGAGGTGGGAGGTATTGTAAGGGAGGTGACAGGCCGGATCTGTCACCATGTGACTTCCACGTCTTTGGACAATTGAAGAAGGCTCTCAAGGGACAGCGATTCCAGTCGGACGCTGAAGTCCAGCAGGCAGTTTTGACATGGTTCCGTCAACAGCCAGAGGAGTGGTACGACACCGGTATACAGCATCTTGTAAAACAGTGGGAATCCTGCCTGTGTAATAATGGCAATTTTGTTTAGTTTATATGTCTATATGTACCACCGCTCAAACGTGTATTTATTGAACCTACCTCGTATTATGCAAAAATAAAATGAATCAAAAACTAGATTGTGATCAGTGTACAGAAGATATCACAGAAAACTAACATGTAATAACAAGAATAAAGGAATTACTTTCTCCAGAAGGGAACGGAATATAAACGGTTGGTATTTATACACATATGATAGAGAGGGGATTTCAATAGAGCAGTTGTACGAGTTGTGGGTACGTAGAGTGTATCAGCTGATCTAGCAACGTACATGGGCACTAAGAAATTGACTTGAGAAAAAAAGCAGGTGAATCAATGCCATTGTTAACAAGTTTTAGTAGACATTACAACTTGTTTCGTCCCGTCTTCTACTTAAGCAGTGAAAACATGTCTACCCAATAGGCTTCTAATCAATGCCGCGCTGTGTGTCATGCACATTATAAGACATATATTTTTTCTTTGCAGCAGTAAACATTCTGAAGGATAGGGCACGCTATTAAAAATACAATCAAGAAGCAGCAGGAGATAATTGATGTACACATTAAATAGTAGTGGGCCCAAGTTAGATCCCTGCGGAACGCCGCTGAAACTGTTCGACACATATCCATATTATGTCACATAGTACAAGCAATTCAGCAGATAAGAGTTGAGACTGCAACAGTTCTTGTGGAATCTTCTAAAGACAGTAACTTAGAAGAAAGCACAGAGTGGTCAATCCTGTCGAACCCCTTAGTAAAATCAGTGTAGATGACGTCCACAATCAGACAAGCATCCAGAGTTTCACTTATAATATTGAGTGTTGTTGACCTTACACTGATAAATTCATGTTGATAGACACAAATATGTGGTTTAATGCAGCTACAAAACAAGAAGTAAAATAGAAAGTACCAAAATGCGATTCTAAAAATTAGAAAACACAAAAGAAGGGACTTTGTACGAAATAACACACACATAACACAGAAAATCCACGTACAAAAGACCAATTAACACCATAATCCAAGAAAGACAGTTAAGATACTTTGAACATATGGTCATCTTCAAAAAGTGAAAACAAACAGATTAAGTAGAAAAATTTACGATAAAAATGAATATGGGCACAGATCTAAGACAAAGACAAAGAAAACGTGGATACAGGAAGTAAGAAAGCAGCCTATAACATAGAAAAAAGCCGAATAACATTAGGAAGTAGGCACAAGATAGTAAAAGCTGGATAAAACTGTGAATGCATTTTTAAAAATTACTCAAATAAAAACGTTCATTTAAAATTCGCCACTATTACCAGGAGATCTAATGAAAAGTAATAAACGGTGTTTATTAATTTCATATTTATAGTCTTGAACAATTATATATCTATGCCGTAGTATAAATTACTCCAGGGAATTAAAGATACACAACATCTCAAATTATTACAGATAAAAGCATCGTTAAATAACCAGTGACCATAAATTAACGTACCTACAGATTGTCAGCCAGCTTTTGAATGGAAATATAAATGATGGAGAATGAACCGTGTAAATTGAAAGATTTAATTAGTTCGTTAAAGAACAGGTTTCGTAAAATCTACGCAGCTATACACTTATAATATATACAAGGTGAGTCATCTAAGCTGGTAAGGCCGATTATGCCTTTAAGAGTAAAGATATTTCGAAGCGGTTTTACTTTCTTATACGTAGTATAAGGAAGTATTGTGATGATGAAAATTTTCGACCTCGAGATTTTTGAAGATGTCCACGTTTTGAAGTCCCCTGATACCGAAAAAGTGGTTTTTAAAAAATGTCTGTGTGCCTGTGTGTCTGTGTGTCTGTGTGTTTGTCTCTCTCTCTCTGTGTGTGTGTGTGTGACCACGATAGCGGCCAAACCGCTGTAGATATCAATTCCAAATTTTGTATTTACGTGTATAATCTCCCTCTTGAGATCTGATTAGTTTTTCAGTAAAATCGGTAGACCGAAAGTAGCAGTTTACTTCAGCGAAAAAATCGAATTTTGCGAATATTTCGTCAAATACTAAGTTTAAACAAATTTATAAAGAATTCGTATATACTTAAAATTAAAATTGAGAATAATTTTATTTAAAAAGTTTTTCGAAATTCCTACCGGAAGTAGGTCGAAAATCAGTTTTTTGCGAATATTTCGCAAGTCATGCTTTTTAGACAAGTACATTACCGGTATAAAAGTATTTAAAACATAATTTTCAATATCTTTTGTATAAAAAAAATTTCAAAATTCAGGCCGTAAGTACCACTTTTACTCTTATCGAATAGCGATTTTTTGCAAATATGTCGTAAGTTATGCATTCTATATATATTTATTAAGAGTACAAAAGTATTTAGAACTGGATTTGCAATATTTTTTGTATATATGAAATTTCAAAATTCGGACCGGAAGTAGCACTTTTACTCTTAGCGAGGAGCACTTTTTTGATAATATCTTGCAAAGTATGCATTCTATAGCGATTTATTAAGCGAATGAAAGTACCTAGAATAGGATTTTGAATAAGTTTTGTATAAAAAAATTCTTAAAATTGCATAGTTTGAAACGCTCATACCTATAAGAAAGTCGTGTGGTGGCCACACCTCATTTTTTTCCTTGTGATAGCTGTTCATTAGGGGCACATTTTAAAAATATTTTGTATTATACAGAGTGTTCCATAACTTGGTGGCTAACCATAGTTATAGTTCTTTAAATCAAAAAGTCATAAGATAGTATAGGCCTAAAGTGTAAAGTTTTTGACTTATTCCCATTTTTCTGAAAAATTCAATGTTTGTATAAAATTATATTTCTCGAAAACGACGTATTAGATGGACAAAATTTTTTACAGTATTGTTTACAATAAGAGGTCCTAATAGAATCATGTTTTATTTTTTACAGTTACTAACTGCATGTGCAGGAAACTGGATTAAAATTAGATGACACGTTTTTGTATAAAAGTCAATTTTTTTAAATGGAACACCCTGTATATCAGTTAATTTTTGAATTGTTTATTAAATTTCATGTCAGAAACATGTAAAACGTTAATACTTTAAAAGTGACTATTACAGAGTTATTATCTTTTTTTGATATGCTTTTGTTAGTTTTTGCAAAAAAGTATTTTTTTTCAAATAGAACACTATCGTCACTTTTATAGTATTAACGTCTTACATATTTTTGATGTGAAATTTTTTAAGAAATTCAAAAATGAAATAATATATAGGGTGTATATTATTTCATTTTTGAATTTCTTATTAAATTTCACATCAAAAACATGTAAGACGTTAATACTATAAAAGTGACTATTACTGAGCTATTGTCTCTTTTTGATATAATTTTGTCAGTTTTGAAGTTTTAATTAATATAGTATAGTACTGACAAAATTGTATCAAAAAGGGACAATAGCTCAGTAGTAGATACTTTTAAAGTATTAACGTTTTAGATGTGAAATTTAATAAGAAATTCAAAAATGAAATAATATACAGGGTGTTCCATTTGAAAAAATTGACTTTTTTGCAAAAACTAACAAAAGCATATCAAAAAACGACAATAACTCTGTAATAGTCACTTTTACTGTATTAACGTCTTACATGTTTCTGACACGAAATTTAATAAACAATTCAAAAATGAACTGATATACAGGGTGTTCCATTTAAAAAAAATGACTTTTATACAAAAACGTGTCATCTAATTTTAATCCAGGTTCCTGCACATGCAGTTAGTAACTGTAAAAAAATAAAAAATAATAATAAAATAAAAATAAAACATAATTTTATACAAACATTGAATTTTTCATAAAAATGGGAATAAGTCAAAGACTTTATACTTTAGGCCTATACTATCTTATAACTTTTTGACAAAAAATTATACGGGGAATTCAAAAATGCAATAATATATAGGCTGTTCCATTTAAAAAACTATAACTATGGTTAGCCACCAAGCTATGGAACACTCTGTATAATACAAAATATTTTTAAAATGTGCCCCTAATGAACAAGCTACCACAAGAAAAAACCCGCTTCGAAATATCTTTACTCGTAAAGGCACAATCGGCCTTACCCGCGTAGTTGACCCACCTTGTATATATTATATATATATAATATGTAATAATATAAAATTAAAATTACTATTTTAAAAACAGAATTATGGGTTTATAGTTACATATTTAATTTAGCTCACTCTATTCGGTATACATAACAGACGCCTAAGAGTAAATGTAAATTGTAAACAACGCAATAAACAATTCTGCATTTTAATAAGTAAATGCATAATATTCGCCTGATTAAGTATCAATAGCAACATGGCTATGATCACTATTCATCACTTCCTGGATAAACGACAAGGAGAGGACAATCTTTCCGCATTTAACAACGTCTAAATTACATTGCAGGAGATGTAGTATAGTGGAGGAAAAGTTTCCACGCCGCACACAGTGAGAGAGGTTCATAATGACTATGCAAATGGAGTTATTAATATTCCGGTTCATTGTTTTCAACAAACGAGGAAAAAAATAAATGAATACGGAAGACCAATTAATACTGTTATAAAATTACATTTAACAGTCATAAAGGTTTATGTTTCAATTTGCCTTTGTTTGTTTGTTTTTAAATTTTTAATTATTTGTTTTTGTTCTATAAGGACTGCATTATTAGTTCCACCTTCATTAAGTAGTGCAGAAAAGTGTAAATTTTACTACTAAATTACAAATGATATTAAATAATGAAACGCCAAGCTTTTCCGATAAATTCTTAATTGACGGAATTAAAACGTCTCCCAATTTTTCTTTTTTGAACTTAAAGGGGAGTTAAGATAGATACCCATAGGCCGGTACCAATTTTACAATTATGCAAATGTCCGTTATTAAATCATTGATTGTTTATTTTATTGTATGTATTATCACGCAGTTATGCAGTTACTGAACAGCACTATTCATATGGTGAACTGCAACATCTGTTTACTTCGCGAAAACGACAATAAAAGAAGCTGATCTTACTCCTAAATTCCTTTCTTCATGGGTGTAGGTAGAAGCATCAACAGTTTTTAAAATTTATTGTATTTACCTTATATTTCGTAAGATAAATAAAGTACGGAGAGTTAGTTTTGTTTTTTCATTGTTTTGACTGTTAATTACATACTTCGTAATGTTTTTAATAGTTCCTGTTTAATACCGTTTCATTGAATCTACTTCTCCCAATTATTTTGACGTACGTGTGCACTGGATTTCGTTAATTTTCAATATCATACGCATACATTTTCAGTTATCATTTATTTAGATCTAGAACATTGTTTATGTTACTTTTTCAGATATGATATGAAAGAACGTCGAGAATGGCATCGTGAAACAATGGCAAATTGGATTAACGGTCATACTTATTCTATGTCCTCCATTGTCAGTGATTCGGAAATTTATTACAAAATCGGTAAAATATCGTTACAGAATGTCAAAAAATCGCAAGTACAACGTCACTTAGCATCGCTAAAACATGCACAGAAATTAGACCCGTTGGAAGCAGACAGTTTTTACGAAGAACTCTGTGAAACTTTAATGGCGGCTAATATCCCATTAAATAAACTTTACAATCATTTCTTCTTTAGAAACACTTCTTCAAAAATATATTGGTCGAAATGTTCCTGATGGATCTACCTTACCTTATCATGTTTCTAAGTGCTTCACTAAAGCAGTAGAATACATTAGAAGACATCTTTCAAATCATAACCTATGGATAGGTGCCGACGAAACTGTCGATATATTAGGACGCTGGTTGGTAAATATTGTAGCTGGTGTACTACATCCATCTATGCCATATAACAGTTGATACGGAAACAGTTGATAAAACCATTGACGAAAATTTGCCCAAAATGCTTCATTCGGACGACTGGTACAAGGAAAAAAATAGTTTTATTTGTTAGTGACAGTGCTGCATATATGCTAAAAACAGGCAGACTATTAAAGAAATATATCCTTATATACTGCATATTACTTGTGTAGCACATACTCTCCACAGAATCTGTGAATATATCAGAGAGGCCTATCCGGAAGTTGATAGACTTGTATCCGCTTTTAAAAAAGTTTTCAGCACCATTGTCAGTGATTAAGCACCATATTGAGAGTAGCTCTTTACAGTGAAAAACTTCCATCTTTGTCACTGCCTCCCTCGCCAGTAATAACTAGATGGGGAACATGGTTGGAAGCTACTAGTTTTTATGCAGAGAATTTCAATAGTTTACAAAATTTCATTACATGTTTAAATGACGATGCTCGAAGTATTTCTGTGTGCAAGGAACGAACACAAATTCCAAATTTAAAAAATCAGTTGTTATTTCTACAGGAACACTTTGGAAATTTGCTTAAACTAATCACATATTTTGAAAATCGAAATCTAAAATTAAAAGATGGATTAACCACATCAAAAGTATTCCAAGTGACTTCGGATGTGGTATTCGACAAAAGTTAGACGCAGTTTTTAATAGAAATCCAGATTTAATAACATTGCGGCAATTGTGTATGGGGACAATGACACAAAATCTTACTGCTAAATACGCTGAAATAAAAGAATATTTTCAGTACGCACCTATAACCAGTTGCGATATAGAAAGAACGATTTGTATCTACATAGATGTACTTCATTCAAAGGGAACAAACCTTACAGAAGAGAACCTTGAGAAAGTACTACTAGTAAATATTAATACTCCTTTACTTGACTTGAACTACAAAATGAACCAATAATAACGTATTTTGTATTTTATAGATCAAATTAAAACCTCTTTAAAAATACAACATTTCAATAGTGCGCCCATGGGCGATGAGTCATCGAACTCTTGTGTCTGGTCTGTAGTAATAAGTCATAATATCCTCCTACGTATGGTATAGGGGTTCAATTTACACAAGTTCTCTTAGTTTCGTAGAAGAGAAATGTAACAGAAATTTTGACAATTAAGTATTAGTTTGGTTTATTTGCATATTTTAAATAATGGGTAAAGAACGGCCATATTTGTACACACACATAAACACTACCTTGGAGGATTCCCTAAGAGAGGGCGCGAGATCCGAAAATACTGTAGTGTGACTGGTTATTTGATTTGGGTTTAAAAAAATCACAAAAGTTGGGATTTCAATTAAAAGAATGGAATCTTTTACATTCTATTACAAGAAACTCTGTATTGAAGAATCATCACGAAAAATTCAGTTCATTTTACAAAGCTGAAAAATGTCTGTTACTGTACTGACGTAAAACATCTTTTGTATGAAATGAGTATTAAATATATCCCTGCAGAATGGCGAGCCGTTTTACATTATAATGCTAACTCGAAACTATCAATTCCAATGGCTCATTCTACAAACACAAAACAAACATATGACGTGAAGTGTATGTCAATTATATTAAATCTCATTCAATATTCAATTCATCTTTGAAAATCTGTGGTAACCTTAAGATTATTTTCTTATTACTTGGACCAAATATGTTGGTTTTTGTGTCTGTGGGATAGACGAGCAGTTCAGCCACGAACCAGCATTGTTCCTGAAAAATTTAATATACAATTTAAGCCGTTAGTGCGGTCTAATTTGGTGATTCTACCCTCTCTACACATAAAATTAGAGTTGATTAAACAGTTTTTCAAAGCACTACAAAAAGAAGGCAATTTCCTTAAATACTTAAGGAATAAGTTTCCAAAGCTCTCTGGTGCCAAAGTTCGCGAAGGAATATTTGTTGATCCGCTAGTTAAAAAGCTGTTCATAGACGAAAGTTTTGAACGTACCATGAATGATTTAGATCTGGCAGCATGAATAAATAATAATAATAATAATAATATACTTTATCGACGACTAAACAATAAAGTAGGTATTATATTAATCACTATTGGTTAATAATAACACTCATAAAACCCGGAGGAAATAATGAAATGCAACCGGAGAATAATGAGACATAACGTTACCATTGTTCCATGCATTCCGCTAATAAGAACATAACGTTCCGACAAGTCCGGCGATTTTAATAACTGTCTAACCGTCAAACGTCATATTGATATGCTAATCTGACATTTTCGTTTAATTATTTTGATTTTTTTTTAGTAATCTTCAGTTAGTCGTAGATAAAATAGTGTATACTAACTCGCAATAATGACTATTATTTCCTCGAACCGAGTTACTCCCTCGCCGCTTCGCGGCTCGGTTTGTAAATTCGGGTCTCGGGAATAATAACTGTCATTAATGACTCGTTGTATAAACTACTATTATTGCTATATAATTACAAGGCAAAAGCAAAGCAAACGTCAAAGTAAACAATAATGTAATGCAAGTAATGGTTACTTCAGAAAGTCTTCCATACTGTATGGTTCCATTTCACATAATAACATAAATGTTTTATTTTTAAATAGAGTTAGAGTATTAATATCTCTAATGTTCGTTGGCAATTTGTTAAAAAAATGTAATCCTTCATACCCCAAACCACTCTCACTCAGAGTAAGTCTGTGTATTGAATAGCTCCATGCCTGGTACCATATTCATGTCTAGAGGCATTTTTATCAAACAGTGCTCTGTTTTTAAAGAAGAATATTAGTACTTCATAAATATAAATAGCAAAGACCGCCAAAATATTATTATTTTTGAAGTAGCCTCTGCATGACTGATTGAAGTTTAGTTTGTATACAGGCTGTTTATTAAACATACGGCAAAAATTCAAGAGATTACTCCCAGAAATATTCTAAGAATATTTTGTCCTTTGATAATTTTTGAAAAGTCGCTTTGTTTCGAAGACATCGAAAAGAACATCAATTTAAACGTGGATTTCATACGTCTCGTGATTGACCGCTCTGTATATGTCGATTTGTTGCGGCCGGTTGTTAGTGAAGTCTAAAGATTATGAAGCTTTATAAGTAATTTTTGGTAATCATGAATAATTGGACCGGTATTTCTACAAGGAAGACTTAGCGGGATGTATGACAATTTTTTGGAACAGTCGCTGCTTCAGTTTCTGGAAAATGTGGAAGATTTGAGAAATCGGATAATTGCTAGGTGTAACTCAATAAGAAACGACCCTGGTGTTTTCCAACGTTCAGCAGTCAATGTGGAGAAGTTAGATTCTTGCTTCCTAGCTGGAGATAGTCGTTTTCAACAGTTCATGTCGATTACGAAGCTTTATATGTAATTTTTGATAATAAAATGTCGTTTTCGTCTAAAATTTTTCGCCCTATATTTTCGAAACAAAACAGCTTTTAAGAAAACATCAAAGGACAAAATATTCTTAGAATGGTCCAGGGAATAACCCCTTGAATTTTTGCCGTATGTTTAATAAACATCCTGTATAGTGAGTATGATTCGCTTTTGTATTATAAAGATCTTGGGTAGATCGCCAGTACAACTCCGAACCACGATGGCCGTAGATATTCGCTGACAAGTTCTCTCATTAGACGAATACTGTACCAGAAACTGCATAGTTTTCTGCATAATATATCTATGTGTTGTTTTCATTTGAGAAATTAATCGATAGAAACCCCGAGCAATCTGGCACTAATTTTTGTCGGATATTTAGAGTTGTTGAACTCTACCTGCTAAATAACAGATTTCTAGAGCATTACATTTGTTTTACCGTGGTTTACGTGTAAGATGTTTTTAATAAACCACTCTTCAATTTCTTTCATGAAAGAACTGGCTATAACCTCCAGGTCGTTAAGACTACCAGCCTCCACAAAAAGAGTCGTAACGTCTGCATAATTTATTACAAAAGAACTTGAACTGTAGGTACAATTTAGGAAGTAGGTGCCATTAAAGTAAATTGGTTTATAGTTCCAGGCTTATGGCTGCCATACACGTTACGGTCCACCGGAGAGGTCTACCTGTGCAGGTACGCCCGCGCAGGTAGACCTGAGATGAACCTGAGCGTGTGTGGGACATTTTTTGAACCTGCGCAGGCGACCGGTGAAAGAATCGAAAATCAATTCTTTCACCGGTCGCCTGTGCAGGTTCAAAAAATGTCCCACACACGCTCAGGTTCATCTCAGGTCTACCTGCGCAGGCGTACCTGCACAGGTAGACCTCTCCGGTGGACCGTAACGTGTATGGCAGCCATTAGAGTTCACTGTTTTATAAACGCTAGTGAGAGTAACCCTTTGCTGCCTGGTTGATAAATAACTACTGAACCCAGCAAGAACAATAGCTCTAATTCCGTAATGTTCTAGCTTTTCAAGTAAGCATTGATGTTCAATACTATCAAAGGCTTTTGATACATCGAGAAGAATACCACACGGTATTCTTTTATTTTCAAGAGCAGCCAAGATACGATCTGTGAAATCAAACAGTGCTGTTTCAATACTTTTGCCTTTGAGAAAACCATGGAATTCTTTTAAAAATGTTTGCAAATATTTTCTGGAAAATTAAAGCAGTGAAAACTATCAAGGCTAATTTGCTAGAAAACTATAAAAAATTATGGAGCCGAATGTCGCTCAGTTTTTTTTTTTTTTTGCATTCACGTTTGGATTTCTTTCCTACTAATTTAGGAAAGACAAGTGATGAACAGGGGGAAAGGTTCCATAAAGACATTGCAGACATGGATAATCGATATCAAGGTAGGTGGGATCCCGTTATGATGGAATATTTTTGTTAGTTTCTCATTAGAGAAGGCAATAGGCAACATAAAAGGAAGAAGTAACTCTATTTATGCAAAACTTTGATATATCAGCAATTTTACTTTGTGTGCAGTTAAGTTGTTTTATTCTTGATATTAATTAACCATTCAAGTATTTGTCATGTCAGGATTTTTGTACTTGTTTATTTCTTTCCATAACTTCTGTATAACACATTTTTTAAATATAATATTATTGTTTATCTACTAGCGGAGTATAATACTAATAATAATAATAATAATAATAATAATAATAATAATAATAATAATAATAATACTTTATTTAGTCCAAGAGTATCAAACCAATTATAGGACAAAGAAGTAACGTACATTAATACAAAACAAATCAATCATATTTTTATTTGTAATATATAGTTATTTACGAACCAAGTGCGGGAAGACTATTTTCCCGCATGAGCGCACATTGTAAGCACGAGCGACCGCAGGAAGCGAGTGCTTTTAATTGCGCGAATGCGTGGAAGATGTCTTCACGCAAGTGGTTTGTACAATATTTTTTGTACGAACATTAAATTAGAAAAATATTATTGATTAATGTCATTGGTATTATACCTAACCTAAGATAGATTAGGTACCTAATTAATTTAAGCATTTCATGTACGTAACTAGTACTCACCTTTCCCTAAAATTAAGTTATTATATTCTATGGCAAACATTAGGTATTTATTCTTATACTTATAAATTTATAGTACATTTATTGCGTTTTTTGGTTTAAATACAAATAATTCCGAACTGCCAATATGAATGTCGATGTGGTTCAAATAGATGGCGTTTGAATTTTGCTTAAGATGTCGCTTAAAATGTCGTCAAATAGATGACACCACAATTTTTTTTGGAAGAATTTTTAATTATTACTCCTATTTCCCCAACTTTTAGTGAAGAATAGTGGAGGGAAGTAGTATTTTATAGACTAAATTTTATTACTACAAAGTTAGATTTTTTTTTAAATGTCCCAAAGTGCCAGTGTTTTTTTCAAATTTTACAGTCGTCTCAACCGGGAAAACGTATTTCCCAGTCGAGCTACACATGCGCCAAATGTCACTTTACAGGCGGTGAGTACAAAAAACAATTTATAACTATATACATATATTTATATATAAAGCTGAAGAATTCTGCATTGCTTGCTGAATTAGAAACAAAAAATATATCTTCATAATATAAGTTCGCAGCACGATACATGGTGACCATGGCGATCCCCGCAGAAGGTTAGTCCTCGAAAAGGACAACCAAAACGTGGAGGAGGAGCGAGAGTAAATTTTGGGAATGTAAAAGTATAAGCATGATAGGAGATGTAGGAAATCAAATATTCCATTACATAGCTTCCATATGAAGCGTGCACCATTGACTGGAGGTCATGTGCTTGTAGTAAGTGATTGTATTCGATGCCAAGTTCCGAAAAAACTCTCGTATCCTTGAAAAATAAGTATTTCAGGAATCGCCGCTGCACTCTCTCAATGGCTAGTTGTAGATATATGTACTGAGGTGACCAAACTTGTGATGCATATTCCAGCTTACTGACGACAAAACTGAAATACAAAGTTTTCAGAAGCAGTGGATTTTTAAAAAAACAGCTGCGCAAAACAAAGCCCAAAGCCTTCGAAGCTGAATTGCAAATGAAATATATATATGATTGGAGAAGCTCAAATGTGTGTCAAAGAACACGCCAAGGTCCTTTATGCTGTCCACCCGCCTGAGGTGGTTGTCCTCAATAGAATAGGTAGATGGTATATTGGTATTGTTAGTTTCAAATTGAAGTTGGAACACCAAGTTGATATACGATTCAAGTTTTCTTGAAGATGAAGTACATCGTTCCAAGTTCGTATAGATCAGTAGATCTTTATATCATCCGCATATGCCAGTACATTGTATGTTATTGATTGAAGCAAATCGTTGGTATATAGAGTAAATAACAGATTCCCTAAGTTAGAGCCCTGTGGCACCCCGGATGAGGGAGTAAACTCAAATGATCGGAATCCATTGTAAAAGACATGTTGCGCCTATTTGTCAAGGATACCATGATCTATCGTGTCAAACGCGCGACTAAAGTCAGTGTAGATCACGTATAATTGGCCATTAGCATCCAGTTCATGAGAGACAGACTGAGTTATAGTGAGTAAGTTCATAACTGTAGATCGTCCACGAATGAAACCATGTTGACATTCAGAAATCAAAGATTTTGTATTGAAAGTTATGCAGAGAATAAATTACGTTTTCAAAAACCTTTGCAAAGTTGGGTAGAATGGATATTGGCATGTAGTTATCAAGTCTGCTTCTGTCATCTTTTTTAAATATTGGGCTTATTCTTGCTCTTTGCCAGTGCTAAGGAAAACTAGCTCTCCTTATTGAAGTATTTATTATTATAGCCAGAGGCTCAGCTAAAGCAATTCTGGCATTGTGAACCCATATACTTGGGATTTGGTCATCGCCAGCTGTATAATCTTGATTGAAAGACGACATTATTTGTATTAGCTCGCCTCCTGAAACACTGGATAATGTAAATGGAACTTGATTGGGTTGAGAATCATCAAATGAGAATTGAAAGCTATGCTGAAATACGGATGAAAACATATTAGCAAAGGCGTTAACTATATCTTGTGGCAAGTCAATTTGTTGGTTGTTATGATATAGTATGCTAGGTATACGTGAATTGCCACGTTTAATATGTATATATTTATATACTTTTTTAGGATTTTTCAAGATTGATAATTCCACCCTATCCATGTATGATTTGTAAGAGTCCGCAATCAACAACTTACATAGTCCCTCGGTGTGAAAATAATTGGTTTTTGTTGTCTTCCATCGCCGTCTGTAGTAAGCCTTTAATTTTACGTGACGTATGACGTGCTCAGTAAACCAAGGCGGATAAAGGGATTTAGCAGATGTTGTTTTAGGCACATGCATATCAATAATATGATACAAAGCATTATACATTTTTTCCAAAGCATGGTTTACGTTATTGCACTCATAGAGGAAGGACCAGTCTTTATTCAGTACGTCGGTATATAAGTTTTGGTAATTGGCTTTGCGGAAATTATACCTCATATTATTGTTAGAAGGAAAAATCACCTTTCTAGAATAATTAGATAAAGAAGACAAAGAAATACATAGCGGCGGGTGATAAGGAATCACGGGTACAAAATGAGAATCTTCGAGATCAACATCAACAGCACAATCACCGTTAGTAAGCACCAAATCCAGTAAGCGATTGTCACAATTTGTAACTAAGTTGCATTGTTTGAGTTGAAGAGAGTTGCAGATTAAACGAAAAGTGGTTGTTTTCGAGCAGGAAACATTATTATAAATAAAGTTTGGTATATTAAAGTCGCCAAGTAGAGTTACTGGTTTATCCAAAAGAAACATTTCCAATGATTCGCAAAATAATTCAAAATCGAGCTGGGATATATAGTATGATTGTAACTCTAAAACTAGACATGGTGGAATGAGTTGGTTTTTGGTTATGCTTTCATTTAAGGACTGTAAGAAATGTACATACATCCATTTTTACAACAGTTATTAAGAGAAAAATTAAGATTGTCGGCTAGTGTTATTATTTAAGATGGGTGTCGCACGGATATTTTTTGGTGAAAGTGAATAAAAATAGTGGTTTTATGAACATTCAAATACTCCAAAAAAATGTGGATCTCATAGAATCAAAATATATATATATTCCTAAGACCATGATTTGCAACAGAATATACGTTTTTGTTTCTATTTGCATGGAATTAATTACATAGAGTTACTTAAAAATGGTCTTGTTATATTCAAGTGTGTGAATGCAAAATTGTGAAGCATTTCATTAGAATTAATTTTCCAGAATTAGAAGGACGTATTTCGCGAAATTACCGCGTTTATGTGGATGTCTCTCAAACATTAACAGAACGTAATACGTTCACATTTTCTCATTAAAAATGAACAACAAACAATGGCCAGCCTCGCTATCAGATGCCGGCACACGTCTTAGAAAAGAGAACCTCTTAATAATTAAAAATGGAGAGCGGCAGAGGTGTGTGCGCGAATGGACAGAATAGAGGGCGCACAAGGCGAAAATCACAATAAAGCGATCGAGGCGTAGGGGTAAACTTTTTAATTAAAAATTGCGCTCCATGAAGGTGGCACTGTGCGAGTAGAAAAAAAAACGAACAGAAGTTTGAAATGAGAAGGTCGTAAACTATAAACTTGAACAGTTCTCCGGATATAAAATAGTTCCGGATGTGGCATCGGGGAGTTGAAGCCCCATGCACTGGTGTCAAATTTTTAATTACTCACGATGCCCGTGAGTTTATGGAAATTTTATGTCAACCTATTCTTGCGTCGTTCTTGCGCGACCCTTAGGAGATTTCTCTCGGTGGACTGTTATAATGCCCGCACCGCCACAAATTAGTGACATGTTTCATACAACTCGAAACTTTTCTGCTCCATTGCTGTCGAATATTAATGTAAGTATACACTTATTTCTGATGCCCGGAGGCTATCGATGTGTGGAAAAAGAAATGAATGGGAAAATCGAAGAGTGTTGTTCATTTCTTCAGATGAAAAGGTTATACTTTCATTTAAAAATATATTCTTCGTATTCAAGAAGTTATTCTTTTGAATATGAATGAAACGAGATAAAAAACAAACAAAGTTTTATTTTTTAAAGTAAAAACCATTCTTATTCCAACGTGTCATTTATAAAGCTATTGTTTGGGCTTTCGTCAAATTTTTATTATATATATTTTTCATATTTTTAGTTAGTAGATAAGAATGTTACTTTCATTAACTATGATACTTTTTATGTATATTTCATACGAAATATTGTATTTCTAGCTAGCGTGAGAGACACCTTTTTTTTAAGTTGTTTTGCGATGCACAACTGGCGCAACAAAAAGTTTCATTTGCTGTCGCTTTTAACACACGCTTTTATTTAAAAATGTTATTTAGGGCTTTAGAGGTTTACTTCGAAGATTATATAAAAATGTAAAACAGTACATACGTGTCATTGAAGGAAGGAAGACGATTTCCTCATTTTGTTTCTTTACATACTATTTGTGTATAGTTGTTTAAGTGTGTAAATAAATAATCTTTTTATACTACATCGCACTTCATTTATCAAACGTCACCGAAGAATTAAATAAGAAACCTGTATACGGTTTTACACCCGTGCACGGTGAAATAACAAAGAAGTTGGTTACAGTAATTAACATTATCTAAACCAACACATCCATTTGGTCCTTCGCGCCTGATACATCCGACAACGATATGAGCTATCAACGTTCAATAAATATAATAATAACTACGAGGTATGTCTCCAATTATTATTCTCTCATTTATCACCTGCTTTCTTTGTCGCTTCAATTGTTAGTACAGTATAACGGACGATGCAATAAAAGCTCTTAAACAGAAAAAAGGTCAAGTAAAAGGCTCTTTGACCAGACTTTTGTCATATCTGGACACTTTTGAAGAAACAATTGACTTATTTGAAATCAGAGAACGTCATACAAGTTTACTGCCGCTCTTAGATCAATTTAACGATCTTCAGTCTAACATTGAGACTGCGGAGGGTGTAGAAGATGGTAACAAGGCACATACCGAATTTAAAAATAACTATTATAATTTATTAGGGCGCTGTAAGGAAATTATGTAAGAAAATTTTCAGCCTAATACTAAACCTACAGTAGACAATGTAAACAATTCACACATAGTAAACACACAGTCAAACAAACGTTTACCACAAATTTCTTTGCCCGAGTTTTCTGGATTATATGAGGAATGGACGTTATTTCATGATACTTTTACGTCACTAATTCATGCAAATGCGTCTATCCCTAATGTGCAGAAGTTTCATTATCTGAAGTCATCGCTAACAGGAGATGCAAGCCACGTAATAGAATCATTATCAATATCCAATGAAAATTATCCAACTGCTTGGGATATGCTACAGGATATGTACGATAATACAAACACAATTGTTCAAAAGCATATCAAAGCCATGTTTGAATTGCCAGTAATGATAAAAGAAAACCTAAATCAATTGCGTCAAATTCAAGACGGAATTCTTAAAAATACTCGCGCTTTAAAGACACTCGCTTGTCCTGTAGAACATTGGGACGATATTACTATTTATATTATTACCAGCAAATTAGATGAGTCAACAAATAAAGAATGGGAAAATTATTTACCATCGTCATGTACCCTACCTACATTTAAGGACATGACTAATTTCTTAAATAAGAAATGTCAAACTTTAGAAGCCATTCACAGACAACAACCAAACACGTTATTTTTGAAATTAAAAACTAGTTAACAAGTGTCATACATTTCTACAACAATTACCTGCAAAATTTGTTCAAAGAATCACTTTATATTTGAATGCGATAAATTTTTAAAACTAACGCCACAGCAGCTATTAAAGGTAAACGAATATGTATCAATTGTTTGAAAGATGATCATACTGCCCAACAATGCACTAATCGGTCATGCAAAAAATGTAACAAAAGACATAACACTTTATTAATTTTTTTCCAAGAGAATAAACAATCGGAACCAATCGAGGTTCTGTCATCACTTTTCCCGCAGAAAATTGATTTTCTGCCTTTTTGGGCGGTGGACAACCCTTACGAACCCTTTGCATGAAGTCTTGTTTCCTGGGAGGGTCTCAGTGGTGTACTCAAGAATCATCCCCAGGCAGGGCCGTAGTTAGGGGGGGGCATTACCCTACCTTTAATAACCAATGCCCTACCTTAAAAAATATAATATGCTAAGTAAACTGCTTGTTCATAATATGATACGAGTATGATGGAAAAAATATAATTTACTGTTAGCGTAGCGACATCTAAACAATTCCGAATTAACTAGTTTGTCACAATCATATACAAATACTAATTCTTTATTCTGTCCATAGATGCATTTGAAGTATGTGCGGTGTGGCATCCTTGGACACATATTTGTAGCCAAGCACCAGCAATTACAAGCGCTTTGCGTCCGCACTGTGAAATTGGGGCATCAGCTGGCAAAAGTTTTAAAATATCAGTCGCCTGACAAAAAATAATCGAATTTGACTGTGCGGCTAGAAGGCGACACACCAAAATAAGTCGTGGCATAACGCGCGCATGCCGCAGCGGGAGCTGTGCCCGTATTGCAATCTATGTTACGGGGATCCCCTCTTAAACTAAAATAAGCAAATTAAGAGGTTATTTGTCTGTGGTCTTGGTTAGTGTATAGTAGGTACACTGTTTCAATCTGTTATGTACAAAATTGTTTGTTTATTGATGTAAACTGAAGATTGATTGTTTTCGCGATGGATATACGGCCTTTCTTTAGAAAAAAACGAAGAGTTGAAGAGGAAATTGACCACGAAGAATCTCATTCCTCAAAACAGATGGAAGCACAAGATATAATTGCTACTCCTAACCCTATGGTAACATGTTACCATAGGATTAGGAAACATGTTGGTAATGTTTAGCTATGTTATTCCTTCTTATATAGTACAAATCGGAGAACCGATAAAGCAAGTTATTTTAAACATATATCCAAAAGAAAATAACAAGGCCTTTGTAGCGGACGGTTCAAGCGATGTAAATGGTTGCAGTATCCCGTCGAGAAAGATGGCGCTTTTTGATATCCTTTCCAGCAATTTTTACCTCATGGAAGAAAACAGACTTCGTACACTTCCACAGAATTCGGAAACTGAAAAAATGCCACTGATTCAAATACTGGATTTCCAAAAAATTAAAAATCCGCTTCTCATACACAACCCATCGCGATGTGGCAGGACAAATTACATAGAATATCTACAACTAGCAGTGTTGAAAAGTTGATACATCACAAAGCATTAGAAAAAACAGGTATTACATGAAGTCTATTATTGAAGTAATACAATTTATAGTTGGAGGAAGAAAAAGAACAAGGATTATGTCAGAATTTGTTTGAATACGCGTGCATGAAAAATTCAAGCAATGTTTCAAGCAGTACGAAGCAATTGTTAGAGATACTAAGGAATCTGACATGAAATGATTTACTCTAATGGAAGATGCGACCATAGGATGTAGCACTGCTGTGTGCGAATCTACATTTTCAACTCTGACTACAATCAATAGGCCTCAGAGGCTGTCAGTCGGTCACGAGAGAATGGCAGGCATGGTATTTCTGGCATTTGAAAAGAAAAGAACCAAGTCAGTTGATCTGAATGAAGTCCTTCGCATTTTTCAATAATATGGAGAATCGGAGAATACAACTGTTTTAAGGAAATACTTTTGTTATTATATTGAATGTAATATGTTTGAAGAAATAATATTAACCCGAATAAATGAATTTTTTGCTCTTATCTATCCATCACTCCGTCAGGATAATTAAGTACTTCCCACTCACTCACACTCACAATTCAAGTATGACAAAAATCGATTGACCAAATTAGATCAAGTAAAATTTGTCCCAAGGTACAATTCTGTTCAAGAAGTTTTCATCTTGAGATAAGAGGCTATGTGAGAATTCGCTTCACAAATTTTTCGTCTACACAATTTTTGTTCGGAACTGAGCAGCCTGGAAATCCGTTGTGCCGATACTTCGCTCATTCCCAAATCTTCGTGTAGAATTTCAAAAGACTCGTTTGTGATATTCCAATTTCTCTAGCAATAACTGAAACTTTTACTCGGAGATCAATCAACACAAAATCTTCAACATTGCTAATGATTTCTTCACTTTGTGCTTCTAGAAATCTTCCCCACTTTGGGTCAACATAAATGGATTCGTTGCCCCATTTGAATTGCTTACACCAAAATTTGACTGGGAAATAGAACGGGGCGGGGCTATTATCTCCATACACTCTCACCATTCTCTAATGGATATTCTTCGGGCTAGTGCCTTCTTTTGATAAAAATTCCATCACATTTCTGTGTTCAAGTTTCAATTCACCCATTTTCTCTTCTTGAAACGAATGTAAAAGTAACAAATGTTAATCCATTCGAACCAAACTTTGAGATGGTACTATAAAAGTCAGAGAAACTTCATGTAAAAAAAATCATAGTTAGGTAAACAATATAAAAAAACTTCCCAAGTAGATTGAAATTCAGAGTCAAGTGCTTATAATAATTATGAATCTTATATTGAGTCTCATTGAATCTCAAATCACGATTTATCCTGCAACTTGCGATCTTTTAGAGACTCTTCAAAAGTAAGAGCTATGGTACCAGAACTACAGGATATATTAATGTGGTTTAGATAATGTTATACTAAAATGAATTATTGAATTCCAAAATGTTATAATACCTACATGATGTGTTGAAGTATTGCACCAAGATTGGGTGCTTAAACATATTGTGGTATAACTTCCCAGTTCAATGACGACCATAAATATTATATGTGTTAAATATTTAATTAAAAGAAATATATAATAATATTTTTTTTACCTATTTACTATAATACATAAATCTGTATTGAACTCTTTATTCTTTAGATAATTAGTCCAGGAACGTTATTTATAGATGTCTCTGTTTTATTTATCTCTTAATAGAAATATTAGTAGTTACTTCTTTAAAAATTATTGATTTTAAATTTATCTATTATAAAATAATATAAATCTTGGGTCTAACGGCGGTTCTATAAGCTATTATATACTTAGAATTATATGTAATAAATTCAATTAAATTGGATTAAATCTTTATTATATTATCACAAGTATACATACCGATAGGTCCAGCCCGCGACGGGCCATACATAAGCAACAATATACGTATGGAACGTGCTATGTGCCAACGTGTGTACGATACCACTCCGCGTGCTCCTATTTTGAGTGACTTTCTTAAAATTTGAATTTATTTTGTAGAATTATTGATTTTTTTACTTTTATATTTTAGAAAATGCTATTGTTTTTTTATTACTTAAAATTACTTTTCCATAGCAGCTAAGAATACAATAATAATAATAATAAATTGGACCTTATTATGTCTGAAACAAATGGGCAAATTACGTATACAGAACGAATATGCAAACGACTATATCCTTGCGCGGTTTAAGTCTTACTAAATTCTTAACTGCAATGTGCTGCTGCTGCGGGTAGAGGGGTTTCGGTGTTGCCACTCATTGCTGTCTATGGCCCGTTCCGAGCTGGACCTATCGGTATATCTATATATTTATACGAAAACGTATATGCATATATGTACGAGTTGGGATACACAGCATACACTTAGGTGTCATTACCAACAGCGAACGCACAGACACGTGTTTCGGCATTTAAGGCCTCTTCAGTGTACGTGGTGCTGTTGGCAATGATCCATAACTAAAATCGTTTGCTGGACCGCAAAATGCCCGAACACGACAGTTTCATCTTGCACACTGTGCTAAAGATAAAACCTGTATGCTAAATGTGTATCTCCGCATATTAAGGCCAATAGGTGGCACCACCATATCACAAATGGAATATAAAATACTTGAATATGTAACGTACATATTCAAGTATTTTATATTCCATTTCTTTATTATATAGTAAGTATATTTACTTAACACTTTTCGTCAAATTTATTATGTATCTTATTTTAGGTTATGTATCATCTCAGAACAATATCAGTTTGTTGTTATATTTCTTAAAAGAAAAACCTTATTATTGTATGGATAATAATACTATATACCTTATGAAATGAGTATATTATACATAGGAAATAAAACTATATTTAAATATATTAAGAAAGTTATAACCCCTGTAAATATCGAATAACTTAAATACATATACAATGTGGTGATAAAGTTTGGAACAAACTTCATAAAAGAATTCTAGGTATATTGTTTTTAAAAAAATCCCTCGGATATGTTAATTTTTGTTTTTAAAATGTCACCGTTTGGCGAAATTTTTTTAAATGACGTCGTTGGTTCGCACAATACCGTCACAGTATTTTTTTAAATGACAACCCCTATTTTTTTCAGTTCTTCATAGACTTTTTTACAGCTCAAACGGTGATGTACAAAAATTGGTACCTTGATTATCGAACCTGATACAGCGAAACAGGAATCTAAAGCACATTAAGCTCATAGTCAATCTGAATATAACACCGTTTCCTGTTGTGTCCCACAGCTCCTCTAAATTCAATTGGCCGCCTTTATAAAGTCCAGCCAAGTAAACTAGACCTATAAATGCCTGGATTTCGATCACTCAGTAATACGTGAGTGTCTTTCTCTGCTGAAGTTAGGTTGTACACTTATTATATCCTGATTCGTGTAAGTGACTATCAGGTCTAGCACGCGGTCATCTAATAGACACTTCCACGCTGCAAAACATTCCGTAACTTGGCGAGAGTTGCCAATAACTCCTGGAAAGCGCACAAGTATATTTTGCTTCTCCAATTTCTTTTTTCTGTTGTAGGGTGCTTCTTTCCATGAAAAATTGTCATTTTTTCAGTTCTTCTTTCTGACAGCAACATAACAATTTTCATCCTCATCATCTGATGATATACTCGTACTTGCATCCGTATCGTCTTGTTCACTGTCTGAATTCTGTTGTCTTTCTTCTATAGCTTCGGAACAGTCTGTATCATAATCTTCTTTTAAGCCCTCTTCAACTGCTCAATCATCATCGACTTCAAGAAGGAGTCTTTGAAAAATTCTAAATAGTTACGATAATAATTTAAAAGAAACAGAATGCTCGCGGGTATCTCACAAATACAAGTTATTTTTTCCATATTTTTTAGTAGCTAAGTATAAAATATTAAAAGATGGTCTACTTGAAACAAAAAGGACTCCGTTTACATAAATTAAATAAATATACAAGCAGATCAATGAAACTTACATAGATGATCGCAGCGTATCTCTCAGGTACAAGTGGCATTTTTTTACAAACTGTTCACTCTCGAAAACTTGCACAAGTACCAACCTTGAAGATTCCCTCGAGCGGATAAGTAGACGGGAGCACATCTCTACCGCTAAATTGGTTTCTAAGCTATATGAAAAGTGTCAGAATGTATCTCTCAGATACGCGCGACTACTGGAAGATTAATAAGGCTGGGTGTATGCAATTTTACTAAATGTTTGCTAAACGATTTATTTGAAGCCATTATGCATACAAATTGTACTAATTATTAGGTTGTTGTACGCAAATTAAACAAAACTTATGTAAAACTATATTATTTATTCATTTGGCATTTATAATTAATGTCAAATAAATTTATTAACACATTATTAATTCAGAATTTGCCAGAAATGTGGTTAAAATGTTTATCTGGTTAGCAGGCAGCCTAAATTCAAATTTACAATTATTAATACATATTTTATTAATGTTATGCGTCATAACCAATACAATATTATTTTTACTTAATAACATATTTGGAGAAAACTACACACAAGGATCTAAAATAATATAACACCACACCATATTCCATAACTGTCTTAAAAAATTCATGTTGATATACAGATTTCTTAATTCAAAAAATGTACTTTCAATTATTCAATTCAATTATACTATGTCGTATAATAATGAGGAGTTGTACCCCCATAGTTAACGTATTTGCCAATGCATTTTCCAACTCAGCTCATCTTTTGATTCTCTTGCTGGCAATAACAAAAAACAACGATCATCACAAAGCCACAATATAGTCCGATCCTTTGATGGTCTATAATCCAGTTTCGCCTCGTCTTATTTCAAAGATGAACAACCAAAAAGTACACTCAGAAAACGTATTTATATTTCCACTGAAAGAAACGCGAGTACTGTTGATTCAATAATACGTAGCCAAATGTTAAAATACACAAAACAAATTTTTGTAATAATTTTAAATATTAATTAATTAATGTTTAATATACTATTGTTCTACACTTAAAATGTATCTTTTATGTGCTTCTCAATATACGAGGGCGACCTGAAATGTTTCCAGAATCAACAAGAAAAACACTGTATTGGTGTGGTTTTTAATTTTTATTTTTCGATGTAGTCTCCTCGAAGATCAATACACTTTTTCAAACGGTGCTTCAGTCTCTTCAAGCCGTCGGAAAATTAGGATGTTTCGAGGTCTGCAAAATAGCCATCTGTAGCGGCGATAACCTCCTGCTCCTGTCACCGGTTTTTTCAGGTTTGGGAATAGGAAGAGTTGCTGGGTGCTAGGTCCGGTGAATATGGAGGATGAGAAACTAATTCGTAGCGCAACTCATTCAATTTGGACAAGACGATGCGGAATGAATGAGCCGGTGCATTGTCGTGGTGAAACGGTACTTTTTTCCGCTGCAAACGAGGACATTTCTCCTTCAAAACTGCATTGGGTCAATAAATCGCTGTAGTATTGCTCCGTGATCGTCTTTCCCTTCTGCAGACAGTCGATAAGGATCACACCTTGGGAATCCCAAGAAATGGTCGCCATGATCTTTCCGGCCGATGGAAGCTGATGGTCGAAAATGACGGAGTAAATCCGCCATCAACCTCTAGCAAAATATTTCGAATTTCCGTGGCCGTTTTCGCAGTCATCCAGAAATGTTTTATCACTGCACGAAATTCGATTTTATCCACTTTTGCGAGACCGCCTGACTTGCTTCACGAAACACACTCTTAAATAACAACTATTGACAGTAGACGTCTGAAATTTTGACAGTCGCTATAAAATGGGTTGCCCTTGCCGACTAATGAATCCACTTCTACAGTGACTTGATATATAACAGTGGCGACACGCAACGTTTGGCCGCCATCTTGTGTCGAAAATTACGTAGAGGCAAATGTGAATTTGGGATAAAATGTTAATTTAAACATATATTCAGTTTATTATAATTAATAAGTATTTAGTTATTATTAGTACATGAAATACCTAAGCATTGAAATAGGGTAGTTACTTATTTTAGAAAATTAAGGAAAGGAAACATTCAAAAATTCATTTCTTTTATTTGTAAATTTAAAAACATGTTATAAAAAATTAATTACATGTGTATATATTCAGTTTATTATAATTAATAAGTATTTAGTTATTATTAGTACATGAAATACCTAAGCATTTGAAATAGTGTAGCTACTTATTTTAGAAAATTAGGGAAAAGGAAACATTCAAAAATTCATTTCTTTTATATGTAAATTTAAAAACTTGTTATAAAAAATGAATTACATGTGTACATATTTATCTACGTTTTCTATAACTCACAAACTTCTATTTACCAATATATGTCTTAAGTTCTCATTTGAAAGCTTCAACTCATTACTACAATATCTGAACATTAAGTTAACAAATATACATACATTCTTGATTCAACTTGGGTAGAATTTACTAAAAAACATCAAATTATAATAGCATACAGCTCAATGCGCAGCAGCTGATTTGCTAGCATATATATTTTTAACACTTTTAATTTTTTTCTTTCCTTTAATTTTTAACATAAAATTAATAAATCTTACAAATATTTTTTTACGCATATTGTGGCAATTTAAAATATGCTGCGTATTAATCACTTGGAACTGTCTAATGTAAAATTGCAAAAGATTTATATTTTGATTTATTACGGCACCATAATGTTTACGAAATATGTTTGCCATTTGTACAAATAAATCAAAAGTACTGTTATTACAATAAAATAGAGATTTTTCTTGAAGCATTTAATGCGCGTAAACTTAGCAAACTGCAAAGGGCAAATTAATTTCGACCATACTGATGTTAAACATTGACTACATGTCCTCGAAGTGCGCTTTATACTTGTTATCAAATAACTGCTAACATTATACAATGAGTTCATCTCACTATTACTTAGTTGTGCAACATTATGTGTAATGGTCGGTAACACTACTGGATCATAAATTTTCTCTACAGAGTTTTTGATTACATTAAGAAAATCTGAAAGAAATTCGCGTTCATCCTTGTAGTAGCTTCCTTTCGTCACATTTTTTAAATACTGAGGCACACAAATAAGTTTCAAATTATTTTTAAATTGTAATTCTGTTGGTATAACTTGTTTAGCCCGTACAATACTAGACAATCTTGTGTGAATGAATTTGGGATGGTTTCCAAATAGACTTATATCCTACAGTCATTGTTGCAAATAATTTCATACAATCTTGCAGAAATGCAATCAACCCTCACTTTCTCCCACACATGAGCTTCAAAATGTGTTTCACATAACACACTATAGTCAGTCGGTTTCCAATTACCACGATGCATGTTTGCAGCCCACTCTTTCCTTCTTTCCAGATCTTTTGGAAACCGTTTCATAATGAATCCTTTTTCTGAAGAATTAGAGCAACTAACTACAGAACAACCTGGCATTGCAATATCTAAAATATAAGGTTATATCACTAAATATTAAATTACTAATTCTAATGCCATTTAAACTTTTAAAACTTTACTGTCTATGTATATTATTTTAATGTAATAAGTCAAGTAATATTTTATTTATCGATAGGCACTAAACAAAACTGGGTCAAAAATGTCAATTAACTGTCAAATAACTGAAGATAATAGGAATTCCAAGAAAAAAAAAGTGGAAATAACTATAACCTGTGATTACACAAACAATAAAATGAAACTTTTTAAACTTATTTGAAGAGTACGATAAAAAATATACTTGATTATATGACTTGTCTACATAAAAACACGTTCAAAACGCCGGAAAATTTGACACTCGACTCATCATGGCGGATTTTTCATCAACCAATAGAAAATAGGCCCAGGCGCTGTCGTCACTGTTATATATCAAGTCACTGTATCCACTTCAACCTTCGTGCGCCATCTCTTGCCGATTCCGGAAACATTTCAGGTCACCCACGTATACGATGTAAAGAGGAAACATTGTAATCGCTTTTTAAGCTCGAAAAATGTTGAGCTTAATAATAATATAGATGTCAAAAATTTATAATTATTTTTAGACGTTAAGTCATAAACATTTACTATAAAGTACAAAGCCCTTGAGAAAACTACAAATCGTAGAAATTTTGAATACACAAATAAGAGCTTCCATAACTTCGTTTTCCTCAAACCAATATCTGGAACACGAAGCGCCGAATTCATGTAGAATTCAATGAAATTTTCATATTAAAAGTGTTCCGCGCAAACTGCAGCAACTACAGAGTGTAAGCACACCCGTTGGCGCCCTGTTGATGTAAATATAATTTAACTTTGTTTACTTGATAGTTCCGAGAGTTGGTTAAAGTACGGAAACTTTCCAGGCACTGTAATAAAGCGTTCGCAAATAGAGGGAGACCTAATAATTAAATCATGTTTTATATAGTTTCCGAACTCCATTGGGGTTATATTCAGTGTTAAACAATTAAATAGTATTTCGCTTGTTTTTAATAATTTGATTTCGCATCTGCACAAAATGCATTCCGATGTCGCGCATTGTTTTCGCGAGATAATTCTTTGTGTCTTTGCAAATCGATATGTTTCATTTATTTTAATTCGGATGAAAAACATCTGCGTCACATCTCACACACAACTTTTTGTACAATTTTAAAGTTCAGACACGCTTAAAGAAAAACTCTTACATTCAGTCACAAAAGGTAGAAGATTAGATTATTTAGAAACTATAGAAATTTAATAAAAGCAACCCCGAGAATTATAGAGGTATCACTCTCCTAAATACATCCCAGAAACTTCTCACAAAAATAATAACGACAAAGTCGGAACCACAGGTTGTAATAGTACGGTCTTTATTCCTTTTGAATAAACTCAAATTTAATAGTGAAATTAATTTGCTTAATGAACACTCCACGTAATTAGCTCAGATCATAGTTCGGTTTTGCATAAGACTCTTAATTCCAAAGCGGTTCGGGTATTAAGACACTAAAATTATTTTTATAGACGTACTATTACTTCTTCTTTATAATCCAGATTTTTTATGTTAAGGTAACTAAATGAGATGCAAAATGATATTTAAATATTCTTAATATATTGATTAAAACACACACAAAACAAAGATCAGGTTACAAAACAAACATTACAACGTGGAATACAATTAAAATGGTACGTATCAATACAAACTAAGCATAAGTTACAAAATAGGCAAATATAATAGGTCAATACAACAACTTTGCCTTACATAGATAATATGCCGTGAATTTAACTAGATTTTAATTCATTATTCACAAAAAAATGCATGCATGATATAGGCCTTTAAATCAGTTTTACGTTGGGTACCTTTATGAAGATGCTATGACGATGGAAACGGTGTTTTCAAAGGCAGCTTCCCCAGGATAGATTGAAATGCCGCCTTCTTTGTATCGAACTAGGGCACACACTTGTTTTAATAAAACTTTTACCTCGCGTAGCACACTATTTGTTTTATTAAAAATATATATCTCTTTTCTCACTAGGCTTTTCTTTTACTTTTAAATAATGCTTAGAATTACTATATTTCTATTAGCACTATTAGCCTGTGAGATCGTTCCCTGTAACTGGGGTGTGGTCCAGCCGTTATTCGACAAGGGGGACCCGTGAACCTACTTGTTCACTCGTTGGAGAACGCCTGACTCCTTACTTCTTGCTTATGGCACGTCTCTCCGTATTCTTTCAGGGAATTCCCCGAGCCACTTATGTACTTTACTTTTCTTCATAACATTCAAGGTTCCACACGTGTCGATTGTACACAAAGCAGTTTCTGTTAACGCCGCCTAAACTCTTGGCTGACTTTGATAACATTGACGCCACATTATTTCTTCCACATACATACATTTACGCACTATCTTTCTCTTTTATACACTCCGAACATATACAGAATTTATATAGAAACATTTTAAAAAGGAATATAATAATTTAATACAAATAATGAATAATATATGTTTCCCGATCTGTGTCGATTAATTATATACATTAATTTCATGATACCATTACCGTAATATAAATATATTTGATGTTATATTATATTTATATTTTATTCATGATATACAGGGCCTACCGTTACAAGGTACGAGTAAATGAGAAACAAGGCTTCCGGAAAAAAACGCTCGTCGACACACGCAATAATCATAATTAAGCGAATAACTGAAAAAGCGATCGAATTCAACTAATCGGCCTTCTTTTGCTTTGTGGACTTACAGAAGGCGATCAATGGAGTAGTTACATGACGTTGAATCGATACTTGTGGAAAATAATGTGCCAACTTCATTACTCAATGTAATACATAGCCTTAATACAAACACCATGACTATAATACACACCAGAAGCTAGTCTACAGAAGTGATACCATGCTTAACAGGAATCAGACAAAGAGACTTCTTAAGTCCTGTTTTGTTGAACACAATAAAATAATAGAAAGTCTAAACGATCTGGATGGATACCAAATGGGCAACGAACAAAAAATAGCAGGCTGCTATATGGATGATGCCGTATTGGTTGCAAACTCGGAAGACGACTTACAAAGACTTTTATAAAGAAGAAGAAAATAAATAATTTTATGGTTCTTTAATTTTTTAGTTGTATTTAATGCAGAATACTTTTCATTCTTTTTGTAGTTACTTACTAAACAAAAATACATTTTCAACAAGATGGTGCTCCTCTTCACTATGTTCTTCCAGTACGGCGATGTTTAGACAATGTATTTCCAAATAAATGGATATCACGAAGAGGACCTGTAATGGCCAGTCAGATCGCCTGATTTGGCACCACTAGATTTTTTTCTATGGGGTTATTTAAAGTCTGTTGTATTTACTCCTCCACCTCAAAATTTAGGAGAACTTCGTCAGTGACCTGCCGCGGAATTCAAAGAGATGTTTTTGAAAACGTACGCAGCAGTTTTGAGCAACGGCTATACCATCAGCGATCAACGGACAACATTTTGAACAATTATTGGATTGAATTTTTCTGCAAAAAAATACTGGAATTCTTAAATAGCTTTGAAAACAAGAATAATCTTTTTTAAGCAGTTAAAGTGTGTTTGCGTAATGGATATTAAAGCCTAAAACAAAAAATAAGAAACTAAACAAACCAAAAGATTTTTCTAATAATCTTTTGGTTAATTTTTGGTTAATTGATTAATTTTAAAAGCATAAATGCCAAATTGTACTGTTTCAAAAGACCTTTAAAATTACGTATTATTCGACACCTCCTTCATTTAAGATTTTTAAGGAGGTAGCTCCGGGGAGCACGGGGTTATAGTGGGTGAGTCAATTTTTGCATCAAAAAATCGCCCCCACGATAATACTTCTTATGTGTTTCAGGGAATTTTTCATAGATTTCCAGATTTCCAGAAATTTAGGGTGGTAAGTTTTGAAATGAACAACCTGTATAAAACCATTCTCTGGTCAGGTATAACTAGGCTTGTCAGATTTCTGAAATGTTCAACCGGGACACCGGAATGCCCCCCAGCGTCGTGGGTATTCAAGGGTACACACCCTAGGCGGTTTTTTTATAGTGTTTTAGAGGGTAGTATATTCTTAATGCTATGAGGCAAATAATAAATGACAAGCATATACCTAAATTTAAACATTTTATTTCTTACATGTTAATATTTATTTGCTTATTTACTTAATGTTTTGGTTTTAATCTTGTAAAAATATTCACAAGTTAATCCGATATTAATTTTACATGTCATCAAGCCTTAACCGTAGATTCCTTCATCAAACCCCTATCATCAGTCCATGCGTTGTTGCCGATGTCCCAGGTAAGCAGAAGGCATACCCAACCATCTTGATCAGATTGGGGCCTGCTATGTAATTCTCCTTGAAGTGACCAAACAGCCTGAGCCATTTTTCGTCACTTGAAATAATCACATCTCTGGTAATCTCTTCTTGCTTCCACTGTTCCCAATTTGACTGCAAATACTCCCTCTAGTAAGCACAACTTCGTCAAACAGATGATCATCGGGTACATCAAGAAGACTGCTATTAATAATTTCAGCAGATATTTCGGTGTTTTCCCAATCAACATCATTTGTTTTGGTCAGATTGACTCATGAAAACTGTTTAGCGTTTCCAAAACCATCCTCCCAGAAGTCCAAGCATGCAATGCTTCTTTCTTAAATGCCATCAAATTTTTCTTTCACACTGGTACGGACTTGCTCATCTAGATTCCTATAGATGTTCTTTGCGCCCATAGCGATAAAGTTTGAAGCCTTTCTTTCTGTCAGGTTTCTTTTGAGAGCTTTATCACCAACCTCGAAAGCTGTAGTGTTATATTTTTCCATTACCAGGATGGCCTTGTTAAACAGTGCAAGCTATCCGTGGACAAACCACAAGTAGAGCTCGCCCGTTAAATCAGTAAACAAGTTTGTTATTGTTGATGGGCACATTTCTTGGACTAAAAAGACGCTTTCAGACATTCAAAAATCTGTAAAATTCTAATAATCCTTCACAGTTAATTATTTTTATACTACAACTATAAAATCGAATTTTAATTTTTACCGGGACGTGAAGTAAACCGGCCGGAACACCGGGATTTTGTCTGAAAACCGGGACTGTCCCGGTCAAACCGACGTCTGGCAAGCCTAGGTATAACATATGCCGCGGAGATCAGAGCCGATACATCAAGAACGAAACTGATAAAGGGCGTCACAGACTGGATAGAGTGTGCCAGAAATAGATACAGAGCTGGCAGTATTCGTCCACAAAGACACCACAGAGGAACATTGAAAAACAGGCATTTCACCACTTTAAAAGAAGAACAAGACGAAATGTGAAAAGTGAAAAATAAATTGTTAAATATTGTCAATGAGCGGAGTTCCTATTATATATATATTGATGATTATTTTGTTACTTTTCAATATAATCTTCGTCCATTTCCACAATTTTGGTCAATATTTTAATCAGGACACGTATCCTAGTGTGGTAAAAAGCACGGTGCTGTTTCGTAAGCCCTTGACGCACAGACGTTTTCAGAGTCTGCTCATCTTCAAAGTGAATCCCACGAGAGCTCCTATAATCGGCCCGAATAAATGGAAATCTGATGCTGCCAGGTCAAAGCTGTATGGGGAAAGAGGCAAGATTCCCCATCCAATTTTTATAATCTCTTTACGTCCATGGTGTGATGACAGGTGTGTGATCTTGCATTGTCATGCAAAGGAAGAACATCTGCCATAGCTTTCGTTGGGCGAACTCGCTGAACACGTGTAAGCTTTTTGAGGATTGTGACGTATTGGACAGAATTTATTGTGCATCCCTGCTCCAAAAAATCAACCATAATCACACTCTCTGCATCCCAGAACACTATCGTCATAACTTTCCTTGCCGATCGCACAGTTTTGAACTTTTTCATCCTCGGTGAATTTGTGTGATGCCGTACCATTGACGGTCTCTTTGATTCAGGTTCAAATAAATGAATCCATGTTTCGTCTCCCGTCACAATTTTTTCCAGAAACTCATCTCCCTCCAAATGGAAGCGCTACAAGTGTTGTGAGGCTATTGTTTTCCTGGTTTCTTTATTCTAGCCGGTCAACATGCTTGTTACCCACCTTGCACAAACCGTTGAATACTCCAGTTCTTGAATAACCATCATCACACTCCCTTTACTGAGCGAGAAAGTGCGACACAATTCATCTGCAGTCATTCGGCGGTCACCACGAATGATGTTATCGACTCGCTGAATATTACGTGCAGTCAACAGCCTACCGCTTCGCTTTTTGTCAGCCAACGCTGTTTATTCTTCGGCTTCGCTACAGCGGCGAACCTACCGACTAACAGTGCTGACATCCACTGTTGCATCATCGTACACATTTTTCAGTCTTCCTTCTGCTTTCAAGATTTCAATTACAACGCTGTATAATACGAATATCGATGTCGGTCATTTTGCAAGCAACTGCAGTACCGCCACTTGTTGACGCAGAAAGTTACTATTGCAATGGATTGGTTTGAGGAATAGTGCCAAATTCAAAATTTTCACTTAACTAACTTTATTTAGGTAGAAAAAATAGGACTGACCTTCGTAATTGTTCGGAAAACCTACCTACTAGGTTTGCTTGTATTTAGTTGATGATGAATTGTGAAGTTCGAAATAATTTTTCAAATTTTATTTTGTAATAAAACTAGTAAACAAATTAACGTACATTTACTTTTTTTTTAATAACTGAAAACCTATACGTTTCCAGTTATTATTAAGTTCCTTAAAATGTATTTGTAATATGCTTGTTGCAATTTTTCATTACTATTATGTAATTAAATGATCCATCATTGAAAAAAAAAACTCAGTGCTTGACTGTATAAATTTAAATGAAAATATTTGTGAGCGTTTAATGGTCCGGAAAAAAGTACCATCCACTAACCACGAAATAATACGTTAAGGGATGATAAACCAGATCCCATACTCGTATATTGTCGGCCTAGTGTAGCCGGAGATAGAAATTCAAGCGGCACTGCCGATTCAGGGCACGTTTTGAATTGCGATAAATTTTACTTTAACAGTTGTAATAGTTTATTTCGCGTGTTAATATCTATACCTCGCGTGTTCGTGCGGTCTCGGGTGTACGGCGGGCGGGAATGTTGAGCCGAGGGTAGCGGGCAGCACGACATTTCGCCCAGGCGTCGCGCGCAAAGCCAGTTCTCCCGAACAGCAGATAGAATTTCAAACAAAAGCCGCATAACAACGGCTAAAATTATGTACGGGTAATTTATTTTCGGCAGGCAGCAGGAAAGTTAGTATTCCTAACATCGGCCCCGGATAAAACGACGAAGACGAAACCGTCGTCGGTAGCGTAAGAAGAAAATGTGCGCGCCAACTGTTAGAAGACTTATTGGTTCCCCACGCTCCAATACCGCAGAACAGAGCGAGAGAAGAACAAGTGAAGCGGTGAATATTTCCCTTCTTTTGTGGTTTATTCTACATGCGCGGGGTGGAAATAATCATATTCAAATGTAATTAGTCCTGATTGCGGTACGGCAGTGAATTTTAATCAGGTTACGCAAGAGGCCACTGAAGACATAACACGATATCTTCTTCTTCCCTATTCCCCGCCAAGTGATCCAGTCTAACTTTTAAGTTTCCCTTTCCGTTTCGTTCTTCAACCCCCTATAAAAATTATGAAAAATCTTTAAGTTTGACCCGACCGAGACAAATTGTAACCAAACCACCACAAGCCGGCGCTACAACAAGAAGATGACTAAGGAGAAAACGAACTTTTCGCGAATAATTTTCCCCGGCCGACTGCGAAAGATTTAATTGGACCTCTTTTTGATTTAATGAGATTTACCGAAGGGTGCAAGCGCCTGGCATCCGAGTGAAAGTTACTCCTTTAACGATTTAATGACATCTTTAACTTTTTAGTGGAGCCGATCCTGGACGAAATGTTTTTAAACAGAAAGAGAGAAAAAATTGTTGGTAATTAAGTTTAGGAAATGGTGGATGTGCAAAAAAATACCGAGTGAAGCTTATTTATGGTGCGGTGAACGAGATAAGTTTAATTACATTAAGAATTGATTACTTGTGTACGCAAAACAATGTTAATTTTTTGGTGTCGACTCTAAGTCTTATACGTATACACTGAAACGCACGAAACAATCAACCTTTGTCATAAAAATCCAAGACGTAATAATTTCAGAACGTGAGCGGCCAAACGGCTGAGGCTATCAACACCAAACTGCATATTTCCGAATATAATCTTAGTAGCAGTTTAATTCAGTGAAATAAAACAAATTTCAAAATCTTGTCAAGAACTAATTTTAGACAAATTTCTAAAGAACGCAGATGTACTTAAGAGTTCAGAAAATTTTTATAAAAAAGGTTTGTCGAAATTCCTACAGGAAGTAGGTCTTACTCGTATTCAAAAGTAGTTTTTGGGAACATCTAGCAAGTTATGTTTTCTAATACATATTTCAAATACATATACTGAAAGTATTTAAAGCGTAGATTGAATAATTTTTCTAAAAGATCATATATATATATAGATTTATTTTCAGTTAGATTTGGTAAAACACGTTTGTATAAACATAATTTCAAAATATATCGCAAATTTTGTATTCTAGACTGATCTATTTAGAGTTGGATTTGAAGAAATGGTTGTATAAACAAAGTTTCACAATTCGGGTCGAAATTAACAGGTTTATCAAAAAGATAATAGTATTTGAAACATATTTTGGAAAACTTTTATTAAAAAAAATCAGAAACTACATACGTGTAAGAAACTCGTACCCACACCAATTTTTTTTAAAGTTGATTTAATTAAATAATACATAATAATAAACATGTATATTTAATGTATATATTTGCTAAACACCAACAAAGAGAACATACGAAATCGGAAAATACTGCCAAATCAGGAAATCACGATTTAATGCGAAAATGCATTGTGAAATGTAGGGAAACTGCTGGTGATTATTATTTTGTGTGTATAATCTACCATTGGTTATAATTGTTTTTATCCAAATATATAATCATATTCCATTACAATATCTATATATGTACGTCTATTTATCTGTGCACATGCATTGTACTCATTGAAAATCAATATTAAAATAAATACAATATTTAATTGTCGTATATTGGGGACATTGTATTATAATTAATTACTTTAGCGGATGTAATCACACCAAAAACATACATACATGTAAAATAAAGGCAAGCAAACCTCTCGCGGGCGTGTCTGATATATTATATTAATAAGATAACTGAAATATAGAAACTATGCCAAGTTTTCTATTCATATCGTTTATGAAAACTTGCCAAGTTTGATTCGGAGGTTTATCAATTTACACAGAATTTTCTATGTTTATCAGGCATAGTTTTTATGTTTTTTTAAGATAATATAACACACATGCCTGCAAGAAGGCAGGCCTTTTTATATGTATATATTTGGTGGGATTTTATAACATTTTGTTATAATTAATACCTATACAAACAGCTGTATGACTAAAGAGTAGCAGTTGTAATATACTTATAACCTATAATTATTATATAAATGCCTTTAAATAAAAATACGTATATTAAAAATAAGCAACTATATCACTAAATAAAGGGAAGAAGTATAGTATTATAGCAGTTATGAAAGAGAACTAAAATACACTACTCAATAAAATTAGTGGAACACAAGTTTATAACTGCAACATTATTTTATTAGAAGAGAGGCATAATTATCTACTTTGGAATATCATATTTTTAACATTAATTAACAAGATTTTAAAAATAAATATGCTCTAATTTAACAATTTTCTTGTACAACAATAAACAATTAAGAATACTACCAAAATAAAAAGGTATTTTATTTCCTAAAAATATTAAAAACTCTGTTTATCCCGATTATCCAGTTTAATATCGTGTGTGCCCTCCGTCAGCATTAATTATATTGAATCCCAAACATGTGTGATAGGATTCAACTCTGGATGGTAAATAAATATTCAAATGGGCAACAACAAAATGTTCACCAAGATCAAGAAAATATTACGAACTTTGGTAGTTTGTGTTTTTGACAAATCACCTCACATTTGTATTCAAAAAAATGAAATTAACAAACATAAACAAAGAGAAAAACTCAAAATACACTTTTATCCTAAAATAATAGAAAAAGGTAACACGAAATGGCACATTATACAATACATTCCACATATTAATTATAAAATTAACAGAATATTTAAGAAATTAGGAATCAAAACGGTTAACATAAATAAAAACAATTTAGGTGTTATGTTAGTCAATAACAAGGAAAGAACTAGGCTTACCGACAAATCAGGTGTATATAAAATTAGTTGCACAAACTGTAAAGCTATCTATATCGGACAAAGTGGCAGAAAGATCGAAACTAGATTAAAAGAACATAAAAGATCAATATTGCATAATATTAGAAATACAGGCCTTGCCGAACATTGTATAGATAATCTCCATTTTCCCGATGTAGATAGTTGTAAACTTATGCATAATGTAAACAAAGGACCGAAATTAAATTTGTTAGAAATTTTAGAACTTAAAAAATCAATTCAAAGAAAAGAGAAAGTAATGAACACACACACAGATTTTACAAACACACGCACACCCATAATGGACACTTATGTACAAAGAGGCAATAAACACAACGATATATATGTGTGAAGGGTGTTATACATAACACCCTTCACACAAATTGACCTGTTAGTTCAGATCGAGAATGGTATGAAAAATGCCGAAACATATGTGGCTAAATAAAAATTGTGGAAAGTTTTCAAGAGTTTTATTTTTATTTTTATTCAAAATAGTTATTAATAAAATGTTCCACCAAGAACCGTCTGCTAACTCAATTAATAAAATGTTATATTTTTTTTATATAACACTCACACAATAACAGTTTCTAAATACCTTTTGTATAGTCTTTTCTTTCTTCAGATAAAGATAATCTTCTTGTTGACGGTGTGCTTAGTTGGGGGGTCTTCCTTCGACGGTAAAGGTGCTTGTAATTTCCACAAACTGCTATTCGCACAACAATGACTTTTTATTGGAAGATATTGTTAAGTTTAACACTTCGCTAGGGGTCGATTTTTTGTAAACAAGAACCTATTTATTTACTTTTAAGGTTCTAACATCGACAATTTTAGTTATTTATGTACCAAGTCAGTGATCCTTTATTGAACGAGTCTGATTTATGGGCCAAGCGAGCAAAGCGAGCGAGGCGAATAAAAGACGAGTTCGATAAAGGCACTTTATTGACGTGGTGCATACAAAATTTTATCGCCAACCACAAAAATTCGTAATTTAAAAAATAAAGGTATAATGACTTATGACATCTCTGATAGCGACGAACGATTTATGTTTAATGTCATACAATCGTGTGTGTGTTGGCAGATATTAGCTGAAGGTAAAGTACTTTATTGTACAGTACGATAAAGTGTTTGTTTACCTCCGTAAAACGCTATGGTAACGCATCGCTTTACTAACGGTTGGCGATAAAATATATTATCGGCCGCTATGTATGAGTCGACTTACTATTTACACATATATAGGTACTATTATATGTGGTTCGGGACAGCTTTAAAAATGCTGTTAACTGCTCCAAGGTCCCAAATCGACTTCCTTCATCATTGCAGTCTTGTTGATCACTCTTTCTCGTTCAAGTCTCGGGGTTCCCCTTTTTTCTAGAACGCCCATGTATCCTAGTTATAGTTTTAACACATTAATGTCACGTTTATCTCGTGATAACATAAACACAACGCCACTAATCTTATAATTAATTCAAACATTCGGTGCCATGATTCTTACAAATACCTGCTTATCAATCTAGTGCTTATTTTATACATAGATAACATATAGGAAAAATAGTTTTAAGAAATACATCTTTTAGTTTCTAACACATAATTTTAAAAATACAGTTCATATACATATTTGAAATTTAAAAAATCATTAAAAATAATAAATTATGACGTACCGTTATAGTACTTCATTGTGACAAAATAATGAAAAAGGCAATTAATCAGAGCAAAAATAGTTACAAAGAAGAAACAGATACATAATGAAGACATACAGCAAATACGAGATTATTTAAATCTATTACTAAAAATCGAATTCGGTTATTGTCGATCATCTACTGCTAAGCTCTATTTAGAGCCAATTTGGATAAATAAGGAAAATGTATGTCGAGAGTATGAAAAGTCAATCAATCTAATAGGTTAGTATTTGAGGATGTCTTAAATGAACACAGCCATCTTTATACCAAAAAAGACCAGTGCGATGTCTGCATTGGCTTTAATATAAAAATTGTGCTTCCAGAGCAAAATGACTTGTACCAAAAAAAAAGGAAGATCGGAGCTAGGAAACAAAAATATCACCATAAACTCAATGCAAAACTTGTATACAACAATCGATTCTCTTTTGTGCTGTACTAAAAGCATCGGTAATTTACTATAAAACAAAATTAACAGTACATTGTGTTTAAATCATGAAGGGTATTGCTAGCGATGAATCGGGATGACCTCTGAATGCAGTGACTACTTGTCGTTTTTAATAACATTAGGAGACATATTATTTATGTTTAAAATTTGAAGAGGGCCATTTTGAACATTTGCTATAAGTTTATGTATTCTTCTCATAATATTTGTTTTAGTGATTTGTTATATCTATTTAGGCTAAACACATATATTTTTATATTTATTTCAAACATTGCTTTCTCGGTCATTCTGATCTAATGACATCTTCTGTTCTAAATATTAAAAATATAATTTATTTTCTTTCTCTTTACTGATATAAATATAACATGACATATCTGTCAAAATCATATGTGCATATTGTTACGGCTATACACAGTGTATATAATACATAAGTGTTTCTTAATGTTATCAACTTAAAACTTTAGGCCACGCAAATTTCACTTAAGATTGATCACATTATACAAATGCATAGATTGACGACGATCTAACTTTTATTATTCCTCAAATATTCTGTCGAATGTTGACATTCATCGATTGTCACGTAATCCTTCTTTCGACATCACCCTATTTGCGCACCGCATTGTTCCACATAATCTATACGCCCAATTGACATTCAAATTAAACAAACTTTCTTACGATAGCGATTTTTACCACGACAAACTTCCTCTCCTGATTATTCTTAGTGAAGCAGGCAGCATTCACCTGAATTGAGTTACGACCTGTGTCAAAGATAAAGAGCTTTCGCCGTCCCGTCGCCCTTCCTCTGTTCTACCGCTCACGCATAGAGCGATATTTACGCTGCCAAAGTGTAAGTGGGAGAAAGCAGCCTCGGGGCTCGAAGTTTGCGACGAGGAAAGGCAGGAAAGAGTAACGCACAAAAGCGATACGAGATGAATCTACCGATGGGGAGGCGGTAGGAACAACAGCAGCAGGTTGCAGGAACTTCTGTAAACCGGTGATCGAGCGATTCGTCAACCCCTGAGCCAGGATATCTCGCAAAATCGGCATGTCTCCCGGGCCCATATACACGGACTACTACCGTCAACGTCACCTCCACCGAAAACCTTCCCACCAGTCACCCGCTGATTTATATTGTGAAAGTTATTCGGTAACTTTCCGGGTACCCTCTCTCGGTAATTATCGTACAATTCAATTGGAAAGTTTCGGTGGGTTGTTTTCCGGAACTTAACGGATGATTAAATCGGGGCGAGCGCCTTTGATAGTCCGGTGTTTCTCGGTTACTCCCACGCCCCATTATGTTGTCCCACTTTTTTTTTTATTTTAATAAATTTTACTTTAACATCCATTCTCTTTTATTCTATTTTCGGCGAAGAAATTTCTTTAAATGAGATGTAAACAAAAAAAAATCCTATAAAAAATGTATTTCTAATACAGTATGGCTATTAATTTACAGTACTGAACTGTCAAACTTTATTCAATTAAAATAATATGTAGTAATAAATTAACACTTAAGTATTAACGTTACGAATAACTTGTTATGAGTGTCCTCTATTAAGTTGAACACACAGTTCGTATCGTTCTTGCATATTTGTGACCATATCTGAAAATAGAGCTTGTTGCATTTGTCGTATCGCTTCTGTAATTTTCTCTTTTAACTGCTGTGTTGTATATGGAGGGTTATCTCGGAAAACCCATAGTTTCAACATATCCCAAACATATGCATCCAATGATGTTAAGTCCGGAGAGTGAGATGGAAAGAAAAATCGGTGAAGCGTGAAATTACATTGTTTCCAAATGTCTCCCACAGAAAGGTTGTTGTAGCATATATGTGTGGCACGTTGCTCCATCTTGCTGAAGAAACTGGCTACCGAAGGATAAGTTTCTTGAATGCAAAACATTCGAAGGTCATCTACAATCGGTGTGAGAACTTGAGTAATAAGCGCTCTTGATTAACAGTTACTGGCCGTCAGTTTTCCTCAATGAAGTAAGGCCCTATAATTCCTCATCCAGAAACTGCACACCAGATGGTCACTTTTTCACTATGCAAAGGTAATTTCTTGCACCTCTTCTAGTCGTTGGAAACCTACAAATCTATTGTTACGCCTATTTACATGAGCCGATAAATGAGGATGACATTCGTCGCTGTACGAGATGTTACTGATGACACTGGGATTATCATATTGCAGAGCAAGGATTCTGACACAATATTCAAGTCTTGCAGCATAATCACCCATTATCGATTGCTGGGTCGTCTGAATAACGTATGAATGAGCATTAAGTTGTTTCAATGTTTCTGAAGTCCTTCTGTTCATATTCAATTTTGCAGCAGATCCCGTTAACTACGACGTGGTGAGTCCATAATTTGATTGACAGTGTTTCTGTACTTTACCACCATTTCGTGAGCAGAACCGTAGTTACAAACTTGAAAATAACATATGGACTGAAGTTTTATCGAAGTATTTTCGAAGAGAAGTGAATTTAAACAACCGTATGGGAACTAACTACTATTGGTTTTATAAATTGGTATAGAGCAGGCGCGTTAGTTCAAATGCACGTCATCGATGACGTTTACATGTTGTCCTAACTGTATTAGAGAAACTAGAAAAGTTACTTTATTAAATTATACTTAAGGGCATTTATTTCATCAGCTGAAATACAGTATTTATAAATTGATCATAATATTCATAATATACGCATTCATGGCAAAAAAGCACATAATTTCCGTTTCAGTATTAAATTTCTTTGTTACATATTTTTAATAGACTAATAGTTCAATTCGGTGTTGGCAGATAAATCATATCTCTCAAAAAAACGTGTATTCTGTATATTTTTCCAGTCAAATTTTTCATATTTATTTTTGCTTTGATATAAATTGTTTAAAAACAGTTCTTCTTAGAAGTGTACATCCTGTTTATTATTTATTTGCGTCCTTTGAATATATTGCCGAAAGGTTTCTGTAAACAGTCAAAACTTTTTACAAACTTTTCCATAATCATCTGTTGAATTTAATGTGAAAAGCGTAAGTATGCATTGGTTATTTAAAATTTTATTATGGATGCGTTATGAAACATTTAAGGGTTTTCGACAATCTAAATCAATATAATAAATAAGTTGAGAAAGACTAAAGTCTTAGAGCATTTCAATTACTAAATATATTACGTTATAGTTATTGTATTATGAATATTTTTTTTCTTTGGTTATATCAAATGTCACTGACAGAAATAAAAATAGATCCGGCAACATATACAAGACGAGTCGTCATGGATCTGTATGACGTGCAATTGAATGTAACGCGTTTCCACCATAACTACAACCACAGACAATACTACACAAACAAACCGTGCTTACGCATTCTCAGGCAGCGGTAAAAAAATGCAAGCGTTAGACATCGCCACTGTATTTTTTAACTTCCACGAGCAAACTTTAGATGTCCCCACCAAAGAGGGATATACTGACTTATTACTTTTAACCGATAGATGACATTTTATTTAACATTAAAAAAAGAATATTTAAATTAGAGAGTTTTATAAAAAATAATTTAATATTATAAACTAATGTAAAAATCATTGCGACAAAAGTAGAAAAACATTTCTACAAAAAATAATTTCATTCAACCTAACGAGAACAAAATTGAATTAAAACAATCGGTTTTTTTTTCTTGTGGTAGCTACTCATTAGGAGCACTTTTAAAAATATTTTATATTATAGTGAGTGTTCCATAACTTGGTGGCTGACCATAGTTGTAGTTTTTTAAATGGAACACCCTATACGTTATTACAAGATAGTAAAGGCCTAAAGTCTAAAGTTTTCGACTTATTCCCTTTTTTCTGAAAAATTAGATGTTTATATAAAATTATATTGCTCGAAAACGGCGTATTAGATGGACACAATTTTTTGTAGTATTGTTCATAATAAGAGGTCTTAATATAAGCATTTTTTTCAGTTAGTAATTGTATGTAACTGGATTAAAATTACATGACACGTTTTTATATAAAAGTCAATTTTTTCAGATGGAACAGCCTGTATATCAGTTCATTTTTGAACTGCTTATTTCATTTCACATCAAAAACGTAAGACGTTAATACTTTAAAAGTGACTATTACAAAGCTATTGTCGTTTTACTTTCTTATACGTAGTATAACGATGTATTGTGATGACGAAAATTTTCGACTTCGAGATTTTTTTAGATGTCCACGTTTTGAAGTCTCCTGATACTAAAAAAAGATGTTTTTAAAAAATGTCTCTCTTTCTCTCTCTCTCTCACCACGATAGCGGTTAAACCGCTGTAGCTATCAATTCCAAATTTTGTATTTACGTATATAATCTCCCTCTTAAGATTTGATTAGTGGAATTTTCCCAATATTTCGTCAACTACTAAGTTTAAACAAATTTATCAACATATCAAATGTTCTCAAAAGTACGTATATTTAAGAAAATTTTTATGAAAAGGTTTTTGGAAATTCTTAGCGGAAGTAGGTCTTTTACTCTTATTGAAAATCAGCTTTTGCGAATATCTCGCAAGTCATGCTTTCTAGGCAGGTACATTACGAGTATAAAAGTATTTAAAACAAATATCTTTTGTATAAAAAAATTAAAAATTCGGACCGGAAGTAACACTTTTACTCTTATCGAATAGCACTTTTTTGCAAATATCTCGCAGTATGCATTCTGTAGAGATTTATTAAGGGACTAGAATTACTTGTAATAGGATTTTGAATAATTTTTGTATAATAAAAATTTTCAAAATTGGGACCTGAAGTAATACATTTACCCACAGGTGTTTATTACACACTTACCAAGATTATAGAAGTAAAATAAAAGAGAAGAGTAATGTTATATTATATACTTTTGGAATGCAGTTTTATAAACAACTGAAAATCTTGAGCTAGTAAACATTTCTTTTGTCATTCTCTCAATACTTATAAAAATCATATCTCTATGCTAATTTTTAGAAAAATTCATTATAAAATCGTGCTTATCAACTAAGTAATAATTTATTAAATGGCATCCATTCAATTATTAATGTTGTAACAAATATCATGGCGCACTATACCGTATACAAATAAAAAACATGAATTTGGCAAAATTATATCAAAAAACGACAAGAGCTCTGTAATAGTCGCTTTTAAAGTATTAACGTCTGACATGTTTTTGATGTGAAATTAAATAAGCAATTCAAAAATTCACTGATGTACAGGATGTTCCATTTGAAAAAATTGACTTTTATACAAAAACGTGTCATGTAATTTCAATCCAGTTTTCTGCACATGCAATTAGTAACTGAAAAAAAATAAAATATATTCTATTAAGACTTCTTATTATGAACAATACTACAAAAAATTGTGTCCATCTAATACGTCGTTTCCAAGAAATATAATTTTATACAAACATCGAATTTTTCAGAAAAATGGGAACGAGTCGAAAACTTTAGACTTTAGGCCTATAGGGGAGAGGGGGGCACATTCAACCGCGGGGCACATTCAACCACGCTTTATAATAATTTCATAGATTTGAATTTGCCGCAATAAAAAATCCCATAGTGCCTAGAATTACTTATGCCACCATTCAGTGAAATTTCATTCGTTTGGTTAAACGGCTATTAAAGTTTTTAATAAATTTGTGAAAATTGTGATTTTGAGGTAAGTATTTATTTTATCATTTACAGAAAGACATTTGGCATTGTTTGATTTTTCTGTGCTTCATTATTCATCTTTCTAATTAGGAATTAATATTTTCAATTTTTTATAACCTTAAAATAATTCACATTGACAAAGAATTAATTTCCATGTAAAATTTTACACGGGGCACTTTCGACCACACACTGGTGGGGCAGTTTCAACCAGTGGTTGAAACTGCCCCAAGGTATTTTATCTATTGTCTTATGGAATGTCCTACCATTTCAGATGGTTAGAAATTACAAAACAAAAACAGATCGATCACATTTAAATGAACGCAATTTCCAAGATGCAATTAGAGAAGTCTTACGGCACAACATGTCGGAGAGAGTAGCGGCAAGAACATTTAATCTGAAACGTGGCACTCTTCATTCTAGAATTCAAACTTTGAAAAAGAAACACCCCCCAGATGATTTAAATAGATTGTGTGATTATGATTCTGGGAACGAAAGTGATCACAATACTGTGAATTTAAGCTACTCTAGTAAATACACTGTAGCTCAAGTATTCACGAACGATCAGGAAGCCGAAGTAGTAAAATATATAAAGACTTGTTCCAATATGAACTATGGCATGACTTATAAGCAAATCAGGATATTAGCGTATGATTATGCAAGAATTCTTCCAAGTTGCAAGATACCTGATCAATGGGGTATCAATAAGAAAGCTGGCATTGATTGGCTGAAAGGTTTTATGAAAAGAAACCGTGATAAGATTAGCTTGAGAAAACCGGAGAATACTAGCCTGGCGAGAGCTACGGGCTTTAATAAAAAAGCTGTCTCAGAGTTTTTTGATAACTATTCTGTGGTTTTAAAAAAGTACAAATTTAAACCAGAACAGATATATAATATTGACGAAACTGGAGTGACAACGGTTTTAAAACCAGTAAAAATTGTATCAACCAAAGGAAAAAAACAAGTCAGTTTAGCAGCATCTTCAGAGCGTGGTGAATTAACCACATTTGTTGGAATAATAAATGCAGTGGGCAATGCACTACCACCAGTGTATGTGTTTCCTAGAATACGCCATCCGGAGGAATACCTTATTGATGCTCCCCCATCAAGTCTTGGATTGGGTAGCAAAAAAGGATGGATGACGTCTCATCTATTTCTGCGTGTTTTAGAGCATATTCAAAGACACACGAACTGCAGCAAAGACAATAAAATACTAGTTTTGATGGATAATCATGAAACCCACATAACTGTTGAATCTGTGAATTTCTGTCGAGATAATGGTATCGTTTTGTTAACTTTCCCTCCACACACCTCTCATAAGCTCCAGCCATTGGATGTAGGAGTGTATGGACCTTTCAAAACTTACTGCGCCACTTCTTTCAATGATTGGATGACAATGAATCCTGGGACAACCATAACCGTCAAACAAATTGCTAAGTTAACGAAGCCCGCATTTCAATCTGCATTTTCTCAGAAGAATATTGTAAAATCTTTTGAGAAACCGGGTCTGTGGCCTTTAAACAGGCTTGCTTTTAACGATGAAGAATTTGAAGCGAGTTATGCAAACCAGACCTCATCGCCTTTATCAAATATTGAAAAAACTGAAAACACTACACCACCTCTTCTTCATAAATCTGATTCCATCCAGTCTTCGCAGTTATCTACGCCTACTACATCCCACCAACTAATAGCTCGTGAAAGGAGTGCAACTCCTATTTCTGAAAATGGTAAATTTTCTATGCTGCCTATTAGTTACATATGTATAATATATTTTTTGTTATAGCAGACGTGAAGAAATGTGTTGTGACACCCGCCTCAGTTAGGCCGTTTCCTAGACCCTGTATCAAAAAACGTAGTCGAGGAATAGAAAGACGTGGAAAATCAAGAATATATACAGACACCCCAGAGAAAAATCGTCTAGAGGAAAAGGAATATGAAAAACAAAATCGAAAGAAAAAGCAAGAAGAACGCAAGCGCCAAAAATACGTGAAATACATATTTTCTGAAATTGGTCAGCAGCCCAAAGCAGTAGTCAAGAGAAAACGTCAATGCCACAGTTCGTCTAGTTCTGACACAGCTGAGTCTATACATTTGGAGTCCGATGATCTTAGTGATGACATTAGCGAGGAGGAAAATGCAGCAGCACTTTTATGTGACGACGACGAGATAAATGTAGACGAATTTTTATTGGTTAAATTTCCAACCAAAACTCACATTAAATATTATGTGGGAAAAGTGTTAGAAAAGCTAAATTTAAATGAATACCAAATAAAATTTTTACGCAGAAAGGCGGAAGGATATATATTTTCGTATCCATTAGTTGATGATATATCTACAGTGGATCGAAGTGACATAATATTAAAGTTACCCTCGCCAAACTCTGCCAAAACAGCACGAACGTCATCTCTGATGACATTTGGTATTAACCTTAAATCATACAACGTTTTTTAAAGTAAATATTATGTATTTCGAAAACATGTATTAAATAAAATTACTTTTAAATTTTTAGAATAAAATATTTGTTTTATAATCATTTTTTCTGATGCCTTAAATCCACGAATTTACTAATTATCTGCATGGTTGTATCTGCCCCTTCCATTGGCCGAATGTACCCCACCACCGGGGCACATTCAACCATTTGTAATGATTGTTAAAGTTCTATTAAATTTATAATAAATATATTTGAAACTGGTTCCAAGCATATCAGTTTTATTAAAAAAGGCCAATAGTACATAATCAAGTAATAACAACGTGTTTCTTTTTTCAAATTAGAAAGTTACCTTTGTTAATGTAAAAACTGGTTGAATGTGCCCCCCTCTCCCCTACTGTCTTTTTACTTTTTGACTAAAAATTATACGGGAAATACAAAAATGTAATAATATATAGGATATTCCATTTAAAAAAACTATAACTATGGTCAGCCACAAAATATTTTTAGAATGTGCTCCTAATAAGCAGCTATCACAAGAAAAAACCGCTTTGAAATATCACAGTGGGCCTTACCCGCGGAGATGACTCACACTGTATAACACAAATAAGCATTTTTCTGAATCGTCTGCTGTCTACCAGTTCTGGCCTAAAACATTTTAAATAAACGTTTTTTAAAGTGGGTTTCATATCATTTTCCCAAAAATCTGTGTTACGATTCCAGTCCTATACGCTAAGAACACATCAGGGCTGGCGTTTCGGTACAATTGTATTGAATTCAGTACAAAACGTTAAAATTCAGTACGTCAGTACTACTTTCTGCAAAAAATATTAGTTTCAGTACGAAATTACGAAGATAAAAATTAATAGAAAATAGTTTTTTTAAAGAAATTAACAAAACGTTTTAATGACGTTAGTTAATATTTGATTAATATTCATAATTATGTCATTATTTACTTATATCTAAGAATATATCACACACTCATATTGAAATTAATTGTATTTATATTACTATACTATATGTATTTGTTTTCGTTACCACATAATTTGATAATGTGCATACGTATACAATTAACAAAATCACTATTAGTAAACATAACAAACAAGATACGCTCCTAATTCATTCGGTGGCTTATAACTTATAACTTGTAAAACCCTTAGCAAACAGAATTAAATCGTATGTTGTAATTAAGAGAAAAAAAGAAAACAAAACTTATCATAAAAAAGTAGAACCACATTAATAACGTCATCTCGTGTGCGATAGTGCGTACTATTTCATTGCAGAAATTTACCAAACTCATCGGCATGTACGTATGAGAACTAATTTTAAATTGCGTGTCGCACTATTAGTGGCCTCTTTTGGCGTATTTTTAAACCACATTTAGGGTTGCCATTTGTTGCATAAGGACGGTTTGTCTTGATAGTATTGTCTGTGCTACAACTATTATAAAAACTTATTATATAACCTATAGCAACCTTTACTATAAGTGATAAAGTTAGTGATGGGAACGTTTCTCTTACTACTTTATGAAACTTCAAACTCTTAACACTTTTAGTCTTTTTAATATCCACTATAAAACTTCACAACAAATTAGCAATCTTATAAACCTTCTATATACGCCTTTATGTCGAACTGCACCATAATGACTTGATTACTGTATTATTTAACGTCCATACATTGGCACTTTACGGACTAGTACGTAATGATAAAGTAAAGCAGCTGGATGTTATATCTGATAGTTCATACTTAACTTATACATGGTAGATAGGTAACTAAATTCTATATATTTGTATTATATGTTGTATTGAATTGTAATTACCTTCTTTTATCTAAAATTACTTTAATATAATCAAAAGAAAGTTATTACTAAAGTATTAGAACTTTGTTCATATATGGCTCATCCAAGTCTCGATTTGAGTTTGGAGAACAGATTTCTCTTTTTTTGGTAATTGTGTACACACGTATTCTAAAGAACAATTAAACAATATTCAATAAACAAACTATGTGCTTTAAAGGTAATTGAAAAGTAACATAAAGCTACATTTGCAAAATACACACACTTCCATAATATTAACTGTGGGAGATATGTATCCTAATTCAGAATATTAATTACAAAAATGTAATAGTCTTTATTCAAACAAAAAAAATGTAGATAAAATACACAAAATACTATACACAAAGCTCCCGAAGGGATTGCACTTGTGGGCTTTCTAGATTTTTGCTTACAAGATTAATCAGCCAGCATTTGGCATTTTTTTACTTATAGATCCCTATGTTTCATATATTTCCTCCCAATTATTAACACCTATATATTCTATCGAGGTCTTCCACAACCTCTGTCGATACACCTCTCCATTTACTACATGGCCTTCATTGCATCGACTTTCCTCTTATATTCTCAACTGTTGCTAAGGGCTATATGAAGGAACAAAAAGCTTTGGGTGAAATTGTTGTTTGAAAATCTGCAATACACGTTGGAAAAGGAAAATAATGTCACGGATCATTCTCCACAAAATGCACACGAAAACATATTAAAAAATAAAATATATAGTTCTATAATATAGCACAGAAAAGTATAATTAATTTACAATTATACAGTTATCTAAAATTGACACTGACAAATTTCAACTATAATAGAAACAAAATTAAATTATCCAAACGAATGAAAGTAACACTAATTATTAAAAATAGGCAAATAAAATAAACCAAAACTTTTACTTAAACACAACAAAATATTTAAATGTGAATAAATGAAAACTTATGCAGAATCGGCTAATTTAAAGTTAATTGCATCCAAAACTAAAAAGATAAAGACGGTAAGATATAAGTAGCTAATTTAGTAATTTACATATTTTATGATAATACTACAGAGCCATCTAGTGAGGTTTTCAGGTACCAAAAAATATAGCAACAAAAGTCTAATTTAAGTTACGCCCCCCTGATAGTGAAATTAAATTATTGACAATGAAGGGTTTATTTATTATTATTGTTGTAGCTTACATTGATAACACAATTGACATTACCACTTATTGACAGTGATACTGTCGATGAATGTTCCGGCGTTTCACTTTGCACTGACAAAGTTCCGTTTCCCATAATTTTTGTGGCAGTACCAATCTTTTTGCTCTCCGATTGGTCCACATATCCTTCGGCAACATTAGTAGATCGCCAGCCTTCATGACGCATAATGTCTCTCATAGTGCCTCCAGAATTCGCCAGAAAACATGGAGACATTTTTTGGAACCTATCATCTTCATACAATATAGCAGATAATTTGTACAAACCTTGTGTACCAAATATTGTTGTTCGTCAGCACACAATAAAAAAATGAGGTGTGGCCACCACACGACTTTCCTATACGTATGAGCGTTTCAAATTATAGAATTTTAAGAATTTTTTTATACAAAAATTATTCAAAATCCTATTCTAAGTACTTCTATTCTCTTAATAAATCTCTATAGAATGCATACTTTGCAAGATATTATCAAAAAAGTGCTATTCCCTAAGAGTAAAAGTGCTACTTCCGGTCCGAATTTTGAAATTTCATATATCTAAAAAATATTGCAAATCCAGTCCTAAATACTTTTGTACTCTTGATAAATATATATAGAATGCATAACTTACGACATATTTGCAAAAAATCGCTATTTGATAAGAGTAAAAGTGGTACTTCCGGTCTGAATTTTGAAATCTCTTTTATACAAAAGATATTGAAAATTATGTTTTAAATACTTTTATACCCGCAACGTACTTGTCTAAAAAGCATGACTTGCGAAATATTCGCAAAAAACTGATTTTCGATAAGAGTAAAAGATCTACTTCCGGTAGGAATTCCGAAAATTTTTTAAATAAATTTATTCTCAATTTTAATTTTAACTATATATGAATTCTTTACAAATTTGTTTAAACTTAGTAGTTGACGAAATATTGGCAAAATTCGATTTTTTCGCTGCTACTTCCAGTCTACCGATTTTACTGAAAAACTAATCAGATCTCAAGAAGGAAATTATACACGTAAATGCAAAATTTGGAAATAATATCTACAGCGGTTTGACCGCTATCGTGGTCACACACACAGAGAGAGAGACACACAAACACAGAGACACACACAAACACAGAGACACACATACACACAGACATTTTTTAAAAACCACTTTTTTGGTATCAGGGGACTTCAAAACGTGGACATCTGCAAAAATTTCGAGGTCGAAAATTTTCATCATCACAATACTTCATTATACTACGTATAGCTACTATATTTAGTAGTTGTAATACTACGTATAAGAAAGTAAAAAGAATCTACATTTTCTTTACTTAAAATTAACGACTTTTTTGCCTTTTCTTTTCGAACTTGTTTATATTTATTTATTCATTCAAATTAATTGTTGCCCGCAGCATGAAATATTTAGTCCATAAGCTAGATATTTGTAAGATAACAATTCAGTATTAATGTATGCCAGTATTACATCTTCAGTAGTTACCATTACTTTCCGTTTTAAGCACCAATTTTTTTAATTAGCGTACGTCTTTTCATATAAAGATCTCGACTTGGCCGGGAAAAGATACTCTTTAGCTTTTGCCACAATTACACAACCTCGTCAAAAATGAAATATCGAACAATTCATAGATATTTTCGACAGTTACAGTATTCAATAGCCAACACTTATCTAGGTAACGTGTAGAAAATCAAATGCAAAGATTATTAAGAACATGCAGTTCAACATAAAACTATGTACGTAGCTCGTACACGAATTAGACACTTTATGGACTTGGCCAAAATCTTTGGCCACGTTTATACAGACCTAAATTGTGTACTCGTTACATAAATAGCTATTACGTAATTTACGCGTGGAAAATTAATACGTACTGAGGTTTTAATGTCCGATAATCGTCAGAGATTCCGCGAGAATCTGTTAGGATTTGACGTTCGCGAAAAGATATAAACTGGTGGCATAAAACCGTCTATATATCGCGAAATCGTATTGCACGGACGATTTCTCCCTTTATATGATATAGAGCAATAACAATTAATTTTACTTTGTACACACACACGTACGGACGTGCAGGATTCACACCAACGTGGACACACATTCACACACGCAGCGAGGCTTTATCGCGTAAATTATTATTCAGTTCCACTTAAGCGGGATTACTCGCTTACGAAACGTATAAATCTGGACTAACTGGACGATTCAAGCGGGGGGACACAAGTTCCTGTATTCACGTACCAACATACATACATGCATAGATAATACGTAACATCTTTAACATTTTTCCAGAACTCTTTTATTTATTTATATAGCCTAATAAGCAAAATGTGAGATTTAGCAGTAAATTTATATAAAAGCCAAAAGCTGTTGTGATTCATCGGTATCAGCTTTTGCTCACCAAGAATTATCTTAATATTTTTCCAGCACATTAGATATTATTGGCTAAAAAGGACTTATCGATTTGTATGAAATAACTTGCAACACAAATTTGGGAATCCTAATTATTTCCACTAACTTGGGAAACATTCAGATCCAATCACAGCATTGAATATGTTTACAATTGCTTCTGTAATAATAATAATAAATAATATTCTTTGGTTAGTATACAAGTATATACAGGGTGTAGCACCTAAGATGCCTCGGACCATAGCTCCTCTATCATACAATATATCGAAAAAAGTCTAAGAGAAAATTTGTCCATAATTACAATCGCAATTTTCCTAAAATATTTTTGGTCATCAGTGCCGTGCCGTATTCCAGTGGCGTATCAAACCTATGTTTTTTTTAATGGATTTATATTTTATGGCTGATTCTAAAAGCCCTTGAAGAGTACTTTTTTTCTTATGTAACGTCATACCGCTAACTTTAGCAGTTTCGCTGTTATAACGGTTTTTCTTCGCAGTTAAACCATACTTCGACATGTTTTTTAGCAGGAACTAAATTGTACCAGCGTTTGGATTTCGAAATTAGGGATAGACTAAGACCACTTCTACCTACTCTTAATTTTTTTTCAAGTGATTTAAGAAAAGAAGGTGATTTTTTTTTTTATGGAAAACTTGGAATTTCGATTATTCGCTCATTCGATTATCCAACGATGTAATTATTTTATATGCTTCCTATTTGATATTTTAGAAAAAAATGACTATTTGCAAATCCCAATCAAAAATTATCTTCTTTCCTTAAATCACTTGAAAAAAAATTAAGAGTAGGTAGAAGTGGTTCTTAGTCTATCCCTAAATTCCAAATCCAAACGCCGGTACAATTTAGCTCCTGCCAAAAAAAATGTCGATGTATGGTTCCATTTAAAAAAACATAGGTTTGATACGCCACTGGAATACGGCACGGCACTGATGACCAAAAATATTTTAGGAAAATTGCGATTGTAATTATGGACAATTTTTCTCTTAGACTTTTTTCGATATATTGTAGGATAGAGGAGCTACGGTCCGAGGCATCTTAGGTGCTACACCCTGTATAGTCACTATACTGATCTAGGCGAAGTTTAGCTATAGCTAATCTTACACTTAACCTAGCCGGCACAGTAAAAATCAGAACCAGTACAAAGAAATCATATAAATAGACAAAATGAACATATAATCAAAAAGTAATAATAAAACAAACTTCTATCAATTTCAATATAGCACATAAATATACAAAAAAAAAATTTATAGTTTTTTTTTCTCTTTTTAAGAAAATACTCACTTATTTCAACAGAGCTTGTCTAACACAGTACCTAATTTCTTTTTTCGTAGGTATAACAATTTTACAGCATTGTATGAAAACAATTTCCGAAACACGGCTGTTCTGTGGTGGGCAAGGTGAGAGTATGCCTATGCTAATATTTATAGTCTATATACTTCCGCGAAATTGTATTTTCCCTTAGAATTAATTAGGTTTCCCAGTCATTAGTAAGCCCCTAACAAAAATGAAAAACCGCAAATTTACTGTGTTTTATATTATATGCGCTCAAACACGGATAATAACCAACTCACAGTACGAGAAGACAAACATAACCAGCGACTCACACAAACGTTTTTTAAGTTCAATGTTCAGGTTGTATGCGCTAGCATACAAGGCTCGCAGGGGCAAATACTATATCTGCATCAACATGCTGACATGCTCAGAGAATCCCAAGTCAGTATCCATCATCAGCCCTAGAATATTTGCACACTTAGCAAGGGATAAGGCAACTCCATCAATATTAATATTCGCAGTAGCTCAATCAGCTACCTCTTACGTTTAACAGAAGAGCAGCATAGCTGATTGACCTGAATTAAGTTGCAGATTATGCTGCCTAGAGTAATTACTTATAGAGCAAAGATCGCTGTTTATCTGTGTAGCTGCCAAATGACTATCATCAGGATCAAAGCAGCGGATGATAAGAGTATCATCAGCATACACCTGTATGTTTGAATACAGTGGAAAATTGAAGATATCGCTTGTATAGATAATGAAAAGAAGAGGCCCAAGAATAGACCCCTGCGGTATACCGGACGTAACACAAGTAGGATTAGATACAGAGTTATTTTTGCAACTTTTTGACGACAATTGCAAAGATAATAACCAAAGAACGACAAAGCCATATCATCCAAACAGTAATATCGTAATTTACCAGACAGGCCTATGCCTATGGTCGATTGTATCGAACGCCTTAGAAAACGCCCTAATGACATTATCCGTCAAATTAAGTAAAGCAGCTATAGTACTATACCCCTTTCGAAAGCCTGATTGATTATTTGGAATGATATTGTTACATAAAAAGTATTGGTATATACATTTGGTTGTAAACTGTAAAATTACACCTGACAATTTTTGAACTTAGGACTTTCTCTGTAATTACGTCAGAGCCAGGCGCTTTTTTTAAGGTTTAGTCTGTTTTATAACATTTGCGACTTCTTGTTTTTCATTGGTGCGAGTCCCACTGTAGTATTTCCTGAATTGTTTTTTTCTTTTTATACAGTATACGTTCAACAAATGATAAGTGAATGTACAAGCAAGTTGCCTTTATACAAGTTCTGATTGGCTAACGCCGTTTTAGTTTTATTGGTTCTGTTCATTCGATTGTTGTTTACTTATAGAAATTAAACTTAATATTATTGGTATTTTTGTAAATATTATAGGCAATGATATTCAAAATAACATAACAGCATTACTCAAACATTGAGGTTCAATAGCAATCATTTGCCAAGGAATATTTCAGATTGAAACAAGCATAATATTAAGCTATAGCTAATATAAGAATTAAAAACTAAATTAGTAAATCACTATTCAAGAGGTATTGAGAATTTCAAAAAAAAATGTAGTCACATTTATTAGCATGAAGCAATATAAAATTACAATACTGTATATTCATAACCTTATCAATCAAACAGGTAGATTTGTCACGTACGCAAAATTAGTCACGTGAACAAGCGTCGAGATTAAATCAGTGAAATTAAAATTCGGGCAAAACTTAATGTAGCGAGTATGCCGAGTATGATAAAACAACGGCGACAATTATTTAAAAACATTTGAAATAATTTATATACATTTTTTATGCTAATTTTAATATTAATTTAATTAATATTATATCGGGTTCGAAGCTAAAACAGTATCAGTCAATCACAGTTCGTATAAAGGACGCCTTCAATAAAAAAAAAGGTAATTATTTATCACGGCGTCATTTCATTTTGATATGTAAGATGCGGCCTGATTAAATAGAGAAACAAATTGATAGGTCCCGTCAATCAGCCACGACTAGATGCCAGAACCTTCGACAGGAAAAGATACCTGTAGTAAAGTTGAATAAAATCCAATTTTGTATATATATTTAGATGGTAGCAATTTAAATATATATACAAAATTTCGTTATTATCATAGAAAAAAATCTAAATAAATTCGTTACCGACATCAGGTGAAATAGTAAGCATAACTCCTAGAGCGAGTAAGTTTGAAGAACCCCAGAATTAAATTTCATTGCTAGAACAAGCTAGAAGTTTAAGCCAACATACCGATTTAGTAATCATTTGAGAAACTACCTGACTAGGAGAATTCCAATCAGTATAAGATATTTTGTACGTTAAGTACTATTACAATCGATTTTAATTATATTACACGCTCTTCGTGCTCAACTGTTAGAATCACCATTTGCGTGGTCATTTAACGAATTATCCTTATTTGCTGTTTTAGTGGGTGCTATCTGGTTTGAAGCAGGTGTCAAATTTTCTATGATGCTTAATGTCTGTGTGCGATGAAACTGAATTAACACAATTACATAAGTATATGTAGTTTGACTCGGACTTGGAATTGAATACTTAAACTGAGGCATTTGGTAAGACGCTAACTAATGGTAACACTTTATTATACATACTTTTCTAAAAGCGATAATATTACAAACATTTGATTTCACTTAGCACTTTTTAATGATATTTTATATATTTCAGATTTGCAATTTACCAAAATAAATGGCAAAATGAGAGGATTGCAAATCGAGTAACCCATTATACTGGCAATATTATTAATTAATTATTAATGCTTATATATACAGGGTTGCTCATTAGTGCGTCAAAGTCCAATATAGGCGTTATTAAATAGTACTGAAGAAATTTATTTTATAAAAAGTGGCACAGTAACAAAAAGCACACATTTTGAAAATAATTTGAATTATACAGGGTGACGCGTTAAAATGGCACACATCCGAAATATATGTTTTTTTAATGAAACACCCTATATATCTTTTGTTTTTCCTTATCTACTTTAATTTGTGTTTTCACCGATACCTGGGGTTTTGGTTTTGGTGACGCATTGTTGAGTTATTAACGAAAAATATAAAAAAATGGTAGCGACAATGTTTACCATAATAATTCAATGCGGTAGTATTACGATTATCTAAGACAAAATTATTTAGTAAGTATGCAGCCAAGGGATGTGTTGAACCTACAAAATAATCAAACATTCATTTTATTATACAGGGTGTTTGTTACGATGCAATCAATTTGGCTATCGTCAAAGAGAGTTTACTGATTTTTTTCAAATGGAAAAACCCATATATTATGAAATTTTTGGAATGATGCGTTAATTGCGATTATTTTTTGTTAATAATGTCCTATACCCAAACCCAATAATTTCGGAGATATTTTTAATTTTTCATTACAAACCGATAAATTGTTTGTTTAATGCTTTTACATAAAATAAATAAAATAATATTTAAAATGCTTCACATTGGAAGTTATTATTTCTAAATACAAATATATTTATTCCTCATGAATATTTTCTTTAATAACTTTTAATAATTATATAATTAATCGATTTGATATTTTCAGTAAGGTAGTTTGATCCCTTAAGTTTATTTATATACTTCTTTATCTTCATATGCACTTTGTGGCGGTGATAATATATATATATATATACCCGTTCTTATTCGTTTCTTACGTCACACGCGCAAAAATAAGAGAAGAAAATCCTCCTGCCTCCCAGAAACCATCTATCAATGACCGAGCCAGCTTCTTTTCTGGTAGCGTCGGCGGCGACTGAGTTCTCCCTCGAGGTCTCGCTTCAAACGTCAAGACAGCGCTGCTTTTAAGCAGACGTTATTAGCGAAGTAATAACCTGATAGGGTCCCCGAGGCATCGTACTCATAGTTTTTGATGTTTATTACTTAGGAAGTGGATTAACTTTACATATTTGATGGGGGAGCCCCCGCCAGCCGGTGTATACAAACCGTAAAGTGTCAGAAATATGCCGTGTTCTCTCCACATCGCACGGTACATATTCGTGTATATTCTTCCCTCCGCTCGTCGCGGCACATCGTAAAATGTAATGTATATTGTCGCAATTTGAAGATGTATATCGGCCCTTAAGTGGGGCGCCAAATAAATATATGTGTACACCACTGAGCGCGTGTGCATTAAGTTTTAGGATATTGCGGATGTTAACGATAGCGCTTCGAAATTTGGTTTAAATGTATATATACAAGTTCGTTCAAAATATTAGAACCATATACATTGTGAAAAAGCAAAACAATATGTTATATGACATATATCATATTTTGCAAATACTACAGAAAGAGAAGTAATGTATTAAAAATATATTTATATAAACAGGAAGTATTCACTTTTTTCTTAGCATGTGCGTATAGATGAAGATGTACAGTAGGCACTCGATAGTGTGAATCAAATGAAACAGTGGTTGTTCACATTATCGATTTATTCATGTTAACGAAGGTTCTATGTACGTACAATTAAGACAAATTTGCATATGTACTATGAAGATGGGATCAACCTGAAGTGCCTATGTACGCAGAAGGTTTAGAGATTTTCACAATGAATTCTCAATGGTCCAATTATTTTTTTCAAAATAGCGGGTGGCACCGTTTCTTCACCATACTTGCCTGAAACTCTGTCTAAATTCAACAGTTTTTACAATTTCAGGATTAGTTGATTACTTCGTCTCTAATAGTCAACTTTTTCAAGGTACCGGACATATTCATGTCGTTTCCTACTACAGCAGATGACGATGAACTATGACTGTTTCTGTAGTACAAAGTCTAGTTATATTTTGGTTCATCAACTTGATCAGTGGAGTGATATTAGGGGGGAGGAATGTTGATAAATTTCCCCGTCCTCACTTTGTAACTCATCTTGATTTGGATGCGATGGCGCGTTATCTAGTAGAAGTAAAGCTTTTATTAGGACAACTTTATGCTTTAGAAACACTTTAACCTACAAAAAAAATGATTTAAATTTAAGATTTAGGTTGTAGAAACTAGTGTTTGAAAATGCTAGAAGTCATCCAAACTGATTTTGAATGTTGATAATCTACAGGACATTAGAAAATTTTTAAATGATAATGTAAATATGGTTTCAACAAGATGGCGCCACTTATACACATCAAATGATTCAATTCAAGCTGTAAAGGACCTTGTTATACTGTTACATTCTTTTTCTTTTTTTAATAGTATTACTTTTTCTTTTATTACTATATTATTTTGTATTGTTTACGCTATCTTCTCCAATGGGAACATCAGGCAGAACCGGGAGCTTCGGAAGAACTGATGGTGTTTCCCTTTGGCACAGTTTTATAATATTATTGTTATCATTATTATTATAATATCCCAATAAGCTGATTTCGCGCATACGTGATGTTAACTGGCCACCACGTAGTCGAGACCTGAGTTTTCTGCACAATTGCTTATGGGGATTTCTTAAAGAGAGGGTGTACAAAAATAAGCCGAGAACATTAACTCAATTAAAGCAGAATATCACAGCAGAAATGACATCGGTGTTTCAAGCTGTGTGTCAACGTGTACTGAGAAATCTCTGCTCAAGATTAGAAGAGTGTCAGGAGCGTAACGAACGCCATTTAGTAGATAACACAATTTTAGTAAATAATTTTCCAATAACCGTAGATTAAAATCTTTTTATTTTTAATTCATTTTATTTTTACACTGGATTCTTTTGACATAATTATTTAACAAAATGAAGAAAGCCTATGTACTTCTGTAAAGGATATGATGAAGACTTTTTTTGTCAATAAAATGAAATAATTAGAGTGTCATTTTGTATTTGTTTTAAATACAACGATTTAAAACACTTAAATCTAACAAAACAAAACAGTATCTTTTAATTCTTTAGCAAAATAAAATTTTTAAAGTTATTACTCTACTGAAAACAAGTTGCAACGAATCAATATTTAAAGTCTGAGTATTTTTGGTAACGATAATTACGAAAATATTGTTTAAACAATTTTGCAATACCTTAACAGTAAGTATTGTTTAATTTACTTATCGTTCTCAAATAAAGTGTAATTAAATTGCTTTGAGTTTGCCTGGCCACATCTGTTTTCGATTTTTTACTAAAACTTTAATAAATTAATTATAAATTGTAGAACAAATTTTGGGCTATTTTGCAAGGCTATTTATTGGTATTAATAGTGATCTATGGAATTCATACTGATTTAAATTAACTGTGTTAATATAAGAAAGTTGTTTGGTGAACACAACTGAATTTATTAATAAAATTCACTGAATTCGTAAAAAAAATTGTGAATTATGTGACATGTTATACAAATTCACAAAAAAATTTCAAGGAGTACCTAGTCATGAAAAATATAAAATACGTTAAATTTGCTCATCAATAAATCCTGAGACACAAACAGACTCTTGTCATTTATTACTAAACAAAACATTAAAAGAATTGCTTACAAAAATATGACGTATTTCGTGTAATGTTATACATCTATTTCTATACTAATACCGGATGAAAAGCGATAAACAGAACATACATGTAAAACTTTCTCTTCCAAACTCGGTTACATATCCTTCAACAAAGTAAAACCAGTCGTGAGAATAGTTTTAGAGCTTTTCCAGTCTTACACTCAACATTTGCAACGGATCAGCGTCTAATGCAAATTTGGATTGTGACACATATATCTATGCAGTCCGACGAACTTTCATAGAAATTTTGCCTAGGTGTCGATTATTCTAATATACTTCTTTATCAATTATGTTTAGAAAACCAATTTTAATTTGCTATTTTTTCTTTTGAAAAGAAATTCGTTAGATTTTCTAGTGGCTTTCAATTATGAATTACGTAATTTATCAATCTTTATAACACGAGAAAAATTCATTATTAATATTATTTGCATTATAACAATAATACGCGTGAATGATTCTTTATGTGTTTAAAGCCTGAATCATTTTATCCTTGCGGAATAAATATCTAATAAACAATTTTTTAGCAATCAAAAAGATGATGATCATATTTCTTAATTTACAGAGAATTTTTAATGTATATGTATCAAAATACCAAAATATTTATATTAACAATTAGTCAGAGTAACCCAACTTCTTACATGCGCTGCCTTAATTCACATATCCCTTCTAATATCATCTTTCAAGAATTTGAATAAATAACTTTAAATTTACCATAACAAATATCATTATAAATGAATTATATGAATAAAAATGTTGTTATAACCTAAATTCACTGTTTACGCCAACCTTATTTGCGACACTTAAAGGGAACCCCCATTGTTTTTGAAACTTTGTTGTTCTTTACAATTTTATTATTCATTCAATGTTATAATACGACAATATTACTGTTAATTAAAAAAAAAATAGATAACAATGAAAATTAAATAGAAAATTTAAAATATTAATTTATTAGTGAATTGATATTTTAAATAAGTTTTAAGTAAACGAAGTAAAAAGCTTCTTGTTATTTAAAGAATTTAATATGGACAACGTAACATTTATTTAAATCAAATCTATATGTAATTTTCATTCAAATCACATGCTAGTTAAATTTGAATAGGTATTTTACTTGTTCAAACCAAAATGAATTAACTGTAGTCAATAAATTTAAATCAAGTAAAAAGGTGTCATGATTTAAATATGTTAGAATACATGGAAAATAGGTATTACCTTTAGAGAGTTATTTCCGCTTGAATTTGTTTATCGACGATTAATGCGTTTGAAACAATTTATTTTTTTATTACAATTTTATATATATTTTTATATTTTGATACAACTTTTGTTTGTTTAGACGTCTATTATTCTCTATTTATTAAAGCGAACACATATACATGATGGCTGCATTATTTTTCAACAAGAATGAGAAAGAATCAATGCATCTTAAGTCTTACTAAAAGTTTTTCTATTGCATCAAATTCCATGTATTTATATAGAACATATTGCTGTGACTCTTACAAATTGAGGTTTATATAAAATAATTTAAATTATTCAATCAATGAGTAGGTAAGAATCAAGCATGCATCCTAGTGCTAGGCCTTATGCTAGACTAAGATACAACAAATTTTCTGCTAGATAGTAGGTTAGGCAATTTTACATTTAACTAGCTCAGTTTGGAATGATTAAAGAAAATGTTCTCTCAGGAGCAGAAAATATAAATAAATTCTCCAATCAATTTGAATGCTCTTTAATTATCACTAGGTCAGGTAAATAAAATAAAATGCAAAATAAATCTTATCATCTAATTTATTAAAAATAAATATTAAAGAATGAGAAATTTTATATTACACAAATATATATATTTACAAAAAAATTAATATTTCAAAACATCATCTAAAACTACACATATCATAATCAACAAGTCAATATAATAAAGAAATTAAAATAAATGAAAGCATAACGTCGAGAAAATTTTATATTTTAAATATAAACGTGATTATCATGATTTATATTTGTCATAGATACATGTAAACAATCAACATCTTTAATAAAATAAAATTTATCGCATATGATGAATTCTACTGGAATATGAACAACCAAAAATTACGCAATTTATTATTTACAAAAAAAATATATAAACATTAAGGGAGTGGCTTTGCCCCAATTAGTCCTGCCTGGCGCCTTTGCTCACTCCCAAGACAGTACCATCAGAAAGCAAATTCACACTGGTAGGTACCCCAAAGTTCCACCCTACGAGTATGTTTTTTAACTCGTCGGACACAACCCGAACATACACCACCATGTGCTCACCCCTTAAGGTACATATATATATAAATTTTAAATTTAATAAAAATAAAATAAAAGTCTTTGTGCATTTAATTAATTAACTCAGCCCTGATTAGTTCTGCCTGGCGCCTTTTCTCGCTCCCAACACAGTACCACCAAGACTAATTCGTGTTTTAAGGATTCACCAGGACTCCATGCTATGAATTAAACAACTACTTAATTCATCGCACACATCCCTGATCTATTACCCAACACGTTAATATCAAACACACAAGTACTATAAAATATACTTGATATACATAAAAGAAAATATATATATTAAAATAAAACTTTACCTCCTTTTGGGATTCCAATACAAAACACCACTCAAAAAAAATTGGTACAACACTATACACACATTTATAACAAACATTATCAAATCACCTTAATTCTTCGTACATCACTTCAAACTCATCCATTATTTAAATTTCGATCACTGTTCAATTATTCTGTATATACATAAAACAAAATTATTAGCCACAAATCCTCTAATCTGATAAATAAAGTAGTAAAGAAAAATCTTTATAATAAAATAAAAAAAAATTATTACGCTATTCAACTTAATCATTACAGTCACTAAAATGTTTTATCATAATGCATGGTGTAGTAACCCTACATATAAAACAAAACATTCTAGAAAAATAAAAAAAATTCAAAGTTATAATTAAATAAAACTGTTCCGTACATAAGTAATTATTTCCAAAAATATTTACAAATCTCAATGTAAATTGTACAGTACGACTATTACGGAAAATATTACAAGTTTTAATTATTATTGAAAATTTTATAAGTATCGAAAAATCTCTTTGAAAATATTCTAAGTTCAAATTCATGAATAAACTTTTAAGTTAATATAACATTTAGGAGGAAGAAGAGGTTTTCACCTACTCCTTTTTTCCTCTTTTGAGTGCGGTTTACACCAAGCAACTCTCGGTTTCTCCACGGTCCCGGTCTTATATAGATATTTCTCTTCACAAAAACGCCCGGTTCAGTTCGGCAGATACGATTCCACTTCCAGAAATACATAGCTGCAGTGCTGCACCACTCAGGAAAGCAGCGTATTAACAATCTTTGAAAAAGGTAAACAAATATGTAAATATAAACTTGTTTACACGTTCATGACTCATCCGATGCATCTACCGAAAAATATTGTTTTCGCCGAGCCACACTATCGATCTCTCCCGGTAACAGTATTCTTCGTGCGGGAAAACACTTGCTCGTTATTCTTCACGTAACATTTTATGCTTATTTTAATATTATGACTTTTATAAAAATTATAATAACATTCTCATATTATTTAACGTAAATAAAAATTAAATTTTGGCAAAATATTGACATAATGGATATTTATATACACATCATGATAAAAATAAATAAAATAACAATTAATTAAATTAAATCTTGAAGTGATCTTGATTATGTCTATTTATAATATACCACCAAACTCAAGGTCACTGCAATATGTATACATAATTATATTTTGTGATATATTGATTTTAAGTAGGTATTGTTAATTTCTTTATCTTAAATTAAACATTTACTTCTAATACTTAAATATATTATTTCTAACTTCACTCCTCGAAACACAAACTGATCTAAATAATTTCTTGTATTTATATATATTTTGGGGTTCTTCCACTTTGCCGATTCTATTGTAATGCATCGAGAATACTGATTCCCATTTCTGAGGGATGTGGTTTTTCCAATAACAGCAATCGTGAATGCAAAATGTTCTCCAATCCACCCACATTAACATACAGGGTGAGGGAAAAGTATGGATACAGATAAATATTTTTAAAACGATTTATTGGAACTCGCTGAAATTTGGCACACTGTTAGAAGGATTTAGACTCCAAAAACAGAAATATTTTTTTGTACGAATTCAATTTTGAAGAAAAGTAAAACCAAGTTAGCTTTGAAAATGCTGACGTCAGCCTTCTGTCATTTGCATATTATACAAAAATTAAGCTTATGCGAAATAATTAGTTTAAAATGGTGCATTTACGAGAAAAGGAGCGTATAGAAGTCCTGATGATGGTTGGATATGGCAATAGAAGACGAAAGAGACAACTTTATAATGAAATACCTCTAAATCGGTAGACAATCTGCAGAACAACGGTTTCAAAACCTTTAAGAAGATTCAATGAAACTGGAGCACCAAAAATCGTGTAAAACCCGGACGACCGAAAGCTCTTACAAATAAAGAAAATTTTTTGATTGTCATATTATATGTAGAAGAAAATTAAAAAAACTTCTCTACACCAGTTGGATCTAAATCATAATATGAGTAGAAGATCTATACACAATATAATGAAACGCGAAAAATATCATCCCTATTAAATCCACCTGTTACAAGAACTGAGTGAAGATGATTTTAAGCGCAGAATGGAATTTTCCAAAACAATGATGAATAAAATATATCAAAATGGTAACTTCATCAATCGCGTTCTCTTCTCTGATAAATCAACTTCTTGTTTAAAATGGGAATGTTGACCGCCATAACCATTATAACGATATGTATTGGTTTGACAGAAATCCGCACTGAATGGAGCAAATTCATATGCAGTATCCAAAAAAAAATGTTTAGTCTAGAATCATTGGTCGGAATATTATTGGCAACAAAATGTTGTTCCCTGGCTCAGAGAAATATTCCCAAACTGCAATAACCGAAATATGTCAGCAGAAACCATATGGTTTCAACAAGGCTCATTTTGGTTACGTAGTACGCCAATATTTAAACCAAACATTTCCAGATGGATAAGATGGATGGGCACAACTGAATGACCAGCTAGGTCACTTGATTTGACCCTACTCGAATTTTTCCTGTGATGTCATTTAAAAAAATCAAGTTTATTTAAACAGACCTTTAAATATCGCAGATTTACAAGAAAGTAAAGGAAATGAGTTTTGGCATAATCTTTCCTCATACTTTGATTGACACTTTTTTGAATTTTGTTCAACGCATTCGTTACTGTCAAGACGTCAAACGAGAGCATTTTGAGCATATTTTGCTGTAATATGAAATATAAATTTCATCTTTCTTAAAATGTAAAAGGGTCAATCTTAATAAAATGCTTTATTTTTACTATTTTTGGTCGAAGTGAGGTTGTCAAACAGTTGACGCAAAAGCTGACTTAGTTTTACTTTTCCTCAAAATTGAATTCGTAAAATAATTATTTCTGTTTTTATGCAAATTAAAGCAAGCATATGTTACATCATTGAAACAAGCACTCTTTTCAAAAATGTTACATTTGACATCAGTGCTATTTAAAAAACATCAATTTAGCCTTGTATCTTGAAAACAAATGACGATGTAGAACTGAAGAAAATCTAAAATGATGGAGTCTAAATCCTTCTAACAGTGTGCCATATTTTAGCGAGTTTCAATAAACCGTTTTCAAAATATTTAGCATTATACATATTTCTTCCCCCAGCCTGTATATACGATTTGGTATTCTGCCAATAAAGATTATATACGAAACATGTGCTATTAATTTAGTTTTTAAGTAACACTTGCGTTTCTAATTTCGGTTTATTTATATGTGTTATTTATATAAGCTATTATAGGTGATTATACCATTTGACAGATACTCTCATGGTACCCACTTAAAGGCTGATTTTTCCACTCTGATTATAAAGTCACTGTAGAATCTAGAGTGGCGTCATAGTATACAAATATCTAGAGTCTAGATATTTGTATATTATGGCGCCATATAGTATAACTAATGCTCTTTTAAGAAATATAAACAGCTTGAATGTAGGGGAAGGGGAGCAGAACCGGGCAGCTAAGAATAATAACTCGTAAAACATTTGTTTATTTAGTTCTTGTATTTTTAATACTATACAGGGTGTAACAAAATAAGTGTAAAGCATTTCAGGGGGTGATTCGTTAGCGAAAAAGAGATAGGGTCTTTCATATAAAAAAACTTCAATGGAGCATCCCTTGTTAAGATACAGCCCCATAATGGGGTACATAAAATTTGTTTTACAATTTTTCTCACAAACACTAAAAATGTAATTTATTTCCAATGTAACTTTTTGTCTGATTATTTGTTTACCATTTAAAAATCTATTTCCAATACCTTGTTTCATTCAAAACAAAAAATGTCTCTTGAATTTTTTGCCCAAAAGTATTCAGTTCGCAGCAAAAAATTATTTTACGAACAACTACAGAGATACATCGTCATAAAACGAAAATGTAAAACTAATTTATTTAGTAGGCCGCTAGTAGTGGTATCACGCTGTCAGTTTGTAAATTTTTGAAATTGAATTAATACTTAATTGTGTGTCGTTGTTTTTTCACTTGTTATTAAAATGGCATACACAAATGAGGAAATGGCTGATATGCATTACGTTTACGGTCTGTCGCAGGGGAATGGGTTAGAAGCTTCTAGAAGATATACTGAAATGTATCCTCAACGGCAGCTTCCTTCGCATAGAATATTTGCCCGACTTCATCAACGATTACGAGAATGTGGTTCATTCGACAAAAGAACGCAGGATTGTGGTCGTCATCCAGAAGTTAGAATAACACATCTTGAAGAAGCAGTACTTAATTTGGTTGAAGAACAACCTACTAGCAGTACTAGAAAGATTGCTTTCGAGTTAAATGTTGATCATATGACGGTATTTCGAATTTTAAAGGAACAACTCTTATACCCTTACCATCTGCAACGAGTACAGGCACTGTTACAGCGAGATTTTCCGAACCGTCTTGAATTTTCCAATTGGATGCTGGAAATGATTAGAAGAAATCCTGACTTTCTGAAGACGATCGAATTCACAGACGAATGTACTTTTTCTCGGGACAAGATAATTAATTTTCATAATAACCACATATGGGCTGATGAAAACCCTCACGCTATTGTACAAGCTAACCATCAAGAACACTTTTCTCTTAACGTGTGGCTCGGAGTTATTGGGGATTATTTAATTGGCCCTCATTTTCTACCTCCTCGATTAAATGGTGAGGCATACACTCAATTTTTAAGAGAAGTGCATCCAGTACTGCTGGAGGAAGTTCCTTTGGGCGTCAGAAGGGATATGTTTTTTATGCATGATGGGGCTCCCGTCCCCCTTTATGGGGCTGTATCTTAACAAGGGATGCTCCATTGAAGTTTTTTTATATGAAAGACCCTATCTCTTTTTCGCTAAGGAATCACCCCCTGAAATGTTTTACACTTATTTTGTTACACCCTGTATATGTCTTATGTAAAACAATAACGTTAAATTAAATGGATACATGTATTATAGAAACAACAAAAAAGGTAAAAACCAAGATCTTTCAAAATACTTTTCTGCCCCGGGGGTAGGGGCAGAATCGTATGGTAAGAGGGGCAAGAGCGTGTATGGTATATTAAAGCTTGAATTCACAATTTCTATGGACAAAGTCATCCAAATCGTTGTTAAGCCATCCCATACATCCCTCATTTGCCCAAAATGGCTTTCCATTTGCTGGACATAGGCCTCAAGCTTAATTTCTTGTTCTTTTGATAAAACACATTTATGCTTTCCCCTTCCTAAAAAGAAACTTATTATATTGCATTACAAATAATTTATTTGAACGTTATTTACCTTCAGAAGAAGCCACTTTCAACGAAGATCCGTTCTTCTTCATCTTCTTTATCCTATCTTCCAAAGTAGATTGCGAAACGTTGTATGTTTTAGCAGCTTTCTTGTACCCTATTGCCCCAGATCGAACTTGCTCTATTACTTTCGATCTTCATATCATCAGCAGACCAATTCTGTCGGGTAGATTTCCTTTTGTAATTGCGTACCATTTTCTATCATTTCTACAAAACATACAAAGTTATTAATACGTTAACTGTTATGTCGAATATTGACAACATGTTCATTGCATATGGGGCACAACCAGGTACTGTTCGATTTTGCCCCTTCGTTTCTGCCCCAAGTGCTGCAAATTTACAAAAAAATATTATGTCGGTTAAACATAAACGTCAAAACACTTCAGAACTGCGAGCGTGTTTACAAGAATGCACCATATCTAGTGCTGTAACTCAGAATATTATTATTAATTATTTTATAGGTTAATTGTAGAATCATTGAAAATAACGCAAAATAACATCCCTTACCTATTAAAACACGTTTTTTCACTTTTTATCCTTGCTATAACAACGTGAACATTCAAACTTATGGTCGACACTGGGGGTAATTACTTGAACAAACATGAGCTCACTGCGTCTGGCCCATGCGCACAGTCGTCATAACAATGCCTCGCTACCCGGCTCTACCCCCCCCCCCCCCCCCTCCCCTACTAGACGATTATAAATTTTATTATTTATTATAAAAATATATGGAAAGTAGATGTTAAAATACTAACCATTACAATATCTTGTCTGTTTGTATGTTACAAATATTCTAAACTCAAGGTAAACCCTCACAAATCCTTACAATGTCTAATTGCCTCGCATGGAACGACGTCGCCCTTAGCAGCAACTTTAATCACCATCACTACCGTCCTCTCTTCTAATAGATTATTATTATTATTTCGGCGTCGCAGATAAGAGAGATGGTTTGGTTCGGTACCCCTTCAGCGATCCCTAAATTAGTCGACATAATTAACCACACGACTATGCCACAGCAAGAGAGGCACAATGGACCAGAAACTGTCGAGGCCCTTTGTTGCCCGTCCACCTCAACGTACACGTCATATACACGGGGGGATTGGACTGACGATGCCTCCGTAAAATCAACCAGTCGGCCTGCATCAACTACGAAACCGTGCGCGCCCTTGTCACATCTAAGCCTCTCGAAAGAAGCGGCTTCTCTTTCTCGAGTTCTTATTTCGCCTGACAGTGTGGCGTTATGGCGGTAATTACGCGGTCTCATTATGAGGTGTCGTTATCTATTTTGAGACAGTGAGAAATCACCCGCGAAAGAGTACGCGAATCGCTCGTTTGCCATGCTGAGAGGTTGTGTGTCCCATTAAGAATGTTTCTTCTGTCTCGGCTTTTCCTTTGCATCAAACTCGTTACGTCTAAAGTTAGGTAGTGTCAGGAGCTGATGATAAAAGTAGTTCAAAGGATCTGGTAAATATGTTATTTTATGTTTTTAAAATGTAAGTTTTTCTCTCCCCCTCAAAAGCGCTCACGGTCAATTCAATGAAATTTTTGTTGGAAAAATACTTGCAATTTTACCTCTCATTAGCGGTCATACACAGTTTTGCCAGCAACGACATGTAATGAAAACCCACCAATCATTTATAGAAAATTTCCCAGGTAGTGTGTATTAATATACATGTTATATATTAATATTAACATATTAATCAGTAAAACTATTAAAAATACATACATGCAATTCAATTCTACACTAAATTTTTTAATTCGCGGTCCACCTATAAATTTTAAAGCTGAAAGTGGGCAATTCGATTGGTTCTTTTTGTGCTTTAATGAGAGACTAATTTAATTAACAGTCATTTTTAGTCATTCGAAAGTTGCATTTTGTATATTTTCCACGCTTTTTATTCTTTGTTTCCTCTGTTCTTGTATTTATACAACAAAATAGTTCTTTTTAGAACTCTTAGACCGTTTATTTAGTATCTACCATAATATATCATAGACCCAATGCCGAGTACAAGTACAAACCTATCTATTTCTTCCGGAGGAAACGCGGCCCTTTTGATCACTTGTCCCTTATTGAAAAGCAAATAATTCTCAATACTTATAAGAAGCTGAGAATTGAAAATACAAAAAAAAAAGTACAAGGGAGATAGCATTGCAGATAGTATCCACAACAGGTAATATTGTATTTTTGGGTTATGTGTTATGTGTCTGAATTTAGCCAAATTCTACTATTGCAGGTGTTGCAAGACGTACAGTTTTTAAAGTTATAAAGGAATATAAGTCCAAGAAAGCGCTTACTCATCCCAAGCAAAGCTCTGGTAGACGCTCATTAGTCAACAACTTTGCCAAAAATGTAAAAGATGCTGTAAGACAAGTAATACAAAATTTTTAACGAAATTCAAAACTATTCCAATATACTATTACTAGGAGAAAACACTTAATTCAAATAAATTAATTGATCAGAGACCATGCTCGTTGTGGCGTCTCAGATCAATCAATATTTTCCCCAAAATACTCAATTAATTAGTGACTATGCTTGTCGTGGCGTCACCAATTAATGAGATCCACAAAACCAGGATGCAACATAATTGTGTGAAGCAGTACATTCACTTACCTTTAATAATTATTATTAATCGCTTATGATTAATAATATGTCCAGATGTTGCCCTCGAAGTAGACTGTTGATGTTATTTATATTGTGACCCACCCTGTATCTACGTATCTAGCTCAGATTATTAGTAAGAGCATGAAATTACACAAAGATGTTAACTAATGCCCGTTGCGCCACCCAAGAAAACAAATTAATTAAAACAATAACAATTTATTTAATGAAAACAAGACAAAAATGGTTAGAGTAAATTTAGTACATGAATGAAAATAATTATAAAATCTTAAATTTGACTTCACCAATATGAATGATTACTTAATAAACAAATAGGACTAATTTTTATTGTTGTTGAAGATTTACATAACTTCCACTAATCTTATTTAAATCTAATAATTATTAATACTAAAAACAAAGAAAACTAAATTTTAGAGAGACGGTACATACAGAAAAGTGAAACAATAAGAACAGGTTAATCTAATAAAATTAATTGGTCAAATTCAGTAAAACTAATTAATCAAATATGGTGCACCATTTATCTTGAAATTTCTATAAACTTGATATTACAAATATTAAAGACTCTACAAATATTTAACATATTCAAAATAATTTGACCAGAGAAACAATAAAACAAAAATAAAATAATACTGACTATTACAAAACACACAAATTTCAAAGAACATATACAAATTTAGACAAAAACACAAAGATTTAATGAACATAACAAATTTAGACAAATACAAAGACTCTTGATTGATCGTGCCTTGTGCACAATAATTCTTAACTTTATTAAACAAACATATAACTTTCAAAATTTCTAACAGCCTGGTAGTTGCACAAATATCTTATCACACGTAGTACAAGAATAAAAACTCCAAATACCTGGAAATGCAGTGTTTCCGTACGTCAACAAAGATTGTTCCCGGACGCCTATCTCTGCTGCCGCTACCGATGGTGTTTAGCGGGCCCTAAGTCGATGGTATCGATGAGATGTCCCCTAGATCCGGCCATCGCCGTGAACTGAAGGACGATTGATACTCCAACAATCCCAGGAAAGAAAATTTTTAAATTATTAACTATTAAGGCCAGGACAAAAAAAATATTTTAATTATATATATATAAATAAAAGGAATTATTGCGGATACATGAAATACAAAAAAGAGAAAAATATTGGGTAAATTCCGCTGTAGAGCAACCGTAGACACGTGTTTCTGACTCATTGGTCGTCATCGGTACGGTGTAGCCAAGGAATAAGGTGGGATAACCTTGGAGATGTATGCTAATCGGAAGACCATCAGGAGACAGACCACCGTACCGATGACGACCAATGAGTCAGAAACACGTGTCTACGGTTGCTCTACAGCGGAATTTACCCAATATTTTTCTCTTTTTTGTATTTCATGTATCCGCAATAATTCCTTTTATTTATCTTTCCTGGGTTCTCGGATGGCACGCAGGTTGACATTGTCTTCCTCGTGGCGACGTTAGTTGTTGTCCTCAAAACTGAGGATCTTCTAACTGAAGCTACAAATGGTGGTCTGTCTCCTGATGGTCTTCCGATTAGCATACATCTCCAAGGTTATCCCACCTTATTCCTTGGCTACACCGTACCGATGACGACCAATGAGTCAGAAACACGTGTCTACGGTTGCTCTACAGCGGAATTTACCCAATATTTTTCTCTTTTTTGTATATATATATATATATATATATATATATATATAAACTTGGAAAGAAGTCTCTGCTGTCTGAATGAAGAATTAAAAGGAATCGTTAGGGGATCCAGCATAAAAAACATCTACAGTTACAAAGTTCTTTATTTATTGCCAATATTTCGCATTACAAACTAATGCTTCTTCTGGGCTTAACTACAATATTAATATGAATTACAGTATTGAAATTTAAAGTAGTAATAAAATAATCTATTTAATATTAAAATTGACTCACAATTTGAACTTTTTTGAGAGAGAATCGCATCTGACTATGACCTATGTTGTTTTACGCAAATCGTTTCAGATAACATATTAAAAAACTTTTTTTTTAAAAAACTGGTACATATAAATTTAAAAAACAGATAAATGTGTTAATAAAGTATTAAAACGGACAAGAACATGTTTACCCATTGACAGGTGACAAATCAATGAATTGATCTGTAAGGGACAACCGTATCCAAGCTGCCTACAACTTTAATATGATATTGATAACCTAATGTGTTCAGATTTAGATTTGTTAAAAGAATTAAAATATACAGTGCATTTAACTATACAGTGTGACTAGAAAATGAAGTGTTTATAATTAATATGGTTAAGTTAAGTTAAATCCATTAGTTATGACAATTAGTAATTTGTATAAATTAGTCTTGTATAACTTATTAAGGAAATGGCATTTTAATTTTTGTTGTTTGAATTGATAGTGATATTAGTTTTTGTTAAATGAAAGCAAATAAGAATAAACGTTACTTAATCTATCTATGTCCGATCTGAAGTTCATAGAATTATCGTTATTATTGATTTCAATCATTTCCAAAAATTCCCTAGATTTCTTGTGCCTCTCAACACACAAAATCTGAGTGTTATCATACATGGGTTGGTGATTAAGTCTGAGACAGTGTTGTGCCAAAGCACATCTCTGTTTTTTAGTGTTAATATCGCTTTTGTGTGTTCTGAGGCGAGTTTTCAGCCATTTCATTTCAGATTACCATTCATAGAAAATGTTACCTATAAAATCACAAAGGTCCTTAGGTGTGACAATGTCAAATTCGGGTATTATGGTGTGCTTGGTGTAGACAAATTTTTCTCGAAAGTCAAAGACAAAGACAATAAAGAATGTCGTTCCAACATAGTATATTCTATACCGTGTAAAGATTGCGATGAAGTTTACATAGGAAATACGTCATCGTGGCTGAAAACTCGCCTCAGAACACACAAAAGCGATATTAACACTAAAAAACAGAGATGTGCTTTGGCACAACACTGTCTCAGACTTAATCACCAACCCATGTATGATAACACTCAGATTTTGTGTGTTGAGAGGCACAAGAAATCTAGGGAATTTTTGGAAATGATTGAAATCAATAATAACGATAATTCTATGAACTTCAGATCGGACATAGATAGATTAAGTAACGTTTATTCTTATTTGCTTTCATTTAACAAAAACTAATATCACTATCAATTCAAACAACAAAAATTAAAATGCCATTTCCTTAATAAGTTATACAAGACTAATTTATACAAATTACTAATTGTCATAACTAATGGATTTAACTTAACTTAACCATATTAATTATAAACACTTCATTTTCTAGTCACACTGTATAGTTAAATGCACTGTATATTTTAATTCTTTTAACAAATCTAAATCTGAACACATTAGGTTATCAATATCATATTAAAGTTGTAGGCAGCTTGGATACGGTTGTCCCTTACAGATCAATTCATTGATTTGTCACCTGTCAATGGGTAAACATGTTCTTGTCCGTTTTAATACTTTATTAACACATTTATCTGTTTTTTAAATTTATATGTACCAGTTTTTTAATAAAAAAAAAGTTTTTTAATATGTTATCTGAAACGATTTGCGTAAAACAACATAGGTCATAGTCAGATGCGATTCTCTCTCAAAAAAGTTCAAATTGTGAGTCAATTTTAATATTAAATAGATTATTTTATTACTACTTTAAATTTCAATACTGTAATTCATATTAATATTGTAGTTAAGCCCAGAAGAAGCATTAGTTTGTAATGCGAAATATTGGCAATAAATAAAGAACTTTGTAACTGTAGATGTTTTTTATGCTGGATCCCCTAACGATTCCTTTTAATTTTTTATATATATATATATATATATATATATATATATATATTGTGTTGTCACTGGATTCCGGGTTTTCTTCCGCGTTTCCACTGCTTGGTCTTTGGAAAGACCGATGCTGGTTTCTTGACGACGTTTCGGCAAAATCACACTTGCCATCTTCAGGTCTGCGATAACTGTCTGCTTCTGCTTCTTGTTATTCGTAAACGTTACGAATAACAAGAAGCAGAAGCAGACAGTTATCGCAGACCTGAAGATGGCAAGTGTGATTTTGCCGAAACGTCGTCAAGAAACCAGCATCGGTCTTTCCAAAGACCAAGCAGTGGAAACGCGGAAGAAAACCCGGAATCCAGTGACAACACATACTACTACCCGCGGAAACCTGAAAGAGAACATATATATATATTTTTTTTTTAAGATATATAAAATATAATATTGTCATTATAGGTACATGATGCGAAGCAGGAAGAGTTTATTGATAGATTTTAAAATGGAAAAAGTCAAACAATTACTATTGACTGCATTAGCTAATTTTAATAGTGCTAAATGAAGAAAGTGTATAGAACATGTAATTAAAGAGGAAGAAAAAATGAATTTATTAGATGGCTTAATTAACAATAACGTGGAATCATTTATCATTTCAACTGCAAGTCATATTGCTATAGATAGTAACAGCGAATAATAAATTAAACATGTGTATAATTTGAAGTTTTCCTATACTTAAACGTGTGGTCATGTAATGATATTTTGAAGCTTTCTTAGTTAAAATACTGATTAATGTATCCATGCTGTTCTGAAGCAATAAGACTACTGACTTGATGGTAGATGGCTCGATAGATGGTCGACTCAAAAACTTTAGCTATATTAGATAAAATTGATATGGGCCGATAATTTGCTATATCAGTTTTGCGCCCTTTTTAAACACTGGACATATTCTGGCCAATTTCCATACTTGGGGGAAAGTAGATGTTTTTAGTACAAAATTGAAAATTGATAACAGAGGTGCTACAAGTACTGTAGCGCAATCCTTTAGTAGGAAACTAGGTACCTGATCACAACCAGAACTTAGTGTTCCTGAGCGCCTTAATACTGGAAAGAACATTAGATTCGGAAAATGCATCAACGTCACTATTGATTCAGGACTGTCAAATGAGCTACCATCCCTGTGCATCCGACCAGGTATTCTAGACTTCTTTCAGGGTGAATTTACGAAAGACCAAAATGTTCTTGGGTTTTTGCCAATGGAATGCTCAACGCTTTCAATATGCCGCAGATACGCTCTCTTCACCTGTCACTTAACTAGTCCACGAAAATGCTTGAAATTCTGAAGGTCACTTGGACGACGATGCCTTTTATATATCTTAAAGTATTTGTACTTTAACTTGATATTTTGGACAATTTCGCGGCTGCTCGGATAACAACTATATTTGAACCCCATCTGACAACCATAAACCGGTACATATTGATCAAACAGATGATAAAGTATTTCATAGAAGCAGTTACAAGCATCATTAACGTCACTGTATGTGCTTAGTACTGTCCAATCTACAGATGTAAGCGCATTATAAAGTCCTGCAAAAAGACACCCGTAATGCTGGGTGATAAAGAGAGTCTTCATGAACCAATGGCAATGAATTCGTTGGCAGAAGATCTACAATAACTGCATATTTGCTCAACATGCCACAGAGGTCGTCGATAGGCAGGGCCAGGTAGATCTAACTAAAGCATTTGATCGTATTGATCATGGAATAATGTTGGATAAGCTGGAGAGATTAGGTTTTAGTGCGTCACTAGTAAGTTTCTTTAAATCCTACTTGCAACAACGGCAGTTTTTTGTGTCTTATAATGGTTTTGTTTCTGACACATGTCCGATTACTTCTGGTGTGCAGCAGGGGTCCAATCTTAGGCCTCTCCTATTTTTATTATTCATCAATGACCTTGTTGTGCAAATAGACTGCAGTACCTTAATGTTTGCCGACGACGTCAAGTTATATAAATTTATAAGTACATTGAAAGATTGTGACCAGCTTCAATCAAACTTGCTTACTGTCAATACTTGGTGCATTACTAATGGGTTGGACCTCAACATTTCAAAATGTAGGATCGTCTCCTACACTCGGAAACTGTCAGCTTTACATTTCAGCTACAATGTCAACTGCATTTGTATTTCCAGACGTGATGGCATCTGTGACTTGGGTGTTTATCTCGACTCCTTTTTGACATTCAATAAGCATGTCCAGGATGTGGTGGCTGCGGCTAGTGGGATGTTGGGTTTTGTCTTACGCAATACTAAATCTTTTACCAATATCTCAATACTCAAAACTTTATATTTCACTCTAGTCCGCTCAAAAATGGAGTATGCTGTACTTGTATGGAATCCGAAGTACGAAGAAACCCATACACTTTCATTGGAGAATATTCAGTGACGATTCCTAAAGTACTTATGGTATAAAGAGCATAACGTCTATCCATATAGACGGTTTTCACATGACATTTTACTGAAGGAATTTTCAGTTACTTCGCTTGAGGCTCGTCGTAGGTCTAACATTTTTATATAAATTACTACATAATCAAATTGACGCTAGTCTACTTGTCTCAAAACTTAATTTCCATGTACCTCGTCAATCTTCAAGTGATTCCGATACATTTTATATTAACCAGGCCAGAAGTAACTTGTTATCTCGCTCACCAATTCCATTTATATGCTCACTGTACAACGAAATTAGCTCTGAATGCGATATTTTTAATTGTTCCCTCAAGAAGCTTTTACAGGTGAATTCAGAATAATACTTTAAGTTGTTTAGCTGCCGATCTATACATTTATTTTTTCTTACGTGGTTGCGTTTTATCCTTATATTAATTGTGTATCTAGATTAATTAATTAATCATTCTTTTGTAATATATTGTACTGTTCTTTTATATAAGTACTATTGTGTATTGTAAATTGCCTTATTATTGGGTAAAACTGTTGGGCAATAAATATTTATTTATTTATTTATTTATTTATGTATAAATATTTTTAAAATTTGTTGTGCATTAGAAAATATACTTTACATTTTGTGTTAATATTTAGCAATATATTCTTCAGTTCTCTCTGTAAACATGAAAAACTATTAAAATACGTATTAAGTAAATCTCTGGTATTATCGTCGTTATTATTGCATATACAAAAATGTTTCAAATAAAACTTGTGTGACTGAGACTAAATTTTATTTGCATGCTATGAAGAACACAGTGGCGTGCTGATACAACGGTATAAAAAATAATGTTTTTTTTAAACATAATAATATTCCAAGTTATTTTCACAATCATTGATGCCTCATGACATAAATTCCAATAAACGGTCAATCTCTTCTTAAAATACCCAGTCGCGGCATATTATTATCTCATTTCATATGAGATCTGTGAATTCTGAGGTGGACATGTCAAAATTCCTCAACTTTTATATGTATTGTAACGTTTTCGGGTTCGCAATAAACAACTCGTGCAATTATTTATTTAAAAACAGTCTGTATATTTATATACTTAAAATTATATAACAATATAAAAATATAAAACTAACGTATCACACTTAAACTGCTATTAATAAATTAAAATTAACACTTGTATTTATTTACATCTATTACTAATATCTCTGTCCGTATTTATGTAACCCTTCTATTTATATAAGACGGCACTACTTATTTATTTCTTTGGCTACCACTCGAGACTGAACCCCGCAATGAATCATCGATCGGTGACCCAGTCGCCTTATGTACACCTGCATGAAATGTTCTCGAAATGTACCAGTAAGTTCGGTAATATACCAGTGGAAATCTGGACTCTTCCTTGCTTACGCCGTACATCTGTGAGATGACATATTTACGAGCTGTTTACATATCGTTTTTATACGCCGCGCCGAGATGATTTATGGTCCCTGGTTTTTGTCGTCGTACACTCATTTCGTTACAGTATGTTCTATTAGACGTATATCAACAAAATTAGGGGGTCATGGCAAAAAGATTGGGTCTCCTCTCAAAGATTTAATAGGTGTTTTTTTATTATGAGCAATTCAAATATATTAATATGTAACACAGTAGTACAATTACCTAATTCATGTAAAATATACTGTGTTGTTTTTGTACATTGCTCCGATGTAGATGACAGTAATTCTAGAATACAAGAATACCACATTATCTAATTCATTATTATTCTTGCATATTGAGTTCAATAATTTTGGTGTTGTTATTATATGCGAAATTATAAACATGACCAACAGAGGTGTTTTTCTTTCTATTCACGATATCCCACCATAATATCGTCAAAGAAACACAGTTGCAATGCAATTGAACTGACTGCGGGTTTTACTCAATTAATTTACAATATTTACTATAACATAACCACAGTTCGTACAAGTTTTGGCGAATATATTTCTTCAGTATGATTGTTTTTCTACAATTTTCATATGATGCCACAATAATATTTCTTCATTCGATAAGGGAAGTTAAATAGTTTTTCCATATTTAGAAAGGTACAATTATGAATGATAAAGACGTTTGTCGATTTTTAAACTATTTATACTTGTTTGACGATGTACAAATTATAATTAAATACTTATAGTAATAAATCTGTGTGATAAACAAACAGACCTAAAATTGAAAAATTATTTGTAATGCATGTGCAGTATTGACAAGCGACATAGCACTATGTTTTCTATTCAACAATATTCCAGCGAAGTTTTCCTTGTCTACACGCGTTATAGTATTATTATATAAATGAACGAGATTTTTCTAATACTGCTAACCTCAAAAATCGATCGTTAAGTAACGCCATCTATCCAAAGCATTATCAACTACTTAGTAATTGCGGAACATCTTTAAAATGACGTGCTAAAAATATGCAATTTATCAAGGTAAATTAACACTTAATTTACTACTGTTATTGACATTTGACTTATTTCACATTTCTTTTATCTATTATTTTTTTCAATGTAAATTCTAATACTAGAAACATGCAGCCGTTTCGTTTAATATGTGCTACATAATAATTAGTATAAATATCTGGAAGTTACGACATTTACCAAAACAAACTGATCTAATTTTTTCATGGAAAAAAAACGTGGCAGTTTTGGTCATTTAGTTCATACCAAAGTAATCTGTGATAAAACACAAGTAATTCTCAAGGTACTTCGGAAAATTACATTGTTTATCCGAAAAGTATATATTATAAGGAAAACTCTTGGTAAAATGGTTAGGTTATCATTCGAAATATTTAAATATTTGTAGATATGCAAAAAGAACATTTTTAAAATTCTAATGTAAAAATTGTCGACCTGAAGTGAAGCAGCATTGGTCACTAATATTAACAGTAAGTTCGAGTATGTAAATTCTAAAGTATTGGAGGGCTAATTTAGTGTTTAGTGTTTTTTTTTAAGAGGATATCAGAAAACAAGTGGGTTTGTTATGAATAATTGAACAATATCAATTTTTGCTGTAATTGTTACTAATTATTACTAATAATGTACCTTGTTATCATCGTAAAGTTGAAAACTGCCAACAAGACAGTAATTAATGTTGAAGCAAATCCTGTTCTGTCTTGAAATGTGTGTATAAAAATACAATAAGATTGGTATACGTAGTACCGAAGAGTGTCACTACTGCAAATAACAAAATTAGCAAATTGTAGTAGTGCCAAAGTGTAAAATAGTTCATCAAACAACGTACCGAAATATAAAGAAAAAATGAGTTTATAGAATATTACATTTTGTTATTTGTAAATATTCTATATTTCTTTTATTGTGACATACTGTGTAACAAAGTTATCATTCTATTATGTCGGGTGTTGTATAGCAAACTAAAAATTTCAACGTCTTCGCTGCGGATATAGGGGGGTTCTACTCAGGGGTGGAGCTTGCCAATACCCCACTACCACGTACTGTTTTGCTAAATGCTATAGTAAAAATCTAAATTGTATAGTTCCCAGTTTACAAGTACCGCCCTTATGGAGCGATGCATTCGAAATGACATACGTCTGATGCGTTAAGTGCTAATTGTCTTTTTTCAGGCTAAACATACTCTACGTAACGTAGGTGCTAGTAATATTTTGTATGATTTATTTAGTCTGGTGTCTAGGCGCCACAGGAATGTAGATTGTAAGTTTTTTTAGTCTGACATGTGTTCAATAAGTTAATATGTATGTAAGATGGAATTCTGATTAAAAGAAATATTACTTAGTGCCTATGAATACTATATAATAATAATAATATTTTGTTGAAAGGCACTAATGTCATCGTCTTGATTATCTTTTCCATTGGCCGTATTGAAAATCACAGGATAATTATTTATATCTATAGGTACTATTATAATACAAGGTGGCCGGCAAGGTATCCGAGAAACCTCGTACATGAATTCAATGACTAAAGGGGCCCACACACTGCGGTTTTGTTCCACAGACTTGTTCGTCGAACTAACGATTTATCAAATAAAATAGTCTCGCATATTTTTTTCCAAAAAAGATGCAGAATGACTGTACTTATAATATCATGTATTGAATGAAATTTCATTGCTTTATTATTATATATAAATTATTTAAAGTTTAATGTTTATTCATTATTATTATGTAACTACATCTGTAAAATAATAAGTCCTATTTATGTCTGTTCTTTATTTACCATAACACGAAGAGTAATGTAGTTAAATTTTTAAAATAAAAGATATCCTTTCCGAGCAATTTCTGGTTTACTTCAAATCTTTTTATAACTGTCCGAACACTGAATCGTTTGAGAGTAATTTTTTGCTAGGTCGTAAATTACTCTTTTGAACGCCTACCAGTCTGGTACAATCGATCTGTACAGAGGAAGTAGGCACCATCTATATCCATCTCATTTTCTATATTAGTTTTACATTATTTTTAACTCACTTATAAATGTCAGTAGTATTTTATCTTGATAAATGTAAAATAGTGGAAGAACTAAAAAAGCTAGTATTATTTATGAATCATATGTAATGTTTTTGTTTAAGTTTGTATTTATGTAAAAGTTATAAAAGCCTGCCAGAGAATGTGTACAATTTTATGAAATGTAAAATAATATAAAAAAATGTTTACTCAAATACCTACTCAAAACCGTAACAACGATTTCTGTATTCCGAATATCGCTCGTAAAGTGAATCCCCACCTAAACAAAGTAACTCCGCCCTGTCTTCGATTGCAAGGATATATCAAATATTTGACTGCAGGTGGCGTATTAAAGCAGTGCCAAAAATGCATTTCGTTCTTATCAAATTACACATTTATCTTAATAAATACGAAAAAATGTTGCTAGAAATTAATGTTCACAATAATATGTTATACGTCGGTACGCATTTTATTTTTCGATTATCTATTTATATTTAATTTTTTATAACAATTAATAAAAAATTGAAAAAACAAAATGCCTAGGGACGTGTAGATAAACATTATAAGAATATTTCATCTATATCATTTTTGCATAAAGTTTAATGATAGCCTGTAATCTGTAAATATTTGAAAATGTACCTATACAACACCCTTAACAAGAGATCATATAGACCCTTTGCTGTCGAAGAAATGTTTCCACAGACGTAAAGGAGGTGCAAGTAATAAAAGCTTCAAAATCTTTTAATACAGTTGAAATCTTCGATTACGTTAGTACCCCAACAATTTTAAAATCCAAGAAGTCGACTACAAAATCCAAACAAACATTTTACAACGTAATGGAACTCCAATCAGTTTTACCTTTTGAATTGTTAGAAAAAAATAGAAATCTAAGTGAACTTGTTATTCATGATAGTACTCAATAACTTAATTTTCAGCTACACTTTTTTAATTTTATTTTGTTCTATTTCATTATTCTAAAATTGTTAATATTAATTATTGTAAAGTTAATGTTTAATGTGTTATTTTAGAATTTATTTTAATAAAAATTGAGAAATGATTCTGTTTGGGTTTATTATTCTATTACTAGATGTCGTTACTTAAGGATCGATATTTTGAAGTTTGCAGAATCAATTTTAAAAACGTAAATCGAAGTTATGTGTATTGATGTCTGAGTTAGCAATACAGAGCGCGTTATTATACTTAACACATTATTTAAATTATTAATTAATGTGTGTTGTTTTAAAATAAATTATTATCATATTGGTTCTTATACATCATAACAATATGTCAATATGTATATTAGGAACAATATTGGGCGATGCAATATTTAACAACAAAGATCGTGTATATCCTTTAATGATTCCTGTAATGTACCCACGAAAATTCTAGACAATTTCACGTGCAGATAGATCTCGTCGTAACTTTGGAACTTTACAAAAGTTCCTTGGGCATGAAATAATGTGTCGCTAATTACAACGAGCTAAACCTAAAGCGACACACTCGTAATACCCCGCATTGTGTTCGGATAGAAACATTTCGTGGATACAGGTAGTAGCAGCAGTAGCAAGGTAATACGGTGTAATTGTGTCGTGGGTCGTGGAGACCGATAACACGACTGATGCCGTAGAGAAATGTAAAGGAGGGGTGAGAGGTGATTTGAAACTGCCGGGTCGTAGCCCAAGGCCACGCGCCGCCATCGGAACTAGGTTGGAACTCTAATTAAAACGGCTTTGATAAGGGTGAAAAGTAATATAACATAAAATATCGGGGGATTAAATATCGCAACTTCGGGCTATCAACATTCATTTTGTCATGTATTCAATGCGCTACCTTTTGTACACGCATGCTGACATACAACATGAAATTGGAATTGTGCGGATCACTGAAAACAACGCCCTAACTTTATCTATTACAGTTTTGTTTGATTTCGTGTTTTACGTCAACCATTTTACGGCTGCATTTGAAAAACGTTTTAGCGTTAAAGAAACGTGCCAAAAAATAGCATTTTTACTACAGCTTTTCGGGCGTTAGAAAGTAAAATATGTAAAATTTATGCTTTGAGCAGAAAAATAATGGTTTAACGAAGGGAGAGGGTATACTATCTCGCAAATTAAGTTAATATAGAAGTAGAAAATAAATTTAAAGTCTGTAGAGTCGCATAACTTGGATTTACATTGATGAATTTGATTCTAGTAACTTCAAAATATTTATCCTTAAGTAGAGTCATCTAGTAATAGAATAATAAAACCAAAAAGAATGAAATTTTTATTATAATAAACTTTTAAATAACACTTTAAACGTTAACTTTACAATAATTAATTAATGTTAATAATCTAAAATAATAAAATAAAACGAAATGAAATAGAAAGGGCTGCTGAAATTTGTTGAGTCGTTACAAGAATAACAATTGTACATACAATCCTACTTTTTCTAGTAATTCAAAAGGTAATACTAATTGGGAATCAATTATGTTATAAAGTATTAAGATTTTGTAAATTACCTCTTCGATTTTAAAAAATGTTGCGGAACTAACGCAATCGACGCTTACAACTGTATTGGAAGACTTTAAAGTAACAATATTTGCACCTCTTTTAAGCCCAACGTCTGAAAACATTTCTTCTACAACACCGGAACTAAATGATTCTGTTGACATTAAGAAACCCTAAATTTATTGTACAGTATACTCAAATATTACAATAAACTGATGTACGTATTTATACATTTAATAAAAAAATACAGAATATTTTCGAATAACACTAGTTAAAAATGTTATAGTCTCTAAACTTATTTCTTCTATGTATTTCGGTACATATTTAATGTACTTTTTTCCACTTTGGAACTATTACAATTTGCTAATTTAGTTAATAACAGTGACGCACTTTTTCGTGCAGTCTATACCAAATCTATTGTATTGCTATGCACAATTTTCAAGACAAACCAAAATTTGCTTTAACACTAATTGCTTTCTTCTTGGCACTTTTCAACTTTAGGATGATAACAAGGTGCATTATTGGTAATAATTACAGAATTTTGATAATTATAGTACCATCTTTATTTATCCAACAGATACAAGTTTAATTACAGAACAGACGTTGGCAATGTTGAAATATACATAATAAACCCACTTCTGCAGTACCTAACAGTTCACGTATTCAGACTTATTGTTAGTATTGGTGGTCAAAGTGGTGCAAGAATATGACTATCAATAAACAGAGCAGTGCATCTTTTTGTGAATGTTTGGAGTGGATAAGTAGTCGAGGCCCATGTGTGTGAGCGATTACAGAAGAAAAGCTGAATGCTCAAGTGTAATGCCGAAATTTGAACGTAATTTTGCTTCTCTTAGTTGCACCAGTATTTGGAAATGATTTTATCTTTCAGAATGTAAATATAACAGTTTTAATAATACGTTTTTATGTATGTATAATACCTATCTAAAATTTTAGGATAATTGTCCAGTTCACCGTGCTATAATTGATCAAAATTATTGCTAGGAACATAATGTCAACATTAATCCCATCGAAAACCTATGGGGAACGCTTGTAAAGGAAATATATAAGCACGGTTTTCGACTACAAAATGTGAATCAATTTAGGTAACGAATTACTAAAGCATGTCAGCAAATTACACCAGAGTATACGCAACAACTGATTTTCTCAATGCCACGAAGACTACAGACAGTCATTGAAGTTAATGGAGCTATGACCAAGCATTAAAACCATGCAAAGAATTGAACTGGAAATTGTAACATTTTTAAATAAATAATAACCATATACGTATAAAAAGGAATTAGAATGCGTTTAATTCCATATGGTAAACAATGCGCATAAATTAGATTTGAATTCCACTTTTATAAACATCAGCCTGGCATATGACAGCAGAGTACACTAACAATATGTACATTTTGAAAGTGGTTAAGGCAACACGGTGTTCCAAGATTTCTTGCTAATTGACCGCACATAGTATCTATACAATATACAACGAAAGCCAAGAAACGGGAAATGCCAAAAAAATTTGATAGGTTTTTTCAATTTTTGTATAGTGTGAACATGTTTTATTAAAAATAGATTAAAATACGTTGACGGTATGTCAGTATAAAAATAAATAGGTTAAATGTGAACAAATAATATTTTGGAAATAGTAACAAACTTAACAAATTCATATTCAATCATAGCTCCGTTCTTCTCTGTGAGGGATGTTAATCTTCTAGGCATAGACGCAATCAGGCTTTGGCAATACTCTTATGTTAAATTTTGCCATTCCTGATTTATGTTATTTATAAGCTCTTGACTATTTTGGGGGCGAAAATTTGTGTGGCGAATCCTATTTACCATTAAGCCCCATACATTTTCTATGGGGTTAGCATCTGGGCTTCTCGAAGGCCACGGTAAAATATTAATATTATTTGTTCTCAAGCAGTTTTGTACAAGTCCTGATGTGTGTATTGGACAATTGTCCTATTGGAATATAAAATTATTGTCAGAAAAGAACGGAACAACTGATGGTAACATAAAATCTTGAAGAATGTTAACATAAATGTTTGCATAAAGCCTTTCTTCTACAATACATAGTACCCCCGGACCTAGCGCACTAAACCAACCCCACACATTAGCCGAAAAACGTTTAGACTTACATTGTTGAGTATATTGGACAATTGTCCTATTGGAATATAAAATTATTGTCAGAAAAGAACGGAACAACTGATGGTAACATAAAATCTTGAAGAATGTTAACATAAATGTTTGCATAAAGCCTTTCTTCTACAATACATAGTACCCCCGGACCTAGCGCACTAAACCAACCCCACACATTAGCCGAAAAACGTTTAGACTTACATTGTTGGGTATATTTTTCTTCAAAACGTGTGTTTCTGGGTCTATAGACTTTTACTCTACCATTTTTATTAGGTTTGAAAAAAACCAGATTCCAGAAATTTTCTCTTTCAAGAAATTCTAAAGCAAATCCTACCCTCTATTCTTTATGGAAATCGGTAAGGAAAGGTGCTGCATAACAGTTGTCCAATTCAGTAGAACGAATTCGTCGACGTGCAGTGCTTTGTGATGCTGGAAAATTCGTTAGATTAATTGCTTTTACAGCAGTGGCCATGGGCTTTTCTCTCAAAAAATTAACTAAGTCCTCATCTTCTTGATCATTTGTAGTTTTAGGCCGAACCCGCCTTTCGTTTTACAGTCCTCTCGTTTTCCCATTTTCTTTTAATTCTACAGATACTACTACTTCCCACTCCAAAAACGCCTTCTAAATTCATAATTGTCCTACCATTTTCCAGGTGAGAGACTATTCTGGCTCTATCTACTACATTTAAATGAGGCATTGCACAAGTTGGTATAAGTTTAACATTGAGAAAGAATAGGTAGGGAGATGACATCACGTGATCAAACCGGGTACAGGTCCGCCATATTGATACTACACTTACGTCAAACGGGTAGTGTTGGTAAAAAGTGGAGTGTTTGTTAAGTGCATCGTGTATTAGAGTTATATAATAAGTTAAATATAAAAAGACATTATCGTTTCTTGTGCTCTACGTAACTGCAACAGCAGAGACGGCGTTGATAAGAAGAATTCGTCTGGAATAACATTTCATAGGTTAGTGTAGGCCTGACAGGTGTGGGATGACAGATCATAATTTTGGGTAGTCCGGACTAGGTGAGGCAGCCATATTGGTCCCACACTTAGCCCCGCCCAATGCTCCCGTTTTGAGAGTACAGCAAAGATGCTTACAGCGTCTCCATAGTATTTTTCCTCAATGAAATTTAATGACATAGATTTAAATATTTTTGACAGGTATTGTCAAGTAGGCAATTGACAAATAGAACCCAATTTAAAATAGGATAAATTTCATTTCCCGATTTTTTTGGCTTTAGCTGTTTTCCATATGCAGTGTGTCAATAAAGTAAGGAACACCCTAAATATCAGCTTTAAAACATATCTCTAGCAAAAACGCTCAGACACGTATTTTTTTATTTTTGAAGGCGCATTTTCTTAGATTAAATTGAAGTATACAGGGTTATCAAAAAAGAAGATATGATGTTATCATGTGTTTTTTTAAATGGAATATCCTGTATATTTTTAAGAAAATCAAAAGAGCTTCTCATGAAGATTTCAACGATATATGAGTTGTTGGGGATATCTTTAATATTTACTTGTAGAAATTGAAAAAAACACTTTTGGTGGAACTACATGAATTTTTGCTAATTTTAATCTTTGAACGTTATCATGACAGAATTGTCAGTATGGAAGGTGACGTCTTATCTAATTAGACAGTGACTAACCACCGTTAGTTTGTTTGGCCTTGCTTGTTCTATAATTGCCATTTTTTTTGATAAAAATGGGTCTAAGTGAGAGAGAACGGATTGTGATTCTTATGATGATTGGTTATGGTGACCGAAGAAGGAGTACAGTGGAAGTTTGCGAACTATTTAATGCAGCGCATCCTAATCGACAACCAATAACTCGCTCAACTGTAAGTAAAATACTTCTAAAGTATGAGGAGTACGGAAATGTTAGGGATCTACCTAAAACTGGGCGACCAAAAGTGGATGATGAAACTAAGTCAAATGTTCTTTTGACAGCGCAAGATAATCCGAATTGTGCTACTCGTCAAGCAGCTTTAAACTTTAATTGCAGCCATGAGACTGTTAGTTAGTCAACACCCTCAGAAGGTGAACGTCTTAGCTGAAATACTAAAAAATAGGATTTTAGGACCTTTCTTTTTGATGGAAATTTAAATGGGGATGTCTATTTGGATTTTTTACAGTTAGAGCTTCTTCCTGCGCTTGTGGAACTTTATCCTGATCCAAATACCCCTAACAGTCCTAGTAATGAAATCTGGTTCCAACAAGATGGGGCACCTCCTCATTATTCTCGACTTGTGCGTGACTACCTAAATTTGATTTTTAATAACGGATGGATTGGCAGACGTGGGGTTGTTGAGTGGCCAGCTCGCTCCCCTGACTTAACACCACTAGATTTCTTCCTGTGGGGTTACCTAAAAAGCAAAGTTTATGTAAATAGACCTCAAAATATTAATGATTTAAAAGAACGCATACGCCAATAGATCCGAAGAATCACGCCAGATGTAATCAGCAATGTTCAGAATGAGTTTATTTCTCGCCTAGGCTACTGTCAGATTGTGAACGGGCAGCAATTTGAACATTTACTTAAGTAAATTTTTGTTTTAGATTTAAAAATAAACAAGTTAAACTCTAGATAGATATCCCCAACAACTCATATATCGTTGAAATCTTCATGAGAAGCTCTTTGATTTTCTTAAAAATATACAGGGTATTCCATTTAAAAAAACACATGATAACGTCATATCTTCTTTTTTGATAACCCTGTATACTTCAATTTAATCTAAGAAAATGCGCCTTCAAAAATAAAAAAATACGTGTCTGAGCGTTTTTGCTAGAGATATGTTTTAAAGCTGATATTTAGGGTGTTCCTTACTTTATTGACACACTGTATATAATTCTATATTCCTCGCTTACATGGAAATTATAGGAGACGGGTTGAAAGATGTTAGATTGCTTGAATTGGCTTTTTTCAAATATAGTTTTTGGAAATAGCTTGCTTACGTGCACCTGCATATATATCAAAAAAGATTTCGTGAATGACTCTATATATAGCTCGCATGAGAAAGGGACACCCGCAGTCGTTCTATTAATTTCTATGGGAATCGTTAATTATGGTGGGGACCTCAAGCGAAGGTCGACCTGCTGACAATCCGGAAACTAATACAGAATTGGCAAACGGTTAGGTGCAACGGTGGCTGACTGAGGATGTGTGAACTCTACATGCGATTAGTTTGGGGGCGGCTGACTGGGTCTAGCGAGAAATGACATCATAACTCCCGGAACGGATATGGACTACGGCGAATTTCTCGTGCAAGGCGCGTAAGTTCTGCACGATATGCTGGAACAATCCGGAGGCAGTAAATCGCGCAAAATTATTATTTAACGGTGACCGTGTCCTGGGGGTGCGATTAAATTTTGTTTAAGTCCGGGATTTTGCGATTTTTTTCGACCGCGCGCGAAAAATAATTTGTTGTAATGCGGCTGAATTAAAATCTTGCGTATCACATGTACATACACATGGATAATTATACGCTGTGGCTGTGTGTTGTGAAATATGAACGGAATGGCCTTAGAATTTAAAAAGAATTATGAAAGGGGAACAAGACACAAATAATCCAAAAAGCAATTATTACACAAAAATCTTTTAACGGTTTTTAGTTTATGCCGATAAGAAATTAACACTTTACTGTTGCCATAATAGTTATTTATGTACCAAGTCAGTCAAGTGATCCTTTATCGAACGAGTCTGATTTATGAGTCAAGCGAGCGAAGCGAGCGAGGCGAGTAACCTACGAGTCCGATAAATGCACTTCACTGATATGGTGCATACAAAATGTTATCGCCAACCGTAAAAATTGTTAATTTAAAAAATAAAGATATAATGAATTATTACATTTTATGACAGCGACAAACGATTTATGTTTATTGTCATACAATCATGACTATGATGACTGATATTAGCGGCAGGTAAAGTATTTTATTTTACAGACCGATAAAGTGTTTGTTTACTTCCGTAAAACGCTATGCTAATTCATCTCTTTCTTGACTGTTGGCGATAATAGTACATTATTTAACGGACATATAATGATTCGCTTCGCTCGTGACGGAAACTTCACCCTTGTGAATAATAGCCATTACATGTGAGTAAAATACTATACTTTATCCATAACTGTTAGATATTTATGAAAATACTTTTATTGAGGCAAATATTTATGGAACATTATTTTTATTATTTGTAATATGAAAAATAATAATATTAACATTAACTTATAACTAATTACAATTGAACATTAATTATCTATGTTAATAGTTACATTTGAACAATTTGTTAGGTTAATTGCAAGAATGAAATTAACTTCTTAATTAATATGCTAATTATTTGTGGAAATGCTTTGATTTATGGCATTATTAGAATTATTTATTTGTATGGAGGTTGGAGTCACTGCTGATGGTTTCCATCCGCCATGGCGTGTGGAAGCTGTTATGTCACCGCCTGCATCAACAAGTAGAGTTGCAGAAGATCTGCGAAAACTGTCAGAAAATTTTACTGGATTTGATTGTTTAAAAATTGCAAATCACTTGTAATATAAATTGGAAAGCTACTGATGTATTTTTTACACATTTCGTAAAAATTATTAGTAATGGTAAATTTTCGAGTTATTTTTGTCTTGGTTTTGGGCAAATTTACTAAAAAAGCTGATCCAAGGTCTTGTAAATCATTAATTTTCATGTGATACATCTTAGTAGCGCGACAAGTACCCATTGTTCCCACTGTTAATGCAACCTTAAAAAAATTAATACCTAATTGTAATAATAATATGAAGAAAAACCTTAATCAATATCTCACTTTTGTCGCCTGATGCTTCAGTAAGAAAATCATTAATGTTTTCTCCAGAGTAAGTACTAGCTTTTTAGGTTGAAAATCTTCACTTTTTCGCTTTAATAACCCTCTTAGTTTCAAATAATTTTCTAAACTTCTTTCTTGATGTATATTAATAGTACTTCTAAGCATTGAATGAAAGGTCCATAGTGTCGAGAATTTATATTTTGTTGATAGTTCTGTTAAAATACACCAATACAACCGTTTAAAAGAGATACATATGCTGCCTCATACAATTTTCTTGATTTTTTTTTGGCAATAAATTTAGTAATGCTATTTTTAAAGACATTTCATATTTATTTCCTGAATCATTTTTTTAGTTTTTAGTAAAGTACTTCATATATTATTTTGCATTCAAAATTTGACATTTCAATTTCAATAATTAACTCGACTTTTAGATGACAGCCGTGACTTACTAACAAAATAGGTAAAAAATTGCAATTCTTATATCAATGCATAATATATTGGATGGGTAGTGGTGAAAATTAATGAATAATTTGTATTCACCGCCATTGTGGATAATGTACATCATTATAATTGAGGAATTAAACGAATATTATATATAGTGTGTAAATAAAGTAAGGAATAATATTCATATTTTGTTTATTATCGCTGTTTGGGAGAAGAGATCGGACAGGTCAATTTTATTTTGTTCCTCCGGATTTTATGGACGTCAATTTTTTTTCTTTGGTTTACTACTCTTAGACCTATGATGTCATCGACTTCTTTTTCAAATGAAGCCCCCTTATTTTTTTGCCCGAAATAAAAAGTATATTTTTTTCTGAATTCAGCAATACCCCCCATATGTGGTATTGAAAATTAGTAGTTTTAGAGTATTAAGCGTGCTAATAATGACAATTGACATGTAACTCTTTCGATATCTAAAATGGCAATAATAACAATTTACATGTAACGCTTTCGATATCTCTCAGAAAGACAAAGGATTGAGATATTAATGATGATTGGATATGGTGAAAATGTTAGATGACAAAATAAGTTGTTCGTCTCTTTAATGAGAAATATCCCGATCATTCGATAACTCAATTTTGTGTGAGCAAAATTGTTCAAAAGTTTAGAGAATATGGTAACGTTCGTAATGTTCAACGTAAAAGAAGACCTACTGTGGATTCTGATAAAAAACTTGATCTATTATTAGAAAATGAAGATAATCCAAACCAATCAATAAGAAGGCTAGCCTCAAACCAAAACGTTTGTCATCAAAGTGTTTTTAATGTGTTAAAAAACACAAATACCATCCGTACAAAGTGACACCAGTTCAGGAACTAAACGAAGATGATTGCGATCGTAGACTTGATTTTTGCGAAGGGATGAATGTGAAACTGAGTGATCAACCAGATTTCCTTAACTACCTGATCTTAGGTGATGAAGCTACTTTTTGTTTAAATGGGTAAGTACACAGGCAAAACTGTAGATACTGGGCCACTGAAAATCCCTACTGGATGCAAGAAAGCCATACACATTATCCACAAAAATTGAATGTTTGGGCAGGTTTTACCAGGGATCATGTTTTGGATCCTTATTTGTTCAATGATTCATTAAATGGGGAGATGTATTTAGAGTTCCTTAGATTTGAATTAATACCGGCTCTACCCATATTATTTCTGAATAACAAGGACACATATTTACCGAGTGTTAATGTCTGGTATCAACACATTATTCACTTCTTTTTAGAGAATACCTAGAAGAAGTCTTTCCTAATAGATGGATAGGAAGACGTGGTCCTATGGAATGGCCAGCTAGATCTCCTGATCTCAACCCACTTGATTTTTTTCTATGGGGTTATTTAAAATCACGTGTGTATCAGACAAAACCTCGAGATCTTGAAGAACTGCGAGAAAGAATAATGTCAGAGTGCAGAAATATCGACCAAAAAATGAGAAATAATGTTTTGGAAGAATTTCAACTCCGACTTTATCATTGCCAGGAAACAAATGGGTGGCAATCTGAACAATTATTAATGTAAAATTTCTATTGTTTTAATCGTCCCAAGAATAAATTATTACTATTTGCTCTTTTGATTTTCAAGTTCAATTATTGTTGTCATTTTAATACTTATGTTCCTCCGTATCTCTAAAACTACGAATTTTAAATCCACATATGCGGTATAGCTGAATTCAGAAAAAAATCTACTATTTATTTCTGGTCTAAAATTAATAAGGTTCCATTAAAAAAATGGATGGCGTTATAAGTCCCAGAGTAGTAAGCGACAAAAAAGAAAAGTAACGTCCATAAAGTCCGGAAGAACAAAAAAATTAACCTCTCCGAGGTTTTCTACCAACCACCGATAATAAACAAAATATGAATTTTATTCTTTACTTTATTTACATACTGTATATTATCATACAGTCGTAGACAAATAATATTTATATGTATATACATTTAAAATCATTATATGAGAGGGAGCGTTTTTGAGTTCGCGGAATGGCGAGGCTGGATGGTACTCGGGAGTGCTCTTCCGTGTAGTAAGTTGTTCAGTGACTCATTATTAATATAAATATAAAGTTTCAACAAAATCGCTAATACTTACGCTATTCACATTAAATTTAACAGATGATTATAGAAAAGTTTGTAGAAAGCTTCGACTGTTTACAGAAACGTTTTGGCATTATATTCAAAGGACGCAAATAAATAATAAACAGGATGTACACTTCTCAGAAGAACTGTTTTTAAACAATTTATAACAAAGCAAAAATAAACATGAAAAATTTGACAGGAAAAATATACACAACACACGCCTTTTTGACAGATATGATTTATCTGCCAAGACCAAATCGAACTATTAGTCTATTAAAAATTTGTAACAAAGAAATTTAATATTGAAACGTAAATTATGTGTTTTTTGCCAATGAATGCGTATATTACGGCCAATTTATAAACTTTGTATTTATGTTAATGAAATAAATGCCCTCAAGTATAATTTAACAAAGTAACTTTTTTAGTTTCTCTAATACAGTTATGACAATATGTAAACGTCATCGCTGACGTGCAATTGAATATAACGCGTCTGCTCTATAGATATGGATTAACACCACCTTCAGTATATGATCAGTGAGTTTTCGACTGTAGAAATGTAATAATAATGAATTAGATAGTTTAGTGTTCTCATATTCTAGAATTACTGTCCTCTACATCGAAGCAGTTGCACTGTCAGAAACAACACCATAAATTTTATATGAACTCTGTAATTTCATTACTACATTACATACTTAGCCCCGGCCGTGGGTCGTCTTCGAGTGATTCCCTACCTTGCGTGCACTTGAAAACCATAGTTATTTCCGGGCGAGAATCCACATAAAACGATGACATGTCTTCCAGTGTGGTATGAACAGGCTATTCTTGTTTTGTAAAGAATTTGATAATGGTACGGTGCTCGATTTTCTCCAATTTTCTCCATCACTTCCTTACCCATTAACTTGCATGTTAGACGATAGTTAAAAGATTATTGACGCGATTGTGTTAAAACTTTATATTTTGCTAATAATAAGTCACTGAATGCGCTACGACTTGAAAGAGCTCTTCCACCACCATCAAACTCCTCCATTCCGCGAAATTAAAAACGCACCATCGTAAAAATTAATTTAATTGCAGCTTATTGTAATATATTTTGATTGAAAATTAAATTGATGTTTGAAGCACTTTGCAGTACACTGCAACGGTCTAAATATATTTAACTGATTTGTTTTATATGAATCCTGCCAGATCACTAAGTTGTATAAATATAATGTAATTAATGTCCATGTTCATAATAGACGTGCAGGAAAAACGGAGTTTTTGATCATTTCATATTACTCCAGGATCGCCTCAATTATCGTCTAATTGGAGTGCAATAAAATATTTCCGAAGCACAAAGGTCGGGAAATAAATGGGCGAACGATATAGAGTGGACATGTTCGGGCGGGTCAATATTCTACATCTTCCACTCTCTGTATTTGTGGATATATCCGTATCGGCCAATATTTATTGGAACCATTTCCGAAGATACATAAGGACCCTCGGGGAACGTAATCAATCAGTCGCTTGATTTATATGATTTTATGTGGTAGTCATTTCGCCTGAAAAAAATACGGGCAATTTCAATACGGAATTCGTCGAAATGGACAAATGATCGGAAAGGCAATATCATCGCCGGAAGAAAGACCATTAATTAATTTTTCCGTGAAGATCAGTCCGAAGTTAAGTTCCATTGATGAAAATTAAGATTTGTATGGGAAGCAATAACTTGAGTCTAAACTAGAAAATTACTCAAGAGAAAAAAAATACTTGACACACACTATCATTACGTATACTAATTTGTCTTCATGTAAAATTAGCATCAAATATTTTGACGTTTAATGTTGCAGACACATGTTTATGTCCCGGCAAATATAACTCCAAAAAATATAGAACCTAATTTTCTCATGAATTTCATACTTTAATAATTTGATATCAAGAAATTTCAAAGTTCCCGCTCGTTAGAGAGTTATCATTCTCTACAGATTCCTACGATGAATTCAACCAAGTACCCGTGAGGGAATTATATGTGGCGCTGAAATTTGGTTCACTCTTTAGTGAGAGAGTAAGCCATCTATAACCTCTCTATTATCTATGCTGACTGTTTCCCCTAGATACAAAAAACAAAATCGAATTTTATTCTCAGTCACCCATTATACTGGTGTATTCTATTATCTGTAGAATTTTTGCTAAAAAGACTAAATGCTTGTTTTTTATTTTAAATTTCAACAGATTTGTTTTACACAAATCTCCAATTCAAAGAGAGTGCCTTTTTTTCAACGTAAACGGCAATTACATGCGAAAACATAATATACAAATTAAGAATGAGTTACAGAAACTATTGACCTGTAAAATTGTTCAAAAAAATGTGATACAAAAAACCACAAGAAAAGAATACTTCGTATATTTATAAGAAATAACTAAAATTCTGAAGAAGACCGATTATTTATGGGTCGAAACGTCAAATAAAAATTTTACATCCCATTATACATGAGATTTTATTCCAAAAAAAAAAAAGCCGAAATTACCCAAGAAGAAAATATACAAAAACTACAAATATATATATATATATATATATATATATATATATATATATATTCCTCAGATAATTTTAAGACAATTTAACCCAATTCACCCTACTCCGAAAATGCTTCCTAAGGGAGCTAGAGCTCTTTGAAGATGCCGCCTTGTAATTAGTTTTTTTTTAATATCTCCCGAACGCTTCTATTTAGAAAAACAAAAACTAGTATGCTTATTTATCCTCCAGAGATGAATCGATTCCCTCAATTGCGAATTTCTAGTACCGGTCATAGGCGTCCGTTTTGGGTAGGTTAACGGTTACTTTAACGCATAACTTTTTTATCTTTAACTTTTAAGCATTTGTGACACTAGATTATTAAATTTTCAGGTATTCTAGTACTAAAAGGTACTCTTACTTTAAGTCGGTAGGATACACCGTTTTCTAGAAAAATCGATTTGAAAATTTTTCGTTTTTTCGTCATTAAAATTCAATTTATTAATTTTTGCACTAGTTCGCTCTGAACTGCCAACAGAAATAAAACCTACGTTTTTAATTGTCAAATTGTTGTCAGTTCGCGAAGTTTATCTTTTATTTCTTTACTTTGTAGCATTCAAGCACAACGATTTCAATTTAAAAAAAAATGGTTTTTACTAATGAAGAATACGCCGATATGCATTTAGTTTATGGCGAAATGAGGTGTAACGCTCGAGCAGCGCAACGTAGATACGTTGAAAATTTTCCCAATCGTCAGCATCCCACTCACTCAACATTTACAGCTCTTCATCAACGATTAAGAGAAACAGGTTCAGTGGTCCCAAAAAAAATGAAACAGGGAGACATAATGATGTAACAGCAGAACATGAAGATGTTATTTTAATGGAAGTTGAGGAAAATCCAGAAATTAGCTTTCGAAGACTATCTGCCATGTACCCCACAATTTCAAAATCTTCCGTAGGAAATATCTTACACAAAGAAAATTTATATCCTTTTCATTTTACAAAGGTGCAAGCACTGCTAGAAGGAGATTTTCCTGCTCGTGTAGAATTCACTAGATGGTTACAAAATCATATAAATCAAGATGAAGATTTTTTCAGGTACATTTTGTTTGGTGACGAAGCTTCATTCTCAAAAAATGGAATTTTTAATGTACATAATGCACACTATTATTCGTACGTTGGTCACAATCCCCACGTTGTTCAAGAATTTAAGCATCAGCATAGGTTTAGCATAAACGTCTGGATTGGAGTAGTTGACGAATATCTACTTGGACCTGTGTAATTACCTGCTCGTTTAAATGGTGTTGATTACTTACATTTCCTGCAAAATATTTTACCTGATCTGTTAGATGACGTGCGTTTAAATATACGGCAAAACTTATGGTTTCTATAGGACGGCTGTCCGGCCCACTTTAGCAGGAATGTACGAGACTTTCTAGATAATAACTACGAAGACCATTGGATTGGAAGAGGCGGTCCAGTTGCTTGGGCAGCAAGGTCGCCGGATTTGAATCCTTGCGATTATTGTGTTTGGGGATACATAAAAGCATTTGTTTATTCCGTTCCGATACAAAATCGTGCACAACTCTGGCTAAGGATACAAGATGCTTGCAACGAATTTAGAAATAACTTTGGAATTTTTGCAAGAATTCGGCGTTCTCTAAGCAAAAGGGTAAATTTATGCATAGAGACTAATGGTCATCACATCGAACATCGTTTGTAACTATCTGCCTTTGATACTTGTTCTTTTTTTGTTAGTTTCGTTCCATTGTAATAAATACTTTGTTTTTAAAAACCTTCAGCTAATATTTTGTTCCAAATTGATTTTTGCCTCTTTTCCCAAACTTTTTTTACGAATTGTGTGCTGCATTTATTGAAACAAAAGATGATTTATTAATTTAATTTTCATCCATGCCTTGATAGTCCTAGTCAACTTCGTCGCTAAAAATAAGTAGGTACATAATAAATTGAATTTTAATGACGAAAAAACGAAAAATTTTCAAATCGATTTTTCTAGAAAACGGTGTATCCTACCGACTTAAAGTAAGAGTACCTTTTAGTACTAGAATACCTGAAAATTTAATAATCTAGTGTCACAAATGCTTAAAAGTTAAAGACAAAAAAGTTATGCGTTAAAATAACTCTTTACCTACCCAAAACGGACGCCTATGACCGGTACTAGAAATTCGCAATTGATGAAATCGATTCACCTCTGGAGGATAAATAAGCATACCAGTTTTTGTTTTTCTAAATAGAAGCGTTCGGGAGATATTAAAAAAAAAATAATTACAAGGCGCCATCTTCAAAGAGCTCTAGCTCCCTTAGGAAGCATTTTCGGACTAGAGTGAATTGGGTTAAATTGTCTTAAAATTATCTGAGGAATCTCCGGTCTTCGTTTGTCAGGAGAATTTCTGGACACTCTGTATATATATATATAAATTATGATGTTTTTCTTTGTGGGAATTTTCAGCGTTACAAATTAAAAACTATTTTCGTAGAATAAAATTTGTGTTTATTTTACGTTTCGACATATTATTTTTGTCTTCTTCGGAAATATAAAAATCTTATAATTGCGGGAATATTATTCGGTTGTAAAACCTTGTTGGTGGTGTTTTTTTTCCCTATGTATTTTTCCATAACTTTTACTTATCACTAAGCAACAATAGTCTTCACTATATTAAAGATTTTATTTATTCTCATGTTTATTGTTGATTTAAAAATTTTTAGAATAAAAAGACTATCTGCACTGAATGCTGTTTAAGTTGGAATTCCAACTTAAACAGCAAATGACCTTTTCTTTCCACTCCTTTTATAGGTAGGGTATTAGACGCCTTTCCTAAAATTACATTAGATTTGGTTTTATTCCTTTTCCTAATAACAGTTTGAAAATCATTATCAATGTTTATTATTTTAAAGGATCTGTTATTCCCTGTAGGTTCAATAAGTTTTTCCTCATACGTTCTTTCTTCATGTCGCTCTGGTTATTGGTTAATGTTTTGTTATCTATTGTTTTTTCGGAAGAGGTCGTTCGCACGTTGTGTTTATAATGTTTCGCACTGAGTCGGTGTTCGTGGCACCATCGATCGGCATCGGTTTATTGCATGCATCGGAGCTTTGTAAAACAATCGTATCTTTAAGCCTAGCCAGTTCCTTTGACAGATTTCTATTTTCTTCTGTTAATTTACTAATTTCGAGTTAAAATTTGTAATGTTTTTTACCGCTGTATCGATTTTGTTAGATATAAATGCTTCAATATTCTGATATTCACTTACTTTGTTACTTTTAAAGATTAGGTTTTCATTGCAGTTATTACAGCTCTAATTCCTAATAGTTTCCACTTCCTTCATTTTTAAATATTCTTCAAGCGAGAGATCGACACAAGAAATGTGGAAATTTTTTCACAATTCATCGTATCTAGTAATATTTTTCGCACAACAAGCACAGGCAATCGCCATACTTTCGGCGCGATCACTCTATCATGCATTCTATAGAGATTTATTAAGAAAATAGAAGTACTTATAATAATTTTTGTATAAAAGAATTTTCAAAATTCGGACCTGAAGTAACACATGTTCTAGCAGATTTATTTTTTCGGAAGATAAATTTATTTAACACTTAATTTAGAACAATTTTTGTATAATTTGAAACGCACATACGTATGAGAAAGTCGTGTGGTGGCCGCACTTCATTTTATAACTTTTTCTTTAATTTCGTGTATTAAATATGTTGTTACAGATGCTGTGTCGGAGTTTTTCTTTTATTTACAATATTTTAAATTTTAATTCTGATATTTTGAAACGCTTTCTTGAAATTAATTATACGCTGCATTTTTCTTCAATTAATGAATTCTGTTTCAGCACCATGTGTTAGAGTCATATATTTGTGTGAAAATTTACCAATGAAACGTTATAATAAACATCGAACAGAAAACACGATCATGATCATGTTGTAGTAAATTTATCGAGGTATCTACTCGGATAAGGGCGCAGTGTTTCGCTACCGCAGTAAGGGCGATAGCGAGAAACTTCAGCGAACAGGCTTTGAGACCGTGCACGTCTATATTTAATTGTATCACGACTCGCGCTATAGAAGACGCGGAGACGTCTTGAATATTAATTAAAACTCGTATCCTTGGTTGATTCTTATGACATATTCTTGATGGATCAGATGCATCGTATGTATGTTTATAGAGGCGGAGACAAACATGGAAAACCACGCCGTGTCGTCGAGTAATTGCAGGGCATAACAGAAATTGCGATGTTTACTTTTCGTACATCAACACGTAACTGCGCCGGATCGATGTCGATAGTCCCGATGACGAGCACCTCGCTTTAGTAACGCTACTATAACTTGGTAAAGCACGATGTGTATGCATTGCAGTTTTGAAAGGGAGAAAGAGCTCGGGGCGGTTTTAGTGCAAAGGTATTTAAATGGAAATTACAAATGGCATTAGATGTTGCCGGTGTATTTATTCTGAGCTGGAGAATTCAATGAGAAGTGATCTTTTCTATTTTGAATGTATAATGCCGTTATTTGTGCGGGAAGGATTCCACACAGCGATGTGCATATGTAATTTCAACTTACTGATTTCACAAAAATACTAACGTTTATATACCACATTATGATAAAATCAAACCACCCTGTAAAAGTAAACATATTTATACCAAATTTTTTACAGATGCATACTTGTTGATAATTATAACATATGGTCCCATCTTTTCCGAAAACTTTTAGATAATTTGTAGCAAGGCCAACTGTATCTGCTATCGCTGCGCAATATAAAGCCGTCACGTAACATCGATTTACATTGATGAATTTGATTCAGGTAACCTCAAAGTATTGATCCTTATGTAACGCCATCTTGTAGTAGGGGAGGCGAGGGGAATAATGGACTAACCTCCTAATAGTGGACAAGGGACTGGCATATCTCGAACACCATTAGATCAGAAAAATTGATATCAGTTATGTTTAACGTAGTTGATATATGTTTTCGAAAACCACAACCAGAAAATATCTGATTCCAATAGGAAAATTTCTTATTGAATTTATTTCTTAAAACATTTTTTTGTTCACTATTACCCTCATGAGGGTAAATGTAGACATACCAAATAGTTTTCTTATAATTCATCGTACATTTCTAGTAGGCAATTGTAGACATGAACAAATAGTCCACTATTGAACGCCATTTGATTCAATTTGATAGCTTTTCAATTGAAAAAGTTATGATCGAAATTATTAATTAGAAGTGTGAATTCAAATGTCAATTGAACACAACACCTTTATGATTTTTTTTAAATGACAATATAACATAGAATTTGAAGAAATTAAATGAACAAAATGCATTAGGAGCTTTTGAAATTATATTTGTCAAAAAATGAAGTGAAACACAAAGAACATTGATTCAGAAACATTAAAAAAAATAAACAATCCATTGTTGAACGGTTTGATCATCACCCTAGTCCATTATTCCAAAGGTATGAATTCCTCTTACAATAAATGGTGCTGGCAATACAGATTTGATCTGATCAAAATCAACCAGACATATGTCTTCATTTTGAGGGAACACGAAAGAATTCATGTTCACTGTGTGATTCCTCAAACAACTCACTTTGAATTGGTTTCGACAGTTTGAATCTAGGACTCTGGCAACAAAAGTCTTTACAATTTCTTTTTTTGTGTTGGGGTTGTAGGTGAAATTAACTTCAACGAAATCTCCAATTTCAATGTTAATTTTATCTCGAGTTTCATTCTGGAATGCTAAGGTTTCCTCTTCATCAGTTGAATCTCCCTTTTCAGAAACAGCAACCTCAGACTCTACTTCAAATTCACTCTCTAAAATAATATCTGATTCATCAACTTCAGATTCGGATGAAGTTGACAGGACTCTGCTTTTACGTTTTGATTTTTTTCGTAAAATCTTCTTTGGTTTTTTTTTACGTGCTTGTTCACCAGAGCTAGATGTTCCTGATGTATTTTTGTTGCTCTCCTGATCATACTTTTCTTTCAGTATTTTCATTGCTTTTGCAGAAGTAAGTACATCTCCTACTTTGTCAGATACTCTCTTCCTTTGTTTTTTTTCTGGTGCCTTTTTAGCTAGGTTTTCAGACAATTTTGTTCGAATGAAATCTTCGAATGCTGGAGGTTCAGGGTTTTGATTTTTCACTTGTTCTTGTTGATTGGGTACATTTTCGATAGCAGTGGAAGATTTGAACCTCTTAAGTTTGATGGGATCATATCCATCATCAGGAAACTTATTAAAACTCACTGGGAACAACCCAGTTGACCTGAAACCTGAAATAAGGTATTCATATTTGAAAGCGCCTTCCCAAACATTTTTTATCCTTTTAGAAAAATCTTCATTAGGTAAGATTCTGCCAGGAAAAGTTCTATTGAAATCGACCATTTCTTTGTTCCACATAGTTTTGATTGGCTTGAATACGCATTTATCCAATGGTTGCATATAATGAGAAACATTCGCAGGTAATTTTAATAAGATCACCCCATTGTCTATTGCACATTTTACTAATGGATAACTTATATGTACACTTGCTCCATCAAAAATAAGGATGACCTTTTTACCCCCCCTTTCCTCAGTTGACTTTATAAATGGCAGGAAAGATTCTTTGAACCACTTGAAGAACAATCCACCTTCCATCCACCCTTTATGTTGAGCTGTATACATTGTGCCTGGATAATCTTCTTCGGGTATCCAGCTTTGCCACACATATTTGCCTCTGAAAATTATAAAAGGAGGTAGCTTTTCCCCTTTTGCATTTCCGCAAGCTAGTACAGTTGTATTCTTTTTTCCAGAACCAGCAATGTTTTTAGAAATTCTTTTCTGTCCTTTGGGTGCTACAAGTAGGACATCTTTAGGGTCATGACCAAATCCTGTTTCGTCGCAATTGTATACAAGGTGACCATCTGTAGCAAGAATACTTTCCGTTTGATATATACGATCCAATGATTGATACCACTGTTTTATCACGAATGGATCTGCTCCCCTTAAACGTTGGGAGCTCATGCTTTCTCCTTTACGAAGAGATATCTCAGGATGCCTTCTCATGAATCCCTCGAACCATTCTCTGCCAGGTCCAGCTTCATTCCAAATATTGCCTGTGTGTTCACAAAACTCTTTAACAAATTTTAAAATTTCCCACTTTGTCAATCCATATCCAAATTTCCCAGATTCAAATAAGTATTTGGCGAGTGTCTTCTCGTCTTCTTGCTTCAAAAATGTTTTTCTCCCGGCACCTACATGTATATCGGATATATTTCCAACGTTTCTATATTTTCCTAAAGTTGACTTGGGAACGCCGAATCTTTCTGACACTTCTCTCAAAGTATTTCCACGCTGAACTGCTGCTATGGCGTTTCTCATTGTCTCAAGATCATATCTCACACGCTTGTTCTTTTTTTTATATAGTCGAGGCATTTTTCTGAAACAGAAAATATGTTTTTCGTTATAATCACCATTGTCCACTATTGCACACATAATTCAAGAACGAATGTCCACTATTCCCAAGAATAATAAATTTTTAGAGGGCAATAGTGGAATTAGCCCTATGTGAAACAGGCTTTCGAATTCAATTCGATTATTTGCTAGAAATATAACCTCACTATGTGTTTACAAGTTTCCATAATAAGTTTTGAAGTGAATAATTTAACTGAGGTTTGCGAGAAATATCTGCTTGAAAGTAGGTCATTTTGAACTTCAAGTTCAGATGTAGACATAATACAAAATAAAAATATTTTGTAAATTACACTGGCCAACAAATTTCAACTTTTGATTTTGCCATCAAATAATTTATACGAATTTCAATAGAAAACATATAAACATTTATTTTAATAAAAGGTAGAACGTAAAGTTAGCTCGATTTTTTATTGTATTACAATGAAAAGGTTTTTTAGATTAGATCATAATTTAATGTATATTTCAAATTATTATAATTAGAAATGTAAAGTAATATTGCTCTGTCTCTTATAAACAACATCTACAGCATCTCTTCTTAACGTCCAACAGTAATCTGCTAACATAATAGGATTCCATTTCCCCTGATACCGTTTTTCCATTCCCATGATGTCTTGGTGGAAGCGCTCACCGTGTTCATCGCTAACGTCGCCTATATTTTCCGGAAAAAAATCCAAGTGAGAATGTAGAATGTGCACTTTAAGGGACATATTACAGCCAGCAGCGTGAAATGCTTGTATCATATCCATTACTAAAGTTTTATAGTTGTCAGCTTTTTTGTTTCCCAAGAGATTCGTGAAAACTTGTACCATGGAGCGCCAAGCTGTTTTTTCCTTCGCTGTTAATTTGGTTTCAAAGATTTCATCATTTACTATTTCTCGTATCTGAGGTCCAACAAAAATACCTTCTTTCAGTTTTCCTTCTGTTATTTTTGGAAACTTTTCACGAAGGTATCTAAAACCGTCACCTTCGCGGTCCACTGCCTTTACAACATTTTTCATGAGCCCAAGTTTCACGTGGAGAGGTGGTATTATGATCTTTTCTTTTTCTACTAGAGGCTGATGTTGTACATTGTCTTTTCCTGGTATAAACTGTTGTCGTAGTGGCCACTCTTGCTTATGGTAATGTTTTTCCCTGTCACGACTGTCCCAAAGACATAAGAAGCAACAGTATTTGGTGTAACCAGATTGCATACCCAAAATAATTGCAATTACTTTAAAATCTGCACAAATATTCCAGGAATAGTCTTTGTACTTTATCTTTTCTAATAAAATTTTCAGATTTTCGTAAGTTTCTTTCATAGAAACAGCATAACCTATCGGAATAGCAGGATAATGGTTTCCATTATGCAACAAAACTGCTTTTAGGCTGGTCTTTGATGAGTCTATGAATAATCTCCAAGAACTGGGATCATGATGTATTCCAAAAGCTTCAGAAAGTTTATAAATATTATTGCAGTAGACCAGATTACCGGCCATACTATAAAAATCAACAATATTTTCATGTCTGCTGCGAAAAATACTTATTCTTGTGTCCTTTGCTAAGAGATTCCATTGCTGTAGTCGCGACCCAAGAAGTTCTGCTTGTGATTTTGATAAATTCAAATCCCGCACCAAGTCATTTAATTCAAACTGAGTAATTAAATGTGGTTCGTTTGATGTAGATGGAATAAAATCAGGGTCACTTGATTTTTCATTACCTTCAAAGCTAGTGTCGCTATCGGTAGCTATTGTACTCTCCTCGCTTTCTTTGTGAATTGGCGGTCGTGGAACAGGATGCTGTTCATCATGGGGTCGAGGTTTCTGAGCTGACTCAGTTTCCACATAATTATATTTTCTTTTCTTACGGGTGTTAAGTCCTGCAGTTTTTTTAAGGCAAAAATAGCAATCTTCAAGATGATTCTTTTGTTCTTTCCATCGCATAGGAATGGCGAACGGTAAAGAATGTCGTTGTCCACATAACCAATCTCGCAAATATCTGCTGCATGTAGTACATATTACATGTGGAACCCACTGTTTGTCCTGATTTTTGACGGTCATATCGAAGTAAAGTTCATAGGCCCGGCAAATGTTCAGACTTAACTTTTCACTCTGGCCTAGTGGGGTAAATTTACCACATACGTAACAAAAGTTATTTGGATTACTTCTACACGAACGAGGCATGACTGTGTCTTTAAAGATGGAACTAAATTATCTCAATTTTTAATTTCGTTATTAAAAATTCTCATTCACGGCTTTATGCTGTGCTAGCGCTAGTGGTATTTCAGTCAAAGATGTATCTCTTATATAGTATGTATCTGCTTATCCCCTCCCTAAGTCCTATCAACCAACCAGATTAAAGCATAACACTGCAAACTTGAACATTCTTGAGGGAACGAGTCAAGTCACGTCTGCAACAAGTCTCGACCTGCATTTTCTCTGTAACCAGAGCTAAGCCAATACTGCCGCGTTTCGAATCATTTTTACTTTATATATGCTGTTCAATTTCATTACTTACTAACTTAGGGTAAAAACCTTGTTGGCCAGTGTTATTAGTACTTACGGTTTTATCGATTGTGGCACGAGATTCACAGTAGACTAGTAACTGTCGCCAACATGACCGATGCATGACGCGGTCAATTTGAATTTTTCCACTAGGCTCTTCCACTATTACCCTCTTCTCTTATTCCCCCCTGGTCCCCTACCCAAAAGCAATAATTTCTGAATTTTTATTGAAATAAACTTTAAAGTAACTTTATAAACATTAACTTTACAATAGGTAATTAACATTAATAACTTTAAAATAACTAAAAAGGTGTTGCTGATAATAAAGTTGTTGGGTAGTGTCAGGAATTACAATTTTACTTACGTTTCTAATTTTTTATAACAATTTGTATTGGAAGATTTTGAAGGTTTGCAATATTTGCTCTGGCATTGGTAGTATAATTTGCCTAACATATGGTCTACAGAATTGCAACTAAATGATCTTGTACAGTGTACTCAAATATTACAATAAATTGATATACACATGCATGTACACTTACTAAAAGAAATATAGAATATTTCAAAATAACAAGAGAAAAAAGCTAATAGTCACTAAACTCTTTTTTCTGTGCATGTCGGTATATATTTGATGTACTTTTTTTCCATTTTGGCACTATTACAATTTGCTAATTTAGTTACTTGCAGTAGTGACACTCTTTGGTGCTGCCTATGCCAAATCCGGTTACTCTTTGTCACTATCGTTATGGCAATGTCATCCGCAAAGCCAATTAGTGTGACTTCCTCAGGCATGTTCATTCCCAGCAAGTTATCATTCAGTACGTTTCACAAAGTAGGTCCAAGCACGGAACCTGTGGTACGCCACTGCTTAGACTTATTTGAATTGTTTTATCCTCAGCTTCTCTTTTAGTTGCCTCCCAGATTGGTAGGACGCTATAATTCTTACTATGTGTTTGTTGATATTTCTTTTCCTGAGTTCATCTGGTATTATTTGCCACGATGCACTATTAAAAGCGTTCTTGACGTCCAGCGTAATCATGGCGCACAGCCTTCGGTGTTGATGTGCGAAGTCTGCTGCATTGATAGATTTTTTTGGATCTCCTTGATGGCATCAACTGTTTATCGGCCTTCCCTGAAACCATACTGTCTCTTCAATAAATCTCCTGTTCGGATTAATTTTTCCTTAAGTCTTTTTAGTAGTAACCGCTCATATAGTTTTCCCACCTTCCCAGACTTGGATCTGCTTTGCTAACTGCTTCCGACCGTATGAAGACGGCGTTTTTCGCCACAAAAGAGCATAACTAAGATATCAACTCTTTCTTTTTCAGTTAAATGTTCCATTTTGTTTTTAAATCAACTTAGAACTTATAAATCAAACGAAATTGGGCGTTTGTTCAAAATTTGACTCACCAAATTGATAACGCCAATTACAACTAGCTGACAGGCGATACTGCGATAAGCAAAAGCAAAAGCGTCACACCAAAACAAAAAAAAAAGAATAGCTAAAGATTATAAGTTATAAAATATTGAAAGTTCTTTTATTCTTAATTAAATCAACGGATTTATAAAATTCTTTTTTTCTGTGACGGGAAACAAGTTTGACATTTTATCTTTCTTGACAGGTAACAAAATGTCACTTTTTTCAACCCGGACAGAAAGTGCTCACTTTCTGCCCGGTTAAATTGACAGATATTTGAATACTTTACAGGTTTCCATAGCAACGCAGGTGTAATGTCACTTGAAATGTCACATCGATTGATTTTCTGACTTTAATATATAGTATTAACGTGTTTTTTTTTCAATATTAAATCGTCGTTTTTCCCATCACAGAAAAAAATTGTGTATTATACACGGGAAAAAATTAGATTTTAGCTCTCGGTATTTTATCTCTATATAAATCTAGTACTTTTTTCCCTTGTATAATAATATAATAATAAACTTTATTCATCTTTAGATGTTTACAATGTTACACTATAATTTTAAACTATACAATCATTCCTAACATACCTCGTACAATAGTGTCTAAACTCTCTTATAGAAGGACTATGTTTAGTCGCTTCAGGCATACCATTATATAATTTTAAACCCTTGTAAAAAAGACTATTCTGCGAAGCCGATTTTTTGTGAAAAGGTAACCTAAAGTTATCTATGTATCTAGTATTATAGTCATAAATCTCATTACTACACGAAACATATTTGTTTAAATACTTTGGTAACCTATTATGTATTATTTTATAAATCAATATAAGAGTGTTGAACTGAATCCTTTGCTTAACACTAAGCCATTGCAATGTATCTAACATTAATGTAATTCGAGTATACCTATTGCAACTCAGTATAATCCTCATAGCCCTGTTTTGCAGTTTCTGTAATCTATATATATCCCCATCTTTGGCTAGAAATAGAATTGTGGAACAATAATCAAAGTGTGGGGCAATGATTGTCTTATAAACATAGATTCTAGCCCATAAACTTAATTTAGCACTTATCCTACCCAAAAAACCTATTTTTTTTGCAACTTTCTTTTCTATATAGTCAATATTTCTAGAGAATGTTAATTTATTGTCAATTATCACACCGAGATATTTAATCTCATTTACCCATTCAATAATTTCATCAATTACCACTGATTCACTAGTGTCATTTATCACACTGCTGTAGATAAGCATAGCTTGTGTTTTCGACGTATTCAACTTTAGTTTATTAATTTTTAACCACTTGCTAACACCTTCTAGTTCACAGTTTATCTTTTTTATTGCTGAATCAACATCCCTATCTGCAACACTTATTAGCGTATCATCCGCAAACAGGTTAATCTTGCAGTCCTTAGTCGCACTTATCACGTCGTTTATGTAAAGGATGAAGAGAAGTAGTCCTAGAATTGATCCTTGAGGGACTCCTAGGGAGACCTCCTCAGCTGTTGACTCTTCATCGTCGTACCTAGTTTTTTGTTTCCTATCTGTTAAATAATCCTTTAATAAATAACTATTACTGCTAGATAGAGAATGAAACAATCTTTCCGAAAATATAAAATGTGACACCCGTTTTCATTTCAATTCTTTAAGGTGCCCCCACCCCCGTTACTTCGCCGCTGATTAGGATAGGAAGGTATAATTTATGTCAAAAGACGGGGGATTTAAAAATAAAATTAAAAATTAACCTGTCCGAGGAAAATTATCAACAGGTAGCGATAAAAATTTAACGGATTTTATTCCATACTTGCACATTACTCGCACTGAAAAAGAAAAAAAAAAGTAAACTTTTTTTAGTTTTTTCTAGTTAGAGGCCGGCAAAGAATACGGGCTTCTATTGGATAAGTCGTACTTTTTGTTGCATAGTTAATAAACAAGAACAATGCTCCAAATTTCTAAATTTGTTGCTAAATGTTTTCATTAAGTAAAAAAAGTTAATTTCCTTTTCTCTTCGTTTACTTATTAGTATGACGCAAGTTTCCGAAAGTTCCTCTACACCCAATCCATCTTTTAATCCAACTTTTCCTTTTCGGACCTAATTACGGCTAAATTATTTGACAAAGACGAAGTGAAACGTTACATCACCTACCTTCACCGGTACACAAGACATTTACAGATTACGATCTAAACATTTTATCGATAATTCGCACGCAATTGCCTAGGGAACGGATACGGAAAGATCAAAAACACATTTGCAACGTACTTAAACCGGGGGCATGGGATAGGTAACAAAGTTATAGAAGTGAGCAATAAATAAATTCAGACGATACTCCCACGGAATCGGTGAGGATTTTACATTGAAAAAGAACGCTTTTGTGCGGAACTTCCAAAGTCATTTCAGATAAGGGTTGATTATTTTAATAGAACCGATGTTGTAATAATAATGAAGTTTCAAGTGGAAGGAAAGTGTCCGCCCGCTCACGGCAAGGGTATTCCCCGGCGGATTCTTCCGGCGCCTCCACCATTCTCTAAGTCCTATCTTATTGTCGATATCTCTGTAACGCGACGTTCTTTGTGGTTTTCGATCGCTCCTCGTCCTTTAATATCGGCCATCACCCCCGATGGTCGATATCAAATTTTCAGACACTTCGCTTGCTTTATTTGCGGTCGTTAGGATTCCCCGTGGTTAAACAACGGCTGAATTTACTCCCAAGCGTCTAACGTAAGTTTAATTCCGGTCGTGATACTGCGGCAATCCTACGACAAACAGATTCCTGTGGGAACAGATTAAGAATGTAAAATGTGTTGTAATAAAAATAGTATCTGCAGGAATTTTCATTCATTCATTCTCCAAAATTCTACATATATTCCTTATTCTGGTTGTTGGAATCCAAAATTTTATAACGTCATTAAAATGTTGTCTATCATCTACTAAGTTTAGACAAATTTCTAACAAACACAAAAGTACTAAAAAGTTAATTTTAGAAGGATATTTTAAGCAAAGTTTTTGAAATTCCTATCGGTAGATTACTATTAGGCAAATTATGCATTCTATACATATTTATCGAGAATACAAACATTTTGGAACGCACATACATATAAAAAAAAGTCGTGTGGTGCCCACACCTAATCTTTTGTACTCAAATGTCTTATGGAATATGCCACAATGCTACTAGGAAACTACCTTTACAAAAGTGCAAGAATTACTATCAGCAGATTTTGAAAAACACAAGGATTTTGTAGATAATCATTCTCCAGTTCAGACGTGACTTAACTTCATCATAGTGGTTATAAAAATTTACGAAAGTACACTGGTGATCTGCAAATTTACATGCCAATATAGAAACTAATGCAATGTCACCTAGAAGAATAATACGCACAATTTTCTTCCAGTGTACAATTATTGTACAACGATACATGACTCTTCTCGTTTAGCAATTTTTTAAAGAACTCGATAATAAATAATAAAACAATTTAGTTACTTTCAATAAAATGATGGTGCTACTTCTCAGACTGTATATAATAAAATTGAATTACTTAAAGGAACTTCAAGTTTATCGATTGATTACCTTACACCCAATTGCGTACATTACGTGAATAGCAAGCTGCTGTTACAGAAGGTATTCATTGTTTTACAAATGAAATAATTGTTAAAGTTATTAAGTTTGTGTTAATAAGTACAAAAATTAAGGACACTACTTCTAACACATGTTAAGATAATTTCTAAACTCCTTGTGGAATAATTTGTGTAGGTATTTGAATTATTATTAAAGTCTATTTAGAATTATATCCAATAAACATATAGATTTCAATAATTATGATATAGTGTGGCAATTATACTTTTCAATAAAGCAAAACAATCGATATTATTTGATATCTCTGAACATTACTGTCTGTCTGAGATGAATGTCTAAAGATAATACCGATAAACCCCGTAAAAGTCAACTGACAAGTTTCACTTTACTTTCTTATGCGTAATAAAGTAAGTATTGCAATGACAAAAATTTTCAACCTCGAGATTTTTGCGTTTTGAAGTTCACTGATACAAAAAAAAACATGTTTTTACAAATATGATAAAGTCTATAGATCATTAACATACATGAGTATATTAAGCGTGAATTTATCCAAACTACTAAAAACACATAATATTAACACGGAGTTGAAAACCACTAACAATCTAATACAAATACATAAAAAACAATAAAGATAGTAGAGAAAAGTGACATAAATCAGGGGTCTATAAATTAACTTGTGGCTCGTACACGAAGTTCTATATAGGACAAACAGGAAGATCTTTTGACACTCGCATCAAAGAACATCTGTCATGTTCCAAGAACCAAAAAACAGATTCGACATATGCAAACCATTTAATGGACGAAGGACATAATTTTAACGAAGATTTTTCTGTGTTAGGCGTACAACATAGGAATATAAGAAGTTTTTGTGTTTATATTAATAAACACAAAAACTCTAATTTTCTTTTAAATGATCAACTGGATGTAACTCAATCTCCTTTACTTAAATTATTTGTTTAGTAGTACATAGTTTTATGAGGGTTTTAACACACTTCCCCCTTTGTTTCCTCCTTTTGCTTTTTTCCTTTTTTCTTATCTCCTACAACCGATACACATGAGATATATACTTTGTAACTTGTATTTTTAGTCATTGCTGAAGAAGCCACTGTGTGGTGAAACAATTGTCCAATTTTTAGTAATTAAAGTATAGTTCAACAAGTTTGTTTTGTTTTATTTACATTTGTAATATGGAACTACATCAAGTAAAAGCCGAATCCATTTTATTTTATTTATTACAAATATGTCGTGTGCGTCTCTCTATCTCTCTCTCTCCCTCCCTCTCTCTCTCTCCCTCTCTCTCTCTCTCTCTCTCTCTCTCTCCACCCCCTCTCACTTTTTTTTATATAATATTCCTCTTAAATAGAATTTTGAAATTTTTATTTATAAAAAGGAATTTGATAATTCAAACCTGAAGTAATGTTCCGGAAACTTCCTCTTTTGAAAGCACGGTGAAATAAAATACAAATTTCAGTTTAAATACTCGTTTATTTAAATTCGGTGTGCGCCGATATGTCGGTGGTCGCTCTACATCCGGAGCTATCGACCACCTATATATACGCAGATGCCCAACACTGCAGTCCGTGCGCATACAAAGGAGGTGTCGCATCGCCTTCGATGCACAGTCGTGTAGCAGGGCCGGCAGACAATAAACTCAGCCGCTGAGACACTATATGGTTCGAAGCGAGCTCTACATTCACACAATATATTTAAATTTGCAAGTAAGAAATACATTAAATATAATAATATAAGAAAGAGAGCAAAAAAAAAACTGCGTTTCTCTAGTGAGTTGCAAGTTGAGCTATATAACCTTAGAGAACTTAATTGGCTACGCCAGAGGGTGAATAACACTGAATTGACAAACAACTATAATATTATAAAACGAAATATCAACAATAAGATCAAACACGAAAAAGAATCGCACTACAGTGATGTAATTTATCGGTCTGACAATAAATCTAGGGCTCTTTTGCGTAGTGTTAATGATTTTAACGGAAAGACTAGGGTTAACCGGGATATTATTCTGAATTACGATGACCGTTGTATCGAGGATTCGAAGGAAGTGGCCAACTTGTTTGGCAACTACTTTTCGTCCGTTGTCGAATACGATGTGGGATCTCGTTTTGGAGCCGGCGACGGCGTAGGCTGTACTACTGGTTGTATTGTGCCTTGCACGATGTTTTGTGGTCCTGTCGTTGCTGGAGACATTATAGGTATTATAAAGCGTTTACCCAATAAAAGAAGTACAGGTCTTGACGACATTCTCGTTAGTGTCATAAAGGCCTGTGTGTTGGAGGTAGTAGAAGATCTCTCCCATTTGGTAAATCTATCGATTACTTTGGGCAAATTTCCTACAGCTTTGAAATCGTCTGCTGTAATACTTATACATAAAAGAAATGATTACTCCAATATTGAGAACTACAGACTTATTGCGCTAATTAGTGTCTTCTCTAAAATTATTTAAAAAATTATTGCTGATAAAATATTTAATTTTCTAAACAAACATAATCTCATTATCCCCTGTCAGCACGGTTTTCGGAGTAGTTTCTCTACTGAGACTGGTGTTTTGGAATGTACGCAGCATATTCTTGATGAAATGGATATAGGTATGCCGATACACCGTGTTAATCTTGTTTGATCTATCCAGAGCCTTTGACTCCGTTAATTGTCATTTTGTTAGTAGTAAGATCTATAAATCGGGAATTCGCGGGGAATTAAACAAATGGATTGTCTAATTTTTAAAAGACAGAAAAATCGTTGTTAGACTTGGTGATGTCAGATCGGAGGAATATGATATGGACGTTGGAGTTTCACAGGGCAGTGTCCTGGGTTCATTAATATTTTTATTATTTATAAATGACCTACCTAGTTTCATTAACTATGGCAAAAATTTCTGTATGCTGACGATACAGCAATAGTGGTTTCCCACTCGGATCTGGAACAGCTCAAGAATAAAATCAATATAGTTCTACAGAATTTTGAAGACTAGTGTTGTGTCAACAAATTAATAATCAACCATGATAATGCCTTATCTATAATTTCCTATAATATTATTGTCTGGGGCCAAGCAAAGGATATACAAAGAGTGTTTCTTCTGCAAAAGCGTATCATCAGACTTGTTTTTGATTTACCCCTTCCATTCAAAGAGAATATTTAACGTTACTTCTATCTATACTTATAAACTCTTAACATATATTTTTAATAACAAGCATAGATTTTCTCTAATAAGTGAGAAGCATAAACACAAGACTCGTAATAGAAATAACTTAGTGGACAGATCATATCACTTGTTTCATCAAAAATTCCCACTCATAACTGGCTTTACAATTTTTAATAAATTGCCAACACACATGCGGGACTCGGATCTGTCAAATTAAGAAACTGTTGAGGGATTTTTAATTGACCACAGTTTCTACAGTATGGTAGAGCTCCATGCACATTTACCATAGTTATATTGTATATTTAGTCTACATGTTTTGTCGCTTATATTTATAAATAAGATCAAAAGTTAAAATAACTTTCTTACCCATATTCAATTTTTTGCCTAATACTTTATAACTAACCATAATATTTAGTAAAATCATACACATTGTTTCAACAACATATTATTTACTAAAACTTACAATTTCAATTTAAATAATTGATTGAAGACGGAGATACGTGTTGAAACTCCATAATTTACAAGTAAAAATTGAAATAAATTCAAATTGAGTTCAAAACAGTGTTATTCAATTCACAACAATTGTTTCACCCTACTGTGAAACAATTGTTGTGAATTGAATAAAACTGTTTTGAACTCAATTTGAATTTATTTCAATTTTTACTTGTAATTTCAATTTATCTGATATAAACAAAACAAATCTGAGGTTTCATATCTGTTTCCATTGCTGTCGGTAATGCGCTCTTTTTGTATTTGCCATTTCGTGACAGTTTTAGATGTGTTGTCCAAAATTTGTAATATGTTTGATTTACTGAATTCAGAATGCTGTTTTCGATGTTTGTTAGCTATCTTGCCATTACAAATCTGATGTTTGACAGACGTTTTAGAATTAGTGATTGTCAAAATGCTCTTTGATTAAAATTAATGATAGATACTGAGATCCTTGGTCCATTGTGTGGCAATTATCTGGTGAAGGAAATAAATTTTTCCGAAACGTTCTAAGCTATAATATAGTGTTTTCTTTATACCTACCCATACATTCTGTTTTCGGAGATACGAAACAGTAATTAAACTGGTTTATATATATATATATTGTCGTAACCCTGAGTGCATAAAAAATACCTAAGTAAAATCAAGCTATTATAACCATCAATCACCCAAAATATCCCTTAATTACACCCTAAGTTAGACATTCAACTTCTTCTTACGTCACACGTTGGGTAAGCCAATAAATTAGAGTAGAATGTTTTCAATATATTACCTTACTTGAATATAAATCAAATATTTATATGCCCTAACTAACTCAGTCGTTAAAAAAATTCAAATACTTGCATATTTTTATTAATAATAAAAATTCTTAGTCCGGACCTGTCTCTTTTATAATATCTAAGAAAGATTATTGTCCAAGTTCTTTTCACCTTAAATGTTGGTAATCCGCAACTAAACGATTTTACCGCTACTCATGTGAACTAACTTTGATAAATTTACTAAATATTTTCTTTAATTGATACAAAAAAATCTTTATATTCCGTTTAATTTCAAATCTACACCATTTATTATCTCACAGTATGGTAAGTTAATTTTAAACTGTTACTATATCTTTCCTATACATTAATCTGTATGTTTATTTTTATTTTTTAGGAGGTCAAACAACCATGAGAATTGCTGAATGTTAACCTATCAAATACATCTACGTAAATGAAAATCAAAAATGGTTGAGTAACAATAAATATAATGTATCTTCGAGAAATAACATACAATAAACATGTATTTGAAGAAAATGCCAATATTTTAACAATTACTTATTCAAACTTGTCCAATATCTTGGTACTTATATTTGGTTATGATAAGAATTGAGGTTATAACCCTATTTTATTTTTCAAGGTAAGTTTAATTTAATGCATGTAATAAACTTTTAAAATGTATACCATTGATTTCTAATACAAATAGTACTATGTAACTGTTATCTATGATTCAGTGTATAATTTCTGATACATTTAATCATTTATTTTTTTATCTATTATTTGCCAATTCATTGAATAAAAGAGATTTTCATATTAAAAGTAACAATTAAACGATACAACCTTATTATACATATGTGTAACTTCTCGACAAGGACATTCTAACTGATCTCTTTTCTCTTTTTAGTTTCGGTAGAACTGGAATCCTCGGTGATGTATTTCTTCTTCAATGTAACAGCTGTTGGTGCCTCGTAACGATGATTTCTTGTGCGTCCAGGAAGTTCTTCACTGCCTTGATAGATATACTTGCTTGAGATCCACTTCGGTACGGATATTCTTCAGAAAATACACGTCAGATGAGCCTATTATAATATGTTTTCGTCCCAGGAATCCTTTGATAAATAAATCCCCTCTATGGTTAAACTTGAAATTGGAAATTCTTCGCTTAAAAAATTCTTCGATACATTTAAACCTTTTGTGGTAAGTAAATTAAATTTAGATTTTATGCTTTTAATCACTATAATCTCCTTCTCTTCTTTATTCACTTGATACTGCTTACGTTAATACGATCTTTCACTAATGTTTCGTTTTAGTTATAAATTATTTACCAATATATTAAATTAATAATTTAATATACACAATATGTATTTCTCTTGCTTTATTTTACTTAATTTCGGCTAAAATCTATTCTTACCGAAATTATCATACACCTCTTCTCATAAATTTATAAGAAGTCTTTTTCTATTTACCCTGATTACCTTAGTGATAATTTATATATTTGAATTGGCCAATCTCAATTAAACACCTCTTATTTATGTTCAAAATGCATTCTATAATTTTAATATTCTCTTGTATGCCTTTCTATATTTCAATACTCAGATTTTAACAATTTTAACCATGAATTTATACATGTATTTAAGTATTCAAAACAATTTTAAAACATACTATACAAAAATTCTGTAAATGTCAAAATCTGGCAACCATTGACTTTTCCTCTAATTAAATTATGGCGGGAGTTTTTATCTATTTTGACGTTACCTTTAAACAAAATTTCCCTTTTAAAATAAATTCTCATCATTTAAGACAATTGAACAAGTTTTTACAATTTTATATTACATACCAAACACTCAATTAATATCAAAATCTCTCTTTTACAGGTTTTGGTATCATTTGCTGAACTATGGACCTTAACCAATGGACTTTACTACATTATCAAATCAACAATTGTAACTATTAATACTAGGATAATAAACACTAATCTTCATAATACTATTTCTATTTATAAGTTTCTTAAACTTTTAATATCAAAATACATTACATGCCATAACCAAATATAAATATTGATGGTTAGTACCTAGTACTACCTCATTTTGCCCCTTTAATAAATGTAAAATTTCAACATGTTTGAATAATTTTCATTTATTAACTAAGAAATTATCTGTTAAGTTATAATTAATTATCTGTTACCTATATAAAACATTTACACTATTGACAACTTTTAACGTAACATTTTTTTTTTATTATGCTTGCTATATTCTAGCACTATGTTTGTATTATTTTAACCATATGGCATTTTCATCATGTAAACTTTATCATAAATTTTTTTAACAATTCATCACTATATTTTCTATGCAAAACTATATACATGTACTACTATTATAACTATTCTGACTGTAACATAAGTTTCTTTTCGGTCTTTATTTTTTTTTATTATGTGTACTTGGTATAAGGAAAATTATTTTCCTCAAAAATGTTATTTATATTCTAAGTATATTTTTATTTTTAAAATATCTGGTTATCTGTAAATACTTTATTGTCTCCAATCTCTGTATAAAATATTTTCTCTTTGTATATCTCTATATCATGATTTTAAAACATTTATGAAAACTATATTATAATTACTATATGTAATATCTTTGTCACATTATGGTGAATATTAAATCATCTTTTCCATTATTTCTTTGGAACTTAAATTGCCTCTCTGAAATATGCTTTAGTCATGCTCACTTATACATTATTAATTATTATCTATATTGTTCTTATTCGAACATTTCCCCTATATACCTTATTAGACATTTTCGTCTTATCCCCTACTTTCATCATACGAAAGTTTTTTTACTTATATTTTCGTTTTATTGGCGTACGTTACCATTTAAATAATATGTAGACATTTTTGTCATATACATTTTACAACTCTGGGTTTCTTTACCCTTTTCCATACATTTTTACATTTATTTTACCATATTTTCATGGATCATTTTATATTACTTTATTATAGTAAGCATTTTATAATTACTTCAATTATCATATTTCTTCGTAAAAGGCCCTTTTTCTTTCTTCTTAATAACTATATTCTCTTATTCACCTAATGTTTCATACGATTTGCTTTATCGCGCAAAATTATCGTAGTATATCTCTTAGTTTTATAATACTTTTATACATTTTTTTCTTGATAATATTTTCTTTCCATAGACAATTTTATTTTATTTTAAGTTTCTTACATTTCCAGTTATCATCTTTACATTCCTTTCCTTATACACACATGTTCTTGTATTATCGACTTATATTCCATCATTTTTTTGTTTCTACTATATACAAATATTTTGAAATAAGGGAATAACTTTTAATAAATGATAACACTAATTCTAATATTTATAACGTTCCTACTTCTATAACTTAACTATACTTCCGGACGAGTTTCTAAAAAAATTTCTGCCCCTACCTTATTATCAAATAGGTACCTTCCATATATGGGCTCGTATTATCTGTATTCGTTCTAGTTATAAGTGAAATATCTAATTTCACCATCATTTTATTGTCTTTTAATTACTCTCCATGCCCCTAATAATATCAACTCTTATGCTCCTAACATTAAATTGGAGGAAAATTGTAATAAGGGTCTTGTCCTTTTCTGGTCAATGTATTCTTAATTTTATCCTTGATAATTGGTGATGCTTAACACCTACAAGAATTATCTCTATACTTCTGTCTTAATTAACATATTCTATGAGTGATTCTAATATTGGAAATTATATCCTGCCCCTATCTCATAATCGAGTGGGGATATCTGTATATTAGATCCATGTCCTTAAATTGGGAAAGATAATTTTATAAGGGCTATTATTTTGTAATTTGTGGTAGCTCTTGTAACAGTTGGTGTCACTAGTACCAACAAATACTACCCTATATTATCTGCCATGTCCAAATTCTTTATTCGGGTATAATAATTTTTATGAGGGCTTATATCTTGTTGCAGCTCTGGTAGGATGGTATCGCTAGTACCTACAGTTGTCGCCCTTGTATACAACTGCCATGTCCATATTTAAATGTGGGCTGTTAATTTGAAGTAGCTCTGGTAGGATGGTGTCGCCGGTACCATCGAATACTGCCCTAAAGTATCCGCCATGTCCATGATTTAAATGTTATAATACTATAGCATACATTATCCGAAACATCTTTTCTATTATAAATTTTAATCTTACTCTATTTTTCAATATTCCATATGTTTCTTCTTTTTCAACATCTTCTTCATACCATAACTCATTTTCTTTAGTTTTATAAAACATTTTGTCCACAAATTTTCCAACCTGGTCATGTATACTCGCTACATCTGCATTTCTAGGTGTAACTATATCTGTAACTTTCTGAACTTCAATATCCCATTCCAATAATTTGCCCTTAATCTCCAAGATCATCATACCCTGATAAACATTTCCCGGCACATATTTTTCTGAAAAATCTCTTATACTCATAACAGAATCATTTCCATTTACAAATTCTTTGTACTTATTAAACATTCTAATCTTTTCATTCCCCAAAACATTTTTCACAGAAGATGGTATTATATTACGTCCTACTTTAAAACTTCTTCCCATATACTTTTTGTCTCTTATAACTATTTCTGTTTTCTGCCTTAAAAAATATAAATCCAAAATATTATCCTCTTCTTCTGCTAATAAAAGTGAGTCCAAATATGATCTCAAGATTTTCCTGCCGGAATCTAAGTATTTAGTTTTCTTTTGTATAGGCTTAATCATGTAAATTTTCTTGATTTCAGCTGTATTTTGTTCAATGTTGATACCGTTTATAGTATTTTTCTCAGAATTTCCAATTATCCTTTCTTCAGTTGTATCTGTTTTGTCCTTTACACTTATTTGTTTTTCTGATATAATTTCTTCTGGAATTCTTACTAAAGATTCTTTACATTTTTCAATATTCCATTTATATTCTATTCCAGTAACCATAACTTCTTCTTTCAATTGTACAATATTCTCTGTAACAACCTCATTTAACTTGTCTATTTTTCCACTTACTTGTTCGTTCAAATTATCCAATTTTCCATTTAATTCTCTTTTAACTTCTTCCCTTTGTCGTCTATTTTCTTCGATCATCTTGTCTAGTTTTCCATTTAATTCCTCATTCACCTTCACTAATTCTCCTCTTAATTCTTCCTTTATATCCACCAAATTTTTCTTACTCTCTTCATTTGCCTTTATTAATTTACCACTCAACTCCTCACTTGCCTTCTCTAATTTGTCTAATCTTCCATTTAATTCTATTTTATCCTCCTCTCTATTTTCCTTAGATTCCCTTTTATCCTCCTCTCTATTTTTCTCACTTTTCCTATTATCCTCCTCTCTATTCTTCTCTAATTTTTCATACAATTGTCGAATTAACATGTCTGTTGATGAAATCGACATCTCCGTTTTCGAAGTTTCTCCTTGTATCTGTGTCTTATCACCCCTATCTTGTCCTTCTTCTAACGGTCGTGTCTCTCCCTGAACCTGTGGTATATCTCCTCCATCTTGTATATTACCTATCTGTTGCGTTTCTTCTTCGCTATCGCTTGAGCTATTATAACCATCAATCACCCAAAATATCCCTTAATTACACCCTAAGTTAGACATTCAACTTCTTCTTACGTCACACGTTGGGTAAGCCAATAAATTAGAGTAGAATGTTTTCAATATATTACCTTACTTGAATATAAATCAAATATTTATATGCCCTAACTAACTCAGTCGTTAAAAAAATTCTAATACTTGCATATTTTTATTAATAATAAAAATTCTTAGTCCGGACCTGTCTCTTTTATAATATCTAAGAAAGATTATTGTCCAAGTTCTTTTCACCTTAAATGTTGGTAATCCGCAACTAAACGATTTTACCGCTACTCATGTGAACTAACTTTGATAAATTTACTAAATATTTTCTTTAATTGATACAAAAAAATCTTTATATTCCGTTTAATTTCAAATCTACACCATTTATTATCTCACAGTATGGTAAGTTAATTTTAAACTGTTACTATATCTTTCCTATACATTAATCTGTATGTTTATTTTTATTTTTTAGGAGGTCAAACAACCATGAGAATTGCTGAATGTTAACCTATCAAATACATCTACGTAAATGAAAATCAAAAATGGTTGAGTAACAATAAATATAATGTATCTTCGAGAAATAACATACAATAAACATGTATTTGAAGAAAATGCCAATATTTTAACAATTACTTATTCAAACTTGTCCAATATCTTGGTACTTATATTTGGTTATGATAAGAATTGAGGTTATAACCCTATTTTATTTTTCAAGGTAAGTTTAATTTAATGCATGTAATAAACTTTTAAAATGTATACCATTGATTTCTAATACAAATAGTACTATGTAACTGTTATCTATGATTCAGTGTATAATTTCTGATACATTTAATCATTTATTTTTTTATCTATTATTTGCCAATTCATTGAATAAAAGAGATTTTCATATTAAAAGTAACAATTAAACGATACAACCTTATTATACATATGTGTAACTTCTCGACAAGGACATTCTAACTGATCTCTTTTCTCTTTTTAGTTTCGGTAGAACTGGAATCCTCGGTGATGTATTTCTTCTTCAATGTAACAGCTGTTAGTGCCTCGTAACGATGATTTCTTGTGCGTCCAGGAAGTTCTTCACTGCCTTGATAGATATACTTGCTTGAGATCCACTTCGGTACGGATATTCTTCAGAAAATACACGTCAGATGAGCCTATTATAATATGTTTTCGTCCCAGGAATCCTTTGATAAATAAATCCCCTCTATGGTTAAACTTGAAATTGGAAATTCTTCGCTTAAAAAATTCTTCGATACATTTAAACCTTTTGTGGTAAGTAAATTAAATTTAGATTTTATGCTTTTAATCACTATAATCTCCTTCTCTTCTTTATTCACTTGATACTGCTTACGTTAATACGATCTTTCACTAATGCTTCGTTTTAGTTATAAATTATTTACCAATATATTAAATTAATAATTTAATATACACAATATGTATTTCTCTTGCTTTATTTTACTTAATTTCGGCTAAAATCTATTCTTACCGAAATTATCATACACCTCTTCTCATAAATTTATAAGAAGTCTTTTTCTATTTACCCTGATTACCTTAGTGATAATTTATATATTTGAATTGGCCAATCTCAATTAAACACCTCTTATTTATGTTCAAAATGCATTCTATAATTTTAATATTCTCTTGTATGCCTTTCTATATTTCAATACTCAGATTTTAACAATTTTAACCATGAATTTATACATGTATTTAAGTATTCAAAACAATTTTAAAACATACTATATAAAAAATTCTGTAAATGTCAAAATCTGTCAACCATTGACTTTTCCTCTAATTAAATTATGGCGGGAGTTTTTATCTATTTTGACGTTACCTTTAAACAAAATTTCCCTTTTAAAATAAATTCTCATCATTTAAGACAATTGAACAAGTTTTTACAATTTTATATTACATACCAAACACTCAATTAATATCAAAATCTCTCTTTTACAGGTTTTGGTATCATTTGCTGAACTATGGACCTTAACCAATGGACTTTACTACATTATCAAATCAACAATTGTAACTATTAATACTAGGATAATAAACACTAATCTTCATAATACTATTTCTATTTATAAGTTTCTTAAACTTTTAATATCAAAATACATTACATGCCATAACCAAATATAAATATTGATGGTTAGTACCTAGTACTACCTCAATATATATATATATGTTTTACTATTTATGTAATATTCTGTGTATTGACGAAGCCTATATCCATTGTGGATCTGAGTGACTAATAAAGCATTATTTGTTAAATTTTTTTTGAGTACTCTATATGACCTCATTATTTTGATTTGAATTTGCTGATATGTTAGAATATTGGTTCATTAATTTCGAGCACGCTGTATGTTATATATGATTTTTTTCCATTTATTTATCCTTAGAATTATTATTTTATTTAGTCAGGTTTTGTCATTTGTACGCAGGCAGATTTCTGTTAGAATTATTTTTCTTCATTTCCTTTATTTATATGCGTTGCAAATTATTGTTAATTTCTCCCTGTGTTGACATCTGCCGTTAGCAAGCCCGTGCTGTCGTTTAGCAGTTATGTACTGCCAGCTACTCAGATTTCATTTTGCTTAAATGCTATTATGTGTGTATTTTGATTTCTCTAAATAAATTTAGCCCTCCTTTGCTTCCGTGTGTAATAATTCTTCATTAGCAATTATCGTCTGTTTCATTCGCATTTTATTTAGCATTAATTAAAATCTGGTTTTTAGTCGCCACCTTGTGATTTAGAGCTGTATGTGTTGCGAAGTGGTACCTTAGTTCAAGTTGGGGTCGCTGCCGTCAAAAATTTCGTTCATGTAATATAATGGCATTTTATCTATCCTAAAATTTCGAAGTCATCCTGTCACTTGCCCAATGATTGCCGTTTTAAAAACAACCAGAAGTGTTTTCCGACTGTGATCTCTTATTGCAAATTGTGTTGAACATTATCGATTTCCGTAAACTTATACGTACATCGCGGATGAAACTGTAATAACTGGATATAGATTTTTGGTGTTTAGAGTTTGACATATCGAAGATCTTTCCGAACACGGTCGCTGAAATAGCTTCTGGTGAGCATTTTGTATTTCTATTTGGCCATCATTAACGCTCATTGTTTAAATTGTCCTTTTTAGCTGTTAGTGCTACCGGCGAGCATATTGGGAAGTAATATCGACCAGCTACAGGTGAATTTGTAAAAGCATTGTCGGCCATTTTGCTGCCTCGTGGAAAAATGTTTCACAATCTATGTTAATATCGAAGCCTGGAATACCCTTGCCGCATTTGGAGTGTGCTTAGTACTTCGAGGAGTTCGTGATTTTATGGGAGAATCTGTGCTCTAAAGGATCTTCACATTTTGATAGTTAAGTGCCGTAAATATTAATTCTATGTTTATGTACTCACTGTTGACAAATTTGGAGTAATTTAAGTCTGAATGCTGGCCTCAATCGTACTGGAAATGAATTCCTAAATTTCATTCAGTTATTTATTTTGGAAATTTTGTAAATTATAACCGAGCATTGATGGTGCCGGAAGGTTCGAATGAAGTTGAGCTTTGAATTATTGCACAATTAAACTCGTCCTAAATGCTCTGCTAGTAACCCTACCTTGTTAGCTGGATACAAGGTCAAATTTTGAATTTTGCAAGATTTGTCGATTTAGTTTTATACCTTTAAATTCTTTTTTTCCTGGGGAGGGGATTCAGTCCATTTCTAATTAATTTCATATAATTTAGTACCGCTCATTATTTTATCAGCCTTAGTGAGTTGACCTGGCGTTAATAAACTTACATGAATACAGGGTGATCCTGTAATATATTGCTGTACAGTTAATGTGAAGTTCATATCTTGACTATAGTTTCACTGTTTGCCTAGGTTAATTTACATTTGATGATATTCAAATAATTTATACAAGATGACCGAGAAAATCGGCCACTTCTCACTTATATGTTTTTTTAATAGTCTTAAATATTCTTATAGATTTGTTGCCTTACATATTTTGGCTTGCATCACACCTTAGGTTTTAATATTTATATTTTCATTATTTAATTTGGTTGTTCTCTAAGGGAAACTCTACTACTCTCTGCTTCTGTACATTTTAGAGGAAAGAAAACAGTTTCTGCGGCTCAAATTAAATTTGTTATTGTTTAATTTTATCGTTTGTTTTAACTTGCGACCTTGGGTATTCATATTGGTCTCGCTTCTGGGTCAAGTAACATTTTGGGGTGGGGATTAGTACAAAGGAAGCTGGCGCCCTCTGCATTCATCCATCCGAGTTTCACGTAGACCCATGCCCACACGACTGATTAAAGGTAGATATTTAACAACGGTACCTAGAGAAGTGAAGGTAAGGCATACTGAAGGCTTCGCACCAAACTCTCCGAAACTTTCATGAAGTTTTAATTGTGCGGGGTTACAGTTATTTTAGTTTGGATACGCGGGCTTATTTACAATACCGTACGGATGAATATATTTTAGTTTCCGGCGGCGCCATTTTATTGCGCCTTCTGCCTGGTCAATTGTTGCTAAATTTTATGTATAAACGGCGAAGGCGTAACATATTATTAATATTAGATAAAAATAAATGAAAAGATATTAAGTTCTTAACACTCACAGATCTATTTTTTTAAGAGAGTAAAAGTATTAAAACCTTCATTTGGAATGTATAATTTAAAAGGCACATTCGTCGTGTGGTACTCACACCTCATTTTGTTATATGTGTATTGGTATTAAAACACTAAACTATCGTCATTTAAATAGTTCTAATATTAGCAATATATTTAATATGTTACAGAAGCTGTAACATCAAATGCACATATTCTCTTTTGATATTACAGTCAAACCAAAAAATTAAACAAGAAAAATTTCTTTGCCATATATACATAAAATATATATTAATGTTCTTTTCAAAAGGAAATATACGAGTTCGTACGATTGAGGTAATACCTAATATGTATATTTATAGTTCAAATTCTGCTTCGTATTTCAAACGGCGCGCAGCGCAAAGGAAGTAAGACTGGCTCTACAACGTACTAAACAGACTATAAAACAGCCCGCGGACGTTTGCCATTGGTCAAATGGTGCTCGTTTTTTTTCTCCTGCAACTTTCCCGACCGTTTTATTTACACAAGACGCTTGTTGGTTGTAATTTGGTAACTTTGTGTGCTGGAAATAATATTGAGGTGAAGAGAGGCAAATATTGAACAAGGTAATAGAAGAAAATAGAATATTTCACCACTTTCATATGAAAACTTTATATGCTCACTTACTAGATTTGACTTGTAATGAAATGAAGTTTCAAACAGTTTTTTTTACATTATTTTTCAGGTATAATTACAGTTGAGCTGACATGTTTCGTATTTAAACATGAATTTTAATTTCTTTTTTGAAATACATACTTGCTTTTAAATATCCCTTGTAGCATGTAATAAACTTTCCAGGTGAGCTCCTTTAGATAAATTTGTAAACAACAAACTTTCAACTAAAAGGAAAAAATAACATACACATAAATGGGGAACTAACAACAAATAGTTATTTACGAACCAAGTGCGGGAAGACTATATTCCCACACGAGCACACTTTGAAAGCACGAGCGACCGCAGGAAGCGAGTGCTTTTAGTTGCATGTCTTCACGCAAGTGATTTGTACAATATTTTTTGTACGAATATTAAATGAAAAGAATATTATTGATTAATGTCATTAGTATAATACCTAACCTAAAATAGATTACCCTAATTAATTTAAACATTTCATGTACGTAACTATTACTCACCTTACCCTAAAATTAAGTTATTATATTCTTACACATGGCAAACATGAGGTATTTATTCTTATATTTATAAATTTATAGTACATTTATTGCGTTTCTTGGTTCAATTACAATTTATTATATGAACTGCCAATATGAATGTCAATGTGGTCAAATATATGGCGTCACAAATTTATTGTGAATTTTTAATTATTACTCCTATTTCCCCAACTTTTAGTGAAGAATAGTCGTGGGAAGTAGTATTTTATAAACTAAATTTTATTACTATCAAGTTAGATTTCTTTTTAAATGTCCCAAATTGCCAGTGTTTTCTTCAACTTTTACAGTCGCCTCGACCGGAAAATACTCTTTCCTGGTTGAGATACACATGCGCCAAATGTCACTTTACAGGCGGTGAGTACAAAAAAATAATAACTTGTTCTATCAAGCCAGAAAATTGAAAAAGGAAAATAAACTGAAATACGTCTTGACAAGAGAGAATACTTGAGAAAAGCAGAAAAGAGTGTTAAAGTAAGAATAAAAAATGCGGTGTGGCCACCATACGACTTTCTCACACGTATGAGCGTTTCAAATTATAGATTTTTTTCATACAAAAATTATTCAAAATCCTATTATAAATACTTCTATTCTCTTAATAAATTCTATAGAACGCATACTTTGCAAGATATTCGAAAAAAAGTGCTGCTCGATAGGAGTAAAAGTGTTACTTCCGGTTCGAATTTTGAAATTTCATGTATACAAACTACACTGCAAATCCAGTTCTAAATACTTTTGTACTCTCGATAAATATATATAGAATGCATAACTTACGACATATTTGCAAAAAATCGCTATTTGATAAAAGCAAAGTGTTACTTCCGGTCCGAATTTTGAATTTTTTTATACAAAAGATATTTAAAATTGTATTTTAAATACTTTTATACTCGTAATGTACCTGCCTAGAAAGCATGACTTGCGAGATATTCGCAAAAAACTGATTTTCAATAAGAAAACTTTTTTAATACAATTTTTCTCAAAATTACTGTTAAGTGCATTTGAATTCTTTATACATTTGTTTAAACTTAGTAATTGACGAAATATTGGCCAATCGCTATCGTGGTCACACACACACACACACACACACACATACACGGACACACGGACATTTTTTTAAAAACCACTTTTTTGGTATCAGGAGACTTCAAAACGTGGACATCTGCAACAATATCGAGGTCGAAAATTTTCATCATCACAATACTTCCTTATACTACGTATAAGAAGTAAAACCGATAAAGACTTGAAAACGACAACAGAAACTGAGAAACAGTAAAGCAGGAACAACAAAATATTAATAAAGCCATAATTTGTACTTTGCAAAATATATGCAGCATAAAAAACAAATTTGCCAGAATACAAACCCTGTCTATATTTGAAAATTCATCAGACATAAAAATCTTTACCGAAACAAGGTTAAACCAAGAAGAAGAAAATGTATTGTTGCGTTTTCGGGTTCCAATAAACAACTCGTGCAATTATTTATTTAAAAACAGTCTGTATATTTATGTACTTAAAATTATATAACAATATAAAAATATAAAACTAACTTAACACACTTAAAGTACTACAATTTAATAAATTAAAATTAACACTTGTATTTATTTACTACTACTATTATTAATATCTCTGTCCGTATTTATTTATATCACACTATTTATATAAAACGGCACTACTATATTTATTTCTACGCTACCACTACGTAAGGACTTTCTTTATCCCGAACTACTCCGCCCGCAATGAATGAATCCCGTAATTAATTGAATCCCGGTGACTCAGTCGCCTTATATACCATGCATGAAATGTTCTCGCAGCATTCTCGTAAACTCTGTCTCCCTCTAGAATATTTGTAGAATATTCCCAGACATTTGTCTCCGCTTCCGATACAGTACCATGCGTAAGTGTATGACTCACCGCTTTACGATATTTACCAGCCGCGCCGAATATGATTTATTGCTCGCCCGGTCTGCCTCTTTTTTTGCGTGTGACAATTTCGTTTTTATCGCGCCGAGAGATCTGATTCTTTTATTTAATGTAACTCATTTCGTCTGCTGGTTTCGTTACATTGCCCCCTTCTTAAAAACTGCGTTTCGTCCCGAAACACACTATTCCATGTTCTTGACGCCGGCGGATGACGAAATCCACACCGGGACCCACGGGTGCACCCAACCGTCTTGTGGCAATGGCAATCCACCGTCCCAGGCTGCACAACGGGCTGATTGGGCCGACAGCCGCACACGACCATTTTCATACCAGCACGCCGAAACACCACCTCCAGTATGGTTCCTGCGATTTTCCATACCAAACGGTCTAATCCGCAGCCCAGCCTCGGAATTGCCAGCCTCCTTATATTTTGCTCGAGTGCACGTCCTCGCAAATCAACAAGGGATTCCCATAAGCTGGCTCCCTAGGTTTTCCGGCAATTTGTCACGCATCCGCCACTTCACCGCTGTCACGTCCATGGTATGGGGCAACTGGTTGAAACACACCATCCCTGGCTCACTATGAGGTGTTAGTCTCATGCGATAAACGACATCATCTATTTGCTCCAGTATTTCGTATGGTCCCTCCCAGTATTCTTGGAGCTTTGGGGACAGGCATCGGCGACGTTGAGGATCATACAACCAAACAAGGTCTCCTTCTCCGTAACCATCGCTCTCGGCTTGCACGTGGTAACGATTCTTCGTCCTGTCGCTGACATCCTGAGTGTGATGGCGTACTCGCTCGTGGACATCCTTCAACCTTCGCCAGTATCCACTGGCGCAGTCTTCTCCACAACACACTTGAGTAGATCATCCTCTACCTTCAGAGAGTCCCATTGAGCCCAGTAGGATTCCAGTCCCTGTGAACGAGGAGCCACTTCTTGCCAAGCCGGTCCGCGACCAATTCCCTTCCAAACCACCAATGAACCAAGGTCTTCATCAGCTTCTTGACCAATCCGCAAATTGTCAGGATGCCACTGATCGTCAACCACGGCAGTTCTGAATGTTTTGGCCGATTTTTCTTCTAGGCGGTTGCTATGCCTGCAGTCTCCTGGACGTGGTCTTCTTGCAACAGCATCAGCGTTTTGGTGTTGCACAGATGCACTTCGCGCTATTTATTTTGAGGCTCTACGATACTGAGTCGACGATTGCCTCTTCTCATCGACCCGTTTCATTTTTCGCTGCTCCGCTATGGTTTTCTTGGGCTTCTTCGCGCATTTACTATGCGCATGGCCCATTTCCATCTCCATTTCCATTTCCATCTCCATTTCCAATTCCAGCATCGGAGCGTTCTTCTCTTGGGTTGCACCTTATTCACCAATCGTCGGACTACCTGTCCCAGGTGCGCATGCCCATACTTCATCTCAAGACGCTTGATCAATTTAAGGTAGTCTTGACACTCTTCCGGAAGTACAGTCTGCAGAACATCACTGGCCTGTCCTCTTAATGACACAATCAGACCAGTAGCTTTCTTCGGGGACGTCCACCCATTTACTCCTGCAGCGGCTTCGAATTGATTCCGGTACGACATCCATGACGTCTTTCCATCGAAGGTGGGAGGTTTTACCTTTACCTTCGCTGTTCGGGCAATCTCCAGGCTTCCGCTTGAGATATCATGGGGACCGCAGTCGTTCATCGCTGGCAACTGAAGCTGAACCCCAAACTCGTCCCCCATTCCGAACACGCGCTCCTCAACTTTCTGTTCCATGGCTTCGATGGCCTCAGAAAATTCCTGCCTCCCATTCGATGAATTCTCTTGAATGTCTTCCTTAAAAGTAGTCTCGAGTTGTTTTAGAATCTCGGATTGTTTTGCAACTGCATCTCCTAAAGTCTTGAATTGTTTTTCAATTTCATTTTTAATTTCTTCCACTATTACGCTTAAATCAGGCTGTACTTGAAACAAATATTTGTCGGGATCCTCACCTTCATTTATTAAAAGGTCACGAAGCCGGTCCTGGAGAATTGTTTTTTTTCCAGACGCATCTGCGTCCCTTTCTTCCAATTCTGCCCTTAACTCGGAGACCTTTAATTCTTCCAAACGTTTGGTAGCCCTTTATTTATTTATTTATTTATTTGCACTTCTATATTGTTTACCCCACTTCTGACACCAATTGTAACGTTTTCGGGTTCCAATAAACAACTCGTGCAATTATTTATTTAAAAACAGTCTGTATATTTATGTACTAACTAACTTAACACACTTAAAGTACTACAATTTAATAAATTAAAATTAACACTTGTATTTATTTACTACTACTATTATTAATATCTCTGTCCGTATTTATTTATATCACACTATTTATATAAAACGGCACTACTATATTTATTTCTACGCTACCACTACGTAAGGACTTTCTTTATCCCGAACTACTCCGCCCGCAATGAATGAATCCCGTAATGAATTGAATCCCGGTGACTCAGTCGCCTTATCCCGGTCTGCCTCTTTTCTTGCGTGTGACAATTTCGTTTTTATCGCGCCGAGAGATCTGATTCTTTTATTTAATGTAACTCATTTTGTCTGCTGGTTTCGTTACAGTATATTAATCACACAGTTATACAGGAATTTTCAATTCTAAACCCACAAAAGGAGGCAAATATATACCTCAAACAAGATATAAATTGCAAAAGACCAATGAACAAAACAAAAAAAATTAAAGTACTAAATATCTCACTAAAAAAAATATTATAATAAAATTAATAAACGAACCCTGTCCAAGTAGATTTTAGAACTTTAGAAAACGTTTTAAACAATAAAATAATCAATAGGAAACACAATCATTATGATTTGTTTGTGTTTGGAGACATTAACATAGCCAAAACAGAAACATAACGTCAGAATAGAATAAGATGTTTGAAGAATGCAACTAGAAAATATTAAACAGAATAACAGAAGTATACCATACCATAAGAAATGTTGTCACGAACGAAAAAACTAAAATAAAATTAGAAATAGTGTAGAATATTGTATCAGACCATCATGGCATTAGAATTGCACAGAAAGAACCAAACCACCAGAATACAGATAATATGAATTATACTACATCAAAATATCTCCATATAGAAAAGGACAATGAAGAAACTGAAGAAAGTGAGATCGACACTTTCAACAAATTATTCACTACACTCCAGAAAATAATAGAATCACACCAAAAGATCGACAAAATTAATAGAAAACATTAAGAAAGAATTTACATAAAACAATTTGAAACGATATATCTCCGAAATGAAAAGATGGAACCTAATCAGCAAAAACTCAGTCAGAAACAAACTAATACAGAAATTTAAGAGAAATACAAGAAGAAAATAGGGTGATAACAACAAAGACGGAGGAACAAATACCTGAACTAAAGTTTAGAATGTTGACTACGAGAGATGTGACAACAAGAATAAATGAATTTAAAAATAACAAAGTTCTCAAAACAACAGTAATAATTAAAAAAAACAACGACGTGCTATCACCAATTTTGACGAAATTAATTAACAACATTATAAAAGATGGTAAATACTCACAATATCTAAAAAAAAACATTTTGCCAATATATATGTTACGGTAAAAGTAGATATTGCGGCAAATGTACACATTTTCCGGTAAATATGCACATTTGCCTCCTCGTTTGGGTAATGTGCATTCAACTAACATTTACAATTTCAAAGAAGGGAAATGTACATTGAATTCACAATGACCATGTCGTTTTGGTAAATGTGAGCATAAGGTTTGTTCCAACATACAATCACAAACGAGTCGGATCCAATCAAATGTTGTGAAAGCAATCAGAAACCAGTTTGTGATTTCTCGCAACCAATCAAATTGCTCCTGACTAGTTTATGATGTGTGTTGAAACAACCCTTATAGGTTTGTTCCAACATACAATCACAAACGAGTCGGATCCAATCAAATGTTGTAAAAACAATCAGAAACCAGTTTGTGATTTCTCGCAACCAATCAAATTGCTCCTGACTAGTTTGTGATGTGTGTTGGAACAAACCTACACAAAATACGAAATCGCAAGTGCTAGTAATGTGGTGCGCATGCGCACTTGTAGTGGTACGCGAACTACCGTTTCGGCTAGTTCAGTAGGCGCTGCTATTTCACGTTACACATTTCGTGCAAGTGCTCTACCTATAATGTTAATGTTATTATGTTTATGTACCCTACAATAACTACATTACAAATTAATGCCATAGTACTGAAGATTTCTGGATATAATTTAAGATATTTAGAGAAATAAGACTCAGGTAAGTTAAAATTATCATAATTATAGATTTAAAATTTTAATTTTTCTACAAAAAAAATATTTTTTTAGTTAGAATTTTTGAAAAACAATGGAACAAAAAGAAAAATTTAAAAACCAACTAGAACAGATTGTATCACAAAAAAACAAAAATAATATTTATTTAAACCAACATCAGTATGAAAAAATATTATTGGAAGTAAGGGCAGCAAAATTAAAAGAAAAGAATAAAAGTGATGTAGATTACCGCCGGCTGAAAAGATACGATATAATAGTGGTAGGAAAGGAAGAAAAATTAATAAGTCCATTAAAAGAAGGGGGTAGCATAAAATATTTTGCAAGAATTGAAGAAACTTATGGAATTATACACGATGCTCATTTGGCAACTGGCCATGGTGGCCGAAACAGATTAGTGAAAGAAATTAATAACAAATACAACAACATTACTACTGAAGCAGTTATGTTGTATTTATCTTTATGTGAAGCATGTCAAAAAAAGGCAAAGGGCAAGAAGAAAGGAATTGTGATAAAACCAATTTTGACGAGTGAAATGAATTCTAGGTGTCAAGTGGATCTTATAGATTTACAGACACAACCAGATAATGAATTTAAATTTATTTTAAATTATCAAGATCATTTAACCAAATTTGTTGTGCTGCGCCCACTAAAAACAAAAACTGCGTCAGAAGTAGCAAAACAACTTATGGAAATTTTCACTCTTTTGGGAGCCCCATCCATTCTCCAATGTGATAATGGTAGGGAGTTTGCAAATAAAATTATCCAAGAATTAGTAAATATGTGGGATGGTGTAAAAATAATACACGGGAAGCCTCGCCATTCCCAAAGCCAGGGCTCGATAGAGCGAGCGAATCAAGATGTTCAAAATATGCTTACAACCTGGCTTATCACTAACCAAACAACCAAGTGGTCAGAAGGTTTAAAATATGTTCAACTGATGAAAAATAGAGCTTTTCATGAGGGTATAAAGCAAACTACCTATGAAGCTTTATTCGGAACTAGAATGAAATTGGGTTTGAAAACATCAAATTTACCTATGGAATCTGTTGAACAGCTGGAAACAGAAGAAGAGTTAGAGCAATTACTAGAAGGAGTACACACAGCTAATTCACCACATAGCAAAGTCGCAGAAAACGATGAATTTTCCATTGAAACGTTAGACATAATTTGGATGATGGTTTATTATGCAACCAAATTGAAGATAAAGATGGAAGTTTTGAGTTAAATTCTGTTTTAAACGAGAAGAAAATTTTAATTGATATTGCTCGAAAGAAAGCAAGGGAAAATTTAGAAAATCAAGCTATCAAAATGTGTAGTCTTTCGAAAGAAAAATTTCCTGCTGCTGTGATTGGTGACAATGTTAGAGTTTCCATTCCAGACGTTGATCGTGGTAAAACGGATCCAAAAAATTTGATTTGCGTAGTTTTGTCTAGAGATAACGATAAAAATTTATATAAATTAGGAACTAAACAGGGAGTTTTAAAACAATCTTATTCTAGGCATGAATTCGCCATTTGCGAACAAAAGTTTATATCATACGAAGATGTTCCTCAAGATGTTGAGAAATCGGTAAGAGAAATTATAGGAATGCAGTCCCTTACTGGTGGACAAGGTTTTAAAAGATGCATCTGTAAAGCAACATGTTCCTCAAAAAAATGCAGTTGTAAAAATGCTGGAATATTATGTAATTCCAAGTGCCACAATAGCAATTCTTGCCCAAATAAATAAAACTTTTTTCATTATGATATTTCTATATGTTCCTTTATAGTTTTATAAAATTTAACTGTTATAATAAAGAAAAGTATGTTATTATTATTATTTGTTTGATTCCCATCGTATTGGTCCTGAAATTATGTTTATTTAAATAAATATTTTTTTACTGCAACAACATTTTTAATTTATTTGGGTTCCAACTTTTCTTAAAACATGAAGGTAAGAGTATACATTTACCAAAACGTGAAGGCAAGAGTACACATTTGCCGGGAAATGTACATATACATTATATTCAGTTCACATATACCTAACTTTTTGGGAAATGTACACATTTTACGGTAAAAGTGTACATTTCCCAAGAGTGTACATTTACCGTAACATATATATATAAGGCTACAAGCTAAACGTAGAAAATTAGCTTCCGATCTCCATTCTATCTACAATGAACAATATCTTAGAGCAAAGCTTACAAATTCAGTTGTCTGACCATCTATCAAGGAATAAAATTGTGGACTCGAATCAATAAACTCCGGTAATCTGTAATAACATATCTAATACGTGAAATTAAAGTGAAAGGAAAGGAAACATAATACAATGACTTGAAAAAACCTTTGATACAATATGCAAAACCAAGCTGAAGGAAAAATTGCAGATCATAAGTTTAAAAAATACAGAGCCTTAAATAGTCGAACATACATAATATGTCGTCCGCAAAAAATAAGAATAAACAAAGTAGAAAGTAATGAAAGTTTTAAAAAATATAGAATACTACCACGCGGAAACTTACCACTACTCTACATACTATAATACTTAATGACTAATGACATAGTCGAATTAACACTCAAAGGCAAAATCTACGGATACGCAGACGATATATTATTCTACATTATAATGTATGTGACACATAGACATTTGCGTGATAAAATTAGATGCCGTCTAAGATAAATCTAGACCGTCTTGTCAACATACATGAATAGTATCCCACAGCTTTACTCCTAATTTTAATATTCATTTTTTTTGCTATTTTTAATCAATGTAATTAATTTACTGCAATGAATCTATTTGAATGACAGCTTGCTTTCTTATCGTCATGTTTGTTATTGATTACTATTAAATATTGTATGCCGCTACGTCAAGATGACTGATTAATTTAAATATATTTCTTGTCTATTTCGGCAAAGAATTTTAATATATTTACTAATTGCGTGACTGAGAATTAGCATTTACACAATACTAAGTGAATTACTAACTATTGTTGTTTTACACTGTGGACAGTCGGGATATCTTTTTTTTAACTAACATTCTTAAGGTAATACTACACATATTATTTTAATCTACACAATTATTATTTTTAATTAACACACTCGTTCTTAGTTGTGCCATACAGAGGAAACCAATTAAGGTAGAAAAAATATATGACGGTGACCACTAACACATTAAAGTTTCCTGTTTTATTTACACAATTCTACATTGTAATATTTTTGACACATAGTCAGTATTATTTGTATGATGAGATTAAATGTCGTCTAAGATAAATGTAGACTGTCTTATCAACCTACATAAATAGTATCCGACAGCTCTGCTCCTAATTTTAATAATAATTTTTTGTTGTTGTTTGTTATTGTTAATTATTGTAATTAATTTACTGTAAGAAAGCTATTTGAATGATAGCTGCTTCCCTATTGTCATTTCTGTCAATGGGTTCAGGCAGAACTACGATTGGAAATAGAGTCCACCGCGTGTGTATGCTCCAACACTGGCATCCATATCATCCATATCTGTTCGAATGATTGCTCAGATTACGGCGATCATTAATTGATTTTAGCAGCACATTAGCGTGTCGTAATACACTATTCCCAATCTCATCAAGTAGTTACGATACCATATTAAACAACATCTAATTACATACGTATGATTCGGCAATAGTGGTGAATTTTCTGACTTTACTACTACTATAGTCTATTTTTTAATTCGGAGGAGTAAAATAAAAAGGCGCGTTTACACAATGGAATTTTGGAAAATTACTTTTTGGCGGCAGTTTTAAAACTAGCGACGATTTTATATAAATTGTAGTCAAGTAATTAATTAAAAATTTATTCAAAAAATTAGATAATTTTAATTTGAAATAAAAAGGAATCATCATCGTAAGTGAAATGCTTAAATCAAAAGTTTTAAAGGTAATTTGTATATTTTCAAATTTAAAAAGAAAACACAGATGGTTCTTATTCTTATATGATTATTTACAAGCGAACAAAAATTTAGACAAATATTAATTATAGCATATACATATAAATCATATAATTATTCACAATTTTTTATTATTATATACAAGTGAACAACAATTTAGACAAATGTTAATTATAGCATATACATATGAAACAGTAACAATTTATAATTATTCACTATCACTTTCCATTTCACTTGAACTATCTTCACCCACTGATATAATAAATGGCTCGATTATATCATCGACCAACCCATATAACTCACACATTCTTCTTTCTTCATTAATCACATGGCCTACACATTTCTTCCAATTGTCTGTAGTGATATTCTGGATTGCTTTTAGTAAAAGTATCCGCACATCAGCTAATTTAAATGTAGTATTCTTAGTTGCCACCTCATTTTTTATTTGAGCCCACACCAACTCAAAACAGTTTTGTTACAACTTTTGGCCATCTCATCTGTCACATGTATATTATATTGGTCCTTATTGAGACGAATTAGGTGAAGAAGTTCAGATCGAACCATCTCTTCATTGTACTCAATATTTTTTAAATTCAACCAAGCCTGCATATCGAGTTTTCTAGAATTTGTTGTGGGGATTTTTTCAATTTTACGACTATGATATGTAGCATTATCCATAACAATAACAGCATTGTCTGGCAGCACTGTTAATATTTTATGAAACCATCTTTCAAACACCTCTGCATTCATTTCTTCATGATAATCGGTTGTCTTTTTTCCTTCGAAAATCAATAAACCATTCTCCACAAATCCAGCCTCAGATCCTATATGCAAAATAATGAGACGTCTTCCTTTCCCTGCAAGATTACATAAGCCTGTAGTCAGTCCTTCATTAAATGCCTGTCGTCGACTTCTTATATTGCCATCTACCCAAACTCTTTGTTTGGTATGACCTTCGTTTAGCCATGTTTCATCTAAATAATAAATTGGCCGATTTTGACGACGATAATCTTTAATTGTCATCAAATATCTTCTTCTCCACCTAATTATATCATCACGTTCTATCAAAACACTCTTTCGATTCCTCTTCATATACCTACAATAATATATCATATTTATTCTAACATATCAAAGCATGTAAAATATAAATTTGAGTACTTATATACTCATTTTTTTTGCATATTAATTAGAACATTGGCGCTGACCTAAAGTTTAGCATTTTCATCAATTTGTATAATGTTGAACGGCTCGTCTGTGGCAAATCATCACGCTGTTTGATTTCATTCAGCACTTTATCAAGTGTAGGAAGCTCATTTTTATAAAAAAATTGTGAATTATTTGCCTTATAGAATTCTTGACGGTTTCACTATAATCAGTAATTAAAGAGTGTCTTCCAGAACTTTGCTTGGGTGGGATAACTTGTCCTTTCTGCTTATATTCTTTTATGGTACGATAGACAGTAGACCGTGCCACTCCTAAAAACAAGATAACATAATAATATATACCTAATGATGGTAATGTATTATAACACTAACCTATCATACTCGATATTCTTGCGACAATAGCAGTAATCCTCATTCTGGGGTTATCAGCACGTAATTTTTTGAATATATTTACTATATTCAGCTTCTCAACAACAGATAGATGTCCTAAGATCACAAATTTTCGCCTTCTCCACGGGGAAATTTGCGATCCAGAAGTGCTTGCTACTTCCTCCATATCCAAGAAAAACGCTATGAAAATGATTTACACGGAGAGTATATCAGTCGATTCAGTTCTTAAAAGAACTATTTTACTATTATAACCAAATTGAACGTAAAAAATTGAACAGAAACGCACTGACAAAATTAACGATGTATACAATAACAGCTGTTGTAACAGTATGGCGGCCGTAAACATGTAAAATTTCCATATTGTAATTCTTCCCGAAAACTGACAAATAGCAAGCCTCCTTTTTAGCGCTTCAATTTAAAAACACTCCTCCGAATTAAAAAATAGACTATAGATATATGTAATAGAGATGAATGAGTATAACTGGTATAAAGTACACACTTAAAGTATTATAAACAGGATTTTTTATTAGAATATAAAGTTTACAGAAATGCATTGAGTTGATTAAATAATACATAGATAGGTTAATGTGATTAAGTTATTTATTTTGTTTTTTAAAGTAAATTTGAATAAAACTTAGATAGTATAAACTAGAATAATTGAATAGGTATAGTAAACAATTAAATGTATTTAGAATGATTCTAGAGAATTAATTTTACATTGCATAGTATTTTAATAGTTGTTTAATAAATATAAATTTTTAGAGAGGTTAAAAAAATTTACATTTATTAAAAAGGGGCAAATGTTACAATACAGATATAGACTGTAATATTGATATATTTATGAGTATTGTCATTAAAAGTAAATTAATTATTGAAATATTGATGATGAGGTTTTGGAATAATTTATTTGAATCTTCTTTATAATTACGTGATAAAAGAAGTAATGATAGTTATCTGAGTAGAATTTCTTGAAGTTGCAGTCATCCTGTATGTTGAAAGGTTGAGTAGTTTCAAGTTTCATTGAAGTTGCCAAAATCTAGAAAGAGGAGATTTAAATGTTATTACTGTGATGTTAAATAGGTTATTAATTTGTAAGAACATATTTAATTGACGTTAGTGATGTAAAAGATAATAAGAAATTAATATTGAATAATGAATATTTAAATTGGATTAAAATCACATTTCAAAATTCATACAACCGGATGTGACATTTAAAATGTCATTTTGACAGCCGTTTAGTAAATTGCTATGAACTAGTTGATAAGATATTGAAAGGACATGAAATGCAATTTAAAAGCCGAAAAGAATTAAATTAGTAAAATTTATTGATTTTAGAATGTATTCAAAGCATATAAAGAGATTTAAATTCTATGTTGCTTAGTAAGGTTTTTGCATAAGAAATTGATTGGTTGATTTGGAAAAGTATAAGGTCGTCAAGGCGATTAATAACAAAACAAGAAGAATTTTAAATAACTTAAGAAGAACGAGTGTATTTTATCGGAGTATTAAATATAAACTCGGATATTAATACAAAAATAGAGCAGGATAAAGTAAAAGTGTTCAAATTAATATTCTTGTATATATATATATATATATATATATATATATATATATAGATAGATAGATAGATATATATTATCACCATGTTGTCTGTTATGGCCGTTATAATATATGAAAATTGTTCAAGCTACACCAAGTAAAAATTTGAATAATGTCAGTATATTTAAATACAATGAAGTGACACAAGCTTTAGATCATAAAACTTGTTGAAATGCCAATGTTTATTGGTAAATCAATGAATACAGACAAATATGTGGAAATCGTATTTTAAAACACCGAATGAAATGCTTGCCTCAAACCGTAATAATACTTTAAATAAAAGGAAGATCTAGTCTGAGCTTTTATTTATTTGTTTCCGTCTTCTTTGTCGCGTATCGCCTCAAGACAAAGAATATATTCCGCGTAACATCGCTTCTCCTTAAGAATTCCGCAACGGTAAGGAGAATACATTTTACAAAGAGGAAAAAAAGTCTCCGCGAATAGGTTTTATCACTCCTGAGTTTACATATGAAATGGAGTGAAAAAATCATACAATATAAAACAAAAGCGAAGGGAAAAGACGTTTAAAAGAGATAACCTCTCATCCGTCTCCCTTCTACTGCCTTCGTCTTAGCCGCTTCAATATTTCGCCTTCTCTTTTCCTTTTAAGTCGTCGTTATTTGTTTACCACACTTTCCCGTTCCACGCCAGGTCTGGGTGCTTACGACTCTTCTTATTGTACCTTTTATTTTCCCCCCTCTAATCTCAGGAGGAAGATTTCCATCTGGCATACTGAGTGGTGCGTATATATACGCCAATTGCCGCTGGTCGTTGCTTCTCGCTTCTTCATTCCACCTTCTTCTGGAGGGCCACTTGCCTGTCTTTCTGTCGCTATCTAGATTTAATATTCACGACGAGGATTTTTATTAATGCAAAAAGAAAACGTAAAAGTTTAGCAGAAGCGGCAGCACAAGATTCACTCGCAATATTTTTCTTATTTTTATGATATCTCTGTGGTACCTTGCGGGGGGTATATATGGTAAGGAAATAGGAAATGTCGTCATCGAAGGCCATCTAGCGACAGAGCAGGGAATTTTAGTGCTTATTCTGGTGCACGCGTGTTTATTAATAATAATAATAATAATTTTTATTTCATCGATTATTCAATGTTTCAATCAAAAAGTCAAGCAAACAAAAGAAAATAATAACTATATGTACAACTTAAACATAGTAATCCTTCAAATCTTGGATTGAGTTGGTCTTTACTTGATGTAAATCCATTTTCAAAGTGAAATAAAACAAACAAATGTTTAAGATTTACAGTGTAGCTTGTTCAGGTTAACATATACAAAACTGACTATCTACATACACTTAAAACTCTTATATATATTGTGCGGTCATTAGGAATTCTTAGAACTAATATATAAAGAACAATTTCTTGTCTAAAAGTGTCGGGTCTATACAAAAATTACGTGTAACTAAATATATTGCTAACAGATGTTATGTGCGAAATTATGGAAACTGTATTACTGACTGAATAGATTTAACAATGGTGATGAGTTTAGGTCCACTTTAACGTTTAAGAAGTTGTCTGAATGTTTATATTTATTTATTTTTAATATCTCTAGTAAATCTAGTTTAATACTTTTATTTTCAACGTGAATAATATCAAAATGTTTATTAAAACTGCGATTATTATCTATCAAATGATTCGCGTAAGTCGAATCATTCTTTTGGATCATGTAAGCGGAGTAATGATCAGCGATCCGTGTTTTAAACGCTCTTTCTGTTTGGGCTATATATCCCTTAGTACATGTACCACAAGTTAACTTATTTATAGACTCCCGATTTATTGTCGTGATTAAGTGTGATAAGTTAACTTGTGATATAGGTACTAAGGGATATATAGCCCAAACAGGAAGAGCGTTTAAAACACCGATCGCTGATCATTACTCCGCTTGCATACACCAAAAAAACGATTCGACTTACGCGAATCAATTGATAGATAATAATCACACTTTTAATAAACATTTTGATATACTTCACGTTGAAAATAAAAGTATTAAACTAGATTTAGTAGAGACATTAGAAATTAATAAATATAAACATTCAGGCCACTTATTTAACGATAAAGTGGACCTAAACTCATCACCATTGTTAAATCTATTCAGTCAGTAATACAGTTTCCTTAATTTCACACACAACATCTGTTAGCAATATATTTAGTTACACATAATTTTTGTATAGACCCGATACTATTAGTTTGGATCGATATAGCCTTTACTTGATGAAATTCATAATGTTGAAAGTAAACTGTGCGGCCGTGTTAAAACTAAATGTCAGTTTTATTTACTTTCCGATACTTTTAGACAAGAAATTGTTCTTTATATATTAGTTTTAAGAGTTCCTAATAACCGCACAGTATATACAGGTGTCCCAGAAATAAAAAGACGGAGTAGCAGGTATGTAAAGTGCGATCAGAAACAAGCCCAAATATACCGCAATAACGAAGAAATTACAAATTTAATTTTCTACGTTGTTTTTTAGATAAAAAAATTACATTACGGACCTGACACAGAATGTATGTTTATAAATACACGTGAGAATGCTCATTTGTAAATAGAAACGAACACGCATTCATAGAAAAATCCGCTTTTATTTGTATAAAACGGGGAAAAAACTTTAAATCGTACTCATCCATATAAAACATATTTTTTGTCCGATGCGTCTAGATAACGCAGCTATGTAGTCGGTTATTGACCCACTTTATTGCAGACAATAAAATTAGAATATTCAATAAATCATATTTTTCTAGCCTTTATTACAGTAAATATCAAGAATGTAATTATTTTTTTCTAGCAAGTGTAAAATTAAAGTAATTAATGGTTTGATATTTATTATGAAGTATCCATTCCTCCTCCTTTTCTTTTAACACAAGTAATATGGTGGTCCTGAAAAGGACCGATTGTGAAAATGAAGCAGGTGGATATTTAGTCCAGGGTCGGCGTAAGGCCAATTGAATTCTTTATTATTTTTTTTCTGTCGTCTGCGCATGAATAAAGACTTAATATTTTGAGGGTACGTTTCTACACAATATAGTTTCCGATTTCTGCTACTCCATCTTTTTATTTCTGGGACAGCCTTTATAAGAGTTTTAAGCGTATGTAGATAGTCAGTATTGTATATGTCAACCTGAAGAAGCTACAGTGTAGCAAAACAGCTGTCGTAGTTATTAAATACAGTGTAAATCTTAAACATTTGTTTGTTTTATTTTAACATAAATACTTCACTATATTATTACAAAAACATACTAATATCATAATACGCATCACTTAGCAATAAACCTTTTCCTTGAAATTTAAAGTTATTTACTGGCATCTCTTTAAACATTGATACGTGTATTCTGCTCGTGTCTGTAATTGAGTTGTTTGTATCTATTTTCTTGATTTAAGGCGATTTTGTTACTTGTCTTTCAGCCACTTTAAGTTTACAAATTCAAATTGAGAATAATCAACTTCAAAATGAGAATAATCAACATCAAATTGAGAATTAATAAATTTCCAGCATACGTTAATGTAACAAAACAATACCAATCGTGAGGGTTACTGAGTATCATTTAGCATCAGTGGTTAGACATTTAGTACTGGCATTTACCATGCCTTACATTAAAAACGCGAAGCTGACAAAGTTAAGTAGCAAATTTGTGCTGTAGATAACTGTCAAGGTGACTGAGAGGGCTTACATTAGATTGGGCATTAAAAAATCGACTGCCTGCTGATAGGTTAAAAATCAAGAAAAGCCACATGGACAAAATTTTGTGAAAATCACGGAGGAGCATCGTCGATTTATCTTTCAATACATTAAAGGAAACCCAAAATTACCCTTAAAAGAACTTAAACTAAGAAGTGCAACATCAAATAACAGTGTCTAAAAATACACTTCGAAAACATTTGGACAAATTGTTGTTCACATTAAAAGTCATACGAAAACAACCTGAAAGAGTAACCAGTAATGAAAATAAGATAAAACGTCGTGAACTTTTAATTTATCAAGCGGATATTGTGTCAATTATTTATATGGACGAAACAAATTTTACTTTATTCATATCAAAAAGACAAGGACGACCAAGAAGGGGATCTCGCTGCAGCAATATAATAACTGGTTGCCGCGGAGCCAACATACATGTTATAGGCTGTGTTGGTAGTATAGCAATGATTTACAGCGAGGTCAGAAGAAGTGCATTTGGAATGGAAGACGCAAATCAATGTGTCCGCCGTCACTGTTTGCGTGTAGCCTATAACATTTATCAAACTCATGTGGTGTTGGTAATTGACAATGCTCCGTGCCATGGCGGTATGGAAACCGTATTTACGGAAAATGAATTCAGTAATCATAAAATGCTAAGACTTAGTCCTTATAGCCCAATGTTAAATACAATTGAAATGACTTGGTCCGACTTAAAGTGGGATTTAAGTCTGCGTATGCCTCATATTTTAGCCGGTGAGGACAGAGGAAATTTAAACCAGACGAAGTTTCGTCTACAACAATGAGAAAAGATAATACATACTAATGTTAATGCAATAAATTCGGTAAACTATCCAATATATGTAGCGCATATTCAACGATTTACACCAGACTCATTAAATTTAAACTACTTTACATGTTACAATTGTAATGGTACAGCCTAATTTATCAATTAATATTATAAGTTTATTATATTAAATAATCCAATAAATAATATTTTAAATAGGTATATTTGAAATCAATGAATATATTACTATAATTTTAATTCCCATGTAGTCATAGGTATGTAGATAAGTTTTGTTATGTATAAGCACTGTGGCGTCGAAAGTTTATGTTAGTGAGATAGGCGCTACGATATCTATAACTTCTCATAGCGTAAGTAAATTCGTGTGTGAACGGGAGTACCCAGACTATTTAGAATGCGGGGAATCCCAGATTTACAACTATAAGAAGGAAAATGCGCGTGGCAATGTAGGAGTCGGCAGCTACACTTCGAGTAAGAGTCGGAAAGCGAACTCCGAGAAAATCGACTCCAGGTAATGGGTCGACAACGGTCAGTAGAGTCGTTGACAAGTGAAATTTAAGTAAATTAAGTAATCAAGTTTGTACTCAAATTATTATATCTTTTATTATAAAGATTGTGTTCTACAATTGACGGCGTATATAAATTCTCAACGTCTTGGTCGTTGAAGCCGTGCCTCAAGCATCGAAGAATAAGAAAATTCAACGTGAACGCATTGAGGATAAGAAGATGCTCTTATAACAAGAAAGAATAAAATAAGGTGTTTTTCAAAATCATTGTATGTAAATGTACTAATGAAATAAAGACTTAAACATTTTAAATAGAAACGAAATAAGAAAAATATATTTATCTAGATAATAAATATATTCAATAAACAGCGTCTCAACGTGTAATTGCATAATGTAATTTGATCTATTTTTTAGCGTTGTATGTTAAACATGTTTGCCTGAGTTGTAGTTTCTCGTATATGTTGTTTTCATTTGAATATATTGAATGATGTGCGTAAATATTATTCAATGTAATTATTGTAAAAGTGTATTTAATCTGTTTGATAATTTGTTTCTTTTTTGTTAAAAGCAGTTGATTGTATAAGATTTTATTTTGTCTGTAATCACCTATAAAATCATTGATTTCGAATATAATTATTATTTAAATTATACAATGGTATTTTATTATATTAACACCCAATAATGCTTTAGGAACCTATTAATTTAATTATCTCTTTTATCCAATCGCCCTCGAGATTAAGAATTGAGCTAGCAGGCAAATAAAACAATGTGTTTTATTTCATTTTAAAATTCTTTATTAATTTAAATTTTATATTATCAATTCCATTTTTACATTACATTAATAAATTTATTGATGGTTCCTTTACACAATATAAATGCTATTCGTCTATAAGCTTATCACTTAAGAACGGCTGGACCGATTTGGCTAATTTTTTTAAAAAAATTTTGTAATAGTTCGAATAATAGGTTTTTAGTGAAAGAAAATTGGAAGAGTTGCCAGAAAAATTCGGGAAAAACTGAAAGTTCCTTTTTCTATAGGATTTTGTATGAACTCAAACTCACGATTCGAACGATGGATAGCGTACATTCTTTTTGTTTTGTTCGTTATGATACTGAACAAGTTTTCAGGAAAAAAAATTCGGGACAATTACAAAGGAAAGTCAGAAAATTTAGACAAACTACAAAACCCATAATTTTTGTATGTTTTCTCGATCATAACTGACGATAAGAACAACGCATTTGGTTGATTCTTCTTTTGATTTGTTCTTTATGTTCACGGGATGGAAATAATTCAATGTTTTATATACATAATCGTTGGGGCGTTTGTATAGCTATGCCAGGATACAATAGGTAGCGATGTAATCAAGTTATAACAAAGTTAACAAATTCTTAGTTTATAGATCAAAATGAGAAAATCACAAAATCTGGACCCGATAGGTGGCGCTGCCGGGCTAGCTAGTAATCGATAAATTGGTTTTTGGTTTTATTTGTACATTTTCCTAGTTATTTTTGTCAAAAGCAGTTTTTCTGGGAGTCTTGTAGTGAGTGCGCTATCGAGCGAGATTGGGATAACAGACGTTTTCTCGCAAAATTTTAAAGAAACCGCATGCTCATCTTTAGCTTAAAGGTCAAAAAGAAAAGATCGCTTTCTTACCCAAACTTGCTAATGTAAAGCCATTCTTTCTATCGCTCAGGCAATAAAGGCAATAAAGGTTTTATGTGGTAGCAAAGCCACCCACCTAGTTGTGGGATTTGAAACGCCTTTACGTCGTAGTGCTCCGTAGACAGTGTCCTTTGGAACAGTTTTTGTCTCGACGGAGCCCTTGGGAATTTAGTGTGTGGGAAAGTGATAGCTGTTTTTCTGGACGAGCCACCATTACATCTCAACTTCGGTAGACGCCGTTTAATTGCGGAATTAGTTTCCCGCTGCTCGAGTGTGAAAACGTTAGCGTTGAAAGGTCAGAAATCTTAGAAAGTAGTAACTATTATGAAACCTAGAGATCACCATTAATTGGTCGTTCGACTGTTGAGCGGACTTCAACGTATTTACATCATCGCTTTTGTGATATAATTCATATCAAACGCGATTAGTTTAATTTTAAATGTACTTAAACAATTTTGTTGTATCTCCAATGTTACTCATTAACGTAAGTACTTACGTATTGTTAAACGCAACTTACGTATCGACCCTAAGCAACGGATTAACATGTGACTACCTGAGTTGTTTCCTTTGGAGTCCAGATGCACGTCAACAACAAAAAATGAGGTGTGGCCACCACACGACTTTCTTATACGTATGAGCGTTTCAAACTATACAATTTTAAGAATTTTTTTACACAAAAATTATTCAAAATCCTATTCTAAGTACTTCTATTCTCTTTATAAATCGCTATAGAATACATACCTTGCAAGATATACAAAAAAAAAAGTGCTACTCCCTAAGAGTAAAAGTGTTACTTCCGGTCCGAATTTTGAAATTTCATATATACAATAAATATTGCAAATCTAGTACTAAATACTTTTGTACTCTTGATAAATATATATAGAATGCATAATTTAAGACATATTTGCAAAAAATCGCTATTCGATAAGAGTAAAAAGTAAAAGTGGTACTTCCGGTCTGAATTTTGAAATTTGTTTTATACAAAAGACATTGAAAATTATGTTTTAAATACTTTTATATCGTTAACGTACCTGTCTAAAAAGCATGACTCGTGAAATATTCGCAAAAAACTGATTTAAAACTGAAGTAAACTACTACTTCCGGTCTGCCGATTTTACTCAAAATCTAATCAGTTCTCAAAAGGGAGATTATACTACTAAATGCAAAATTTGGAATAGGTAGCTATAGCGGTTTGACCGCTGTCGTGGTGACACACAGACAGACAGACAGACAGACATTTTGTAAAAACCACTTTTTTTGGTATCAGGGGACTTCAAAACGTGGACATCTGCAAAAATCTCGATGTCGAAAATCTTCATCATCACAATACTTCCTTATACTACGTAAAAGAAAGTAAAAGTCACACTTTGAAATGTAGCGTCTATACATCTTGCCTGCCCAGTTGTATATACAAATAATTTTAATAAAATGAACTTGGAACCGAATTAATAATATTTTGTTTTGTAAATATCTGTTTTCTATAATTTCTTTTACTACGTCGACCTAACTCAAATTCGTTGCATTAATTAGAAATTTCCTGCGTTTAAATTAAATCATTACAAGGAAAAAACATATGTATATAGGTAAATTATATTACAAAAGTAGAAATATATTTAGAAGGGCCATAACTGTAGGGAACCCTCTAAAACACTTCACCATTTGGTCTAGGATGTAGTAAAAAACCTGCAGAATAAAAAAACCTACATCACAGTGCTACAAAACTAAAGGTCTTTAGTTGTTAAGATCCAAGCAAGAGCCTCTGAGAAAATTATGTTTTAAATACTTTTATATCATTAACGTACCTGTCTAAAAAGCATGACTCGTGAAATATTCGCAAAAAACTGATTTAAAACTGAAGTAAACTACTACTTCCGGTCTGCCGATTTTACTCAAAATCTAATCAGTTCTCAAAAGGGAGATTATACTACTAAATGCAAAATTTGGAATAGGTAGCTATAGCGGTTTGACCGCTGTCGTGGTGACACACAGACAGACAGACAGACAGACATTTTGTAAAAACCACTTTTTTCGGTATCAGGGGACTTCAAAACGTGGACATCTGCAAAAATCTCGATGTCGAAAATTTTCATCATCACAATACTTCCTTATACTACGTAAAAGAAAGTAAAAGTCACACTTTGAAATGTAACGTCTATACATCTTGCCTGCCCAGTTGTATATACAAATAATTTTAATAAAATGAACTTGGAACCGAATTAATAATATTTTGTTTTGTAAATATCTGTTTTCTATAATTTCTTTTACTACGTCGACCTAACTCAAATTCGTTGCATTAATTAGAAATTTCCTGCGTTTAAATTAAATCATTACAAGGAAAAAACATATGTATATAGGTAAATTATATTACAAAAGTAGAAATATATTTAGAAGGGCCATAACTGCAGGGAACCCTCTAAAACACTTCACCATTTGGTCTAGGATGTAGTAAAAAACCTGCAGAATAAAAAAAACCTACATCACAGTGCTACAAAACTAAAGGTCTTTAGTTGTTAAGATCCAAGCAAGAGCCTCTGAGATAAATTATGTAAGTCCGTGTATCCAAATCCAAACTTACCTAGAGGACATTTTTCAACAATATGTTTAAATGTTTCAATCTCAACTCCGCAATCACAAGCTGGACTCGCGATCATATTCCACTTGAATAACATACTATTCTCCTCTTGAAACCAATCAATCCACTGATGCTACATGAATTTTATTTGTCTTTGGATATACCTTCGATATTAAGTTGACAAATCTTAACAACTGGACCAATATTCCTAAAAGAAACACAATATGAATTTAAACTTGAAAAATGATACCTGTCATATGACCTTGAGGATGTTTAAAAATTGTTATCTCGGGAGACTACGCCGTGACCCACCTAGAGTGGACAAAATCGAAAGGTAACATTTGGGTCTTGTTACATGACAATGCACCGCCCACATTCTTCACTAATTGTGAGGGCATTTCTCGCAAAAGAAGGAGTTGAGATAATCACCCACTCTATTCATCGAAGTTGGCACCAGCGGATTTATTTCTCTTTCCTACAGTGAAAATTGTCCTCAAAGGAAAAGATTTCAAGACGTAAAAGATATTCAGAAAAATGTAACCTCCAAATTAAACACCATTTCTCGGATGCATTTGTTGAATATTTTCAAACACTTTTAAAACGTTGCAATAAGTTTATCAATATCAACTAAATTTACTTTGAATAAATATCAAACATGTTTTGTATTATATATTTTTTTAATTCCTACACGTATAATACTGCAAAACCGAATATTTTCTAACGAAATGCTACGTGAATCAGTCTGTATACAATATATACTTTTAATAGATTATTTGTTTTGTCCTATGTATTATTAAGAAAAAAATATTATATTAAACAAAAATAAACAGTTTCCAATCAAATAAATATGCTTAAAAGTACATTTCCATAGTGTAGGAAATATCTTCGCCAGTCCAGTATACCAGATATTGTAAAAATGTTATAGATTATTATTAATCTCTATAATTTTAGAAAGAAATCGTAAGTAAACATGTTTTATTTTTGAGTTTCCATAATTGTTAGGGAAGAAATACCATTTTGCAGGCTAATACATAGATAAGCGTTTTTATTTCCATGACTCACATATTTTTTGATACGCTTGGGTGTCAAGATAACAACTCTCAGCAAAACTTTTATCGTAAAACGTCCGATAATCGCAGCCAAAGTTTTGAATTTCCTAACATCAATTATCTGGGGCCATCGATACGAGAATAATAGAGCGGGGAACAAAAAGAAAAGATTTACTTGAAGGAAATCTTCCCGATAACTTTTTTCTTATAGATATGAGCTATAGAAAAACGTATTTTTGATATTTCTGTTAGAAGACCGTTAAAACATACATAGAATTTCTTTGTTTACGTATATTTATTGTTACGTTTTATTTTTGAATTTCAATAATTATTATTTAAAATTACGTTTATTTCTGCATTCTTAATTAGAATTAGATAGATGATTGGTTTCATTTTCTAGTTATCTCTATAATTTTTAATTTAAAAATTGTTTTTTCTGCGCCGACCGTGTATGCTTCTATTCATACTTTTTGCTAGTGTTGTTTCTAATAAGCAGATGGCGGTAGTTTATATTTACTTTAAATATTTGTTTGTTAAATTTTTGTTTTTCTTTGCCGTTTCCAATTGATATTTAGTTTTAAAAATTCTATTTTTAATTATCATAAATTTTCCCATATGATTTTGTAATTTTGTTGTTTTGTTCGGAGTTGCGCCGTCAGTTTTCCAGGTTGACGCTACTCTTTCCGACATTGGTATTTTTCTTCTTCCCCACATTGTAAGTAAGCATTATAAACATGAATAACTTTTAAAAATTAGCGGAATACTACTTTGAATGCTTGTAATTTTTTCCGTTAGTATTTGACGATTATTTTTCCATGGTATTAATAATAATGTGTGAAATGTGTTACCTGAACGCCAAAGAAAATTAAGTTAATACGTTTTTTCTTTTTCTTCTTAGATGTTGAAATGGGAAACACTACCCAAAACAAAAAGATTTTTGTTCCTCAAGCAAACAATCTAAACTCAGAACTCTTCAAGTTGGTTTAGTGACATTTTAAACTTCAATTTGGGGTGTCAAATTATTTTTAAGATAAAAATGCCTTACTTAAGTTAAATCGAAGTCGCAAGGGCAGTTGCTTTACTTGAAGATGGCCGATCTTTGCGATATGTCGCCTATCAACTACAAACCAGTCCATCTATTATCTGCAGAGCATGGAATAGGTATCAAGAAATGGGCAGATAATCTAGGAGAAGTGGAAAAGGGCGTAAAAGAAAAACTAGTCGTTGGGATGACTGTTACATCGTCAATTCTTGCCTTGGCCGTCGGACTTCCACCGCTCGTAAGTTACAAAACCTACTTGAAAATGCTACCGGTCTAACAATCTCTGATCAAACGGTTAGAAGAAGACTTAAAGAAGCAAATTTAACTTGTCAAAGGCCTGTGCGAGCTCCTCGCTTGTCCAGGGACATACGAACCTGCCTAAACTTTGCTTGCGAACATGTAGAATGGCAACTTCGACACTGTAGGTCTGTGCTTTTTAGGGAGTCCCGGTTCACTTTATCTCGTTGCGATTGTCGTGTACGAGTGTACAGACGTTCTGGAGAGAGATACACTGCATAGTGTATACAAGAAGGGGATTTTTTTATACAGAAATTATCCCAAATCCATCACAAAGTACTTTTATTCTCTTAATAAATACCTATCTATAATATGTATAGTTTGAAAAATATTTGCAAAAAACTGCTGTAAGGTAAAAGTAAAAGTGTTACTTCCGATTCGAATTTTGAAATTTTTTTATGCTAAAAATATTCCAAATGTAGCTCCACATACTTTTGTATTCTTAAATAACCTACATAAAATGCATAATTTGAGAAATATTTACAAAAAACTGCTAAATGATGAAAGTAAATGTTATTTTCGGTCCGTATTTTAAAATTTTTTTTATACAAAAATTATTCTAAATGTAGCTTAAAATACTTTTGAAATATTAAAAAACCTATATAGAGAGCATAATTTGAGAAATATTTGCAAAAAACTGCTTACGGTAAAAGCAAGTGATATTTCCGCTCCGAATTTTGAATTTTTTTTTAAACAAAAAGTATTGAAAATCAAGCTTTAAATACATTGATAGACTCATAATGCCTAAAAAAACATGATTTGTGAGATGTTTCCAAAAAACTATTTTTTCATAAGAGTAAAATAAACTCATGGACAAAATTAACACACCACCGCATATATTTTGTGTTATTCCAAAATAATGATTATTGTTAGTTTTCTAGTTATCTTACAAGCGGGTTGTGGACCTACTGGAACAGTTCAAGAAAACGCTGCCAACAAGGATTTTCTTTTGAACGTACAATTGCAAATAAAAACATTTTTGGCGAAACTTGATCCAAAATCTGATCGAAAATTTTTGCTTATTTAGACAGGTTGTCTTTAACCACCAAGTTTTCTTATGTGTAATACATTTTAGTAATAAATCGTAGGGCAAATTTGTCAGTGAAGGAAGCATCAACTTAGCTGGATCAGGGATATTCGATGCGTCATGTTGCTAATGTAATAGGAAGAAACCATCCGAGCTTAAATCGCATGGTTAGACAATTTAACGAGACAGGTTCTCACTTACGAAGGCCGGGACTAGGGCGAAAACGGTGCACTAATGCAATAGATGAGCGTTTTCTTAAACAATCCGCTCTCAGAAACGGGAGAACTACTAGTATCATCCAGAAAATGAGCTCGTAGCTGCTCGCAATCTTCTTGTAGCTTTTGCGAACGATTAGAAGGCGCTTAAATGAAGCTGGATTAGACAGCAAAAAACCGGCTAAGAAACCCCTGCTCACCAGAGAGCACAAAATTCAAAGACTGCATTTTGCCACAAATCATCAAGTTTGGGCTCTTAATGATTGGAAGATGGTTTTATTTTCAGACAAAACGAGGATTAGCCTTAAATATCCTGATAGACGTGAGCGTATCTGGCGAAGACCAGGAGAAACATTTGCTGGTTGCAATACTTCTCCAAGAGTCTCGTTTGGTGGTGGCTTTGTAAGGTTTTGGGAGGCATATGTTTGAATGGCCGCATAGAGTTGGTCCCTATACGTGTTAGGTCAATGAATGCAGATTATTATCTTGAACACATCGTTTTTGCCCATGTAATGCCATTTGTTCCTTTTGTGGGGCCGAATTTCTTGTTTATGCAGGATAATGCTCGTCCTCATGTGGCTGGGCAAGTTATTCACTACTTAAATGATGTTGCTATTCCGTTCATGGAATGGCCAGCCAATAGTCCTGACATAAACCCATTAGAGCATTTATAGGATGAAATTTTAAAATAAGGGTTCGACATCGTACACCTTCACCTGTCAACCACAATCAGCTGATAGACGCAGCAATTCAAGAATGGGAAAATACTACTCAAGAAGTCGGTCAAAATTTGATCTCCAGTATGCCAAGACGCATAGAAGCAGTAATTAGTAGAGGAGGACGTACATAAATTCTATTGTTTTCGTTTGTTTTTTGTTTACATGTTTACATCTTTTTCAAGAAAAAAAGTTTTTTTCAGTAAAAAATGAAACTAGGCTACTAGGCTTCGAACCGTCATATTTATAGTGTACACCTCGCGTATGTGCATGCATGATGTGACGGAGTTTGAACACGTTTGAACCTGTATAATCCTGTCAGGCCGAGAATTTATGGCGATGTAAACAGTTCACCCTTTTTAAATGTATTTGAATGATATAAATTTTACGAAGAAAAAAACATGACTGTGCCCCTATATGGTGCAACAATTTTTGTGTCAGTGTAAGTTTTTAATAATCTTCCTTGTTTTATTCCAGGAAATAGATATTACCCATGTTTCCCTGATTTCATTTACAAGCTACTAGACAAAAAAATGTTGCAATATTAAATTCAGTATTGTAATTATTACAGAGCGGACACAAAAGGTTGATGACTCATCGCCCACGGACGCACCATTGAAATTTGGTTTTTTCAAAAAGTGTTTAATTTTATTCATATAATTGGATAACAAGTGGGTGGTGATCTATAAAATACAAAATACGTTATTATTTTTTTAGTTTGTAGTTCAAATCGAGTAAACTTTCAATACTTTATTTATCTTACGCAATATAATAAATTTTAAAAACCCCTCATGCTCCTATCTACGCCGATGAAGATAGGAAATTTACGACTTTTTTTCCTCTCATTCTCGGGCGTAAACAGATGTTGCAGTTCACCATATGAATTCAGTAACTGCGTGATGTTTACATTTGTTCTTTGCTCCGTCGTAGTTTAAACCTGGGATGTCCGCTCTGTAGTAATTATACAAGTTTAATTGAGTGGTGCTTTAATTATTTTGTCCATGAGTTTACTTACTTCCGGTAGGATTTTCAAAAAACTTTGTTTATAAAAAAAAATTCAAAAATTTATTTTGAGTACTTTATGAATGTAATATATTCGTCTATATATTTTTTATACGTAGAAACTCACTGCCGCCGAAGAGATTGATTATTTCATTCATAATAAAACTATAGATCGAGCTACAAACAGAATTAATACTTCAGAGTGTCAACCTTTTTGTTAAGAGAACTCTACTTCTTCCTAGCGTAATTTCTTTTGATAAAAGACTAAGTAGACGTACTTAATATCGTTATGATTCTGCGTTATTAACATCTACATACTCATCTCGCGTGAAAAGCACTTGCGCTGACAAGAAATTCTCGAACACAACCGATTTATATTTCACCAGATGGGAGGAGACAGAAAGCCCAGCCCGTTCCTTTTCCTCCGGCTTTATTAGTTATAATAGGCCGGAAGATGGATGGCGCTTATGGGACTCACTACACCTTCATTAAATTCCTCCTTCCCGCGCCCGCCCCTTCGAAATTGATGCGGACAACTTTGCTAACGAAATTAGCGTCACTGATATACGCCAGAGAGGGATTGTTGCAACAAAGCGAGGGGGCATTGATTCCTGATCAAATAGAAACTGAATCGCGTAGCGTAAGGTTATTCGGAAGGTGGGTGGAAAGTAAGACGACTACACGTTATTATCAATAGATCGGTGCGATGCATATTGAAAACCTTCGAATTTTATTTGGATAGCCCGGCACACGACAAATTGAATTGAACGAGCTCTGTGGAAAGTTTAAGTTCGCCCGACACTTTGTGTGCGGTGCTAGAGAAAGATTTGAAATGTCCTTGATTGAATTTCGTAATTTCATGCTCAAAACTAAAATCGAGAGTTGAGAGTGGTTAAAGAAAAACTTAGTTAATTCGGTTTAGGTTTCGTTTAATTTGCGTTAAGAGAAGCTGAGTATAAATTTATTTCTAATTCCTAACATCAATTAATTTAGATATGGATTTTCCAAGCAGGGTGATTTTTGTCAGTCTACTAGTAATAATTATTAGGTACGATATGGACTACTTGTGTTTTTGCACGGGCGATTGCCGCATAAATACAGTAAACTCTCTAAATAGCGGCCACTAAAATTTACTGTAAGTAAGACTGTTATATGGAGGTGGCCGATATTGAAAGAGCCAAAGAACATGAAGAAACAGTTTATTTTGATATGTATTTGTTATTGCCGATGGTAGTGCCTATTTTCAATCGATTTATAAAAAACTATGCCACATAAATTATCAGATTATAAATTCGGTACTAACATATTGCAGTGATCTTGAGTTTAGAATTAAGTTGTATATAAGTTTTCTCAACATCACATCTAGATTTAAGTTAATTAAATACTATTTTATTCATTTTGTAATAGTCATAGACTGAAATCAAACCGTACACATTGTATATAAATATATATTAGGTTAGGATTTAAGCAAATCTAAATTAATTTAATGTAAGAAGGTTATGATAAATTTTGTACATGAAATTAATATTAGAATAGGCCTTGTATAGCAAGTAAATATTCATAACTTATTGTTTATTCGCAACTTCAGCGTAAAAAGTTATGATGTCTGAGACCGTTCGATGGATAGGCCCTAAGTAAACAACGTTCCTTCAACAGTCATGAATAACAAAGACATCCCGACAATTACGAAAGTGTTTCCTTTATTTCCTATGAAAAATAAAACAAGAAAGATAAGAAGCAAGTATCCGAACAACATAAGAAAATGGTTTCGAAATCACAATGACAGCAATAAAGAGACCTTATACATCAATGGCAGTAAATACTTAAGTTTTATACTCTAAATCATGTAATAACTATTAGGATATTCGGGTACTTACTTTGTTGAAAGTGGAGGTGTCAATAACTCACTATTTATCACACTTATAGACTGGCATATCTTCGAATTTTGTGTATTAAATTGATATAATCACGTCAATATTTAAGATGCATTTGTTTGTTTACATTTTTCAAGTAAGTGATGTATAGATAAATCGCTAGGGGCGGTATTAATGATACGCATCTTTAAAAAAAGGGAACAAAGTCAGTTTGGAGCATGACTGATTTTTTTGTATAAAATAATTATTATAAAAGGTCGTGCACAATGATTTTAGAGAGGGATTGCAGGTGAAAACCGCTTTAAATACAAAATAAACATTAGGTGTCTGTATTAATAAATTTAATTTGAACTTGTAAAATTTTAAAGAAATATTTAAAGGGACTTTAAAATTCTACGATATTGAATTTATGAGACTGTAAATGTTTTCATACATTTATTTGAATTTAATTTAATAACTTTCAAAACAAATAAATGTATTTCACATACAATTAGGAGTTAGACAAAAATACTGAGGAACCAGAATGTTTTTATTTTAAAACACGATGGTCATACGCTACGTGTTATAGTAAACATTTTCGAATTTGTGATAGTTTTGTTTTAGAATAGGATAAAGGATTTATTTTATTTTGTATATAAAATACAGACACGCGATGTTTGGTTTTATGTAGAATAATCAGAATTACATTTCATTAATGCGTATTTTTATTTGTAGAGTTAATATTGTGAAAAGTAGAAAGATTTATTAGCGATATGAAAGAATTCAATGAACTGTATGAAGAACTGAGGTAGTTTATATGTGTTTTTTTTTTATTTTATGTACAAAGTGTTTAATTATTTAGGTGAGGTGATTTATATTGGAAATAAACGAGGTTGGTAAAATATTTTCTTTTGTTTTAAGTTAATGAATATATTCAAAACTTTATTTTTTTGTGTGTGCTTGTGCATTGAGGTCTGACGTGTACCGTACGTTGAATTGGGGATGTATACAACGAGTTATATATTTAATTAACTCGCAGTATGGAGCTGTGATTGATCCTATGACACAAATTTGCGCTGAGAATCCCATTTAGAAGCGAGAAAAGGCATTTGATTGAAATTAACATCAGCGCAGAGTCAGCATTTTGATGCACAATTAAGCACTTGAATTTGAGTTTTTTTTTATATGACATTGGAGGCTGGACGTGTTATTGTCTTGCACATTTAATTTGAGATTTTTGATTAAGGCTGTTTCACCCATAGATGCAAAGTTTTCCAGGTCTGAACCAAGTGCAGGTAAAAGCTAAGATAGTGGAATTGCGCCTTCTTTATCAATATCTTCTTCTTGCTGGATCATTTTCAAGAATCCTGCTCCTGCAAAACTATTAAAATTGTAGATTGCGAAACGTTTTTCAGGCTGCTGATATCCAAGCTAAGGGCGGGTTAAGTTAAAGTTTTTTTCTATATCGTCAAAAGAACTTTCGCTATTTGTGAAAGTCTTTTAATAAGACATTTTCTGTATCTCATCTTAAAGTTATGGATAATTCCTTGAAGTAATAGTTGGCAATGAAATTTGGTGTTTGGTGGTAGGAAAATAATCTTCACCATTTCAAGCTTTAATTGGGGATGAGACCTGTTGTGGCATCCGTCCTCTTGTTAGAGAGTTGGATGTTTAATAAAACACATAAGTGGTTGTGATGTGTTTACTTTCGTAGCGGTTAATTACATATTATAACAATTTACTCTAATAACAACTATACACTATGTACATAAGATAATCATCATGATAATGCTTAAGATAAACACTCGATGCCAATACATGTTACTACTGTAATACTACTGTTACTTTAATGTATTAATTGTACTATTCCTTAAAGGTTTTCCTTTTATATCACTTATACTACTTTAACCTACTTCAGGTGAAGGATTGCTATATATACAAGTACTTTGTTCGGTTGTGTATATGTATGTAGGCATTGTCTAATCAGACCTTGTCTGACGACCTTCTACTATTTGTGTAAAATTTCTTGTTCTACATACGTTACAGTGTTAATCAGACATAATAAGGCTTTTCTATTTAGCTTTCTCATTTTTTCGTGGTGTGTCATTCAAACCTTTTTATTAGACACCCATTATAGCCGCAGTTTCTCCATATGAGATCCTTTAAAACATCGAGGATTTTTGCTTTTCCCAATGATTATCAGATTTTCCTTGTCACCAACCATATATGCGCAAAATAGAATTGTTTTGCATTTTTTACCAATATATTTATCGCTTTTTAGACCGACTGTTTTGTTCGACATTGTTCCCTAAAAAACGACAGTTTAGTCAGCGTTATTCACATTTTTTTTGATGAATACCAAAGAAAAGCTGCAATAATATATGCAGCTTTGCTTTCCAAGCTTGACAGTCTCCTGGGGTACATCAGTTGTTGTTACGTTTTTTTTTTGATTTGCAATAATTATCATTTAAAGTTACGTTTATTTCTGCATTCTTAATTAAAATCAGATAGATGATTTGTTACGTTTATCTCCGAAGTTTTAATTGTAATTAGATAGAGGATATATTATAATTTTCCCTGTAATTTTTAATTTAAAGATGGGTTTCCTGCGCCGTCAATCCAGGCTTCTATTCTTACTTTGTGCTAGTGTTATTTTTGTTAGGCAGATGGTGTTAGTCTTCATTTAAGTAAAGTATATTTGTTTTATTAATTTGTCGTTTTCCTTGCCGTTGACATTGGTTATTAGTCTTAAAAATTCTACTGTTAATTATCATAAATTTTCCGGCAGGTTTTAGCTTGTTAAAAATTAATATTGAGTAAAGTTGTTCGACCTTGCGCAGAGTAGATCGTTGAAGATGCTAATGCATTGTCCAAGGCCATTTTATATTCTTCCTTTGCCCGTATAAGACGGATAAGATTATACCTGGTAGAAATTTATTATCAAAAGTGTATTTAATTATACTACAATAGATTAAAATTGATGTCGTGTTATCAATTATTTAGTAAGGCTGTTAAGTCGCTCCTGTTGGAATATCGTGCCTTAAATTAACACTACACGTAGTCGGAAGCGTGAAGAAGTTTTTTTTGTTGCTGCCTTGGTTAGCAGGTATTTATCTTTACCTTTCCTCTATTTAATTATAGAACTTTTGAGACATGTTCTTGGTCAGTGTCGAAGATTAATTTTGTGTTTCTTTTTAGGATTTCTTCTATGTGGCATTTTGTTTGAAGATTTTTCCACGTGGATTTTTGATTGAACATTTTTCTATGTGGAATTTTGATTGAAGATTTTTTCTATATGGAATTTGGTTGAAGATTTTGTCTATGTAGAATTTTGATTGAAGATTTTTATTGAAGATTTTTACGTACAAATGTTTAATTACCTTCTTCCGTGGCCATTTTAAGTGCAAATCCACTTCCAAATTTTATTTGCATCTTATATTCTTGGGTACCTATATAGCCATCCGAAGATTTATTAGTTGGTGGAAGTTTATTTTGGATTTCCACATAGGCTACGTATCATTGTCTTTTTGTCCTGGAATTCGTCCTGTGCGAGAACCACTAGAGGAGTTGAAGCCAAGTGTCAATATATCCTTTTATTTTCGTTTTGTTTATCAATATCGATGATATTTTAATTGCCTAAATTGTGTAAGTGTAGATTCTGACTTTTTAACTTCTTAATTTTTGTAAAAATTGTAGATTCAGTGATTACCTTTATTCTTGTATATTTATCTGTGAAAATTCTTGTAATAGGGTCGCTAATTTAAATTTACTTTATGTGTTGGAATATTATTTTATAATTCCAGAAGTCCTGCTGTTTAGTTTTCTTTTATTGATTGAATCACAGGAAATGAAGATTCCTGTATTTTAGAGTTAAATCTGTTCTACGTAAATTTTTATTTCAACTTGCTATTAACTTTCTTGATTAAGGTTATAAGCCGTGCAGGCTTGTAGTATAGACATTGTTTCATATACCTTCCGTACGCCCATTATTTTTATTTTGCTTTTTGATTATCGAACTTGAATAATTGTCTAAATACTGTGTAAGCGGTTCTTTATTTTGATCAAAATAAAATTCACGTACGAGCGTTGAACGCCTTGTTCGGCCCTCAGCCGAAGTTATATTTTTGGTTAGGTAACCTTCCTTTTGTTTTTTCTTTGCAAATTATTATTTTTTTTTTTAGTGTTTAGTGCATATAATTTAGTACTGCAACTTGTACTTTCCCTATGTTTTATATTATTATATTTTAGTGTAACTATTCCGGGGTTATTATGTAACTTGGGGCATTAGTTTATTATAATTGGGGTTTGATACTATACAGAGGGGGTATCTTGATTATTCCAATATTTTTTATATTTGCTCTCTGTTAAGTTTGTTTTGAATATTTGTCAATGGACTTGGGTTCCGAGACGTATTGTGTTTTTTTTTCTTTTGGGGATCAAGCGGAGGTTTCAGATCATACCGTTTCGAGCTTTTCCGGAGGATCAGCACTCTTACATAAAGCACGTGGCGCCGAATCATTTTTCTTTTACTTCCTAACAACTGGAGTTACGTCACCCACAACCAGCTCCACAGGGTGACCGGGATAAGAGTGTTAGATTTTTGTGGTCTCTATATCTCAGTTTGTCTCCTAATCTGTCCCCGCCTTATACCATCTGGGAATTGACTTTAAAAAAAAATTATAATAATATTCATTTACTATCAAACAAGATTCGGTAGCACTGCTCCTCAGCAAATTGTTTTAAAGCTTACACTATGGGTTTGACAAAATTCTTCAAACCGCCCATTTCAAGCTTTAAAATCGAATTCGCGTAATTTTGGCTCTAGCCATAGCTTTCTATTTTATTAAAGGTTTAGGTTTGGGGACGTTTTTACTTATGTTCTCTATTGTTTTGTATTGGAAGCTTCTTAAAAGAGTCACTTTAAGTAGGAGTTGTTTTTTTTATAATCTGGTTAACTTGTAGTCTTCCAACACCGAACTTGTCAGCTAACTTCCTTGCACTGGTACTGTTTACTTCCTTTTATTATATTCCCTTCTTATAATCATCTGTTACTATATATATTTCAGTACGATTTAAAGACTCTAACAGAGACACCAGCGGTGGCGTAATGGTAGCCCAACCGACTAGCAATCGGGAGGTGCTGGTTTCGAATCTCAACCATGGGTGATTTTTAAAAAAATTAAAAATGCACCTAATTAAATAATTATCAGTGCTAAAAGCAGAAAATTATAATTAGCACTATTATATCAGTATTGTTTGCAAACTTCCAAACCACAGTATAATGTGATCGAACAAATAATTCGTCTGGCACAAGAGAAGTCCTATTATACGCCTGAATATTTCTACGTTATTCCAGGGGCATTGTTAAAATAATCACCAACACTTTCGATTTACTATAAGACCGAGAGCTATTCGTTTATTGAAATTGTAACAATCTTAAACCGACTAGGCGTTTTATAAAACGACTGAATTTATAATTAGCCGACGACTTATACACTGTGATCAATCTCAAATGAAGGTTGCGTAGCCTGAATTTTTAAGTTGGCAGCATTGTCTAATTGGTAGTATTAAAAAATATGTGTATACAGTTGTAATAAAGTGCACATATGTTTTTGACAAATGTTTCATGTTATATTTATATTAGTAAAGAAAAATGACCATATAAGATTTTCAATTTTTATACCAAAAATATCATTTAGATCACAATTTTAGAGCAACTAAGTTTTTGAAATAAATATTAAAAATGAGGATACGCATCTGTCTAACAAGAAAATACCCTAATCTAGAGATTTTTAAGATACCACCACCCTTCACTTGAGATTGATCTCATTCTACATGGAAGAATTACAGCAGAGACCAATCAGCATCTACAAACTGGATTGAAAAGTTCGGGTTAAACATGTCGACAACACCTTTGTTATACGGCCACACGCACAGCATACATTGAAAAATTCTGAACATCAACTTATTGGCATAGAAAGCACCAAGAATTTTACTATGGAGGTGCAAACAAGAAACAAGATATCTTTGCTCGATGTACTAGTACGGAAACTAGATAATGGTTCACTAAAAAGTTCAGTGTATAGAAATCCCACAAATACAGGACAATACATTTTAACTTGTATGACACACATAATGTCAAAGTTCCTAGTAATGCATTGCAATTTCAATATTTTTATGTTATTAAATCTGCGACTTGAGGACCTCTTCCTTCTTAGTTCTACTGCCAAAGTTCCGTGTAAATATTTAAATACAAAATCCTTTTTCTTTATTTCTACAATTCTATTACAAATTCAGTACTTTTTTAATACTTATATCAAGATTAATCAAACAAATAGTTTTATATTTTCCACGCAATACCCTTAACTTCAATCGGTAATCAACAAAATACACCCATTATTTAATTTCCAATTCGACTAATAAGTACACATACGTATTTTTTCTCGGATTGTCGACATGTCAATAAATTACAAACTACTGACGCAACCGGGTCTCTTAATTTTCACATGGCTGATTATTAACGAGTCAAGTAAGACGTTTCTGCACTCAAGAGCGCCACTACCCGACGTCTGCTGGACATCTCCCATCATTTCCTGATACTCCAGCGAATTCGCGCTATTTCCTGCCCATTTGCAGTTAATGGTTTCTCCATCTAACTCCGACCGGGGCTGGGGGCCCCCCGCTTGATGTGTGCGAATACTTAGCGGGGAATTGGTTCGTCGTCTCGCCATTTCCACCAATCGTTACGCTATATTAAAACTGAAATTATGTTGTGTAAATGGCGACCCTTCTACTGAGTGTCAGTTAGGAGGAGACTATAACTCCTCGCACACCAATTATCAGAAACTTGAGTCTGTGTGATATACAACAAACTGCATAATATGTGTTTGGAGAATTCTTCGTTGACATTTTAGAGAGAATCAGGTCCGTGGGTGGCCTATTAGCACGATTTATTTTTACTATATTTTTGTCTAATAATGAGCTGCAATTTGATTCGATATGGGTATTTCCTCTGACCAAATGAATTCGATAATATTTCCATCAAAAAGAAAACCACTTATAGATTACCAGTAATTACTATGACAGCTGCAGTAAAAGTTTTTCTTGTATTCGAACAAAATATAAGTATATGACTGACATTTAACTACACAATAAAAATAATAATTATAATATTTATTGCCCAAACAGGACAAATTATTCATCAGAATGCAGTACAACAGCAAATATAATAATACAGCAAGTTCTTAAATACTAAAATCTGATAAAAATGAAAAGAATATATATGATTGAAGCCGAAATCAGAATTAAAAATTGTTTCGAATGTGATAAACTGTGTCATTAAATATACCCTCAGAGTATTCCCCAATCGCGACGTATTGTGTAACAGTGAATGTAAGAGAATATTCGTTCGTGGAGTTGGCATAGTAAAAGCCACTGGAGAACGTGAATATGTTCTTGGAACAAAGAAGTTAAGGCAAGATAGTAACATAGAGCTATCAATTGTATCGCTAAACTTCCAAACAAACCGGGCAGTGTGGAAGTCTCTGCGTACAGAAAGAGACCGTATGTTATGACTAGGGCGCGGACGTCCCAGATTTAAACTACGACGGAGTTACAACGGAGCAAAGAAATAATGTAAACAACACACAGTTACTGAATACACAGCTTAATAGCATTATTCATATGGTGAACTGCAACATCTGTTGTTTACTTGAAACTTGAATTTATGAGTAAAATCCTTTCTTCATCGGCGTAGGTAGAAGCGCGAGGGGTTTCTAACATTTGTTATATCTAACTTATCTTTCCCAAGTGAAATAAAGTTACATATATGTACAGTACATAGACTGAGTCCTGGCTGATGGGACGAACCTCGACCTATAAGTCGCGCAGATTTATAGGTCAGAGCGTGACAGAGAAAGTATTCGGAAAAAAGAAATGATAACATTTGATCATCATCGCATACATTAGCCGGAAGAACGAGTAAATGCGGATAAGAGATTGTAAAATACTGAAAAGATATACATATATGTGCAACGCTTGACAATTTTTCCAGACTCCTCATGCTTATCCTAATATTATAAGGATCCACTGCACACCTTGTGGGAGGGGCATCTCATCGGCCAGGTCTCAGTCTGTGAGCTCTATATAACTATTCATTCTTACGTTAGTTTCGTTTTTTCATTGTTTTGACTGTTAATTACGTACCTACTTCGTAATTTCTGTAATAGTTCCTGTTTAATCCCGTTTCATTGAATCGACTTCTCCCAATTATCTAGACGTAAGTGTGCACTGGATTTCGTTTAGTTTCAATAACATACGCATACATTTAAAGTTATCATTTATTTAAATCTAGAACCTTGTTTATGTTACTATGATATGGAAGAACGTCGAAAAATACATCGTGAAACAATGGCGAGTTGGATTGAGGGTCATACTAATTGTATGTCCATTGTCAGTGATTCCGATATTTATTGCAAAGTCTGTAAAATATTGTTACAAAATGACCAAAAAGTACACGTACAACGTCACTTAGCATCGCTAAAACATAGACAGATATTGGACCCTTTGAAAGCTGACAATTTTAACGAAGAACTCTGTGAAGCTTTAATTGCGGCTAGTATCCCATTAAACAAACTTGACAATCCCACTTTCAAAACGTTTCTTCAAAAATATACTGGTCGAAATATTCCTGATGAATCCATCTTACGCAAATATCATGTTTCTAAGTACTTCGCGAAAACAGTAGAATGCATTAGAAGACATCTTTCAAATCAGTACCTATGGATAAGTGCCGACGAAACTGTCGATGTATTAGGAAGCTGTGTGGTAAATGTTGTAGCTGGTGTACTACATTCGACTATTCCATATCACAGTTGATGCGGAAACAGTTGCTAAACCCATTGACGAGAATTTGCACAAAATGCTTCCTTCAGATGACAGGTACAAGGAAAAAATACTTTTGTTAGTGACAGTGTCGCATATATGTTAAAAACAGGCAGACTTTTAAACGAAACATATCCTTGTATGCTGCACATTACTTGTGTAGCACATACTCTGCAAAGAATCTGTGAATATATCAGACACACCTATCCGGATGTTGATAGACTTGTATCCGCTTTAATAGAAGTTTTCAGAAAAGCACCACTGAGAGTAGCTCTTTACAAGGCAAAACGTCCATCTTTTTCACTGCGTCCTTCGCCAGTAATAACTAAATGAGGAACATGGTTGGAAGCTACTAGTTTTTATGCAGAGAATTTCGTTACATGTTTAAATGAGGATGCTCGAAGTATTTCTGAGTGCACGGAACTAACGCAAATCCCAAATTAAATGAATCAGTGGTTATTCCTTCAGGAACACTTTGGAAATTTGCCTAAACAAATCACATACTTTGAAAATCGAAATCTCAAATTGAAAGACCGATTAACCACATTAGATATGGCTAGTAATAATTTCAAAAGTATTCCAAGTGCCTTCGGATGTGGCCCTTGGCAAAATTTAGACGCAGTTTTTAATAGAAATCCAGATTTAATAACATTGCGGCAATTATGCATGGGAACAATGACACAAAATGTAACTGGTAAATACGCTGAAATAAAAGAATATTTCCAGTACGCACCTATAACCAGTTGCGATGTAGAAAGGACGTTTTCTATCTACAAGGATGTACTTAATTCAAAGAAAACAAGTCTTACAGAAGAGAAAATGAACAAATAATAAGGTATTTTGTATTTTATAGATCACCAGCCACTTGTTATTTAATTATATAAATAACATTAAAACCTCTTTAAAAATACAACATTTCAATACTGCGCCCATGGGCGATGAGTCATCAAGCGTTCGTGCCGCGCCCTAGTTATGACTCTGCAGAAGATCAGGGTAGTCTGTGGCACAGGGAGGTAGACACCTTGCATCTTAATATAAAAATATTTTATGAATCGACATTGTAGTTTTTCTAAAGATAATTGATAGCTAATATAATTAAGAAACCAAGCAACAGAGCAATATTTAAGTTTAAAATTATCAGCATAACACAAAACAGGGGAAGTCAGAGAAGTTAATAGATCATCAATGAAAAGAATAAAAAGTAGTTGGCCCAAATTATATCTCTGTGGTACACCCGAACCAGAGACATACGTCATAGACGCATAACCAGAACAAAAAACATAATTAATACCATTGTGTAAGTAGGATTGCATCAAATGTATGAACGAAGAGCTCATTCCAAAGGAAAACAATTTTCCAAGTAGAATTCCATTATCAACCGTGTTAAAAGCACGGGAAAAGTCAGTAGATAACATCAAATTAGTTGCGACCACCCAAATGCTTTGATATATTGTATAAGTATGAATAGGCTCTACACTGTAGACCTACCAGGTAAGAAACCATGTTGATCTATAAATATATATGAGCGACCATTGTTATAAACCGCTTTTTAAATTACTATTTCTAAAATTTTTGCAAAATTTGACGAATGGCAATAGGTCTATAGTTACGAATGGCAATGGGTCTACAGTTATGAACTTGCTTTGGATCATTTCTCTTAAATATGGGACATATTTGAGCACGCTTCCAGGTATCAGGAAAACCGTGCGTTTTTATACCTACGTTGAATAAGTAGGCTAAAGGGTTACAAAGAATATGCCTAACATCTCTAACTAAGGAACACGGGACAAAATCTTTTCCCGCATCCACAATATTCCGAAGAGAATTCAAAAGGCAATTGCTGTATACCATATTACAAGGAATTCTTGAGGTTCCTTGTCTTGAACGAATATACCTGAACACTTCCTTAGGATTAGTTTTAGTAATTTGCTGTATTTTATTTATATAAGCAACATACGTTAGCGTTATTTGATCTTTACATATTGCGTGTAGTCTTACAAATTCACATGATAATATAAACTATTTAGACTTTTCCATCTACGCGGTTGGAATTCCTTTAGATTTATATTAGATTTTATTTTTGAGGTAAACCATGGTGGGAAATGTGAACGGGAAAACGATGTTTTGAGGACATATTGATCAAACACATGATATAGTGTAGTATAGACAGGTGGCCACTCCGCACAGCAATAATTAGCCCTACAAAAATTGTACCTATTTCTGATACTAAATGGAAAGTGATTGGACTTGACAATGTTAAAAAGAGGCAAAACGGTTAATGGTGGATGATAAGAATCCACTGGCACAAGCGGTAGTAAAGTATCAGATCGAGAATTCTATTAGAATTTTCTATTATTCACATTAGTGGTATTAATGTAACTGAATTATAAATGACAATAAACTATAATAAAAAGCAGTTACATCACTAGATAAGCTCTAGCTAAAGAATCAATAATAATAATAATATTTATTCAATTTTCGCGTAAAATATTTTGAATACGTCAAAAGAAATAAAAAAGTAATGGCCATATACAAACTAGAACTTGTACATGAAAAACTGTAACAATTTGTAAAAAGCAGTGTTAATTAGTATGCATGGTCCTAAGTCTTTCCTTATAATATAAATATTCTTTGGTAAGTTTTTTTAAATCACAAAGTAAGTGATTATATATTTTTATTATTTCCGAAGACGCATTCTTCAGCACAACACTGTTAGTAGTCTGTAGTGGTAGGAAAGAAGACCGTATTTTCCCCTTGTTCCATAATAGTTGTAAAATTATTATTTTTAATAACTCATATATTTGTTCACGAACAGAGCATGTTCCATTAAGTACAGGCATATTAATGTATCTTAATTTCTTTAAAAACGTCTTTGCAAAAATCAGTTCTTCTCATTTTAAAACCGTTCCTAATGCATGGTTTTTGGAGAATGAATATCAGTGAGAGAGAGTTTTTCGGTATCATGAGACTTCAAAACGTGGACATCTGCAAAAATCTCGAGGTTGAAAATGTTCATCACAATTATTATACTTTTCTTTCTTATACTACGTATAAGAAAACCACAGGTGTCAATATAAAAAAAAAATTACTATCGTTACGTATTCATGACAGCGTTGAAACAAATTGGGATGAGCCAGTTTATACAGTTTGTCAAACCATTTTTATATCTTTTTTATTTATTGAAATCAGATTATAAATAAAGAAATTACGGGATGGTGCGTTTTTTATCAAACAGCCTGTATACCACACTGTTTAAAGTTGATGGCCAATATCCTATCATTGGTTACCACAGAGTGATATGTTACGGCGTTTTGCATTGGACACTTTGAAGTATAAACGCACTGTAATACCCTTACTTTTCTTATCAAATATATTTAAAAGCAGTATTAATTGCCTCGAAATTCTTGAACATCTGCCTCTATATATTCCTCGGGTATCTTAGCGGTCGACATCAGTTTTCATCTCCCACACCGCGCACTAATATCCTTAGATATTCACCTTTACACCACATGTGTAACATTTGTAACAAATATCCGTCTCTTAACATTTTCAATTGAATCGGTGTATGCAGAAAGGGCACATGTCATATTTTTCGGAATTTCATGTTTAGCCAAAAATATGCGTTTCTTAGGTCAACGCTTTGAGCTATATAGAAACGGCACGGGTCAGCTTAACCTAAGAGACAAAACGAGAGTACAATTTTACAGAGCGTTATGCATAAAGGATACATGTCACTGACATGTGCCTTTTCTGCGTATCAGAGATAATATTTTATTAGTATTTGCGATGGAAACGTGGGGCATTGTTAAATCCAAAATCGTAAAGAAACGTCAGTTTTCTTTTAATAGCAACCATTTCTTTATTTTCGGTCAAATTCGTAAAGAAATGTATAGCAACACTTTTCCTTATTGGATACATAATTTAACGTGATTTAATTTCATTTTCTTTAGAGTTTAGTATGTTTCATTTCAAATACGGAAAAACAAAAAAAACTACTCAGGACGTGAAAAGAACTACTTGAATAGTCAGTTGAACATTACAATATATGTTTCATAACCCCAAACCCGAGAGTAAGCTTCTCTTTCTACAGATCGTAATTTCGTGACAACTTCAACTTCGCAAATCAAAGACCGAAACTTAAATGACACAGCTAAACGAGTTGCGGTTGCAGAATTGATGGTACATAAACGCAGAAGCAAAAAATTCTATTCAAAATTGCAAAGTGCCAGCGAAGAAAAACAAAATGCGAAAGAAGTTCTAGCCTTGTCTTTCGATTTTATGCAGAACATTCAGCTACCGAAGACACCTGTAAGTGATGTATTTTATTACCAGCAGCTTACAGTTTCAGTATTTTGTATCCACAATCCTAAAACAAATAAGTCTAGAATGTATGTGTACCATGAGGGACAGGCAAAGAAAACAGCAAATGAGATTTGTACATTTCTTATGGATTACCTTAGAGACTTTAAGGTTAATCAGAAGGAAGTACGTCTCTTTTGCGATAACTTCGTCTGCTCCTGGCCCTTACTGATTGTGGAATGTTTTCCAAGATAATCCACTTTTTTCCTATTAGAGGGCATTCATTCTTACCGTGTGACACGGACTTCGCGCTGGTAAAGAAAAACTTGAAAAAGTTCAACCGAATATCTACGATTCACGATGACGGAGATTATTATCACTAGCACAGAAAATAGTTCAAAGTTTTCCGTTAAAGAAGTCGAAACAAGTGATATACTCGATTTTAAAAAGTGGTGGCCTCGTTTATTTAAAAAAAAAAACTTGTGTATCTATAGAATCGCAAAACGTTCCACGTGATGAAAATGTCAATTTCAATATTAGCACTCTCTCAAGCTTTGAATATAAGTCCGCACTAAAAGGCTGCGTCCAAGCCCATCCATTCATTGATGGTGTAATATCACACACATTTAATTTCTTGCAATCTGAAACAAGACGTATTCTAAACTTTGGTCCTTTCTTACCAACGTCTATGGCCTATCCTATCGGCAGAGTCCCCATAAAAGCCACAAAAATGGAACATTACCATTCATTAATGGTGTAATATCACACACATTTAATTTGTTGCAATCTGAAACAAGACGTATTCTAAACTTTGACCCTTTCTTACCAACGCCTATGGCCTATCCTCTCGGCAAAGTCCCCATAAAAGCCACAAAAATGGAACATATAAGAAAGTGCAGTGCCTTTGTTGAAGAAGAATACAAGGATTTTTATGAATTAATACTTCAGTGGCGTACTACCAGTACTGGGGGACAGGATAGCGACGATTGATTTTGTTGAATATTATGTCTATGCTACATATTTTGAATAATAATTTTTTTAAGTTCTATTTTATCTTTATTTTGCAAAAAGGACACATGTCACAATTTTCAAAAAGGTTTTGTACACTCAAAAATTAAATGTTGAAGCCAAGTTAGAAACTATATGCATTTTAAATAAGCAGTAGACTAGAACTTACATAAGTTACAGTAAATGTCAAAACTTGTTAAGCCGCAAGTTAGTTTCTTTCGATTTGCCAACATCAGGTAATTTTGACATGTGCCCTTTCTGATTCAATTGTAATATCCGGGATATTAGAGCTGTCATTACTGTGTAGTACTACATCCATATTTATTGTTACTATTACTTTGTTTTTTATATCATGTATTGTAATCCAATAGGTCAATGCATGAACATTTGATTACAACGGGTTTCAATAATTTCAATAAATAGTTTTTATATTATATAAAAATACTTATTTAGATAAGGAATTCTGAAATTCAATGAAATAAAAAGGCATTCGTTAATTTCAAACATAAAATGATTATTTTTATTGTATTTAGGTGATATACATATTACAGGATGTAATGAATTTGTTCCTCCAACTCACGTAGCCTCATATTCAATCATCTAGAAACGTACTTGCAAACATATATATTCTTCAACAAATGAGAACTTTCGCAAAACCTTCATAAGCAACCGACACTGATTTATTCCGCACATGGAGAAGTTATTAAACTATAATCGAGTTAGAAATATGTACTGTGGAAAGTGGAGTGTCGAATAAAGGGTTTCTCTCTTCCTATCGTCCACACACCCAACGCACCCCGACCATTCACCATCCGAAAGAAAATATGATTGTTTCAGTATAGAGGAAAGTTCCGAAGTCTCGCATGGCACCCGCAGGAGAACTTATTTAACGATGCTATATGTCTTCGCGGATTTTTCCGGATTCGATTGGCTGCACGAAGCCTGCGACTTGTTTATGGTGCGCTTATGTATACGAAGGAAGGAAGGAAGGCTCGGATTACAATGAAATTCTCTTCAGTTCATTCTGCTCGAGAATATGTTTTCTTGTTATGGTAGAAAAGTTTACTAAACTGGTAATCTTACTTCGATCCAAAGACCGGAATTATTCTATTATATCCCTAGCTTATTAAAAGTTGTCGGACTGGTCTAATAAATTTTTAAACGGATCATCGACGGTATAAGCACGTATTAGTGAGGAGTAAGTAGTTAGGCTATAAAAAGTCTTTTTCAGTTTTCTATTTCTGTTTCTAGTATGCTAATGAGGTTTAATTATTAATAAGAGCATGGTAACATAAGATATTGTTACTTGTTGAATGCCACGAAAAACAAACACAGAGTTAGAAGCAATGTATAGAAAACCGAATATAACTCAAATAATTCGATCAAGAAGAGCTAGTTGGTTGGGACAACTGTGGAGAAACCGTTGCACGGAGGAGAGGATGGTAAACAAAGAAGAGGTCGTCCAAGGAAAAGGTGGTTACAGGAAGTGCTAAAGGATATAGAGGAGGAAGGAATGGATGACTGGAGAGAAAGAGTGAGGTTCCAGAAGAAGTGAAGAAAGTAGTAGGAAAAATAAAAGCCAGGAGCCTCGAAGGCCACTCAGTATATTATTTCTTTATTTTGTAATATTTAGTTTCCTCGCACTGTATAATAATAATAATGTAGCGTTTTCGGGTTCGCAATAAACAACTCGTGCAATTTATTTATTTAAAACAGTCTGTATATTTACACACGTAAAATTAATTACAATATAAAAATATAAAACTAATGCATCACACTTAAAATTATTACAAATAGATTAACACATGTATTTATTTCACTACTGTTATTTATGTAACACTGTATGGACCGTATTTATATCACTTCTATTTATATTACGTAATATTTATGTAACAACTAGGCTCACTTATTGATGCTTACTCTTCGACTACCACTCAAGGAACTATTTATTTATGTTTATTTATTTATCTGCCTGTTCCGCACGAGACTATTGAATGAATCTCTTATTCCGGAAGGACTCATCCATCGGTTCAACTGCTTTTATATACGCATACGAAACATCTGAAAACATTCGCGAAAACGCTAGTGTTCTTCTCGATAGGCCGGGAAATACTCGAGAGGCAGTCGAGACTCTTCGTCGCCTCGCAGTATACATGTGATTTATTGCTTTGCGACTTGTTTACCAGTCGCGCCGAATATTTGCCTTTCTTTTTTTTTGTAGAAGGGTTTCGTTACAATAATAATAATAATGCCCTCACAATATCATCCACTATATTCAAGAGAACAATGTTAATTTTATAACTGAAGTTATAAAAAGAAAAGAAAAAAGAAAAAGTTTCTATTATTTTTATTTAAAAAAATGATGAAAAGAGGCAAATTAGAAAAAATAACATGAAGAACTCTCGTTATAAGACACATACTGCACTCGCCCATTAGGACACTCCTCGCTGTGTTCGTGGTGTCCTAAACTTGGACTCGTGCAATCTTGTCTTATGACACTCGTTCTTTAATATACTGTTGCGACCTGATGGCCTTTAACGGTTCCACAATGATTTGGTGGTACTTCGTTTCTTGTTATAGCTGCTGAAAAACCAGTATACAGTGGGTATACACGATGTTTTTTCTTACAGTTAGGAACACTGACATAAACACTTCCTTGTTGTTAAATTAATACTTTTATTTACACTATACAGATAATTTTGAATTGATTTGATAACGTGTGAATAACAAAATATAAAGCACGGTCGCCATTGCAAATACTATTGGTTGCTACCGAGTAATGTCGATACTTCGTGAACTCAATAGACCTTCCAATGCTATCGATTGTCTTGTGTGAATTTTAAATTGGTTATGTCTACAGTTCCACGGACTACACTGTTCCCTTCTTATAATTAAAATATTCTCGCTCTACAAAGTTTGAGAAACAATAAAATGACCTATTATTTCTGTATCACAATACGTTTGGCTTTTCCAACCTTCCCTTATCACAAGTGAGAGGGTCTAATGTATATTGACGGTAATAAAATAGTGCTTTCAATATCTGTGATATGAAGGCATAAAGTATTTTATTGTGGGGAAGTCCAGCTGTAAAACTATTAAATACCTATTTGAACGCATGACTGTAAAGAAATTATAAAATAAACAGGTTTAATGTTGTTTTAGAATTACCTTCCAATAATACCTATACAATACAATATAATTTGCATTTTACTAAATTAATAAACCTTATGGAAAATAATTATTATTAAATTTGACTTGGCCTAAACATATACTATAGACGATCTAGCATTTTTTCGAAGATATCGGGTAAATTTGTTATAATAAATTGAAGATGATTCAGAATATCAAAAAAAAATGTGAATTCAAGAGGTATTCTTTTAATGTCTGGTGAACACTAGAAAGTTTAGTGTTCACCAGACATTAAAGTGTTCAAATTTAGTGTTCAAAACCTGTTTTCTTTCAAAACATACTTAGATCGTGTAATAATAATAATGATAATTTTTATTGACATAGGTAGACTATATTGATAAGAAATTACTAGAGACCGGACACAAGCGGCCGATGACTCATCACCCACGGGCGCACTATTGAAATTTTGTATTTTAAAGAATTTTTAATTTTATTTATATAATTAGATAAGAAGTGGGTGGTGATCTATTAACTACAAAATACATTATTATTTGTTCATTTTGTAGTTCAAATCGAGTAAATTCTCCGTACTTTATTTATCTTACAAAATATAAGGTAAATGGAATAAATTTTAAAAACTCCCCATGGTTCTACTTACGGCGATGAAGAAAGGAATTTAACTGTACAATCGACTTTTTTGCTGCCCGTTTTCTCGACGAAAACAGATGATGTTGCAGTTAACCATATGAATAGCGCTATTCAGTAACTGCGTGATCTTATACACCATTCCTTTTGTCCGTCGTATTTTCGGCTTGATACGTCCGGTCCATAAAAATCACATATTTAAAGTATGTTTGAATATATGCTATAATATAACAATAATATCCTCTTACATGTTTTTGGTGCGAAATTTAGTGAGTAATACAAAAGTGTAATAATATACATGGTGTACCATTTAGAAAACTATAACTATGGTTAGTCGCCAAATTATAGAACACTCTATATAATACAAAATAATTTTAAAAGTTGCTCCTAATAAGTGGCTATAAGGAAAAAAAACCGCCTCAAAATATCTTTTATCATAGAGTCACAATCTATCTTCCCGCGGAGATGACACATATTTGAATTCTTATTACGTATTTGTCCCATAATATAATATCTATCTTATAATATTGCTCAAAGTATATATAAGAAAGTTGAATAACTTAATATACTTCAATTTGTTTCACTCTTGTGTGAGCGTTTTTAAGTTCTCGCAATGGAGGAAAAGAAGAGAAAATAAAAATACTACCTTGCTTAAAGCGACTGTGCCACTTAAAACCCATAGTTTTTCCAGGGCAATTTTCTCCATATTTCACATTTTCCTTCCAATTAAGTTGCTTGGTCGACGTTAGTTTAAATACTACTGACATAATTGTATTAAAATTTTATATTTATAGTAATAATGAGTCACTGAATACGTTACGACACGAAAAAGCTCCTCCACTACCATCCAACCTCTCCATTCGGAGAAATTAAAAACGCTCCCTCGTATATAATTTATTCATCTAACAAACACTCTCAAAGAAACGTTTGTCACACCAACTTACACAGTCAAGCTGCGTAATCAAAACCAGCATTGTGCTTACTAACCGTACCTGTACCAGTCTATGAGTAATGAAGGTGAGTGCCGGTATACCAGAAGCGTCACCGTTGACGTTGACAAATGTTTTTCTACGGTTAACACACAGGCATAACGGTCCGCCAATTTGTAGGCACGTGACGATCATTAATGACCAAATATCGAAACGGAGACAGACGCATGCTGATTTTAACGTGCCGAGGTTTCACCGGCAGTTTGCAGGATTACCAACTCGATTTGCTTCCCGCTCCCGACACAGAAACAAAACGACTAATCAATCAATACAATAGTTGCACGAATTTTTAAACTAGTACTACAAGTATTACACTGTCTAGCTGTTTCCGTTTACGTACTAAACCTTAGGATTGTGATATTTAACTGAAAATACGAGTACATAAATAGAGAAAATATAGAATAGCGATGTTATCATTACAGTAAATCCTCTAAATAGTGTAGGTACACTAAAATTTAAAGTAAATACGACTTTCATATGGAGGTTGTCATTATTGAAAGAGTCAAAGAAAATGAAAAAATAAGTTTATTTTTAATATGTATTTGTTCGTTGCTGATTTACTGCAGATGTTATGTATTAGATACATACATAGAGAGATAATTATCGTATTACATAATTACAGTTTTCTAATCTGATGCCATAATAACGCTATTAAGGCATCCAAAATGATGTGTTTAAAACTTATAAACGCACAATGTGGGCCATACCTTCGAACATTTACTAAGATAATAAATATATAAATTTATCACTTTTTATTGCTTACCGTTTTGTTATCCAATGTTTTATATGATTTAATGTACTAAAATGTATAACTATAATAATAATAATAATAATCTTTATTCATTTCAAACAAAGTACAAAATACCCTGGAACACAGCAGTATTTGTACTGGAAATATGTCACAAAGAGAAAGAACAATGGAGTTACAATAAAATCATCAATCATAAAATATACATATATATCATAAATTAAAAAAATACTATTATATTATTAAAATATTTGAAAACTACATCAATTAAAATTTAGTATCACTGCGACATATATTCATTAATAGAATAACAAGACAACGTTAACAAATACGCCCTAACACTATACTTAAATTTACAATAAGTTTTACAAGATTTTATGCTGTTTGGCAGTTTATTATACAACTTACATCCCATGAAACCTAAGTTCTTTTGAAACAGAGTGGTTTTGTGGGTCGGAGGCAGCAAATAATCCGTTTGACGCATGTTGTAATTATGCGGAGTATCAGTCGAAAATCGACATTTAAATTTATAAACATAGCACAAGACTTCAAGGATATACACGTCATATACAGTAAGAATATTGTGTCTACCAAAGATTGTTCTACAAGATTCACGAGAAGAAAGATTGAAAATGGTACGAAATCACGCGTTTCTGAAATATAAGAAGACGCTCCGTTCCAAGACCAGATCCCCAATGAATTATTCCAAACCTCAGCCTGGAATGGAAATTGGCGTAGTAATAAGTTTTAAGAACATGAGCACTGCAAGACCTTCTCAGGTTGTACAAAGCATAACATGTTCTAGATAGTTCATTACAGATATTATCTATATGGGTAATCCACCTAAGATCCTCATCAATGGTGACACCAAGAAGTCTGGCAGACCTGCTCAATTTCACATCATTCCCACCCAGAGAAAAACTATCCACATTATATCCACGCCGGTTGCGGAACAAAATACATTTGGTTTTTTGGGTGTTAACAACCAAACCATTAGCACAAAGCCATTCACACAATCTTTCATAAAGACAATTAGCACTCTCAAACAAACCAGCCAAATTGCTAGATCGAATTATTATATTAATATCATCAGCATATAATACAAGATCAGAATCCATCCCGAGAAATGAAGAAAGGTCATTGATATAAATTAAGAAAAGAGTGGGTCCAAGGATCGACCCCTGTGGAACCCCCCTACACGAAACTCTCAACTCTCCGTCTCAACCCCATTATGCAGTACAAGTTTTATGGCAATTGATTTCATGGTTGCCAAATCACCTCATTGTATAATGTCGTTACAGTTCCGGTTCATTTTCTGACATTCTTTGTAATCAAAACATAACCTATGTATACGACTGTCTGTCATTCATTGATGTAAACAAAAAATTTAAAAGTAATATGAAACACTAAGAGGATAGAATATATGGGAGGATGGATTAGCTAAAACAAGATATTTGTAATAATATAATCCTTTGGGATTGTTCTGTGGAAATTTATTTAAAATCAAACTGAATACAGAAAGCCATAGTAAATAAATTAATATTTCATAGAAATACCTAAGGTATACAATTTTCTTCATTGCTGAATATTGATATCTTAATCTACTGTCCACTATAAATTCAGACAAAAACAAAGTTAATTACAAATTATTTTTTCATAAAGACTTTTCCATTTATAAATGTAATTTAAACAATACATATTTATGAAAAGATTAGTAACCACACATACATATATATTTTTATTTTTTAATATGTTACATGACTTATATAGTCTTATTGAATATTAATATGTTAATGTACATACAATTATACATTTATAGATACAAATTCCTCACAAATTCATTTTTCAAAAATATACTTTTTCAGTTATAAGAACAAGTTAATAATACATGATACTATACTAAATTTAAATAATTTATAATTAGTTTTGAGTGTTATAATAAATACATGATATCATTTATGAAAAAACTAACCATGACCATACAAAGGAATAGGTACACATATCGTTTTATTTTTCTTCAATCACAAAGAATCTTGATATGATGATGAATGTGTCACATTAATTATAAACTCTTCAACATCATCTTGCAAGTTATCTATTATCCATATTTTGCTTTCGATGTCTTTTACGTGGCCAATGTAATTCTGCTTTGTTTATTGTTACATTCTGATAACCCTCCACAATTAATTATTCAATATGTCTTTGAATGTCGTATTGTGCATTTTAAAGTAGTGCTTAACTTGTGCCCACACCATTTCAATCGGGTTTACTTCGCAACGATAAAGTGGAAGCAAATTCATCAATTTTGTTTCTGTCATACTGAGACCTCACCTCTGACACACTCTCGGTAAGCCATTCAATAATTTGGTCCTTTCTCCATGCTACTGTTGGATCCTTTTCTAATTTTCTCGTATGATATGAGATATTATAGAGAACAACAACCGAGTTCTCTGGTATATTTGGAAGCAATTTATTCTTGAACCAATCTTCATATGTATCTGCATCCATTTCGTTAAACATCAGCAGTATTTTTCTTTTCATTGATCACCAACAACAAAACCTTGCTCGCCTCCAGCATGGCGTAATGCAAATCGAGGTCCAAGACCACTTGGTGATTTTAAACCAGTGCTGAAAAAAAAAGCTTGTCGACTACTTTGGATTCATCGGTATATATTATAGTTCTACCTGAAAATAAAAGAATCACAATCAAACACAATGAAATGATGAATTGCGTAATGAACATAAAAGTATAAAAAATTAAATGGTAAAATATACCTTCGTCCCTGAATTTCCTGATGTCTCGCAAGTAATTATGGCTCCATCTAATGATGTCGTCTCTTTCAATAAGAATACTCTTTCGCCCACTTTTTGAAATTCAGAACCCATATCATGTAGCAATCTGTGAAATGTTGCCCGTGCGAAGTTAGGCAGATCTTCATCATTATTAACAGCAAGAAAAATAGTATTTAAAGTAGGAGGTGTATTCTGTATAAAAAAAGCCATGCACTTTACGTCGAATAAGTGCCTGTGTATTGTCCTCATATGAATGAAGTTGATCATTTGTTTGTACATGTTGTCTTTTGTTTGCTTTCTTCGGACTTGTTAGTTGACCCATTTGTTGTTCCTTCTTTACATTATATATGGTACGCACTGAACAACATAAAGCTTTACTTGCTTCTTGAACAGCAGAGGTCACGTTTATAGATGTATTAAAATAATTATATACATTCATAATCATCTGCTTTTCCTTACAGCTAAAATTTTCTTCATTCTGTCGTTTTCTGTGTGCGAGCTCCATAATGACAGTGAATACTGCAATAAAATATGTATATACGTTATCACGTTTATCAGAATTATAGATATAGGTACGCATACTTACTTTTAAATGCTTGAAAAATAAGTATGCGTTCTAAAAAGAAGGATTTAACAGAAATTGTATATAGGTATATTAAAGAGAATATAAAAGTATACACACTACGGCCAAAACTGACAACTGACAGCAACGATTACCCAAAATAGCCATAAACTTTGCATAATAGAATTTGCAACAAGGCAACCGGATATAAAGATGGGGTTATTAAGAGATTAGTAAAGATAATAAGAGATGCAATATATCTATTAAACCTGTACTGCATAATGGGGTTGAGACAGACTATAGTTAATTACTTTCCATCGCCTACTTACATATTAAGATAATAATAATCAAGTGCTTTTTATTCGCTTATTTTTAAATTTAGGACGATAATGTATTACTTATTTTTTGTTTAGAATTCAATTCTCTTTCAAAAAATGTCGAAATATAGAAAATTTGTTGCTTTTTTGAATATCTCAGAAACCTGCTCTTCAATTGTTTCCCTGTTTTGACTAACTTAATCAGCCAAAATAGTCGTACTAGTTTGCTAATTTAACCGACTTTGTAGCTTCAATAAGAAGAAAGTTAGCAATGGTGAACACTCAACTTTAGACACGGTGTATATCACTATGGGCAAAAGAAATAAAATAAAGGTTGAACGCATCATTCTTCAAAAACATTCTAATCAAATATTTTATTTTGAACTATGTTCTGAATTGTACAGTTACTGTTACATTAATAGACACATGAGATGTATATTGGGCATTTATAGTAACACGAGACTGTTCTTTCAATCACTTGTAGTGGTTTCGTTTTAACATCCCGGAATGTTTGTATTAGTTTGAGATTCGAGCATATAAGATATTTTAATCTTTTTGTATAAAGAGGATTTCAGCCACAGCTAAGGACTTCCAATTCCCATGATTTTTTAAGGTCAAGAAATCACCACTATGGTTTGCCAAATGCGTTGCACTAGATCTTCTAAAACAATTCTGTATTTGTCAATTTCAAAAAACTCTCTATCTCCTTCGGAATTTTGCCTATACCCATTGGATTATTAATACATTAAGCATTGCGATAAATCAAGAAAAATCGCTTATGACTAGTATTAATAGGCCGTATGTTATAATATTTCTTAATTAAATCGATCCTTATAGTATCTGTAATTACGAAGAATCTCGGAATATAATTTTTTGTTTTAGGTACAGAAATAATGTTGGTGTCAGAATTGTAGTCAATGCCGTCTACAGATATATTGGTCAGCTCTTCTCGTCTACAAGCTCCGTTGTAACCTATTATCAAGACTACCTACAAATTAATACCATTATATGCAAAGATGCGATAGATGTTAAAAATGTACTTATACTTTCATTGCCAAATATATTTTATTATCTGCTTCTTGTATAAATTTAATAATAGCTATTTCTTCTAAGATTTTAGATTTTTTTGGTAGGTAACCGTGAGATTTAGGAAAGCCTGTAATTTCTTATACTGCGATATACCTACATCCTTATACGAGTATAGTTAAACAATACCTCAGCATATAATAAATTGTCCATAAAGTAGATGGTTTATATTTAGTATGTTGTTATTGAAAATAGGCAATTAAAGCGTTTTCTGATATAACATGAAGTTCTTTTTCTTTACACCGTTATTCAAATTTCATATACTGCTTATCATAATTGCTACGAGATTTAGTGGGAAGTAAATTATTCACGGCACTTTCAGCAATTTCTCTAATATTAGGTGATGTATATAAAATATTTGCACTCATTTTATATTAAATTTAAGAAATATCAAATATTGAATATAAAAATTTTGAATTTATGTCAAATGTCATAACAAACCACAAAAATTACTAAATTTTGAAATTCCTATTATTTTTATAAAAAAATGATAAAAAGAGGCAGATTAGAAAAAATAATATGAAGAACTCGTGTCATAAGACACTTATTGCACTGGCTCAATAGCACACCCCTCGGTGTGGTCGTCGTGTCCAAAACTTGGGCTCGAGTAATAAGACGTGTCTTTTGACAATCTTTTTACTTTCTTATACGTAGTATAAGGAAGTATTGTGATGATGAAAATTTTCGACCTCGAGATTTTTGCAGATGTCCACGTTTTGAAGTCCCCTGATATCGAAAAAGTGGTTTTTAAAAAATCTCTCTCTCTCTCTCTCTCCCTCCCTCTCTCTCTCTCTCTCTCTCTCCCTCCCTCTCTCTCTCTCTCTCTCTCCCTCCCTCTCTCTCTCTCTCTCTCCCTCCCTCTCTCTCTCTCTCTCTCTCTCTCTCTCTCTGTGTGTGTGTGTGTGTATGTGTGTGTGTAAATATCTGTATCTGTAAATATCAATTCCAAATTTTGTATTTACGTGTATAATCTCCCTCTTGAGATCTGATTAGTTTTTCAGTAAAATCGGTAGACCGGAAGTAGCAGTTTACTTCAGTGAAAAAATCGAATTTTGCCAATATTTCGTTAACTACTAAGTTTAAACAAATTTATAAAGAATTCATATGTACTTAAAATTAAAATTGAAAACAATTTTATTTAAAAAGTTTTTCGAAATTCCTGTCGGAAGTAGGTCTTTTACTCCTATCGAAAATCAGTTTTTTTCGAATATTTCGCCACACCTCATTTTTTATATATGTACTATTTTGTGATATATTTTTCCATTGAGTTTTATTTTAAATTCTTAAGCTTTGTTTGTAAAACATACGAATCAGATTTTGTTAATATTTGTACAATTTCTATAGCTAGTTCACTAGAAAATGGAAAGGTTTGCAGGTCTAAACTATGTGTAGGGAAAAGCTGGGATAGTGGAATTTCGTCTTCTTCGTCGAAATTTTGTTCTTGGTAGACCTTTTCCAAGAATTCTACTTTTACAAAACATTTTGTAATTGTAGATTGCAAAACTGCTGATATCCAATCTTCGAAAGTGAAAGTTCTCACTATTTGTTAATTCTGGAAGTCTTTTAAAGAAATTTTCTGTATGTCATCTTGAAGTTATTCCTAAGTCCTTGACTTAATAACTGCAGCAATGAGATGCAGCGTTTGGCGGTAGAAAAATACTCTTCACATTTTTAAGATTCCGCTGGGAATGAGACGTTGGGTTATCCAGAAATAATAAGAATTTTCTATTTTGCTTTCTAATTTTTTCGTCAATTTCAATTCGTCTGTCATTCTAGCGACAATATGTCGATTCAGATCCTTTTTTGCTTTTTACAATAATAAACAAATTTTTATGTCACTTTCCATACTTGGGCAAAATAGAGTTATCAATTTTTGTTTTGCAGTTTTTTTTTACCAGTGCATTACCGTTTTTTTAAGCTACTGTTATGTTTTGCATTGCATCGGGGGAGAAAAGGCCTGTTTCGTCAGCGTTATAAGCATTTTTTGGCGAATAGGTACCCTTGCAGCAGTATTTGAAACTTTGCCTTCTGTTTGAAGTTTTAAAATCAGTCATTTAAACATTCAATTGGATCCAAACCTTCTCCGTTTATTAAAGGTCCAGATATGGGGATGTTTTTGTTCTAGCTTTACAAAACTTTTCTCTTTTGCTCTGTATTTGAACCTACTTCAAAGAGCCTCTTTAAGTCTCCATCCATTTTCACAGTTTTGGACCATGTTTTAACAAGGTCATGTATCCCAGTGTGGTAAAAAGCACGGTCCTACTTCCTAAGATATTGCCGCACAGGCGTTTTCAAGGCCTCCTGCCGATCGCACAGTTTTGAATTTTTTTCGTTCTCTGTGAATTTGTGTAATGCCATTCCATTGACTGCCTCTTTGATTCTGATTCAAAGAAATTAACCCATGTTTCGTTTCCGGTCACGATTTTTTCGAGAAACTCATCTCCCTGCAAACGGAAGCGCTGCAAATGTTATGAGGCTATTGTTTGCCTTGTTTCTTGCTTCTGGTCGATCAACATTCTTAGTACCCACCCTGCACACATTTTTAATAACCCAGTTGCCGCTCCGCTTTTTATCAGCCAACTGTGTTTGTCCTTCAGCTTCGTTACAGCGACGAACCCATCGTCTAACAGTGCTAACATCCACTGTTGCATCATAATACACATTTTTCAGTCTATCATGAATACGAATGGGCGTTTCACCTTTTGCATTCAAGAATTCAATTACAGAATGCTGACGCACAAAGTTACTGTTGGAGTGGATTATAGATGAAAGTTTGAGGACTGGCGTCCAATTTAAATTTTTCACATAACTAACTTTATTTTGGTAGAAAAAAAATAGGAGGCATTAAATAAACTGACCCTCGTACATAAGTACTATCTTGGAAATTTTTTTAGTTTTACTTTATATTTCCTTTTTATTTGAAAATAAATGTGCTATTACGAGGTAAAAGATTTAAAATAAATTACTGATATTGTCAGATGAATTTCTATTTGCATTTGAATCGCCTTTTGCGTTTCCGTATTTCGATAAATTGCCGCTATAGCTTTACGTGAAAAAGGAACTTTTATAAAAACCAACTACTTTCAGTAAATTTCCGCATCGGTTTCATTCGGTAGATGAAAAAAACTCCGTGCCTTAAAAAAAAAAACATGAACCACAAATTGCTCGCGCCTTCCCTATTTACCACAATTTACGATAATGCCTCTCCGATATTACCAAAAATTACCACTTTATATGTGAATGCGTTGCCGCATAAACTGGGAATAACAAATGTACCTTTCCTGGTAACATCGGCCGGCCGTTAATGTCGCAACTTCAGATATAGGCGGACTCTAGGTATCTCCTCCGTCGGTTATAACGCGAAAACCAACGAAAAGAGCTCCTGCACACCAGTACTTTAATGAATTAAGAAAGTTCCACAGAAAACGGCGTCTTACAAACACGTTTTGCATTTAAATATCCCTTTCCAGTGCTGAAATCCTTCTTTTCACGGCCCCCGTTTTAGGTTTTCCACGCGCTGCTCCCACAGAACCCGTTGACCCTTTGTGCGACAAAGCGTGGATAACTGGATCTTCACCCCGTGCGTACGCGAGATGTCACCGGAATGTTTTGCATTTTAAGTGCGCTCTTTTAGACGCTTCTGTTCTCGTTTTTTCATTTTGTTTTAACTTTATCAGATTTTTTTTATAAAATATGTAGTAAAGTGGTATGTATTAAAAATTGAAACAGCTAGAAAAGGATATTTTGGCAATATAAACTCTACTTTCTTGATCTTGCTATTTTCAGTGTTGAATTATCAATATAGCTTTTCGATTATAAATTTGATTTTTCCCTAAATAAGTTAAATAACAACTTGAATTATATCATAGAATGGACGAAAAACTGGTTTGACAATTAGTTTGGACATAGAAGACGAAGAATTGGTTTATTTAAAGTAATTTTTGATATTCAGCACTCTTAGAATATCAACAAATGCAAATGACAATCTATGGTATATTCTGAATAGGTTTTTATTCGCATTGACACATTAGACATTGCACTTTATTCAATTCAAGGTTATAATAATACTTCGAGAATATTTGTTTCACTCTTACATTGAGGAAAGCTTATAAGGACAGCAACAGCAATATAAACTGCACAAAGTAAAAATATTTAGTGTGTAGGTTTTTTGAAGTGTAAACTTCTTGATTGTGGGCACTGAACGAGATTGAGCCGTCACGCTCGGCTATGTAACGCTCGAGTCGCCATGGTTACCAAACGAACCGTAAATTCGACAAAAATCGGAAAACTGTGCAAATAACTCCTCTCTGGATACGCGAAATTGAAAGTTGCCCTTTGGCATTGGTGTACGGACGACATTGAATTTCCGGTCGACGGAGTGATTTTCTTCCTAAGTGGAGCGGTTGTAAAGATATGGGCTTTTAAAGAAGAGCGTGCACTCGATGTTTTAATAGCAACATGGCTTACGTCATGACGATTCACGTGACAATCAAAAAATCCCGAGAAACGTCAAACTGACAGGCGAACTGAGTTGCACCACAGATTCACTTTTAAGAGTGAAATACGAAATTTTGAAGGTTACGAGGGCACATCAAGACTCGGGGTCTTAAGGAACCGGCTTTTTCGGACCTTTTATATGCTTATTTCGATTTAGCAGTCGCACGCAATCGAAGGTACCGGCAATTTAAAGGTCGTTTGCAGAAGGATTTGGTAAGAAAAATGGCCGTTTAAATGTGCACTGATATCAATGTATTCCGGACGGGCAAAAAATAAATCAGATTCTCATGTGCACTGGCGATCAATGTATTACGGTCCGGCGCATTGCATCTCCACACAATACATAACGGTCTCACACATGACTTGATATTTTTATCTATACAGTCGTCGATTAATATTTTAATAATGATTTGAATTAAAATACGATAATTCCAGAACGTGTATATTTCCTTAAAGGGGAAAAGGAGGATTGCGTTCGACATTTGTGTATCTACTACGAAATAATTTTATTTAAACGATTACGCAAACGTGCACAGTGGACGGAGCCGGCTGAAATCAATTTCTCTCTCTTCTGATTAAAATTAGGCACTTGGGAGTTTTTACGGTCGCCCATCACTAATTCAAATGTCGAAGTAGAACAAAATGGCCGAAGGATTTTTTGAAAATTGACGTATGAAAGTGAAATTTTATCTTAGGTCGCCGATCACCAATCCATAGTCAAAATGTCAAAAAAAACGAAATGGCAGAAGATTTTTTTGAAAATTGACGTACGAATGTGAAATTTTATGTACGGGGGTGTCTTAGGTCGCCGATCACAAATCCAAAGTCAAAATGTCAAAAAAAAACATAGCGGACGAGTTTTTTAAAAATTGATGTATGGATGTGAAATTTTAGATATGGGTGTTTTGGGGGTCGCCGATCACAATTCCAAAGCCAAATGTCAAAAAAACAAAATGGCGGAAGAATTTTTTTGAAAATCGACGTATGAATGTGAAATTTTAGATACGGGGGTGTCTTAGGTCGCCGATCACGAATCTAATGTCAAAATGTCAAAAAAAAATGGCGGACAAGTTTTGTGAAAATTGACGTATGAATGTGAAATTTTAGATACGGGGGTGTCTTAGATCGCCGATCACGAATCCAAAGTCAAAATGTCAAAAAAAACAAAATGGCGGAATAATTTGCTGAAAATTGACATATGAATGTGAAATTTTAGATACGGGGGTGCTTGAGGTCGCCGATCACGAATCCAAAGTCAAAATGTCAAAAAAAAACAAAATGGCGGACGAGTTTTTTGAAAATTGACGTATGAATGTGAAATTTTAGATACGGGGGTGTCTTAGATCGCCGATCACGAATCCAAAGTCAAAATGTCAAAAAAAACAAAATGGCGGAAGAATTTTTTGAAAATTGACGTATGAATGTGAAATTTTAGATACGGGGGTGGTTGAGGTCGCCGATCACGAATCCAAAGTTATAATGACAAAAAAAACAAAATGGCTGAAGAGTTTTTTGAAAATTGATGAATGTTTGTGAAATTTTGGATAATAGGGTGTTTGTGGTCGCTTATTACGTCTTCAATTTGTCGATTCTTTCGGCGACCGTTACATGGGAGAGCCTTGATGAAGTTTTCACTTCTGCCGTGTGGTTTTAAGCACACTCATTTTTCTTGTTGTATTGGTATATGCCTTGGACGCTTCACTAGTCGTATGTGAAGTAATTCGGCATAGCAAAATTAAAGTCAATTTCACAGGTTTACGTTTATAAATGTAAACATGAAAAAGCACCAAGAGTTTTAGCCGAAGATGTTGTCACACACATTAAGCAGCGAATGGAACTTCCCAAAATCTGTACGAAAGTTGTCTGCTCAAACTGGTAAAAAGATCGAATTAACTTAGACGTAATTTGTTATGCAGCATTATGTCTTTAAATTGTAGGTATTTTCTACGGAAGTGCTCATAAGGCACTGAAACCAAATTTACATATGCACCCATATAAAGTTTTTGTACTACAACATTTACGGGGCAATCACTTCGAGCAAAGATTGACTTATTGCCATTGGTTTAATGAAATATTACATGACAAAGACTTGAAACGCACTTTCTTTTTGGATGAAGCTTGGATCCATTTGTCGGAGTATATCAACTATCAAAATTACCGTACTTAATCAACAGAGAATCCACGTTTTTATTAAAAATACTCTCCTTCCTATGAAAGTCGGTGTTTGGGTTGCAATGTCGAAAAGACGGATTATTGGACCAATTTTTTTCTATGATACAATTAACGCAATACGATACGGAGAACAAATATTGGAACACTTTATTAACAGCCGTCACGAAGATGAGTTAACCCTGGGGTATTTCCAACAAGATAGGGCAACTGCACATACTGCGCAACAAACTATTAATTATTTGCAAGGATACTATGGTGACCGAAATCTATGGCCAGCCAATTCTCCTGATTTAACCTCACTGGACTTTTTTCTCTTTGGCCATCTAAAAAACAAAGTGTTTCAAAACAGACTGCATAATCTCGATAAACTTGAAAAGGCAATTACAATAGAATTGCAAAATATCACACCGGAAACACTCCGCAATGTGTTTAATAGTAAGAGAAGACGTGTCAATCTATGTATTGAGAATAACAGTGGACATTTCAAACAACTTTTATAAAATGTATTCATTTTGTGACATAATTATGAGATTATGTTTTACAATAATAAAATTGTAACGTATTTATTCTTGTTTATGATAAAAAATAAAGTGCAATTACTATAATTCTACAAAAAAATTCAGACAATTTAACTTAAAACTTACCCTGTTTCATTGACATTTATCACAAGAAAAATGTAAATAGTAAACCTAACCACCAAAATAACTAAACATGTTTGCCAATTACACTGTGTTCCCATATTAAAACCAGTGTGGCCAACCCAGGACAGTTGAAAATGATCACGTCGTATATCTCATGCATTCGTAAAATTTATTACAAAGGATTAATTAAGTGAAAATAAATACCATATAACCAACGTGCAAGTTAATATATTTTAAATATTGCATGTCTATACCTATATTATCAGTATATGTATATTCTGTAATAACAATAACTCTGCAAGTCATATTTTTTACTTGGCTTTCCTTCTTTTCCGCAAGTTCTTTGGGTACAACAAAAAATCAATACTAATTCTCCTCTTATTTGTTTCAGCCGGCGAAACTCTCTACGACTGTAACAGAATAGACTACTTTTCAAAGGAAGAATACAGCCCGGATCCCAATGACTCCACAATGGCAATACCTTGTAAGTACGCCACCCATTGTTCTAAAAAACTTGAAATCCCTCCGTTACCTAAGCTTCCGCGGGCGGCTGCTTTGATGGCCAACTTTCCAAACGATGTCTGAATTGTGTCGGATACTGGCTTTCAGGAATAATAGAATTACACTAGCCGATTTAAAGACTCCTAAATATCTTTCACGAATAAGGTCTTTAATTGTTTGAAAGTATGTTAATGGATATGCTTTATAAGAAAAATAAAAGCGCTTACCACAAACAATACAGTTTGTGAAATAAACTATAGATATAGGAGATACTTAACAAAAAAAAGTGGCTCTTGAAGGGTTTAATTGATACGTAGAAAAATATTAGGCATTCAATTTAAAATATATAAGTATTTGGCGTTTAAAGTATCTTCATTATATAACACCCATTCGCGAACACCCGGTATAAATTAGAACAGGTTCAGCATATAAGTATCACTTGGCACACCGTGTGTGTATGTCATATTAAATTACTTTGTGTTCTATCATGATGACAGATTAGTTTAATTATATGTACAGGTTCGGTCTGTTTTTACCTTGCATGTGAGCTAAAAGTCCATGTATTGAAACGAACGTTGTTGCCAATATTTATATACATGTGGGCAAGTACTGTTCGACGCTAGACGACAGGCCGATACGATCATAAGATTGCAATATAATGCACGTGTGCATGTTGCAGGGCTTGTTATCTTCATTTTTAGGTATTATTCCCATTCGTAATATTCTTAAAAAAGTATATATATATATATATATATATATATAAATATGAAGAGAAATGTCTTGAAATTAGCGGCATTTTAAATTAATTGATGACAATTACTTGCATTATTTTAATAATTAATGATTTTAAGGAAAAGAAACACACCACCCCGAGGACTAACACATATGCATCAGTTTCGTTTTTACCACTACAACGTGAACACTCGTCAGTCCGGTCTGTAATGTGTTCATTTTCCTATCCTCCGAAATTTGTATATATAGTTTCGGAAACGATCTATGCAAGCATGAGAGATAATTTCTTATCATTCTCATTTAATGAAGGAACCATATTAATTACTATGTTTTCCTATATATATATATATATATATATATATATCGGGTTACAAGGTTTTACGTCTTCCGATTCCTAATCGCCATTCCCCTCTGTTCATCCACATGCCCTCCTCCAGATCCGTCTCTCGAATTTCCTTATCCACTCCGTCTCTCCAGCTTCTGCGCGGTCTTCCTCGTTTTCGGTTTCCTTGGGGGTTCCAGTTTAGTACTTTCTTTGGGATTCTGTGTTCTGGCATTCTTTGGACGTGCCCATACCATGTTAGCTGTTTAGTTATAATGTCATCAATAATGTCATGTTGTATTCCCATTTCTTGTCTGATGGTTTCATTTGGGACTCTATCTCTTCTGGATTTTCCTGCCGCTCTTCTCCAGAAGTCCATTTCTGTGGCTTTTATCTTTCTTTTTGTTTTTTCTTTTATCGGCCACACCTCCGAGCTATATGTTATTATGCTTTTCACGATGGAGTTGTAAATCCTTTTTTTATTTTCTTTTGTAATGGTCTTGTCCCATAGAATACTGTTCAGCATGGAAGTAGCTCTTCTTCCCTGTACGTTTCTGTCCGATATTGCCTCATCTAGTGTCCCATCCTTAGCTATTTTCATTCCTAGGTATTTGTATATATTGCAATGTTTGATGATCTGTCCCGTTGCTAGATGTAGGTCTTCTTGCTGTCCTCCTATGCACATATACTCCGTTTTTGTAATGTTGACATCCAGGCCCCATTTTCCGTATTCCTCGATGAGCTTTCGGCTCATATATTCCATGTCATCTATATCTTGTGCAATAACTACTTGGTCATCCGCGAAAGAGAGGGTATATACTGTCGTGTCGGCATCCACCGGCATTCCCATACTATTGCATTTCCGTTTCCATGTCTTTAGTGCATATTCCAAGTATATTTTGAATAGTGTCGGAGATATACAGCAACCCTGTTTAAGACCCTTCGTTGTGAATCCAGATGTTAATCCTTCGTTGGTTTTGACTCTGGATTTGGAGCCCGCGTATAAAGACCTCACAGCTTTTATTATTTCCATGTTTATGTTGCTATGTTGAAGAGCCTCCCATAGTTTTACTAAAGGCACACTGTCGTAGGCCTTTTTCAGGTCTACGTACAGGAGATGTACCTCTTGATTTCGTGCTGCTTTCTTTTCTAAAATTTGAGTTAGCGTAAACAGGTGGTCGACTGTGGATTTTCCTGCTCTGAAGCCTGCTTGTTCTTCTGCCTCCATATCGGCATATTCTTTCTCTATCCTGTTCTTTAAGATTTTCCCATAAACTCTACTTATAGCGCTTGTAACGGCTATTCCTCGATAGTTGTCGCAGTTACTCTTGTCGCCTTTTTTGAATATCGTCGATAGGTATGATATCTTCCATTCCATGGGTACCTCGTGCCTGTTAAGGCATCTTTGGAATAAATTTCTTAATAGCCCGTATAGCTTATCTGTGCCGTATTTTAACAGTTCATTAGTAATATTACCTGGTCCTGGGGCTCTTCCGTTTTTTCGAGTTTTTACAGACTTCTTTAACCTCCGCCACAGTTATTCTAATTGGGGATCCTTGTATAAATATGCCCTGGTTTTCGTTTTGGATGTCTTTAAATTGAGGTCTGTCTTCTGTCAACATCTCTTCAAAGTACTTGTTCCATGTTTCAGGTGTTATAGGTGAGATTATGTCCTTCGTTCGTCCTCCTCTCATACTTTTGAGGAGCCTCCAACTTTCTGTACTCTTCCTTCCTCCAATGTATGTATTGAGTCTTGAACACGTCCTTTCCCATTGATTATTCATCTTTTCACATATTTTCTTCCGTACTCTCTTTTGTGATTCTTTGTATTTTTCCTTGTCTTCCATAGCTTTCGAACTTAAATATATGTGGTACCTTTTCCTTTTTTCTTCTATTTCGTATTCAATTTCTTCGTCCCACCAGTATGGTTTTTTCTGTTTTCCTCGTTTTTCTTCGTATCCCAATGCTTCCTCTGCCGCTGAGTGTATGCCCCTCTTTATATATTCGTATTCTTCTTCTATGTTTGTGAATTCTGCATTCTGAATTTTGCTGTCAAGTCTAGAGTTGTATAGTATTTTTGTACTTTCGTGTTCGAGGCTGTTAACTTTAAATCTTTTTGGAGTTTCTTCGTTTGTTATTTCACCTTTTTTTTTGGAATTTTCAGGTTCTTCTTTTGTTCTTATTGGTGACACTATTTTTCCTTTTAGAAGGTAGTGGTCACTTCCACATGAGGCACCTCTCTGAACTCTTACATCTAGGAACTTCAGTCTGGATTTTTGTTTAATTATTATGTAGTCAATAACGCTTTTTAGATTCCTTGTTGGCTGTGTCCATGTGTATTTATGGATCTCGCGGTGTTGAAAATGACCATTAAGAATGGTCAACTGATTTTGTTCACATGTTTCTATTAACCGTCTTCCATTATCGTTGACGACTTCTTCTCCATACTTTCCCACAACCAGGTCCTTTTGCTTTCTTCCTGTTCTGCCGTTCAGGTCTCCTAGAAGTATTATTTCTCTTGATGTTCCTATTTCTCCTATTTCCTCATTTAGTTTTTCATAAAATGAGTCTTTATTGTAGACTAGTTCGTCATCATTAATGGCATATATTCCCAGTATAGTCACATTATATCCTAATATTTTTAGATTCATCTTTATCATCCTTTCATTAATCGGTTCCCATGTGGAGATGTACTTTCTCATTTTCCTGTGGATTATTATGGATACTCCTTGCTTAGCTCTGCTTTCCTTGGGTACTCCGCTGTAGAAGTGGTCGTAGCTCCCCCAATTTTCCGATCCCTTTCCTTTCTTTTTCGTCTCTGTTAAAACCGCGATGTCTACTTGGAGATTTTTCAATACGTTGGCAACTTCGTTTATTTTATTGGAGAGGCCCTGTATATTCCATGTACCGCATATCGTTGTCCGTTTTCTTAGCTTGGTTCGTCCTTGTGTGTTATCCGTCCTATTCCGAGGCAATTGATTAGGTTTTTTAGCAGGTATGTTTTTTTTCCGTAGGGCAGGGAGCTGGCCTACCGCTACAACCCTCCTCCTTTAACCCGGGCTTGGGACCGGCAGTGACAACTGTGGAGCTACTCAATCCACCCCACAGCTGCCCCAGGCGGAGTTAAAAAAAAAAAAAAATTCTGAAGTTAATATTATATGAATTCCTTCAGATTTATTATTTTTATGATTGAATTTAATTTGGTTTTGCTGAAGGTCTACTTGTAGGCTCTCGTATATATATCTGTTAGGTAGGTACGGTTTGGCTACTCCTTTCGTGTTATGTACGGGAAGTCGCATGCAAGATAATCGTAGGCCAAATGTGTATAAAAAATAATAATAATAAATTTCCTACATATGGTGAATTCGCCAATAGTCGGCCTTTTTTGATGAACGTCAACTTTCAGCTTTAATAACACTGAGTCGTTCCATATTATATTAAAAATTTATTCTTGAGAGTGAAACAAATATATTTAATTACGGTATGAGTAAGACAGAGAATGCTTAAGACGAAGCATACTTTTTTTTCATTTTTGATTCTTTTGAAAAAGAACATATTTGGTAGTAGTCGGCCAATTAGACGTCGGTAGTCGGCCATTGGTACGCCAGTTGTACGCCTAGTCAATTTGCACCAGGTCCGTATACATTTTTTGTGCCCTCATATTAATCGTTCCGTTTTGTTTTGTTTTTTGTCTTTTAAATGAAAATGAGTAAGTAAATGAGTGAAATCAGTAAATAAAAAATAGATGTATATTATCCGCTAAATAAATAAGCGTAAAAAACCCAAAAACAAATTTTCTATAAGTAAGGTAACAAAAAATACTAAATCTCTAATAGTCATATAAATAAAAAAATAATAACATTATTTTCTGATTCACAAGAAAAAGAAATGAACTCTTGAAGGCAAAAATGAATAACTAGATGTCTAAATCTGTCATGGTAATTGTAAATACAAACATTCAATAGTTAATGCTTTTTAAATTATTCATCGTCAGTAGAAATCGCAGGAGAATCTTGATTTTTAACATTTTCATATGACTGTCCTACAAGCTTAGTACAATTTAAATGAAACCACCGTGGACAAGTATCATATCCAGCTTCTGCTAGTTGCACGTTTGGTTCTTGGTTTCTTTTTATTTGGTAAGAACTTTTATCTTCGATGTTGTGTTCTTTTTGTTTCAGATTAATTTCCTTTCAGTTTTTTCATTTTTCTCCTCTTTCTATCTTTCTCTGTCAATATAATAAGCTCTCCATACTTTGGCAGATATGGCGCTCATGGATGGTCCCGACTTGGGTTTCTTAGATTATTCTAGTATTTTGGGATACTTCAAATGCTTTATGAATATATCTACGGATGCTTGGCCTGAGCTAAGTTTTCCCTCGTCTAATTTTACTTTTCCACTTTTCCTTTAACCGGTTTTTCTTCATCTAAATTGTTCGTTTTTCAAATTTTCTTCCTCTAATTTTTCTTCAGTTAAATTTTTTTCTCCTAAATTTTTCTTCAGTTAAATTTTTTTCTCCTAAATTTTCTTCCTCCAATTTTTTTTTCAGTTATTTTTTCTAGGTTCAATCCTCCTTTATTTAGGTTTTCTTCATCTAATTATCCATTCGGCTACTTTTTTTTACCTTCCACACACAAATATGGATCCATGGATCCATTATCCGTGGCTTGTTGGCAGCTCGTCCCTTGAACCGGTCCAGTAGTGTTGCTCGAGGAATATTGAAATGTCTGCAAATTACTCGGATTTTTGAATCATTTTGTACTGCTTCCAACGCCTTTTGCATGTTATCCTTAGATTATGCAAAGAATTTTCATGTTTGGTGGTTTGCCATCTTCTGAAAATAAGTAATTTCAAGTTTTTGGTCCGAAAATAGCACTGAAAACAACTTATAATCTTATGGCCGACAAATGGCAAAATCAGCATTTGACATCTATGCTAGTGGTCGGCCGTTACATTCAATGTTGCAAAACTTTATATTCTTGACTGTGCCCACGGCCGATTACTGGTGTTGAGAATCAGCTTGTGAAACTATATATAATTGAGAATGAGACGAACATGTATCTGAATTGGTACGAGAAAGGTGAAAATAAAATTTGAATAATGTGCTAGTGATCGGCCTGGAGAGCCGACTACTAGATACTGGAGTAAATCTTTGTACCAGTGACCGGTCGTGCCTCTTTTTTTGGCCGAACAGAAGTTATTTCAAACTCTGTTCATCCCCGAAAACCCACCGAATCGGGTTTAATAGTAATAATAAACAAAATCTGACTTACTTATATATTTCTAGCTACCTAAGTTTACCACTTTTGAAATATCTCGGTGCTCCAATCAGAACACGACACTTATATTTTGCGCGCGAATTACAGGAAAAAAAATTTTATATACGGGAATGAGAAATTGATACTCGCACTGTATAAAGATGTAAGATTTCAGATGTGTAGTGAAGTATCTTAATATTTGGGCCAATTTTAAGTTATTCTTGAAAAAAGTCACCAGTGGCCGACTATTGGATGGTAGTCGGTTACAGGCGAACTTACCCTATGTGCGCGCGCGTATTTGTGTGTGTATTATTTTCTTGCTTTTAACTTTATTGTATTTTTCAATACTATAAGATGATTAAATTGAAAAAAACTGGAATTGAATTGAAAAAATTCAATCAATGTTCTTTCTTTATTGCACTCAGAGCCTCTTATACACATACTTCGCCCATGCAATAAACTTGTATCTAATCGCAATATAACTAATAAATACATACGATAATAATAAAATGAGAAAACATCTATGATCCAAAATGTATTTCACATTTCTTTTGCTTTGCAGATGCCGTAACCAAGTCGGTGATATTTTTTGCGATCGCGACCTTTTTACTGTGCGGCGGATATTGCTGTTGTATATTGGGCCATTGCATCAAGCACAGGGGACTTTACACGTTCATATCTGGAGTCGTCTTCATTGTTACAGGTAAAAATAATATCCACGTAAGTTCATAGCCCACGATGGTTCACATAAAACGCACGTACCTCCGAATCCACCCCGCCATACCACCTTTGTTCACTTCTCTTTCTACTATATGACTTGAAATTCTCATAAGATGAAAATAAAGCCGCTCACTTCCTTTGCTTATATATTTAATAATAAAAAAAAGGGAAAAAACGGGTTTTAGAAAACAAGTAGTCCCAAGACGTCGCACTGGAAAGTAATATGAGTTCACCTTTCATTACTACAGCATACAGGGAACGCATTCTCGCCTGTTTGCTCTCTTTCTGCTGGTAGGAATACTGGTTTTCTTTACGATTATATTACGGGCCTTTCTTTCTATATGATTTAAATAATATTCTGCAACTTCGTCAAATGATGAAGAAATGCGCAATTGCTTTTAGTCGGGCACTTTATTCCCACTTTCTTTGAATATATTCTGTTCCTTTTATTATTTTTATTTTTTTGCTATTATGACTTTTATTAAGAATCCGCACACTTTTATTATATAGCCATGAAATGGTAAACTACTTTTATTATACACACGGCAATGTCTTCGCATTAATTAATATATGCAAATATTAGTATGAAAATAGTAATTTGCATAATTAATGTTACGAGGGGTCATTTGTATATTCCCGTACTAGACATTTTTCAATTTTAATATAATTTTTCATTACAGTGTTTTATTATCATACATGCCTTGGTAATGACATTGACAAGTTATAGAACAATTTCAGCAGTATTAGTTTTAATATCTGTCAGCTTGTGTTGTCATGTATCAAAATGCACAAACTTGAATATCGAGCAATTCTTGACAAAACAAAGAAAATCTCCAAAAATTATTCGTGAAGAAATGTTGGCTGTATACGGGAATGATTGTACTTCAAAGTCGACTATTTGCGAATGGTCAAAATTTTTTAAACATGGCCGAGAATCACTGGATGATGATCCTCGTCCAGGTCGGCTTGTTGACGTGTTCACCGCTGATGTTAGTAAAAACAAGGGTGTATTTAAAACCACACGGCAGAAGTGAAAACTTCATCAAGGCGAGGTTAATAATACGAAATCCAACTTTATTTTTCGTTCTATATTACATTAGGGTCATCCTGTATCGACGAATTCAGTTGCTGAGATTTAGTGTGCTTCTTTTGACGATATTTCTTCACGCGCGCATTAGACAATTCCCTTTTTCGTTTTAATTTGTCATCGATTTGATTTTCTTCATCCATCCTGTGTAACAGAAAAGAATTAAATGCTTATAAATATACTGATAAGTGCGATTTATAATCGCGTGGGTCGGTTCGGACGCATGTATATATATAAATAGACAATATGGATATTCGCTTACAAGTCCCGCACTGGTCTGATACTAACGTGCCGGCTTCTCACCCCTGCGGCTCGGAATCGAATCTGCTCAGGGACATGCTTTTATTTATTCATTTAAATTTCAATTTAACTGAAATTAAATTAATTATAATATGATATATTTCTCTCGTTCCCTTAGTCGCCTCGAGCCGACTTTACCCGAACGAGCGTTACATAGCCGAGCGTGACGGCTCAGTCTTGTTCAGTGCCAACAATCAACGCAACGCGCCCAAAGAAGTTTACACTTCAAAAACTGTTTGGTACTGGAGGATGCAAGATTAAAGAAGCGACAATTAGCAGCTTCATTAGGAGTTTCAGCAAACACGCCTTTCAGAGATCTACACGAATACCTTGAAATGATAAGAGTTAGTGCCAGATGGGTGCCACTAATGCTTTTGCCATTCCAAATGCATGTACGCATGCGGACGTATGAACGAATGGAAACGAATCAGGTCTAATTATCAATCGACTTGTCACCGCAGAAGAGACCTGGACCATCATTTTGACCCTGAGTCAAAACAAGAATCAATACAGTGGCATGTTAATGGTTCTAGCCCTCCCAAGAAGGTTTAAAGTCACCCCTTTTGCAGGAAAAGTAATGACAACAATTTTTTGGGATTGTCAAGGAATACTAATGACTTATTACACAGGCCAATACACATTTTGGTGCTTGCTATTTTTTAACTCTTTCTAGGTAATTTTTGCGTGTAAAAAACAACTGTCAGATTTAGTCTGTCAGATCTAGTTTTTGAGTTGCACTATATAGCTTCTTTTAGATAAAAATTATCTATTTATGTATATTTCAGCTTCTAAGTATTAGTATTTTAGACAAAAGTTCATTAAAAAACAAAGAATACAAAGTAGGGTATGCCATTCACAGAGTAGATAAATATACATTCATAAATTACCACTTTAAAATTTTCTCTTATGCGATTTTCTTGCAGGGAGTCTAGTAGGACAGTTTCGCTGCAGACTCCAACAGTAATCGTCCATCATATGGATATTCCACCTTTCTTGCCATCGTTCTTCTATCGTCTTAATATCTTGATGGAATCTTTTCCCTTCTTCCTCACTGTAATCACCTACGTTTTGTGGGAATCGATCTATATGGCTGTGGAGGTAGTGAATTTTATGCTCATATTTCAAAGGAGAATATTAAATATAGAAAGCATATATTTCATTAAATCTGCGTAATTCTCCGCTTTATGATTGCCAATAAAATGTTTTACTACAACAAATGAGCACCAAGCATTAAATTTAATCTGGTTCATTGCTGCGGTGAATTGTGAATCTTTTTCAGCTGTTTTACTTGAGGGTCATCTATTCCCAGGAAATTTACGTATTAAGTACCTAAAGCAAAGGCCATCTCTATTTAACAACTACACAAATTGCTTCATAAGGCTCAACTTGATATGTAAAGATGAAAATATGATTTTCTCTATTCTGCTCTCCCAAAGACATAAAAAACAAGGATAATTTGTACATCCACTTTGCTGTCCAAGGAGGAAGTTAACCATTCTTAGATCGACGCAAATCACCCACTGATGTTCTTCATATTGTAACGAAATGAGTGTACGACGACAAAAAAAAAGCAGAGACCATAAATCATCTCGGCGCGGCGTATAAAAACGAAATGCAAGTAGCCGTGAGTCATCCATTTACGCATGGTACTGTCGGAAGCGGAATGTCTATGGAATGTTCTTTAAACATCGAGAAAAGGATGGAGTTTTACACGAATGCTTCGAGATGTTTCGCATACGTATATAAAGCGGCGGCATTTTGCAGGATAAGTAATCGCGGAGTAATTCGGGATTAAGAAAGACCGTAAGAGGTAGCCGACGCGCCTAGAAATAAATAAATATAAGTCGTACGGTAGAAATAAATATATAAGAAATAAATAGTATTCGTACGATACAAAATAAATATAGTGGTGCGTGTTATATAAATACGGCAGTGTGATTTAAATAAATACGGATATATTAGTAATAGAACTAAATAAATACATGTGTTAATTTTAATTTATTAATAGTAGTTTAAGTGTGATACTTTAGTTATATATTTTTATATTGTAAATAATTAGAAGTGATATAAATATACAGACTGTTTTAAATAAATAATTGCACGAGTTGTTTATTGGAACCCGAAAACGTTACAATTGGTGTCAGAAGTGGGATAAACATACGTGCAAATAAATAAATAAATAAATGAATAAATGGCTACCAAACGTTTGGAAGAACTAAAGGTCACCGAGTTAAGGGCAGAATTGGAGGAAAGGGACGCAGATACGTCTGGAAAAAAAAGAATTCTCCAGGATCGGCTTCGTGACCTTTTAATAAATGATCCCGAGAAATATTTGTTTCAAGTACAGCCTGATCTAAGCTTAATAACGGATGAAATTGCAAAACAATTTGAGACTCTAAGAGGTGAAGTTGCAAAACAATCTGAGAGTCTAAAAGATGTTGCAAAACAATTCGAGACTAGTATGAAGACTCTAAGAGATGAAGTTACAAAACATTTCAAGACTCTAAATGATGAAATTGCAAATAATTCAAAAGCTTTGAAAGATGAAATTGCAAATAATTCAAAAGCTTTAAGAAATGAAATTGCAAGTAATCCAAAACAACTCGAGACTACTTTTAAGGAAGACATTCAAAAGAATTCATCGAATGGGAGACAGGAATTTTCTGAACAGAAAGTTGAGGAGCGCGTGTTCGGAATGGGGGACGAGTTTGGGGTTCAGCTTCAGTTGCCAGCGATGAACGACTGCGGTCCCCATGACATCTCAAGCGGAAGCCTGGAGATCTCCCGAACAGCGAAGGCAAAGGTAAAACCTCCCACCTTCGATGGAAAGACGTCATGGATGACGTACCGGAATCAATTCGAAGCCGCTGCAGGAGCAAATGGGTGGACGTCCCCGAAGAAAGCTACTGGTCTGATTGTGTCATTAAGAGGACAGGCCAGTGATGTTCTGCAGACCTTACTTCCGGAAGAGTGTCAAGACTACCTTAAATCAATCAAGGGTCTTAAGATGAAGTATGGGCATGCACACCTGGGACAGGTAGTCCGACGATTAGTGAATAAGGTGCAACCTAAGAGAAGAACGCTCCGACGCTGGAATTGGAAATGAAAATGGAAATGGAGATGGAAATGGGCCATGCGAAACAGGTCGATGAGAAGAGGCAATTGTCGACCCAGTATCATAGAGCCTCAAAACCAATAGCGCAAATTGCATCTGAGTAACACTAAAACGCTGATGCTGTTGCAAGAAGACAACGCCCAGAAGACTGCAGGCATGGTAACCGACTAGAAGAAAAATAGGCCAACACATTCAAAATTACCGTGGTTGACGATCAGTGGCATCCTGACAATTTGCGGATCGGTCAAGAAGCTGATGAGGACCTTGGTTCATTGATGGTTTGGAAAGGTACTGGTCGCGGACCGCCTTGTCAAGGAGTGGCTCCTCGCTCACAGAGACTGGAATCCTACTGGGCTCAATGGGACTCTCTGAAGGTAGAGGATGATCTACTCAAGTGTGTTGTGGGAAACCCAAATGGAGAAGACTGCGTCAGCGGATCCAGACGAAGGTTGGAGAATGCCCACTAGCGAGTACGCCATCACACTCAGGATGCCAGCAACAGGACGAAGAATCGTTACCACGTGCAAGCCGAGAGAGGTGGTTACCGAGAAGAGGACCTTGTTTGGTTGTATATGGTCCTCAACGTCGCCGAGGCCTGTCCCCAAAGCTCCAACAATACTGGGAGGGACCATACGAAATACTAGAGCAAATAGATGACGTCGTTTATCGCATGAGACTAACACCTCATAGTGAGCCAGAGATGGTGTGTTTCAACCAATTGCCCCATACCATGGACGTGACAGCGGTGAAGTGGCGGATGTGCGACAAATTGCCGGAATACCTAGAGAGCCAGCTTATGGGAATCCCTTGTCGATTTACGAGGACGTGCACTCGTGCAAAATGTGGGGAGGCTGGCAATTCCGAGGCTGGGCTGCGGATTAGACCGTTTGGAGTGGAAAATCGCAGGAAACATGCTGGAGGTGGTGTTTCGGCGTGCTGGTATGGAAATGGTCGTGTGCGGCTGTCGGCCCAATCAGCCCGTTGTGCAGCCTGGGACGGTGGATTGCGATTTCCACAAGACGGCTGGGTGCACCCGTGGGTCCCGGTGTGGATTTCGTCATCCGCCAGCGACAAGAACATGGAATAGTGTGTTTCGGGACGAAACGCAGTTTTTAAGAAGGGGGCAATGTAACGAAATGAGTGTACGACGACAAAGAAAAAGCAGAGACCATAAATCATCTCGGCGCGGCGTATAAAAACGAAATGCAAGTAGCCGTGAGTCATCCATTTACGCATAGTACTGTCGGAAGCGGAATGTCTATGAAATGTTCTTTAAACATCGAGAAAAGGATGGAGTTTTACACGAATGCTTCGAGATGTTTCGCATACGTATATAAGTAATTCGGGATTAAGAAAGTCCGTAAGAGGTAGCCGACGCGCCTAGAAATAAATAAATATAAGTCGTACGGTAGAAATAAATATATAAGAAATAAATAGTATTCGTACGATACAAAATAAATATAGTGGTGCGTGTTATATAAATACGGCAGTGTGATTTAAATAAATACGGACATATTAGTAATAGAACTAAATAAATACATGTGTTAATTTTAATTTATTAATAGTAGTTTAAGTGTGATACTTTAGTTATATATTTTTATATTGTAAATAATTAGAAGTGATATAAATATACAGACTGTTTTAAATAAATAATTGCACGAGTTGTTTATTGGAACCCGAAAACGTTACAATACTTAATATTCTCAGAACTATTGATATTGTCTTGTATTTCTCTTTCAATATGGCGGAATAACCAATGGGTATTGCGCCAAATCTATTACGGTTGTTCAAAATTTCATAAGTTGTTATTGTTATTGATACGAAAATAAATTTTCCTATATCTCAGAAACTAGAGCTGCTACGAAAAAAAGGCTGGTATTTTTTCAACCAGCACATCAAATATATCAAAAATCTGTAAGTACATAGACAGTTTTCCGGCACCAAAAAAGAAAATTAATTTTGTTGGCCTGTATTATTTACGCAAGGGTAGTGCGGTAACAGGAGTGTATTACGCAAGATGAATACATCGCCTAAGAGATCATATTAAAGCGAGAAGGCGCGGAAAACTAATGCAAAGTGTCCTGTCGCTTCACGATAATGCACCAGTCCACAAATCAAGACTTGCAAAAGCTGCCGTTGCCGAATGTGGCTTCACAGAAACAGATCATCCACCTTATATCCAGATCTCGCTCCGTACGACTATTTTTTGTTGCCTAATCTCAAAAGAACTCTAAGTGGAACAAAATTTATGGACGATGACGAACTTATAGCGGCTGCTGAACGGTATTTTGTAGACAAATTAAAGGATTTTGTTATAATGGTGTAAAGATGTTATTAAAACTATGTAATACTTGCATCCAAAATCAAGGGGGCTATACTGAAAAATAAATTTTTATTGCTGTTCAACCTTTTTTTCATGCCTAGTCCGGGAATGTAAAAACGACTCCTCGTAGCTGCTATAGAAAATTCACCCACAAGTGAACATTATCGAACTGTGGGAGTTCAAAACAACAGTTTTTTTAAAAACTCACAAAAATAGGGAAGACTGAGGAAATTTGATACAATTTTCAGAAAAAACAATATTTAAACCGTTATGGTAAGCCTCAGCAAATCCATTCGCACGTCGAGACAATTTTAGAACTTATGAGTATTACATATAGATAGAAAATATTACTTTTTAACTTTGTTAGAAAGTTTTTATTTTACCTTGCAAAGTGTCTCAAGCCTGTCTATATATGGGAGGTTTGATATGTATTAGTAGTAGTATTAAGAATCAAAGTTTATAAAAGGAAACAAATTATGAAATATATAATCTTCATTAGTGCATAATTCACAGACAAACCTCTTCATGTCCCTACTGACATCTTCACAGATATAGTGACACCATTTTCGACAATTTTGGCGACGAAGTCGATCTTTTCCTGCTCGTAACATAGAGTGTAAAAAAATGCAATAAATGCAATCATCATCATCTAACTCAAAATATTGTTCGCAACTGTCCTCTTCTTCAAGATCAGAATTACACGTGTTATTCAATCTTTTCGCATTTCTCTTCTTTTGGGTTGGCTTTGACCATCATCCTCAAATTTTTTATTTCAAGATCCCCCATGTTTTCAGTTTCAATCCATAAATTTTACTTGGCTTTCGAGCTTTCCCTTTTGGTTATTCCGAAGGCCTCTTTTTCTGTATTATCAGCCAAGATTCTGCTGCTTCCAGGCTTCCTTTCTCCTCTTTTCTTTCTTGATCACGTGTTGGAATACGGACGCACTTCCTCCGAATATTTAATTTAATTTATTCGTGTTAAGTGTATATTTTCTGTAAGTCGAAGTGACACGATCAATATTTATGTTCAATAATATACTAGTAATTTCACATATTCTAATAAGCGAATGCAAATCAATGCAGTAGTTATAATTTCATAAGTATCTCTATTAAAAATCCACTGTAATCGGACTTCATATAGTTTGTTTAGTCCTCATGAACTTTCTTCATCGTATTTTGTGTGTAAATCTACAAATTCACAGATGAACGTGATATCTAAACTCAATAAAAAACAGTTTTGGGTAAGCTTTCGGTAATAATAACTATCATGGCTGTAGCCAATTTAAATCAGAGGTCATACTTATTTTTTGTTTATCTGTCTTTTCGTATCTTACAAAATAGACATTTTGATTAAACGCATGCGCAGAATAGATTATGTGACTATGTTCTATCTCTCTTAGTTGGGACAAAAAATTACACATTATCAAGTCAGAGCACGCGCAATATAGTAGTTATATATATATTTCTTCAACTAACGCATTTTTACAGAACTCCACCGACCAATATTGCATGGGCTGTAACCCTTCGTCAACTTCGTCACATTTAGTGTGGCTGGAAATACAAATGTGTATCAATCCTCCGTATGTATCAACCCCCCCCCAGTCTCCCCTAGTTATTTTGGACACTCTATAAATGATTTGTCGCTTTCCTGTGACAATGTTCAAACAATAGAATATATTAAGTTTATTGTAAATATTCATTGAATTCAAACATGTCTATCAATTCACTTTTTTAGATCTGTATTCAATTAGAGTTGTATAAATTACATTTATATCCTGCTATATCTAATAACAAATACACTATAAATGTATGTCTTGCATGCGCATAACATAACTTATACTTGTCTATAAAATATGGAATTTAAAATGGAAATTGTATAATTTTTTTGCTTTTCGACAGGTCTCGTCATGCTGTTCGGTCTCGTCATGTACATCTCAATCTTCAAAGCCGAGATAGGCGGCAAACTCCGTCCCAGATCGCAACTACAACCGCCAGCCTTCACCTACAAGTACGGCTACTCCTTTTTACTGTACGTGTGCGGCTTCGTAAGTACCCAACTAGCCGGTATCAGCGCCATCTTCCTCTTCATCTACAAAATGCAGTACGACTTCCGCAAGAAACAACTGGACGACTTCAGGCGGGGCAAAGTGCCCAGATCTCATCCGTCTACGATCAACTACGTACACGTGGACCAGACAATGTTCTATCCCTGCAGGAGACACCCCCAGGCGTACATCAACTCAAACAGCATTCACATACCGACGAACTATCCCTCGCCGGCGCCGAGACGGTATTTCTTCAGCAAGGAGCCACTGCAGGAATCGCCCTGCAGCCTACATCGGAACCACTCCGCGACCAATTCCCTCAAAGACGTTTCAAATTTTTACGATTTTCCCCCGCCGCCCACGATAAGTTACCAGTTTGAGGAGCACGCGCAGTTCAACATGGACACTTTGCGTCATTTTCCCAGAGACGTCACCACCAATACGGTTTCGACGACGGCAGACGTCACCTGCGACGACTTCTTGACCGACAGATTTGACGATTACTCGCCCAGCATACAGCACGAGCACGAATTCGTGACTTTCGATTTGGACCAGCCGTTGCCGCTGAGGGCGCAAAGCAGTGCCTCGCTAAATTCCAGGAACGGGAACGGCAACAGGAAAGAGAACGATCCGATGAGACGGACTACCCCTGTTTGAGAGTGAATTCCGGCAGACCGGTGCGGATTCGGCATTGTTGATTGGTGATTAAAGAAATAGTGGCGCACATAGTTAGCGCTTACGGTATTATGATTATCATCGTTGATTTCATTCATATTTTCTAAAATACAAAACGAGTGAAATTTCAACCAGATCCCGTCTATCAGATCAGATACTATAATAGTTAAACGATGATACAATGTCTATCTTCGTTTACCAACTACAGGCGATACTAAAATAGATCAAACTGATGCACCAGGAAATTTAAATGTTTAAGGGGGGTGGGGTTACTAATTGGCGTATACCACAAAATAGTCAATTTCCACGCAAAAAATTGCAAAGTTAAGTCATTTGAAAAAATTCACACTACATAAAGGAATTAACCAATATTTATTCTAATGACTTACGATTCAAATTTGTATTAATACAGCACTTTTAAATTCTTTCGTTTTTTAAGTGATATAAAGCTTACTGTGTTTATAAAGTACTTTTTTAAACCGTGAGACGCTAGATATTCTTATTCTGAACACAACAATGTATTTACTTTATATTCAATGTAACCCTGCCTTCCAATAAAATACTTTGAAGCAATGAGATTGATCATAAACTGAACACTGATAGAATGGCAGATAGACAACAACAAAATCAAACTATCTATATGCGGTTTTGTCGCGTTCTAAGACACGCGATATGGAAGGTAATCTTGGTGTATTGTAGTGAGTTTGAACACCAAATAAAAAGAGATTATATTCAGTTTTTTAATACATAGGTGTGGGTTTATACTAAACTGGTTTAGAAGAGAAAATACATCAAGCATATTGAAGTAAATATGTTTTAAATTTTGTGCTTATTTATGATTTATAACATAATAACATTGATTTATTAGAAAAAATGAGGTGTGGCCACCACACGACTTTCTTATACGTATGACCGTTTCAAATTATACAAAATTGTTCTAAATTGTTTAAATACTTTTATCTTTTTAGAAAAATAAACCTGTCGGTAATTTTATATAAAAATTATTCAAAAGTACCTATTCTAAGTACTTCTATTCTCTCAATAAATCTCTGTAGAATGCATACTTTGCGATACATTCGAAAAATAGTGCTACTCGCTAAAAGTAAAATTGTTACTTCCGGTCCGAATTTTGAAATTTCATTTATAGAAAAAATATTGCAAATCCAGCACTAAATACTTGTGTACTCTTGATAAATATTTATAGAATGCATAATTTACGACATATTTGCAAACAATCGCTACTCGATAAGAGTAAAAGTGTTACTTCCGGTCCTAATTTTGAATTTTTTTTATATAAAAGGTATTGAAAATTATATTCTAAATACTTTTATACTCGCAATGTACCAGCCTAGAAAGCATGACTTGCGAGATATTCGCAAAAAACTGATTTTTTATAAAAGTAAAAGACCTTCTTCCGGTAGGAATTTCAAAAATTTTTTTTAATAATATTCTCAGATTTAATTTTGAGTACATATAAATTCTTTATAAATTTGTTTAAACTTAGTAGTAGACGAATATTGGCAAAATTCGATTTTTTCACTGAAGTAATGTCTGCGGTCTGCCGATTTTACTGAAAATCTAATTAGATCACAACAGCGAAATTATACTCATAAATACAAAATTTGGAATTGACAGCTATAGCGGTTTGACCGCTATCGTGGTCACACACACAGAGACATACACACACACAGAGAGAGAGAGGCATTTTTTAAAAACTACTTTTTCGGAACCAGAGGACTTCAAAACGTGTCATTTGCAAAAATCTTGAGGTCGAAAATTTTCATCATCACAATACTTCCTTATACTACGTATAGGAAAGTAAAATCTGTTTGCGGTTCTTATCCTCTTGGCTTCAGAATGTATTTTATTTTTCAGGGGAACGAATGTTAACGGCTCTATTTTGTAATTATTTTAATGATATTTGCGAGAATGAATTAGATATTAATTTTTGTTCTGGAATAAATATATGTTATTATTATTATCATTAAATTTAACGACATGTTACTTATTATTTCTCGCAGTGATTTGGATTTACTTTATATGTTGAACATTCTTACTTGTATTAACATGAGCAATAATGTATCGACAACTAAACACCCACAGTGTTTTTTATAAATGTAAAAATATTTATATTCTATAATAAACAGATGTTTTGAATTATTGAATAAGTATTATATTCTTCCCAATCAACATTGATAGTGTAAATTATCGAAATGAAATTATAAAAATTTTGCCGTAGGTAAGATTCGAACATCTGTTTCTTAAGGCTGCTTTTAAAAAGGTTATGGAGGGGAAAATGTGCAAAAATAGCAGGGTTACTTAAGTTTTTCAACGTTAGAAAGCAAATCATGTAAAATTATGCTTTGAGCAAAAAGATACATGTTTGAAAAAAATTTTGAGTTTATCGAAACCCCTTTTGTTAAATAAAAAAACCAGTGATCATTTAAGATAAGATAAAAAAAACTTGAAATTATGTCGAGTTGTTAATTTTAAATATGACCAAGTTCGAATGTTACATCAGTATAGCATTATCCATGTATTAGTCATTACGACATTGCCTGACAGCTTTATTTGTGAAAAATGTTGAAGTTAAGGCAGCGAATCTACCTGGTGAAATGTTATGGTATAGGAGTAGTCTCTTTTAAATAAGCAATACAGTTATTTAATGAAAATACCCGAATGTAAGTGTAAGCAGAACAACTTTGAAGAGATATTGATTGATATGTTTGATCAAACGGGACTCGTTTCCGACAAAAGGAAGCCTCGCATAGCGTACAAAGATTATCATGCTGTGACCATTATGGCTATCGAATCCGTTGCGAAACATTCTAGGAGCTCTTTAACTCAGTGTTAGTCATGTATTATTGCAAACAATTTATAAAGCGAATAAAATTTATACATAGAATAATTACTGTGACTTACATATATATCTATACGTAAAACGTATATGTATACACCGTGTTTCATGTAACTAGCACATTAGAAGTTTTTGTGCTTACAACGCGAATTTTTTCCAGAAGTTTTGCCTTCTCACATAATTGACCGCAATCTTTCAAGTTAAAATATTTTTAAACTCGTGCAACTTCCGGTTGCACCGGAAGTAGGCGCCATCTTTGTTATTTTAAATGTGACACCCTGTATTTTATTCGAGATTTGAATTGCTTATTTAAATAGAAGAACAGAGATACCGGGTTGGATTATGTCAAAGTCAACCGTTTCGGAGTTATTCAACTGTTTTCCATTTTTAGGGCACTTGAACGTAAATTTTAAAAGTTCTTTATCTGAGACATGAAAAAAGATAAACAATTGAAATTTGTTCCTGAGATAGTCAAAGTATTGTCCTATTCGAATATCACCAGGTTTTGCAATAATATTACACAGGGTGTTCTCTAATTAATTTACAATTATACACATTTCAAATGCAAGAAACTCAATTTTTTCAAATGTAACACCCTGTATATTTTCGCCTTTTCTGAAGCAGAAAAAAATTGTCTTTCGATCCACTATTACATTCCCTATACCTATCTCTAGAGGTTTTTGAGTTATTGGGGAGATCAGCCTGAAGGCCCGATATTTTGCCATTTATCACACACAATTTCAAGAATGCCTTGGAAGTAACAAAATGTTTAGTTGTCAAAATTTCGTTCGCTGTCAGTGTTATTAATTTGATGCTTGGATATTTTTTGTACTTTACTGAATGATTTGATTAGTGCATAATGGAAGGCTATAATAATAATTATCCAAATGAAAGTATCCTTAATTTATTTTACATACACGGAGAATGTAATCGCATAATAAGTAGAACTTGCCGTGTGTTCAATCAGAGATACCCTAATTTGCCTCCGATGAATCGATTCAAATTTGCAAAAATTGAAACACATTTTTTGCGACATGGGAATATGAACACAAAAAGAAATTGTACTAAGCCAGTAACAGGTGAAGAAAACAACGAAATTAATATTCTGGGATATTTCACAGCTCATCCCCATGCTTCGATACGTAAAGCAAAGGTGGATTTAGATATTAGTATGACGTCAATTCAACGCGTGCTAGCAAAGAACAAATGGCACCCATATGCACAAAGGAAAGTCCACGAACTGAGAAACGGAGACGCTCAGAGAAGAATTGATTTTTGTGAGTGGCTAACTATTCGTAAACAGGAAGATCCGGACATGTTACGAAAGATTTTATGGTCGGATGAATCCAAGTTTACCAGGCAAGGCGTTGTAAATAATAAAAATTGTCATTTTTGGGCAGATGAAAATACCCACTTTTCACGAGTAAGCCATTTTCAATATCAATTTAGTTTTAATGTATTCGCCATAATAGGGTGGGGAAGGGTATTTTATCATATTTATGATGAAAGGCTAACGTCCGAAAGATATTTGCGACTCATTAGGGAAGTGGTGGCAAACATAGTCAATGACATGCCACACCAAAACTATTATTGGTTTCAACTGGATGGAGCTCCAGCTCACTCTACTCATGCTGTATATCAAGAGTTGACCCAGCTATTTGAGGATAGGTGGATTGGTCTAAATGGACCATGTCTTTGGCCTGCTAGATCTCCGGATTTAACTCCAGTTGACTTTTTTTTATGGAGTTACATAAAAAAAGAGGTCTATGCAACACCAGTTAACTCCAGGCAAGAACTAGAGGATAGGGTGCGAAGAGCATTTGACCAAATTGAAGATCAAATGATTGAACGTGCAACGACTGACCAGCTCCAAACAAGGTTAAATAAATGCATTGAAGTAGGCGGTGGACATATTGAGCACTTGCTGTGATTTGGTTTTAGATTTGTTTTTGTTTTCTTTGTTTGACTTATACCGTGAGATCAAAAATGTTTTCGCAATTAATAAATTTTTGGTTTTGAACTAGAAGACTTTTTTTCCATGCCCATAACATGCTTACAAATGACTATTAATCCACTCCTCCTATACTTAATCTATTATTTTTTCAGTTTTATTTGGCAAAATATCGGGCCTTCAGGCTGATCTCCCCAATAACTCAAAAACCTCTAGAGGTAGGTATAGGGAATGTAATAGTGGATCGAAAGACAATTTTTTTCTGCTTCAGAAAAGGCGAAAATATACAGGGTGTTTCATTTGAAAAAATTGAGTTTCTTGCATTTGAAATGTGTATAATTGTAAATTAATTAGAGAACAGCCTGTGTAATATTATTGCAAAACCTGGTGATATTCGAATAGGACAATACTTTGACTATCTCAGGAACAAATTTCAATTGTTTATCTTTTTTCATGTCTTAGATAAAGAACTTTTAAAATTTACGTTCAAGTGCCCTAAAAATGGAAAACAGTTGAATAACTCCGAAACGGTTGACTTTGACATAATCCAACCCGGTATCTCTGTTCTTCTATTTAAATAAACAATTCAAATCTCGAATAAAATACAGGGTGTCACATTTAAAATAACAAAGATGGCGCCTACTTCCGGTGTAACCGGAAGTTGCACGAGTTTAAAAATATTTTAACTTGAAAGATTGCGGTCAATTATGTGAGAAGGCAAAACTTCTGGAAAAAATTCGCGTTGTACGCATAAAAACTTCTAATGTGCTAGTTACATGAAACAAGGTGTATACATATAAGCTATCGTTTTACTATTGAGTTACAAGTCAGATATATTGAGTTAGTTTACTCAGATAAAGTTCAATAGCTGTTTTACACTTCTCAATTTCTTAAGCAGTATCAACCGAAGATTAACACTTTTCGAGTCATATTATTAAACAACTTCAACATGTAAAGTAAAGTCAAATCATTGTGAGATTGGCTGTAGTTTGCTGTCCTCATGGGACCCGATCAACTAGTGTCACGCGTCGCGACGCGTCTTGCTAGGGGTGTGTGTGTATCTGAATTCAGAGTCTTCTAAGGACTCCCTGTCAAAATCTGACCGAAATCGGCCGAGTGGTTTTCGCGCTATGAATTTTTGAAATTCGTGTAATTTGCCGGCGATCGCGTGTGATTTTCATCCTACGAAATCGGTCAAACAGGAGTCCGGGCTCTCGCACCGGAGTGCTATTTATTACATACATAAAATACATTTGATATTAAATAAAATGAGCAATGTCATATTAATATTTTAAAGGTGTTTTTTACCCGTTTTCCTTCCGGTTTTCTGCGGCTTCTACAAGAGGCTGAGTGCCTTCGTGACAGTTTTGTGTTTTCCTCGTGGTTTCTCCTTCATAGTCTCCTCCAGAGAGAAATTTTCTATTAGGTCGCCCTCTGGAAAAACTTCCTGTTTCATTCTTCCATAAACTCCGCCAGTGAGTTTATTTTGACGATCTTCCTGATGTGTTCCATCGGTGTGCTCTTCGATTACCTCGTGGAAATCCTCAAGCAGCGGTTCAGTACCCTCTCTAGGCGTCCCAGTGTGATTTTCGGCATGGTTGTCCACCCAGGACTGGCATACGACAGGATTGGTCAGATGTGTACTTTGTACAGTATCACGGCTGCCTTCGTGGTCAGCGCCCTCGGTCCCAACAGCGGCATCAGCTGACTCATCCTTCCTACAGCTTTTCCACATATCCTAGTGGCGTGCTTCTTAAACGTAACGTGAGTGTCGAGAGTTACTTCCAAGTAGTCGATTTCTTGGCTCCAGTCGACGTCTGTAGTGAGATATAACAAACAAAAAGTGTATATATACCGGGTGTCCCAGCAGAGCGGTAGAGTCCATTATTGGTATCTAATAATGTAGATAGCGAATAATTTTTAATACAAAAATTGTAGATAATCATACGCTCTACAATTTAAAAATGCCTTTATTTATACAGAGTGTTCGACAACAATGAACCAACACAAACTTATGTTTTTTTTAAATATAATGCTATGCATTTTTTTTACATTTTCTGATAGTCCTTGAAGCGCTGATTGAACTGACATCGACCTGTATTTGTCGATTTTTAACTGTTTCGTTAAAAATTGTTCAATATTTGAAAAGTTGCTTTGAAAGAGCGATTGATGATAAAATACCTATTATGGGTTCACTTAGTAGAGATATCTTTCCAGTACGTGAAATTGATGTTTATTTCGACATATCTACGCATGTTTTTTAGAATTACATACCATTCGGTAAAGTTAAAAATTCTAAAAAAAATTAAATGGAAAGTACTTAAAATTTAATAATTGAAAATGAATACTTTCTAGTGCCTGTGGGCGATATTGAAAAAGTTATAGGATATTATTATTATATCTGAATAAACCCGATTACAATTTAAAAATATGAGTTGCCTTGACTTAATTATACATAGCATAATTAGAATTAATCGAAAGGAGTTACTTCTAATATTTTCTTTTTACATATTAATAATTTTTATTAAAATTTTAAAACTCATAAAATGAAAAGTTTGGAATTTTTATGAATTAACAATAGTTAAAATATCTCAGTCGCTCTGTGTCATAAAATTGTTTATCGTCATACTTAGACTAAATTTTAAATTACTTTAAAATTAAAGAAGTCATATTTAGATTTATAACTTCACTTGAATAGCAAACCGTCAATACAAGTATTTAAATGTAAGTTATTGAAAATTTCTAAAACTTTCGCGATATATTGAAGAACATACAAGTTACTATTTTCAAGCGTCACATTAATTATAAGTTATCATATAACAAATTAAAAAATCTTCTTTAAGGTTCTCTTAATAAAGTTTTTGCTAACATCAAGGACCCTAGAAACTTTACGCACCCTTGTATGAGGATTTTCTTGAACGCATAACAAAAGAGCCTTTTGTGCATCTGCGTTTTCTACGGTAGCAGTAACACGGCTCCATTTTCATACGCAATACAGCCAGTTTCTTTAAATCGTTAACAATTTTTGAAAACCATTGATGGCAAACAATCACTTTCCTTCGAAACATACACCATATCTATTAATTCCAATTTTAAATATTTCATTTCGCACTTAACATAAATTCATGTACATACTTACTTCCCTATAAACTGAAGCTATAAATCTAAGTTAACCCTTTAAACAATTTTTGACACACAGCGTCTGCGATATTTTTTATATTATTACTTTTCATGAATTTTAAAATTTCAACAAAAATTACTTATTTGTAAAAGTAAAGTAGAAGCAACACTTTTCGATTAATTTTAGTTATAGTCGTATTGCAAGTCATGGCTCCTCATATTTTTAAGTCGTAATCGGGTTTATTCAGATATAATATCCTATAACTTTTGCAATATCGCCCACAGGTGGAAAAAGTAGATATTTTTAATTAGTAAATTTTAAATACTTTTCTATGACATATAAATATACAGGGTGTGCCATTTAATTTTTTTTAGAATTTCTAACTTTAGCGAATGGTATGTAATTCTAAAGAACATTCGTAGATATGCCGAAATATTCATCAATTTCACGTACCTACTGAAAAGATATCTCTACTAATTCAGCCCATAATTGGCATAGCAACTTTTCAAATTTTGTACAATTTTTAACGAAAAATCGCCATATTTCTGAAACAGTTGAAAATCGACAAATACAAGTTATGTCAGTTTAATCAGCTTTTCAAGGGCTATCATAAAATGTAAAGAAATGTATAGCATTCCATTTAAAAAAAATAAGTTTGTGTTGGTTCGTCGTTGTCCAACACTCTGTATAAATGAAAATCTTTTTAAATTGTAGAGCTTATGATTATCTACAATTTTTGTATTAAAAATTATTCGCTATCTACATTATTAGATACCAATAATGGACTTTACCGCTCCGCTGGGACACCCGGTATAATAATAATAATAATAATATATATTTATTGCAGAAGCAAACTTAATATCTAATTAATTCTGGATTCAGCAGATGAAGATTTATAATTAAGTATATGCACTAATGTTATCACAACTTATCACGAAATAAATCATAAATGAGAGATACAAATATCTTAAATATATTTACTTTCGAATTGACCAAGAGTACGCTCCATATCGCTGGTCTTACTACACGGACTGTATAATAAGCAACATTCATATTAAACTTGTCAAAAATATTCCATATATGTTAGACAAACCAACAAAAAGCGTTCGATAAGTACAATTTGCGTAAACCAATCAGAAGAAATCTCATCTTGTCACAACTCCGATTGTAGAAGCACTCTAACAGAGAATAGAGTGCATATATAATCAGAGTGGTGACAAGGTGAGATTTGTTCTGATTGGTTGACGCAAATTGTACCTACATAATGGCGTTTTGTGCAAAAATGTATTTTACAATTCCTTTCTTATCTTTACTTATCACGTTTTTTTTAATATATATATCTGTTTACTACGCAAATTATAGGTTACTATATCAATCCATGTTTAATAATTTGAATTATTTGTTATTCTACCATTTGACAGATACTCATAGGGTACCCACATAATTAACGATTTGGTTTCTACTGATTTTGTATCTCTTGTCACCACTGTCATTATAAAGGCCTCTAACAAGAAACATATTGCACCGACATCTAGCCGATTATGTGATCCTTACTGAGTTACAAGGTATCCAACAACACATGCTACTCCCAACAACCTCAAACAATTTCTAGAACAGGATTTGACACATAACCTTACAGTCCCTTCTAGAGTGCCTTTTATAATGAGAGTGGTGACAAGAGATAGGAAATCAATAGAAACCAAATCGGCCGTTATGTGATACCCTGTGGGTATCTATCAAATGGTCTCAAATCGCTGAACAGATTCAATGATCACTTTGGGTTCACGTGATCACACCAAAGTCGTATGTAATCGATCTTTGCCGCCGACCATTTTTATGCATATGCCTTGATCACGTTGTGATCACGCACTTTTATTACAGAATCTCTTCGGCGATTCTAGGATTGATATAATAACCTTATAATTGGCGTATGAAATCGGTATATATTTAAAAACACGATAAATAGCAATAAGAATATAGATGTAAAACACATTTTTGACACAGGACGCCAATTATGTAGGTACATTTGCGTCAACCAATCAGAGGAAATCTCATCTTGTCACCACTCTGATTATATCGCAACTGTCAAATTACATTAGGCATAGGGAACATAATACGAAATCAATGTATACGTATACGTATGTATGTACATACATACACGATGTATACGTCGCCGGCATTAGGACGGGCAGTAAGTAGGTCTAACGGGTTGACATACACATATATACGTATACATCGTACGTATGTATACGATACCCTATGCCTGATATTTGACACTAGCGTTTTAGGTACTCTAATCCCTTCAAAATCTTTTAAAAGAGTTATTTGAAACTGTCTACATGCAAAGAGTATGAATGAAATTGACGATGTTATAATTAGTATGTTGCAACCAATCAAAAAAATTATAAAGTATAAAGCCATAAATATACAATATTTTGACATGGTTTAATCAAAGATAATAAATAAAATAAGTATAAAAGAAAAACGAATATATTAAAATGATAAAACTAATAAGAAATAAATCCCTAGGATCTCATTATTAGATATGGGTGCTTTGAATATATCTTGAAGTGTGGTATCATTATTTAATGTAAGCATATGTATTAAGTACATAAGTATATTTTTATAAAAAGAAATGTAGACTATATTATTAATTCGATAAATCCACCGTTGGGCAAGCTAAGTTTCGAGTCATCATACCTTTGTTTATACTTTTCAATGTTATTCTTGTATAATATTACATTATTAAATTCACTCGTTTGAGTTATCAAACTATTAATCTACTCCTATCTAAAAACGTCCAAAAATATATCTACATACTATGACTATACATATACCGGGATAGACATATTTTAATTTCTGATACGAAAGTAGAAAGAGGAAAAGAGCGCGACAAAATAAACTAAAGATAAACATAAGCGAGGCTGCCACACTCGACAAACGTTTGCTATGAAATGTAAGGCGTGGGGGTCCCCCGCCACTGCGTTGCTCTCCCACCACTGTTAGCAAGCAGGTATCGCTGCATATCATAAGGTCATCTTCTGCATATGATAGAAGTGCAAAACGAAATTAAAATTTGACGACTATGGTATAGTTAAAACCATGTTTGTTTGCAGAGACATTTATTTGTTACTAATTTGTAAGATTAACATTGTTATATCTAACAATATTTGAAACGAAGGACAAACAAAAATCAAATCTATATAATATGTATTGGGTTTTTTTCTTAAAACAACTAAACACATAAAACGTACTTAATCTTTACAAATTGTTTCCATAATTAACCGAACTAAAGATATAATTAGATATCCCTCGTGGTAGTAAAATTGAATTTATTAAACATCATTCCTAAAATAGTTGAAGTATTTCTAATGAATTGTTACGTTTTTGTTATTGCAACTTAGCTAATTTTATGACAGTTATTTAAAATAACTTTAACAGAAACTTGTTATAAATACCTAAAGCATGTTATTAAACCCCATTCCTCAAGATATATTCAATTTCCTTAAAAACGTACAGATTTAAACAAATACTAAAACCACACTAAAACGTAAACTACAATTATTAACTAAAAATCAAAATGGATTACAGGAGCTAATATAATACTGTGAATAATGATTGTATTATAAATTAAAACTCAAACAAAACGAACAAAAAGTAACAAGCGACATATCCACGTGTTAATTTTAAAACATAAAGTTGTCAATTTTTTACCCAAAAAGAAATAATCACATGTTGTACATAAACGTGACGTAATCCGAGATAATGTTATTTTGTTGAATATTTATGAATTAAATGTTATTAAAAAGAAGTGTATTCATGTCGGATAACAATGATTTTTGCAATATTCCCGAAAATTGTTAATGTTTTTCTTTCCCATTATAACAAAAAGATATCTCTTTAACAATCGCACATGAATAAAAATAAACCTTTAAGTGTGAAAGAACATAAGGCGTTTTTTGAAATCAAGAGCCGTTTGATATTTGTACATAAATATTTTAAATCATTTTTTGTTTCTTTATTTGTGCCAAAACATGTTAAAATTGTATACAAATAATAAATAAAATATATTTAAAAATAAGCCTTAGGTGTTTTATTTATAGTTATAATACCAAAACATGCCAAAATTATTTTCAAAAAATAATATTAATGAAAAAACATTCAAGTTTTATCTACGAATATTTCTTTCTCTTCCTTCAAGTTAAATTTCTAAATAAGACATTTTTACCAACGTAAAGGTGTTATGTGCTGTATCTAACGGTGAAATACTGAACTACATCAATAAAGAAGTCGATATCTGATATAAAAGGAAACTATAATTTTTTATTTTGTGTTTAGTTTGAAGAATTCTTTTGGCTGCGTTTGATAAGGTTTTGGCGGGAAAGAAATGTACCCAAAAAAAACATTTTTACTTCCAGTTTTAGGGGCGTTACAAATCAAAACACGTAAATTTTATGTTTTAGGCATAAAGATAAAGGTTTACGAAGTAATGGTGGGTTTATGCAGCGTTCCTTAACTTAGTAATAGTATTAGTCTTAAGAATTAGTTTTAACCTTAAAAGTACACCTTATACAGACATTAAATTTTTAAATTACGTTGCTTGAATGGTACGTATTACCTCATAAGGTTTAGATCTTGGCTACCGAAGTCTTAACTTAGTCCTAAGAGTTAAAAGTTACGAATTTTCAAGGTCGTGTCCTAACGCGGTCCTAAGAAGCTTACGACCATAAGATCAGCTAACTGAACGCTAACACGTATACTCAATGATCGAACTTTCTTAAGACTAATACTAATACTAAGTTAGGACTAATTCACGCTACATAAACCCACCATAAACGGTAGTAATTTTTTTCAAATTAAGTTAATATACAGGGTTAGTCAAAAGCATGGAATGGTCTGTAACATAATTTTTTTTACTAATTATTCTTCATTTCTTAGCCTACTCCTTGTTTTTGTATGTAAACGCATTTCCATAGTAACGTATTTTTTTTAATGGCAGCAAGCAGTTTTTTTGCTGATTTTTATTCCTCTTCTTCTTCTTGAAATGACTTGATATTTCTTTCATACACTTGAATTAGAAAATTTCTGTGTAAAATTAGAATTTCCTAAAAACGGCAAAATGTGATATGAAAACAGATTCTACAGTTTTTAATACTCCTTTTTATTCATTTGAGTATTATTCTAGAAAAAATGATAGTGGCCTCTGCTTCGCCAGTTATTAATCATGTCACCTTTCAATAAGTGGACAAGCTAATTTAATAAGAATAGTTTAATTTTCATTTGTAAACATGGTAAAATTCAGTGAAACTGAAAGAATAGAAATACTAATGATGGTTGGTTATGGAGATCGGCAACGTTCACAAGAGGATGTTTGTCATTTGTTCAATAACGTTCATCTGGAGAGAAATCCTATTGTATAATCCACAGTGTCTAAATTAGTTAGAAGATTAGAGAAACTGAAAATGTAAGAGATATCCTAAGATCTGGACGTCCAAAATCAGCCACAAATGATGATCGAGCTCGCAATGTTGTACTTAATGTGATGGATAATCCGATTACATCAACTACGCCACTGGCTTTGGATAATAATATTAGTCAATCGCCGGTTGTTCGAATATTAAAAAAGAACAAACACAAACCCTACAAGGTACACCTTCTCCATGAGCTAAACGAAGAAACCCTGACAGAAAAATGCAGTTTTGTGCAATAATGATGGAAATGACCAATACTAATCCTAATTGTATAAACAACATTTTATTTTCTGATGAAGCCAGTTTTTGTTTAAATGGGTTTGTAAACAGGCACAACTGTCGCTACTGTTCCAGTAAAAATCCTCATTGGACGATGGAACACCATACACAGCATCCACAAAAACTCAATGTGTGGGCTGGTATTATTGGGCACCACAAAATAGGTCCATACTTTATAGATGAAAATTTGACAGCAGATAAATACCTAAACCTATTGCGTCATCACATTATACCTGACATTGTAAATTTATTTCCAGATGAAGATCGATAAGGAATGCCAAACGGCAGTGTTTGGTTTCAGCAAGACGGCGCTCCACCACATTATGGAGTTGATGTTCGCCTGTTTCTAAATAACATCTTTCCCGCTCGTTGGATAGTGTAGTGATATATGTATGTAGAGGTTGGCAGTACAACGGTAGTCGGTGTTAGTATGTCAATGATGCAATAATATATATGTAATGCTATATATCAGTAATAAATAAGGAGATTAAGATCAGATCGTATTTATTAACAAACAATAGTACATTTGGCGACGAGGAAAAGTGAAAATGGCCAAGTTAATAGACGTGATTGCAATCGCGGAGTTTGATTGCAAAAGTGACGCAGCAACACAAGGTCAAAGGTGGAAGCGATGGAAGAGGTCATTTACCTTTTACATAGAGGGAAAAGAAGTGACAGACTCACAACAAAAGAAAGCTTTGCTGTTACACACTGCTGGAGCAGACGTTCAGGATATATATGAAACGTTACCTCAGGAGGAAATAGCCGAAGGTATTTGTGTATACAAAAAAACACTAGATGCATTGGATGCATATTTTATGCCTAAATCGAACACTACATATGAAAGACACTTGTTTAGGAAAATTGAACAGATAGAAGAAGAAACAGTAGATCAGTTTGTTACAAGGTTGAAACAACAATCAAAAAATTGCGGATTTACAGATGAAGACAGTGAAATATTATCTCAGGTTATCGATAAATGTAGATCAAGTCACTTGAGAAGAAGGTTAATCGAGAAACAAGGAACATTGAAAGAAGCAATGGATATGGCTCGAATTATGGAAACAAGTGAAAGACAAGCAGCTTGTATCGAACATAAAATGGAAGTAAATAAAATCAAGAATAATAGTTGGAAACATACAAAACAGGAAACAACGTGTTTTAGGTGTGGAAAAATGGGTCATTTTAGTTATGATAAGAAGTGCCCAGGCAAGCAAATGACATGTAAAAAATGTGGTATAAAAGGACATGCAACAGAAGTATGCAGAACCAAGCAAGAAAAGGTAAAACTGCACAGGACAAGAAATGAGAAAAGTACTCCGAAAAATGCATATCAAATGGAGAATAATGGAGAGTCATCAGATGAGTATGTGTTTTCTATTTATAATATAAATAAAGTAGATTGGTCAAGGGAGCCAGTAATAAGAGTAGAAATGGGAAATGTGTATCTAGACATGATGATAGATTCTGGAGCAAATTGTAATGTAATAGATTACAAAACATGGGTATATCTCAAAGAAAATAAAGTGAAATGTTTACGTAACATTAAATGTCACAATAAGTTGAATGTATATGGGAAGCAACACGTTAATATTGTAGGAAAATTTATTGTAGAAATTAAGCTACCTGAAAATGACAGGAAAGTGGATAATGTAGAGATATTGGTTATTCAAGAAAATGGGACACCAATTTTAGGTCGAGATACAGCAATGGAATTGGGAATACTAAAAATAGGGAATAATGTCAATAAAGTATCAGTTACCACAGTTCAAGAAATAACAGCGAAATATTCACAAATATTCAAAAAAAATAAAATAGGAAAATTGAAAGATTTTAAACTCAAAATACCAATTGATAAATCAGTAGCACCCGTAGCACAACATGCTCGCAGAATACCATTTAATTTGAGAGGGATATTTGATAAAGAGATACATAAGTTAGTGGTGGATGGAATTATAGAAAAGGTAGAAGGTCCAACACCTTGGGTATCACCAATTATAATTGTACCGAAAGCAAATGGTAGGGATATCAGAGTATGCGTAGATATGAGGAGAGCAAATAAAGCTATTATTCGAGAAAGATATCAATTACCCACATTCGAGGAAGCAATTGAAGAATTGGGAGGTGCAACAGTTTTTAGTAAAATAGATATTAAAAATGCTTATCACCAAATAGAACTAGATGAGGAATCCAGAGATATTACAATTTTCAGTTGTTACAAGGGTCTGTATAGGTATAGGAGGTTGAATTTTGGGATATCATGTGCTCCTGAGATGTTTCAAAGAATAATGGACCAAATTTTTTCGGGCTGTGCAGGAAGAGTAATATTTATGGATGATATAATAATATTTGGTAAAGACATGGAAGAACACAACCAACGATTGGAGAAATTCTTGAACCAAGTCCAATATATGGGTATAACATTAAATAAAGAAAAATGTGAATTTGCACAAGAAAAGGTAACATTTTTGGGACATGAAATAACCAGTAAAGGAGTAAAACCTTGCAAAACGAATTTGCAAGTGATTCAAGAGTTTCGAAGACCAACAACTGTTGAAGAAACTAGAAGTTTTCTAGGTTTAGTAAATTTTTGTTCGAAATATATACAAGACCTAGCTACAATAAACGAACCACTACGTAGATTAACAAACAAAGGAGTTCAGTTTAAATGGGGGAAAGAGCAGGATGAAGCATTTAGAACATTGAAAGAAAGCCTTACTGATTGTGAAGTATTAGCATTTTATGATAAGGGTTCCAGGACACAAATAATAGCAGATGCCAGTCCAGTGGGTGGTATACTTACACAAGTACAAAATGGTAATTCAAGGATAATAGCATATGCTAGTAGAAGTTTGACCGATGTGGAGAAAAGATATTCACAAACGGAAAAAGAGGCCCTTGCCATAATATGGAGCTTCGAAAGATTTAAAATGTATTTATTAGGGAGTACATTTGATCTTATCAGTGACCATAAACCCCTAGAATTCATATTTTCAGAAAAATCCAAACCATCAGCACGCATTGAGCGATGGGTTCTCCGGATGCAGCCATTCAACTTCAAGGTTATTTACAAAAAAGGAACAGACAATATAGCTGATCCATTGTCAAGACTATTGAAATTAGAAAATAAGGTAGGAAGAGACTATGTAAAATGGATAGCAGATGCAGCTACACCAAAGGCTATAACTACTAGAAGAATCGAGGAAGAATCAGCTAAAGATATAAAGTTAACAGAAGTAAGAAATATTCTTAAATACGGTAATGAATTTCCGGACTATTTGAGACAGTTCAAGTTAATAAAAGATGAGTTGTGTATAGTTGGTAAAATAGTTATGAGAGGAACAAGAATAGTTATACCAGAAGCTTTGGTTAAACAAACACTGGAATTGGGACATGAGGGTCATTTGGGAATGACTGCAATGAAAAGGAATTTAAGAACAAAAGTCTGGTTTCCCAAAATGGACACATACATTGAAAAATTTGTTAAAACATGTAATGAATGTCAGCTGGTTGCAGGTCCAGGACCACCAGAGCCTATGAAACGAATGGAATTACCGGATAGGCCGTGGCAACATGTCGGTATCGATTTTATGGGGCCATTACCCTCTAAACAGAGTGTGCTTGTTCTCGTGGACTACTATTCAAGATTTATCATAGCAGAGCTGCTACGAGACACAACAACAATGAAGATGATAGAAAAACTAAACGAAAGCTTTTCAAGATATGGGTATCCAGAATATATTCATTCGGACAATGGGCCACAATTTATAAGTGGACATTATCAGAAATATTGTGAGGAGAAAGGCATTAAGGCAATTCATGTAACACCTCTGTGGCCTCAAGCAAATGGGGAAGTAGAACGACAAAACAGATTGATCCTGAAACGATTAAAGATTGCGGAAGTGGAGGGGAAAGATCCAAAAGAGGAATTACAGAAATTTCTACTAATGTACCATACAACACCACATTCCATTACAATGAAGGAACCCGCAAGTTTATTTTTTGGGAGAAGCATCCGAAACAAAGTACCCCAAATGATGACAAGAATGTTGGATGATGAAGAGATCAGGGATAGGGATACATTGTTGAAAGAAAAAGGAAAAATATATGGAGATGGGAAGCGTCATGCGCAAGAAAATGATATCATTGAAGGGGATTCAGTGATAGTAAAGCAAGACAAACAAAATAAATTGTCAACTAATTTTGGAATAGGAAAATTCAAAGTACTGGAAAGGAAAGGTAGTGAAATAATATTGGAGTCACCCACAGGCAAAGTTATTAGAAGAAATGCAGGACGAGTGAAGAAATATAGAATCAGAGAAGAGGAAGGAGAGATCAAAGATGAAAATACTTTGGAAATACCGAAGAAGAATAACAGTGAGGGAGACAGTTCTAATAAAACTATTGTGAGTGCGCGTGAATATGATACACACGAGAAAGACAATTTTGAAGAAAAATCGGTAGTGCAAGATACAGAGTGTCAACCAAGAGCAAGAAAACCACCTGGATATTTAAAGGACTATGTAACGGAAATATGAAGAACAGTCTTAAAAGAAAGGAGGGATGTAGTGATATATGTATGTAGAGGTTGGCAGTACAACGGTAGTCGGTGTTAGTATGTCAATGATGCAATAATATATATGTAATGCTATATATCAGTAATAAATAAAGAGATTAAGATCAGATCGTATTTATTAACAAACAATAGTACAGATAGGACGTCGGGGGTCTCTTGAATGGCGTGCTAGGACGCCTGATTTGAGTCCCCTAGATCTTTTCCTCTGGGGACATTTAAAAAAAAATAAACTTTACAAACAGAAACCACAAAATTTGCAAGTGCTGGAAGCCAGAATTAGGCATGAATTTTAAAATTTAAATTCAAACTCGCTGCAAAATTCGTTGCGTAATTTCTGTGGTAAATTAGGATATTGTCAAGCTCAGGGGGTCTTCAGTTTGAACATTTATTTTGATGTTATTATTATTATTAGTGTAAATAAAGTATTATGAACATTTTATCTAAAATTTTCTAATTCAAGTGTATGAAAGAAATATTAAGTCATTTCAAGGAAAAGCATAGGAATAAAAATCAACAAAAAAAAACTGCTTGCTTGCCTTTTAAAAAAAAATTGTTACAATGGAAATGCGTTTGCGTACCTACAAAACCAAGGAGTAAGCTAAGAAATGGAGAATAATTAGTAAAAACACTTATGTTAAAGACGTTTTGTTATAAAGTTTATATTTACGGAAATAAACCGCCCATTCCATACTTTTGATTGACCTTGTATAAGCCGTAAATAAAATGTCAGTGGTTTTGCAAGTAGGTACTAGAAAAAATGGCTACAAATTACACGGTAAATTTATATGTAATATAGCTACTACATTCGGTATTTATATTTGGAAGATAAAAATAGCAACAGTAGCTAAATATATGTGTAATTTTTTAAGTGGTCCATGAAATAAAATTTATAACATTTTTGTAGGCCATTACCCCATTACCACAGATAAGGGAGATTAGAGATCGCCTGTGTATATGGAGAGATAGGCAACACTAAAAATAACCTTAGTCTTCTAGCTAATGACGTTATCGAAATTTTTATAAGACGATTCGGTTCCATCTGGACATCATCAACTTTCTTATTTCTTATAACCGTTATATTATATTCTAACACCATTACAATTTTTTTTTGATTTCAATATTTATGTAAAACATCATGAAGAATATTTTTAATATTACCTATATAGATAATGTATTTTAAAATACATTGAGTCATTAATTTAGGGCGCGGAATCGAGCGAGCTAAATTACCACGGAGCTACAACCGAGCAAAGAAATAATGTCAACAACTGTGTGTTGTTTACATTATATCTGAATAGTACTAATTCATAGGGCGAACTGCAACATCTGTTTACGCCCGAGAAGTTTCCGAGAATCAGAAAAAAACTGCCATAAAATAAGGAATTTATGAGTAAAATTCTTTCTACATAGGCGTAGATAACCTGAGGGGTTTTCAAAATTTATTATATTTACCTTATATTTCCCAAGAGAAATAATGTAAATATGTAATATAATATACTTACTCTTATTTAGTTTCAATAACATACGCGTACATTTTTAGTTATCATTTATTTAGATCTAGAACGTTGTTTATGTTCCTTTTTCTAATATGAAAATGAATTGTCAATGATTCCGAAATTTATTACAAAGTCTGTAAAATATAGTTACAGAATACCAAAATATCGCACGTTCGTCACTTAGCTTTGCTAAAACATACACATAAATAGTTTTTATGTAGAGAATTTCGAAAGTTTACAAAATTTCGTTACATGTTTAAATGACGATGCTCGAAGTATTTCTGAGTACAAGTAACTAACAGAAATCTCAAATTTAAAAAATGAGGTGTGGCCATCAAAAGACTTTCTTATACGTATGAGCATTTCAAACTATTTTAAGAATTTTTTTATACAAAACTTATTCAAAATCCTATTCGAAATACTTCCATTCTCTTAATAAATCGCTATATTGATTGATTGATTGATTTATTTACTCAAAAAAGATGTACAGGGTATGTACAAGTTTGCAAATAGTCATGAATATATATATACAATATTAAACGAAACATAATATATACAAGTAAAACTACATAAAAAATATAGACATGTTCACGTATGTGTAAAAGTAACAGAACAACAAAAAGCACAAGCACTGAAAAAACATTAAAACTAACAATAGCTTTCCCAATTCAAGTTCATGAATTCCGGTATATCATAAATTACATTTTCAAGCAGTATCGTTTTTATTCTATTCTTAAATCGCTTTGTATCAAGGCGTCTAATAGTATCGGGCATCCTATTAAACAAAATCAGAGCCTGATGATTTGTTGCCATCTGCGTTCTCGCCAGTCGGTGATAAGGATAAGCTATATTATTTCGTCCCCTTGTGTTGTAGTTGTGGACATCACTGTGGGTTTTGTATTTGTTTGATTTGTGGATTTGTGTGAGGCAGGCGAGGATGTAAATGGCTGGTAAGGTAAGTATTTTTAAATTTTTAAAATAGTCTCTGCAACTTGTGTATCTTGTGATGCCAACTATTGCTCTAATAGCCTGTTTTTGTTGCAGGAAAATTCTCCTAGCTGCTCCACAACCACCCCACAGGATTATGCCATATGTTGCTCTACTGTGAAAGCAGCCATAATATGCTACTTTTGCAGCCTCTGCACCTGCTATTTGTTTAATTCGTCTCACGGCAAAAATGGATGTTGCTAGTTGGTGTTGCAAGTGATCCAGATGTTCATTCCACGAAAGATTACCCGACAAATACACACCCAAAAATTTTAGACTTTCACTCGCCGGAGCACCAGTGGAGAACACAAGGGACTGTTGTTTATCTTGGTTCATTTTCAGACCATTAGCCCAGAACCATTCTTGAGCCTCCTTCGCCACTCTGTCAGTCTCATCCTCCCCATCAATACCGTCTACATTGATTAAAAAGGAGGCATCATCCGCATACAGGAAAGTGCTGTCACAATTCACATTAATAGGGAGGTCGTTAATATATATGATAAATAGAACTGGACCCAGTACCGACCCCTGTGGGACACCAAGCTTCACCTCAGCAGTGCCGGACATCTCGTTCCCCCAACAAACCCGCTGTTGTCTATCTTCTAAATAGCTCTTTATGAATTTTAAGACTGTGCCTCTTATCCCCCAGTACTCCAACTTTTGCATCAGAATCGAATGGTCGACCGTGTCAAAAGCTTTCGACAGATCTGTGCAAAGCAACTTCATATTCTGCTTCGCGTCCATTGATCCCGCCACTTGATCCAGTAGGTCTAATAATGCTGTAGTCGTGGATCTCCCGCGTCTATACCCATGTTGCTCGTTGGTAAACATGCCGACGTGTTCCAGATATTCTATAAGCCTGTCTCTAGTTATTTTCTCGAAAATCTTTGATATCGCTGGTAATATAGATATCGGCCTATAGTTCTGGGCGTCATCGATACTTCCAGTCTTGTGTATTGGTACTACCTTAGCCTGTTTCAGTTCTTTAGGGAAGACACCGTGGAGAAGACAATTATTGAAGACATTCATAATCGGTTCTGCTATTATATGAATGACAGACGCCAGAATCCTTGTATCGAGACCATAGATGTCCTTTGTCGATTTCATCTTCAGTCCCCGAAACGCACCAACAACCTCTTCCGTCGAAACTGGCATCATGAACATTGAATTGGTCGTCACATTGGCATGGTTCTTCAATAGCCTGGAAGGACTATTAACAGGACCCGGCATTGTAGTGGTCACATTTTCACCCACACTACTAAAGTAGGTGTTCAGTTCATTCGCAGTCAAGACGTTCTCGTGTAAATTCACTACCATTCTACCAGTCTCTCTCTTTATAACATTCCATACCGCTTTCTGCCTATTTTCTGAATTGACAATCATGTCCCTAATGGCTGCAGATTTACTTTTTATAACTAGTTCTTTGTACTTCCGTCTTACATTGTCATATTCTAACTTCACATCCGGTGATTTCGTCACTGCATAGATTACATGAAGTGCATCCAGACCGCGCTTTAGTACTCTAAGTTCATCTGTGTACCAGTTTGTGTTCATGCCACCATTGAAATTTGCAGGAACAATTTCCTCCGGAAAAGATCTATGAAAACACTCGATAATCCTGCCGTGAAGTGCAGTAAACTGTGTCTGTGGATTACTGTTATCCGAAAAACTCCAGGTTTCATTATTCAGTGCATTAATAAAATTCCAGGTATTTGTTTCATTAATTTTTCTTATTGTGATATATCTTTTCCTTTCAGATATCGCACTCTCTGGAGAAAAGGCAAGTATCTGCGCACAATGGTCGGAAATATGTGGCTGTACGGTCTTTGCTATATATTTCGATACATAAATGTTTGTAAACATTTGGTCAATGCACGTTTCCGAATTTTTGCTTATACGAGAAGCGTCCCTAAACACGGCATGCAGACCGAAAGATAGCATGCATCCGGTTAGCTCTTCTCTCTCCACACTCCGTTTGAGAAAATTTATATTTAGATCTCCTGCAATAATGACTCTTGTATTAACATATCTTTCCAAAATGTAAGTCAAAGTTTTATTTAAATTTTCTATGAAGATCTGTATTATGCCACTTGGAGGTCTATACACAGATACGATTAATGTATTTATCTTTTTAATAAATGTACCTGCCAACTCTATTTGTTTCTCAACCGAAAATTTTTTAATCTGTTTGTCTTCGGATTCATTTATTCGTTCTTTTATTAATATCATAGATCCTCCATGCATAGTATTTATTCTACAATATGCTGCCGATACTTTATATCCCGGTATCACCCGTGTATGTGGGCCCGCTTCTTTTAGCCAGTGCTCTGTAATTGTTACAACATCTATATTTTCGTTTTTTAAATAAGATTCTAGTTCATCAATTTTGTTTTTTATTGACTGTACATTTATATTGAGAACATTGATGTGTTGTTTCGGAAACTTATCTCTGTTTTTGCTGCATTCTGCTATTGTACTTTTTTGTGTTGTTTCTTTTATGAGATGCCTGTTTATATCTACTATTTCTTGCTTTTCGGAAATCTGTTTATTCTGGTGCATTGTATTTATATTTAAGATTGAGTAATTTTTATTCACCAAATTCCGTTCTCTATCCACGTCTGTTTTGTGAGTAGGTATAACTTTTTTGTGTGTAGTTTGTTCTTTTATGGAATCTATTACTTTTTCTTGATAGAATGCACACTTTGCAAGATATTCGAAAAAAAGTGCTACTCGCTAAGAGTAAAAGTGCTACTTCCGGTCCGAATTTTGAAATTTAATGTATACAAAAAATATTGCAAATCCAACTCTAAATACTTTTGTACTCTTAATAAATATATATAGAATGCGTAATTTACGACATATTTGCAAAAAATCGCTATTCGGTAAGAGTAAAAGTGGTACTTCCGGTCCGAATTTTGAATTTTTTTTTTTACAAAAGACATTTAAAATTATAATTTAAATACTTTTATACTCGTAATGTACCTGCCTAGAAAGCATGACTTGCGAGATATTCGTAAAAAACTGATTTTCGATAAGAGTAAAAGACCTACTTCCGGTTGGAATTTCGAAAAAGTTTTTTAAGACAATTTGTCTCAAATCTAATTTTGAGTACATATGAGTTATTTATAAATTTGTTTAAACTAAGTAGTTGACGAAATATTTGCAAAATTCGATTTTTTCACTAAAGTAGGGGAGAGCGGGGTACAGTGGCCACTTTTTGCAATTTCATTTTTTGTTTTGAAAGACCAGAAAGTTTTCTCGAAACTTACACCATAGGTAAAATTGAGACACATTTTGAAATACTACAAAATTTTATTACCTGCGTACTATCAGTACTGAACAAGAAGAACACGAATTTACATGATGTTGAAAACCTGGCAACTGTACCCCATACACGGGGTGCAGTGGCCACAGTGACGGGTAACAGTGGCCATCACTTTCAAATAAAGCAAACCTAAAAAAGTTGAAGTTAAATAACTTTTTGAGAATCGGTGTCGTCTTCAGACGAATCACTTAAAATACCAACTTCGTCAGAGTCTATTAAATCTGACATATCACATTCACTTTCACTGGTAGACTGATAAAGTTCTTCAAATAATTTCTTTTTCTGCTGTCTTATTTTTTTGTCCATTTTCTTTTTTTTAAACTATCCTTTCTTAGTTTTTCCATATGTGCTTCTTTTATTTTGTTTATCACTGGCGAGGTTGTTAAAACTTCAGATTGTTTCCTTTTTCGTCCACCTTTATTCGTAACATTTCCAGATATTTGAACTTTTGGGTATGGTCTCGCCACTTCCGGTGATAGAAAGGGAAAAGGTAGATCACTCTGTATTGGAGGAGGAGTGTGTGATTTCGAGTAATATGTTGTAGTGTTAATTACACGTCATGATGTAGTGTGCTGGTTGATGGGAGGTCTTCGTTTGGAGGTGTCGTAGGTTGTGCAATGGAGGGTGTATCTGCAACGTCCGCTCGATCTGTAACCTCCGCTCTATCTGTAACTTCCGCTGCTAAAAATTCCCTGTCGTCATATACAGGGTCCGCCATCCGTCTGGGATTGTCATATTACGGCTTTAATATTGCAAAATTCGAAAAGTTATGTAATGTAGGTGGTAGCCGACTAGTAGGAGCACAAAATAAAATTATTGGTAATTATACAAAGTGTTCAGGAAAGGAGTGTGATGTCAAAGTTGTATTTTTTTAAATGGAACACCCGGTATATTATGTGATTTTTGAATTGCGCAATTAAAAATATTGGGATTTCATATGGGATTGTATTGACCTAAAGCTTACGTTTTGGGAGTTATGGACGCATCAATTGGAAAAATGCCATAATCTAGCAGGATGTGGATTGGTTAGTATAGTGTTTAGAAATATCGTGCTTATCATGAAGTTTTCCACGTTAGTATACTTGTATTCCGAGGTATTAATTTTAAGCTACATCGATCTGTTATACAGGGTGTTCACCATACGCGAATACTAATTTTTCGCAATTTTTTCAAATGGAACACCCTGTATATTATTACCAATTGTTAATAAGGGCACTTCTAGCTTTCATTTGATATAAGGGTATGGCTGTCTAACTCCAATAATTTTCAAGAAACATCGAATTAACGTTTGAAATTTAACATTTTTAATAGCATTTTGTAGAAATTATTTACATCTACTCGTACATTGATATTGCACTACGAAAATAAGCACAAAGTTTTTAGTGGCCTTAACGTAATGATCTTTCTTTATTATCCAACTGCCCAGAAGGAAGCCTGTGGCCACAGTTGCTCTCTGTCTTTAACAACAAAAATACACATACGAATAAATACGTATTGTATAAAAACTCATGTAGGCATGGCTAGTTCAAATAAAATTGAACAAAAGAGTTTGACTTTTTCCTTGTGCGCAGCTAGTCTGTCATTGCTGTCATAATTTTGTGATTAAAGATGAATTTTTCCGTTCCGGAAATGATAAATATGGTATACATTTTGGGAGAATGTTCTGGTAACTGTTTATTAGCAAATAGGTTGTACGCGCAACGTTATCGGAATTTACGTAAACCTAAGCCAACGGCATTTGAAAAACTAAAAGAAAGGTTCGATGCTAGAGGTAGCGTTGCGTATCCTAAAAAGGTATTCACACATCCTCTAATTTCTAATGAAGATAATAAATTATCTGTGCTGTTATCCGTAGAAGAAAATCCCCATGCGAGTGTGAGTAATATCAGTTTAGATACGGGAATTAGTGAAACATCAGTTAGAAGAATACTGAAAAAATACAATTTTCATCCTTATCATATGGAACTTCATCAGCAGTTAAATGAAGATGACTTCGAGCATAGACTAGGATTTTGCCAAGAAATGAGACAAAGGCTCCAAATCCGCCCAGAAATGTTAGACTGTATTCTGTTTAGTGATGAGGCGTCATTTCGACACAATGGTTCACTTAACAGGCACAATATACATTATTATGCCACCGAAAATCCCCACTGGGTTAGATACATTGATCATCAACATCAGTGGTCATTAAATGTTTGGGAAGGCATACTAGGATCACATGTTATAGGACCGTATTTTTTCAATGGTAAATTGACTGGCGAAAGATACTTAGAATTTTTAAGAAATGAACTTCCGCTGCTTTTGGACGATGTTGATTTAGCAACTAGGCAACAGATGTACCTACAGCAGGACGGTGCGCCAGCACATTATCATCAAGCAGTCAGGAATTATTTGCAAGAGTGGCTTCCTGAAAGATGGATAGGGCGAGGAGGTCCTATCTCATGGCCTGCTAGGTCTCCTGATCTAACTCCGTTAGACTTTTTTCTGTGGGGACACATAAAACAACAGGTTTACTCAGTAGCACCAACAACAGCCGAAAATATGCAAATTAGAATTTCTCAAGCATTTAGAAATATTTCTCCTGAAATTTTGGAACATGTTAGGATATCGTTTATTCGAAGACTTGACATTTGCATAGCAAATGATTGCCGAGTTTTTGAACATTTGTTGTAAATTTCCATTTTTGATATTACTTTGTGCTCATTTTCGTAGTGCAATATCAATGTATGAGTAGATGTAAAATAATTTCTACAAAATGTTATTAAAGATGTTAAATTTCAAACGTTAATTCGATGTTTCTTGAAAATTATTGGAGTTAGACAGCCATACCCTTATATCAAATGAAAGCTAGAAGTGCCCTTATTAACAATTGGTAATAATATACAGGGTGTTCCATTAGAAAAAATTGAGAAAAATTAGTATTCGCGTATGGTGAACACCCTGTATAACAGATCGATGTAGCTTAAAATTAATACCTCGGAATAAAAGTATACTAACGTGGAAAACTTCATGATAAGCACGATATTTCTAAACACTATACTAACCAATCCACATCCTGCTAGATTATGGCATTTTTCCAATTGATGCGTCCATAACTCCCAAAACGTAAGCTTTAGGTCAATACAATCCCATATGAAATCCCAATATTTTTAATTGCGCAATTCAAAAATCACATAATATACCGGGTGTTCCATTTAAAAAAATACAACTTTGACATCACACTCCTTTCCTGAACACTTTGTATAATTACCAATAATTTTATTTTGTGCTCCTACTAGTCGGCTACCACCTACATTACATAACTTTTCGAATTTTGCAATATTAAAGCCGTAATATGACAATCCCAGACGGATGGCGGACCCTGTATATATTTTTAAAGAGGAATATTCCTGTACTTTTAAATGCTGACACACAATTATTTTGAGTAAACGCTAGCGGATAAATAACGCCCAGCAGTTCAGCTATCTCGTATACAGTTATTCTTTTGCCAGGGTTAGATGCAAGTCATGATCTACAAGCCTCATTATAGTACCGTTTTAAGGGACCATAAACACATATGTCCAAGGGCTGTAGCTTATGGTTTGTATGTGGCGGCAGAGTAAATAAGATTATTCCAGAATCCTTCGCTAATTTGATAACTTCATACGACAGATGTGATTCGTGACTGTCCATTATTAACAAAACAGGATCTTCTATGGTAGGTTTTACAAAGTTGATAAAATGATGCATCCACTGCATAAAAATTACTAAATTTATCCACCCTGACGGGGTTGCACCACCAATAGTTCCTGTTGGAGCATTTTCCTAGCATATATTCCTTAAAATTAACTCTAAGGAAAATTAAGAGTGGAGGTACACAGAGCGTTAATCGCTCCACACATAGCCGTAAGAGTTCTTCTTTCAGCAGAGGTTACATGGCCCACATCTTATGGCGCTTTCCCGCAATTATTTTTGTTGACCCTTGTACCGTCGTGAGAGCCGTTTCATCTGTGTTATATATTCTGTTCGGACTTGAATACTGTTCATATATGATCAATAAATGGTCATTGAATTTGTATACCACTGGCTTATTAAAAGCCATACATCTTGCTATTGATGTTGACTGAGGAGTTCTCAACGAAATTGTGGGATTTCGTTTCAAAAATGCTGTGAACCATTCCTTACCTGCGGACTGAGTTATCCGCCAAGATTCAGGTATGGTCTTGTTATTGGCCACTGCGAGGTTATATGCAAGTCTTTTGGCAGCATTAGGTGGTAAACCATGGTGTAATTGACCGCATTTTTTGGTATATTCACTTAATTCTGATTCTTCTCTCTCTGAAAAAATTCTTCGGGCATCATAATTTAGGCACATTTTAGGGAAATTTGGTTCTTCTAAGTTTATATCTATGTCACGGCATATTTTTATGTATCTTCTCAATGTTGTACGTGGTATATTGTTAAGTAAAAGCAGCAGACTTTGCAGACAACCTTTCCGTCATAACCGACATAACTGCTGCCTTCATATCATCTTCAGGGATTAAACCAATTTGACTTTTACGCACTCTATTCCCCGGCATCATGCATAGACTGACATAACAAAATAGTATAATTGTACGTTACTAAGAAGAGAATTAAATTGGTAAACGTTATTACTCCCGAAATTTATGCGTGTATGTATGTATTGGGACACAATGGCCACAGTGGCCACTGTGTCTTCGTTTAGCATGGCCACTGTGTAAAAACTCAACTTATAAACAAAATAATTATAATATATTATAAGATATTGGCAATTTGTTTTTGATGTTACAACAATACTCTGTACAGCACCAGTTTAGTATAAGCGTAATTGATATATGCCTCAAAATATATTCATAAATAAACATATTTTATTTGAATATAATATAATGTAAAACTCACTTTCTTTTTACGCACGACACAAATAAGACACACAATGCTATAGAAAACGTCCAAGTTAGCTGTTTAATGTGTACATCTGTGACAGGATTCTACTTAAGGTTCAAAGTCTGTACAAGAGATGGCAGACCATTTGCTTGATATTTTCTAATAAATATCTATCAAAGGCCACTGTGCCCCTATGGCCACTGTAACCCGCTCTACCCTAAACTACTGCTTCCGGTCTATCGATTTTACTGAAAAACTAATCAGATCTCAAGAGGGAGATTATACACGTAAATACAAAATTTGGAATAGATATCTACAGCGGTTTGAGCGCTATCATGGTCACAGACAGACAGACACATAGACATTTTTTTAAAACCACTTTTTTGGTATCAGGGGACTTCAAAACGTGGACATCTGCAAAAATCTCGAGGTTGAAAATTTTCGTCATCACAATACTTCCTTATACTACGTATAAGAAAGTAATAAAAAATCCGTTGTTATTCCTTCAGGAACACTTTGGAAATTTGCCTATAAACTAATCACATATTTTGAAAATCGAATCTCAAATTAAAAAAATGGATTAACCACATTAGATGTGCCTATTAATAATTTCAAAAGTATTCCAAGTGACTTCGGATGTGGCCTTCGGCAAAAGTTAGACGCAGTTTTTAATAGAAATCCAGATTTAAGGGGCCTCACGCAACGACAAAACTAACGACTTAAAAAGGTTTCGTTAAAATCATCGTACAGCTTTCAGTTATGAAATATCAAAATGAAATTCATAACACAAATAAATAAAGGTTCAATGCAGGCTTGACTGAAATTAGTTTTTAAAATAAAGTTTCTGAAACTGTGTTATGATGTTGTAAATTTGGCGAACTTCAGGGGTAAAATGTAGTTCTAAATAATTTTAATTATAAAAAAATACTCCCATCGAAGCCTTCATTAATTCTTTGTATTCAATTTAATGCAAAAAAATTATAAGAAAAACAAACATTTCTGCTAGATATTTGATTTTAACGAATGCCTTACAGCGGCCGAATTTGCGCTAGGGACGTGGCGCCTCTAACGATTTGTGCGGCCGCAAGAGTAAGTAGCCGTTTTCTGTATTCAGGATATTTTAAGCCCATGTATTTTACTACATTTTACGTTATCGGTTTGTTATTCCCACACGCTAAAAAGTATATTTTTAAATTAAGAAAAAGAAACTCTCAAAAAATTATATTCATACGAAATATAAATTGCTTGAAACGATTATATTGGCTCACTTGAATGCAATTTTTCTCAAACTAAAACTAAATTTACTTTCTTATATACGAAACAGAGAAGTCTTGATTTCAAACAGATTTACTCGACTCAAAATAATACTTTTTGGCGTGCACGTTTATATAATTATTGATTTTTTTATTACAAAATAATATTTATTTAAGTAGTAACTACAAATAAAAATAAGGTGTGGGCACCACACGACTATCTTATACCTAAGTGCATTGCGAATTTTCGTCATTAGAATACCTTCTTATACTTCGCATAAGAAAGGAAAATCATTCTTTATTTCACGGGCCAGTTTAAAACATAAGCAAGGAACGAGACTTTGTACAGGTGTATCTTTCAAAATTGTATCTACGATCGTACGCTTTTTTACTTCAAGTTTCTTAAAATTTATTTATTTTGATGAATTTATTGCACTAGTGCCATAAAAGTTAACTTTTTACACGAAAACCAGTTCTTCAAAATAATTGTTTTTCATATAAGTGAGCTGTCAAATAATTTTTGTGGTTTAGGGCCGCAGTTTGCAATACACGTCGCGGAGTGAGGCAAAAGAGACCGAGAATGTTACAGCTCGCGTGCACCGAACATGTTACGTATTTGCTAAAAATTTGTAATAAAAACATGAATAAATTGAAAATATTGGGGTTAATTATGACAGATGGAAGTTAGGTATATTACGTGTAAAATTTATATATTCGATGAAAGTTAATTTTTTCAGTGACATCAGTCAAAAAAAGTAACAGCTTTTTGCACGATCATAGATAATAGTATATTATGCAACGAGCTTATATATCATCATCACTTATTTTACACTCTTATTCTCTTCTCCTTTTGGGCAGCCAATATGAACTCAGGTTCTCTTACATCCATATTTCTTTGTGTTCGACTGTCTACTAACTCTGGTAATATACAGTCATTATAAAATTGAACCAATTTTTGTTCCATGGCTTTTGACCAAAAAATATCATCTTTAAATAGAGTTTGAATCTTAAGTCCATATGGCCAAAACACATTATTTTCGATTGGTTATGTGCAGCTGTCCTTGAATTTGGTAGTGTCAGTTGTGTGTTATGTTAACATCCCCATTTGGTTTCCAAAACGTGATCATCTTTGATTGGATAGCATCTTCTGGTGACATACTTCGAGCTGACCATGGACATTTGATTTCTAAAATTCCTTCTTGCCCAATTAAGCCGTCCGGTGTTGCCGATAGGAAAGAATATTTAGAATCGATAAACATTCCACATACATCAATTTGTTTTCCAATCTTACCGGCAGCTTACGATCTGGCTATATTTTCGTTTTACTTCCCGTAATTCAAACTTTGGGCAATTATATTTTTTGGATATAGCAAACTCTCTACCAATCTCTTACAATTTGTATAAGGACGCCGTTTGCATACTTCCCCGAATTTAGAGGCAGTTAAGCGTTTTCTTCGTTCAACATATCACAATTCGGAGTCTGTTTGGCCCTTGTTTCTGCCTCTAATATAATCCCTTCTTCTTCTGGCAAATGTAATGCTGTAAGAAAGGATTCCTTCGCAGTGTCAAATTCTGTTTCTGTCATATCGGGTCTTTGACACTGAGCTCCATAATTTTTGTCTTCGCCGAATAATTTCTAACTTGCGTTCGCTTTTGACTCTTTTCTTAGCTGCTTTTTTTCTTGCCTAAACTTATTTCGCATTTCTAAGCGTTTGCGGCAATTATAGACACATATAACCAGTTGCGATGTAGAAAGGACGTTTTCTATCTACAAGGATGTACTTAATTCAAAGAGAACAAGTCTTACAGAAGAGTAAATGAACAAATAATAAGGTATTTTGTATTTTATAGGTCACCAGTCACTTGTTATTTAATTATATAAATAACATTAAAACCTCTTAAAAAATACATTTCAATAGTGCGCCCGTGGGCGATGAGTCATGGCTCGCTCGATTCCGCGCCCTGGTCATTATTAATAGGAAACGTCGTACACCGACGAAGAAAAACGTAATACGTTAAATGTTTTTATTCTCCATATTGAAAAATTGCAAGCGTAGACTATTTACATACAGGCCGCGTAATGTTTATATTGACATGACTTTAAATGACAATAAAAAGGATATTTTACAAATAGCAAAGATAAAAGGGGTATTTGTAGAGTTTAGTATCTATTATTTTGTAAATGAATAATAATTCTTCACATCTGCACGGGAAGACGCCTCATATTTTAATTTAACGCAAACACGAGTATAGGGAAGGGTAAAACAAAATAAGTTTAATTAATGTTTAGAATCTGAAGACAATTTATAACGACTGCATTACGGCATCTGGTCAATTGGAAGATTAGAAAATTACGAATTTTTTAAACAAGGTATCTGTAGTGGTATTCGACACGACAATACAAGTCGTCACGACCCCAAATCTGCACCTTTTAGGAATACTGATAAAACTTGGTAGTTTACGAAATACTGGTAAAGTTTGATTTTTTCATTAATAAAAACTACTACTACTCCGGTCTACTGATTTAACTGAAAATCTAATCAGATCTCAAGAGTGAGATTACACTCCTAAATATAAAATATGGAGTTGATAGCTTGAACCGTTTGCCCGCTATCGTGGTGTGTAAGAGAGAGAGAGAAGACTATTCCTGGAATATTGACCAAATTTTAAAGCTTTGCAGTTATCTTGAGTATGCAATTTTTGCATATGTCCACGTTTTGAAACGAGTGAAAAGACTTACTATATTTCGTTTCTCTTTGTTTATATTTACGTTATTTTACTTTGGATAATGACTTACGTGTGACAATAGTTTAAAATTCCAGGATCACACATTTCTTGGTACCAAGAAAGAATTAAAACTATCAAAACAGATCCATTTTCCCTCAAGCACAAAATCTGTCAACTTTGTCAAATTTAAACCTACCTTCTATTCTATATGAATCAACCTGTATTGATAGGTAAATATATTACCAAGACATGTTTTGCATACAGCTTTGACCATGCATTATGTATAATCTATTATAAATTTTATTCAGAAGTATTATATTAGCATACAATATTAAAAACAACAGTAAATAGGGTTTCATTATTATCTATTGTATATAAATATTAAATAAAATTTAATCATAATTAGGATTTACAATATTTGAAAGATATTTTAAATTCAATAAAGACATATAACCTTGACTCACAAATAAAAAATATATAATAAAATGTATCCGTTAAAACTTCTTGCTTGTAAATGCACGTGTACAAAGCATAACAAAGGAGCATCAAGCATCAGTTCTATTGCGCGTTTTCTTTTAACATGTATATATTAAAATATTTGTTGCTTCAAAGACTATTCTCCTGTATGTTCGACAAAGTCAGGAACATAAGAAGTATGTCGCCATTTGATTTGAAGTAGAAATTAAAATAGGAACCTAGATTTTGTTACATTTTATTATCGTAGGTTTATGCAGCGTTCCTTAACTTAGTATTAGTATTAGTCCTAGGAATTAGTCTTAACCTTAAAAATACACGTTATACAGAAATTAAATTTTCAAATTACGCCGCGTAAGTGATACGTAGCTGTGTCCGTATTCCCTCACAAGGGTTAGATCTTGGCTAACGAGGTCTTAACTTAGTCCTAAGAGTTAAAAATTACGAACTTTCAAGGTCGTGTCCTAACGCGGTCCTAAGAAGCTTACGACCATAAGATCAGCTGACTGAACCATGAACGCTAACACCGCTAACACGTATACTCCGTGCGTATACTCAATGATCGAACTTTCTTAAGACAATATTAATACTAAGTTAGGACTAATGCTGGGTTTATGGAGCGTTCCTTAACTTAGTATTAGTATTAGTCCTAAGAATTAGTTTTAACCTTAAGGCTGCGTTTGATAAGGTTTTGGCGGGAGAGAAATGTACCCAAAAAATACCATTTTTATTTCCATTTTTACGGGCGTAAAAAATCAAAACATGTAAATTTTATGCATTAAGCATGAAGATAAAGGTTAAACGAAGTGAACGCTCGTATTTTTTTTTAAATTAAATTAATATATAAGCCGTAAATAAAATGGGAAGTTAGTGGTTTTGCAAGTACTAGAAAAAATGGCTACATTTAAAAATGACAGGGTAAATTTATATGTAATATAGCAAGTACACTGGGTATTTATATTTGGAAGGTAAAAATAGTAACAGTAGTTAAATACATGTGTAATTTTTTAAGTGATCCATGAAATAAAATTTGTTTACATTTTTGGTGGATCTTTACATACATTACAGATATCTGTTACATTTACGTCGCCTAACAGTGTAGCACATATAATATAGATGGCGATATTATTTTGCAATTATTTAGAGGCTAGTTGTGTGGTATGCGATACTTTAATTATTCATTATAATTTAAAATTATAATTAACAACAATTTTTGCGGTTACTAATTATAAAATTTAGTATGTTACGAGTTATTTGAAAGTACGTAATAGACAATCAACAGTTGGCATCACTGGTTGGCACCACAAAACCAAAAAGTAACTACATAGTTTAATTTGCGAGTTTAATGAAATTGCAATATTTTAAAATATGGAGTTTTCTGTTATCCTTAATTGAAAGATGCCTATGCTTTTACTAATGAGATGAATTATGTAAATCAATTAAACTGGGACTGTTTACGCCGACAAAAGCCTAATAACTGTTTTATATTTACGAAGTTAGCAAAGAAATTGTCGGCTAAGAACGTTTTACATTTTTCTTCAAAATTTGTTAAGGTTGTTGCTAATTACTTAAAATGTAAATATAGGTACATTTTATTTGTTAGCAGTTTCAGAACTTTGAATTCGTTTATTTTTTAAATAGAAACTGCACACCATGTCTATAGTATTTTTGACATATTCATCAAATTTTATAGTTCAAACTATATAGAAATTAGCAAATAAAAAAATTCCAATGCGCAACGTTTCAAAAATATCGATATTAGAATCGAATAATGTATCAAAAATTCAAAATCGTTTTTACACAAATATTGAATGAAGAATATCGATATACCTTGATATCGACATTTTTATCATGTTTATATTAAAAGTTCTTTGCTGTGGCTTTTCAAGCCATAGTAACAAATAATAAAATCTTTAACTCAAAATATATATTTACTCAAAAAATAAAAAAAAATCCAATAAAAAGACAAACAAAATATAAATTTGTATCTATAACGTATAAGATAATCCAAAACTCAAATATATAATTCTAGTGGTATAAAACACATACATAAATACAAATAAAAAATAAACATCTTAAAACATATCTTCTTTACAATTTTGAGGAAATAGTAATTGTGATAAGATAACACCCCATGAAGGCGATTCGGCGAACTATACGAGATGTCAAGTCTATGAAATGCAATATTCCGCTGCCGCTTTCCGATTATAATTTCTACGAAACAGGAAACATCCCAGTAGGCATTTTTCAAATTTCCAACTTCTTTCTTAAAAATATATTCTATTGTATTCTGTATAATATGAACAGTTTCTTTTGTATATTAATGTGAAATAAATGTGTGAAATTTCAAAGATTGTTTACCAGGATATAAGTAAAATGGCATTTTTGATTAAACGATATTATCGAATAAAAAAATCGATAACAGTCAATATTATTAAATAAAAAAATATCGATTTTAATCACGATTATCGAAAAGAAAACATTGATACTTATTTACAAAACAATATATCGTGCGCATCCCTAGTTCAAATCACATATGCCTGCCCACTCTTTCTTCCGGAGGTCAGTTCGCCGATTTTCTAGTTTCGATTAATAACAATAATCTTTATAATAGCCTCATTATTTATAATATATTAACATTAAAATAATACCTTTACCTTACTTAGTTTTGAAGATTTTTATTACAGTTACTGTTCTTTTCATTTTTGGTGTTTGTAGAGTTAAATCTTTGTACATATTTAAAACTGTTTTTATCATCTTTATTGTAAAAATACTTGAAGCTGTTTGGGTGGCGATTTTCACGGTTTGGTTAGAAAGTGCCTTATCTAATATGTTCGTGACGTACTTAAACGTACAGATAGTGTATAATAACACAGTAAAATATAATAAGAGAATGTTCACAGCTTCACAAATTATGGCTAGGTTATGTTATAAAATATAAAGATATCGCATACTTATAATTCCTTGTTAAATTTACTTACATAGGAACCAATACATTCAGTTAAAAATGGTACCGTTTTGGCGCGATATTTGAATTGAAAAGTTATAATATAAAGTAACAACGTACCTATGACCAAATTTGCCTTAAAATATGTATATAGAATTTCTCTTATTCGAACTTAGTAATCTCACAAAAAAAATTCATTCTGCAAACTGTGCAGGAGCCAAATTACAAAATAGAAATAAAATAAAAACATGAAAAAAACTGATCAACTGTCAAACTGGCACTTAGGATTTGCAAATACTAACTTTACATGTATTTTTAGCATGTGAAACATATTTATTAGAAATGTTGAACTAATAGGTACGTTATGAAGACAATAATATGACTATATTTCAGTTTTGCATATTATTATTATTATTATTATTAGACATGATCAACAAAGATGCAGGCTACGTACTAAATGCATCAAGTAACAGAAAATGTTTTATTTTGCATAACACAAACACACTGCTGTTTATTTATTGTGTAGTTTTATATAATAATAATATTAGTTTATTTCCAAAATAAGAGAACAACATTGTATTAATATAAATTACAAAATATAAATATATATGAAATAAGAAAATAAGAAAGTCGAATGGATAAGTATCACCTACCTTTAGCGAATATGTTTAAGAATAACTTAATTTATAAATAAAAGAAACGTAATTTTAAATGTTTACAAATAAATTCAAATGAATGCTTAAAGTTCGCGCGTCTTTCTCCCTTCAGCATGAAAGTTGACAAGTATCGATTAGATTCATACGTATAAAATCAAATTGCAAAGAAAGTCTGCCAGACTACGTTTGTAGGTAGAAATTCAATAAGCAGGTAAAATTACCTTGAAGTGTTTTTAGATCTTTTCTTCAGAATTAGTTTTGTTTGTTAGAATTAACATTGTGGCGCCATCCAATTATTACTAGTAGTACTTAAGAAACGCTAAAATCTTAGATACGAACCGAAATGGATTTGGCAGGATTGAAACGCACCCTTAAGGGTGCGTTTCAATATTGGCAAATCCATTTCGGTTCGGAACTAAGATTTTCCTGTATCTTAAATACTACTAGTAATAATAGGATGTCGCCACGGTATGCATTCTAAAATTAAATAGCAATTACCTCAAACCATTTCAAGGTCATTTTACCTGCTTCTTAAATTTCTACCTCTACATACGATTTGTAAATATGGTCGGTGCGGCTTTCTTTGCAATTTCATTTTATGCCGTATGAATCAAATCGGCACTTGTCAGCTTTCATGCAGAATTAGGGAGAAAGACGCGCGAACTTTAAGCATTCATTTGAATTTATTTGTAAATTGAAAAACTTAATACATATATATATAATATAGTTTGACATATCCTCCATAAAATGTTGATTGCATTATTAAATACATAATTTAAATTAAATTACTTTTTATACATTTACAATCAGCTACATTTATTTTATTTATAGATTTAGTTATTTTTTAACAAATTCTTTAACGCTGAATGTAAGTGATACTCATCCATTCGACTTTCTTATTTCATACAAAATTATATAATAAATAAACAACTTTGTGTTTGCGAGGTGCCAAATAAAACATTTTCTTTTATTTGATACATTTGTAATTATTGCAGGCTACTGCATCTGTGCGGTATATCATACCTTTGTTGATCATATAGAATAATAATAAGCAAAACAGAAATATAGTCATATTGTCTTCATGTACCCATTAGTTCAACATTCTATTAAATATGTTTTACACGCTAAAAATACGGGTAAAGTTAGTATTTGCAAATCCTAAATGTCAATTTGCCCGTTCATTTGATTTATATAGTGTTGCGTTTTCGGGTTCGCAATAAACAACTCGTGCAATTTATTTATTTAAAACAGTCTGTATATTTACACACGTAAAATTAATTACAATATAAAAAATGTAAAACTAATGTATCACACTTAAACTACTACGATTTAAATTAACACAGGTATTTATTTCTATTACTAATATTTATGTCCGTGTATTTATATCACTTCTATTTATATAACACCGCACCACTATATTTATTTTGTACTACTTATATTTATGTTTACTCTTCGACTATCCTTGTCTCAGAATAAGAAGGAGTGATTCAAATATCGCGCCGAAATGGCGTATATTTTTAAAGTATTTCATTGGTTCTTGCGTAGGCAAGTTTAACATGGGAAAATAAGTTTGACAGTGGTTTGACAAAACGTCATTTTATGTTTATAGCCAAGCCATAACCTAGTCTCATACATTTTTACTTTGGTTTATTATACTTGATCATGCATTTGAAACTTTGAATTTGATTAATCTGTCAAAAATACTGTACGTCAGTGCAAAAATCAAACATTCAACAATTAATATCATTGCAAAAATAACTATAGATGAGTTCATACCATAAGTGAACTGGACAACTCACACATATTCTAGAATTGACTCATTAATTTCAAGTAAGTGTTAATTAAATACTAATTATATTACCACATGTTCATATAGGTACATGTTATATTTCAGATATGTCAAACGTAAAGAAACCTGTACTAATAGAAAAAGGTGAAAATATATGGTGGAGAATATGGGAAAAAGATTGGATTGCTGCAAGTATAATGAGTGCACGACAAGCTTTGATGAAAACCTGTAGGATTAAATAGCCATACCGATAAAGATAGGCAATTAAGAATACTTCATATAGGATCTGAATTGATACATAAGATGAAGTTGCTTCAAAAAAATCCCCTTTCAGAATATCACTTATATGAGAACTTTTGACAGAAGCAATTACAAATGTTACAATAAGTATTTGGAAAAATTGTACCGAGCATGTAAATTTTTAATCTTTTTAACACGATGTGAACACTAAATTATATTGTTAATTTCCAATATTTAATAGAAATAAATATTTGTTATACTTTATATATTTTCATAATAAATAAATTTTAATAGGGAATAATAATTAGTAATGTGTAGGTATATGTAATTATCTTTGCAGTTCGTGTAAACAATTTTAGCCGATGTAAATTTTTCTATTTATTGCTGTTGTATGTAAGATTCACATTTCCAAGACTAGTTGCTTGAATTTACCTCCTCAAGGTTTGTATAGCAGTAAAACGAATGATTTATCTATATAAGTTCTTTATTGATATTTAAAATAGAAACTAATAAGTAAAACTTTTTCTGCAAGTTCTTAAGGACATTTTGATAAGAGATAAAAGGTTTGATTCATTCTTGCTCTCTGATACAAATATTTAATAATAAATAGACTTGATTCGCAATTTTCATGTTGATGTAGCACATACACTAAAATGTGCAGTAATTATATATTTATAACGACAATCCTCCTCAAAACGCTCAGAACAAAGCCTATATGCTTTCATTTGTAAATTGAGCCTATATCTTTATCCATAGATTCTTCTAATTTTTTTTTGTAAAACTAGAATGAACAGATTTGAATGTTAAGAGATTTGTATTCATCAAATTATAGATATATGCACCTATTTGTGTTTATAACTTTACTCTCCTGTTTCCAATTGCCGTGCACTCGTATTGCTGCTTCGACTGGTAGAATGAAAAGCGGCACATCCATCTATTTTAACGAAAGTAGTAAATGAAACACAAAACAGCTAAATCCTTGGTTAGAATTAATACAGTTCTTCTAACCTCAATTGTCATGATGTCATATCAAATTGTCTACTAAATTTTAAGCTATGTGTTCCATGTTTTGGCGGGATATTTGAATCACTCCTTCTTATTCTGAGACAGGGTATACCACTCAAGGAACCATTTATTTATTTCTAATATTTATTTTTACTTTGGTCTGTTCCGCGCGACGACTACTAAGGACTTTCTTATTCCGGAATAAGAGATTCATTCAATAGTCTCGTGCGGAACAGGCAGATAAATAAATAAACATAAATAAATAGTTCCTTAAGTGGTAGTCGAAAAGTAAGCATAAATAAGTGAGTGTAGTTGTTACATAAATATTACGGAATGTAAATAGAAGTGATATAAATACGGTACAGTGTTACATAAATAACAGTAGTGAAATAAATACATGTGTTAATCTATTTGTAATAATTTTAAGTGCGTTACATTTATTTTACATTTTTATATTTTGATTAGTTTTATATTCTTATATTGTAATTAATTTTACGTGTGTGAATATACAGACTGTTTTAAATAAATAAATTGCACGAGTTGTTTATTTGGAACCCGAAAACGCACCAATAGTCTGAATTTTCAGTCTTTTTATTTAGTTCATATTATAACTTTTCAATTCAAATATCGCGCCGAAACGCTACTATTTTTAACAGATTGTATTGGTTCCTAGGTAAGCAAATTTAACAAGGAAATATAAATATATGCGATATATGTTATATTTTATAACATAACCAAGCCGTAACCTGTGAACATTCTCTTGCGTTTTTGTTTTGGTTTATTGTATTTTAGTGTGTTATTAAACACTATCGATATACTTATTTGATTTTATTATTTTGTGTTTTTTTTTCTGTCTTCTTTGTTATTTGTTAAGAGTGTTGTTAGTATTAGTATACACTACACTATTTATTTATACTTATCATGATCTGACAATTGTAATGCATTACAAGTTTGAGAATATTGACAATTTTATGTAACAGAGGTCTTACAAATATATAGTCTATTATTATTATTATTATCTGTAAGTGTAAATAGGTACGTCACGAACATTAGATAAGGCGCTTCCAACAAAACCGTGAAATTCACCACCCAAACAGCGTCAAGTATTAGCACAATAAAGACGATAAAAACAGTTTTAAATATGTACAAAATTTTAACTCTACAAAAACTAAAATTGAATAGCCTAGCAGCATTTTTCGAATTTCGCGAGTGTTTTATGTTTGCACTGGGCGCAATTGAATAATATATAGAGGTGTACTCGCTATATTTCACTATAAAATTAGTTATAATAGTTATATATATAGAAATATAATTTTGTCAATCAATGTTTGTACATCTATTTTTTGACCAATCTTTTGTTTGAGTACACGGTGTGTCTAGTAATTTCGCAATAAAAAATGAATTAGCCTACCTGTACTCAACTCGATTGTCTTCCTAGCCAACTTAAAACATCCGCGAATTTCGAAAAATGCTGCTAGGGTATTGTGCTGGGGGAATAGCAATTGTAGTAAAATCTTCAAAACATTAAGTAAGGTAAAGGTATTACTTTAATGTTAATATATTATAAATAATGAGGCTAGTATAAGATTATTGTTATTATTAAAAACTAAAAACCCGGCGAACTGACCTCCGGCATTTCAAAGTTTTGAAAATTGCTATCAAATAAAATGTACCTATATTTACATTTTAAGTAATTAGCAACAACCTTAAAAAAATTTTGAAAAAAAATATAGAAGGTTCTTGTCAACAATTTCTTCTCCACTTCGTAAATGTAAAACGGCTACTAGGCTTTTATCGGCGTAAAAAAATCCGTAGGCATCTTTCAATTAAAGATAACAGAAAACTCCATATTTTAAAATGATTCAATTTGATTAAATTGACAAATTAAACTATGTAGTTACTTTTTATGATTTGTGGTGCCAACCTGTGAGCCAACTGCTCATTGTCTATTACGTACTTTCAAATAACTCGTAACATACAAAATTTTATAATTAGTAACCGCAAAAATTGCTGTTAATTATAATTTTAAATTATAATAAATAATTAAAGTATCGTATAACACACAACTAACCTCTAAATAATTGCAAGATAATAGCGCCATCTATACTATATGTGCTACACTATAAGGCGACGTAAATGTAACAGATATCTGTAAATGTATGTAATTGCTTACAAAAATGTTACAAATTTTATTTCATGGATCACTTAAAAAATTACACATGTATTTAGCTACTGTTACTATTTTTACCTTCCAAATATAAATACCGAATGTACTTGCTATATTACATATAAATTTACCGTTTAATTTTTAAATGTAGCCATTTTTTCTAGTAGTTGCAAAACCACTAACTTCCCATTTTATTTACGGCTTATATATTAACTTAATTTAAAAAAGAATTCGACCTTTCACCTCGTTTAACCTTTATCTTCATGCTTAATGCATAAAATTTACATGTTTTGATATCATACGCCTGAAAAAATGGAAATAAAAATGGTATTTTTCGGGTACATTTCTCTCCCGCCAAAACGTTATCAAACGCAGCCTTAAGGCCCGGTTATAGTCGGTAAAAATTTCAACAGATATGAAATTAGCTAGAGTTCGAAATCTAATGCAATATAGATGTCGCTAAATGTACGGATTACACTAAAATTAAAATGTAGTTCGTTGCCATGGGGATGCAGACGAAAGTAAAGCAAACGATTTATTTGCTGAATTGTAGAACGAACTGGATCGCGCAGGTAACATTATGAATGAATATCGGTCTTCTAAAGTAAGAGGGAGAATACCTTGCAAGTCGTATACCTCTCTCCGTCCTACACATTATTGTAAGTGGATATAAAGGAGAGGTATGTGCTAAAGGGGTAATATAAGTGTGTAAATATTATTTATTCGGTCAGAAGAGAGAATTAAAATAAATAGAAAACACCATGGAATAATGTAAATTTCTTAACACTCTAATATATTTAAAAATCTGATAGGCGCATATATTTCTATTTTCAACTACAAATATGTTCTCTACATTGCTTCTTAGAAGTTTCCCTATATTTGTTGAGTTATATTGCCCATGATAAAATTTTATTATTTACCATGTACTTATATATTTTTTAGTTTATATGTAGTACTTTCTTGCTGTATTTCCTTCATCTAAAAAAATAAATTGCCCTACTTTTGGAATAAAGAATTAAATATATATACGAATGAGCATTTCAAATTATACAAAATTGTTTGAAATAGTGTTATTTCATAGAAAAATTAGCCAAATTTTAAGAATTTTTTATATAAAAATTATTCAAAATCCTATTATAAGTACTTCTATTCTCTTAATAAATGTCTATATAATGCATACTTTGCGAGATATTCGAAAGAAAATGCAACTCACTAAGAGTAAAAGTGATACTTCCGGTCCAAATTTTGAAATTTTATTTATACAAAAAATATTCCAAATCCAGGTCTAAATACTTTTGTACTCTTGATAAATATATATAGAATGCATAATTTACGACATATTTGCAAAAAGTCGCTATTCGATAAGAGTAAAAGTTTTACTTCCGGTGTAAATTTGGAATTTTTTTTGATACAAGAGGCATTGAAAATTATGTTCTAAATACTTTTATACTCGTAACGCACCTGTCCAAAAAGCATGAATTGCGAAATATTGGCAAAAAACTGATTTTCGATAAGAAAAAGACCTACTTCCGGCAGGAATTCAAAAAACTTTCATAATATAATTCTTCTCAAATTTAATTCAGAATACATATGAATTCTATATAAATTTGTTTAAACTTCGCTTCAGTTTTACTTCCGGTCCAAATTTGGAAATTTTTTTGGTACAAAAGGTATTGAAAATTAAGTTCTAAATACTTTTATACTCGTAACGTACCTGTCTAAAAAGCATGACTTGCGAAATATTGGCAAAAAACTGATTTTCGATAAGAAAAAGATCTACTTCCGGCAGGAATTTCAAAAAACTTTCATAATAAAATTCTTCTCAAATTTAATTCTGAATACATATGAATTCTTTATAAATTTGTTTAAACTTAGTAGTTGACGAAATATTGGCAAAATTCGATTTTTTCACTAAGTAAATTACTACTTCCGGTATGCCGATTTTACTGTAAATCTAATCAGATCTCAAGAGGGAGATTATACTCGTAATATTTGGAATTGATAGTTATAGCGGTTTGATCGCTATCGTGGTCACACGCACACGCACAAAGAGAGAGACATTTTTTAAAAACCATTTTACTTTCTTATACGTGGTATAAGGAAGTATTGTGATGACGAAAGTTTTCGACCTCGAGATTTTTGCAGATGTCCACGTTTTGAAGTCGCCTGACACCAAAAAAGTTGTTTTTGAAAGATGTCTGTTTGTCTGTCTGTCTGTGTGTCTGTGCCTGCGCGTGACGTGTACAATCTCCCTCTTGAGATCTGATTAGGTTTTCATAGACCGGAAGTAGTAGTTTACTTCAGTGAAAAAATCGAATTTTGCCAATATTTTGTCAACTACTAAGTTTAAACAAATTTATAAAGAATTCATATGTACTTAAAATTAAAATTGAGAACAACTTTATTTAAAAAGTTTTTCGAAATTGATACCGGAAGTAGGTCTTTTACTCTTATCAAAAATCAGTTTTGTGCAAATATTTCGCAAGTCATGCTTTTTAGACAGGTACGCTACGAATACAAGAGTATTTAGAACTTAATTTTCAATATCTTTTGTATAAAAAACTTTTCAAAATTCGGACCGGAAGTATCACTTTTACTCTTATCGAATAGCGATTTTTTGCCAATATGTCGTAAATTATGCGTTCTATAAATATTTGTCAAGAGTACAAAAGTATTTAGAGTTGGTTTTCAAATATTTTTTGTATAAATGAAATTTCAAAATTCGGACCGGAAGTAACACTTTTACTCTTAGCGAGTAGCACTTTCTTTCGAATATCTCGCAGAGTATGCATTCTATAGAGATTTATTAAGAGAACAGAAGTACTTATAATAGGATTCTAGATAATTTTTATATAAAAAAATTTAAAACTCTATAATTTGAAACGCTCATACGTATAAGAACGTCGTGTGGTGGCCACACCTCTTTTTTTTCGAATGTCTTGCAAAGTATGCATTCTATAGGGATTTATTAAGAGAATAGAAGTATTTATAATACGATTTTGAATAATTTTTATATAAAAAAATTCTTAAAATTCTATAATTTGAAACTCTCATACGTATAAGAAAGTCGTGTGGTGGCCACACCTCATTATTTGGTATCAGAGGACTTCAAAACGTGGACATCTGTAAAAATCTCGAGGTCGAAAATTAAAATACATCCTTATACTACGTATAAGAAAGTAATAAAATATACCTATCTATTCTTTAGTTGGGTGCGGCTCAAAAAATAAAATATTCCTACACAAACTAATAAATTGTGCTACCCCTCAAGTTTAGTATAAAAGTATCAAAAAACATGCGTACATTATCCTAATGCTATCCTTATGCCCTTGGTTATATTTCTTGATTTTTAGAATTAGTTGATTACGATTTATAACAATTAATTGCTTTAGACTAATCACTACTTAATTATAAATGATTCCCCTTTTTAAATTTTATTATTCATATTCTTATTTTCACAAAAAGCATGAAATAAGATTCTGGTACAAAATGGACTCGGTCGGTAACACTATAACCGGGCCTTAAGGGTGCGTTTCAATCTTGGCAAATCCATCTCGGTTCGGAACTAAGATTTTCGTGTATCTTAAATACTACTAGTAATAATAGGATGTCGACACGGTATGCATTTTAAAATTAAATAGCAATTACCTCCAAACATTTCAAGGTCATTTTACCTGCTTATCGAATTTCTACCTCTACATACGATTTGTAAATTTGGTCTGTGCGACTTTCTTTGCAATTTTATTTTATGCCTATGAATCAAATCGACACTTGTCAACTTTCATGCAGAATTAGGGAGAAAGACGGGCGAACTTTAAGCATTCATTTGAATTTATTTGTAAATTGAAAAACTTAATACATATATATAATATAGTTTGACATATCCTCAATAAAATGTTGATTGCATTATTAAATACATAATTTAAATTAAATTACTTTTTATACATTTACAGTCAGTTACATTTATTTTATTTATAGATTTAGTTATTTTTTAACAAGTTCTTAAACGCTGATGGTACGTGATACTCATCCATTCGACTTTCTTATTTCATACAAAATTATACAATAAATAAACAACATTTTCTTTTAATTGATACATTTGTAATTATTACAGGCTACTGCATCTGTGCGGTATCATATCTTTATTGATCATATAGAATAATAATATTCAAAACATACATATAGTCATATTGTCTTCACGTACTATCATTAGTTCAACATTCTATTAAATATGTCTTACCCGATAAAAATACGGGTAAAGTATTTGCAAATCCTAAATGTCAATTTGCCCGTTCGTTTGATTTATATAGTCTGAATTTTCAGTCTTTTTATTTAGTTCATATTTTAACTTTTCAATTCAAATATCGCGCCGAAACGCTACTATTTTTAACAGATTGTATTGGTTCCTGGGCAAGCAAGCCGTAACCTGTGAACATTCTCTTGCATTTTTGTTTTGATTTATTATATTTTAGTGTGTTATTAAACACTATCTGTAAGTGTAAGTACGTCACGAACATTAGATAAGGCGCTTCCAACCACACCGTGAAATTCACCACCCAAACAGCGTCAAGTATTAGCACAATAAAAACGATAAAAACAGTTTTAAATATGTACAAAATTTTAACTCAAAAACAACAACCAAAATTGAATAGCCTAGCAGCATTTTTCGAATTTCGCCAGTGTTTTATGTTTGCACTGGGCGCAATTGAATAACATATAGAGGGGTACTCGTTATATTTCACTACAAAATTAGTTAATAGAAATATAATTTTGTCATTAAATGTTTCTACATCTATTTTTTGACCAATCTTTTGTTTAAATACACGGTGTGTCTAGTAATTTCGCAATAAAAAGTGAGCCTACCTGTATTCTACTCGATTGTCTTCCTAGCCAACTTAAAACAACCGCGAAATTCGAAAAATGCTGCTAGGGGCATTGTGCTAGGGGAACAGCAATTGTAGTAAAATCTTCAAAACATTAAGTAAGGTAAAGGTATTACTTTAATATTAATATATTATAAATAATGAGGCTATTATAAGATTATTGTTATTATTAAAAACTAAAAACCCGGCGAACTGACCTCCGGCATTTCAAAGTTTTGAAAATTGCTATCAAATAAAATGTACCTATATTTACATTTTAAGTAATTAGCAACAACCTTAAAAAAATGTTGAAAAAAAATATAGAAGGTTCTTGTCAACAATTTCTTCTCCACTTCGTAAATATAAAACGGCTACTAGGCTTTTACCGGCGTAAAAAAATCCGTAGGCATCTTTCAATTAAAGATAACAGAAAACTCCATATTTTAAAATGATACAATTTGATTAAATTGACAAATTAAACTATGTAGTTACTTTTTATGATTTGTGGTGCCAAATTACCGCAAAAATTGCTGTTAATTATAATTTTAAATTATAATAAATAATTAAAATCGTATAACTAAATAATTGCAAGATAATAACGCCATCTATACTATATGTGCTACACTATAAGGCGACGTAAATGTAACAGATATCTGTAATGTATGTAATGACCCTCCAAAAATATAAACAAATTTTATTTCATGGATCACTTAAAAAATTACACATATATTTAGCTATTGTTACCAATTTTATCTACCAAATATAAATACCGAGTGTACTTGCTATATTACATATAAATTTACCGTGCAATTTTTAAATGTAGCCATTTTTTCTAGTACTTGCAAAACCACTAACTTCCCATTTTATTTACGGCTTATATATTAACTTTATTTTAAAAAAAATACTACCGTTCACTTCGTTTAACCTTTATCTCCATGCTTAATGCATAAAATTTACATGCTTTGATTTCTTACGCCCGAAAAAATGGAAATAAAAATGGTATTTTTTGGGTACATTTCTCTCCCGCCAAAACCTTATCAAACGCAGCCTTAAAAGTACACGTTATACAGACATTAAATTTTCAAATTACGCTGCGTGAATGGTACGTAGCTGTGTACGTATTACCTCATAAGGTTTAGATCTTGGCTACCGAGGTCTTAACTTAGTCCTAAGAGTTAAAAATTACGAACTTTCAAGGTCGTGTCCTAACGCGGTCCTAAGAAGCTTACGACCATAAGATCAGCTGACTGAACGCTAACACCGCTAACACGTATACTCAATGATCGAACTTTCTTAAGACTAATACTAATACTAAGTTAGGACTAATTCACGCTGCATAAACCCACCATTATAGTAGCGCCCTTCATGTCGTTGCTTGTCTCCAAACTAACGCAGTTCGCCTAGCGGTCGTCTCCAAAATATGTTGCCAATTACATCGGCTATCTGTAATCTCCCTTATCTGTGCCATCATACATTTACGATATCTGTTACATTTGCGTTGCATTACAGTGTTGCACATATAGTATAGATGGAGCTAATATCCTGAAATTATTTAGACGTGAATTGCATGTTATATGATAATTTACTTATTCATTATAATTTAAAATTATAATCAACAGCAATTTGTGCGGTTACTAATTATAAAATTTAGTATGTTACAAGTTATTTAAAAGTACCTACGTAATAGACAATGAGAAGTTGAAATCACAGGTTGGCACCACAAGACCATAGAAAGTAACTACATAGTTTAATTTGTGACTTTAATAAAATTTAATTTTAAAATATGAAGTTTTCTGTTATCTTTAATTGAGAGATGCCTATCCTTTTTCTAATGAGAAGAATTATGCACTTCTATTAAACTGGGATTTTTTACGACGATAAAAGTCTAATACCTGTTTTATATCTACGAAGTTGGCGAATAAATTGTTGACTAAAAACGTTCAATATTTTTCTTCAAAATTTTTTTAAGGTTGTTGCTAATTACTTCCCCACGCTTCCGGAGGTCAGCTCGCCGGTTTTTTAGTTTTTAATGATAACAATAATCTTATAATAGCCTCATTATTTATAATATATTAACATTAAAGAAATACCTTACTTAATGTTTTGGAGCTTTTCATTACAATTACTGTTCTTTTCATTTTTGGTGTTTGTAGAATTAACATTTTTAAAACTGCTTTTATCGTCTTTATTGTATCAATACTTGACGTTGTTTGGGTGGTGAATTTCATGGTTTGGTTGGAAGTGCCTCATCTAATGTTCGTGACGTACTTAAATGTTAAGATAGTATTTAATAACACAGTAAAATATAATAAACCAAAACAAAAATGCAAGAGAATGTTCACAGCTTTACAGGTTATGGCTCGGTTATGTTATAAATAGGGCACGAACACGAGCGACCGATGACTCATCGCCAATGGGCGCACTATTGAAATTTTCTAATTTAAAAGAGCTTTTAATTTTATTTATATAATTGGATTACAAGTGGCTGGTGATCTATAAAATACAAAATAAAAGTATTTTTTCCCTGTACCTGTCGTCCGAATGAAGCATGTTCTTTCTCGTCAATGGTTTTAGCAATTGTTTCCGCATCAACTGTATTTATAACTTTAGATGCTATTACATATGCGTTATATGGAATAGTTGGATGTAGTACAATAGCTACAACATTTATCACACAGCGTCCTAATATATCGACAGTTTCGTCGGCACTTATCCATAGGTACTGATTTGAAAGATGTCTTCTAATGCATTCTACTGTTTTCGTGAAGCATTTAGAAACATACTATTTGCCTAAGGTGGATTCATCAGGAACATTTCGACCAGTATATTTTTGAAGAAATGTTTTGAAAGTGGGATTGCCAAGTTTCTTTAATGGGATATTAGCCGCCATTAAAGCTTCACAGAGTTCTTCATTAAACTTGTCAGCCTCCCACGGGTCCAGCTTCTGTGTATGTTTTAGCGATACTAAGTGACGTTGTACGTGCGATTTTTGGGCATTCTGTACCGATATTTTACAGACTTTGCAATAAATATCGGAATCACTGACGATGGACATACAATCAGTATGACCCTCAATCCAACTCGCCATTGTTTCACCATGTATTTCTCGACGTTTTTCCATATCATATCTGAAAAAGTAACATAAACAATGTTCTGGATCTAAATAAATAACTAAAAATGTACGCGTATGTTATTGAAACTAAACGAAATCCGGTGCACACTTACGTCTAGATAATTAGGAGAAGTCGATTCAATGAAACGGGATTAAACAGGAACTATTACATAAATTACGAAGTGCGTAATTAACAGTCACAACAATGAAAAAACGAAACTAACGTAAGTATGAATAGGTATACACATATATAACTTTATTTATCGTGTAAATATAATAAATTTTAAAAACCTCTGACGCTCCTATATCTACACCGATGAAAATAGGATATTTACGAGTTAAGTGGACTTTTTTTGTGTCGTTTTCCCGTCAACATGTGAGTCAATAACAGATGTTGCAGTTCACCATATGAATAATGCTTGAATAATGCTATTCAGTAAATATGTGTTGTTTACATTATTTCTTTGCTCCATTGTAACTCCGTCGTAGTTTAAACTGGGGACGTCCGCCTCCTAGTTATAAAGTATAGCAGATATTGCATAGTTATATGTCCTTGTTAAATTTGCTTGCGCAGGAACCAATACAATCTGTTAAAAAAGTACAATTTTGGCGCGATATTTGAATTGAAGGGAAGAACTGTCCAGGAGCCAAAATACAAAATAGAAGTAAAACAAAAACATGAAAAGACTCTAAGATCAAACTATAGGTATAGATCAGATCAACTGTCAAATTGACATTTGGGATTTGCACATACTAACTTTAACCGGATTTTTGGCGGGTAAAACATATTTACGAGAATGTTGAACTAATGAGTAGGTTATGAAGATAATAACATGACTATATTTCTGTTTTGCGTATTATTATTATTATTATCATTATTAGACACGATCAACAAAGATATAATATCGCACAGATGCAGCAGCCGGTACGATAATTACAAACGTATCAAGTAACAGAAAATGTTTTATTTTGCATCACGGAAACACACTGCTGTTTATTTATTGTATATTTTTGTATGAAATAAGCAAGTCAAATGGATGAGTATCTCTTATCTTCGTAATTTAAGAATATGTTAAAGGAAAACTAAATTTATAAATAAAAGAAATGTAACTTATTGGAAATGTATAAAAAGTAATTTAATTTAAATTGTATATTTAGTATATTAGCATAATGGAATCAATATTTTATTGAGGATATGTCAAGCTATAAGTTTTTCAATCTACAAATAAATTCAAAGTATCGACACAGACAATACTGTGGTATCGATTAGATTCATACCTATAAAATCAAATTGCAAAGAAATACTGCACAGACAAAATAATACGTTTGGAAACCAGGTAAAATAACAATGGCTTTGAAATATTTTAAGGTGATTGTTATTTCTATAGAATCCAAGGCCAACTGTATCTGACATCGCTGCGCGATATAAGGCCGTCACATAACTATACTCCATTCAGTCTAAGAATGGAGCATTGGGAAAGATAGGGCTTAAAATAAGCGTTTGTGATTGGTTGAAATCGAGTATGCATTTACACCGACAAAATAATCGCATTTAGCTCGTTCTGTCAAAAATTTGTTTACTGACAGTTTTGTTCAAAGAGTTTGTCGATTTCCGTATTTTACATAGTTATTTGTTGTTAATATTCTTAAAAAATAGTTCTTCTTAGAACTCGCAGGTGAAATATTCATTTGTTAAGGTATTTTATCAATTTCTAGATATTGTAAATAAGATAATAATTGAAATATCTGCTAATGGAAATAGTATCTAAAATTTATTGGATTTTAACATGAAATATTGCCCTTTACACCGTTTACTCACATATTGATAATGATACCTGCATTCTTGAATGTTGTAAAATGTATGCGTTCTATTTACATGTAGACACAACGTGTTATTCAATGTTTTCCTTATATTTTAATATTTTTTGTGTGAGCGATATTCTGTGTTGGAAAACTTATCAAATACTGATTAGCTGTTTGCCTTTTCATGTTTGTTAGTATGGTTATTATTTTAAAAGCAATGTAAGCCTTACTTAAATAAATGTCAATAAACACGTAAAAGTCAAAATATAATGATATCATATACAATGTATATCCCTGCTATCCATCTGACAGTAAACATATGTTTTATTTGTTTTCAAAATACAAAATTCATCGTGTGTAAACTGTGCTCATATTGTAGCGCCATCTACTCCATTCTTAGACTGAATGGAGTATAGATATTTCCACTGATCTGTATAATATAAATGAATAAGCAATACAATAGGATGCGCGTGGAATTTTTATGCCAACTTGAATACTTAACTCGGGGCTTATGAGTATGCGCAGTCCCTAGTCTTTTGACATTCGTATGTGAAATCACTAAAGTTCCGAACCCCGATTTCAATAGACGTGCGTACTAGCTTTCTGTTTATATTTTGGGAGTATTTTTATTAAGGAAAATGCGGAAGACGTTGAAAAGGATCAAATTATACAATTCCCGACATACCATCACTGACATTGTTATCCCAAAATGTTATTTCTGGTTTTGTTGTCAAACAATTGAAGCGCATTGTTAAGTGTGCTAAATTTGTGTCCGTACTAGAAGAAATCTCACAAACATCTGTCGATAATGCTAGTTTTCATCTTTTGAACAGAAAAAATTATGGTGCTTTAATACGTCCTTCACACACTGCAGAGGCAGTATTTTTTGAACTATTTGTATGTTGAATTTCTAATACCCTGTTAGTAGAAAATAAGTACTTTGTATCCTTAGATACACATATGCTTGATTCGTCTATTTTACATGAAAGTCACGTTTCTCTTTTAATTAAGCATCTTGTGTGATGTTATACGAAAATCAGTTGCTATAGCATTGCCAAGAAACAAACAGAAGTAGAACGTGGGGAACTTGTAAGAAAAAAGCTCTCCAAATTAATACTTTTTTATAACAAAACAATATTTCAAAAGGAATGTATGGTTTTTTTGAGTATTTTTTTTTAAATTTCCCTTAATAAATAAACATTTCAATATCCTCAGATGCAGATTTTTATTTGAAAGTTCATGTTCTGTTACATACTCATAGATTTTAGGGATTTCAAATTAGTGCCTTTATTTTATGTTATTGCGCATGTGCGTCAGCCCCGTACGTAGTTCGTATTTGATCGTAATTTCTAACATATTATTGCTTATCCATTTATCTGATTCTTATAATCTCAAAATATTATCAGTATGTGGCGCTATCTATCCAAAGCATAATAAACTGCTTGGTAAATTATTTTAAATCTTGGAAGGCATATATATTTTAAATTTGAGTTTTGAACGTCAGCTTGACGGCAATTTAAATTTGAAATTAAGGTAAAATTCTAAAAATGTTTAGGAAATGTATTATTTGTGGAGAAAGAAATGTTTCTTTCGAAATTCCAAGTAAGCCTGATATCCGAGGATTATGGATAAATATTTTTCAAGAATTTTGTGGTAATCTTATCAAAAAAGCACTTTTTATTTTTAAATTTTATATAAGAATAAAACAATCTGTGGAATAATGTGTTAAAATTTTGGTTCTAAAAAACAATTTTATACATGTTACTTTATATTGTTCTACTGTCTTACCTAAATATATACAAATAATCTTAATCCTATAACTAAATTTGAAAATACTTTTTTAAATATATAGTCAATTCTAACTGGAACATTAAATTTAAAATGTAATAATAGAAAACAATAAATAGTGAATACTTAATTTAATTCTTTATTATAGATACTACAAAATGGACTGACTACAGTGCTGTTTGCATAAAACATTTTCATGAAAATGATATTAACAGTTCAGGCAAGAAAATTAAATGAAATAAAGGAACACTGCCTTCCGTGTTTGTAAATTTTAACGTTCCACAAGTAAACTATGCATCAGTACATACAATAATTTTTAGGGCTTCCATGAATCTAGCATTTCCAATGTATCTTCTCCATGTACTAGCTGCAGACATTATTTTGATTGAGTAACTCTAAATTCGTTCAAGTTGATTCCATCCCTGAAAATGAGGATCAAAATTTGAGGTACCACTGCAAACTTCTAAACCTGAAGTTGAAAAGGACAACTGAAAAATATCATAAAACCTTAAGTGGATTTAAGGGGAATTTTTGGAGAATATGGGTGCAACCGATTTTTGACAAAAAAACTAGTGTACCTTATAGAGGACCTCTTATTGAACAACTTTTACTTATAAATTAATCGGCGCCAACGTACAGGAACGGAGATAATTAATAATTAAGGTGCTCGCCGAGTGAATTTTTCCATGTCACATTTTTAGTCGTATTTGTACACCGTTGAAATTATGAAAATCGTAAAAAATGATGTTTATTTCACTTTACCACAGAACAATTACATTTGATTTTTATGTTTTTTAATAACTTTTCTGCGATTTTAAAATTCTAACATAACCCAATCATAACAACAAACCTAACCTTAAACCACCTAGTGGAAAAACCCCATTCCAAGTTTTATTCGGATTCAGACCAACGACTGTCATCCATAGAGTTATACAGTAGATAGTAGATAGATGGTCGTACAAACCTCTTGTGTTTTTCAATATTTATTCGAAAATTATATGCAAATCAGTAACAAAAGACGTTATAAAGTGTATATTATTTATAAATTTGTAGTTTTTTTTTTCAAAAATCGGTTGCACCTATATTCTCCAATTTACCCATAAAATTATTCAGTGTGATTACTGCCTGTGTCCTCTACTATCTACATAAATTCCTGGACCTTTGGTACGGTTAATTCATCTTCAAGACCGTGGTGGTCTGACATATCCGAACTATAAATTTGTAGGTCTCTTAAAAGAGTTAGTAGATAATATGTTGCCCAAATCTTACCATATTTGGAGTCAGAAAATCTTTGTCAGCAGTTAGTGACTACTTTACAATTTACATCCACATATAATACAAAACACTACTTCTAGATGGCGCCACATGCTGATAAATATTTTGAGGTTACAAGAATCAAAATCATCAATGCTTTCATTCAGCAGACGGATCGGGAACCGGTCCCGCTCCAACCGTTCACTTCAGAACAGTTGTGTGTTCGCTGGACAGCACCGCTCACCTTTCCTTTATCTCATCGTCTGTCATCTGGTACTTTTCATTGCTGCCATATGTTAAAATTATAGAGATTAAACCAAATAAACAATAATAATAAATTGTTTTTCTGCATTCAGTTTTGGCGTAGTTTTTAGTGGGAGGGCTGGTTTTTCCAGCCCCGAATAAATACTGGGTGAACTCCAATATTTTAATACATTTATTTCTGAACAATACCTTTAATTTGTTATATCTTACTTTTCTAGGAACTTTCTTCAAAATTATGTATTAGGTTGATCTTGGATTGCATCAATGGCGCATGCGTACAGAATACGATCACTAGGTAAGCGTAGAATTTTTCCGCTCACAAAAATGGCGGCCGCTCCTGAATATGTTCAGAGTGAGCGCTCGTCTAGTGGACATGATCACTGAACAGTTGCGCAACTGTCCACTGAACATGTTCAGGAGCGGCCGCCATTTTTGTGTGCGGAAAAATTCTACGCTCACTTAGTGAGCGTATTCAGTACGCATGCGCCATTGATACATTCCAAGACCAACCTAATGCATAATTTTGAAGAAAGTTACTAGAAAAGTAAGATACAACAAATTAAAGGTATTGTGCAGAAATAAATGTATTAAAATATTGGAGTTCACCCAGTATTTTATTCGGGGTTGGAAAAACCAACCCTTCCACTAATAACTACGCCAAAACTGAATGCAGAAAAACAATTTATTATTATTGTTTATTCGGTTTAATCCACTGATCTGTATAATATAAATGGATAAGCAATGCAATAGGATGCGCGTGGAATTTTTATGCCAAATTGAATACTCAACGCGGGGCCTACGAGTATGCGCAGTCCCTAGTCTTTTGACATTCGAATGTGAAATCACAGTGTGAAATCACTAAAGTTCCGAACGCCGATTTCAATAGACGTCCCAAGTAGCAAAATCACAATTTTAGAGAAGGATGAAAATATATATTTCCTAATGTAGAACAAGTGTGCATATAGTGATTTTGCTACTAGGGGTACTAGCTTTTTGTTTATATTTTTGGAGTATTAGACATTGAAAAGGATTATAATTATATAATTCCCGACATACCATCATAGGACATTGTTATCCCAAAATGTCGTTATTTCTGGTTTTGTTGTCTAACAATTGAAGCGCATTGTTAAGTGTGCTAAATGTGTGTCCGTACTAGTAGAAATCTCACTAACATCTGTTGATAATGCTAGTTTTCATCTTTTGAATAGAAAAAATCGTGGTGCTTTAATACGTCCTTCACAAGATGTCCAAGTACACCATATTCTTGTACAAAACTTCCTGTAGAGGCAGTGTTTTTTGGGCTATTTTAGGCTATTTGTACGTTCAATTTATATTACCTTGTTAGTAGAAAATAAGTACTTTGTATCCTTAGATACACATATGTTTGATTCATCTATTTTACATGAAAGTCACGTTTCTCTTTTAATTAACACTTTTTTATAACCAGTAAATATTTCAAAAGGAATGTATTGTTTATTTTGAGTGTTTTTTCAAATTTCCCTTAATAAATAAGTATTTCATTATCTTTAGATGCAGATTTTAATTTTAAAGTTCATGTTCTGTTAAATACTTTTCAAAGATTTTAGGCATTTCAAATTAGCGCCTTTATTTTGTTATTGCGCATGTGCGTCAGCCCCGTGCGCAGTTCGTATTTGATCACAATTTTTAGCATGCTATTGCTTATCCATTTATATTATACAGATCAGTGGTTTAATCTCTATAATTTTAACATATGGCTGCAATGAAAAGTACCAGATGATACACGATGACATAAAGGTGGGCGGTCCTGTCCAGCAAATACTCAACTGTTGTGAAGTGAACGGTTGGAGCGGGATCGGTTCCCGATCCGCCTGCTGAATGAAAGAAATGTAAATCGAAGTTATGTGACGGCCTTATATCGCGCAGCGATATCAGATACAGTTGGCCTTGTAGAATCCATATCGTAGTGCCATCCTATTAACAACCACGAAAATCTTATGATTAGAATAGAACCGAAATGGATTTGCCAAGATTGAAATGCACCCGGAATACCGCAGTGAATACATCGGTGAGCGATAAATATTAACATATTTACTTAAAAAAATATATTTAATTATAAAACAGTAACACAGACTAAACAACCCAGACCGGCGACTACTTGAAAAAAAAATATCCAAGATCTTCTATCCTTGTCACACATCAGTGAACTTAGTACGAAGATGGCGCTAGCAGCATATTAGCGCGGAATTTGAAATGAACTTGTTTTTAGAATACGCTTATTAAATACGTTATTTATGTAACAGAAACATACACAAAAGTTACTAAAACTATGGTAATACATATTACTTACTGTAACAATTATAGCCATAGTTTGAGCATCTTATGTGTAATTTTGTGGTGTTACATATTAAATATGTGATACGAAATATAAATATTAATCTTTTACTTACATGTATTATAACATCGCTCTTACGGTGACCGGTGACCTATTAAACACAATAAACTACTAAGATTAAAAGAAATATAATAATCAAGTGAAAACGGTCAAGGAAAACATAGGGATATAATAACAATAGTTTTTATTGATACATATACTTATACAATACATAGTAAAATTAAATTACACAACCAGTAACGAGAAGACAAAAATAATACAAATCTTGTAATATAATATAATATGATGACTAAGAAATTTTGTAATATGCATATTTAAAGCACAACTTTACAATATTTATACTCACTAGTCGATATTTGCAGGAAACCTATGCATTTTGTTAACTTCATCGTGCCCAAACCCGCACACTAAACACTTGGACACCATATTTGTATCAACATATAATTAATACAATGTACGACAAAGAATTGCAAAAATATGTCAAACGTGTCAAACTTGTAATGAAGTTTTGAATGACATGAATGACATATAACCACAACATAACAAACATTTCAATTGACGCTAGCGCCATCTCATCTCCAAGTTCAGTGAATCTGACAAAGATGGTAGAGTATTGAAATTTACGCTTGCTAAACAAGGATGAGTACTCTGGATAAAATCTAGGATTAAGTTGCCGGTCTGAATTTAATTTATTAATAAAATGACGTACATTTAGCACTGCGTTGAACAAAATTACTTATTTGGATAATAAGACAAAATATTACGAAGTTGAAGCAGTGCCCAACAGATGCCTCCCATAGTCATGTATTGATTGATGTTTGGCTTGGCGTTAGTATATTTACATTTACTGTTATCTCCTGTTCTCTTCTCTTTTAATTTTTAATTCATTTATCGAGGAGACGGGTGAGATTTGAGTAATTTCATTGCTTCTTTGTAGATTCATATGTAATGTTCAATTATAGGTTCATTTCATTCTAATTGTAAGGATTATCTCTTAAATATCATCTACAATGAGTAGTAAAATGGACGCAATTCCTTTTTCAAGCAGTAAACCCAAGAAATGTATTCTTATACAGTATAACAGTAGTCTTTCTAAGAGAACATGTTCACAAGAAACGTCAGAAAAGCTGAATGCTACTTTTTCTGGTAGATTAGAAGAAAATGAGGAATTGAGAAGCATTATATTATCGAAGAAATCTAAAAGCTCACCCAGAAAGCGAAAACCAAGATTTGATGAAAACAGATTGGAAGATATACCTAAAAGAAAACTGTGCTGTGATGCACCCATGGTAAAAGTATTATGTTTATTTTTTTTTATAATGGTTTAATAACATTGTGCAGGTTCCCAAATATAGAGATCATCAATTATTAGGAGACAGTCAACTAGTCAGGTTTACTGAACAAATGTTGCAGGAGGAAGCATCACTAAATGGTAAAATATATACATATTTTAATATTCTTTACCAAACAATTCGAAGGTGATTTATATATACATGGAAAGTTTTCTTGCATAAAATTACAAGTAGAAATTGTATGTTGAAGAATTTTTAGTGTGAGATAATGTTCTTAATAAAATGAGAAGTAAAAATTGTATGTCAAAGTACTTTTCAAGTACTTGACAGGAAAAACCAGCTTTTGAAAAAATACTATAGATATTTTTTTAAGAAATTGTAGTCATAATTACGCGTCATTAGAAATTAAGAAATAAATGAAAAATTTTTATTTAATAAAAAACTTAATATTTTCACAGAGATGAATAAAAGATATATAGGTTTTTGCATTGGTGGGCAAAAGATAAATGATCTAAGATCGAGATTGGCCGAATTTGACTACAATATTCATTCAAATGTGATTATGATGATTGGCACAAATGATATTATGCAAGGAACTGACTTGCAATGGATGTGTTCAAAATACAGTGATATGCTATCAAATTTACTGACAAAGTGCAACAGAATAGTGCTACTTACTGTACCGCCCATACCAAAAATGCAAGCTTCAAAGCAACACTGGATTTTGTTAGAGCGTTTTAATAAGTTTATAATAGCTCAGCAGGACAGAAGGAAAGTATTTGTCATCGATTTTGGTACCTTGTTTATTAGCTATAATAACACAGCCGTATTAGATTATTTTGAAAAGTAAGTTTCTGTATAAAAATGTTACTATATCGACTAATTAAATGCATATACTCTTGAAATGTTATGCAAAAATGTGTCATTAAGTTTTGTTGTATTTAAATTTTAGGACATTCCATTCTCCTGACAAACCTGATCTTGTACACCTGAACATTAGGGGATTTCGGATTTTAAAAGCAGCATTGGACACTTTATACTTTGAAGATCTGAATATTTAATTAAATTTTTACTTGCATGATTTTTTATTTTACTTTATTCCTGTATTTGATTTTACTCTTTTAATAAATGTCAGTGACATAGATCTGGAAATAAATTTATATATGTAGTAATAAACTTTTTTTTTAATTTCAATTATGTAACATAATTTCATCCTGTCATTAGGAGTCGAAGGAGTGGTTTTACATGTAAAATAAGTTTTATTATTAGTAAAAAACATTATGTATAATAATTATAGGTATATGTGTAAAATGCAACAGTGTCAATATTTCCCTTTCAATCTCTGGCTTTTCAAACGCTATTTTGTGACTTCGTGAAAGCTGGCGGCTACGTAATCGATATTTTTTGAATTCATTCCGGCAATGCCCATTCTACCATCCAGTGCTACGAACACGGCATGGTCTTTAGCCAATTTGTGTATCTAAAAATTGAAAAGACATTTTATTTAACGGAGAAATAGTTTAAGTGAACACCGAGATAAAGTTACTTATTTTTTTCAATAGTTATGTTAAAAGATTCATAAACCCACAGACTAAACAACCGAGACCGGCAACTACTTGAAAAAAAAATATCCAAGATCTTCTATCCTTGTCACACATCACCGAACTTAGTACGAAGATGGCGCTAGCAGCATATTGGCGCGGAATTTGAAATGAACTTGTTTTTAGAATACGCTTATTAAATACGTTATTTATATAACAGAAACATACACAAAAGTTACTAAAACTATGGCAATAAATATTACTTACTGTAACAATTATAGCCATAGTTTGAGCATCTTATGTGTAATTTTGTGGTGTTACATATTAAATATGTGATACGAAATATAAATATTCATCTTTTACTTACATGTATTATAACATCGCTCTTACGGTGACCTATTAGACACAATAAACTACTAAGATTAAAAGAAATATAAAAATCAAGTGAAAACTGTCAAGGAAAACATAGGGATATAATAATAATAGTTTTTATTGATACATATACTTATACAATACATAGCAAAATTAAATTACACAACCAGTAACGAGAAGACAAAAATAATACAAATCTTGTAATATAATATAATATGATGACTAAGAAATTTTGTAATAAGCATATTTAAAGCACAACTTTACAATATTTATACTCACTAGTCGATATTTGCAGGAAACCTGTGCATTTTGTTAACTTCATCGTGCCCAAACCCGCACACTAAACACTTGGACACCATATTTGTATCAACATATAATTAATACGATGTACGACAAAGGATTGCAAAAATATGTCAAACGTGTCAAACTTGAAATGTAGTTTTGAATGACATATAACCACAGCATAACAAACATTTCAATTGACGCTAGAGCCATCTTATCTCCAAGTTCAGTGAATCTGACAAAGATGGTAGAGTATTGAAATTTACGCTTTCTAAACAAGGATGAGTACTCTGGATAAAATCTAGGATTAAGTTGCTGGTCTGGATTGTTTAGTCTGTGCATAAACCTGTAATATCGCGGCCATTTTCTTTGACATCAAATTCTAAGTTGTCATGGTTACCACTACTTTTGATACAGTGTTACGTTCAAAAAATATCTACGAGGAAAGAATAGAACAGGAGAGTCTCCTTAAAAATAATATTTGTCCAAAGTGGTAACTCAATATGGTCGCCCCAATGCATAGGTGTGCATAAATATTTTGTATTGTGTATATGTACACTTCGTTTGTTCTCGAAAATCATTTAAAATAGGTTCTTAGTCCAATAATAATTAAAGAAATATCGTGAATGCATTATTTCTTCAATCCTTTTATTCATTTTAATATAGTAACATTTATTCTAACTGTATTAAAAAATGCGTAGGATATGTATGTTACGCCACTGAACACATAATCAAACATGTCAGATATATGGCAAGTTATTCAAAATACTCATTTTATAAATTATGATTGGTCAATATTGCCATAACTGACCTGCCTTAAAGTGGCAACTTCCATCTAAATAATACCTATTCTCCCACCAGTTTATTATCTCTCCTGTTCTATTCTCAGTATATGTAAAAGTGACGTCAAACCATAGCTAACATATTAAAGTGAGATTCAAAAAATTGTCTTTTCCGCTTAGAAGTGTCGGTAAGTAAGATACTCTATTTTAGCAATTGGCATTTTAAGATAGACGTTTCATGTGTTTTTTTCTATCAATTACTGCATATTATACATGGACGAGATAGGGGAATACGGTTGTTTCATTCAGACTAGACCGACTCGTGTTTTGTCGGCTCTCGGGCACCGTATTATCTACCGGTTTCCACGGGAGCCGACAAAACACGAGTCGGTCTAGTCTTAGTCAAACTGAACCCTATCCCCTATCTCGCCCATGTATACTGCATAGAGTTGAATCGTTTTGGTAACCGACACAGTCGAAGCGTTGATTGAAGGAATATATAAAGATGCGCAACGCTATAGTAAAATAGCGTGTGTTTCCGTTAAGTCGTCCCGCAAACCCCTTGCCGAGAAACATCATCTCTGTCTCGGGTTGTTTCAAATCTCGGATCCAAACGACTGATGCAGTCGCTATGGGGAACGGGCATCACGTGACCAATATGGCTGCCTGGAGAATAAACACGTAAACACACATTCATTCTCGGCATTCATTTTAGTACTTTCGAGTAGTGATTAAGTGTTTTAAATAACGTATGATCAAAAAGTCTTTGGATCGCTATTGCCGTGGAATTTATGTCAATCTATGAAATTATTTACTTTTATTAATTTTGACATTTACTTGACAACTTTCAAGTCAGCAGGTTATAATTCAACCTAAATAACCTAAATAATTATAACCTAAAATCTATTTTATTTGTGACTTATGTATACTTCAAAGTCAAGAACCACAGAAGTAAATAATTCTATAGATAGCTTTACGTTTCATGGCTATAGCGATCCAAAGACTTTTTGATCATACGTTAGTTTTAATCACCTGTAATAGCCATTTTCGTTGTGGTTTTGTAGTTTTTTTTTAAAATTGAAGTGATAATAATGGCTCACAGTGACTATTTTAATTCTTTGGATGATATGTGCAAAGCCCGTTATCTAGAATAAATTAAGTTAATTGGTGATGTTGATCCTTACACAACACACATCGGGGTTCCTTTTCCTCCAACAGAACCGCGCTTTACAACGGCACAAAACGTAGGCATTTTTACTTTATTTCAGGAACACAGTTCAGGAAGTAATGTGTCAGTTTTGTTTACTCTCCAGGCAGCCATCTTTCTCAGTAGATGACGCGTGTTGCCCCTTCCCCATAGATCTCGGATCCAGTTTGGGTACGCGCAGTGCTATGTAGTGGCGCATCTTTATGTATTCCTTTAATCAACGGTCGAAGTTAACCTATAGCCTCGTAAAATACTAATACGTGAAAGCTACCGCAGTCACAAATTGAATATCATAATAGTACGGTACCTGTACAATTATGTATGTATCAAGTTTTATAAACCTTATTTTAGTCACGAATTTTATTAACCACGAGCGGGCGAGTGATTAATAAAACGAGTAACTAACGAGTTTCATACTGTACTTTTTCTACGACAGCAAATAAAATAATACAAAATTACATGTCTGCTATCGCACCACGTGTCGGGGTACTTTGACAGAAACCACTATCAATTGAATTAATATTCACGTTATTGTATGATAGAAATATTACTTAATAATAGATCAATAAGTATATTTCATATATATAGTCGGATCGTTTTCGCAACCGACATGGCAAAACTACGAACTAAAGACGGTGATTCAATACCACTACAAATTCCAGTCAACCGAAACATTTTTAGAACAATAAAATTCAAATAATTAATTAGTATTTTAGGATAAATAGCTACGTATAGTAAAATACTATCACATGAAATTCAGATAGAAATTAAATATTATACATAAAATTATTAAATATTACTTTTCTATATCAATATTTTATTTAATACATGGCTATTCTGAGCATTGTTGTCAGATTTTTATTTTCACGGAGCGGATGACACTTGACAAGCGTAGCGAATATTAATGTGAATGACATTGTGGTCATCTTTATTATCACAATTTTAAGTCCCCTTAGAAAATTTCAAGTATTAAATCCTACACCGTACGAGAACGAGTAATTTGTGATGGTAACCAGATGGCGATGCGAGTGTGTCGTTAAGTTGAAGCAGTCAAGTGATCCAAACTATCGCAAGATTATTTCATAGATTATTTGTAACCTGTGTTTGCAAACGATCTGCAAAGAGCAAGATTATGTACATGAAACTGAACAAAGAACTTTTATTACACATAATTACATGACCTGTTTGAGATTTTACTAGTACATTGCATATTAGTACGTTTTGCAGGTTGGATTTTATAACCTAATATATGACAAAAGAATACAAGCTAAATATTGTCTGAACGTGTTTTCCAATTTACTTATAAAAGGCATAAGAAACGCTGATTATTTTTATTGTGAAGCAAATCTTTCTTAAACAACCTCATTAAAAACTAATCAGCACACTTTCCTGTTCAGAAATAAATTGAATATATTGATCTCAAATTATATAAGACAAGGTAAGTTTTATTCAACAGAAATGTTTGGTTTTATTTGTAATTACTTTGTTATCTAGCATAATCAACTGATAAAACGAATGTTGCATATAAAGAATTGGATATGGATTAAATTCAGTATCTATATCAAAGTTCAAAGACAGATTTCGGAATCTGTTAACTTACATTGATCTGTTGAAGAAAAATTCTATCTAATCGAAGAAGTAGGTGACTCTCACTAAGATTCTAAATGTTTGAAGATTATATACTGTTTAGAAAATTTTCAACTTTAAGAAGGTATAATTGTGTTGACTAATAGAAGAATTGTAGATGATTGATGTCAGCACCTGTCTTTCAAACATAGACGGAAAGCATAGAGAAACATTAGGAAAAGTTAGGCATGACATATTGTACGAGACATGTGTTCCTATTAAGAAATTTAACTGTTGTGGAATAGAGTGCGCCGGTTCTAAAATTAAATAACTGAAATTAGTGTTTCTCAAAGAAATTGATCCAGAATAAAATAATGATCGAGTTTATTAATGTGACAACAATATAAGCATTTGCATAGGGGAATGCAGTTAAAACATATTTCTGTTATATTATTTTTATAGTTTTTTGAAAATAACTTCTGTATATTTTCTGTTTTTAATTTTGTAATTATTTATTGTTATGAATGGAATTAAGATTATATAATTTAAAAAATATGTGATGGTATTGTAATAATATTAATGTAGTAGATTATAAATTGGGATAGTAAAAATACTTGTTCATTATTGTATTATGATTTAAAGTTGCTTGGTAAGTTGAATTCTGATCAGTAACAAAGATTCAGCTTATGAATACTCAACATTTGAAATACTTTAAGATGTTGAATTGTTTAATTCAGCATTAAATATAATATTTAACTACAAGAAATGTATACTAGTTTAAAGCATGTTCACAGAACAGTGGTACCGTAATAAGACAGAAAGCTATCTAATCGAAGAAGCAGGTGATTGTCACATAATAATAAATGTTTGAAGATCAATGTGATATTGTTTAGGAAATTTTCAAGTTTAAGAAGGGTTAAACACGTTGACTGTAATAGAAGAATGGATAGAATTTATACTAGTTTAAAGCTTAAATAAATAATAATGATGAGTTTAGCTTAATCAAAAATGTTTGATTAGCATGCAAAAACTATGTTGGAATCAATGATATACCTGCGTGAAATGTTTCAAACAAGTTGCTTTTAGTATGTCAGTGAGTATGGTAATAATCATAGTGAACAGTAAGAATCTGGCAAAAAAAAAGTTTTTATAATTGGTGTAATACTTTTCTGACCTTGTTGTTGCATGTAAAATTACTTTAATGTTAATGCATTTAATGGATATATCTTTATTGTCTATAGTAAAACTAACTGGAACATATTTACTTAATACATTTCTGAATTTAAATGAACCCCAAAAGTTCAATTCTGTGTGAAAATCTTACCTTTATTGTACTTATATTTAATTATTAACAGCAGACAAATTCATACAAATATAAAATAATCATTATATTCGGTTTCTAATAGTACTTAAGCCAAATTATTATCAAATTAATAGTTACATATTAGAATTATTGTCGGTAGTGCTAAAATCACAAGTCTAATTGATTATTTAAGGTTATAGTGTCAAAATTAATATTACTTGACAAATCAAATTTTGCAACGTCTCAAATTTGACGCCATTTTAATTTTGGTGGCGCATGTCGGTTGCGAGAGCGATTCTAGTATAGTTGAATCGCTCTCGCAACCGACATGCGCCACTAAATTTAAATGGCGTCAAATTTGAGATGTTACAAAATTTTACCTGTCAAGTAATATAACCTACAAAAGCCATTTCTGGAGTGTCATAAATAATAATAATTCATATACACCTTTTGACATTTGTCATAAATATCTTTTGAAGTTTGTTATAATTGTCATCTAAACATTTTAAATTTGACAACAATGCTTGCCTCCTAAACAGTGTAGCCAAATTTTATATAAAATATAGGTGTAGAAAAAATAATATTTAATAGCTTTATTTTTAATTTGTAACTGGCTTTACATAATAGTATTTTACTATGGGAAGGTATATATCCCGAAATATTAATTAATTAGTTTAATTTTATTGTTTTAAAATTGTTCCGGTCGATCGAAATTTGTAGTGGTTTTGAATCGTCGTTTTTAGTTCGTACTTTGGCCGTGTCGGTTGCAAAAACGACTCGACTATATGAACTTTCATAGCATAACCACGCATAACTATAGGCGGCCATATTGATTACAATCTGACACCATTTTAGACATCTCTGTTACCTCCAGTGAAATTCTTTGAATAAATTTCAGGTTATATACTGAAATAAAATTGGGTTTTTTGTTTGTTATTTCCAGCGCTTTTTATTATGTTCAATGGCATTTGTTTGACTTACAATTGTAAGACATTTTTAATTCGAAATTGATGTCAAAAACGAATATTGTGCACATTTATATTTATTTGTGTGACAAAGTATTTATCATGAAGGAGATTGTTAAAATGGCCTTTGGTGTGAACAAATTGTTTTAATTGTTTCTCAAACCATATCAAACATTGCTGGTCTTGAAAAAGCAAATGCAAATTGTGAAATTCGTGTGCATAGACTTCAGATAACCAATAATATCAGTCCTTTTAATGTGCCAGAAGCAAAATTTACAAGTTCTATTTCTCGTCCAAATTGCAGCAGCGGCTGCGGTGTGTCGCTACGTTCTGGTGAAGCAATTATATAAACAAGACTGATTCGTTTATTATCGGCGATATGCTCGGCATCTGGGAGTATATCACCGATAATAAACGAATGAGTCTTGTCCATGTAATGCTGCATCTAAACGACCTCACCAGCCGCGATTGCCAAATTGACTCAATAAGTACCATATTATAATCTTATAAGTTGAGTTAATCACTTTCAAATATCGTATACCTCATTTTAGAACCGGTAAATGTATGTGTCGCAGGTGTAATATCTTTATTGCGTTGGTATTAATCAGATATTTATGCATTATAGTATTATATACAAAAAGGAAGACGGCTAAAATTTGGTGTCACCGAAAAATGACCGACATCATGTTCACTTATTACCTGTTCCACCGACAAACCGCAAGTGGTTACCATTCCCACTGACCGATCGAAATGATCCCAGTTGACGGTTGAACCGAGTTGGATCATGGTCTGTTTGAAGGCTTTCCTTACGGCGATCATCCGGTCGGCCATCTCTCTGCATTCGCTGCGCCTGATTCAACAGATCACAGTACTAGAACTTAATCCAGGAACACTGATCCTTACCAGTCCGTTCGCAGACCGGGATCCTCCAAGATCTTCACGACGATACGCGATCCGTTCATGGGCGGACTCGAGTAAAACCCCCGGATGATCAGCTTCATTTGGGACGTGATTTTCTCCGTTTCGTCCTTGTTGTTGGTCAGAATGGTCAAGCAGCCGGTCCTTTCTCCGTACAAGCACATGTTCTTCGAGAAACTCACCACGAACATGATCTTGTTGCCGTCGTGGACGAATTTTCGGACCTACACTCGACGAAACACATTTATTAAAGTAAGTCGCAATTGTTGGGTCTAAATTCTATACATGGGCGATTCGTGTTTTGTCGGCTCTCGGGGAAACCGGTAGGTAATACGGTGTCCGACAGCCGACAAAACACGAGTCGGTCTAGTCTGAGTGAAACTGAACCATATCATTTAAGATTTGTCTTTTCAAGATTTATGTCTTTTTTAATTTCCTTCACTTTAAAAAAAACACCGAATTTCACTGGTAGCGAATAAAAAAAACTACTAAAATTGATAAATAAACAAATAAACACTGTGGTTTTAAACTAAATGTTCGAAATTAGCACCCTCAACTTCTTGGCAATAGAGAACAACCGACTGCAAAACAATGAAGTAATTATCCTACCCCCTACTCAAACACCTTTCAAATGAGGGGTCACCCGACTCCCTTTGCCACTTACAATTTTGTTGATGTAGCTTATAATTAAATCTGTCAAAATTTTAAAATGAGCCATGGTCATAAAGTTAGTATTTTTATAGTGGTTTTGTTTTATTTTTGTTTCAATGTTTTATTCCACTTCCTCTATAAAATTTAGGGGGCGGGGGCTTTAGACACGCACTGTATCTACAGCTCAATGAAAAGTTGGTGGGGGAATAACAAATTTCTCGCCATATTGGACATGATTTGATTATTTTTACAATTTCGTGCAATAGGAAATTGCGATAATAAGGAGAAAAGTGCTCTGAAAAAGATATCTTCTTCCACTTGTCCTTTGTTTAAAACTAAACGCCTAAGATGGCGGTGTATTTGCCGGTAATTTAGTTCTAATGCTGTAGAATCCTCTGCTGAGGATTTGGCCCTAACGTGATTAGACGACACTCACCGGATAACAGTCGAGTTCTGGATCACCGCTAGCCAATCCTTGAGAGGGCATGTCGAACAGAGCTAGTATTTTCTTCACTTTGATTTGGGACGACAGCTCGTCCCACTGGATCTGTGACGGACCCATGCCTGTAGGATCGTGAGCGCAAGCGGTGAAGAGCACAATGCAACGGTCCGGCATTTTCTGTAAAGTTCCAATCTTTATTGTCGTTAACCCAACAAAGGTATTAATATTGTTAATATGCATTTGCTGTTATGGTATACATACATATAATATATATACAGTAGACGCTCGCTTATGTGAATACCCGGTAATGGAAACATCGCGGTCATGTGAACAGAAAATTCTTACTATAGGATGAAATGGAACACCCGGTAATATGAAAAGCATGTACAACGTACAATTCGATAATGTAAACAGTTTAGGGTATCGGTTATTTCCCAATTTATCTGCGCGTTTGAATCGGTCGAAAGAACGTTTACGTAAACATTTTTGCCGCTGGCACCGGTTGTTCTCCAGTAGGTAGGGGATTCTCGTAAACACTAGTTCTCTTATCTCTTGTAAAATAAAGTACAGTGCAGTTAGAATCACGCCACGATTGACATGGCATCCACGTCCAATAAAAGAACATTTTTAAAATTTAGTGACAAAGTGAAAATCATCGACGAAATTAAAAAAGGTACGGGAGGAACACAATTGGCGAAAAAATATGGAGTATCTAAAGCCACAATCTGTAAAATTAAGAAACTCAAGTCACAAATTTTACAACGTATGTCTGATACAGGCCCGGGAAATAGAAAAACTTTAAAAAATGCTCAAGCACCTAGAATGGAAAATCATCTGTATAAATGGTTTTTAAAACAAAGGGATAATCATGTTCCAATTAGCGGTGAATTAATTAAAGAGAGGGCTAAATTATTAAATGAAAAACCAAAAGAGACCGAAAATTTTGTAGCTAGTGATGGCTGGCTAACAAGATTTAAAAGGAGGTATGGAATTCGACTGCTGTCGATATCCGGTGAAAAATTATCGGCACCATCACAACTAGTGCAACCGTTTAAGGAAAAGTTAATGAACAAAATCAAAGAGCTACATTTAAATCAGGAGCAAATATACAACGCCGACGAGACGAGCCTTTATTGGAAATTATTACCTGCAAAAACTTATGTTGCATCACATGAAAAATCTGCTCCGGGTAGGAAGCCGGAAAAACAACGCATAACTTTCCTAGCATGCACTAATGCTAGTGGTACACACAAAATAAGGCCACTAGTAATAGGGAAAGCAAAAAATCCACGTTCATTTAAAAATTTTCAGAACCCCGTTGATTATAATTGTTCAAAATCCGCTTGGATGACCCAAGGCATATTTCTGGAATGGTTCCATAAGCACTTTGTCCCTCAGGTATGGCAATAAAACTGTAATAAGTAATAACTAATGTAATTTAATGATACATATCCAATTTGTAGGTGAAAGATTTCTTGAAAAAGCAAAATCTTCCAATAAAGGCGGTGTTAATCTTGGATAACGCACCAAGTCATCCTCCAGAGGAACAATTAAGAAGCAATGAAGGTTCAATTTTTGTTATGTTCATGCCGCCCAACGTAACTCCACTGATCCAACAGATGGATCAAAATATAATAAAAATTACTAAACTGTATTATCGAAAATTTCTACTGTCGTATGTGTTATCAAAAAATCCTAAAGACATTTCTGAATCCTTAAAACAAGTAACTTTACGTGAAGCGATTTTAAATTTACATATGGCGTGGGATGCTCTTAACCAGCAAACAATCAAAAATTGTTGGAAAAATTTGTTCTCCTCTAGTGACGACTCTGACGATGAAAACAATGTACCGCTAAGTATCATTAGGGAACAGTTACTATCTGATACTGAAGTTATTAACGGTGCATCATCGGACGTTGTCAATTTATTAAAAGTAATTAATCCCGATATTGTTTGTACCATAACCGATGTTAATTTATGGAATGACGATAAAGAGATGGATGAGATACATGAAGAGGAAGATAGGGTGAGTGATGATGACCCTCCGATTGAAGTAAAAAATACAGTGAGCGACGCGCAAGCTGTAGGAATTTTTAATCAAGCGTTGGATTGGGCTGAAGATAAAGACATATTATATTCCGATATTTTAGTACTCCGTAAACTACGGGCAAAGGCATTAGAAAATGCTGCCAAGCGTAAATTTACTCAAACCAAAATAGGAAATTATTTCTCATAATGTAAAATGTACTTTTTATTTCATATTATGTATTGTGTTATTTTTATTATTTATCTTTTAATAAACATACATATGCATATATGTACATTGCAATTTCTTTATAAATAAATCAAGTTCGCTAATGTAAACTTTCAATTATGTGAACTGGTGCTTGACTGATATCGTTCACATGAGCGAGCGTCTACTGTATATATATATATATATATATATATATATATACAGGGTGTAACAAAATGACGGCCAAACCCGGACCTTAAACTTTTGGCATTTTTCAGGGTATGTTCGTGGGGGTCAAATGTACCTATAAAAAAATCGGCGACAAAACCATATTCCAGAATAGAACTTAATTTAATTCGACTGGACTATTAGTCCGGCTAATGTATGCGATGATGAACAAATGTTATCATTTCTTTTTTCCAAATACTTTCTCTATCACACAGTGACCTGTAAATCTGCACAACTTATAGGTCGAGCGGTCAGGACTCGGTCTGCGTACTGTAGGTACCTATGTATAGTTTTACTAATTCATATATCAATATATACTACATATACATATACCACCGCGAAAATTTGCTTTTAATAATTGTTGGATTTGCATTGCATGTCCTTGTTGACATAACAATGTATGACTGCTAATGAGAGGTAAAATTGCAAGGAAGGATCATTAACATGTATTTTTACGTATCTACTTTTAGAATTTTTTGAAAAGTGTCCCTTATTAGAAGTGGCCGCTATTAAAAGGTGTCCGTAAAGAGAGAGCTGTAATTAAGAATGTCAACATTATTTATATTTACTTTAACGTCCTCTATCAAACTGTTAAAGTCCAAGTCTTTCGTCGTCGGATCATAATACTTGTACGTTCCCACCTCCAATCCGGCCTTCCTAATCATCTTCTCGTGGTATTTGCCGGAGGGATTCGGTATGAATATGATCTTTTTGCCGTTGTAGAATTTCTTGATGAGAGCCATGCCTACCCTCAGCCCACCAGAGCAACCCGGTGTCTGCACGGAAACGGCCAACCCATTCGTATTGTATTCGTTCTCGTCCCCCAGAACGAACTTGACGGAAATTTTGCAAAACTTCGCGTCTCCCAGGATGGGCAAGTACTCCTTGTTCAAGCCCATCGAATATATTAATTTCTCGGCTTTCGTTACGCTCGACAAGGGATAGAAATTTCCGCTGTCGTCTTGATAACTGTCCGAGGTCAGGTTCACCTTCTTCTTGGCTTTGGAATTTAAGAACTCGGTCTTGAGCAATAAGTATTCATCTGGGCTGGCTAGTTTAACGTTAGCCCAGATACTCCTGGAATAAAATCAGCGTGAAAGCAACTAGCCATATAGGTATAGAGTGTACTGCTTTTTTTAACGCAGAACATAGGGATTTGCGTGCTGAAAGATTTACCCCATGTTAACTTTCTTGCGGTATAAATAATAAAAATAAATGTAATTTTACACAATATGGGATAATTTATTGAATTAATGAACATAAAAATAATTTAAAGAAATTGAAATTGCTCAAAATGTTTGCCTTCGGCAGTTGCACTATATCCTAACCGATTGTAGAAATTTCTATTGCAAGCGTCTGTAATTCTTCCTCTCAGCTCTGCCAAGTTTTCAGATTTCGCTCGGACATTGTCGTACTCTTTACTTGATACATAATCCCACAAAAAAGAGAGTGGGGTCAGGTCTGAGCTTCTGGCGGGCCATTACGCCCAATCCAACTGTTGGGGAAACTTTGATTCAAAAATTCGATGATTGTGACAGCACTCTCTATGAGTTTGATCTTGCTGGAATATTATTTTCCCATTTGCTCGAAACTCGTCCAGGCGAGAGCCTACTTTTATCTGAAGCAGATCTAAATATTTCTGTTGATTTAAATGCTCGTCGATAAAAAATGTCCCCAACATGTTATTCCCCACTATTCCCACACAAACATTAACTTTCTGAGGCCACTGCGTATTAGCCTCTCGAATCTTGTAAGGATTTTGTCGTGCCCAAATTCTTTTATTTTGCTTGTGTATCGTCCCATCCAGAGCATTTGTACACGTCAGAAAACACGATTCTTGTCTGTACTTTCCGGCCTTAGCGCTTTATGGCAACTGTTTCTTGAAATTTGAATATGGTTGGCATGCATAATCAAGCTTGTGAAGCCTTCATTTTCAACCATCAAATAAGTGTTCGTTTTGATTTCTTCTGTAACGGCCGATGGACTTCTAATACGGTTCTTGTGGTCACAATTTACGCAGTCTGTGCTCTGGAAATCATTGTAAATTCAAGACACTGTCAAAATACTTAAAACTGGCCTTAGCGCTTTATGGCAACTGTTTCTTGAAATTTGGAACTGGTCAGCAACCATATTTAAGCTTGTGAAGCCTTCGTTTTCTACCATCAAATAAATGTCCGTTTTGATTTCTTCTGTAACGGCCAATGGACTTCTAATACGTTTCTTGTGGTCACAATTTACGCGGTCTGTGCTCTGGAAATCATTGTAAATTCAAGAGACTTTCAAAATACTTAAAACTGGCCTTAGCGCTTTATGGCAGGTGTTTCTTGAAATTTGGAACTGGTCGGCAAGCATATTTAAGCTTGTGAAGCCGCCGTTTTCAACCATCAAATAAATGTTCGTTTTGGTTTCTTCTGTAACGGCCGATGAACTTCTAATACGTTTCTTGTGGTCACAATTACCCAGTCTGTGCTCTGGAAATCATTGTAAATTCAAGACACTGTCAAAATACTTAAAACTGGCCGAACAGGATATGCTGCAGTAGAGTTGCTAAGAATCTCTCTGTAGGACATTCCTTGGATACATGCCGTAACAATTTCCACTCGTTCTACAACTGCGCAAACAGCCATTTTCTTCGAAAATTTACTTGTTACTTCGCTTGTCATCTAGCATGAAATGCTTAAGCTACCTTCATTTCGTCACTGTATTTTGTGCGAATTAATTTCAACTGAAAACGAAGAAATAAGTAAAAAGAACATCTTCATGTCATTAAAGCAATGTACAATTGATAGAAAAAAAAATTGATTTATTAAATGAAATACTGATTTCTTTCAAATTGGACCCGACACAAAAATTAGCATGGGGATGAATTTTAAGCACGCAAAACTCTATGTTCCGCGTTAAAAAAATGCTTGGTACTATGTGAGGAATCGCCCAGTAGAAGTAGAACTTAAATAAATAAAAATAGTAGCAGGAAAACAATGAAAATTCGTTTTTCCTACCTTTATTTTGGTTCTTCGAGTGTAACAGTTTATTACAGGTAATTACTTCATTTAAATGCCAAGAATTCGTAAACAAACAAATTATTGCCAGCCAAGCGATTTAGAAAGTTGTTGTATCATTGGACTACATGAGTAGTTGTATCATTGGACTACATTTTGTGACATTTCTTCTTTTTTTTAGTGTTTCACTTCTATAATTGTGATGTTAGAAAAAACTTACATATGTCTACTGGCTATTCGATTACCACTTAGTATTCTTCTGCAAGCTGCATGCAATCCCCAATGCATCTTCTCTCGACAACTTCGTGAAACACGGCAGTCCGAAATTTACCATATTAACATTAAGAATTTCGACTGGGCACTTTGACCGTATAAATTGTCACCATGACGTCAGACTGTCACTACTTACAACTAATGATGTTAGGTGTCAAAAAAAACGTGAAAGCCAACTCCGTTGCAACCGCATAAAAGAGCCATCTATGTTATTATCAGAGACTTGAAAAGATAGACTGATATCCGGGTATCTTAATCCCAGAATTTATCCAGATAACATTACTCATCTCATGTACTATCCTTGTCTTGTCATACAAGACACTTACTAATTATAATTAATTTTTTATTTACAACCATACATGGTATGTTGACTTTTGAAAAGTTTGGAAGTGTCACTTTTTTGACTTTTACTTCCCGCCCTCATTTCCCAACCTCAATTTCAATCAAAGTTTGTTTACTTTTAATTTTTTATAATATTAAAAAGCCTTTCAAACACATTCTAATTAACAAGATGAACAAAAACTTATTTATTAATGTTATTTATTAATATTAATTGTTACATTAGAATTATAGGAAACTTGAATCCGTATAGATAAGCCGCCTTGCTGATGCTGATCTGATGAATGATGATTAATTTTCCTTCTCCATTCGAGCTAATATATCTGGATTGCTACTGGAGGACTGGTTTCCTCAGTTCCGGTTAAGTCCTGACCTTGAAGTCTTTATATTGCTCAACATTTCTCATATATAATCTTTTCACCGAAAAATCTGACGTTTATTTATTTGACGTTTATTTATTTGACGTTTACGCTATAACAAACATCACAAAACTGTCAACTCGATATGTCAAAACTTTTACCGGAATTCTTATCACAAATAATTATTAATCGTATGGTTGTAAATAAAATGGTATACAAACATCGGTGAAAAGTTTCATTACTGTCTCGAGTTAAAGTCCGACGTTTCGCGTCTCGGCTAACTACTTAGTCTCTCGTCAGTAATGAAACACCTTCCACCTCTTTATGTAATATATAATAGGTACTATCAACACTATTACTTATTACTGTCACAGATTACTGTTGTGGTTGAATAGTTTTAGCAGCCGACACGGCCAAGTACGAACGTACGAACTAAAGACGATGATTCAGTGCCACCACAAATTCCTCCAACCGGTACAATTTCAGAACAATAAAATTAAACTAATTAATATCTTAGGGTATATAGAGTTACTTGAGTTACTATAAACCGTCTCAACCTTAGTATTCACTAGTGTCTTATGGAGAGAGACAACATAGTTGTCAGTTCGACAATGACAGGTTGGGTTGGTAACTCATAATTGTTGTGTATGTGTATACAAGTTGGCAACACTGACCACTTATATATATGTGAGCAACGACACAAAAATAACAAGCTTCTACACACAGTTACGTTGACATGGTGTCATTATTCATTTCGTTATTTTTCTTATGGCAATGTATTGTATTTTTAAAGAGTTCAATAAAGTAAAGTGTTGAATAAGTAAATTGAGTGTTTAAATACATAACACTGGCGACGAGGACGAAAAACATTAAGGAAAACAACAAGGCGTTGATTAACACAAGGTGTGTAAATAAGAAAAAATGGCGTTACTTGGGAATATTCCGGGATTCAATCCAGTAGACGATTTTATTATTTACAAAGAAAAATTAGAACAATTTTTTATTGCTAATGGTATAGAAAAAGAAAAGAAAGTAGCAGTGCTTATTACAACTTTATCTTCGTCAGTATATACGACACTTCGTGATTTATGTGATCCAGATACACCTAACAAAAAAACTTACGAAGAATTATGTGAAATATTAAGTAAGCAGTTTACAAGGCGAATATCCACTTTTAATGAAAGAATTACATTTTACGAGGCACAACAAAAACCAAATGAAGGTATAAATTTTTGGTACGCAAGAATTAAGAAATTAGCAGTAAATTGTAAATTTGGTAACAGTCTAGAATTCATTCTAAAAGACAAATTTGTTACGGGCATGTGCAAAGGAAAGATACTTGATAGGATGTGTGAAGAAGATCCCAGTTCAAAAAGTCTTCAAGATATCGTAGATATGGCAGTCAAAAAGGAAGCATCCCTTAAGCTGAGTACTGATTTGAGGCCAGAAGTTTTTCAAATGGAGAAAGGTCATAGTAAATTGAAAACAAAGCTAAACAAACCAAAGCAAGGTGAATCTTATTTAAAGTTCGGGAAGAAGAAAGAAGAGACAAATGGGGAGAAATCGGAAAAGGATTCCAGGCTCAAATGCTTTGCATGTGGTAAACCTAATCATAATTTTAGTAAGTGTAATTATAAGACTTATAAATGTAAGATTTGTAATAAAGTAGGGCATATTGCTGCAGCATGCAATGAAAAGAAACAAAATTTTTTAGAAGTAACAAATTCAGATTCATCAAATTCTTCTGTAGATTTAGACGATAAATGCTTTTTCAATATTAATAATAGCACCATTATTACACACAATTTTAAAATTAAAGTTTTTATTAAGGATATTCCATTTGTAATGGATATTGATACTGGTTCAGCAGTATCTGCTCTTAATTATAATACATATGTAGACAACTTTAATAATATTAAATTAAAAGAGTGCAAGACGACGCTAAAAACATATAGTGGCACTAACATTTATCCAGCAGGCATATTGCATGTTCCATTAAAAATTAATGACATTGTTAAGCAAGTAGACCTTATAATAATTAAAGGAAATGGTCCTCCTCTTTTAGGACGGGATTTGTTAAGCATATTTAATTTAAGTGTTTCACCAAACAAAAATTTATTATTAACAATGGAAAAAAAGGAAGATTTAGGTATTGTTAACAATATAAATGACATAATAAGTCAATATGGAGAACTTTTTAAAGATGAAATAGGGCATTTTAGGTATGAAAAAATTAAGCTAAATTTAATTGAAAAGGTTAACCCAAAATTTTGTAAACCCAGGAATTTACCATTTGCCTATAAAGACAAAGTAGAAAAAGAGTTATGTCGTTTGCAAAAAGCCGGCATAATTACACCTATTTCGACTTCAGATTGGGGTACTCCATTAGTACCAGTTTTAAAAAAAGATGGCTCATTAAGATTATGTGCTGACTATAAAATTACCGTAAATCCTTATTTGAAAGACGTTAAATATCCTCTTCCACGAATAGAAGAACTATTTACAACGCTTCAGGGCGGGGAAAAATTTTCTAAATTAGATTTAAGTCATGCTTATAACCAATTAGAACTAGAAGACACTACAAAAGACCTACTAGCGTGGAGCACACACAAAGGAATTTATAGAATGGAGCGTTTACCATTTGGAACTAAACCCGCTTGCGCTATTTTTCAAAATGTCATGGAAAAAATTTTACAAGGAATTAGGGGGGTTGTATTTTTTCTAGATGATATAGTTGTTACAGGCATAAATGATAGAGAACACTTGGAAAATTTAAAAACTGTTTTTCAAAAGTTATTTGATGCAGGACTCAAATTAAAGCGAGAAAAATGTATTTTCTTTCAAAATGAAATTAAATATTTAGGACACATTATTAATAAAGACGGATTAAAAAAAAATATGTCAAAAGTAAAAGCTATCTTAGACTGTCCGGTACCCGAAAATGTAACTCAGGTTAAGTCATTTGTTGGGATGGTAAATTATTATGCAAGATTTGTACCAGATATATCCACATTGTTAAAACCGTTGTATAAATTGCTTTCAAAAGATGTTAAATTTAATTGGGACGAGGAATGTAATCAATCATTTTTAAAAATTAAAGAAGAGATGATTTCAGAGAAAATATTAGTGCATTTCAATCCTGACTTACCTATTGTATTAACCTGCGATGCAAGTTCATATGGAGTGGCTGGAGTGCTATCGCATGTTTTTCCAGATGGAAGTAAAAGACCTATTAGCTATGTTTCCAGGACTTTAAATTCAGTAGAACTAAAATACTCAATGATTGATAAGGAAGCTCTAGCAATATTTTTCTCAGTAAAAAAATTTTATCAATACTTGTGTGGTCATACATTCGTAATTGAAACCGATCATAAACCATTAATTTATATTTTCGGTGATAAAAAAGGAGTTCCCGCAATGGCGGCAAGTCGTTTGCAGAGATGGGCTGTTTTTCTAAATAGTTTTGATTTTAAAATAGCATATATTAAAGGGACGACAAATGTCAGTGCCGATTTTTTATCACGTTTGCCTTTAAAAAATGAGCATAAAGTCAAAAAAGAATATTCTTATCTAAATTTTGTTACAGATAATTCAGAAATGCTCATTATTGCAGAACATATCAGAGACGAGATTCAAAAAGACACCATATTAGTAAATATATTTAAATATATTAGAGACGGTTGGCCGCATTATTTGTCAAAAGAAAGAAATTTTCTAAAACCATATTTTATAAGGAAATTAGATTTAACAATTGAAAACGAAATAATCATGTTAGGACACCGAGTAGTTATACCTAAGAAATTTCAGAATCAACTTTTGAAAGAATTACACTCAGCTCATGCTGGTATAGTTAAAATGAAAAGTAAGGCCAGATCTTATTTTTGGTGGCCGTCTATTGATGCCGACATTGAATTATTAGCGAAAAGTTGCGATGCATGCAATAGAGTCAGACCAGAATCACCAAAAGCGGCTGTTATATCTTATAATTCAGCTAGGCACGTTTTCGACCGAGTTCATGTAGATTTTTTTGGCCCGGTGCAAAATAAAATGTTCTTAGTTCTCATAGACGCTTTCAGTCGCTGGCCAGAAGTTGTAGAGATGCCATCTACAACTACAAAGTCTACTATCGATACTTTACGGCTAATGTTTGCGCGTTTCGGTATTCCAAACCAATTAGTCACGGATAATGGTCCGCAATTTATTTCAAATGATTTTAACACCTTTTGTCTTCGGAATGGAATCAGACATACTTTAACAGCACCATATCATCCAGCTAGCAATGGGGCCGCTGAAAATGTAGTTAAATCAGTAAAAATGGGGTTAGCAAAAGCTTTTAATGACCATGAAAACAATGATGCATCAATCTCTTGCATTTTAGCAAGATATTTGTTAGATTATCGTACAAGCACACATTGTACCATAAATAATACACCTTCCTATTTGATGTTTAGCAGACCAATAAGAATTAGATTTAACAAACTAAAACCAGACAACATAAACACTAAAATTGAAACAAAAATTATTAAGCAGGGTAGGATAGACACATTTAAGATAGGGGAAGAGGTATATGTGAGAGATTTTAGATTATTAAATAAAAAAAGTTTCGTTAAGGCTAAAATTGTAAAAATATTAGGTTTAAGAGTGTACTTGTGTAAAGTAAATGGTACAAACTTAATTTGGAAAAGACATTTAAATCAAATAAATAAAACTCCTCAGATGAATACTGAAAATATTATAAATTCAAATTGTTCAAACCTTGTTAATAAAAATAGACATTATACTTGTGTAAACATTGATAAACAGGATTGTGAACCAGGAACAACCAATGCGGTTGAGAGGGTGATTTCACCTTGTTCTCTAGATTCCACAGCTGTTGGTTGTTCTAGGCCGAAAAGGAATATTAAGATACCAGATAGATTAAACCTATAATTTATATGTTGAGTATAAATTAATCTTGTCGGTGGAGGAGTGTTGTGTATGTGTATACAAGTTGGCAACACTGACCACTTATATATATGTGAGCAACGACACAAAAATAACAAGCTTCTACACACAGTTACGTTGACATGGTGTCATTATTCATTTCGTTATTTTTCTTATGGCAATGTATTGTATTTTTAAAGAGTTCAATAAAGTAAAGTGTTGAATAAGTAAATTGAGTGTTTAAATACATAACAATAATGACACGACATTTTAAATACTTGTTGGTTAGGATATTATTCTATTATAATCTACGAGTAAAGAATAGAACAGGAGAGATAATAACGTGGTGGGGGAATAGGTATTTTTTAGACGGAAGTTACCACTTTAAGGGAGGTCAGTTATGTCCTGTTATGTCAAAAATGACGTTTTAGTGTTTTTATAATGGTGAATTGTGTGGTTTGTGGTCGTTCTAAAACGGCAAGAGCGAAGAATATCACTTTTTTCTCTTCATCGGAAAGTTATTTCTTTGGCATTCAACATAAGCAATAATAATTTAATAAAAGTTATTTTAAATAACTTTTCATATACCTACCTGACATGTTTGATTAAATTATTTTTGACATCGCTCTAGTGTATGTCTGTTTTTTTTAAACGTTGTCATTATTTTCCATTTGTCAGATACTTGTCAAAATGATAAATATTGGTATAATAATACAGACATTAAATAATAAATGCAACAGAGTTTATTAGACTAAAAATACATAAATAAGATCTTAGTACTTGATCATTTCGCATTTTAATTGAATAATTTTATTTAAGCCGTTGGGCAAAGGCTTAAATTTCTGAAATAGCCTTGTGGAAGATCATTCTAAGCTGTATGTAAAGCGACCAAAAGTTCCTCCCTGTTTTAAAAATGTAAACGTTGGTTTTGGATACTTTTGAGCAACTTTCCCCACATGTTTTCTATAGAGTTCAAATGAGGACTTAAACTCGGCCAGTCAAGCACATTTATATTGTGGTTTTGGAACCATTCCGTTACCTTATGAGCAGTGTGGACTTAATAATTGTCCTGGTGAAATATAAAATCGCCGTCTGGAAATATTTGCATCACTGAGGGCAACATCACATCTTCCAAAACCCTAATATAAACGTCACTTATGAAACATTCTTATAAATGCAAGGAATGCAGGAATTTTTGCAGAAATCCATGGCCACATATTTACCGAAAATCGGCGCTGGTTTCAACTTTTTGTATATTTTGCATCATACCACCGACTTCTTAATCTATATATTCTAATTTGGCCTAAGGGGTATGACTATAAGGTATTTTCATCACTAAAAATTACGTTTTCCCAAAAGTTATTGTCATACGCAAAGTACTGTAATGCAACTCCAAATCTGGCTTCTTTGTGTCTAGCTTTAAGTTTGATCTTTCTAGCGTCATTTTTTAATTCGCTTCCCGAATACGACGTCGTGCGGTGAAAACGGATGCGGGGTAGTTGGGATGGATGTTGCTGTTTTTAATATTTTGGATCAATATCGTCCATCGCAGTTGATGCTCGAAGTCGTCCAGAACCCACTTGTCTATCCAGAAATCCTCTCTCTCTCTCTCTCTCTCCCTCTCTCTCTCTCTCTCCCCCCCCTCTCTCTCTCTCTCTCTCTCTCTGCACCGCCAAATAATTAAATTTACAGAACTCTTTGCCATCCCTATTAACTGACCTGCTACAGCTTCAGAAAATTCTGTTTCTACTAAAGAAATAGCTCTAACTTTATTAAAGTAAAAAATTAGTGCCATGTTTAGAAATTTTCTTGTCAAGTCAAAATAAAATGTATATTTGACACCTGAAATTTCTAGTTTGTTAAAACATGACAGAATTTTGTATGGCAATGACGACCAGAATTTATTGCTCGCGACTGTATTTTAAATGATTATCGAGAACCCTATACAAAATATTTATGCACGCCTATGCATTGCGGCGGCCATATTGAGTTACCACTTTGGACAAATATTATTTTTAAGGAGACTCTCTCCTGTTCTATTCTTTACTCGTAGATTATAATATTAATTTGACACTTGACAGGAAGGTTATGTTGTGATACAACACACCGATAATACCAACCATACACATAATAAATCGAACTGACAACATTGCCTTGAAATAAAAAAAAGACAGTTTATTACAAATTGCTTACTGTAGTAAAAGAGGTAGGTATATATCCCATAAGAGACTCTACTGAATACTAAGGTTGAAACGATCTATAGCATTAAATTTTGGTGGTCAGTGTCATTTTTTGGCACGATCGAAAATGTTCTATTGTAAGTAGGTCTGGTAGATTATAACCTTACAATCAATGACGTCAAATACCTGCCTGACTTTGTCAATAATGTCATTCTTTTAAATGTACAGCAGGTCAAGAAATTGAAAATAAAATATAGGTAACATGCTTATTTAAAGTTTAAAATACAACAAAAATGGCACGAGCAATTAAAAAAAAAACTATAAAGGAACTTAATAGCTCGTCATTTCTCCATTACTTTCAATTATTTTGTTTAAACGATTATGCATGGACAAACACAAATTTCTAAAATGATCGTGAGGAAGATTATTCCAGGCGTCATGTATTGCGGCCAAAAATTCCTCCTGATTTTGATATTCCACACGCCTGCTTCCTATGAGTTTCGTCAATCTTTCCCACATATTCTCTATTGGGTTTATATCGGGGCTTAAAGTCGGCCAGTCAAGCATATTTACTTCATGATCTTGAAACCATTCTTTTAATTCAGGCGATTTGTGAATTGAACAGTTATCTTACTGGAATGTAAAGTTGTTTTCTGGAAACACTTGTGGCACTGAAGATAACGTCACGCTTTTTAAAATCTGTATATAGACTGGACTGGTAAGGCGTTCTTCCACGTGGAGTAATATTCCAGGACTATTTACTCAGAACTTACGATTATTTTCAATTCTATTAACTAACGTATTTAACGTTATATCTTTGGTTCCTTGGGCTATAAACCCTCAATCGTCCAGATTTAGACGAATTGAACGTTTTTCATCGCTAAAAATGACATGTTCCCAAAAAATGTCATCTTTAACAATGGGCTCTAGAGCAAAACCCATTCTAATTTCTTTGTGCCTGGCAGTAAGATTGACTTTTCCAGCTGCTGAGTAGCACTTTAAATTTATTTCCCGAACGCGACGATGAGCTGTATATACAGATGCCGGAAAAACTAAAATTTACTGCGTCTACGACAGTTGTAAAGGGACTATTTTCAATAACGTCTAAAAGGTTATTATCATCATTTTCACGTGTTGAAGCACGTGGACGTCTAGAACCAGAACCTTTGCAGAGATCCTCTTTCCCTCCAACATCCTACTATAGAATTTACTGTACTTACTTCTTGAAATCCCCAATTGTACTGTTACCAAAGCCTCAAATAGTCCAGTTTCAATTAAAGAAAGTATTTTTCTTTACTAAAATAAGAAATTGGTGCCATTATTATGACAACTATATTTAATTTTGACAATTACTGTGAAAAGTAATTTTCAATAAGATGACATTTTTAATTCGTGACAGATGAGAAAAAGTTTTTAATGACATTTGTTACACCTTTGTTTTTTTCCTTCCATACGTCCTTTTCTTTTAGTGAACTTATTTATATATTTTTTTAAATTATTGGTTCATTTAATTTTGGAGCGAGCTGTATATTATCTCCCTAATTCTGTTTAATTTTCTTACTCAGAAAAAAATGGGGTTGGATTCCTTTTGTCTTGGAATATTTTGGTTTAATTTTATGTCTTATTTTATTTGTTGGAACCCAATTTAATTCTATTTTCTCGCTAGTACGTCCATCTATGGGTGATCGGCTTAGTCCGTATTATTAGATGCCTATGTGATGCCGTCTGAAATAATTTCAGTTCAGTGTTATATTTTCTAATTGTGGGAGCTAATTTTTGCCTATCTTGTTTATTAATCACCCTTTACTTGTTTCTTTCCCTTCATCTTGCTAATTATTTTCCGTCTTACGATTAAGCTGTGTGTTTTATCGACCGAGTAGTGATTTTTGAGGGTTGACGATGCGTAGCGCAGGTCGATCTGATTGGTTGGATCGAGCGGGAAGAGGCTAAGACATTTTCCATTAAAGTCGCTGAGACACTTCCATTTTGTAAGTCTTCCTGAAAAGCAGTGATAGTTGTCCGAGTACCTTCTGCACTAGTTGTGATATATCTAAATGCCGTTTAAGTGGAATCTCGCTGATTAGAAGCGGATGTTCAGGCAGAAGGGCTATTAATTTCGTTTGTTTCTTTTTCGACATTGTCGGATGTTTCTATCGGATGATTAATTCACTGGTGAGTTTCAGTATTCATTTGTAGACGTTTATTAACGTATTTTGTCTCGTTTCCTTTTTAGCTTTTATTGTTCGATGGCACAATTTTCCTTGTACCGCATAACTGTGAGCGTCTGATTGACACGTGCTGTTTTTTTTTGTGTTTGAACCTACGTCGCCATTTTGACGAAATTGGTTAAACTGGATGGATATCTGGATTTTAAGAACAATTCCCGCATCCATACCGTGATTGAAGAATAAGCTGACCCTACCAACTGCTTCCAGAATTTCTACCCCCTAGAATTTCCATTCCAAGGGAACCATTACCTCACAGACAGGTTTTTTTTTGTGATTTTATATTATGATCCTCGGAAGAGTTGAATTTTTAACAGTACATTTAATTATCGTCTAGTGAGTATACGAAGTTTTAATTCTTAAACTTAAATTAAGCACATTGCTCAATTAATGTTTAATTGAGCTCGATAATTGCCAGACATCGGAAGGTTAAGCTATACCCAGACTTTTGTTAATTTATTTTGTGTTCTATTTCTAAGTTTAGAGCGTTGGTCTAATTTTGTTGTGATATTTGAAACTTGCAAATATTAAATTTTGTAGTTCATAGATAATTTAAGCACCTACCAGCCGATTGCAAGGGTGGTGTAACGATTTGATTAATTAATGTAATTTAAATTATTTTTTTGTGCCTTCAGTCGATTCTATTTATTTGTGATATATTTATAATCACTTTCGGCTTCTGATTTGTTGCGTTGCATTTGATAATTAATTTTTTATATGATATAGACCTACATTGTGTGAATTCTGTAGAGGTTTTATTGTGAAACAAATGTAAGACATGATCTTGTTCCCCCCATTTAATTCCTTTTGTAATTATACATTTTGATTGTTTCTGTGAAAAATTTAACCAAGTATTGCGTGTATACATATAATTTTTAGAGCACATTTGTAATTACGTGCCTTTAATTTAGATTTAGGTGCATTTCTAGCTCTTTTGGACTAATTCAATATCATTTTAGTTAGTTAAGTTTTCTTTTAAATTTCTTATTGGTTGGTATACCTATACAGGGAGATGCACCCCTACGTTTAAATATATTTACTATTTTTTTTGTAACACCGATTGGCAATTTATAACTCCTTTTCAACCTTTATTTTTTTTATTTATTTATTTTTTTTTTTTGTAAATTTAAAACCTCTGATCTTTCTGTGGGGTTTCTAATCATTAATTTTCTTGATCACTTTGCAAATAATAAACTTGTTATTGTTGTTTATCTCGTGTATGACTGAACTTATGACCTAGTGTACCCTAATTATTCTTGCTGCCGGAATGAGTAGCATTCTGGAGTGAGCGTCAACTGAACGGCAGCTGGCGCCTACAAGTCATCCATCTTCAGGATTCTGAATAGCCCATCCCTAAAGACCGGCGAGTTAGAGGCAAAGCCCCACTCCATATTTTACCATCGCACACTAGGGAAGTAAGGTAAGGCAGGTTAAAGACGACACACTTAAAACCCTCCGAAATTTCTAAAACTTTATTGAGAGAAGCTACAGGGTTGTAACTCCGACAAATGGGCTCATCCTTACTTGCCGTCCGGATGACATTATATTAGTTACCGTCAGCGCCATTGGTGCCTCCTTCTGCCAAAACAATTATGAGGTACGAGGGCAGGTAGCACATTGACAACCAAAATTTAATGCTAGTAACTGTAGCTTCAATTAGTAAAATACTACTACATAAAAGCCAATTACAAAGTTATTAAATATTACTTTTATTTAATACTTGGCTATTATGTTTAGTAGACACGCATTGTTGGCAAATTTGTACTATCTGAATAGACAAACGTCAAAAAGAAATTATGACAAATCTCAAAAGGTGTATGAATATTATAGTCGAGTCACGAGTCGTGTCGAAAACTGACACGGCCAAAGTACGAACTAAAGACGACGATTCAATACCACTACAAATTTCTATTGGCCAGAACCATTTCAAAACAATAAAATTAAACTAATTAATTAATATTTCAGAATATATACCTTCCCATAGTAAAATACTATTACCTGAAAACCAGTTACAAATTAAATATTATAAATAAAACTATTAAATGTTATTTTTTCTACACGTATATTTTATACCACGTATATTTTATAACATATTATGGCTATACTATTTAGGAGGCAAGCATTGTTGACAAATTTAAAATTCAAGATGATAATTGTAACAAACGTCAAAAGATAATTATGACAAATGTCAAAAGGTGTATGAATACTATTGTTTATGACAGTCCTGGAATGGCTTTTGTAGGTTTTTAGGTCTGGTTATTGAAATGTGGGTTCTTGTATTTATATCGTTTATTTTACATAACATATATAGCAGTCTATCAAGATATTAGCAATCGTAATAATGTGTGTAGTGTATATGTCTGAAGTGTAAGTATGTGTTGGTAAGTGTACTGTATGAAATGTGTCGGTAATGTAGTGTGTAGCATACATAACAGTCTCCCCCGAGGCTTTGACATTTTACAAATCCAGCCGCAGCGGAGGCCTCCTGTTACGGACTGATCGACGTAGGAATGGGAATGACTCTGTCGTTGCTGGAGGCTCATCTGTAGTTTCTTCTAACTGACTGGGTCCTTCTTGTGGGTCTTGTATAGCTTCCATTTCCGCCTGCAAATTGTCAGTAACTGCGTCGATATTTTCTTCCTTCACTGTGGTATTTGTAGCTGGAGCAGAATCAGTAGTAGACTCCTGATAATTTCTACTTAAACCAATATTTACCCTTGGTAAATTTCCTCCTTCGTATTCTGTCTTCCGTATTTGATCAATATGTCGTTTATGCACGTAACCGTCCACTTCTATTATATAGTGTAGGTCTCCGTACTTCTCTACTATTCTTCCAAATTTCCAATTGCAATTTGCATACATTCTAATTTGTACTAAGTCTCCTATTTCATATTTCCTGTATTTCGCTAGTAGAGCTAACTCTTCATTCTTCATTCTTCATCTCTGTCAAATTTCTCTTTACCAAGTCAATTCTTGTTCTGAATCGCCCTTTGAACATTAATTCCGCTGGAGAGGGTCCGGTAGAATTATTTGTGGTTTTTCTGTATTGCATTAAAAATCTTTGTAGTTTTAAGTCTATATCTCCTGATTCGGAACATATTGCTTTTATACTTCTTTTAAAAGTTTGAACGTACCGTTCAGCCTGTCCATTCGTTTGTGGTTTATAAGGTGCAATAAATTTTCTTTGTATGCCATTACTTTCAAAAAAAAGTCGCTCATTTCTCTAGATTTTAATGAAGCTGATTGTCACTGACAACAGTAACAGGTAAACCAAATCGTGAGAATGTTTCGCGCAGTTTAGCGATTGTCACCTTACTACTCATTGAAGAATTCGATAAATTTCCAAATACTTGGTGTAAGCATCAACAATGATTAAGAAGTAATTTTCATAGAATGGTCCAGCGTAATCGATGTGTAATCTTTGCCAAGGTTGATTTGGATATTCCCAAGGATGAATTTCTGTATAGGCATTTGGTTTATTTTTCTGCAAAGCACATGAATTCGCTAAATGTTCAATATATTTGTCGATATTCTTCCACCAAACATAGCTACGCGCTAGCGACTTCATTCGGACAATCCCAATGTGTGCAGTGTGCAATTCCAGTAATACTCTACCTTGTAGTACCTTAGGAATAACCACTCGTATACCATTAAATATACATCCATCCTCAAGAGTAAATTTTTCTATATCTTCACCATGTAATCCGGAACCACTCTGTAGGCTGTATACATCTTTTTGCAATCAGCATCGCGTAATGTTTCTCTCTTAATTTCGGTTCGTGTAACAGGTAGTGTCTCAATCTGATTTAAGTAGAAAACTGATTCATCACTACATTCAGAATTTGTTTCTTCATGTGACGCAAATCTTTGTTACGTTTAAAAAGCAGCGGCGAACATTAATTCACTTATCCCTGTATATCACGTGGTACATATTTTCAAATCAGTATTAATTCAGGTGATATTTTAAATTCTAAATTAGGTTGCGTTTTGAAATTTTCAACATTAAAATCTGCGTCGCATATAATAATAATATTAATAATAATAATTTGCCTTTATTGAGAAAGTAAACCATCACATTGATAAAAACTGGCGAAGTCTAGCTAAAGCTACTCATTCTCAACCAGAGTCCATCAACTAATACAAAATAAACATAAAATAATAATCAAAGTAATAGTCATCACAAACACAAAAAACAAAAAAAACACAGAAAAAAAAGAAACAACTCGCACATCAGTGCATGTGAAACTGTGCTACTGCAAAGACAAAAGGTAAAATCTAAGGGCACGACTGAACCCCGCGCAACTAGAGAGGCTTTTAATATCATCCGGTATACTATTATAAAGTGTAACGGCGGAATAACTGAACGATCTCTCAAAAAGAGATGTATGATGACGCGGAACAGTGAGCAAATGTTTGAAACGCGTTGTTGTATTCCGTATTTCTACACTTGTAGGTAGTAATTAATAACTCGAATTTAATTCAATAAACGTGTTTTATTTTTCACCTCTACCTACATGACATCACACATGACATTCGTCAGCGTCAGTATCTCAGTCATACCAACTTAAGATGCTACAGTCTCTCTTTTGAAATAATAAAAAAAACATTGCTTGTCAGAGACATTATTGAGAAAACATTCCAATACAAATACATATGTTAAATCTTTTAATAAAATCATACAAACTGTTTATGAACCTTATAAATCTATACAAAAGTTTTACTAAATTTATAAATCCAAACTTATACATAGTCATTGGTTTCTTCCTAACTCTTGTCGGTCTGGATAATAAACCATCATCTTCTTCATCATTGTTCTCTCCATTTCCTTTGTGTTCGTTTCCACTTTCCACTCCCATATCTGCTTGTTTCTCTTCAGACTGATTTTCATGATATTTTTTAACTTGAGTTATGTTTTTATTACTTATTACCCCTTCTGGTGATCGCACTTGCACCGCATTCCCGCACTTACTAATAACTTTGTATTCTTTGTCCTGAAATTCTGTAGATAACTTGTCAGTTTTTTCTTGCTTCACTAAAACACTATCTCCTGCATCTAATTCATGAAATCTTGCATTCCTTTTCTCATCAATATACAGTTTTCCTTTTTCCTTACTTAATTTATCTCTATCTCTCACATCCTCGTCCAATAAATTTGATTGTGAATTTAATTCTGGTAGTTTGTTCCTAATTTTCCGGTTAAATAATAATTCTGCCGGTGATATACCAGTTACTAAATGTGGTGTCGTTCGATAGATTAACAAGAATCTATGCAGTTCACGCCGCCAATCTTTATTTTCGGCTTGCGCAATCTTCAATCTTTTCAAAATTGTTCTATTCTGTCTTTCCACCTCTCCATTAGCCTGAGGCCAATATGGTGTGACTCGATGACTTAAAATATTATTTTCTTCAAGAAATGTCAAATACTCACCACTGATAAACTGTCTACCGTTATCAGAAAATATTATCCTCGGAATTCCATGTCTACAGAAAATTTCCTCAAGTTTTTCTACCATTATTTTAGCCGTTATGGTTTTTAAGATAACAATTTCAAAGTATCGGCTATAATAGTCAACAACAACCATCAAATAATGACCTGTTGGTAAAGGTCCCATAAAGTCCACCCCTAGCTGTTCCCATGGTCCTTCTGGTAAAGCAGTCCTCTTCACTGGTTCTGGTACATTTGGCATTTGCACCAGTTGACATCCGTGACATTGTTTACAATAATTTTCTACATCGTTATCCAATTTTGGCCACCAAACTTTCGTTCGTAGTAGTCTTTTCATAGCAGTCATACCCAAATGTCCTTCATGTGCAATTCCTAAAACCTGGTTCTTTAAGTTATCTGGAATTATTATTCTTTGTCCACGCAACGTTATGCGTCCTATAGTGCACAACTCTTCTTTAATTATGCTAAAATTCCTTAAATGTCTTGGAAATTCAGTTCCTTCTCTTAAATGTTTTCTTACTTCTGTTAACATTTTATCTTCTGCAGAGGCTTTTTCAATATCTTCTAGTTTCATCGCTTTTGGTGTTGATTGAATCGCTATCCATCTTACATAATCGTACTCATCAATATTCGTAGATGGTTCAATCCTTAATAATCTTGATAGTGCATCTGCAATATTTTCCTTACCTGGAATGTGCTCTATTTGATATCTAAATGGCTGCATTCGGAGAATCCACCTTTCTAAGCGTGCCGATGGTTTTGATTTCTGTGAAAATATAAATTTTAGTGGTTTGTGATCAGTAAACAGGTTAAATGTTTGTCCTATTAAATACATATGGAATCGTTCACAAGCCCATATTATTGCTAGAGCCTCTTTTTCTAACTGCGAATATCTCTTTTCTGTATCAGTCAAGCTTTTACTTGCAAAAGCGATTATACTGTATTTATTCCCTTTTTTTTTGACCAATACAGCACCCAATCCTACAGGACTAGCATCTATGTACAATCCTGTCTCTGCTTTACTATCAAATAAACCTAGTACTCTGGGTTTACTCAAAGCACTTTTCAATTTATTAAAAGCATCCCTTTGTTCTTGTTTCCATTGAAATTTTGTATTGTTCCTCAATAGTTTACGTAAAGGTTGATTTATTGTCGATAAATTAGGTATAAACCGCGCACAAAAATTCACTAAACCCAAGAAGCTGTGTACTTCTGCTGTATTTCTAGGTTCTCTAAAATTTTGAATTTCTGTCAAATTTCCTTCTGATGGTGATATAACATTACCAGAAATTTTGTGTCCTAGAAATTTTATCTCCTTCGTTTGAAATTCACATTTATCCCAATTTAAAGTAATATTTGCTTCTTCAAATCGTGATAACACCTTCTCTAAGCGTGCATTGTGCTCTGTTTCATTTCTCCCAGCTACCACAACATCATCAATAAAGTTAATCACTCCCTCACATCCAAGCAAGATTTGTTTAAGTACTCGTTGAAACATTTCTGGAGCACAACATATTCCAAAATTTAATCTTTTGTATCTATAAATACCTGAATGTGTGCTGAAAGTAGTTATTTCCCTCGATTCTGGTGATAATTGTTGATGGACAATCAAACTTATTTGAATTTGCCGGGTACTTGTATATATATGTAAAACTGCGTGAAAGTAGTTACACTAAGTAGTAGCTGTAAGCAAGTTGTTCGCTAATGACAAACGTTATTTTGTAATATCTTAAATAGAAAGTAAACTATAGTCGGGTCGTTTTCGCAACCGACACGGCAAAAGTACGAACTAAAAACGCTGATTCAATACCACTACAAATTCCAATCAACCGGAACAATTTTAGAACAATAAAATTCAACCAACTAATTAATATTTTAGGATAAATAGCTACGGCCTGTAAAATACTATTACATGAAAGTCAGTTAGAAATTAAATATTATAGATATAATTATTAAATATTACTTTTCTATATCAATATTTTATTTGATACATGGCTATTCTGAGCATTGTTGTCAGATTTTTATTTTCACGGAGCGTATGACACTTGACAACCGTAGCGTTTGACAAGCAGGTGACTAGTATTCAGTACAGCGTTTTTCGAACAATTACACATGAAACTTGGACTACCATCACTCATATTGAACAAGAAATAAAGACGTCGTGGGATAGGGAAATAGAAATTGATAAAACAGATATTAATCCAGTAATATTTTGTATTAATGATAGCGGTAGTAGCGACTGTGAAAGTTATTAAAGTCAAATATATTGATCTAAACCAAATTATATACGAGAAGGTAAGTTTTATTCAACAGAAATGCTTGGTTTTACTTGTAATTGCTTTATGTTATTTAGAATAATCACGTAACTGATAAAACGAATGTAGCTTATAAAGGATTGGAGACGGATTAAATTCAGTATCTATATCAAAAGTCAAAGACAGATTTTGGAACCTGTTAATAGGTATATTTGATCATAATGCTTCGGCAGAAGATTACGATAGTTAAAATAATTTGTACTTATATTGATCAGTTGAAGAAAGAACTCTGTCTAATCGAGGAAGTAGATGACTCTAACTAAATTAACAATTGTTTGAAGATCACATAAGTAATACTGTTTAGAAAATTTTCAAATTTAAGAAGGTATAACCATGTTGAATGTAATAGAGGAATGATGGATGATTGATTTCAGAATAAAATAATGATCGAGTTTATTAATGTGATAACAATATAAGCGTTTGCATAGGGGGATGCAGTTAAAACATATTTATGTTATATTATTTTTATAGTTTTTCTAAAATAACCTTTGTATATTTTCTGTAGGACCTTAATTTTGTAATTATTTATTGTTATTAATGGAATTAAGATTATATAATTTCAAAAATATGTGATAGTATTGTAATAATATTAATGTAGTAGGCATTATGAATTGGGATAGTAAAAATACTTGTTCATTATTGTATTATAATTTAAAGTTGCTTGGTAAGTTAAATTCTGATCAGTAGCAAAGATTCAGCTTACGAATACTCAACATTTGAAACACTTTAAAATACGTTTGAATTGTTTAATTCTGCACTAAATATAATCTTTAACAACAACAAATTTATACTAGTTTAAAGCTTAAGTAAATAATTATGATGTGTTTAGCTTAATCAAAAATGTTTGATTAGCATGCAAAAATTATGTTGTAATCAATGATATACCTACGAGAAATGTTTCAAACAAGTTGCTTTTAGTACAGCAGTGATAATGGTAATAATCATAGTGTACAGTAAGAATCTGGCAAACAAATGTTTTTATAATTAGTGTAATACTTTTCTTACCTTCTCGCTGTTGCATGTAAAAATACTTTAATTTTGATGCATTTAATGGAAAAGCAATATAGCACTATTAGTAAGGATACTGCTGTACAACTGTCTTTGCTACTAAATATCTTTATTGTCTGTAGTAAAACTAACTCGAACATAATTATTAAATACATTCCTGAATGTTTAAATGAATTTCAAAAGTTCAATTTTCTCTGAAAATCTAACCTTTTTTTTATATTTATATCTAATTACTAACAGCAGACAAGTTCATACAAATATAAAATAATCATTATATTCTTCTTTTCAATAGTACTTAAGCAAAATTATTATCAAATTAATAGTTACATATTAGAATTATTGTCGGTTGTGCTAAAACCACAAGTCTAATTGATCATTTAGGGTTATAGTGTCAAAATTAATATTACTTGACAGATCAAATTTTGCAACGTCTCAAATTTGACGCCATTTTAATTTTGGTGGCGCATGTCGGTTGCGAGAGCGATTCTAGTTATATATGTTTACTCCACTGGCTGGCTTTATTTCAATACAACTACTAACAGGTTATCGGCCCAAGACGTGCTTAGTGCTGTGGTTTGATTTCTTTTCATCCAAAGTTATTTTGTTTGAAACCTTTTTTTCAAACATAATTATATACACAAAATGGAGGACGATAGATACAAGATTCCTTTGTTCGATGGAAGCAATTTTAATAATTGGAAATTTAGAATGGAAGTTCTGTTAGAAGAACATGATTTATTGGATCACGTCAACAAGGATATTGGAGAGGAAGAAGAAAATAAGAAAAAGGATCGTAAGTGCAAATCAATGATCATTCAAAGAATAGCCGATAGTCATTTGGAGTATGTGAAGGATAGCAAAACTGCAAAGAACGTATGGGATACATTGGCAAAAACTTTTGAACGGAAAGGAATAATAGGTCAGTTGTTTTTACGACGCAAGCTGTTGGCCATGAAATTCAGTGATGGCGGAAATTTAGAGAAACACTTTCTGGAATTTGATAAAAGTATTCGGGAATTACGAAATTGTGGAGCAACTTTAGATGAGGCAGATATAATATGTCATTTGTTACTGACTCTACCAAAAAGTTTTGATACAATAGTAACAGCTATTGATACTATGGCAGATGATAAAATAACACTTAATTTTGTAAAAGGAAAATTACTTGATCATCAGCTGAAAAGGAAGACAAATGACAGAATAAATGAAAAAGTAACAAGTACTGCTTTCACAGGTCACACAAAGTTTAAATATAAATGTCACTTATGTGGAAAAATGGGACATAAACGTGCTGATTGCTACATTACAAAAAGAAAAACTGAACACTCAAACAATTACAAAATAAATTCTTTTAATAACAACAGGAATGCAAATCTCACAGTTGAGGAAGATATTGCTTTTATGGTTGGTAATAAACACGCAAACTGTGGCATAAAATGGTTCCTAGATTCAGGTGCCACCGATCATATGGTAAATGATGCAAGTTTTTTTAAAGTTTTAAAAGAATTAGAAGAACCACGAAAGATTGCAGTAGCTAAACAAGGACAGACGTTGGAAGCTCACAGTATTGGTGACATAGATATTTTATCTGAAGTAAATGGTAAACATATAAAAATACCTATTCGAAATGTGTTATATGTTCCAGATTTGCTGTATAACCTATTTTCAATTCATAGAATTGAAGAAAAGGGAATGAAAATAGTATTTTATGACAAGGAAGTTAAAATTTATAATAAAGACAGCCTACTTGCTAAAGGAAATAGAAGTGGAAAATTATATGAGCTAATATTTCAGTTAGATAGACCGACTGAGGAACTGGCAAATATTGTACTTGAGGATCGTATACAATTATGGCATAAAAGGCTTGGCCATCTGGGGAAAGAAAGTTTAAAAAAATTAGTTTCGAATGACATGATCGAAGGAATAGACATAGCGACAAAAGATGTGCAAAACAATTTTGAAAAATATTGTGAAACTTGTATTCAAGGAAAGCAGACTAAGTTAGCATTTGAAAATCGTAAAGTTAAAAATACAAGACGTCCTTTGGAACTAATACATAGTGATGTATGTGGACCAATAACCCCCATAACGTGGAATGGTAAAAGATACTTCTTAACTTTAATAGATGATTACACTCATTTTGGTATGGTATATTTAATAGAACAAAAGAGTGAAGTATTAAAATGTTTTCAGGAATATGAAGCTTTAGTGACAGCTAAGTTTTCTACGAAAATATCAAGATTAAATTGCGACAATTGAGGGGAATATATATCAGGAAAATTTTCAGATTTTTGTAAATCTAAAGGTATTATGGTTGAGTATACAGTTCCATTTACTCCGCAGCAAAATGGTGTTGCTGAAAGGTATAATCGTACACTTATGGAAAAGGCTAGATGTATGATTATAAATGCGAGTCTAGACAAACGTTTCTGGGGTGAGGCGGTACAGACAGCAGTATACTTATGTAATCGAAGTCCATGTAAAACAATTATGCCTAAAACTCCTGCAGAATTATGGCTAAATAAGAAGGTAAATTTAACGAATTTAAGAGTGTTTGGATACAAGAGTTATGCACATATACCTGAAGTATTGCGGTCAAAACTGGATTCAAAGACAAGAAAATGTATAATGATTGGATATGCCAATCATGGATATAGATTATGGGACACTGAACAAGAAAGAATAATAATTGCGAAAGATGCTTTTTCAATGAGGATAGTAATTTAAAGGAACAAATATCATTTTATGACCAAGTTAATAATGAAAGTGATAAGGAACTTGAGGAAGAAATAGTTAATGAGACAAATAATTTTGAAGATTCAGAAGAAGCAACAGAAAACAAACGTGATCGCAAACCACCAATATGGCATTCAGACTACGAATTTCTTAGTTTTGTTTTAAATACGTCAATGTTAGAAAATATTCCAGAAACAATGGAAGAAATAGAAAAATCATCAGATAGGGAACACTGGAAAAAGGCTATTGAAGAGGAATACAGTGCTTTACTCGAGAATAATGCATGGGAATTGATTGAAAAACCACAAGAAGCCAAATTGATTGACAATAAGTGGGTGTTCAAACTAAAAACTGATGAAAATGGAAAAGTGACAAGATACAAAGCACGGCTAGTTGCAAGAGGTTTTTCCCAAACAAAAGGTTTAGACTATCAAGAAACTTATGCACCTGTAGCCAAACTTGCTATACGAACTGTTCTAGCAGTGGCTAATCAGGAAAGCATGCTTATACATCAAATGGATGTGAAAACAGCTTTCCTGAATGGAGATTTAGAAGAAGAAGTTTTAATGAAACAACCCCAAGGTTATGAACAAGGACATAATTTAGTGTGTAAATTAAAGAAGCCCCTATATGGTTTAAAACAAAGTGCTAGGTGTTGGAATGTGCGATTTAATAATTTTGTTTTAAAATTGGGTTTTAACAGATCGCAAAATGATTACTGTCTTTATGTTAAAAAGTTAAATGATTGTAAAGTTTTTGTAATACTATATGTAGATGATTTAATTATTTGTTCAAATAGTAAGTCAGAAATAGATAAAGTAAAGGCATATTTGAGTAAAGAATTCGAAATGCAGGATTTGGGCACTTTAAAATATTTTCTTGGAATAAATATAACTATGCATGATGGAATTATAAGATTTAGCCAGAAGCAATGCATTTTGAGTATTTTACGTAAATTTAATATGGAAAATTGTAAAGGTGTAAAAACGCCTATAGAAACAGGGTTAAAATTGGAAAAACAAAATCAGATTTTAACCGAAGAACCTTTCAAGGCATTAATAGGTAGTTTGATGTATCTCATGTTAAGTTCTAGACCAGATTTAAGTTTTGGAGTTAGTTACTTTAGCCATTTTCAAAACTGTGCTTCAGAGACACACTATAATTATTTACAACGAGTCTTGAGATATGTTAAACATACAATTGATTTTGAATTGACATTTTCTAGGAATTTTACTACTGAACCTTTGGTTGGTTATGCGGATGCAGACTGGGGAAATGATACAGATAGACGATCTGTTACTGGTTACTTATTTAAAGTTTTTGGAAACACGATTTCCTGGGTAACTAGAAAACAACCAGTTGTGTCCTTGTCATCAACCGAAGCAGAGTATATGTCATTGTGTAGTGCCACAACAGAGGCAATCTGGCTAAAGCGTTTGATGTTAGATTTAGGCATAAATACTGGTACAGTAAAGATATATGAAGATAATCAGGCATGCATAAGTATAGCAAAGGATCCTTTGGATCACAAAAGAGTTAAACACATAGATATCAAGTACCATTTTATTAGGAATAAAATACAAAACGATATTATAAAGCCTGTATTCATATCAAGCAAGGAACAGGTTGCAGATATATTAACAAAGGGTTTAAGTTCACAACAATTTTTGTTTTTAAGAGAAAAATTAGGAGTGTTAAATGATTTTCAAGAAGCTTTGATTGAAAGGGGGTGTTGATGGACAATCAAACTTATTTGAATTTGCCGGGTACTTGTGTATATATATGTAAAACTGCGTGAAAGTAGTTACACTAAGTAGTAGCTGTAAGCAAGTTGTTCGCTAATGACAAATGTTATTTTGTAATATCTTAAATAGAAAGTAAACTATATTTTTACTCCACTGGCTGGCTTTATTTCAATACAACTACTAACAATAATTCTATTTGATGGAATGCCCACTTTATGTCTAGCTTGGTAAAGACTGAACAACCATTAAGCTCTTGTAGCATTTCTTCAAATGTTGGAATTTGATACCTCTCTCGCTTTATAGCATTATTTGCAAGCCTCATATCAACACATAATCTTAAATCTCCATTTTTCTTTGGAACTAAAACCGTTGGTGACATCCATGGTGTTGGTCCTTGAACAGGTTCAATAACATCCATTTTCATCAATTTCTTAATTTCCTCATCCAATTTATTTCTTAACTGATAAGGTACTCGTCTATGATGTTTTACCACAGGCTTTATATTATTATCGATAGGTATTTCTAACTGAACATCTTTCAACTTTCCTAATCCATCTCGGAATACCTTAGGAAATTTTTCTTTCAGGGTTTCCTTGACATGAAATGTGTTTACATTTAACCCTAGTTTTAAAACACCCATGCTCAATGCTATGTGCCGGCCTAGTATAGGAACTCCTGTACCTTCAATTACCAAAACTTCTACATCTTCCATTATTTTATCGTTTACCTTGATTTTGGTGCGTATTTTGCCAATAATTGAAATTTTCCCTTCAGTTCCATATACATTAATCTGATTGTAACATTTCTGTGATTTACATTTTATTTTTTCTTCTTTACATCTTTCCCACATTTGCTTATCTATCACATTGCAATTGGCACCTGAGTCAATCATCATTTTCATATTAACACCTCATACATTAACATTAATCATGCCATTTTCCCCATTACAATTTAAATGATCTACCTTATTTATGTAGAATGTGAATGATTCCTCTGCACTACTTTCTGAACTATTCTTTTGCACTTCATAAATTTCACAGTTCTTATTTCCTTTTCTTGTTTCCTGTTTCTTGTTTCTTTTTGTTACACCACTGGAACCACTATTTTGTCCATTTGTGTCCTTAACTGTCTTGTCACGTGTCTTGCACATTCTTGTTGTATGTCCTTTAATTCCGCATTTTTCACATTTACACTTCCATCCGGGACAGTATTTATCACGACTAAAATGTTCTAGTTCTCCACACCGATAGCACTTAACTCTAGAGTTTTCCCTTTTTGAAACCTTGTTAACTTCTAACCTCTTCATACTGTTTTCAATTTCTCCCGCTTGTACTTCAGCAATTTCCATGGTCCTGGCAACATTTGCAGCTTCAGTTAGGGTTAGTGTAGCCCCCTTTTCAATTAAACGGCGTCTTAAAATGTTTGACCTACATTTGTCAATCAGCTGACTTAATATTTCATCGTCATCCTTATTAAAATCACAGTTCTAAGCCTGCTGTCTTAATCGTGTTAAATATTGATCAACTGTCTCGTCTACTTTCTGCTGCATTTGCCTAAAAATATGCTTTTCACATGTTATATTTTTTTGTGGCATAAAATACTTATCCAAAGCATCTTTTGTAACTTCGTACGGGTCTACTGTCTGGTCGGATGTCGATTCAGCAACAGTTAATGTATAGAAAATGTCTTGTACACCTATACCAGCATGATGCAAAAATAAAGCTCTTTTCTGTTTTGAATCTGTAACGCCTTTCCCTTCAACGTACAATTCAAACGCTCGCTTCCACCGCGTCCATCTTTGAGCGATATTTGTCGGTTTACAATTATAATCGAATTTTTCCAGGCTGCAATCTATGTCGATCTGTTTTGCCATTTTCACCTCGTCGCCAATGTTGTATTCCGTATTTCTACACTTGTAGGTAGTAATTAATAACTCGAATTTAATTCAATAAACGTGTTTTATTTTTCACCTCTACCTACATGACATCACACATGACATTCGTCAGCAGTGCTGCCGGAGCCATACGCCCACATACGCCTGCCTTACCCGCATAAGCGAATGAAAAATACCCGCTTTTACCCGACATTTCAAATAGAAAGCGCCAAATTTAAAAGTGGTCTGAAATAATTCGAATGTAAGTAAGATCTTCAACCTCCCATATCTCTAATGCCTCTTTTTGTCGTCATTAAAGACGTTAGCGTTGCGGTGCCTAACGCATTTTTGTGGTCTGTCATTGAACATTCGCGTTTGAAAAAGGCAGAATAAAAAGTAAAGAAAGCACTATTTTCATATTGGGGAAAAGAAGAACATCTGCAGCATTTTTCAATTCAAATACCATTTTCCAATAAACTTCACAACTTAGTTCACAATCTAAACCATACTCCATATGATTTTAAAAAAACCATGCTGCTTCCATTCCATGTCCAAAATTAAAAGATTTGTAAATTCTTTATTTATTGAAAATCTTTGTACAATTTTTTGCAGCGATTTTATTTCATAGGATTGGACCGTTTTTGGTTCAAGAATTCTTAAAATGTTAAAAATTGGATCAGAAAAATCAAATCGCGTTTTAATGTCAGAGACAGGCTCTACATAAAGATTTAAACAACTTTTGAGAAACTGGTCAATTTCAGTTTGGGATGCATACTTTTTCAACATTTCAAAAGATTCAGTGGCAGATATACCTAAATAAATTTTGCAAAGTGGCACAAACAAGCGAATATTTGTGTGGTCAACAGCAAAAACATTTTTCCCTTTCAAGTCACTCACATTGATAATTAAATTGCTGCATAAATGCATCAACAATCTTTGTGTTTCAGGTTTCAATTTATGAATAAGTGGCGATTCTGATTGAAATATGTGGTGAAAAGCTGTTACAAGTCCCAATGTATATGACATAAATTCTAAATAAATTTTCGTGAATTTTTTCAAAGAGTTGAAGAAACAATTGGCTTTTCCAGATGCAGTTTTAACCACACCAAAAAAGTTACTTTGACATCATTTGTTTTTGAATAGTATATAACAGTAATTGCACATTGTTTTATTGCACTCACGTCCGCCGTCTCGTCCATGACTAAGGAAAAAATCATCCAGGTTCCTTCAATATTTCAAACAGATTTTTGCGAAGTGTACATCCTAAACTTTCCTTAACAAGACAAGTAGCTTTTGTTCTTTTAACAGACAGAAATGAAACAAATAAGCGAATATTTGTGTGGTCAACAGCTAAAACATTTTTCTCTTTCAAGTCACTGAAATTGATAAAATTGCTGCATAAATGCATCAACAATCTTTCTGTAGCGGTTTAGATTGAATAGACAATAAAATACATATTGAAATATTGATATCTGATGTTGACTAAATCGAGTTAAGAGAAAAGGAAATTTTAATTGTTTTATGTGAAAATACCCGATTTTACCCGCTTCACAATTTTACCCGACAGTCTGTTTAAAATACCCGCGTTTCGGGTAAAATACCCGCAATTGGCAGCACTGTTCGTCAGCGTCAGTATCTCAGTCATACCAACTTAAGATGCTACACGCGTATTGAGAACATGGATGAAATGCCGTGGAATCAAGAAACCACTGAGAGGGACGGGCGGAGACGTCGATTCAAGCAACGTATGGACAAAGTTTGCCAGATGCAGTTTACGTCGGTTTTCCATATTTAACCACCCAACAGATTTCATACTGGATGAAATGTGATCGTACTTCCTAAGATTACAAATAAGTCTGCAACAAGAGTTCTGAAGCTTTTGAATTCGCAACCCATCCCGCGCAACCAAACATGGACCATAAATAAAATCACAATAGCTAAGCTGAGACAAACTAGGGATTAACATAGCCGTCGCTTCAAAGAAGAATTTAAAATATGTCTATTCGCATATAAAACTCTCAAAACTCCCATTTTTATTGTGCTATACAGCAACAACAGTGACCTTGCCTCTATAATAATAAAATGGGTGGCGCAAACGGGCATTAACATCTTTTACAAATCTCAAGCTCCGAGTTAGCTATACAGTGGGGTGGGTCACAAATATAAATAACATCGACAGTCTACTTCAAGGTTAACATCTAGAAATTGGAAACTTAAATATTAATCATAAGCGATTAATAATTATTTTAAAGGTAAGTGAATGTACTGTTCTGACACACAATCCTCTTGCACCGTGAATTTTAATGTAGGTATTTCTATTAGGGGTTTTCTCACCTAAGTAACATCTTTACAGATAATCAACATTACCATGTTCTTTTGTATTCCGATATTGTATTGTGTATTTGAATCCTGCCATAAATTTTGCGTGATGCAATAACCTTGTAGTATAAATCGCAGGTATGTCTTTATCAGGATGTAAAATCCTTGTGAGTGGTTTATTGTCTGTAATTAAAATAAATTCCCTTCCATAGCTGTATTGAAAGAACTTCTTTAAGCCAAACACTATTGCCGTAGCCTCACTATTGCCGTAGCCTATACAGTGGGGTGGGTCACAAATATAAATAACATCGACAGTCTACTTCAAGGTTAACATCTAGAAATTGGAAACTTAAATATTAATCATAAGCGATTAATAATTATTTTAAAGGTAAGTGAATGTACTGTTCTGACACACAATCCTCTTGCACCGTGAATTTTAATGTATTTCTATTAGGGGTTTTCTCACCTAAGTAACATCTTTACAGATAATCAACATTACCATGTTCTTTTGTATTCCGATATTGTATTGTGTATTTGAATCCTGCCATAAATTTTGCGTGATGCAATAACCTTGTAGTATAAATCGCAGGTATGTCTTTATCAGGATGTAAAATCCTTGTGAGTGGTTTATTGTCTGTAATTAAAATAAATTCCCTTCCATAGCTGTATTGAAAGAACTTCTTTAAGCCAAACACTATTGCCGTAGCCTCACGATCAATTTGGCTGTAATTGCATTCAGCTTTCGTCAGCGATCTTGATGCGAAAGTTATCGGACGTTCGCAGCCGTCCTCCATGACGTGTGATATTACTGCACCAACCCCTGTAGGTGATGCATTTGTAGCTAGTGTTAATGGAAGTTCAGGATTATAATGTACAAGTACATTAGAAGTTGTTACTTCTCTTTACAAACTACGAAATGTAGTTTCACATTCTTTTGTCCATTTAAATTTTGTATTCTTTCTCAACAGATTATTTAATGGATGCAATTTAGTTGATAAATTTGGAATAAATTTTTGATAGAAATTCATGAATCCCAAAAATACCCTTACACCATTAACATCTGTAGGTCGTGGACTATTTTTTATAGCCTTTATTTTGTCTGATGTAGGATGTAATCCTTTCTCATCTATGTAATGACCAAGATATTTAATTGATTTTGAAAAGAATTTGCATTTTGATTTATTTAAATGCAAATTATGCACTCGCAAAACTTCCAACACCGCATGCAGTCTACTAAGTAATTCTGATTCTGTTCTACCTTGAATAATTATATTATCAAAGAAACATGCAGTACCTGGTGAGTTTATCGAGATCCGATCCATGTAACGTTGCCATGAGTTTGGTGCCACCTTTACTCCAAACATGAGCTTCTTCACTTTGTAGATACCTTTTTCTGTACTGATAGCTTGAAGAGACGAACTCTCTTCGTCTACTTCTATGTGTAGGTAGGTTTGATGTACTCGTATATCCAGTGTACAGAACCATTTTCCACCTGACATTTTAGAGAAAATATCTTGAATTCTGGGAATAGGGTAATTATCATCTTGAAGGTATTTGTTAATTGTTGCTTTATAATCAGCACATAAACGTACAGAATTAGCCTTCTTGGTTACTGGAACAACTGGACTGTCCCAAGTAGAATGTGTAGTGTTCTCGATGATACCTAACCTTTCTAAACGGTCTATTTCTTTATCAACCCGATCCTTCAATGCATAAGGTACTGGACGTGGTCGATAAAATCTTGGATACAACATTTTCTTTTAATATTATTGAACATTTGTAGCCAGGAATTGTGCCTACTTCCGGGTTGAACTCATTTTCATAGGTCTCCAACAACTCATGTAAATGCTTCTCTTCTTTTACTTGGTTGACCCGTAATTGTATATTAAACCCCTTTAGCCAGTTCCTCCCAAATATTGAATCTACTTGACCATGTAAAATGTGTAAATCACCCCGACTTTGTTGATTTTCATGTGCAACTTTAACTGTACAAAATTCAACAGGATGAATTATTTCCCCTGTGTAAGTAGTTAATTTAATCGAAGTAGGGTGTATTTTCTTATCTGGAAACATTGTTTTGAATGTATTCAAAGCCATGGTGCTTACAGCTGCCCCTGTATCTAGTTCGATTTGACAATTCTGATCATCGAAATTCACATTTAACATGATTTTATCATTAGTTACAAATGAATTGTTAATAGAATTTATTGTGTAAATTTCATTTATTTCCTCTGTATAGATTTGCTTTTGTTTTGCTGTATATTCTTTTTTGTAAAACAAACTGAAGCTACATGGTTGTTTTTACCACAAATAGAACATTTTAAATTTTGCTTTTTACATGCATTAGCTGTGTGATTTGTTAAGTCCCATCTGAAACATTTAATACTTTCTTTAAACTTTAAATTTTTGTTTTTCTAGTTGAACTGTAAGCTTTTTATCAGTATTTTTTCTCATGAAGGTTTCGCTGTATTTATATAATTGATTTGCATACCTGTATTATATATTTGTTTACTTTCTATTTTTGAAGATTCTATGGAAAGTGCAATCGTCACATCCTCTTCAAAATTTATTTTCTTTGTTTCCTGCAGTAGCCTTTCTCGTATATCATTGTCCTTTACACCACGTATAAACTGTGTACGAATATGAATGTCTATAGTGGACGCATTGCACTTTTCACATATAAAGTTACAATTTATTGTAAGCTTGTTTAAAGTCGCTTGATATGTAGAAATATATTCACCTTCTTGCTGAGTACGTGTGGCAAGTTTGTGTTGTTCTGCTGTTACACTAGGAGTGGGACACAAATGATTTGCAAGTAATTTTGTTAAGACTGAATAGTTTTTGTCTTTTGGTAACTCCGGAGCTGTAAGAGTTGTTAATAACTGATAGTGCTTTGGACCTAAACAGCTAATTAAAATTTGTACGCATTTTATATCGTCATTTTCCTTAGTTAAACCTCGTAATTCTAAATAGTTTTCTAATCGTTGTAAATATGTAGTAAAATTTTAATTATTTTCGTCAAAAGGTTACAAATTTATACCTCGCACATCCACAGAAGTAGAAGGTTGGATTTCGTTGGTTTTGATGTTGCATTAATTGCGCTTGTTGAGTTTGTAAACCCGTCAAAACATCAATAATTTGTTGTAATACTTGTTTCTGTGCCATTTTTATTTTTTCCTTCTGAAGGAAGGTAAATAAAAAAAACAGAAGGATATAGGATACGCCTAGAGAGCTATCAAGGCTTATGGACTTGTAAAAGGCCCCTGATCCACAGGCAAATGTAATTAGGAACACAAAGGCTTTTTCCCGCGTAATATGTAAACCCAACCTAAAAAGAGTAAAGTGTATGTAAATAACACCAGTGTACTTACGAAAACTCGTCGCCACTTTTAGGTCTGGTTATTGAAATGTGGGTTCTTGTATTTATATCGTTTATTTTACATAACATATATAGCAGTCTAACAAGGTATTAACAGTCGTAATAATGTGGGTAGTGTATATGTCTGAGGTGTATGTGTTCGTATGTGTACATAAAATATTACCTAGTACAAAGCACGTACATCAAGAGTCTTTGTGTTTATCTATATATGTATATGTTCATTAAATTTTTTACGTTATAATCGTCATTATTTTCTTTTTTTGTACTCATAGTCGATTTATTTATAGATATTGTGCTGAGTTACAATATAGATGTATGGCACTGTATATTTTTGAACAAGTGAAAGGATTATTTAATTTTACTAATTTTTCTTTGTGACTGTTAAATTAAAATATTTAAACTAAAAAAAAAACAGTTGTGTATACTTAAAATGTTATTTATTACAATAAAGATGTGTGCAGTCAATTATGAAGACAGTACTTGAAGGAGTTGTAGTGGACCAGGTTCTTGGTGGCAGTAATTTTCATTGGTATCTGAAAATGGAGATTTAAATATTATAATTTATGTAAAAATGTAGTTTGAAATCTTGTAAAACTTGTCTAATTAACAATAATGTAAAGTAAAATAATTTAATGTTGATTGTTGAAGTATGAAGGAAACAACTTGGTAAATAATTTCGCGGGTAAAGTTTGAATAAGCGGATCTGTCAAAATTGACATTTTACAGAAAATTTTGATTAGCAATATTTTTTGAAGTACAAAGTCTTAGTAATTCATTATTATAAATTAATAGAGATTTAATAGAGAAGGTTTACTAAAGTTTGAAAAGCACTGAAACGTATCAATAAAGTTTTATAATACCATTTTGAACAAGAATTGTGAGAAAAGGAATTTAATTGGATGAAATTAAAAAACGGAAATATTGTCTTGGTGATGAAAACAAACAACGAGATTGAAAAATATTTTTTCAAGAAAGGCGCGTGTACTTTTCGGAAAATCACGATTTTATTCCGAAAAGTATATCTTAAATTCACTAAAACCGCGAAAGTTGGTGCTATTAGTGTTCTTTTCAGCATAGAAAATATTTATTTGATGGTAGAATCAAAATATATTATAAAGAAGCATAAAATCATTCAATAATTTCATTATAATTTAATTAATTGATATCCTGTATGGAAAAAGAAGATATCTTCTAAGGAAAATAAATATTTAAAGATTACTTACCAAATATTAACCAAGTCCGAGCGGAATATTGAAACCTTCAGTTGCACAGAACGAGTCCAGGAAGATCCTGTGAGAAAAAAAGGAAAACATAATTTAAACAAACCAGAGATAGAAGAAAAATATAAACTAGAGGTTGTATAATTTTTAAATAAGAAAAAAATTTGAATTTATTAAATTGTATATCGAGTAAAAGTCATAAATATTATTCAGAATTGTTGACTAGTATAAAACAAATATAGAAATACGTTTTGTTAAAAGATTAAATCTCTATTTTCATAAAAAGATACAGAATATGCACATATATAAATGAATTGACATGACCTTGGTACTAAAACATACCTTCAACTTGTTTAATATTTTATATACGAAGGTTATTTCTAGATAATTAAATTGCATCGTACAATGCATGCTAAATTGGAAAAGATACATTGAATTGAACTTTGTACATACCTTTTGAATAAATAACATTTGCTGACATCCTTCATATAACAATAAACGTACAGGTGCGATTAGACAGGTTAACAATCTATGTACATGTCGTATAATTATTTTGGATGTGTATTTTCGAATCAAGATTTTATATTTGTTGTCATTAAACTATTATTGTGGTGACATTCTTCTTTTTATTTGGTAAAGTAGTAACATTGTATTAGTCATTTTCATTACGGACATAGAAGCTGATAAGTCAATGACCTACAAGTAAACAAAAATAAAATAGCATTATAAAGTTTATAGTGAGAGGAGAAGTATACATACCGTACTATTGTTATCCTATAAGAGGGATAATTTATTAGCAGCAATCTTCTTTTCATTATAAGGATAAGTATAACAAGATTATTAGAAACATTTACATTGTTATTTTTATGTAGCAATGTATAACGGCAAATACCTAAGCGACATCTTTATAAAAGTGAATGAAATGCTAGTACTGCGCGGTTAAAAATAGAAACTAGTTACATTTATAGGAAGGTCATACCATAAGGAAGTAATGAATCATAATTAATATTTGAAAGAGTTAGGAGATTAATATTTATTTCTAAATGCATTAAATAATATTATTATTATAAAAAAAAGAATTGATAAAATTGATTTAGAATAAAACTGAGTAGTGTTTGGGCATAGATAAAAGAAATAAAGAAACCTATTATAGCATATGAGTACATTAATTTTGGTGCAAAGATTTAAAAATATTATATACTGAGTGGTACAATATCATCAACATAGATTATAACCTGAGATTAATTGAGTAAATTTGAATGACTAGGTAAGAGAGGAGATATTATTGGCAATACAAATGACCAGATTTGAGTACATAAGGGTATATTATTTATTATATGTATTGCAAGTATATTATCCCCTCCACTAGTACATTTTATGGCGCCCAACGTGGGGCGATTGAAATAAGACTCGCAAATAGTATTTTGATTATCTTATTAATTTTGATTAGGTGTTTGTAATTTATATTACCCTCCTTAGCTCATGTGTATGACGTATTCAACGTGTGGAAATAAAAAAAAAAAAAAACTCGCAACAACATACTTTAAATATTTTATTTACTGTTTTAATAGAAGTAACATTAGTATACATTTTACAAAGGTAATTAATTCAGCTTAAAACATATTAAGGTATAAGAAATTGTGTACTTTAATTATTCAAAATGAATACCAGATCTAAGAGTAACTTTGGATTAAATAGATCTGAATCATCTAGTGACAGTGAAGAGGAAGTAGGTCAGGATGTGAATATACCAGAGGGAGGAGAACTTACATTACAAGTTCAGGAAGGTATTGAACAGACAGGGGAAACACAGGATAGAGGTGATAAGGTGGAAATTCAAGGAGAGACTTCGAAAATGGAAATGTCGACAACAGTAGTAGATTTGGGATCGATTGTACAAATGTTAAATCAAATGAACGAAGATAATAAGAAAAATAGAGAGGAGGATCTTAAGAGAAGCGAGAAAATTAGGGATGAGGATAGAATAGAAAGTAAGAAGAATTTAGTGGAGTTGAAGGAAGAATTAAGTAAGAAATTGGACAAAGCTAGTGAAGAGAATAAGAAAAATAGGGATGAGGATAAAATGGAAGCTAAGAAAAATAGGGAAGAGGATAAAAAAGAATTAGGTGAAAAATTGGATAAATTGGAGAAGGCTAACATTGATACTAGAGAAGAAAATAAAAGAAATCTTGAAGAATTAAAGAAAACTTTACTGAGAGATACAGAAGAAAAGGTTAAAAAGCTTACTATTGAAATGGATAGTCAGGAAGTTAAATTGCGGAAAGAAATGGATGATAAGATGAAAATTAAGGATACTGAAGTTAAAACTCTTATTACAAAGAAAGTACAAGAGGTGGAAGGTAAAGTAAAGGTAGTACAAGAAAACGTAAAACAATTAGAAAAGAACAATAGTGAGATACATAAGGAGTTAGCTAAACGTATACGAGAGGAAGTAGATCAGGTTAGCAAAGATGTTACGGACAAGACAGATAAATTGGCGGAAAATTTTAATAAGAAGATAGAAAATACCGAGGATAAGTGTTTGAAAGATATTAGAGTATTAACAATGTCTACTAATGTTCAGAAATCTGGAATGGAAGAGGTTTTAAAAGAGTGCGAGGTTCAGAAATTAGAGTTGAAAGAACTTTTGTTGAAATCTAAAAATATTAAAATACCACAAGCTACTTGTACACCGTCTTATAATATATTGAATAACGGTATAAGAATTGAAAATATTACTCATTTTAGCGGAGATAAAATGACGACACATCCCATGGCATATTTAACTAACATCTTAAGATACATAGAAGAGATACAGGATTTTAGGAGCCAAATGAATATTATTCGAGCGACTTTAAACAATGGTGCAGCAGATTGGTTTCAAAGGGTTGAAGACAGTTGCGGTGATTTAAGTAAGTTTGTGGAATTATTTAAAAACAATTACTGGAGTGAGACGCAGCAAAGCAGAGCACATCAGAGGCTGTTAACAGGGAGATATCAGCCAGGTAAATCTTCGAGGGAGGCTTATGCACAAAGAATGTTTAATTATTGTAGATACATCTCACATTTAGACGAACAGACCATATCTCAACATTTGTTGCAACATTTTATTCCTGTTGATACACATGCAATTATTTGTCAAAATGTAACAGATATGAATGGGTTGATCAACATACTTAGACGATTAGATGATTATTCAGACGGCGCGAAATTATAGGTAAGACACAGTATTAGGAAGACTGTACTGTGAAAGTGATTAACGCCACTTCCTAAATCTGAGTTATATTAAATCTTCCGAAATAATAGGTAAGACACAATATTGGAAGTTTGTATTGTGTAAGTGAGTAACGACACTTCATAAATCTGAGTTTAGACAAATCATCCACAACAATATAATAAGACAAATCATCCACAACAATATAATAAGACAAATCATTCACAATGATATAATACGACAAATAATCAACGACAATTTAATATGACAAATAATCCACATTATTTGCATAAGTAAGAACAATATTGGAAGTTTAAACTGTAAAAGGAGAAATGACATTATTTCTCTGAATCATGCTAATTCATACCAAGGAAATTTTAGTCAGGACAGAAGATAAGAAAGGAGATCGTCTTCTGAAGGTACTTACAACACCTGCTTATCCAAGTAACATGTAGATCTCAAAATTTCAAAAGTTTTTGACAAATAGAGACCTGGAGTTTATTAGAAAATAAAGAATTATATAGTAATGAAGTATTAGGAGGACATATATACCTTATTATAAGATAGGGGCATGACCAGATACAGATAACAAATTGATAAGAAAGGGGCATATTGAATTTCGCTTTCTTTAAAATGAATAAAAGACATAATGATGAAACAGATATACATGTATACAGACAAGTTCATGTTTATCAAGAAATAATTTGAATTTATAGAGAGATTGTCAGATAAAGAATGTACATAAAGTATTCCGGTATTATATTAGATTAGTTTAGTTATAGGTCTGTTACAATTATTAGTTATTAAAAAAAAAAAAAATGATGATTAATTAGAAAAATAAGTTATATCCTCATTTCCATATTGTATATAAATTTGTAAATAACCATAAGAGAAGGTAATATAAGTAATCTTACTAGTAAATAGATTTGCCTGTGTATTTAAATGGAATGAAATGGATAAAGAAGTTGTATAGAGGATAAATAACCTTGAGCCTTATAAAATTAAAAAAGAATGTTTCAGAATAAATAAAGCACTGAATAAAGTTAGAAAATAATTATCAAGATGTAACAAACATGTTAGGTGATGAAGAAATGGAAAAGAAAGAAGTTAAGAAGAGCCTCTTAAAAAAATAAAATATGTTCGATGAAAATAAATGCTTACAATAAATAGTAAATATTAAAAGTACCATAAGAATATGGAATTATTATAGAGTGAATATGTATAAAAGGGTGGAAAATACCCAAAAATGATATAAAATATAGGACCAAAAGTGTCTTAAAAAAGAATTATATAGGTAACGTAAGCCTTTAAAAACGATAAGTTAAAAAAATATGGACTTTCCATAAATGAAAGTATAGGGGATGACGAAAATGTCAATTATAGGTAAAAAGGGAATTTGTTCGAATGAGAACAGTATATAATGAAAATAATATATAATTAGTAAGCATAAGTGAATCATTTTAAAAGAGGCAAATAAGTAACTGAGGCATAGACAGATAAAAAGAATATGTTATTCACCTATTTATGTAAAAGTTAGTACAGATAATATTGTTATAAGGAGTTTGAGTTAGGAAACACAGAAAAACATATATGCAATTAATGTTAAAAAGTTTGATGGCAATTAATAAAAATATAGATATTTTAATAAGGTATTGGAACATTAAGAAAGATTATAATGCATAGTACGATAAATAATGGAACAAAAATTTTTTATACAGGTCAAAGACATCCATTTAAATAAATAAATTTATACTTTTATAATTAAAATGAAAATAAAGAAAAGCCTTATATTACTTTTGGACTTATAAGAAAGTTGAGTTTATAGTTATGAGTGTCACAAATAATTTTGAATTTAAACACTGTTATGTACAGATAGTTATAAATAAATGTTATATGATATTACCAAATAATAGAAATTTCATTTGAAATTTGTTAAAGGATTTAGTTGATTAAAATAATTGTTTTGAGCACATTGATACATGTGTATTATCTGATTTTGTTTAATAAATATAAATTTTGATTCGAGTTGAAAATTTACATTTTTTAAAAGGGGCATATGTGCTGAGTTACAATATAGATGTATGGCACTGTATATTTTTGAACAAGTGAAAGGATTATTTAATTTTACTAATTTTTCTTTGTGACTGTTAAATTAAAATATTTAAACTAAAAAAAAAACAGTTGTGTATACTTAAAATGTTATTTATTACAATAAAGATGTGTGCAGTCAATTATGAAGACAGTACTTGAAGGAGTTGTAGTGGACCAGGTTCTTGGTGGCAGTAATTTTCATTGGTATCTGAAAATGGAGATTTAAATATTATAATTTATGTAAAAATGTAGTTTGAAATCTTGTAAAACTTGTCTAATTAACAATAATGTAAAGTAAAATAATTTAATGTTGATTGTTGAAGTATGAAGGAAACAACTTGGTAAATAATTTCGCGGGTAAAGTTTGAATAAGCGGATCTGTCAAAATTGACATTTTACAGAAAATTTTGATTAGCAATATTTTTTGAAGTACAAAGTCTTAGTAATTCATTATTATAAATTAATAGAGATTTAATAGAGAAGGTTTACTAAAGTTTGAAAAGCACTGAAACGTATCAATAAAGTTTTATAATACCATTTTGAACAAGAATTGTGAGAAAAGGAATTTAATTGGATGAAATTAAAAAACGGAAATATTGTCTTGGTGATGAAAACAAACAACGAGATTGAAAAATATTTTTTCAAGAAAGGCGCGTGTACTTTTCGGAAAATCACGATTTTATTCCGAAAAGTATATCTTAAATTCACTAAAACCGCGAAAGTTGGTGCTATTAGTGTTCTTTTCAGCATAGAAAATATTTATTTGATGGTAGAATCAAAATATATTATAAAGAAGCATAAAATCATTCAATAATTTCATTATAATTTAATTAATTGATATCCTGTATGGAAAAAGAAGATATCTTCTAAGGAAAATAAATATTTAAAGATTACTTACCAAATATTAACCAAGTCCGAGCGGAATATTGAAACCTTCAGTTGCACAGAACGAGTCCAGGAAGATCCTGTGAGAAAAAAAGGAAAACATAATTTAAACAAACCAGAGATAGAAGAAAAATATAAACTAGAGGTTGTATAATTTTTAAATAAGAAAAAAATTTGAATTTATTAAATTGTATATCGAGTAAAAGTCATAAATATTATTCAGAATTGTTGACTAGTATAAAACAAATATAGAAATACGTTTTGTTAAAAGATTAAATCTCTATTTTCATAAAAAGATACAGAATATGCACATATATAAATGAATTGACATGACCTTGGTACTAAAACATACCTTCAACTTGTTTAATATTTTATATACGAAGGTTATTTCTAGATAATTAAATTGCATCGTACAATGCATGCTAAATTGGAAAAGATACATTGAATTGAACTTTGTACATACCTTTTGAATAAATAACATTTGCTGACATCCTTCATATAACAATAAACGTACAGGTGCGATTAGACAGGTTAACAATCTATGTACATGTCGTATAATTATTTTGGATGTGTATTTTCGAATCAAGATTTTATATTTGTTGTCATTAAACTATTATTGTGGTGACATTCTTCTTTTTATTTGGTAAAGTAGTAACATTGTATTAGTCATTTTCATTACGGACATAGAAGCTGATAAGTCAATGACCTACAAGTAAACAAAAATAAAATAGCATTATAAAGTTTATAGTGAGAGGAGAAGTATACATACCGTACTATTGTTATCCTATAAGAGGGATAATTTATTAGCAGCAATCTTCTTTTCATTATAAGGATAAGTATAACAAGATTATTAGAAACATTTACATTGTTATTTTTATGTAGCAATGTATAACGGCAAATACCTAAGCGACATCTTTATAAAAGTGAATGAAATGCTAGTACTGCGCGGTTAAAAATAGAAACTAGTTACATTTATAGGAAGGTCATACCATAAGGAAGTAATGAATCATAATTAATATTTGAAAGAGTTAGGAGATTAATATTTATTTCTAAATGCATTAAATAATATTATTATTATAAAAAAAAGAATTGATAAAATTGATTTAGAATAAAACTGAGTAGTGTTTGGGCATAGATAAAAGAAATAAAGAAACCTATTATAGCATATGAGTACATTAATTTTGGTGCAAAGATTTAAAAATATTATATACTGAGTGGTACAATATCATCAACATAGATTATAACCTGAGATTAATTGAGTAAATTTGAATGACTAGGTAAGAGAGGAGATATTATTGGCAATACAAATGACCAGATTTGAGTACATAAGGGTATATTATTTATTATATGTATTGCAAGTATATTATCCCCTCCACTAGTACAATATATATACAGGGTGTTTCATCGGTTGGGGTATCGCGAATTAAAGTGCCTAAATATAAAAATGTCGACTTCAAATTTTAACCACTTATAGAGCTTTTAAACCGCTACCAGCAGGTTAGGTTGTTTTTGATAATATTATTTTAATTAATGCGTAAATTAAAAAAAAACGTATTATCAAAAATTAAAAGTGCTCAAAAAATGTTCAAATTTGAATGGTGATACGTGGAAATATCACCCATATTAACTTCACAATCAGAATTTTTATAAACGAAACCGTTTGTCAAATAAAGTCAATATTAAATAATGTCGTTTTTCTTACGACAGATTTATGGTACTTAACTTTCTAATTGTGCTGTCCGCAAACAGATAGTCCTTTTAAATTTATGACGGATAATAAATAAAAATTTATGACGGATAATATTCAACCCTGAAGCCTTCAGTTGTTGTTGTAGTTCTACTAATCGGGAAGCGTTTCCAAGGGCATTCTGAACTTACATTTAGGTACTTTGTGATGTTAGTTGTGATTCTATTCTCACGGAGTCAACTTAAATTTTTATTTATTATCCGTCATAAATTTAAAAGGACTACCTGTTTGCGGACAGCACAATTAGAAAGTTAAGTACCATAAATCTGTCGTAAGAAAAACGACATTATTTAATATTGACTTTATTTGACAAACGGTTTCGTTTATAAAAATTCTGATTGTGAAGTTAATATGGGTGATATTTCCACGTATCACCATTCAAATTTGAACATTTTTTGAGCACTTTTAATTTTTGATAATACGTTTTTTTTTAATTTACGCATTAATTAAAATAATATTATCAAAAACAACCTAACCTGCTGGTAGCGGTTTAAAAGCTCTATAAGTGGTTAAAATTTGAAGTCGATATTTTTATATTTAGGCACTTTAATTCGCGATACCCCAACCGATGAAACACCCTGTACAGCGTTAGTAAAAAGTCCCGGAACGGTCGAATAACTTTGTTATTTGAAAATTATGATTTCTGAAATTTGGTATGGGGGTATAGTTAATATAAATGCATTTTATGCAATACAGTTAATATTCTTTTCACTTCCGGTTTAATCGGCAATACGTCCAACTTTTTTTTTTAAATGGAACGCCCAGATTTTTTTAACACTTCTGAATGCAAAATAAAAAACTACGTTCAGGAAGTATTAAGATGTTTATTTTTATTCACAAGAAAACAGTTAAAAAATTAAAAAAGTGTCCTAATACAGAAAAATCAAGGTACCTTTGAAAAAAGTTGTTGTTTAGTGTTTGCATTCTTTTTGCCGTCACATTTGACAATTTTAAAAGCGTTTTAACTTTTGCATCGCTATAAATTTACTTATTTTAGACATTGACACATTTGAAAATGGCAGTAAAACTTACTGAATCAGAACGAATTGAGATATTAATGATGCGTGGGTACGGTGATCGTCAACGTTCTTTTGAAGAGGTTCGTATTTTGTTTAATACTGTTTATCCGGATCGTCACATTAATAAAAGTACGGTATGCCGAACAATTCAAAAGTTTGAAGTCTTTCGTCACGTGAAGGATTTACCTAGAAGGGGACGTCCATTAACAGCAACAGATGAAGAAACTAGTTTGAATGAGTTACTTACAGTGGAAGAAAATCATCACGTGTCCACAACAGAATTAGGTTAAATTCATGAGATCTCTCAAAAATCTGCTCATAATATTCTTAAATCAGCAAGAATGAAAGCCTATAAAATGTATCCCGTCCATGAGTTAACTGAAGATGATCCAGATCGTAGACTACAATTTTGCGAAACAATGACGGAATTGATCGAGCAGCATGTTTTAGATCACATCATTTTTTCAGCTGAGGCAACGTTTTGTCTCAACGGCACTGTGAACAGACATAATTGTCGCTACTGGTCTATTGAAAATCCGCATTGGATTGAAGAAGTCCATACACAGCGTCCTCAAAAGGTGAATGTCTGGGCTGGTCTTGTTGGAAACAACATCATAGGACCATTTTTTATAAGAGGAAATTTAACTGGCAACGTCTACTTAAATTTATTGCGAAATGAGGTTGTTCCAGCACTTGCGGCCCTCTTTCCAAATGCAAACATGGGTGATCACCCTAATGCACATTTTTGGTTTCAACTAGATGGAGCTCCCCCCCATTTTGCCCATAATGTCCGCGATTATTTGAATGAAATTTTTCCGGGACGTTGGATCGGACGTAGAGGAGCAATCGAATGGCCAGCACGTTCGCCAGATCTCTCGCCATTAGACTTTTTCTTTTGGGGTCACTTGAAATGTCAAGTGTACAAAAATCGTCCCCATAATCTTGAACAATTGGAAGAGAGTATAGTTCAAGAAGCCAATCGCATCACTCCAGAACAAATACAAAATTCAATAAGAAATTTTACTGACCGTTTACATTTTTGTCAAATTGTAAATGGAGAGCATTTTGAACAATTATTGTAATCGCAACCTGAATAGACAGGTATCTTGATTTTTCTGTATTAGGACACTTTTTAATTTTTTAACTGTTTTCTTGTGAATAAAAATAAACATCTTAATACTTCCTGAACGTAGTTTTTTATTTTGCATTCAAAAGTGTTAAAAAAATCTGGGCGTTCCATTTAAAAAAAAAAAGTTGGACGTATTGCCGATTAAACCGGAAGTGAAAAAAATATTAACTGTATTGCATAAAATGCATTTATATTAACTATACCCCCATACCAAATTTCAGAAATCATAATTTTCAAATAACAAAGTTATTCGACCGTTCCGGGACTTTTTACTAACCCTGTATATGATATTCCTGATGTTTTCGCGGTCGTATGATGAAACAATGGTTTCTCGGGTTCTTGGCCGCGTGTGAGGACTGTTGTCGCACTCGTCATTTTCTAGAGATAGTCTTCTGCTGGTTAGAGTTGAAAGTTATCTGCCGTTCTCCTTGTTGTACGCCTGCTTTTATATTGCTGAGTTGGAGGGGGGTCGGGTGGGGGATGTTGTACTGTGGCGATCGCTCGCAAGCGGCTGCGTGTGATTGGTCCGTGTATTTGCGATTCCTGGGTCTCGGTCTGTTCCGCTTGTGGAGTGTTTCGTTTACCGTGAGTTCTAATCTGTATGCCGGCCACGAGCGGTTTCCATGTATGCGACAGGCGTTGGCCATCATCTCTTTTATTTAAACTTCTGGGCCTCTTTTCAATCTCTATCGCTTCTCTAGTGATTCTAGTAGCTAGATTTTCGCTCTTGGCTAATAACTTTGTATTATCGAAGTCGATATTATGTCCCGTTATCAGACGATGTTGTGCTAGAGATGAAGTTGGTTCTTTCTTGAGATCTGCATTTCTGTGTTCTTCTTTTCTTACGCTTACTCGCCTATTCGTCTGCCCTACATAGGATTGATCGCACTCCAAGCATGGTATTTCGTAGACGCCCTGATCTTGGAGTGGAATTTTATCTTTCGCGTTGATTAATTCATCAGCTATTTTTCTCTGTGTTGTAAAAACTGTGTTGATGTTGTGTTTTCTTAGTATTCGGCTGATTTTATCTGTGGTACCTTTTACATATGGGAGAAAGGCTCTTGAAATAAATTCTTCACAGACAAGATCGACTCGCCCATTATCGGCGATATACTCCCAGATGCCGAGCATATCACCGACAACAAACGAACCACTCCCCTCCACGCAACTGCCTCACCAAAACGCACTCACCAGCCGTCACTGCAATTGAATTAATATTCACGTTATTATAGATAAGAAATATTACTTAATAAAGTGGAAGGTAATTGAAGAAGAGAATCTAACCGAGCATCGCTATATTGGCTATGAGATAAAAGTGGGCAAAGCCCCTGGAAAGATTAAAGAAAAGAGGAAGTTAATAATAGATTCGGACATTTTTAGAGCCAACCTACAATTCAGGCTACGCAATATGACGATAGGAAGTCGCATAAGTTATGCACTGGAATAATAAAGGAGGCATATTCGAATCGCAGAAGTGAGGCACCAAGAGGTGGTAGGATGGTACCATATTGGTGGAACAGCGAGATAAGCGAGAAAAGGAAACAGTGCAATAGGATCAGAAGGCAGTGCAAAAGAACGGGCAGATGCATCAAAGAAGATCTAAGGAATAAAGTTATGGAAGAACACAAAACAAGTAAGAGGGAATTACGGAAACTAATAAGAGACTTCAAAAAAAGGCATTGGAAGGAATTGTGTGAGGACTTGAAGAGGGACGTGTGGGGAGACGGGTATAAGATAGCAATTAAGGGAATTAAACAACTGATGCCTTACCAAATTCCGGATAAACAAAAAAGGGAAATACTCATGGACCTCTTTCCGCACCCGAGGACTGAGACATGGGAATACAGAAGGAGAGTAGTTGAAGCACCAGCTTTCACTATGAGTGAACTGGTCGAGGCCGCAGCAAACTTGAAAACGGGAAAAGCTCCGGGGTTAGATGCAATTCCTCCAGAAGCGATTAAAGAAGCAGTAAAGTTAAATGGGAGCTGGATCCTAGGGGTGCTCAATGAGCTTCTTAAGACACAAGTATTTCCAAGGGAATGGAAAAACGCCAAGGTCATTTTAATACCAAAAGAAGGTAAAATAGGGAAGGCTAGTTCCTATAGACCAATCTGCCTCCTGAATGCACTTAGTAAAGTTTATGAGTCGATGATTAGACAAAGGCTGGAGGAGGAAATAAAAAAGAAAGGTGGATTGGCTAAACACTGACAGGAGAGGTAAGTCTACGATTCAGGCCATGCAACAGATTAAAGAAGTGCTTGAGAAATGGGAAAGGAGTTGGAATGCGCTAGTGACCTTGGATGTAAGAAATGCATTCAATACTGCTAATTGGAGTTTAATACTTCAAAAACTGGATAGGAGACAGGTATCGGATTACCTAGTAAACGTCATTTCAGAGTATCTCAGCGAAAGAAGCATTCAGGCAACGAGACGAGGAAAGATTGAGGTGAGAGCGGGAGTACCGCAGGGATCTGTTTTGGGACCCACTCTATGGAACGTCCTATACAATGATGTTCTGGAATTGAAATTATTTGGGGGGGGGGGCAAAACTCATTGGATTTGCTGATGATCTGGCAATGATTGTTACGGCAGACAGCGAGAACGACCTGATGATTTTTACATCAGGTTGCAACAGATAATGCCCAACATGGGAGGACCCCATATTTATAAAAGGAGACTGCTCGTGGGTGTGGTACACTCTATACTACTCTACCGTGCACCAATATGGGGGAAGGCAATGGAGGTTAGAAGAAATTTTCTCCTGATGGAAAAGGCGCAAAGAAGAATACTGATTAGGGCGGCAATGGCATATAGGACCGCCTCCACGGTGGCCTTACAGGTCATTACGGGAGTCCCACCATTGGATTCGCTGGTCCGAGAGACGAGCTATGGGCACGATTAGGACCAAAACGAAACTTATAGGGAAGTCGAGGATCGTACGCTCAAGACGTGGCACGAGAGATGGGATGGAAATAGAATTAAAGGACAATGGACCAAACGATTAATACCAAATATAGGGAAATGGATTAAATGTGAGCATAAAAAAGTGGGCTTCTACCTCACACAAGCTCTGACGGGACATGGGGTTTCTAGGGAGTATCTGTGTAGGATGGGAAAAATACAAGTGGACAAATGTGCATATTGTCAAGATATTGACACGGTGGAGCACACAATTTTTTTTATGTTGCCGTTGGAATGCGATAAGGGAGGAAACGATGGCTGGTTTAGGGGGGGGAAAATAACAGCGGAAAAATTGCTCGATGAAATGATTCATTCTAGGGAAAACTGGATAAACCTGCACGAAATGCAGATAAAGACCAGAGACTAAAGCGTAAGAGAAATGAGGCTACTCGGTGCTTCTGTGATGTATAAATCTAAATAGTGGTTCCGCAGAAGCACATGGAGAGAGAATTGGGTGGTTCTTAGTGGGTATACCAGGCAGGAGTGAATCCTGGTCTTGGGAGTCCCACACTACTGCACAACGATGCCCTGTACGGTGTTCATAAAGGATTTTCCACCGACAAAAAAAAATCACTTAGTAATGGATCAACAAGTATGTATTATCACAATATGATATATCTCATATAGGAATTTTTATTGTTGGCTACAGGCAATCATATTGATTTCAATCTAACAGCGTCTTAGCATCTATTTCACTACATAACCAATAATTATGCGACACTACTAAAATCAAACAGTAATTGACATCACCTGACAAGCAGTCATTTTAATATTTTTGATTTGGCATATACAACCAATTACCTAAATTCCAGTAAAAATGTCCAGTACTTCGTTATACTTACACGAATTATACAAACTCTTTTTAAGCATGAACAAGGTGGAAGAAGAGAACAAATTCTTTCTGTTGCTGTTGGGCTTTGTGGCGACTTCGTTGAGTCCTTTTCTGGCCATATGGTATCTGTTCCACTGTATCACCTACGTCATTAGTAAGATAATCATACCAGTAGTAGGTCTAACGTTAATATTGTTTGTGGGTTTGCCTTTCTTGTGCTTTATGCGTTGGGTGTACGCCACTTACGACTTCATTTACAAAATTATAATAAATTTCTTGGTCGGAGTAGCTACTCTGTTAAGAACCCCGAAACCTGAAGGTGACGACATTAATGAAGAGTCGACGGCAGCTGAGGATAAGCAAGAATAAAGATGAAGTAAGCCTGTGTGTGGTTTGTGTAAGATCCGTTTAATGAATGTACCGAAATAAAGAATTACTGTTGGACATGTCAAATTATGTGTATTAATTTTCATGAGTATAATTAGAACTTAGTACTAGACTATAGCCTAAATATAATATTTTAAGCACTGTATTCCTAAAAACTCTTACTAATGGTAGGTACCTACATATTTATTTTGGCATTCGAGATGCGCCAAAAAATTAAAATAGTGTCACAGACTAAACAACCCAGACCGGCAACTACTTGAAAAAAAAATATCCAAGATCTTCTATCCTTGTTACACATCAGTGAACTTAGTACGAAGATGGCGCTAGCAGCATATTGGCGCGAAATTTGAAATGAGTTTGTTTTTAGAATACGCTTATTAAATAGGTTATTTATGTAACAAAAGCATACACAAAAGTTACTAAAACTATGGTAATAAATATTAGTTACTGTAACAATTATAGCCATAGTTTGAGCATCTTATGTGTAATTTTGTGGTGTTACATATTAAATATGTGATACGAAATATAAATATTAATCTTTTACTTACATGTATTATAACATCCCTCTTACGGTGACCTATTAGACACAATAAACTACTACTCTATATAAGATTAAGAGAAATATAATATAATCTAATAAGTGAAAAGTGTCAAGGAAAACATAGGGATATAATAATAATAGTTTTTATTGATACATATACTTATACAATAAAACATAATAAAATTAAATTATACAACCAATAATGAGAAGACAATAATAATAATACAAATCTTGTGTAATATGACAAATAAAAACAAAACTAATATATACCAAAAGGAACAAATTCAGCACTAGTTCATTACTAAAATGCTGATTTTAAATTTGTCCCTTAAACTAACAGCAAATGAAATATATAACAGAAAAATATGCATATGTAGAAAATTAATATTACAAATCTATAGTATATAAAATTGATATTATACAGATTACCAAAAATAAAATCAACAACAAAATAGTAATAATAATACTAATACATAAATCAAAAGGTATCAAACCTGCAAGGCAAAGAGCATGTCAAAAATGCGCTTCTTAAACAAAGGAAATGCCAATCTTATCTTAAACCTGTGCTTTTTGTTAACTTCATCCTGTCCAAACCCGCACACTAAACACTTGGACACCATATTTGTATCAACATATAATTAATACGATGTACGAGAAAGGATTGCAAAAACATGTCAAACGTGTCAAATTTGAAATGTAGTTTTGACTGACATATAACCACAGCATAACAAACATTTCAATTGACGCTAGCGCCATCTCATCTCCAAGTTCAGTGAATCTGACAAAGATGGTAGAGTATTCAAATTTACGTTTGCTAAACAAGGATGAGTACTCTGGATAAAATCTAGGATTAAGTTGCCGGTCTGGATTGTTTAGTCTGTGATAGTGTCAAATTTGAGATGTTGCAAAGTTTTGCCTGTCAAGTAATATAACCATATAATCATTTCAGGACTGTAATAAATAATTATATTCATACAGCTTTTGATGTTTGTCATACAAGCAATATAAATTTGTCGACAATGCTTGACTACACAGAATAGCCAAATAGTAAATAAAATATAGGTAGAGAAAAGTAATATTTAATAACCTTATTTATAATATTCGAGTTATAATTGGATTTCATATAATAGTATTTTACTACCGGAAGCTATATATCCTGAAATATTAATTAATTAGTTTAATTTTATTGTTCTGAAATTGTTCCGGTCGATAAGAATTTGTAGTGGCATTGAATCATCGTCAGTAATGACTCAACCATAATTGAATGTAAATAGTACGGATAAAATGGTATAAAATCATTTATCATTAAGAACAATGTTTCAAGATAACTACTGTAATGCCACCGGTAGATGAATAAATATCTATAATAGACTTTTCCAGAAAGCGTGACCGCAAACACTATAAAGGTGCCCGCACACTGAGGCGAGTCGAAGCGTGGCAAAGTGCAGCGTCGCGAGACCGGAGACCGCACATTAAGGCGAAGCGAGGCGAAATAGTCGCCCGGCTTGGTGCGCATGTGCGTGATACAATATTTTATTATTTACATTATTTATCATTGTGTGTGTAGAAGTGATCCTATCAACATGAGTAGTTCCTCATCTGACGAAAATTTGTTTGTTCTTGGTTTAATTGCTAGTATGGAAGAAGAGGAGAAACCAAACAAAAGAGTTTGGGTACATGAAATTAATCAAAAGAGAGACAGTTTTGGTGAATTTCATCACTTATTCCCGGATTTCCGAAAAGACAAAAAGACATTTTACAAATATTTTTACATGTCAAAAGAAAAATTAGCGCTTCATCATCCATCCTGATAGCAATTTCTTTATTGTATTTTATAGTATAAGATGTGACAATGTCAATGCTTTGTAAAGTAAGTCGAATTCAATAATAGTTATTTTTCTATTCCGGTGCTATAAAGTAGAGGTCCCTATTTCACGTATATGTTAAAACACGTGTTCACGTGTAATACACGGATCCGCATTGAGACCCGTGTATTTTAAATACACGGGTACCCGGATGTTTAAAATACACGAGTACGCGTGTATTTTAAATACACGGGTACCCGGATATTTAAAATACACGCGTACCCGTGTATTTAAAATACACGGGTACCCGTGTATTTAATTTCACGGATCCTTATGCACACGCCATGTATAGAGATACACGTATGTAACTATAGTCGGATTCAAGAAAGATGATCCCTGCGTCATTGTTTAATATCGTATGATTCAAATCAATACGTCGCCATCATGATAAGTACTGTAAACTATAAAATGAACATGGAAATTATAATGATGACATCCTACGTTTTCCGGTTAGATTGATCGATCTAATTTTAGGTTATGTATAATTAGATAACTAAGTTAGATAATCGCCTTTATCGTTTATTAAAAATATGTAATATAAACTCAATAGTCTTTTAATGTACTAAATTTAACATATGCCAAAATACAAATGATAATAGAACTTTATTGAGAAATAACGTGGGTACAAAACAAACAATAAATACAATTTATTTACTTCAAATAAATTTGATCGAAATTGTATACATGTTTTACATGAAATGAAGTTACATCCTATAAATATAAGAGGTGGATTTTACTGTTTAGGTATAAAATATATGGAATATCCATTTTCAAAATATGAAGCAGAGAGTAAACACTTGTAGAGCTACACTTTTAAAAAATATATAAACAGATTAGATGAATTAAATACAACCGTAACAACTGAAATGGTAGAGCCTGGAAATCTCAGTATTATATAAGGATGTGATAGACTGTAACCAAATCAAAGATTTGTATCTCAAAGCAATTAAGTTAAGACTGAATTTTAGTTATAATTTTCTGTTTGGCACATGATTATTTAAATATAATATATGAATCGACTATTGTCGGATTAAAATGTCTTTTCATTAATATTTTGTTAAACTATTTTATAACTGATTACTGTTCTTTTTCTGTGTAGTTGGAGGTAATTAATAATTATATAGTTTATAGATTCCATGTGAAGACATGCAAAATAAGGACGTAACAATTTAAATTCAACACTAATTCTATGACTGTTTTTCAGTGATTATTTTAATTTTCTTTTGGATGTTTCTCAAAAATAAAATCTTATATCCAAATTCTTGTCTTTTTCTTTATATAACAAGTTTTATTTACACTTCTTTTAATTTGTGCCTTACACATTCATAAGAATTTTGAGCGAACATTATCTCTGTAATACTAATAAAAATGTATTTCTTTCTTTTAACGAAGATTGAAATACATGTTGGTTTGAATGGCACCTGGATACAATTAACAGAAGTTTTGTTTTTAATTTAAAATAAAATGTGCAGCCATATTTTGTTTTTATAAATTTATTAACAAATATTTATATAAACTTATGATACAATAATTCATTAAATAGTCTACCTCCATTATTGGGTTCGGTGTGTACAACTTATCGCAGAATCACAGGAGCGACCATGACAATCAATTTCGATGACCCGTTATATGTGAATACAACATTACACTTTCTATAAAAAACGTATTTTTATATGTCACTTGTGTCACTGTCTTCACTATCACTGCTGCTTGAAGAATCACTAACATTAATTACAAAGTCATCGATTTCACAATCTATACGGCTTTCTCTGTCATACCAGTCTTGTATAAGTTTTTCAGTTTGATTGATACAGTTTTTCCAGATTTCTTCTGTACATTGGTCTAGTGATTCTTTCCACATAGCCTTCACTTTATCGTCTCCATATCTATCTCTACCGATATGTTTATTATAGTATTGTTTTCAGCAATTTCTGCATTTAAAGTTAGTACTGTAACATGCTTTTCTAAAATTAAAGATATTATTACTTCAATACTCAACATTTTTAAGGTCTTACTCTGTAAATATATCGTGTATAATGTATTTCGGATACTCATTTTAGAGCATTCTGCCAAACTGTCTGTTTTAGCTTTTATATGGGGCCTTTTCTTCCCTGGACTAGATAGAACAGGACTATTTAGTGATCGGGCTTTTATCCGTTTTGCTGTAGCTACTCCTACCTTCAATGCATCTGCTACTCGCTAAAAGATATTCATTAGAATTTGTAAAATGTTAAATCTCACAATGTTTACCTGTTGTACAGATGTAAGGGATATTAGAGGATCACCATTAACCTTCTCTTGCTCGAAATATTGTAATAAATTTAAAACGAGTCCTTGAGCTTGTGACCGTAATGTTTTCCGCGTCGTGACCAGTCGTGACATTCTGGTTTAATAAAGATTGAAACAACAAACAAATTGTGAAACGAAATGAAACGATCAAACTACTAGAAATGTCAAAGTCAAAACGCTAAACGGAAGTGTATGAAATAATACAGCCCATGCAATCACTCCGTCTTTGTCTTGTTCAAATAAATTCTATAAAACGTATGTCGTGCTTGCATCGCACTGAAAACACATGCATTCGCTCATGCTATCCTTGTTATACAAGTTGATACTATTTCTTATTCGGATATAGACATAATTCTTTGATAGAATTATATAGTAGTGACGCAGGGATCATCTTTCTTGAATCCGAGTGTATGTATTTTCTTTTAGGTCGCGTTTCGCTTAGAAATTCCCGGAATTATTTCCAATGGATTTAGTAGGCGTTTAGAATTTAGATACGTATTTAAATTGTTCACAAATATTGTGAGGAAAAGGTTCGCCAAAATACAAGCTACAATGAAATCTATTATTAATTCTTAAATAACCCAAAGAACTAGTGAATATGATATTGAAAGCATGTATGTCTATAGTAAATTTTATTTTAAGAAATAATAATGGGAAGGATTTAAGAAACTTAAGACTAATAAAAAAAAAGTTAATTATAGAAAGAAAAGTCAAAAATAAAAATAATTGTGAACTGTTGAAAAGGCGTTTACGTTATTAACATTCTATTTTGATACAGAAAAACTAACGTGTTTACATTTTCTGGTAGAAGGCAGCTTCTTTTTGATGTAACAATGTTCCCAGCAGTTGAGAAGCATCTTTCGGAGCTGGCAGATGTTGCCGGTATGGCTAAATATGTTCTTGCAAGTTCTCCAATTACAGGATACTTACTAAATCGTGCCTTCCACCAGTCAAAAGGGTCCAAATCAAACCGTAATTGAGGCTCAGCTAAATAACTATCAAACTGATTTGACAAGTCATACGGATCATTTACCTCGGCGTCATACAAAAATTCTAAAGCACTTTTATTTGATAGTTCATTTTGTTTTTCGTTTGTCTTCTGGGGAAGAGTACTTTTAAGCATGGATTTCACTGTTTCTCTTATTCTATCTCTCACAATTCCTGGTTCATGATCCATGTCTTTATATCTAGGGTCTACAAAGCTCGCAATTTGGTTTAAAGATATTACATCATCATTCTCTTCCAAATTAAAGCGACGCTTAATTTCATGAACTAGCGTGTGGTTAAAATTCTCCAGGATTTCGTTTTCATCTTCCTGTAATTTAAAATGTTTGTCTAGTACTTTACATAACAATGGCCTAACCATAGATATTGGAGAATGGTTTTCACCGCAAAATACTGTTGTTACAACATGTAGAGGTTTTAAAATTTTTGCTATACATTCTACCATTGTCCACTGCCTTTCTGTCATCTCTAATCTCTGTGCCGTTGATGTGTCTGTGATGGACCGATCCGCCAAAACATTTGCAATGGGACACCGATTTACATAGAGTCGCTCTAGCATTATAAATACTGAATTCCATCGCGTCGAACAAGATTGCAACAATGTTGCCCTTGGCATGCCAAGCTGATTTTGTTTTTGTTCTAAAGCTTGTTTGGCCACGCTTGAATGCTTAAAATGACTAACAATTTTACTACAGTGTTGAACTAGTTGTTGAACAGTCTCTTTCTTAAGCCCATTATTGATGGCTAATTGAAGAGTATGAGCTGCACATGTAGTATTACTAATTTCGGCAGGTAGTAAAGAAATAGCATTCATAATATTCTTAGCATTATCTGTGACAATAACTGGGACCTTCTGAAGTATTTCCCATTCGGTAAATGTCTTCTCTAACTCGTCAGCAAGATTCTTCGCTGTATGACGTTCTTCTAACTCATGTGTTGTAAGAGTATAAGACTTTGCAGACCAGTTATTATTAATAAAATGAGCTGTTACAGTTATATACGAATCTTGCGATAAAGAAGACCAACAATCAGTTGTACAGATTATGTTGTCAGCAGCGTTAAAATCTTCCTTTATTTTTTGTTTAATTGATACTCTTAAAGCAGCCAATCTTCTTTTGATTGCTTCTTCTTTGCATGCTTTATAGTTGGGTTCAACAACAGAGATAAAATTTTGGAAACCGATGCTGGAACAGAATGAAAGCGGCAGTTGATTCATCGCTATCAATTTTGTTAAAGCTTCATGTATTTTTTCTGTTTTTTCACGATTACATAAACGAGTTGTTGTACTACTGTCAGGATCATAAGAGCGCCTCTGACGCTTTCTGGACCTTTGTGATGTATCTGTAGTACAGCTTGCTTCATTATCATAACTATTAAAATGTTCGGTATTTTCATCTTCTACATTCTGGAACTCGACTTCAGCTTTCGATGACACACCTGATGGTTTAGAAGTTGCAGGCTTTATATTATGGATGCCTTGTAGATGTCTATTAATTGCTCCCGTCGTACCACCAGCACATGAGAACTCGTTATTGTTTTCTTCGTCACATATCATACAAAACGCTTTGTGACCGTCACGTTTTGCATACTCCCATACCCAACTTTTTCTTTTGTTCATTTCAAAAACTGTATGATTATATGATTAGTATTGTAACAAATAATAGAAAGATAGAGGGATTGTGAAAACGGAATATCACTTTAAAAGGAATACTGGACTGCGGGGCACATTTGACAGTGGAGCAGTTTTGACAAATTAAAAATTACCGGCCAAATATCAATGTTGACATATGTCATTTTTGATAGGAAGTTCCTATTAGGAACACATCATTTGCTATTGAGCTGAATAGATAGAATCCGCATATAAAAGAACACGCGTAGTTTTATATCCGTGTACACGCGTAATTTTATATCCGTGTACACGGGTAGTTTCATATCCGTGTACACGGGTAGTTCAATATCCGTGTACACGGGTAGTTTTATATTCGTGTACACGGGTAATTTTAAAACACGGATAGTAGATTACGTATACACGGTACACGGATACCGGGTACCCGTGTCTCTATATTACACGTTAAGAACCGTAGGCTCTACATAAAGTTCACTTTACGACACCCGTTTTGGTTGCATAAAGTATTACTTTATCGCACGCTAATTTTATTTTTTTGAAGTTGGTAACAAAAAAAATGGAACCAAATCGTATTTAAATGTCAAAATATAAGCCTTTAAAGTAACAAAAATGTGCAATAAAATTGTACAAAGAATAAAAAGCACACATGCTAACATTTCACTTACTAATTCGCAATATAAATTATTAAGCAGAGTTGGATGATAAGTTTTCGGATGCTACTATTGACATTTACTTACCATGTTGAATAGTACAACTGTTATAAAAGTTTGCTTTGATAAATATGTAGAGAGTTTGTGGACGAAAGATTTTGTAAATTGTCTTCTGCTATTTTGCGAATCTCTGGGGGCGTACAGTTATTTATTTCGTCCTTTTTGTTGACAATTTGAAATAATTTATTGTATAAATCAGTCTGAATTTTAAACACAATTACATATAGCGCCACCGATATTCAAATATTTAAAACGTTCTGTGACGTTCTACTTAAAAATCAGAGTAACCAACTTCAAAAAAGCAAAATTTCTAAAATATTCGAACAAAACATGTCTCTTATTTTAAGCTTTTTTGAACTTTTAATAACCGAAATAGAAAAAATAGTATAAAATACACGTCTCATAAGACATTTTGCGCACTTGTTCTTTAGAAAACTCGCCTAGCGGCTCGTTTTCTAAACTTGAACGCGTGCGCAAAAATCGTGTTTTATGAAACTTGTATTTTAATATACTATTATTGTACAGTGCGATAAAGTGTTTGTTTACCTCCGTAAAACGCTATGGTAACGCATCGCTTTACTGACGGTTGGCGATAATAGTTATTTATGTAACAAGTCAGTAAAGTGATACTTTATCGAACGAGTCTGATTTACGAGCCAAGCGAGTGAAGCGAGCGCGGTGAGTAACAGACGAGTTCGGTAAAGGTACTTTACTGACGTGGTGCATACAAAATTTTATCGCCAACCGTGAAAATGGTTAATTTAAGAAAGAAAGATATAATAACTTATGATAGTTTATGACAGTGACAAACGATTTATTTTTAAAGTCATCAAAGTCATCAATCATGGCTACGCTGACAGATATTAGCAGCAGGTAATAGTATATTAAAATACAAGTTTCATAAGACACGATTTTTGCGCACGCGTTCAACTAGGCGAGTTTTCTAAAGAACAAGTGCGCAAAATGTCTTATGAAACGTGTATTTTATACTATTTTTTCTATTTCGGTTATTAAAAGTTCAACAAAGCTTAAAATAAGAGACAAGTTTTGTTCGAATATTTTAGAAATTTTGGTTTTTTGAAGTTGATTACTCGGATTTTTAAGTAGAACGTTTTAAAGATTTGAATATAGGTGGTGCTATATGTAATTGTGTTTAAAATTCAGACTGATTTATACAATAAATTATTTCAAATTATCAACAAAAAGGACGAAAGAAATAACTGTACGCCCCCAGAGATTCGCAAAATAGCAGAAGACAATTCACAAAATCTTTCGTCCACAAACTCTCTACATATTTATCAAAACAAACTTTTATAACAGTTGTACTATTTAACATGGTAAGTAAATGTCAATAGTAGCATCCGAAAACTTATCATCCAACTCTGCTTAACAATTTATATTGCTAATTAGTAAGTGAAATGTTAGCATGTGTGCTTTTTATTCTTTGAACAATTTTATTGCACATTTTTGTTACTTTAAAGGCTTATATTTTGACATTTAAATACGATTTGGTTCCATTTTTTTTGTTACCAACTCCAAAAAAATAAAATTAGCGTGCGATAAAGTAATACTTTATGCAACCAAAACGGGTGTCGTAAAGTGAACTTTATAGCACCGGAATAGAAAAAGTACTTTATTGTACAGTACGATAAAGTGTTTCTTCACCTCCGTAAAACGCTATGGTAACGCATCACTTTACTGACGGTTGGCGATAAAGATTATTATTATATTATTATTATTATTAAAAGCTGTTCATGCAAAGTACGAACTGAGCCAACCAGCTTTTCATTGGACAGCGAAAATGTCCGATAACCAACAAAAATTTTTTGTGTTCTACTCTTATTGCCTCGTCGAATTTGATTATTAAACAACCAAGTACATACAATCAAGGACAGGCGACACCAGGGCCGATCAGCGATCGCATGGCATTGATGGTCATTTTAAACAAACAATCTTGCCCCGCCATGCGAGGAACAGGTTTTAACGTCCTCTTCACTTCTTGTTGATCGTTGTTCTCAGGTTGTATTGGGCAGATAGAGCAAAACATAGCAAGCAGGCTATCCCTACTATTGGCAAAAAACCATAGGTTTAAACTCGACTGCAAGGTAGGACTCTACGAAATTTTAATATATAAGTTAAATTTATGACACTAATAAAACATAAAAAAATATTATTGCTACAAAAACCACACATAAAATATTTTATAACAATAAGTATATATATAACACTACGAACGATAATTCCATGGATTCTTAAATAAAAATATACCTTAGCTAAGCGATCTATCTTAGTTCTAGGAAAAGCATGTGGTCATTGTGTTTGAATGAGCTCATGATGATCCCATTCACCAGGTGCAGTACGTGACTCCTGCCGCCCTAGACAAAAAAATACAGTAACTAAAGATGTGCAGGTAATTTTTGTGGTTGATCACCCTGTACACTGGGTTTCTTCTTATTTCTGACCTGCTGGAATACGTTAATTAATGTTTTTCTTTCTTTTGATAAGTTATATACGTTGGGTTTTGAAGTATTTAACGTGACTATTTGGTCGTTCTGAATATTCTATTCTAGTTTATCATTGTTTTATAATTTCGAATTATTTGATTCTTTATAGCGAATATGCAATTTTCAATGTTCTTAATTAATATTTGCCTTTCACAATTTGAATATTTTTTTCTTAACCGCAAGTTTTGACTAACTTATTTTCCTTAGGAATGAGTAGCAATTTTACATTTGTTTCTAAATTTCTAATTTCTACATTTGCTGTGAATTATTGGTAAATACAATTTTTGTAATAATCATCATATTGCAAAATGTGGACCTCACAAGGAGATTTGTCTGAAATTAAATTTTCTATTTCATGATCGCATAAATAATTGTTTACAAATCTTATCTGATACTATATATTTATTTTTCTTTGGGTGTTCTAAATTAAGTCGGCACTATTGCTAACTTTGTTATTAATGAAGCTACAGTATCGGTTAAATTAGCAAAGTAGTAGTATTTCTATCGTGAACAATGATGGCAGAACCGAAAAGACAGTTGAACTTCTACTTTTCGCGCTATTTACAAAAGTTACTTTTTTTTAAATGGAACACCCAGTATATTTTTGCATATATTGTAAGAAGGGGGTATTTTAAAAAAGAAAGCTTACATACATTATTGACAAAAAATGACAGTTGCGGCAGTTATCCACTATTTTGTACAGCAATTCATATCAATAAAATCAAGATGGCTATGATAAAAAAACAGCATATTATATTAAACAAGCACTGTGTGTATTATGTATATTTATTATAATAGATATGTTCGAAGACATCACCGTTTTGTCCAATACACTTCCGAATTCGTTTATGTACATTGCGAGTTACTTTTAAAATCGATCTTGCGTCTATGTTATTAACAATAGTAATTATTTTATTCTGCAGCTCTGCAACGTTTTCATATCTCCCTTTGTAAATTTCATGTTTTAAATATCCCCAAAAATAAAAGTCCATAGGGTTTAGATCCGGGGACCGTGGTGGCCACTGAATTGGTCCATTCGTACCTATCCACTTATTCCGAAACATTTCGCTCAAAAAATATTGTACTTCGCGATGATTATAAAGTCACTGGATATATATATATATCCAGTGACTTTAGTACTGGTACTGGTAATATAAGATTGGTGGATTTTTGTGATTGGAATTTATGTGAATTCCCCAAGAACAAATTGTTTTTGTAAATACCCACAACACACATATGAGTTAAAAGTACCTACCCTTCGTCGACCACTTAAGACTTTGTACTACTTTAAGAAATGAAATAATAATAATAATAATAATATAACTTTATTGAATAAGGTACTACCCTTAGCTATGGTGTAATAATAATTATTTTTGAACATAAAATTGTATAAGTTAACATTTAAATTAAATAGCCGATATACTTTAATCGCACATATATATTTTAAACATGTATATGTCTTTAACTTTTGAAAATGTCTCTTTGGGCCAACTCACTGAGACCATGAATGGTCGTTTACTTGCCAAAGAATGCATAACCTGCCTTGGAAACTGCACGAATTTTCTTCCAAATAAAGCCATGAAGAAAGAATATTGTATTTTTATTTAATTAATTTTGTACTTATTTTTTGTTATCTATATGTAAATAAATTCTAAAAATACATATTTTATTTAAACATACAGTATTATTCCCCATAAATCTGTAGGTACGGTATTTTAATTGCAAATACGGTTATTTATACCACCAAGTACGATATATTACTTTCATACGTGTGGTAACACTGAGCTTGGTACTTCCCAATGATCTAATACTATTATACTACTAGATGCAGTGTACGCTATGTCTTGCTGATTAGGAAGTGACCCACACCATAGGAGAAAGAAGGAATATATATGAGCGTCGAAAGTTTGACAAGGATGAACAAAATTGACCGTTTTATGTGGGCAAAATTCAAATATGTTGCTATAGCTTGTAATGGCTTATAATGTTTAAAAGTATTATTTTGTTAAAAATATGCTATATTAAGAGGAAAGTAAAGGTATTGCAACTTTAATAATCAAAAAGATAAATAATTAAATATATATTATTAATATGGTATTAAATATATTCTGTTTAATAACATTTTAAAGGTATCTATGCTAGTTGCCATTCTTCATTAAGGAAAGAAAATTAAATAAATGACTTTTAATGACTATGAGATAACTATATGATTTTGTTCTTCTAATAATACCTATTTTAGCATGTTTGATGATCACTCAGTTTTTATTTAAAACAGTAGTATTAGAAAAATATTTTAAAAATCACTACAGAAATCAGTTGGAAATTTAGAATTGACCACTAGAATTTTTCAAAATATTACCTGTGATATTACGTTCTGAAAAAATAAATATAGAAACTGACAGCTTTTCTTAGGTGTTCCTTACAACTTCTGATATATTCAAAATAAAAGACAATTAATGCTTAATTTTTTATTAAAATATATGTACATATAATTAATATGGATTAACAAATACGTAAATGGTAAATATGTGATCGAAGAAAAATGGAGAAAGAAATATTAAAAATACATAAAGCTAGAATAACAACTTGTATTATTTCGTGAGATGTTTTTTCTGTGACTAATTCAAATACTTCAACATTAGTTACATTTGGGGATTCTGAGCTATAAGGTAAATAGAACATTAAAAATATCTAGGTAGAATAATAACTACAAATAGAAATCTTACTTTAACAGTTCTTTGATTGAAAATACTTTGAATTGCATTTTGGGGCAAATATTTTCTTCCATAACTTATAACAAAATCTTCAGGAACAAAATGCTCTGAACACAATCTTGAATATTTTGATGGCTTAAAATCCTTTCGTTTAGTACAAATTATCCACTGCTTGCATAGTACTTGATTAGATTGAAAACTAAAATTTTTTATATCAAATCTACAAATCATGTATTTTATTAAGAATAGTTAACCTGTGAAATGATACGTTCATTCCCTTTTCTGTCCTATTAGTACAACCATACGCTGCACATGACATTACCATTGTGTCTTAAATATGTGACTCCAAGCACTGCGAAGCTGGTATATATAATATTCAACAATTTAAAATATTTATTTCTAATTTTGTTACTGATAATAGCACTTTTAACCAAATATATATTACACTAAATCCATGAGAACAACACTGTTAAATTATAAGCTGAAGTTAACATTTGCCAATATTCTTGATGATTCTCAATTTATATACATTACTTATATCAAATAAAAATGAAATTCTTAAAATGTGTCTAATTACAACCACAATTTTATAAATAAAAATAGTTGATTGAATCATCATGAATCCACAGTTGTCTTTATACTCGTATTTCTTTAAATAAAAATAAAGTCAGTGGTGTATGAAATAAAATCAATACTAGAAGAAATCTATTAATAAAATACATAATCCAAATTACCAAAAAGACAAATAAATATGTATAAATCAACAAAATTGAGAATGTTTATATACAAAACAATGCGATATCGCCATGTTTTGCCCACAACTAACGGTTTTGTATATCTGTCTCCTTTGTATGTAGAGGTCAATTCCTCTCTCTCTACAGTCCATCTAGTAGTTCTATATTATTAGATCATTGGTACTTCCTCTATATATATATATATAGTACCGCGCGATCATTTAAATTCTAAATTAGAGCAGGCTGTGAAATTTAAATTAAGTTGGCATATACTTAAGTACTAATTTACAATTTGAATTGTCAAAGTGACGTTTCAAAATGTTAATTAATCAATAATTGACATTCTGGACAACCTAATAAAAAAAATCCCGCCTGTTATTAATTTAGAATTTAAATGATCGCGTGGTATATTCCAATCACTTTGGCTCGGCTCGTGTAGATTGGCAACCTTTTTGTTGAGATGATTGTACATGTGATATTTAATTCTGACAAATAACAAAATCACTATTTTCGAAGAGGAAGAAGATAGGAAATATCTAATGTTAAATAAGTGAAAGTTAGAGGTGGGCAAAACGGTTCTTTTCATTGACCCGGTTCACTCGGTTCAGCTCCTCATAGTGAGCCGGGTCCCGGAACCGGCTCATTTGAACCGTGTGGATCCGAAATAGCATACCGTATGTAATACTCGGCGCCGTCGTCGGCGCAAACGAACCGGGATGATAATTTAGGCTGCGCGCACACCAATTATACAAAATGTTTGACAAACAATTTATTTGAAGGTACCGCGCGATCATTTAAATTCTAAATTAGAGCAGGCTGTGAAATTTAAATTAAGTTGGTATATAAGTACTAATTTACAATTTGAATTGTCAAAGTGACGTTTCAAAATGTTAATTAATCAATAATTGACATTCTGGGCAACCTAATAAAAAAAATCCCGCCTGCTCCAATTTAGAATTTAAATGATCGCGTGGTACAATTCACACAAATTTGACAAATTATCAGATTGTTGTACACAAATTAAGCAAAATATACCTATGTAAAACTAAATTATACATTCATTTGGTATTTATAATTATTAAAGAGAATGCCATTCGAACAAAAAGTAATTAGAACTAGAGCATTTCATAATTTTCATAGCATTATTAAATGGCAATTATGATTATGATGCAGGTGTAATAAAAATATTTGTAAGAATTTTGTAACTCACAGATAGTTTATTGTATTATCCAAAGGAATATTTTTGAGAACTATATAAATAACAAATAAGTACTGTTATGCGTCTTTGACCGATACAGAACAGGCCATTGTTAAACTACTAATATAGGTACTTCAAGTGTTCACATATACTTAAAAAAGTCTGTGTTTGATATGAAAAGGGTGAAATTTATAATTTTTGGGAGAATTGAAAATACAAATATTATAAATTATATTCAGTTTCCTCTTACCCTTTAAGAGATTCACGTCTCTGTCGTATATTCTTAAAATTCGCTTAGTCGGATACAGTGCACCGCATTTTACCTACAATTTATTAATTTTCCCAACGTACCACACAATTATTATAGTATTGGAAATACTGAGTATTGCTGTTTACGAGGTAATCAAAATAAACGGTTCAACAGGAAATTTAACAAGGCATATTAAGAAAAAACATGTGGGAATTTCTATAAACAGGGAAAGTACTGTAGCATCATCTCAAACTATAGATGAACCTGAGGAGTCTCTTCCTTCTACTTCATCAGTACCACCTATTCTTTATAATTCACTAAGTGCTCCCTTGGAGTGTGTCCTGGGTCCTGAGAGAGAGAGAGCTCATCTAGCAGGGTATCTGCAGTAAAAAGGAAAGAAGACATCACCGATTTCTTTTTAAATATGAAACCAGTGGCTTTAAATAGATCAAAACAGTTTGATGAACAACTGGTAAGGATGATAATTAAAGAATACCAGCCATTTACAATTGTTGAGGATATAGAATTTAAAAAGTTTGTCAATTTATTGTGCCCTGGATATAAGCTTCCCAGCAGGAAAACTATTACTTCTAGTTTAATACCACAATATTACAATAGGACTAAAAAAACAGTAGAGGAAAAACTTAAAGAAGCGTTTGCCGTTTGTATATCTACTGATGCGTGGACGTCAATTAACAATGACAGCTTTGTAGCTTTGACAGCTCATTGGCTGGGTAAGAACACGGAAATTAGTTCAAAATTGTTATGCTGTGTTCAGTTCACTGAACGACATACTGCTGAAAATATGGCTAAAATGTTTCAAAAAACATTCAAAGAATGGCATATCGAGAATAAAATTACAGTCATTGTGTCAGATAATGCAGCTAATATTGTGGCTGCAGTTCGGGCGGGTGGTTGGCGGCATTTGGGGTGCTTTGCACATACGATAAATTTAATTGTACAAAAGAGGGTAATGGAAATTGAAAACACCATTTCAAAAATCAGAAAAATTGTCGCATTTTTTAAGCGAGGTGCTCAGTCTGCGGCTAAATTGAAGCAACTCCAGGAACAAATGGATATACCCATCCTAAAGGTAAAGCAAGACGTTTGTACAAGATGGAATTCAACGTATATAATGTTGTCGCGAATTCTAAAAATTAAAGACGCCGTGGTATCTACATTGGCTATTATTTCGAATGAAGAAATAAATACACTGACTCCAAATGATTGGAATATTGCAACTGTGGCATCCGAAATTTTAAGTCTTTTCAATGACCTAACAATGGAAATAAGCGCTGAAAAAAATGTAACATTATCAAAAGAAATTTTGTTTGTGCAATAAATGAAACGTCATGTTTTAACATTTTCGGAAATATGGCCCACACTCTTCATCGAGAAAATACAGAAAGATTTAGAAATATTGAACATAATGAATTAATCGCGGAGGCTGCAATTTTGGACCCCCGATTTAAAAAATTTGGTTTTTCAAATAATTCAAAATATGAAGCGGCATGTGCAATATTAAAAAATAGAGTTTGTTCTACAAATATATATTTCTAATATAAGAAGTGAAACTGATGAAAATTTCACAAATGTTCCTTCATCTTCATTATAATGTACCACTTCTCTGTTGTGGAAGGAATTTGATAAGCAAGTTGAAAAACAACTGGCAATTTCAAATTCGACATCGATAGCGGCTGGAATAATTGAATTTGATAAATACCTAAATGAACCGATAATCAATACACATCAAGATCCACTAACATGGTGGCATCAAAGAAAAGATGTCTATCCCAGAATTTACGAAATAGTAAAAAAACGTGTATGTGTCTTGGCTACATCTGTTCCTTGCGAGCGCATTTTTAGTAAATGTGGGAACATTATTACTGACAGGAGAAGTCGATTAACAACCGCGAATACTTCACAAATCATTTTTTTAAATTATAATTTGTAAATTATCAATGTAGAATTTAGATTTATACGTAAGCTGTTTAGTTATTTTTACATTTCGATATTCAGTTCAGTATACACATTTATATATTTATACAATATGCTGTTGTTGTACAAAAATAAATATTTTAGTGCGTACCCTACCTGTTAAATAATATCAATTTTTATTTTTCAATCCAACCTGCGACCGTATTCCAAGTATAATTTTCAAATTATTCAGTCGACCCAAGTGAGCCGAGATCCGGTTCATTGAAATTTAGTGAACCGGCTCCCTCGGTTCCCTGCTGGGATTCGGTTCACTGAACCGGTTCGGACCCGAACTGCCCACCTCTAGTGAAAGTGGGTATAACGTCTAATCGTTGGCTGCATGTGTAGATAACTATAAATATATTAAAATAACCTCAATAATTTCCTGAGTTTGCTACATTGTTATTATTGTTATAAGGGTAAAGATTTACTAATTTATAATTCTACTTAAATAATTGAAAATACGTACACCGAATTTTGTGTTATTTTTTTTTTAGAAATATATAGATGTTATTCTTTGGAAAGACTAAGATACAATTAATGTTTTTGTATTTTCCCATTAGAAATTAAATTAACAACTCATCCCCATATTGTACTTACCATACTTACCGTTTTCAATTATTATTGCAGCATTTAAATCGTTTCATTGGCCGCTGTTTCTTTGTATACTATACATGTACCCTGTATACAGTCATTGTTTAAAATTAATATCAAAGATAACAGCAAAAGGTATTTCAAGGAAGGTGATGGAATAAGATGTCAGAGCTTAAAAAGAAAATATTGACTCAAATTAATAATTCTATGAAGAGTTTCAAGCAAGGAGACAATAATTATACTTGTATAGGAAACACTAATGATGTTGAAAAGGCTTTGCGTAAGTGAACTTTATGTTATGTACATTTTGAATTTACCTTCACTTTGTAGCTTGTTGGGATTGCAAACGAACATATATAAATTTCTGTTTGGAATGCCCAATGTTAGTTCATATACTAGATAATGATGTTAGAGAAGATATTTATAACAGAGCAAAGAGAACACTACCAAAAGATATTTTAACTGTTGGGCAGTCGTGTTCAACAAATCAAACGTTTGGTATTTTTACTACATTAACAATTCCTGAAGGTGTTAGCTTTGGGCCTTGTGAAGGTCTACGTTTCATACGAAAAGATTCAGGTTGTGCATTTCATATGAAGAATGGGAGATTTGTTAAACTTAATAAACGTGCATGTTCAAATTGGATGATTTATATTAACTGTGTTGCGAAGGAATCAGATGGAAACTTGATCATGTACCAGAAAAATTATGACTTATATTTTCGAAGTAAGAGAACAATCCAACAAGGTGAAGAATTAATTTTATATTATAATCAGGATAATCTGATATCTTATGATCAGGATGAGCAAGAGTTTTACTATCCTGCGGAGGAAGGTACGAAAAAGAAAGATGTTTTTGCTTGTACTTATTGCTGTTTGGGATTTAACAAGGAAATATACTTGCGAGATCATAAGAGTATATGTCCCTATATCACTGCAGCAGATGTTGCATCTGTCAAAGGTACAAATTCCACTATTATGAGATATATATTCATTTAACATTTTGTAGTAATTGTCCAGTGCCCTTTTTGCTTGATATATTTGGAAGAAGAAGAGTACCGGGGATTTCACATGACTTGCTGTTGTGAGAAACGTTCAAGGTATGACTTCCATTACATATTATAGATAGAGTAAATGTGTTGTGAATATTTTGTGTTTCAAAGAGACCTCTACATTCATCACTATAGTGAACATTAGCAGTTAAGAAAATATATCTGCATTCTAATATGCCTCGAGGATAACATGTTTTTGAGGGAACTAATCAAGTATTAAGTTGTTTCTGAAAAAGTTAAAGTGGTTAAGTTATATTTTTGTGCATAATAGATTTTATGCAATGTCAATATTTAGCTTTTTAATTTTGATTTGTCTATATTCATTATATTGGCATTAAACCAACTTTCAATCTTTAATTCACATCAATTGAAAATATTTAAGTTTAAGAGTAAGGAATTAAAATTTATAACAGTTATGTCATTTGCAAATAGAATTAAATTTAAATTTTGTGCATAAAACCAATATTGTTCAAATATATTTATAAAAAAAAAAGCAGCATCCAAAGATAAATCCTGGGTCACCTCATGCTTATTCTTTACCAACAAGGTTATTGACCCTAGCAAATTTCATTGAATAGTTTAAAAAGTTTTTTTATACTTAAATTTGAAATTTTATTTTGTTTCAGTTTATTTTTTAAATTATTAAGAAGTATTGGAAAGGATATGGAATAATTAAAGTGATCATTTAACGTAAAAGAATACCTTAAAAAGTCTATTTTTTATTGCACATTTTATTTGGAAAGCACTGGAAAGATACAGTTCATCACAATATCTTTATACCTTGAAGATTAGGGGTATACCAAATATAATAATTATATATTTTTTCATGAAGATACCATTTTGCCACATGTTAAATATGTGTTCTTCAATTGAAAATATTTGATGTTTTATTTTCATTGGCATATGAAGTGTTGGTTTTGTTTAACTACTGTTTGATATATGCCAACTGAAATTGAAATGTAGTAATTTTGACAAATGCGGCTTTCCATTGAAATTTCCATTTTTTCACAAAATTGTTTGTTTTGAATGCTAACTCTAAACATATTACTTATCAAATTTTTAAATTATCATTCTTTCCACAACATCAGATGTTAAAATTTTACCCAAATAGTAATGAAATAAGGGTCAATTAGATTTCGCTTTCGCTGCGTTATATTTAGTACGTAACATAGCTTCCATTACATGATTGAAATTAGGGCTTCCGATCTTGGACTAAAAAATCGATCTTACGAATCGATTCTAATCGTAGTTTAAGATCGATCAAGGAAAAAAATCGAAAACAAGAGATCGATCTGTCGAAATTGGATTTCTTCTGAGATGGTTTTTACAAGAAATATCGTGCACCAACATCTTTTCTATTGGACATATCTGGCTATTATCGGAAAACATTGTTTTTTTTTTATTAGACACGATTATAAAATTACAGTAATTCATAGTTATGCATATACGATGTTTTTCGTAGATTTTTCCAATGGTAAAGGTTTTCTTGAAAATCTGTAACTTGTTTACATAATTGAGCTTATAATATGAAAAATGACCGAAACACAATTAAAAATGTTTTGAAATTAAATAATAAATACTATTTACCTATATACATTTATACGCACATCGTATATGCATATATACATGTGTTGGGATACACACACACATCTATTGTCATTACTGACAATCAACGCACAGACACCGTGTTTCGGCTTTAAGGCCTCGTCAGTATACATGCGACTGCTGGTAATGATTTTTAAGCTAGTTTCGCAACTTATGTCGGTTTAGGTGGCAAATGCCCATGAGAATATCACAGCGACCTGTGCCACCCAAAAGCATGTGATGTATATATGCATATACGTTGTGCGTATAAATATATATCGGATGTTTCGAAATTGCACGGCACTATTGTAGGTACTTGTTCTCCAACATAAAATAAACAAAAATGTCCATATAAACATATGTCTCAAATTAATTTATTACTAAGATATTGGAGCATAAAGATATTTATTTAACAGTACAACATCCAAAAGAACTGTTTAAAGTGGCCACTGTTTTGTTGAATGCAGCATTCAGCATGACAAATTCATGCTTTTTTAGCACATCGTATAGCATCAGGATGATTCTTGATAGTTGCTGCGGCTTCCACAATGCGATTACTAAACTCTGATGATTCCCGTTGTCCCGATCTAACGCCGTTAGATCGGTAGTTTAGTAATCGCATCGTGGAAGCCGCAGCAACTATCAAGGATTATCCTGATGCTATACGAAGTGCCAAGGAAGAATGAATTTGTCGTGCTGAATGCTGCATTCAACAAAACGGTGACCACTTTAAACAGTTCTTTTGGATGTTATACTGTTAAATAAATATCTTTATGCTCCAATATCTTAGTAATAAATTAATTTGAGACATATGTTTATATGGACTTTTTTGTTTATTTTATGCTGGAGAACAAGTACCTACAATAGTGCCGTGTAATTCCGAAACACCCGGTATATGTAAATAGTATTTTCCTCTTGATGTTAGTTCTAGTATCTAAGTATTTAACCCTTGTCATTTCCATTTTTGAATATTAAATATTATTCCAAACTTCTATAGATTTCAGAAAAGCTAATCGAGTAAGTCGTTCTCCATTATTTCTCTCATGGAATCCATATATTGGTTAGAATGTAGCCCGTACGAAACAATAATCTTTCCGAAGGGACTGACTATGCATCGTGCAAGTTGCTCTAGTTTGCTGATTTCTCATAAAGTGTTTTCTGTCCACGCGAATTCCAAAATTTAACGGGGTTGGTAGATTCCAAATCTGAAACTGCTGGCACTTAGATATAACTTTTAAGCTCTAGTGTTCTAAGTTCAGCATCTTGTGTAGTATTATATTTGTAATGTGACAAATATTATATTGATTAAAAATATTTTTTTTAAAAATTTTTCACATATCCTACTGTATTATGTTTCTTTTCATTAAATCTGCGTAATAACTCTTTTAATTTGAAATTATGGACACTATCATTAAGATTTGTTAACTGTGACGCTGAACTATTCAAACAGTTATTAGACAATTTAATTTCTATGTTAGATAATCGATCATCTATACTCTTAACTTTATCTGACATTTGTGAAAATTGATCATCTACCACAAATTTTTTTGATCTGTAATCATAGTCTTTATATTGTCTAATACTAGCGATAGTGGTATATCATTTGTATCAGACCTACCTTGTATATTTTTTCTACCACTTCTTAATTTCATTAACAACTAGGTTGGAAAATAAAGAGTGCCTCCCTGTTGGGCGCCAATTTTGTCGTTTTATTTCATAAAGAATATAAACAGACAATATGTATATACCTTATTCCAAAGAGAGAGCGACGAAATTCTGAACAGATCCTAGAGATAGTTATTTCTTACAGGTTGACAGCAAGGCGAAATAACACCGTATTACATTCGCTTTTTGCTATCAATTGTCAAATATATTTTGACATCTATGACATTGTTTTCTAGACAAATTTATTTACTTTAATGTGTGGTGACTACTACATTTACTATTGTGGATTTATCTCTGAAGAATCTATATACAATTTAATTTGGCACAGATTTTATATACTAAGAATTGCTACCGATGTTCAACGTAAACAATGAAAAATATAATACTACACTTGATAGTGCTCTGATACTAATTTCATGTGAAATTTCCAGATACTGTGCGTATTTTTAGTATGCGTATCGAACGTGCTAGTTATTTTTTCCATTTCATTTCATAGTACATATCAGTAACTCTTTCACCCTTGTCACAACTTGAGAGCATGTCAGTTGATCTTTAAAATATAGTTTTTTTGAACTGGTGGGGTCTAAAAAGGTCGCTTTTGCTAATATATTAACGTGTTCTTTCGCCTTAAATCTTTTTCATATTTTATTAGAAATTAATGTTTTGTCGGTAGTTCCACTCCAGTACTAGGTTGAATAAAGTCAAAGACAATGAACCATCGGAATAATTTTGCTTGAAGTAATATATTTTTCTAGACTTATCTCCTTTGGTAAAGCTTTGATAGGACGGAATTCAATGGGGTCTTTTATAGCCTCTAAACTGACTGTTGTTGACATCGGAAGCGCTTTTGAATTTTTAAGCAAAATTGGTGCTATTTTGTCCGACAACAACAAAAACCTTTTTAGCTGGTAAAAGGTAGAGTTCCACCTAATACAAACGGATTGTACTAATTTAAGGCGAAGATGCGTATGGTTCTGTGCCCATTACCATGACGCTATGATAAAAGTGCCCATCAATTTCTTCATCTTCTTGGATAAGATTTTTAACAATTTTAGTCTTTGTCTGGTTTTGAGGCAATTAAATCTAGTGTGTGAGCAAAGAAAGGCAAATATTTATCTCTGCCGTATAAATCTGAAATAGTTTTCGTTATATTGAAGGCATTGTCTGCTACCGCTGCCGTTGATTTTTCAAGTATTAGATTCCATATCTTTTATGACACGATCCAAATATTCTGCAATAGAAATGTATTGTTAACCCCAGAAAGTTTCTCGTATTAAGAGTATTTATCCATATGTCGGTACTTAAGCTCAAACCTGTCACATGTGATATTTTTTCTATCAAATTTATGTTTGTCATCAATGAGATTGCTTACGCTCATTCTGGATGGAAGTGTGTAATGTGGAACAAGTACTTCTATTAATATTTTAAAACCTTTCGTTGCAGTAACAGACAATGGTAAATCGTCTTTTGCAACCATGTAAATAATAAGCATTGGTTATTTTCTTCATCTTAATCTAAAAAAGGTTATAGCCATTAATACTAATAATCATGATTATGACGTTTACTTTTTACAAGATTACTGTAATCCCATCCATACGTTTGACCAACATTGTTCGATTAGTTGATTTTGTAAATTGCTACTATATCAATTGAGAACCTCGACATGGTCATCTCCAAGCGTTTTGTGAAAGATCAACGCAACAACCAATATATTAACGCCAATTACTATGTTTTTTCATCAATATTTGGTGGTTTTTGTCTAGACTAAGGTAATAGGTTCGCTTTTAATTGGAGGCTTCAGCATCAGATGGCGCCACTTCAAATTACAAGCAAGGCCAACTGTATCTGACATCGCTGCGCGATATAAGACCGTCACATAATTAGATATTTCTGATTCTTATAACCTCAAAATATTATCAGTATGTGGCGCTATCTATCCAAAGCATAATAAACTGCTTGGTAAATTATTTTAAATCTTGGAAGGCATATATATTCTAAATTTGAGTTTTGAACGTCAGCCTGACGGCAATTTCAATTTGAAATTAAGGTAAAATTCTAAAAATGTTTAGGAAATGTATTATTTATGGAGAAAGAAATGTTTCTTTCGAAATTCCAAGTAAGCCTGATATCCGAGGATTATGGATAAATATTCTTCAAGAATTTTGTGGTAATCTTATCAAAAGAGCACTTTTTATTTTTAAATTTTATATTAGAATAAAATAATCTGTGGAATAATGTGTTAAAATTTTGATAGTGAAAAACAATTTTATACATGTTACTTTATTTTGTTCTACTGTCTACATTTTTATAACAGATATTATAAAAAATTACTGTAAAAAAACTCCTCGATGGTCAGAAACATCTATTCGATTATGTACTATTTGGAGATTTACCTCTCCAAAAGGTTATGAATTTGGCAAGAAACATTTGATAAATTTACCTTCTAAAATGACAATCTCACGATATCTAGGTCCTTTCAATGGTGTTAATTCTTTAATCAAAGATAGATTAAATGCAGAAATTAATCAGCTAAAAATTCCTGTCGAACGTGTTTGCTCATTAGTAATAGATGACATGGCAATTAAAGAAAAAAATGAGGTGTGGCCACCACACGACTTTCTTATACGTATGAGCGTTTCAAACTATACAATTTTAAGAATTTTTTTATACAAAACTTATTCAAAATCCTATTCTAAGTACTTTCATTCGCTTAATAAATCGCTATAGAATGCATACTTTGCAAGATATTATCAAAAAAGCGCTCCTCGCTAAGAGTAAAAGTGCTACTTCCGGTCCGAATTTTGAAATTTCATATATACAAAAAATATTGCAAATCCAGTTTTAAATACTTTTGTACTCTTGATAAATGTATATAGAATGCATAACTTACGACATATTTGCAAAAAATCGCTATTCGATAAGAGTAAAAGTGTACTTCCGGCCTGAATTTTGAAATTTTTTTTATACAAAAGATATTGAAAATTATGTTTTAAATACTTTTATACCCGTAACGTACTTGTCTAAAAAGCATGACTTGCGAAATATTCGCAAAAAACTGATTTTCGATAACAGTAAAAGACCTACTTCCGGTAGGAATTTCGAAAAACTTTTTAAATAAAATTATTCTCAATTTTAATTTTAAGTATATATGAATTCTTTATAAATTTGTTTAAATTTAGTAGTTGACGAAATATTCGCAAAATTCGATTTTTTTGCTGAAGTAAACTGCTACTTCCGGTCTACCGATTTTACTGAAAAACTAATCAGATCTCAAGAGGGTGATTATACACGTAAATACAAAATTTGGAATTGATATCTACAGCGGTTTGGCCGCTATCGTGGTCACAGACAGACAGACAGACACACACACACACAGACATTTTTTTAAAAACCACTTTTTTGGTATCAGGGGACCTCAAACCGTGGACATCTGCAAAAATCTCGAGGTCGAAAATTTTCATCATCACAATACTTCCTTATACTACGTATAAGAAAGTAAAATGTTTTACAGCAGGTCTGAAGATTGTATATATGGTTTAAGTAATTGCCAAAGTAATATTATAGGCCAGGAACAAGACATAGCAAACAAAATGCTTTGTTATGTTGTCTATGGACTAAGTACCCCCTATGTCGATACCTTGGAATGACCAGGTTCTATATGCCACCATAGTTGATCTGAGAAAATGGCTTCCAAAGTTTTAAATTTCTGTTGTTTTCTTCTATTTTAGTATATAATGGTCTAATTTGTTACAAGTTTTTGTTTATTTTTTGTCAGAATTCTAGTGGCTCCACCTTACTCATATGTGAATTAAAACATGTTAAACTTAAATCAGATAAAACACAGATAGGACTTTGTCCAAACTTTTGAAGAATTTTTGTAACAAAACACTTAGTGCCACTTAATACTTTGTCACTTTACATTCCAAGAGAAACGTTATTTTTGTTGGCAGGACAAGGTTCTGTATGCCACATAGAACTCTGTCTTCTAAAGCCACGTCTAGATTGATAGGAATTTGAGTTGATAAAATAATATTTTATTAACACACCTTAAATTCTATAATTAAGCAACTGAAAATAAAAATAAATTCATGAAAGTAAGAAATTCTGTAACATCATACTTATGTAACACAAAAAACTATTTCTAAAAAATGGGTACTTAAATAAGTTGCACAAATTTCTACAAATAAAAAGAACAAAACAAGTCAAAAAATTCACAATTCAAGAATTCAATTCAATTCAGGTGAAGTAATGCCTGATAATAGAGTTTGTCAATGTTAGGCATGCTTACTAGCATTTTCCTCAAAGCATCAATTTTTGTTTTAGAAATTTCTTTATTTTCAGGAAGTGTCCGTGGCTTTACTTCTAATGCTGACGTAACTTGCACAGAACGATCACGTCTATTGCCGTTAGTAATTCCACCCCGTGTGCGAACATTGCCACCTCCGCGTCCTCTAACAGTACGACGACAACGTGGTAGAATTATATTTCCAGACGCATAATTTTCTTGAAGATGGGAAGTTTTGAATTGTACAGTATTGAATTCTTGTGTAAATTTTAATGAAGTAACTTTGGAAAATGGTATAACTTTGTAATTAAAATGCGAAGCACATTCTTCATAATTCTTAAAATCGTCTGCTTTCATTTGAAGTATTACATATGGATGTTTTTTATTAACTGCCTTTAGGTTCTTCACAAACCCTAAAGGGGAAAAAAATTCTGCCTTCTTCATAAAAGTTTCTATTCTACTGTGAATAGCGTCCACTTCTTGGACAGCTCCATGTCCCGGTACTGAATAATTCATGGTTATGCTTTGCAATTCACTATTTTCCCTTAAAGTTTCCAAAACAGCAAATGAGAGATAAGAATTTCTGTTTTGTGCAATACATGAGTCGCTCCATGTTATAAGTTCTTCTATGTTATTATCTAATAGAACTCTTAATATAATTTTTATGATAGCACTTGCCAAACAATTTCCGGTTCTTCCCTGCATAGCTTCGTTCCAAATAGCGCAGTAGACCGTTTTAGTGGTAGTCAAATAAGCAGTTAAATTATACATACATAATTTTGAATAGTAAAAAAATGTGCCTATTTCTGTTCTCGGGCAGTTTATAACTTTTTCTAAGTCAAACACTAGAATGGGAATTTCGCTTTCCTTATCTTTCTTTTTGTTTAACCTCATAGCTTGTTTCTCTGCTATATGAGATTGGTAATCATTTTCTTCATCCTGTGTAACATTTCTTTCTGATTTGTGTATTTTATAAGTTTCGCATTTGTCACATCGGTCTGATTTGGGAATATGGAAACCGTAATTAAAGTTAGTGACAAATATACGACGGTACATTGATAATTTTACAGGTTGTTTTTCGTTTTCATTGCACCAAATCACGTATAACTCATACATTTTCGGAACACTTAAATTCGATTCAAGATACTGACGTTTAGTTCTGCTACGAGTATAATGAGCTTCTATAGTTGGAAATAATTTTATGTGTGTAATTACATCATTAAGCATGTCGCTGGATAGCCGTCTATTTGATTTAATACTTGTACCTCTTCCATCCTTTTTAGGTACTTCGTTGCTATCTTTGCCAGCATGTGCATTATAAACTGGCTTTTGTGATATGGACAGAGTGCCTAAGAAAAACTGTTTGCAAACTCTGATCATATCACCTCCTACCGGAAAGTAATATGTAAATGAGTACTGACGGCGGCTTGGTTTTTCATTGTCGTTTCTATTAGTAATACGTTTTTTAACGACTCTTTTTGTTATTTGTAACAAATACAAGTGTTTTTCATTTTGAGTTGATAATTTATAATAAGAAGCAAACAATTCTTTTCTCATATCGTTGGTGATTTGCTTACTACATTTAAATTTGCAATTTTTTAAACAGTCTTTTTTATTTATTACACATTTTGCAGGTACTTGCTTCTTTCTTTTATTAACATATGCCTCACCAGCTTGGTGTCTCCTTTTTCTTTCATTACATTTCCATGCTGTTTCATTTCTAATTCTCTTTCTTACGTTCTTTTTCGTAACTGCAATGATGATATTATTTTGTTAAATGAATTAACTAAAATTGACTTAAGTTTTTACCTTCCACATTATTTATAACAATTTCTATTTCGGGCGCTTCACCATCCTCTCTGAAATCATCCCTATTTTCTATCGTATTATCGACAGTATGTTTTAAGACTTCTGAATTTACAACTACTATACCATTAGTATTTTCTCCACTATTTGCAATAGCTACGTTTGCATGACTTGTTGTTGCATTTTCGTCAAACGGAATAAACATCACAGGAGCACTACTGCTGTGAACAAAATTATAGGTTAGAAACGTAATTTTAACTTACAAACGTCTAAATCCTTACCAAGCAGCAACTATCATCTCACTTAAATTCTCCATGGTTTTGGTCACTGAATTAATTGAAATTATTTCTTTTTTATTTGATTTTGAAACTTTTTACTTCCAAAATTTTACCAACACAAGGCACGTGAATATTGTGTTGAACATAAATTTCAACAATTAAAATAAAACAAATTAAGACAAAGGTTTATCTGCGGTTTAAGAGTGACATGGTCCTATTTACGCAGTAGTTAATACCTTGTCATTCTAAAAACAGCAGATAGAACTGTGTTCCAGCAAAATATATAAAAAGGAGCCCACAGATAGAACCTTGTGCCCCTACTAACTGACTCATTTTCTATCGGATGGCTCTGAGAGTATCAAAACAACTAGAAAATGGTACATAGAACCTTATCACACTCATAACTCAATTTACTAAAAAATGTCACTTAGAACCTTGTCATTCCAAGGTATCGATGTAATACCTGCTGGTTATTTTTTTCATTCTTCTTTATCATCGGAAGACTTTCATTAACTGACTCTTAATGAGCTTCTTTCTTCTATCGGGTTTATTGTTTTGAGACTTGTCACAGATAATTTTGCAGCAAATGTAAAACTTTTCAAAATGCTAGGTAATGGATCACTTCAAAATTCTCTTCCACGCCCTTTTTTAGCACCACTACTATTGTTCTTAAGTTTTGATTTTTGCCATGCTATAAAAAATGCGAGAACTTTATTTTTGGAAAGAGATCTGTATTCAAGTGAAGGTCTTGTTACATCAGATTTTTAAAAAAATTACATGTTATTCAAAAAGATTTGCCGGTAAGCCTGTAAGATTTTTAACAAGAAATCATTTATTCCCACCAGTTTTGAAAAGATGAATGTTTTACGTGCAATTCAAATATTTTCACCAGCCGTAAGTTGTTCTTTAAGGTTTTTGCAAGAGAATAAGCATCCGCAGTTCCAAGATGTAGATGGTACCATCAAATATTTAGAAACCATGTATACTTTCTTTCAAGTTCATAATGTTAGGAGTAGAACTCATTATATGCATGCATTAGACAGCACTGTTGCTCCATACATTGATATCACAGATAAACGGCTACACAGGTTGAATATCACATTTCCAACTTATATAGCCGATATTCAAAAATCATCTTCGTCCGTTGATTTGGCAGGTTTAACAAACGAAACAGCTCATACACCGCAAGAAGTACCTACCTTTGTGTGAAATTTCTTCTACAGCAATGTGGGTTTTATTATGTCTTAACAAGAGCATTTAGTTCTGATGCTGTCGAAAGCATGTTTTCACATGTTAGATTTAAAGGAGGTGCAAATGATGCTTCTGATGCCAGAGTAGCAGAATATGCTTTAAGACAAATATTGCGGTGTAGAATTGTTAAAAGCTTCTAAACCATGTTGCTAATTAATTGCTATACCGAATTGTTTCATATGATAACTAGGTAAAGGATTTGATTAATTAAACATTTAGCAATTAGCAACTGTACTGGATGCAAGAACAGAGTAATTCGCCCAGTAGCACAGTCCGCATCCAGTAAGCTCAGGGTCGTTCAATATTTATTATTGTAATTGAATTTATACCACTAATAATTGAATTAACAAAGAGTGAATAAATGCGTATATTTAATTTAATGACAAAACTCACCTACCTTAATCTTAGGTCTTACAATTCCTCAATCAGAAGTTCCTCAGGTAACCGGTGTTGATTCTTTTAGATGGCTAATTGTTTACATGAATGTTCTTGTGATTATGCATGAAGTTATTATTGGACGCCACCTATTTTGACTTGAATCGTTATTTTTTTTTTATTTAATTTATTATCACTTGAATTAGCACATCGTGGCTCCATGTATATTAGTGAATTAAAATAGGAAACAGTCACTGAGCTTTTCGAGTCGCCTCAAGGAACGAGGATTAATTAATTTATGATACAAATAGTATAAATTTAACAATATTTATTACAGGAAACACTTTAAAGAACGGTACAATGAACATTTAGTACAAATAACATATGTTTCATTCTCACATTTTACATTAGATTAAACAATCCCTAACTTAATACTCTGGCCAGATAAAATAAATTGTGGTTACACAAAGATGAACACAAATAACATATGACAATATCTTGGTTGCAAATACAAATGGTAAATTAAAATCGGATATTAACTTTTGAACAAAATGCAACAACTAATGTATGTATGAATTTGACAAAGTGAATAATTCGTACTGGAACTTTTAAAAGATTAACTTAATGTTACGATAACATAGGCAATAGTACAAAGATTCTAACAATGAACTCGAAATTTCAGATTAATACTATTGTTTACAGTAGTGTAATGATTCAAACGACAACGTGAACAGAAAGATACAGATTAATCCTATTTTAAAAGTTATCCGACGGACTAAATATTACAGTTTTATGGTTACAAAACTAGAAGCAATGGCCGTAGATGTTATTATAACGACGGTACAATAATTTCCAAGCCGCTCTGAGACCTAATTAATACGGTAATTTACCTTGATGTGTGCAGACACGATGCGACGGTCGATGACTTCTGCGGGGGTAGATGTTTTCCCTCTTAGTTTGACGAAAGTCGGTATCCGACGGCAAGGGTTCAGTGTTAAGACCGTTTCAAATCCCCATAAGGTACATCATCTGGATCTGCCAAGACTTCTTTCAGGTTGGACTAACGATCGTTAGATAATTTTGCACTCACTACGTACGTTAAATCGTCACTCGACTAGCTTTTGACACGGCTATTTTACGTACACTGTGATAACAATCTTAACATTTAAAATTACTGCCAGATCATGCGTCAACCATTAAATTAGCCATCGACCAGCAAGGGTCTATATAAAATTACTTCGATGTGTCTACAGTCACTTGGCGGATAACAATTCTTAATAATAATTCTAATTTTTAAGCGATCTTGCCTTTTTATTCGTACTGTTGGAGAGGGGTGAAACACGCCTGTTTTTGGATTCTAGAAGGTTCTCGACTTTTCCAAGAAGGAATTTTTGCACACGACGCATACGATGTAATAGAAGTATTCAACTATTCGGTCTTCACGAAATTTCAGATAAAGGACTATTGATAAAAACATGCATATTCGTGACGCCGAACCTTTTAGCTATCGTCGTCATACAAAAGGGGTATTTAAGAAAAATTGTTGTACGTGACTCTAATATTTGCTTTATAAGAAGAATTTTACTTTAGATTATAAATGTTGTTATACAGATGTTATTTTTAAGAAATGTTAGATGTAGAAGTTATTTTAACAGAAATTGATACGTAGTTGAAAAATGTAAAGGACTGTTTATTCAAGAAGGTTAAACAAGCTTAGCTGTAGAATTGCAATACATATTTAAGTTTTGAATATATTTTGGGTATTGAAAATAATAAATAGTATACAGTATGAGCCAAAAGAATGACATTATAATTAATTTGGAATTCTTAAGTAATTTAATAATTGCTAGGTTAAGTAAACAGATATTATTTAATATTTTGAAATGAAATTAGTCAGAAGTGCCAAAAGCACGCAACAACCATCAAATACAGATAAAAGCATCAATTATGTTAGTACCGCAACATTTTCAGGATCCAAGAAATCTTCTAAAAATTCAATACAAATACTGTACGACATAATTGATCCTGAATTCACTTTACCTTTCCCATTATTAGAAAAAATTAGAAATTTAGGTACAACCGTTATTCCTAAAAACACTATTTACTCTGCATCTGTTGCTTTTCTGGGGGGTTACATTGTTAAAAAATTAAATGAAATTATTCTGTGTGATTACTGCCTGTGTCCTCTACTATCTACAGAAATTCCTGGACCTTTGGTACGGTTAATTCATCTTCAAGACCGTGGTGGTCTGACATATCCGAACTATAAATATGTAGGTCTCTTAAAAGAGTTAGCAGACATTGTTGCCCAAATCTTATCCTATTTGGAGTCAGAAAATCTTTGTCAGCAGTTAGTGACTACTTTACATCCACATATAATACAAAACACTATTTTTAATTGCACTGAACATAAAGACTAAGTTTGTAGAGTAATTATCGAATTAATGATGAAACCAACTCTGTACAATATTTGTCTGAAAAAAACAGATAGTATTAAAAGAACATACTTACGAAACAAACCAGTAAGTAGAAAAATACTGAAATTATAAAAAAATCGCCTACCTACCCAATAACTTAAGTTTCAGCGTACTTTTTTAATTCTATTTTGTTCTGTTTGTTTATTTTAATATTGTTAATATTACTTATTCTAAAATTTATGCTTAAAGTACATAAGTCCTATTATAATGTTTATTATAAATCACAACGTTTTTTATTATTTAACCAATCAATAAAAATTCAGCAATTATTTCCTTTACTACTACTAGTAGATGGCGCCACATACTGATAAATATTTTGAGGTTACAAGAATCAAAATCATCAATGTAAATCGAAGTTAAGTGGCGGCACGTGGCGGCCTTATATCGCGCTAGCGATGTCAGATACAGTTGGCCTTGTTGCAAGACCGCCTCAACCCCATTATACAGTAGAGGTCTAATAGCAATATCGCATCTCTTATTATCTTTAGTAATCTCTTAATAACTCTATCTTTATCGAAATCGATAGCCATAAGACCTGTACTGCATAATGGGGTTGAGACGGACAATTTATGTAGTTTATTGACTTGTTCTTTAAATTACTTACACACAATTATCTGTGAAACAAAGCAATTAGAAGAAAATAGTTGTAATTAAACAGATTATGCCAAAATATCATTATAAAATATAGATAATTTTAATTCGTCCTTTGTTCGATTTTTTTGTCGACTGATGTATTAATATAAAAACAAATTAGATTAATAAAAAATACTACTAAAAATGTATAGGTCAAATTTTGCATTTGCTCGCCTGTAACAGATACTTGGATATTGCGGACAGGAAAATGGAAAAAATTGGTTGACAAATTAAAGAATACCTTTATTTGTTCCTCTTTTGATTCGTCTCTGCTACGAAACTTGTTTCTAGCCGAATTTTTTTAAACAAAGTAAATACCTAGCTTAGAAAAGTAATAAAAGTATCTGAAGACTTAGATTCTGCATTAGCCTTTTCGTAATGCATTTAATTAGTAATAATTAGTGCGATTTTCTAGTTTTGACAAATTACATGATGAATCAAATAATCCGAAGAAATGGGTGATAGATACCACAATACAGAAGTGAACAATGTTATGGATTTTGTAAGGCTAACAGCTTTTATAACAATTCGAAACGGCTATACGCACGAGTACCAGCAAAAAAATGAGGTGTGGCCACAACACGACTTTCTTATACCTGTTGCGCGTTTCAACTAATAAAATTTTGTTCTAAATTAAATTTTAAATAATTTTATCTTCTTAAAAAAAAGCTGTAAGTGTGTAACTTAAGGTCCGAATTCTGAAAAAAATTTGATACATAAATTATTCAGAATTCTATTCTAAGTACTTCTTTTCTCTTATAGAATGCCTAGTTTGCGAGATATTTGCAAAAAATTGCTATTCGATAAGAGTAAAAATGTTACTTGCGGTCAGCGAAAAAATTACAATACAGAAATTGTAGATAAACATGAGTTATACAATTTAGAAATATGTTCATGTATACAGAGAGTTCGACAGCGACGAACCAACACAAACTTATCTTTTGTTAAAGAAATGCTATGATTTTTGCTGTCTTCTTCTTATTTCTATTAGGATTTCTCCTGTTATTTAACCAACCTCTATAAACTGTCTCTCCGTCTTCCTGTTCTTCTTCCAAGCGGTCTGCTGTCTCTTGCTATTTTTGGTAATCTCTCGTTGTTAATTCTAGACACGTGGTCCTCCCAGTTTTGTCTTCGCTCTCTTGTCCATATACCAATATCCGTTACTTGACATGTCTCTCTTATATTTTCGTTTCTAACTCTGTCCCATCTGGTTTTTCTTGCTATTCTTCGCAGGACCTTCATCTCCGTCGTTTGTATTTGTCTTCTGGTTTTAGCCGTTTCTGACCTTACTTCGGCCCCATAGGTCAGTATGGGCCTCAATGCACTCTTGTATATCCTTGCTTTTGTGTCAATTCTCAGGTACTTGTTGTTCCAAATTACGTCGCTCATGCATCCAGCGAGTCTATTAGTTTTCGTAATTTGTTCATTTGTTTCTTTGTCTGTCACCCGAACTTGTTATTACCGTTGCCCAAGTATTTCACCTGCATTACCTGTTCTATTATGTCGTTGTCTACAACTAACTTGCATCTAATTGGGGCTTTTGCAATCGTCAATACTTTAGTCTTTTCTGTGGAAATTTTCATGTTATATTTTTTGCATGTGTTATTGACTTGAAATAACAATCTCTGTAAGTTGTCCTCGTTCTCTGCTATCTGGACCTTTACAAAATTGGCGACGAGTCGGACGATAGTCAGGTCCGGTACAAAAGATAAAATCTGTGAATTTTGTGAAAGTGATGTTCGAAGAGGCCAAAAGTGCATACAATGTGGAACAAGTGCAGTTCATTCCAAGAGTCTGGAGGCTGAGATTAAGGCTGGTAAACTTGCGGACAGAAAATGTTGTTTATGCAAGGTATGTTCTTCCAGTTCAAGTAGTACTGAATCCACTTTGGCGGATAATACAGTCATATGGAGCAAAGAAATTACCGAAAACAGTGAGTCAAATGATCCGAAGAATGAAACCGACATGCTAAAGACGCAAATTAAATTATTATACATAGTTATTAAAGAAATGGAAGAAGTAAACAAGCTTCAAAAACAAAGAATTGAATATCTAGAATACTGTAATACCTCTAATACTGCACATAAAAGTTGCTCGAGTGGTCGGGAGATGGTGCCAACTTACAGTTCTGTATTAAAAGCTACATCCCCGGAAAATATTCTAATTATTAAGCCTACAGGAAAGGTTTCCAAATCTTCTGATGTGATTAAAGAAATTAAAAAGCAATTTGACCCGGTAACCTTATCGATGCCGATCAATAACGTGATTCAAAAACATGATGGTAGAGTAACAATTAAATGCGATGGAACAGACAATTGGGAACATTTTAAAACTAATTTAAATGAAAAACTTGGTAAGAACTATTAAGTTTCATCTCCTGGAAAATTAAATCCCAGAATTATGATCTATAATGTGGCGAAGGATGAGTGCGACGATGTGAAGGATCTCCCGAACAAAATTTTCACGCAGAATAAACTTTTAAGGCAAGAATCAACGATATTTAATTTGGTACGTATTGTCCAACGTAGAAATAGCATTAATGTTATTATCGAAGTGGACTCGGACACATTTTCGTCGGTAATCGTACGTCACTCGTTGTATGTTGGCTGGAGAAAGTGCTTCGTGGGAGAATCGCTTGGTGTGGTGTGTTGATTTAACTGTTCGCAATTTGGTCACTTTGCGAAAGAGTGTAAGTCGAAGTTAACATGCCCGAATTGTTGTGCAGAAGATGACATTAAATCTTGTAATGCGGACAAATATAAATGTGCCAACTGCAATAGACACAATAATCGATAACAAGCACGAGTGCAACTCTCATAGACATGGTTTTTACTAACTTTCCGTATGGACTGACTACCAATGCATTCGACACTTTCTTGTCTGATCACAGATATACAATATGTCTCACTAAGTTGGAACCATATGGAAAACTTTTTTATTATTAATTTTAGGAAATAAAGTTATTCTTTATAAAAACTTCTGCATGTTCTAAAATCTAAAATACAATCATCAGATATTACATTTTTTCAGTTGTAGGTATACGAGGTATGTCAAAAAATATTAATTTTACTCAAGAGTAAAGTACCTTTATATTTGAGAATATCGAAAAAAGTTGATTAGAACTAAAAATTACGTTCAAATATGCCATTACATTCATTTATATGGAAAATAGTAGATTGTTGTATTAGGATTAAAAATGTCTCTTTTTTCGACGAGTACAATTTTACATTTGCGAGGCGGAGCGTAGCGTAGCCGAGCGAATGAAAAATATTACGAGTCGAAAAGACATTTTTAATCCGAATGGAACATACTATTTTTTCTCCAACCGAAATCATGCATTGCGATAATAAAACGAAGTCTATTTTTTATTCAACCGAAATCATGCACTGGGAATATAAAATGAAGTAGGTAACGTTGTCATGGATATGTTGTCAAACATTAGTCATACATTAGTTGTCATTGCATTCATTTGTGATTATTAGTGGTCCAATTTGTTGAAAACTTTGGTAAAATGGAAACTAATGAAGATTTGGGTGTTCCTGAAGACATACTAGAGTGTGCGAAAGTAGTTTCTTTGAATCTTCTCCCGCAGAAATCTAGAGAAATTTATGAGTACGCGTACCAACGGTTTATTGATTGGTGCAAAGGAAAAAACGTTCAGGTGTATTCAGAAGATGTAGTTATAGTGTATTTCTCAAACTTAGCAAATAAAATGAAGCCGTCTACGCTTTGGTCACAATATTCCATGTTGCGGTCAACGTTGGATATAAAGAAGGGTATCGATATGAGTAAATATTCAAAGTTGCGTGCTTTTCTCAAGAGACAGAGTGAGGGATATTTACCAAAAAAGTCGCGAGTATTTACAAAGGAGCAAGTGGATAACTTTTTGGACAATGCACCTGATAATTTATATTTGATGCAGAAGGTAGGTACTTTCAAAATAAAAGAATAACATTTTTAAAGAGTTTCTTTATAGGTTGTCTTAGTATTGGGGGTTGCAGGAGCAATGAGGTGTGATGAAATCGTGAAATTAAGAATTGATAATGTTGAAGATGTGAAATCCGCCTTAATTATAAAAATTCCCGATACCAAATCGAAGAGGTCACGTTCCTTTACTGTGTTGGGAGAAAATTATTTAAGTGTTTATCGAAAATATATTGCTTTACGTCCACCCAGATTGGTAGAACGTCGATTATTTCTCAGATATGTTAATGGAAAGTGTCATCGAATGGTGGTTGGTATTCACAAAATCAGTGCCGTCGCGCAAGAAGTAGCAAAATTTTTGAATCTGGGCAACTGGAAAGAGTATACCGGACACGCATTACGACGAACGTCTGCTACTCTTTTGGTTGACGGCGGTGGTGACTTAACATGTCTTAAAAGACACGGAGGTTGGAGATCAAGCACTGTGGCGGAATCCTACATTGAAGAGTCACGTTTGAACAAAGAAAACATTGCGAAAAAGATATTGGGAGATGTAGATGATAGTGGTAGTACTGGACGAAGCGCCGATATCATTTCTGATAATAATATCACAATTGCAGAAAACGTGTTGGACCGCTTAGATCGCTCTAAGAATGGGGCTACTGATGGCAGTGGTTTATTTAATTTTAACAAGTGCTTAAATTGTACATTCAACATTAATGTGAATAAATGAAAATCGTTAAATAATAAATTAAAACTATGATTACTTTTTTATCCTAGGATTAAAAATAACCACTTTTACTTCCTAGGATTAAAAGTGAATATTTTTGTTGCTTAGATACCACTTTCTTGGATCAATATGGAAAATGACAACCTTAAATACTCCTGACAGTCAAAATATGTCATACTTTTTTTACGGTTGGAGAAAAATTCATTTTTTCTATATTTGCCTACAATAACAATGCAAATTTAACTGTAGTTACATATTATCTAGGCTGCACTGACATACAAATGATTTGTTGTTTGCTAGAAAGGTTTGACAGTGAATGTCAAAACGCGTTAGAATTTATATGGCACATAAACATGGTAGCGTTATTAACTTGTAAAGAGAAAATAGAAATTGTTTTGATTGTGGGAGAAAAGTATAAAACGCATAGAGAAGCAGCAATTATTTTTAATAATAGGTATCCCAATAAAAATATTAATCATTCAACTGTTACGAAAATAATAAATAAATTTAAGAGTACTGGAAGTATTAAAAATAATCATAATAGAAAACGCCAAAAGCTGGTTGCCGATGAGAATACGCAGTTTGAAGTAATGCTGTCTGTTGTAAAAAATCCAAAAATGTCATTGCGCAAAAGGAAGTCGTTGATGCAACAAAATGTAAGTAAACATACAGTGGCAAGAATTTTAAAACTAAATAAATACAGACCATTCCAACCAAAAATCGTTCACACATTAAAAGATAGGGATTATGATAGGCGCTTTGATTTTTGCTCACTCATCCAAGGAGAGTTAGAAGAGGACACTTTTTTTACGAGGCGTATAATTTTTTCCGATGAAGCAACATTTTCATCAAATGGAACTGTCTCGTCACAACATTGTCGCTGGTGGTCTAAAGAAAATTCCAATATTATAATAAAGTCTCATGACCAATATTCATTTAAGACGAACGTATGTTGTGGCATTTATAAGAACAGATTAATAGGACCTTTCTGACTTAACCCCCCTTGATTACTTCTTATGGGGTTACTTGAAACAAAAAGTTTACCAGAAAGGGCCGTTTCAAGATGTTAACCATTTGGAGAGGATAATTATAGTAACATGCCAGGAAATTTCTCCAGAAATGATAAAGAATGTATCATGTCAATTTTCCAAAAGAACGATTAAATGTATTGAACGAGAGGGTGGATATGTCGAGCCATTAGTGGAATGAGTGAAAATTAAATTTCTATTTACTTCTATTATTAATATTATATTAGTTACACAACTTAGTATTTTTTTGTTTTTTCTTATTTGCAAAATAAATGCACATGCATTCATTACGTGTTTAAATTGCGAAATTGTTTTATAGTTTTCTCCCACAATCAAAACAATTTCTATTTTCGCTTCACAAGTTAACCCTACCATGTTTTTGTGTCATATAACGCGTTTTGACATTCACTGTCAAATATTTAGCAAACAACAAATCATTTGTATGTCAATGCATCCTAGATACGATGTAACTACAGTTAAATTTGCATTGTTATTGTAGTCAAAAATAGGAAAAATGAATTTTTCCATATAAATGGATGTAATTGCATATTTGAACGTAATTTCTAGTTCTAATAATAAATGTACTGCATCTGGCAGATCTCATAAAAATATCTCTTTAACAAACAATGGTTCCACTATACGATACCCGAATGATATAACGAGTAAGTTTAACGATTATTTTCATAGTATCCCCACCACGATTGTTTTCTCTCTACCTATGATAGACATGAGACCTACCATTAAGGATAATCTAAACAGTATAGTACTATTTCCGGTGACCGCTGCAGAGACAGATCAGATTATAAATTACGTAACAATTCTGCCTCTGGCCCGTATGACGTTGTGATAAAAGTAATAAAACAGGTACGTCACTCTCTGGTGATCCTACTAACATACCTTATCAATGCGTCCTTCGATGCTGGAGAATTTCCGTCAAAATTAAAGAAAGCAGTTATATTTCCAACATCCAAAAAAGCGATAAAACTACGATCAGTAATTATCGTCCCATCTCTCTATTATCGGTATCCTCCAAAATTTTCGAATATGCGATGCTAACTCGTCTAAATAACTTCATCTTAAAGTTCAATATCCTGTCACCGAGCCAGCATGGATTCCGAAAGAATAAATCCACTACAACAGCTCTGTATGAATTCTTCAAATTTATATTTCGTGAAATTGAAAACAGACGTTGTCCTCTTGCCTTATACTGCGACCTTACCAAAGCTTTTGACTCTGTTCAACACTGCCGCCTTCTGGATAAGCTTAACAGATATGGAGTCCGGGGAAGGGCAGCTGAATGGATCTCTTCTTATCTGAAGGAGCGAACACAGTGTGTCAAATTACACCATATGCACTCTAACAGTGTGAAAGCAGTTATTGATTCAACCGAGCTGCCTGTCAATATTGGTGTTCCTCAGGGATCCATATTAAGTCCAATACTTTTCAGCCTCTACATTAATAATTTGGGATCTTTCCTTGTACAAGGCGTATCTATTATGTACGCGGACGACACAACCATCTTGTCATCACGTTCCTCACTTACAGACACAATAGATGCCACCGGGTCCATTATTCAGAATCTAAATAACTGGTTAAATGCGAACAAATTATGTCTAAACGTTGATAAATCATATTATACCATATTTCATCCCAGACAACGCGCAATTACTAATATTCCTCCTCAAATAAAAAATGTCACCCACAAGGATACAGTCAAATTCTTAGCTCTCTCGGTAAATAATACTTTAGACTGGTCCTTTCACTGTGATGAACTTGCCAATAAAATGGCTTCGAGATGCTACCTTTTTCGGTCGCTCCATAATCAGGTCTCTGTCGAAATATTACTTAATGTGTACTATGCAGAAATTCAGTCTCGCCTGTCCTATGGGATTATCTTTTGGGGACTATCACCAGCGGCAGAGAGAGTATTTCTTGCGCAAAATAGACTGATTAGATAGAGCCATAGCCGGTATCCGTCCCATTCCCGTATTCTACAGAACATACTTTGCTGAAGAAAAGTACCCACAGCTGAGAGCTTACAGATGAGAATTTAGAAAACACTTTGCTCCTGTGTACAAGTAGAATTGACCCCAATATTGATCATCTTGTTTCTGAACTGATTTACAGAGTTATTAGACATTGAGGAATAAGTAATATATGTTGACGATGTCCTACTAAGAGATTCGGCCTGATCCCTTTCCGTCAACTAAGTCCAAAATGAGCAATACAGTTGATATATTTGCATTGTAGGTATTACTGTATTTTCTTAGCAAGTGATTTTTTAGGTTAGCAGTATTGCCGCTGTATTTCACATCTACATGACAATGTTTACATCGCCGACTTTTTTCTCTTTTTATAAAATGTAGCTACACGTCATTTTTCAAACTCATCCGTGCCTTCGTTACAGAGGTACAAAAACGCACGGGAACATTCCACGCGCTGTTGTTTTTGCTGGCGGCATGAGCATTCTGCGCTGATCTTAGTCATCCCAAGATGATCATGAAGAATTTTAAAAATGTTTGTACAGATACTCGAGTTATTTCCAGTCAGACTTTTTTAACGAGCTCTGGAATGGTCAGTTCGATAGGCTGCCCCAAGTTATTCTATACCTTGCTTAAGGCGAATGTGTCACTGAAAAACTATAGTTTTTCCCGTTCAACAATCCACGTAAACCTATGATATCTCTTCCGGTAAGGTATGAACTGGCTTTCCTTCTCCTGCAAGGAACTTGATAACGGCGTGATACTCGATTTTCTCCATATTTTACACTTTTTTTCCCGATTAAGTTGCTTGTTCGATGATAGTGTAAAAACTTGACGCGATTGTGTTAAAACTTTATATGTATACTAATAATAAGTACTGGGGTTACGACACGACAAAACTCTTCCACTACCATCCAACCCCTCCATTCCGTGGATTTAAAAACGCTTCCTCATAATTTTTGTATTGATAGACGCCGTAACTTCCAGAATATATTATAGTAAATATGTAGCACAAATTAATTGAAACGGCTGAATGTTTGTAGTTATCAGAAGAATTTAAGTAGAAATACAAGTCAGTAGTAATAAACTTAACTGGGCTCGATATATTCCAATCATCTTGCATATTTTTAGCACGTGATTTTATAGGTGCACCGCGATTACCAAATAGTTTATAATGCTTTGGACAGATGGCGCCAGGTACAGGACGGAATTTTATGTTAGCAGAATCAACAGAATCTCATTATGTTACGGCCTTGATATCGCGAGGTCCAGTTGGCAGTGATGACTCATATTAATAGAGCCATCTAGTGGTCGTTTGTAAAAACTAAAAAGACCGCCTATGTATAATACACTACTATGTCTATTCATAATAATTTTTCCATTCTAGGAGATGTGCATTGCTAGAAAACTTAAATATACCACCTTCATTGCCAGCCCGTAAGATAATAGAAAAAAATGAGGAGAAATGCCCGCCCATATTGGAAATGTACACTTGTTCTGTGTGCGGTTACACCAGTAGTTTCTGCCAGAACTTCAGAACTCACGCCTGTTCCAATTCTACTAGGGATCGTCCTTCCAAATCACCATCTAAATGCGCGACGGAAAATGAATTGACGAAATGTGCGCGGCGGGACGAGGATAACGTGCGAAAATCGATAACTTTAAGACAAAACGACACCGTCAGCATCGAAAATAATCAAATCAAAAAGTGCGTGAATAAAACAAACGACAAAACACGGTCGATTCTCACGGGTGACAGTGTACGTGTGAAGGTCGAACAGTGTAGCGATAGAACTGCAGAGAAATCGCAAATCTTAAAGAGGGTCGATGTTGTCACTGGTAGTAATAGTAATAATGCTGGAAGTGATGGAACCGTGCGTACAGCTGTTCGAAAGTCTAAGAGAAGACGTACGCATGGTACAACTCGTTCAACTAAACCAGGCGATGCCGCTAATAAAGATTGCATAGTAATATCTGATGATAGCGAGGTTGAAATAAAGGTTGAGACGAAAAAATTTTGCAGCGAAAAGCCAATCAGTACGAACCACCATCACCATAATTATGCGCCTCAGGGAGAAAAATGTAGGAAAGAAGCACCTGTCAAAAATAAAAGCGCCACAAACTTCCAGTGCCGACCACTTCTCGGTGATGATTCTTTTGAATCGTATCAGACGTCATTCGAATATTATTTGCGTAAATATCGAGAAAGCAATACTAAAAATCTCGAAAGCGTCAGCGGAAGTTCTAAACAAACAAATAGACCAAGGGGATTCACTTTAGTAAAAGTTTTTGACGTCAACGATCTCAAGATGAATGCAAATATGAATACTCAAGAAAATCGGAAAAAGAGTGCAAATTCAGATGGGGACTCGTGTAAGAAGCACATTTCCCAATATGCTGCCTGTGGAAAAAAGCACATCGATGAGGATGAGTCGGCGGTACATCTGAGGTAATTAAAAACTTTTAATGCCCTTTAACTTGGAATACATCAATTTGCTTGTAACGAAACAATATTAATTTTAAATATGTACTTGGGTTGTCTAAACAGTTGAAGCTATAATATTAGTAGGCGGGGTAGGTTTGAGACTGGCTCCCTATTATTATATCTTTCTCTAATTTTTTACTATCTCTATACTTCTTTTGTTGTGAAAATTATTTACCTGCTTTTCTTGACCTTTACCTCCATTAATTCTATTTTTCCATGGTGTAGTGGCATTAACACATGTCTTTGCATTTTTGCTGATATGATTCATAGTTTTCCATATATACATACCGGGGTCGACATATTTTAATTTCTGATAGGAAAGTAGCAAGAGGAAAAGAGCGCGACAAAATAAACTAAAGATAAACATATGCGAGGCTGCCCAGACAGCACACTCGACAAACGATTCCCCCGATATCGACACTACGTTGCTCTCCCACCACTGTTAGTAAGCAGGCATCGCTGCATATTGTAAGGTCATCTTTTGCATGGTATAGAAGTATAAACCGAAATTAAAATATGACGACTACGGTATACTATCCGTCCATCGGATCTTTTGAGTCACGTGATTAATTTTGATCCGTATGAATTAAATCAACATTTCTGGCTCAAATTCATTACTTACAAAATAGAATTAAACATTTAAAAATAAAGAACTTATGATGCTTATATCTAATATTTTTTATATTTTATACCATGTTTTATTCATTGCTTAAAATTAGCTATATCTATCATAATGAAATTTTATAAAATAATAATAAAATTTGGTTATGGTTATGAACAAAATTTATCGGTCTGTCATTCATTCACCTTGCAACAAATTGGTTATGTACAATTCCTTAGTATGTATTTATTAAAAAAAACATAATAGTGGAATAATATCTCAAAATATTTAACAACAAATCATGTCAGTCTGAATATAGAACACATAAAATGTTTAAATGCACCTCTACCTATTTTCTAGTGACAATTTTTTAATGGAATTATTTTGTGGAAAATCAGTTCAGTTCAAAAAACACAAAACTTTAATAATAAGTTAAATTTATTTATTAATATATTTGAAATCTATTTACATTTTTTTAAACTGTTATGTATGCTAAATATCTATAATAAACTTTTATAATCTCACACATAATATTTCTATATGATTAAACTTAGTTTCTTATTGCTATTTATTAACTATTGCTTTTATTATAATTAAGTGAAACTATTTTAATAAATAAATCTTATTAAACAATCCTCTGATTATTTTGTTAGGTATTGTAAATTTAAATAAGTAATCCTTAATCAGTGCATGAGTGGCTTTCTTTTTCTTCGTATACTAGAAATAATAATGCACCAACATAACTACAATGTTCGGCTGTTACCAGCCATGCATGTAGAGTGAGCCGAAAGTATTGATTCACATTTCATAATAATGCACTCACTACACATCCATTGGTTTTAAATTAACTTCTTATAAATGTTTCACCGAAGCAAAAACACGTACATTTCAACATAAAATAAAGAAGTTGTTAATAAATGGATTTTCAGATAAGAACTTCGTCAGGTAATCGCTCTGCATTATCATGTTTATAAACTCAACAAACACATTGTTTTATATTATAAAAAGTCACTCAGATTCTAAATCTAAATCTGAACTGGATGTTTCATTAGGATTAAATACAGTTTCTCAGGTTTGCTTCTCCTAACTAAATCCAACAATTCATATTTTCTGAATTCACCGGAAAAACTTATTATTGCTGGACAGCCAGTCTATTATTTCCTGTTTTCTCGATGCAGAATTTGGGATTTTATTTAATACTACACTATGATATGGTGTATTGTCCATTATCACAAGTGAATTGTTTGGTAAATGTAGCATGAATTGTATTTTAATCCATTCCTCAAACTTTTTACTGTTCATTTCAGCATGATAGTATTTTGCTTTGGTTTTCGATGCAAATATCAAACTTGCACCTTCAATAAACCCTGATTCACCTCCGGCATGTAAAACTATAAACCTTTTGCCATCATAACCTTCTGGCTTTCGAACACTTTTTGTAGATGTATCATGCCAAGATCTTTCTCAATTATCTTTTGAATATATCCATGTTTCATCAAGGAATATCACCGGTCTTGGAGAATTTGACTTTAAATTATCTGTATACTTCCTCAAAAAAGTGCTTCGGTAAAGGGCTATATCATGCTTTTCCACCAATGCTTGTCTGTTGTCTTCCTTTTTGAATTTAAATCCAATCTTTTAATAAATGGGACAAAGAAGATTTTCCAATATCGATTACTGCTTTGGTGTGTAATTCGTTTTTCAATGTAAGCAGAGTAACATGTTTCTCTGAAATAATTTCAAATATATTAAAATTGTGAAACATAAATGAAATACCTAATAACATACTCTCTTTATACATGTTATAAATAGTGTTTCGTACTTCCATCTTTGTAGATTCTCGCAAATCTTCTGTTTTGGCTTTGACACAAGGTCTTTTCTTACCGGGTGAAGAAAGCACTGAGTTTTGTCCTTTACGTTGATATTTCTGATAGTTTGTGTGGAGATTTTAAGGACAGCAATATTCAAACCTTTATTATGATTTCAAAAAATATATCTATATGATTCTTACTTCAAAAAAAACTCCAGGACATTTAATACAAGTTGTTGAGATTGTGAATTCAAAATTCAGACGTTTCCCAGACATGTCTCTGTAATAAATGTAAATTCTTAACCTCTAACCAATAAATTTAGTGATTAGAATACTTACAGAAAATGTATTAAATTCAGTTTTTTTTGTTCTGAATAGAACAATTATTTGCAAGATAGAACGAAAACGAATTAGAAAAGCAATATAACAAAAATAAACCAAAACGCAGAGAATAATGTTATATGTCAAACTTTAATAAGTTGACTAACGTAGTATCATGTCATGGCGGTATATTTTCTCTGTCTGTCTTATTACTCTTATGGAGAAGACAGCCCCACCTTAAAGTTTAAAATTTCTATCCTTATCTAGTCATTGAGATTGGACAGAAATGAGTATATATACATTCTAGGTGCGAATGTCCTTGATAACGCACGCAATTAATCATGTGACTCAAAAGATCCGATGGACGGATAGTAGACATGGTTTGTGTAACCATGCAATATAATATATTTACTTTTATTCGAGTTCTTAAAAAGAAGGGAATTCTTATTGGTTTAATGATTATACAATGATATTCAAGTTTATAAAATTAGTATTTATAGAATTAAATAATGTGTACAGAATAATTTATGTTCACTCTGTATAATAGTGGGACGTTCATTTCTCTTTCCTCTTAATGATTATTGTAAAATCTAAAAGGAAGAAATCAAAAATATTAGTTATTGTAAAAAATTTTATGTATTATAAATTTGTATAATATTGTTTAATTAACGTTGATATGTAAAGGAAAATATAATAATCTATTGGGTATTGATTATAGTCAATCTTGAATTAAGATTCGCGGTATTATTTAAAATATGGACGTGACATTTTGGTTTTGACAGTTCATGTGTATATGATTAAAATACTGTTTAAAATGTGATATAAAGTAATGAAATCAGGTTATTAAAATATAAAATGAATTAAATAATGTGTATTCTATAAGTTAAAATGGATATAAATAGTCTAAAGAGAGATTATAAAAGAACTATATTGAATATTAAGGGTGGTCAATTTTCATTGGATAATTTAAAAAGTAAAGAGAAATCGTCAAGGTAATTAAAAAATAAATAAAAAAAAGGATGAATTGAGAATCCATATAATACGGGTGTGTAATTTCGAAGTAAAGAGAATAACATCAAGATTTATACATATTTAGCGTTTCTTGAGTATAAAGAGTGTTAATAAAAATTATGAATTGAGAATTCATATAGTGCGAGTGTGAAATTTCAATGTTAAGAGAATAACATTGAAATTTATAAATATTAGAAGATTTCTGAGTATTAAAAGTGTTATTATTGAATAATGCAACGCGAATATATATTTATTTATATTTTCCAGCTTAGTGTGGTATTAAAAGTTAATTATCAATTACTAATTGAGTGCTAAGTGATTAATATCTAACGTATAATAATATAAAGAAGATTTTTGGTAATACGTAAAGAAAATTTACCTATAATTTAAAGAAATATTGAATTGATCCAATGTGAGAATATAATTTTGGTGTACGAGAGGAGATATAGCTGTACGTAGTTCAAGTTTAACCATTTAGAAGTCCTATTTGAAGAGGAACAGATTCTGAGACTGTTCCAATTGCCAGAGAGTTGTTTTCGAGTGACGAATTCCAACAGGAGTGTTATCTCTTAATGCAAGTTTAACCATATAGACGAATTATTTGGAGAGGAAAAGATTCTGATACTGTTTCCAATCCAGAGGGTTATCTTCGAGAAGTGTTTTTATTTTAGGGCACTGGAAATATTTTATCCGAGAGTTGCAGTAGACGATTGCACGCAGCATCTTGTTATATCTACAAACGTCGAGGGATGAGAATGAAGAGACATCCAGTACCAGCCAACTGTTTCCAGGAAATTGTACTCAGTTTGGCAGTACCAATCTATAAGTAGAAGTATAGCAATAAACGGACAAGCCGACAGAATAATGGAACATTTGTGAATTAAGGTTGTATAGTAGTTTACAACGGGTTATTATAAAATAGTATTCAACAAGAACGGATTATATTTAAAGTAAAATCAATATAAAATTGAAGACAGTTTAAATTCTTTATGTCAAGAACAGAATAGGATTTATATTACTAAAAGTTTGGTTATAATTGACATAAATCTAAATTATATTTTCATATAATATAAATATTGAGTATAGTAGATCCATGAATTTTATCAAAGTGGACATAATTATTAATTGATGACTAGAAAACACATTATTGATTGATTGACAAAATTACATTGAATAATTAGTTAGGTTAACTAGCTTACCTTGAAAATTGAGGGAGTTGATACTTTTTTTTTCTTTAAAAATTAAACCATTCAACGTTTTAAACAATTTTATTTGAATATAATTTGTAACGTTATTGATTGATACACCTTATAAACTTATAGATACTTTATTGAATGAATATAAAATGATATACAACGATTGCGTTCTTGACATTACATTCTATATTATTGTTTTCGTTGTTATCATTCTTGACTATATATGTCAGTCCTAGATGACGGTAGCGGCAGTATACAATATCCTACGTTACATAATTGTCCTGATAATGTTTTGAATATGTTATACATACTTTGAATGTATGATCTTTCAAATCGATTAATATACATATCGATCAAATCTTGTTTTTCATTGATGAAAGAATGCAGGAATAATTGTGGATCGAATATGTAACTTCAGAGGTTATTCTAAAAATAAAAGGTATATAAAGAAATCTACATTTAACAGGTTATTTTAAAAAAGAAATAGAAATACTTACGTATTTAAGAGTACAAAGTTATTATTATACAAGTCCTAGAAATATCGAACCAATTACGCGCCTTGTAGAGAAAAATCATAAGTAAAGATTTATTTATAAATAGTAATTACAGTATACTTTGTAAAGAGAGGATATAATTATTACATTGATTTTTATAGTCCTGTCATTTCATTAAAAAGTGGTACAGGTATTTATAGTCATACCAGTTCTTTAAACAATATAAAAGTGGTGGAATTAATAGTATATTTATTTATTGAGCTTGGCCGATGTTTTAAACCAGAATAGAGTATTACAATTATTATTATCAGTCAAATACTTGTTTTAATACAGCACAATCGCGATAGTGTGAACACAAAAATACAGTGAGTCGTTCAAACTAACGGGGGTGTTTATAGAAACGAGGGTGTAATTAAACAAATTAACTTTATTACTTAAACTTAAATGGATTATACATGAACATCCCTAAGATGTAAAAAAAATCTGTTATTTTTTTCTGAACATTATTTTGAGCAATTTTAGCCATAACTGCTTTTTCTTGAATTGCTTTCAAAGTGATGACGTCATTCATATATATGGAATTTTGATTGGACCATTCTACAGCTACATTAAATGCTTTAATTGCATCGGAATGGCAAATTTTTCGTTCAATGGACTCAGTTTCATCCTCATCTGAAGAAGACATTTCCACAACATCTGCCGCCTCACCCTTGTCCAAATCTTCCACATCTGCAGTAGTGTAGTCAGCCTAAAATTTGCAGTTTTGATTATGCTATTGACTTCTAAAACCACTTATGCATTAACTTACTGGAGCAAGTTCCTGTAGTAAATTTATTGTATCCCTAATAGCATCATGAACCAAAGTTTTTTCACATCTTAATTTTTCCCGTAATGTACTTAATGGAATGTTATCTTCGTCTGCATCCTCATTATGTTCATTAAAATCTGGCAGGATATTTCTCCAACACTTTTCGATTATTGTTGAGCTAAGTTTCTCCCACGCCGCAGCTAAGTGTATTATTGCATCTTTTAGTGAAATCTTACCGAGTGCTGCAGCTATTCCTTCTTCCGTTGATACAACAGAACCCAGCAAACTTTCTATAGTATAGTTTGGTGAGCCTTAAAATATTTTGGTCAATGGGTTGGATCAAAGATGTAACATTAGGAGGTAAGAATTTTACAAAAATCATCCCATCTTTAGTCCTCAGTTCTGTTGCTGATGGATGGGACGGGGCATTATCCACAAGGAGAATTGCTTTCTGAGGTAACTGCTGATTACGCAGAAAACATCTTACCTACGAATTAATAATTTTGAAATAATCAGGCGTATGAAACACACCGTAGATAATTTTAACTCTCACCTCAGGTACAAAATGTCGAAAAAAACATTCCTTAAAGAGTTCCCCGGTCATCCACGCATTTTTAGTGTTTTTGTACAGCAATGGATTGTTAAAATTCTTAAAACACCTTGGATTTTTTGATTTCCCTATCACTAGGGGTTTCAACTTATGTACTCCTGAAGCATTTACACAACCCATAAATGTCAGTCGTTGCTTAGAAATTTTTAATACAGGAGCAGTTTTTTCAGCTAATGAGACATAACTTTTATCAGGCAATAAGCGCCAATACAATCCTGTCTCATCAGCATTATAAATCTGGTGCAACTTTAGGTCATGCTCTTGAATAATATGGTTTAGATCCTCTTTAAAAGGGTCTACTGCATCTGGGTTGGCTGATAATTTCTCCCATGTGATTTTCAAAAACCTTATGCCACGACGATGTTTAAATCTTTGTAGCCAACCATCACTGGCTGTGAAAGTATCAATATTCAATTGTTTTGATAGTGACAATGCCTTCTGTTTCAGCATAATCCCTGAAACTGGAAAATTCTTGCCTCTTTGTTTAAGAAACCAGTTGTACAATTTCTCTTCTAAAAGCGGAAATGCTGACTTTTTCAATGTGCATTTTTTCGATGGTTTTAGCGTGTGAGTTAACGTATCGACAATAAGTTTTTCATTTTTTTAATAGCACAAATGGTTGATTTTGAAACTCCGTATTTTTTAGATAACACTGTGACTGACATTCCTTTTTTACGTTCTTCGATTATATTGGCTTTTACTGTTAAACTCAAAAATTTCTTTAATTTCCCCATCTTGCTCTAAGCATTTACACTGGAGGCACATTCACAACTATACCTTTATACACGGCGACGGCGCATTTAGTATACATGCTTCAATGTATAAAATAAGGGACTTCCCCAAGCGGTAAATAAATAAAACTCCGACATAAACATATAATGCACTTGTTCGCACCATCGAGGGTCCACGCTGTTCATACTACTCGGCGTTCAATGTAAATAATTTCGTGTTCACACCACCGACAGTTTTTCAATACCGCATGTTCACACCATCGCGATTGTACTGTACATATAATACTACTATATTGCGCGTGCTGTATCTTGATAATGTGTAATTTTTCGTCCCAACTAAGAGAGATAGAATTGGTCACACTGTCTGTTCTGCGCATGCGTCAACTCAGAATGTCTATTTAGTGCGATGTGACATGACAGATGAACAGAAAACATAAGTACAGAGAGATCATAAAAGGTTGACCGTGCCGCTTCATAGTCATGCCGCATATATCATATTCTGAATTGTATTTCGTCCATGCGATACTCACACAGTGTGTTAATATTTTAGAATTAGTAATATTGACTTTAGAAGTACTGTAATACAAGCTTCTTTGTTTTAAATTTGAAGTTTTAACAGATAAAAAATAAATATATTAGTTTGCATTTTATTTCAAAAGTTGTGATTCTTAATTATTTTTTGTGTTCTTCTACATTAATGAGCACTAAAAAATTACTAATTTGCTTATTTAACCAGTGTTGTGGATACTTAATTTGGATCATATTGTTTTAGTAAACATCTTGTATAAAAGCACAACTAGAATGACTAAAAAAGACATGGTTTAACAGCCTACTAGATTATCTAATAATTAAAGTATCGAATAGAAAAAGTTAATAATTGAAATGTTGAACTGACTTTTGTTGCACTTGCTATATTATTGTTGCATGAATGTCTATATTTTCTCTTCCTTAATATTTATATCCTTCCTAGAAATAGCCTATATTTTATGTAATTGAGTTTCGTAATTAAGGGCGCCGGGCACTCCAGTGGACATTCGAACGCCCCCAGGTATCAGTAGGAGGAAGTCTCCGGACCAACAGGTTCCTTTGTTCAATCGGAGATAAATCGGTACATCCCCGCTTGATATAATTTGGCAATTCATCCCTTCTAACTGCGCAGAGGTGAAGTAATAAGACATTCAACACTTTACACGCACAATGTACAATAGATGAATTCAGTACTGCTCGAGAAATAGAGTTATGATCTTTATTAACTTATATTTTATACTATTGATTAATTTTTGGTTGTTATTTTTACACTTTCTTTTTATGTCGTATTTTCTATTAATATATGCCCTATAAACTTGCACAATATTATTATTATATTTCTTACTTTCTTCTTGTTCTATTTGATCTTTATGTAATCGTAGATATTGCTCTTTATTTATTCTTGATTTCGAAAATTAACACGTTCCTTGTTTTTATCTATATTAATCTGGGTTTCTTATTTTTTACAATTCTTGGTTTAGGACAACTAGATTATGTTGCAGGTTATCCTCTGAATCTGCCATTATCGCCCCATCAACTGTAAACATGAAGTCGGTAAGTTTGATTTCTTCCATTTACAGCATCATAATTTTAAAAGTTGCTATGACCAAGTTATGAACCATTTTCCAATATATATATATATATTCAAAGTTTATGGCAAAAATGCGTTTTTGCCTTTCTTTAGACTCTGCGGTAGTCGTGCTGCTTAGCAAGTAGAAATCATCACAGTAAATTATAAATATGTATTTTTAAACCGAATTTTTACTATTTTTTCTTCTGAAATATGCAGATATTGTAAAAAATTTGTAGTTTTAATTGTATTGTTCGCTTTGAACCACAGTAAGAACTTACAACATTTTGTTAAGAAAGCAAGAAGTTTTTAAAATTGTATACTGACGTAGGGCAGTGTAGTCACTCAGGCAACTTTGTTTTTAATATACCTACCTCGAAGTATGATCTAATTGAATGTGAAATAAAATTAATCGGATTTTAGAAAAATTTGAATGGGACCCTGAAGATGAAATTTCATTTACACATGGGCATCCACTGACAGAATCCGGTAGGTAACATTTACAGTTTCAATGGAGAAATATTTAGAGGCTTTAACCAACAGTGTCGAGAATCTCGTACCTCATTTTTTCATATCAAAGGCACAATCACAGTATTTAAAAACACTAGAAAAAAAATATAGATTTTAACAAAGTTATTGTACTGCGAAAATTAATCTTATGTAATTCAAGACAAAGTCCAAGGCCACCACTGGACTCCGAAATGGCTGTTCAGTTCACCGAGTAATTATCTACACTCGCTCTGAAAATTCAGAAAATATAATGGCTTTAACTGACGATTTAGAAACACAAAAAATTTTTGCCCAGTTTTTAAAAGATCGTTTTCCAAATGCAAATGATGTGGCATATTTTAGTGATGATTGTGCTGGACTGTATAAAAACTGCAAGAACTTTTTGAATCTGTGTTATCATAGCTAGGACTTTAACTTGACCGCCACATGGACAGCAAGTCCTTGCGATGGGATTTGAGGGACAGTAACGCCCTTAAAAATATCATTGATAGTGTACTACTGTAACTACTTAGTGAAGTGAACAGCTGTCTCGAGTCCAGCCTTGGAGTTCGTCTTGAATTACATAAGAATAGTTTTCGCCAATGTCTAGAATCGCAATAGCTTTGTTAAAATATGATATTTTCCTTCAGCGCTTTTAAATACTGTGGTTGTTCCTTTGATATGAAAGAATGAGGTCTTGTGACTGTTGATTAAAGTCTCTAAATATTCCTTCACAGAGACTGTAAATTTTACCTGCCGGGTTCTGTCAGTGAATACTCCTGAGTAATATGAAATTTCATCTTCAGGGCCCCGTTTTTCAAGTACTTTTGTTGAGGTATATTTAAAAATAAGGTTGACTAGACCTACTCTGCCTCACCTCCTTATCTAATTCTGAAAAAATCTTGTTTTCTTAACTCAAAATTTTGAAACTACATTAGTTATATATTTTTTACTGTGGTTTAATTAAAACAATGCAATACAGTCAAACTATTTTATCGCCAACCGTCAATAAACCGCTGCATTACCATAGCGTTTTACGGAGGTAAACAAATATTTTATCGTACTGTAAAATAAAATACTTTACCTGCCGCTAATATCTGTCAACGTAGTCATGACTGATGACTTTACACATAAATCGTTTGTCGCTGTCATAAAATGTAATAACTCATTATATCTTTATTTTTTAAATTTCATATTTTTGCGGTTGGCGAAAAATTTGGTATGCACCGCGTCAGTAAACTGCCTTTATCGAACTCGCCTGTTACTCGCCCCGCTCGCTTGGCTCATAAGTCAGACTCGTTCGATATTGCGTCACTTTACTGACTTGGTACATAAATATCTATTTTACAGTATCTGCATATTTCAGAGAAAAAATAGCGAAAATTTGGTATAAAAATATTCATAATTTACTGAGTTATGATTTTTTTTTCTTGCTGGCTACACGCGGAGCCTGAAGAACGGCTAAAGCGCACTTTCGTCATAAACTCTGGACCCCAATATCTTTGGAAAGTACTTGACTTAGGCCAAACAAATATCTATGGTTTCATAACTTGGTCATAGCATGTTGTGAATAAAATTCATAAAAATCCGATGTCGTGCGTGACATGGCCTAGATGGCAGTTATTCCCAACCTTTTCTGGACTATCGCCCCCTTTAAAAGAGAACAAATATTTGAACGCCCCCCTAGTCTCTAAATTTTATATGAAAGATTAATATATTGTTGCATATTATCTGTACTTAAATTATCTATTAAAGATCATAAAGAAAAATTTAATAAAACGACAACCTATTGTACAATATGATTGTTTATTAAAATTTAAAAATAAACACAGAATTAATAAGAAATGAAGAGTTAAACACAAATATAAAATTAATGAGACGGTGGTTGAAGCTGGTCGAGTGTTAATAGTTATAATGAAAATGAAAAGTGTTAAATACTTAGATGTTAGAACTAACATCAAGAGGTAAATACTATTTACATATATACATTTATTTCTTTAACATTAAATAAGCTACTGCACTGAATCTACGCTCAGCCATATACGCCAAAGGAAATGCGCTTAAAATCTTCGGTAGTATTACTCACTCTCTCTTCCAAATCTGAAGATTCTTCAGTATCTGTGTAGGTCCTAAAATCCAACTCTGTACTTTCATATTCAAAATATTTTGGAAATGCTTCATAAAATCAGTGTTGGCAATAAGTAAGTAAATCTTCCGGTTTTGCAGAGCCTGCTGATAATGGGGAAAGTGGTCGTGTTCCCATCTCCTTAGATTTCGTTTGAATAGAGGAAGTTTTCCCGCGAAAGCAGCTATGACGTTTTTTGTTTTAATTAAATTCAACTCGTCTCCTTGCAATTGTAAATTAACATGATTAAATATTTTAAACAGGTCTGTCAAATAAGCGATGTCATTTTTTGCCGTAATCAGGTTTTCGCGCAATTTTTCCTCTCTGTTATCCAGTCCAGTACTGAGTTAAATAGATTGAAAAAACGATTGAGAGAAACACCGGTAGAGAGCCAACGTACTTCTTTGTGCAGCAGCAAGCGATTGTAATCTTCATCATTTTATTATTATCATTATTGACTAGAGGCGATTCATCGAGTTGAATGAAAAATTTGCAAGTCTTTAAGTAATCACATAATGATATTTTAACGTCTTTTGCCATTTCATTCTTATTTGCACTGAATTATTACTGAGAGGATTTTTTTTGATTATATCTGACAGTGTCTTATGATGAAGAATAGCAGTTTTTAATATCTCTTTGACTGACTGCCGGTAAAATGTATTTCTCGCCTATTGTGTGTGATCTTCATGCTTTTGCGATTAAAACGCAAACGTTATATAAGCCTCGTAGTCCATCATCAACTTGTTTAGAAGATGACGCAAAAGGGTTTGATATAGTTGGCTATTTGTTTTTGCTTTTTCATTTCTTCAATATAGGATACATTTTTATTCTTCTTGTCAGCATGCATTTTATTTAAATGATTCTTTAACCTAGAAGGTTTCATAGCTTCATTTGAAAAAACTCTTGGGCAGATTAAACACAATAAAATATTTATTCATGAAAACAGGTATTTTCAAAATATTTTGTTAAATTGAAAAGTAAATAATTATAAAAAATATATTAAATATAATAACTTTCTTAACTGCCTCAACGCCCCCTATTTGGCTACCGCCCCCGTGGTAGGCTTCAGCCAGATTCCTTTTACTAATTCTATAGCCCTCTCAACTTCTAAATTCACATGACAGGAACATTCTAACCAGAATACGTGAAAGTTATATAAATAATACAGGGTGTTTCTTAATAATATTTAAGAGGGATATTCTTAGGTCCATTTTATGAACAAAACTTCACATGAACATATGCCTGAATGTCTTAACTTTTGAAATGTAGAGTGCTAAAGTTTTAAAAAAAATCAATCATGTGCATCTCGCTAGACCACTTATGAGAAAAAATTACTTATGTAACTTTGAACAACAATTTATTTAAGAGAATAACGTAATCACATACATTTTGAAATGGTAACAGCAAATTATCCTGAACACACAAAGAAATAAATTAAATCAGATGTTGGAAATGTGTAAATGAATGAATTTTATTTTTTTAAGCAAAAACCGTACGTCAAACAAAAAAAACAAGGGACCACATTTTCTCAGAAGCGAATGGGGTTTTAAAAACAGTACTTTAAGAAAAAGCAATGGCGTAACATGTTTCTTCAAAAAAATTAAAAGGAAAAACTCGTAGAGACACCACAGGTAAAAATTATAAAATTGATTGTACATCAGAAAATGCATCTTGATGCATAAAAGACGTTTACAAAATTTCACAAAAATATCTAAGTTTAAAAAACAAGATTTTTTTTTTATATTTTAGCACCCTTCAGTTCAAAAGTTAAGACGTTTAGGACATATGTTCATAAGAAGTTTTTTTCACAAAATGGACCCAAGAATAACCCCCTTAAATATTAGCATGTTATGAAGAAACATATGATATATATATGCGTAAGTTTTGCCTACCCATTCGTTCTTTAGATCTTAGTTTGCCTGTTTCTTAATATCCTTTAATTAAGCGATATACAGTTGATTTTACCAGCCGCTATATTACAATTATAATATATTGACATGGAAATAATAACTTTATCTTAGTGTTTTGGAAATGGTTATTGAAATTATTGTTGTTATTGTTCATTTTGTACATATTTAAAACTGTCTTTCGTCGTTATAAGCGTACCAATTCATAACGCTGTTTGGGAGTCCATCAACGATTTGCTTGAATCTTGCTGATAACTAATGTTCGTAACGTACTTAAAAGAACAGATTGTTCAGAGGTGTGGCTTGGTTATGTTATAAAATTTGGCGGATATCGCGTTCTTGTTTTTCCATATTAAAATTGCCTTCGCAAGAACCAATCAAATTTCTTAAAAATATGTACAATTCTGACGCAATATTTGAATTACTCTTTCTTATTCTGAGACAAGGTTTAACAAATTAGAATGCGTTTCTGGTGTTAGTCTCGTTGAAGCTTTTTCCATCTATCTTTAATATGTAATATTTACGTTTTCTCTTTCTAAACACATGATTCATCCAGAAATATACTTAACAGAATAATGTATGTTGATATATGTATGCTCCTCGTAACCTTTCAGAACTTCTCTTGATTTAAACCAAGAGATATCAGTTCTCACAACTTTCGTGTGAAGCGCCCTTTCTCTCAATTTCAAGAATAAGATAAATTAACATATCAGGAGAAACTCCTCTCCTTTTTTGTATATCTGTACGCGTTTTCTCAACCGATGCAAACTTTCAACATCCGCTGAACTCAAACTGTGCACGATTAAAGTCCTAAAGTTATTTTTTTATTATTATGTTATTTCACAATAAAAGACGAAACGTTTGAGAGTCAATCTAATTTAGTTTGTTGTTACGACAGGTCGTACCGAACGAAGAACGCTCATCGCGCAGGATGCCGCTGCGAAAAATGCAGTTCCAGGACGTACCGTTCGCAAAGTTTCCAGTCACACAAAAACCGCGTCCACAGGATTCGAGAGGGAAATCCAAAACGAAAACCCATTCGAAATGCAATTGGTGTTAGGCGCAACGAATCGCTACCAGAAATTGGAAAAGGACACGCTCGGCTGCGATCGCAGACGAAACGAAAGGCCTGAGGCCATACGCAAAACATCAAGGAAAAACGTTAAAAATTTAATTCGTAGTGTCGACCGATGAACTGACGTTTGGGCTACATATTATTGTTCAATGTTATTTCCTCTCTAGAGTGGGGTATGTAGAGGGATATGTGTGTATATATATATATATAGACAAAAATATTATTTTTTCTTTATATTAACATATTACTTAAATTAATCTTTATCAATCATTTATTTTCGAAATAATAATGTATCGTTTTTTTAACAATAGTGAAACTACAATTCGTACGATGAATGGTTAGACCGCGTACGTTTTCTGAATATGCAACCAACATTGCATAGATCATGTGTTTTAAAATAACTTGTAAATGCACTGTATTATTAATTGTGTTTTAAAGTTTACGTCTATTTAATGGCGCTTGCGATTACCAATTAAATTTCATATGATATTTTAAGAATTATTTCCATTACATTTTAGAGAAGAAACACAGTTGCACGCACGTCTATATTACAGGATTATAAATAAATATATTTTTTATTAATTCAACAATATACTGTTTTCTTTTCAAAATTAAACATCACATAATACGCATTTTTCAATATAAAAATTTCGTATAAATGTAAATACTAATTATTAATGAGAAAAAAATCATATTTGTAGTGTATTCACGTTTCACAGATTTGCATTTAACTTGTTTGAATTCGATGTGTCTTAAGCTTACAAAGATAGTTGAAAACCAAGTTTAATAACTCTCTGTTAGCTTGTGTATATATAAATGTATATACATTTTGCTAAAGAAGAAGCAACTAAATTAACTTGGTTTGGGTTATTGGTAAAAGTTACATCTTGAGTATTGATTAAACTGTAAGGAAGTAAATATACGTAAAGGACATTTGGACGTTATCATTTTATGGTTGTAATGTGAAAAGCTATACGAAAACGTTCGAAACAATCGTCATCAAAATCCATGACGTAATTATTAACGTTTATGTACGTTTATGTGAACATTGTGATCGACGAATAAAATATACGCATCTAGCTCCTTAATCCTATTTTTGTTCTTGAGAATACTTCAAATCGTTGCTGTAAATCAATTGTATATGCAAGCTAATTAGCCACGCTCATACCTCGTTCTCGATTTTCAATGATTTTATGATTCTTTTCTATAGTTATTTTTATAATCTTACGGCCGTCTTTTTTTGCCTTTCTGTTTCGGAGACATTTTTGCAATGGTTATTAATAGGGAGCGGAATCGAGCGAGCTAAACTACCACGCAGCCACAACCGTGAAAAGAAATAATGTAAACAACTTCGTGTTGTTTACATTATATCTGAATAGCACTAATTCATAGGGCGAACTGCAACATCCGTTTACGCCCGAGAATCGGAGAAAAAACTGCCATAAAATAAGGAATTTCATGAATAAAATCCTTTCTTCATCGGCGTAGGTACAGGGTTATTGACTATATTTGGACCAATAGATAACTTTGTTATTTGAAGGATTTGAAAAACGTTTAAATTAGGAAAGTTGTAGGATTTCACTCAAGGCGCTAGAATTTGATATCAGAAAAAACAAACGAACGTCGTAAAGCCGTCAAAAACGGCTAACTTAGTTTTTTTTAAAATGGAATACCCTATATTTACATAATCTGATTCTAAATAAAATTTCGAGTATATTCCATTTATATAACATATACCTACATTCAACTGTTTTCGCGCTATCGCTGATTGAAAATCGTACTACTAATATGTTTTCTACACCCTTCGTATATGAATTTACGTAAGTCATTACGGGGTTTCTATGGAAACATCGGTAAATGTCAGTTGCCATTAATAATTAAGCCTCCAGAAAAAGGGAAAAAGTGGTTTATTTTCACTCATTATGGGATATACTCAACAAGAACAACTTAATATATTTATGGCATACGTTAAATGTAATAAAAATAAAAGGGAAGCCAGGACTTTATATGCAAGATTGTATCAGAACCTGCAAGCTCCAAGTTTGAACACCTTTGCGAGAGTCTACACGAAAATAATAAATTCTCAAGATTTTAAAAGAAAAAAAAGGACAGCGCGACAACCTGGCGATCATGTTCAGTTAAATGTTCTTCTTTATTTTAATGGTATATACAAAACTTGATTTTACTAACTTATTTGTAAACATTTTAAATAACTTTTAGAAAATCCGACTCACTCTATACCTACAGCATGTGAAGCATTAAATACCACATTCTACAGAGCCCAAAGCACACTCAAGAAGTTCAGATACAAATCTTATGTTTTGGAAAGTTCAACAACTTTCCGAAGCAAATAAACGCCAACGACTTGAATTTTGTAATGCTATGTTGGAATAACTACGTATGGACGACACTTTTTTGACAGAATAATATGGACAGACGAAGCATGCTTCGCAACAAATAGTGCCTATAATAAACATAATACCCATTATTGGTGTCAAGAAAACCCTCGCCTTGTTAAAGCCGTTAAAACATCAGAATGGAAAGCTTTCAGTGTTTGGTGTGGCGTTGTTGGCGATAGAATATTAGGACCTATCTTTTACGAAGGCGGTCTAACTGGTGATAGATATTACCAATTTCTCACTGAAGAAATAGAGAACTTTTTAGATGAATTACCGCTTAACATCCTCAACCGATCTATTTGGCAACAAGATGGTGCCCCTCCTCACAACACGGCGAACGTAACTCACTTCTTAAATGAAAGATATGAGACTTGGGTTGGAAAAAATGGTTCAATTCGATGGTGTCCCAATAGCCCTGATCTTACTTTGATGGACAGGTCTTTCTGGGGATGGCTTAAAGAGCGAGTGCATCATGAACACACATTCGACAATTTAGCAGATTTAAGACGGAAAATTTTGGAAGAAATAGAGTTTATTCGAATCCATCAGAAGCAGTCGTTGAGGGATGCCGTCCACAACTTAAAAACGTGTTATCGTCTTTGTGTCGAACAAAACGGAAGTCACTTTGAGCACTTGTTAAAGTGAATATTCAATATTAATTCCACATTTTTTTGTAATTAATTCATTAGTTTTAGTTCAGTATAAACAATGCCGTAAATTAAGTTGTTCTTGTTGAGTATATCCCATAATGAGTGAAAATAAACCACTTTTTCCCTTTTTCTGGAGGCTTAATTATTAATGGCAACTGACATTTACCGATGTTTCCATAGAAACCCCGTAATGACTTACGTAAATTCATATACGAAGGGTGTAGAAAACATATTAGTAGTACGATTTTCAATCAGCGATAGCGCGAAAACAGTTGAATGTAGGTATATGTTATATAAATGGAATATACTCGAAATTTTATTTAGAATCAGATTATGTAACATTATATAGGGTATTCCATTAAAAAGAAACTAAGTTAGCCGTTTTTGACGGCTTTACGACGTTCGATTGTTTTTTCTGATATCAAATTCTAGCGCCTTGAGTGAAATCCTACAACTTTCCTAATTTAAACGTTTTTCTAATCCTTCAAATAACAAAGTTATCTATTGGTCCAAATATAGTCAATAACCCTAAATAAATCGCTATTCGATAAGAGTAAAAGTGGTAATTCCGGTCTGAATTTTGAAATTGTTTTTATGCAAAAGATATTGAAAATTACGTGTTAAATACTTTTATACCCGTAACGTACCTGTCTAAAAAGCATGACATGCGAAGTATTCGCAAAAAACTGATTTTCGATAGGAGTAAAAGACCTACTTCCGGCAGCAGCTTCGAAAAACTTTTTAAATAAAATTGTTCTCAATTTTAATTTCAAGTACATATGAATTCCTTATAAATTTGTTTCAATTTAGTAGTTGACGAAATATTGGCAAAATTTAATTTTTTCACTGAAGTAAACTCCTACTTCCGGTCTACCGATTTTACTGAAAAACTACTCAGATCTCAAGAGGGAGATTAGACACGTAAATACAAAATTTGGAATTGATATCTACAGCGGTTATCGTGGTCACATAGAGACACACAGACATTTTTTAAAAACATCTTTTTCGGTATCAGGGGACTTCAAAACGTGAACATCTGCAAAAATCTCGAAGTCGAAAATTTCACATTACTTCCTTATACTACGTATAAGAAAGTAAAAATGGATTAACCATATTAGATGTGGCTATTAATAATTCCGACTTAGACGCAGTTTTTAATAGAAATCCAGGTTTAATAACATTGCGGCAATTGTGTATGCTAAATACGCTGAAATAAAAGAATATTTCCATTACGTAAATATAACCAGTTGCGATGTAGAAAAGACGTTTTCTATGTACAAGGATGTACTTAATTCAAAGAGAACAAGTCTTACAGAAGAGAAAATGAACAAATAGTAGGGTATTTTGTATTTTATAATCACCAGCCACTTGTTATTCAATTATATAAATAAAATTAAAACCTCTTTAAAAATACAACATTTCAATAGCGCGCCCGTGGGCGATGAGTCATCACTCGCTCGATTCCGCTCCCTAGTTATTAACGTATATAAAAAAAACGAATCACAATAGTACATGTGTTTGAACACGAGTTTAGAGGAATCTGTTATCAATGCGAAAGTATGTAACATGCTAGCGCAGTCACTACTAAACACAGACTGATGGAACACGCACACAATTTTGGACATCCGCCGTTCTAGTCACGCGCTATGCGAAACATTCTGAAGAAACTAACACCTTTGAAATTTGTGCAGATGTAATTATTTAGGGATCGAAAGTCAGGGTTACATGACGTAAGTGCCAGGGACGTATCGAGTACATCATGAATCCGGATTTGATATTTTTCATAAGCGAATCACATGCGTATAGAGAAACAAGTACTTACTTACAAAGTAACAGTAAATACATTTTCTCTAGAAGCAATATTGCAGGGTGTATAAAACATATCGCACATCCTACACTGTTCCCGTCGAGAGTTCAAATGAAAGTGAATCACCATTAATTGTTCCCTATGCTCAGGTGTTAATAATTGTCTGCCACCGTACATTTATATATTGAAAACGACCGTTCAACATCTAAGGTTGTAATAGGTCCTATTTAAACTACACAATTTTTTTTTAGTGCTGGCAGATTTACTCCCGGTTCTGAAAAATCTGCTTCTTTACTAGTAAACAAGTCAACATTTTGGTGTACATACAGTAGGAATTCCTGGATTGTTATTTAGAACAGTCATTCGGATCTAATAGCTGTATTATAGTTGTAACGTCGTCAATTGGCATATGTGGCAGTTTTTCACGAAATAAATGCTTGCGTACAGATGCCTTCACAACATTATTGAAGGAAGCATTTTCTGACTTCCTCTGATATTCGATGAAGAACAATAACGCTTTTTATTTACATATATTTATCGTGCTTTTCACCACATAACGATTTCAAACACGAAGGCTACGTTATGTGATATGGTTTGGAAAAATTCATATAATATGTACAGTTCTGTCCAATAAAGTGGCGTACACGTCTTATTGCTAATTTTGACATTATTTTATCAGTGTGAAAATGGCTTATTTTTTCCTGTACTTGAAAGGTTAAATAATGCCTTCATTATTGACATTAGTTGTCAAATTGATTGGTTCTAATTATCTTTTATCTTGATGGTTATTTTATTTAAAATTATCTTATATTATATTTATATTATATTATCTTAACATTAAATAAAATTTATTATATTATATAATAGCTTAATATTCAACACAAAAAATAAAATACAATTAAAAATAAATATATAAACTAAACAAGGAAACATTAATATTTAGTCATACTGCTATTTTCTACAATGACTTTATTTAAACGGTGGGGCATTGAGTTAATTAATTGCCACACGTAATTTTCATCTGCCGCTAATTCCTCCCACGCATTTGCTATAATATCCCAAAGATAATTCACATTTAGAAAACGAATATTTCGCGTATATATTTTCTTAGGTAATAAACGCTATACATTCTCAGTATAGAGTTCAGATCTGGGCTATTAGCGGGCCACGGCAAAGACCACGACATTTTCCCAAAATTCTCTATAAACTAATTCAAAGAAAATAGTAATCGAGATTCTTTGTGTTTCACTGTTAATTGTAATTTTCTAACCAGCATAGAACTTTTCAAGTCCGATCCATGGATTTTTCGACAAGCTGTGGATCGTGAGCCAGGAAAATTTACTATTTTAGCATTTAAAACGGTATCAAAAGGGTTTTCCCTTAAATATGTTAAAAGCAGCGCGTGGATATTCGGGAGCGACCAGAACCACCTCACATACATAATGTTTTTCCTCCTCCCAGCGTTTCTTAATTTTTATCACAGTAGATTTATTTATGCCAAATTGCTGTACTACTGCTCTAATCTACGGGGAAAGAATAGAACAGGAGAGATAATAAACTGGTGGGGGAATAGGTATTATTTAGACGGAAGTTACCACTTTAAGGCAGGTCAGTTTTGGCAATATTGACCAATCATGATTTATAAAATGAGTATTTTGAATATCTTGTCATATATCCGGTATGTTTGATTATGTGTTCAGTGGCGTAACTTACATATTCTACGCATGTTTTTTTTAATGTTTTCTTTAATATAGTTAGAATAAATGTGACTGTATTAAAAAGAATAAAAGGGTTGAAAAAATAATGCACTTACGATATTACTTTAATTATTATTGGACTAAGAACCTATTTTAAATGATTTTCGAGAACATACGAAGTGTACATATACCCTATACAAAATATTTATGTACGCCTATGCATTGCGGCGGCCATATTGAGTTACCACTTTGGACAAAAATTATTATTAACAGGAGTGTTTACCTATTGAAAATTAAGGCATCGCCGTTTCGCGTTTTTTAAACTTATTTTGTAATTTTAGAATCTCAAATTTGGGTTAGTGATGCAAAAGGCATAAATTTATAATGTCAAGGTCAGTTTTTGTACTAATTTATTTTCTTAAGAAAGTTATGTGTTTTAGAAATAACCACAAAAATGCATGAATTTGATTAATGTCTACTAACTAAGGCTGGTACACAAAAGGAAAAAAAACGACCTCTACGCGCCATCTGCACATTTGATGTACGATATAAAGAAAAAATCAAATTTATGTAATTATTATTACACATTTTACACGAGGTTTATCCAAGCTAATCGCGTCGTCTATCCCCACTTTACGGTATCTCTACCGGTCCTAACGAAGACGAAAATCTGTCGGAATCGGTCGGCTATTGCAGACTTAAATGCGAGCGACAGTTTAATTACAAACTGTCACTGGTATCTAAATGTCTTATATACCTATAATATTCGTGTGTATAATAATATAACAGTTATGGGCAAGCGAAAATTGGCTTATTATAAAACTTTAACATCAACAGTACCGTAAGTACTCATTCTTTATACATTATGTTTCCCATCTATAGTATTCCTTTATCTATGACAGAATCTGTGAATAAAACCGAAGCGCTGTGACAGAACCGAATATCGTCTACCTCCACCTACTCACACCCCCTTGCGTCTACCCGTCCCGCGTAGGTTCTAATTGACCAGTTATCTTTGTTTTTTCCTATAATACACGCCTTACTTATCAAATCTAAATATGCGGCCTTTTTGAATAGCTGTCTATGGCTGTATCTGTATGACAAATCGAATTCACGCTATAGGACAAATTGAAAATAAAAGTCATATTCAAATGATCGTATACATTAGAACATTACATATAGTTGAGTCGTTTTGGCAACGGACATGGCCAAAATACGAAGTAAAGACGACGATTCAATACCACTACAAAATTCGATCGGCCGGAACAATTTCAAAACAATGAAATTAGACTAATTAATTAATATTTCAGATGTACCTTCCCATAGTAAAATACTATTACATGAAAGCCAGTTACAAATTAAATATTATAAATAAAGCTATTAAATATTATTTTTTCTACACCTATATTTTATATAACATTTGGCTATATTGTTTAGGAGGCAAGCATTGTTGACAAATTTAGAATATTTAGATGGCAATTATAACAAACGTCAAAAGATAATTATGACAAATGTCAAAAGGTGTATGAATATTATTATTTACGACAGTCCTGAAATGGCTTTTGTAGGTTCTAGTACTTGATAGGTAAAGAATTGCAACAGGTCGCGATTCAACTACCTATACATAATATACAGTTTGTTACGTATTATTGAATTATGTACTGCTAGTACTGTGCTCAATTTCAAATTAGATTATTCATTTCAGTCCAATACTGCAACGTATCCCGGAGTGCCAGTCCCCAATCATTATCGTACATATGTATACAATGACTTTGAATTGTTTAGAATTGGACTTACCTGTTGGTACGTGTAAGAGTAGAAGTAACACAACTTTCAGTTTTATAGATGCTAAAGAGTGATTTGTTGTATACTCTGAATTTATTGTGCCTTCATGTTTTTATTTCTAATTCGTATTTTGGCCCCTGAACAGTTTTTAGAATGTTTATTTTTGTAAATATGAATAAGAGAAATTCTACATATTTTAACGCCTACTTTGGTCATGAGTACATTGTAAGCACAATGACGTACGGCAGGTAATTAAATCCGAGCAGCTATATTGCAACAATGCACGAAAACGTAAATAAAACACGACTTGAGAAATGCGAATTATTCATTGAAGAAATACCGAAAGATGAAGAATTATAGAAAGTGTATATGCTTCCAAAATTAATTTTTTATTTTATAAGGAACATATACAGCAAGAGCGCGCGAGGTATGATCACCCGATGGTATACGTAAACTCGCATTTAAACGTGGTCCGATAATACATATTAGAGTTACGGCACAACATACTAGCATTGCCTGCTCATATTCGAACTCATAGTGATCTAACTATTTTTTCGCAGATTGACAAAAAGAACAAATTAAATTTTCTCTTTAAGTGATGACGATTGCTTAGATAACTAAGTCGATAATAACGCGAAGATTGTAATACTTATAACGTAATTATGATTATCCTTATGAAATTAAATAATAATGTAGTTGTGTAAAAAGTTATAGCAGTACAACTGGGTTTTAGAATGAAATAAAAACAACCCGCCTGAAACATCTGCAGAATAAACTAAGATGTCTAGAGAAAAATAAATAAATAGAAATTTCATGGTAAAAAAAAACTATAAATAAGTATAACAGAAATACCATAAAATAACACAAAAACCTACGTGCATTCCTCTTTGCAGCCAGTACGCAACTGATCTAAATATCTATATCTGGCGAACACAGCTGGCGGAGATCAATTTTCCGAATATACGTCCGAAGAATATCGACTGGTATCGGGTGATCATACCCCGCGCGCTCAAGCTGTATATACTATAAAAATATTAACATAATTATTATATTGAAACTAGATCATGTATTTTTATTTAGTTATTCTAATTTCCGACAACCAGCAAGTTATTGTCTGTTTAAACCTTAATTTCATTAATTTTTTTATATATGGTACTTTCCCTCACAAATAACTTATTACAGACTGTGTTACAGACATATATTATGTATAAGTGACAACTTACTAATCAGTTTATTGCCTCCCATTTATCGAATTTTGCAGTCTCTCAATTTACTATATGCTTTTGTAAACTAATAGGTTAAATTTTGTATAGTTGTTACAGCTACTTAATTTAATGCAAAACATTTTACGTAACCTTACATTTTATTCCTCAGAGCGATAAAGTAGCAAGCCACGCCCATTTACATAATTTATTGAATTCCATCAGAGTAAATTTTAGATTTTTTTGTTGTTTCTCCTTTTAGATCTTGACATTACATACCTAAAGGCTCTTTTATGTGTATACTTTCAACTTATTGTCGAATTCGAACTGCTTTAAATTTCTTTGCAAAGTTTAATTAATAGTACAAATAGTGCAAAAGTGTAGTAGTGGCAAAATAACTAAAAATAGGTTGGCGACTAGTAAATATTACATTTGTAAAATTAAGCACAGTGTACGTAAAATAATACGTGATCTTAAATTAAGCATAGACCACAGATAAGGGAGACTATAGATAGCCGATGTAATGATAATTATTGGCAACATATTTTGGAGACGACCGCTAGGCGTTCGGCGTTAGTTTGGAGACAAGGCACCAAGATGGAGGGCGCTACTATAAGTTTTGTTACAATATTCGGGACGCTCTCTCACGGATTATAGTGGAATGTAACAAAATCTAGGTGCTATTTTAATTTCTACTTCAAATAAGGCGACGACATACTTCTTATATATCTGACTCTGTCGGACATATAGAAGAATAGTCTTTGAAATAAAAAATATACATGTGGACGAAAAACGCGAAATAGAACTGATGCGCCTTTGTTGTGTTTTGTACATACAAGGGCATTTACAAGCAAGAACTTTTATCAGGCACATTTTCTTATATATTATTTGTGCGTCAAGGTTATTTATATGTTTTTATTGAATTTAAAATATCTTTCAAATATTGTAAATCCGAATTATGGTTAAATTTAATTTAATTTTTATATACAATAGATAATAATGAAACCCTATTTACTGTTTTTAATATTGAATGCAAATATAATACTTTTGAATAAAATTTATAATACATAATTCATTGTCAAAGCTGTATGCAAAATATGTCTTGGTACCTGTCGATACAGGCTGATTCATATTAAATAGATGGTAGGGTTAAATTTGACAAAGTTGACAGATTTCGTACTTGAGGGAAAATGGATGTGGAATAAATGATACCTAAAATGGTGGGTTTTACTCTTTTATCTCTAACACTTTTATTTGGACTCACTGACTAAAACTAAAAACACATTATTAGCCCCAATTACTGCGTTTTATCTATTAATGTACTCTAAATTTTTAGAAGGTGTTTAATTCTTTCTTGGCACCATCAAATATGTGATCCTCGAATTTTAAACTATTGCCACACGTAAGTCATGTCTTTTAAGTCTTCCCACTCGTTTCAAAACGTGGACATATGCAAAAATCTCGAATATTTTCGTCATCACAATACTTCCTTCCATTACGTATGAGAAAGTAATAACAAGTTTTTTGTGTAACGAGATTGCATACTCAAAATAATTGCAAGGCTTTAAAATTCGGACAATATTCCAGAAATAGTCTTCTCTCTCTCTCTCTTTCATCACGATAGCGGCCAAACGGCTCAAACTATCAACTTCACATCTAATATTTAGGAGTATAATCTCTCTCTTGAGATCTGATTAGATTTTCAGAGAAATCAGTAGTGGATTTCATTAGTGAAAAAATCAAACTTTACTAGTATTTCACGTTTAATCAGCATCCCTAAAAGGTGCAGATCAGGGGTCGTGACGACTTGTGTTGTTGTGTCGAACACCACTACAGATACCTTGTTTAAAAAATTCGTCATTTTCTAATTGTCTCCAGATTTTAAGCATTGATTAAACTTATTTTGATTTAACGTTCTCTATAGGTAGGTACTCGTGTTTGCGTTAAATTTAAATATGAGGCGTTTTTCCGTGTATATGTGAAAGATTATTATTCAATAACAAACACAGTTTTTGCCTTTACTATTTGTAAAACATCCTTTTCATTGTCATTCAAAGTCCTGTAAACATACTCATTACACGATTTGATAAACAATTCATACCAGATCAGGTTGTTGTCAACTTATAGCAAAATGGTTTTGGATACATAGGTATGTAAATACTCTACGCTTGCAATTTTTGAATAAGGGAATAAAAACATTTAATAAATTACGTTTTTCTTTGTCGGTGTACGAAGTTTGCTATTAATAATGTCTCAGTGTATTTTAAAATACATTACCTACTATTAAAAACATTCTTCATGATATTTTACATAAATATTTGAATTTTTTTTTCCTAATGGTGTTAGAATATAACATAGCGGTTATAAGAAATAAGAAAGTTGATGATGTACAGAAAGAACAAAGAATCGGAACGTCTTATAAAAATTTCGATTACGCCATTAGCTAGAAGACTAAAAGAGTCCCCAAGATTGAACTTTGTGGTCCTTCCCTACAAGGCCAAATTAAAATGGCAATGTTGTTAGAAAAAAATCAGCATTCTCAGGTTCGAAAGTCATTTGTCACAGATCCGTTTTCTTACCAGGTCCATAATGGACACAAAATCTATCGAATTGGCCAAATTTAAACCAACCGTCTATTCCCAATACGTGAAATCCCTATGGTGAGCGTCGAAATTGAATCAGCGTGTATTCATTTTTCAGAAATGCAATATTAATTAAAAATACCTATTTATAGTTTTTGTCTAAATCAAATAAGGAAAGATATACATTTACAGATTTACAAACATGTCGTTAAAGTAAATACCTTGAGAAAATAACACGAAAATACAATAATTCTACATTCATACGCCATCTTTTGGGATAAATGAAGGCCTTATCTGTGGCATTGACGCTTAGCTGTGGCTCAGTCTAATATGATGTGATTGAAAAAGTAAATGAAAGTATTGTAGCGACCATAGTCACCGAGAAAAACTTATGTCAAAAATATACTTGTTCGTGATTGGTGGAGTGTCTTCGTCGCTCGCGTTATCCAAAACCTATCTTTATTAATGCAAGGAATAAAACAATGAAATTTACAAAGACATCAAATTATCTATTTATTAAGGAAACTGGAAACAACATATAAGGTACTCTAAATAAAATTCAAATATAAATACGACATACATTTGCTGAAATATACGATTTTGTAAAATTGGAAGAAATTAATTAGAAATTAGGAGTAAAAAGTAAAAATTTATTATAAGTCTTAAGGCATTGTAGTGATTACAATCAGCAAAATTACAAACAACGGTTGCTTTCATTGTATCATAACGGAAGCTTCTAGATCTTTGATGTGTTCGTGGAATCCCCTCACTAGAAGATGATGATTGGGTGCCAGTTGGGCGTCGCACATAACACCAAACGTGACATTTTGGCCGTAATAATTTGCGCACAGCGACATACCTGAAAAAATTTCTTTTTCTGTATGTGGATACTTAAGGTGCAGCAAACATTGCATATCATTTAATAAGTTCTGCACCAAATTCACGTGTATTTTTAAATTAATTTATTAGTTTAGTAAAATTAGAATGAGAGTGAGCAGTGTTGGGAGTTCCCACTTTCTAACAAATGAATTAATTACACAGTGATCTATCTTAGTACAAACCATACATTATTATACTACCTAATTTAAAGAGATGACTATTAGAATGACAGCTTATACAAATGTTGATTCATCCAGTTTTTTCGTGAAAAAAGAGCCGTGACGTTATTTGTTTATGATAGACCCACATTAAAGTATTAAAACATAGAGAATGAGGCAACTTTTGCACAAGCTGTCATTATACTTACCTTGATTGTTACATAGCTAACTGGATCTCGCTATCGCTGCCCAATATCAAGGCTGTAACATAACTTCGATTTATTAATATAATGTTGAAATTTATTCCGCTAACCTCAAAACACCGTCCCTTATGTAACGCTATCTAGTATATAGTAGAATAAGAAACCCAAAAAAAGGGCTGCTCAAGTTTTATTAAAATAACACATTAAACATTAACTTTACAATAAAGAATTTTAAAATAATGAAATACTTACAATAAAATAAATTAAAACTGTTTCTGAAAATTAAATTGTTGGGTAGTTTCAGGAATAATAATTTTCCTTACATTTCTATTTTTTTCTAAAATGCAAAAGGTAAAATTAATTGGGGATGAATTATGCTGTAAAGTGTTTGTTTGGATTTTGTAGATGATTTCTGGAATTTTGAAAATGTTGCGCACCTAACGTAATCGACGTTTTCAACTCTATCAGAAAATGTTTAAGCTTTTATTATTCCACACCGCAATATTTGCTTCATAGCTTATTCAGCCGCTATGGCATAAGTAGCACTGTTTGTATCTCCTTTAAGATTAATATGTGAAAACATTTCTTCTACAGAATTCGAACTAATTGACCTTGTTAAGACATAATAAAAGCCTAACTTGGTTTTAGCACAGTATATAGCTATGTAATAGAAACAGTAGTTTCTCTCGAGGGAAATAATTGTCCACCGGCAAACCGACGCGTGCGTGAATGCGCAGTAGTCAGCCATCAGCTGTTGAGTTGGCGGGATTATTTGATGCGACTGCTCGGCATGCGTTAATGTAAGTTATGCTGGGTGTACACCAATTATACAAAATGTTTGACAAACAATTTATTATTAACACTAATTTTACAAATTAATGAGTAGTTGTACACAAATTAAACAAGGCATATGTAAAACTAAATTATACATTCTTTTGGCATTTATAATCAACGTCAAATAAATTTATTAACACATTATTAATTTAGAATTTGTGTTTAAAATGTGTCAAAAATTTTCGTTTGATTATTGTGCATTTCCTTGAAACATTTCCATATAATTTAATGGATGCTGACGTACTTCCAACATTTTTGACAAACAAATTGTTTTTTATAATTAGTGTGCACGCAGCATAACGTTTTATCAATAATTGTAGTGTTTCGTTTCGCGAAGACTTGGAACAAAAATGCCCCATTATTGTTGTGCACCTCGGTGCAAGAATAGTTCGAACAATTCTAAATTAAGCTTTTTCAGGTTTTTGAAAGAACCAATGCGGTAAGATCCCCACGTACATTAAAATGTCTTCAACTGTTAAAATGTGCATATTGTTTATTGTAGTTGTGAATAATTACTCAAACTTCATGACAAATCCACCACCACCAACGCAAAATTTAATTTTCGAAGATTGATTACCGACAATGGGAAAATATAACTGAACAAAATGCCTTCACTTATTTTGTAGGCTATTTGGGACACAAATGTTTTGAAAAGCGTAGTTTTCCAACTATTATACGTTTAAAACACAAAAATTAATGAATTCAAATTTTACACTTATTTTAAGACATGTCCTAACTTTGTGAAACAGCTTTACTAATTTGGCAACGCCCGACCATAATTTCAGTATATATATAAATACGGCATTAGGAAAAAGCCATCTGTGAATTTTTTTCTTCATTTTCCTTCGAACCAAATGTTAGCTTTAAATTAAAACAGAAGTTGGAGAAATTTCATATAAACATCCCTGCGAAAATTTTCCTACTGAATTTTTGATAAAGCTATTTATTCGTGTAAGATTTTTTATACTTTGAAATTTTGCAATAAAAATTTCAAAGTTAGTGGCAATTCAAATAAAATAACAATTTTACCACACCATTGATGAATTGTGTCAAGAAATTTAAGTAATCTCTAGGTTAAAGTAGTGTGTTGTACGTATAATGTATTACATTTTAAATGGGTGTGTAATAAGTACTTAATAAAAAGCAGTGTTTTATCCTCGATTTTTGTATTATTGATATAGCTTTTTCATAATTTTTTAAAATAGATTAACATAATTATCTCATAAACGATTTGGTTCTGCGCCACTGGTTTATTCCTGAATAGAAGAATTGACTACGCCTCTGGTTGCGCGTGCGTGAGATGCGCAGTACCATTTTAGGAAACAAACATCAAAGGTGCCGACGGCGAGAGAAACTACTGTGTCTATACACCTCTATACTGTGGTTTTAGAGTATACTTAGGGTGACCATTCGTACTGAATTTTCCGGGACGGTGCCGGATTAAAGCGCCGTATTCCGGAAAATTACCCGAATTATCTAATTCATCATATCATGTGAATATTATAAAATCTGATTATATTTTATTCGCGCGTCTTTGCTCTTTGCGTTCTACTTGCATGCCTATGTTTAAAGTCACATTTTTGGATATCGGAAAATCATAATTGCATGTAGATACAGTAAAAGCAATGGTAATAACAAAGTGTCATTTCGAGTACAATACTTGTGAAGATTTTAAAAAAGAAGTAGAACATTGTGATGAGTTTCTAAAACAAATTCACTCTGTGAGTAAATATTAGTTTTGTTTTGTTCGTCTTTCCTATAGCTTTTTCTTATAACTTTATATTCATATCTACTTTTTTGTATTCCTATTTCTATTTATCAATGTTTACTATTTATATAACTATTATATAAAAAGAATATTTTTAATAAATTTTAGTCTTGAAACGACACTAAGGGATTTTTTCCAAAAAAATTTCCACGCGTACGTATGTATTTACGTTTCTCTGTCCCGCATTATGTTACGATAAAAATGGTCACCCAAGTATACTCAAATATGACAATAAAACCGTGCATGTGTATGAGGCACTACTACAGTTTGCTATATTTTCTTACTTACATTTACACACTCTTAAGGTGCTGCCTATACTAAATCTCTCGAATTTCTATGCACGCATTTTAAGAAGGACCAAAATATGCTTAAAACTAATAACATTCTTATTGCTTTTCAACTTTACGATGACAACAAGGTGCACTGCTAATAATAGTTGTTGTATTTTAATAATTATTAGATCACTTTTATTTATCCAACAGATACAAGTCTAATTAAAGTAAAGTTCATATATTCAGACTTATTGTTAATATTCGTGACCAACTAACGTCTACCATTGCTGCTTCAGTATAACCCAGCAATTTTTGGATTTTAAAAAAATTACTATGCACATCTACAAATATTAAAATATTTCTAATTTTAACCTAAAAATGCAAAATTATGTCTATTTACCAAGAATTTTCCTTGTACTACATTTCGGATAATCAATTCTCATTTTCCGAAGTGCCCTGACAATTACTTGCGTTTTAGCACAGGCTATTTTGATAAGAAACTAAATGACCATAACTTCCAGAATATATTATAGTAAATATTTGGCTCATATTAAATGAAACGACTGAATATTTGTAGTATCAGAAAAAATGAATTCTTAAAATATATAAAGTAAATACCAAATCAGTCAAATGTCAATACTAGTAATAAATTATGTGTTAACTGGGCCTGGTATAATCCAATCATATTGTATATTTTTACCACGTGATTTTAAAGGTGCTTTGCGACTACCAAATAGTTTATAGTGCTTTGGACAGATGGCGCCAGGTAAACGACGGAATTTTTAGGTTAGCAGAATTAACAAAATCTCATTATAATACGGCTTAATATCGCACAGCCATAGCGAAATCTAGTTGGCCATGTTTGTAAGATCCACGTCGCGCCATCTACGTGTGAATTAAATTAAAAACCAGTACACGAATAGTATCATTACCTACTAAAGGACAAAGCCTGACGTATGTTTTTTTATTTTCAGAACTTTGTATAAAGATGTCAGTCAAGTATGCCTACTTTCCGTCGTAAGTAATTTTACGAGTTACAAAATTATTTTGAACTTGCTATGATTTTTTATAATGGTTTTCTTAGAAATGTCGTTTACCATATATATTCTAAACAAATCTAATGAAATGGGACTAGTGATTCAGTTCATGTTTAAACAGGAAACCCTTATTTATTAAATTTACGATGTATGTATACAGCGATGGCACAATACAAACGCGGTAGTCGTCTATAGCACACGCGCGACTACCAGTAAACACGTCCCGTGCCATTCGTCAGGCTTTGTAATGATGCTATTTTTTGCAAATTATATTATATGTCATATCCAATACTAACTTAACATGTACAATGGGCGGATGATATATCAACTACAGTAAAACCTCTAAATAGCAGCCACTAAAATGTAAGGTAAATACGACCGTTATATGAAGGTGAAAAAGTCTATTTTAGATATATATTTGTTCGTTGCTGTTGGCAGTGCCCATTTTCAATCGATTTACAATAAATTATATGACACTTGGTTTATTTGTTTTGAAAAAAGGTGTATTATGTCTGCTTTTACTTTCTTAGTATAAGGAGGTATTGTGATGATGAAAATTTTCGACCTCGAGATTTTTGCAGATGTCCACGTTTTGAAGTCCCCTGATACCAAACAAGTGGTTTTCTCTCTCTCTCCCTCTCTCTCTCTCTCTCTCTATTACAAAAGTTTTTTGAAATTCCTACCCTAAGGTCTTTTACTTAAACATCAGTTTTTTGCAAATATTTCGCAAGTCATGCTTTTTACACGGGTACATTATGAGTGTAAAAGTATTTAGAACTTAATTTTTTGTATAAAAAAATTTCAAAATTTGGACTGGAAGTAACACTTTTACTCTCAGCGAATAGCATTTTCTTTCGAATATCTCGCCAAGTATGCATCCTATAGAGATTTATTAAGAAAATTAAGAAAATAGATAGGATTTTGTTTACTTGTTCAGAAGATAAAAGTATTTAAAACTTATTTTAGAACAGCTTTTGTATAATTTGAAACGCATACAAGTATAAGAAAGTCATGTTGTAGCCACACCTCATTTTTTTAAATTAAAATACAAGGGTTTTCTGTAATGAGCTCTATACATATTACATATAGTCTGTTTTAAGATAAAGTGCGACGTCATAAATAAAACCATTAAGAATCTATTGTGCTAATCCCTCCATAATCCGGCGATGGCAAACACAGATTTTAAGTACCTGGAAACTATCTGTGCCGGGTGAAGGGTATTAAAAAACATTCAATTCAGCGACTAGATCTCTTACAATTAACAGAATAAATTAGCGAGCAAAATGTATTCTTGTATTTCACATAGCCTAGTTGACATTTCGTATAAATATACATTCATATTATAATACACGTACACTTTTATTATTTCTAACCAAATATTGACAATACGGGCCTGTAGCGTTTACTTTTATTGCATACCACCTGCCGTGTTCAAGCAATCTGTGCGAGCTTGCATTCGCACTATATCTTGAAACAGACAATACATTAAAGAAAGCGTATTATATAATTACATTTTCGTGATCTATTTTTTCAATGATTTTTTTTTAAATTTTTAAGTTTTGTATGCATAATAAGCGATTCAGATTTTGTTAAAATTTGAACAATTTCAATAGTTTTATTACGAGAAAATAGGTAACTTTGTACATCACATTCTCTTTAAGAGACAAATGTGTTTTAACGACATGGTAATTGTACATATGTAACAATACTACAGTTGAACATAAACTATCTCAAAATATGTGGAGGGAACGTTGTGTATGAGCTACAGCTGCACTGTCGAGAAAGGTAATTCCCCGACACTTTACACATACTGTAAGCACCTTTAAAACCGATTTTTATGTAATAAACTGTGCTAATGTGTTTGGAACAGAAATCCAAGGATTTTACCTCACTTTATATGCGAAACATAATATTCGTAATAAAATTAAAAGACCGTAAAGAGAGGGTTTACTGTAATTACTGACACGAAATACATTATTATTTACAAATACTATTTGTTTTTACTTCTTCTGCTTTTCAACAGTTTGGAATTTGCTCTGTTCAAGTAATAATTACAATAAAAAGTGAAATTGTAAAGGTGAAAACGTACTTATATTTGCCTGCGGAGGTCTCCAATAAATCATCGAAGACACTTCCTGTCCCCAAATCGTCTTTTGCATCACTAACGGCTGCCTATTGGTTACCTCGGTGAAGGAAACTGAGTACTTCAATGATAGATATTTTAAAGCTACCGTTATTAAAGTCGCCGGCAACAATTTAGACAAGAATCCGTATTTAGTTTGCAGAATGCTCAGCAAAAAAGTCAACTGTTGGTTATTTCTGGCGAAGGCGACATTATCTTTGATATCTTTGAGATTTTCCAGCAGATCTACGTCCTTTTTCGAACCCAGTATCGGAAGATTGAGGCACAGCATGCCTCCCACTGCGTCCGCTGATCTGACATTGTTTCCGGTAAGTAAGAAATAATTTGAATTAACATTTCGAGCAGTTATCGGTATCTCTCGGGGCTGTACGTGATTGGTATGCGTTATAAATCTGGACAGAGCTTCGCTGACGGCAGTCAAGAGGATTTCAGTGTCTGTGGTCGCGGCATTCTTGGCGATCTTTTTAATAATTTCCACGTTGACCGGTTCAGACCAAGCGACGACCTTTCTACCGCATAAAGTCACTGTCTCTATCTTTTCCGAGTTTCTCGATAGCTCTTCCCAAACGTACCTGGGCGTGTTAAACAGGACATTGCAATAATAACAAAATTCCGTGATGGCTTTGTAAGTCAAAGGGACGTAATTGTAGAGAAATCCGACTATGGTATTGGGATATTCGCAGTAATCTAAACTGAAACATGTCTGGATCGCCTTCAGTTCATTGCAAATTCTCAACGGTATCGTGAAAGCAAAACGCGTGGTTTTGTAGACATTCACGGCCACGTTCATGAAGATATTCCTAGGATCGCAACTCACGAAGAACGATTTGATAAAATTGACCATGGTCATGCGTCTTTTTTTGCGTTCCCTCTTGAAAGTCACCGTCACGTATCGAATTTTCGATATTAAATCGGGATTCAGCACCCTGAAGCCTTTTCTGGACTCTTTGAACGTGGATGCCATCACTATGAAAGATATAGCTAGGAATTCCAAGAAACTGACGTTTCTCTTGTACAACTCTGGTCGTTCCAACGGATCGTTGTTCGATATGAATTCGTTCCAGCTGTTGGTGGCGTCCTGAGTCAGACGGTCTTTTAATGCCGGGATGTGTTCAGGCAGTGCCAATACGTTGCTCAAGTTGGTCTTACAGTCTTGACTGAAATATTAAATTTAACACATTATGGGTTAACTTTAGCCAATGGGGATATTATACCGTATGTGTCAATTTTCATTAGCTATAGGGATTCAATGTTTACATGCGATTTATACGTATGCAAGTAATATGTGGCAATATGCCACCCCACACCGTCCGTCACCAATCTCGGCAACAATCGACATCGCAACGACTTTCTCCGATCTTCCCACTTCTCCCGACCAGGTTTTACATTCAATCTGTGCATTCAATGAATGTTTAGCTGCGAACACGTTGCGATCAAGTCTGCAATAAAAGCCGTCTTATTACTGGAACGGGAAACATCAAATGGCCGCCGCGATCTCCTCATCTAGTAATTTAGTATTATTTTCAGAATCCTTTTTTATTTACCTTATTTTTAATTTTATTAGAATTACGCTTTTGTTTGTGTCATGCAGCGTGAACGCAGCTTAATAATTCTCTGCATTTACTGAAAAGAAAAAGAAAAACAAATCCTTGCAACTCGTAAATATTATTTCTGAACGTATTACAAACATCCAAGCCGGTTGTCGAATAGTTACTGCTAACCACGCTAACTTGTATTTACTTACGAGCATGCATCGGTCGTGCTGGCATTGGAAAGGAAAGAAGGGGTACGTACTATGTTGCCACATACTGTATGGATTAATCGCCTATGGCTAATGAAAATTGACACGTGCTGTATAAGAGGATATGGTTTGTATAGTGTCTCTCCAATATTCTGTTATTGTTATAACACTGAGGGTCATGTTATAATCTAAAGCACACATTGTTTAGTTATTACTGTATAAATAAAACATTCTTTTTGCTTTTTTTGTATTGCGCGCCTGAGTATGTCGGTATTTTCTTGTTAGACAGACACTCACCCTGATTTTTTCTATTTACTTCTCAAGCATTTACCTTCTCCAACATTGTGAACTAAATGATTTCTTAGTTATAAAAATTGAAAATCTTATTTGTTCCCTTTTTTTTACTAATATACAGGATGTTATAACATGCTAATATTTAAAGGGGTTATTTTTGGGTCCATTTTATGAAAAAAAACTTCATATGAACATATGTCCTAAATGTCTTAACTTTTGAATTGTAGGATGCTAAAGATTAAAAAACAAGAAAATGGGTGTGCTTAAAACCACACAACAGAAGTGTAAACTTCATCAAGGCGAGGTTAATAATACGAAATACAACTTTTTTTTTTCGTTCTATATTACATTTAAAAAATATCAAACTATATTTTATGAAGAGAGATAATGTCTCATACACACACAACAAACTTTTTGGTTAATCGTCCACGAAGTTACCAATTCGCGAACGCAACACAGTTCTCGAAATACAATTTCGCGGCCGTTGCTATGGCAGCGGCCGTTAAAGTAAATACACATTTTGACACATGTTTAATCACACATCCTACGACTTATTTTGACAACTATTAAGTATTTGTAGTTTATTATATTTGTCTCATTTCCATGGTAACGCATGTAAAGCAAGTAAACCACTTTAATTTAGCACCTTTAGAACTAAATTAAATTAAATTGTGTCTCAATTTAAATTAAATCGATTGAAAAATTTAACGGTTGCCCAAAAAATTGTGTGTATATCTTGTCCGCGAAAAACTTAAACGTACTCGAGATTGTCTTGCCTCGGCCGCAAGCATTATTAAGGAGATTTTCGGACGCATGTATATATATAAATAGACGAATAGAATACTGGCTTTCGACTCCCGCCCTTGGTCTAATGGTTACGTGCTGGCCTCTCACCCAGGCGGCTCCGGTTCACATCTGCTCTGGGACATGAATTTATTTATTCGGGGGTAATACCATAAGAGTTTGTGTTTATCCGGACAAACTTTCAGTTTGAACGAAAGCTTTGTTGCTTGGTAACTGACGAGAACAAATAACATGGTAAAACCGCGACACCGAAGGTGGAGCGGTTTTACATTTTGTTATTTGTTCGAGTCGTGTTACCCTTAAGCAACAAAGTTTGAGTTTTGTCAAAATGAAAGTTTGTTCCGGAAATAAACACAAACTCGAATGGTATTTGGTAAGACAATTTAATGAATCATTTAATTAATATTAATAAACCGAAATATTTTTATTTAACATTCCTTTGAATACATATACAAAAGAAAGAGAATAATACATATGTTTATGTATGAAATTTATTTGAACGATACTGTCAGAATTGAATTTTCGTTGCCATGGAAAATCAACATGCAGTTTATCCGCTAGCAAACATGCAGTTTATCCGATGGCAAACTAACACAGCGTGTATTAAAATGTCATGTTTTTGACAGATGAATTAAATTGTCGTTTAAATTTCAATTTAATTGAAATTAAATACATCTATATGATATATTTATTTATCTTGTTCCCTTAGCCGACTTTACCCGAAGAGCGTTACATATCCGAGCGTTGCAGGTCAGTCTTGTTCACTGCCTACAATCAGCGCATCGCGCCCAAAGAAGTTTACACTTCAAAAATGTAACCATGTTTTTTTAATAATAGTTATGTTTAACGACTTAAATACGTGACAAGTATACTAAGTAGATAAATGTCAAAACTGTTTATGATTACAAAATAAAATCTGCTTCTTACCAACTAGATCATTTTTAATCCTTGTTAATACCTAATTTCAGGGCGCCCGCCAATTTTTTTGTTTAAAATAGTAACAAAGTAACCTAATATTATTTTGAAAAGTAACCAATAGTTACTGATAGTAACACATTGAAACTAAATTCAGGAAAATGTAGCATCTATATTGATTCTCAAAGTAGAACACAAGAAACACAACAAATAAAGATCTATACTATATCTATGGTAACAGTACACCAAATCAACAAAAAGCTATTTCAAAAACTAATTATTTTTTCAGTTTTTTGTTTTTAATTGCATCAATGGCAGAAGTTTGTCTCTTACATATTGTCTTAGTCATTTTATCTGCTTCTTTCTGTAATTTATTTTCATCTGCTCTTTGGTTCAATGCCGAAGAAAGCATTGCTTGGGCTACTTTAACTTCAACTATGTCTTTGGATTTTATTGCACGTTCAATTTTATTATAGGTTTCATTCAATAATTTATCCACAGTAATTTGTGACTCCAGTTTTGCTTTACTAACAGTTTGCAATTCTTTTTCCAATTCCTCTATTCTTTTTTGTGTCTGTTGCAATTCCACAAGAGCCTGCTTTTCTCTTTCCTTTTCTTCTTCAATTCTTCGTAATTCATCTTCTTTCAATTTTGTATTAATTTCTTGTTGCTTTAAAAATGCTTTATATGATGCACAAGCCGAACGTGCCATACCGATTAGATCTTTAGTAATTGGAAAATTCTCTGGCCGATTACCATACAATTCAAGAGCGTTGTGTACGTAAAGTTTGTTATTGAGCATTTTTAATGACATTGATGAACGGTCCTCGGGCATTACTCGACCAGAAAGTGAGAAACCACGCTCTACATCAGCACTTCCGTGTACCAAGCTGAGGCATATTTTAGCCACTTTGGTTAGGGTGGGATATTTACTATTATCCACAGAAGCCCAAAAAATATCTATTACGTTCACCATTAGCATTATTGCCATAGTTTTCTTTCAAAAGTTTGAACATCTTTAATTCATCTTTAATCAAGTCTTTGTCAACTGGCGTGGGCAATATATCACATACTCGAGTTAAATAGTATTCAGGTACATCAGCAATTTTGGAGGGATTCAACCAACAAAAGTACTTCAAAACTTTCAAAATCAAAGGCGATTTCTTTAAAATGTGTTTTGAAGACTCAATGAAAAATTTTTGACATTGTTTCAAAAAATGTAACTTGTCAATTTCAGTCAATTTTGAGATTTCAGTTTTTACACTCTCTCCGCAATGTATGTCTTTTATTGGTAACAGATTATCAAACTTAAACAATTCTTCAGCTGATTTTGCAGTGTTTTTAAAATCTATAGTAACAGTAGATTTCAATATCTTGGAAATTAGATTCACTGCAAAATATTTCAGTTCATCGTATAAAATATGAATGAGAGGTTCAGTCTTTTGGAAAAAAGCAGTGTATTTTGAAAACAATTCGGAAGCATTTTTTACAAAAATGAGCTCTGCCTTGAATGACTTTTTAGTTAAGTACTTCGTTTCATCTTTATAGTGTTTTGTTGAGATTAAACTTTTTCTGTGAACAGGCACAAATTTTAGAAAATATTCAGTTATTGCTTGATATTGCTCTAATATTCTAGATATAGCAGGGCCCACAGTAAGCCACCTTGAAGACACATGTTTCAGAAAACGATGGTTTGGCAACATAACACCATTTTGAATAGTTTCAAAATCTTGAATTCTTAGGGGCCATCCATCAAAAAAATAATAAACCGAAACAATGAAGTCACTAACACGAGACTCAAATACTTGTAGGCCTTTTAAAAAAGAATTATGTATCAAATGTATACTGCATGTACCAATATCAATAAGTGGTTTTCGATTTAATGCTTTTAGTTCCTCATTAAACAAACTGAACACTTTTTTATTGACATTGGGACCATCACTTCCCAACATCAAAAGATTTTTAATAGGGAGGTTTGCATGATCCAAACTTTCTTGTATATGCTGTTTCAAAATTTCTGCAGTTGCACTGCCCAAAAAAAAAGTTTCCAAATGTTTCACTACAACTTGGTTTTGCTCTTTCGACCAGTACCGAATAGCCACCTGCAGTTCTTTCAAACCTTTATTATTTGTTGTTTCATCATACTGGATGCTGTAGAAGTTTTCACCAATATCACTGATGACATATTTCTGCCTACAAAAAGGTCCTAAAGCTTCTGTAATATAGTAACTCAATTTTGTGTATGATAAAGAAAATCCTTCTGGCAGACTTCCAAACATAGCCTTGAATACTTCAGTTATACCCTGAGTTGATGCAGCTGACATGTTGCTTTGAATATTTTTCAGACACCAAATAATTTCCGCACGTATGGCATTATCAGCTTTGCAAATCATCCTTGATGTTAAATTTCCCATACTTTCGTTTGATGTGAAATTGGCTGAAAATAACAAGGTGATGTTATATTAATATTATATGTATATACAAAAAAAAGAATAGTTTTTAATCTGGTAAAGACTATGTGATGAAGACGTACCAGTGAAGGTAAGCTGCCGAACATTTAACTTTGTTTTTGCATTTTGTACATGCAAAGCTGTTTTCGCATGTTGATTGATGCTCTGCAGCCCTTTTGTAACAGCAAGAGATCGGTTGCATATAAAACAAACTATATTTCCCTCATTGTCGCCTGCTCTTCCCCAAGATCCAATTTTATGACCAGTTTCGTCCTCTTCTTCTAACCATTTTGCTCGAAACTTGCACTTCCCCATTTTTTAAGCTAAAAAATCTAGATTTTGATTTAATTAAACTCAAATCGCTACACTTTTACTTACGTTTTAATGAAAATTACTTAGCTTAGCACATTTCCAATTTGAGGTTACCATTGCCATTACACACAAACAATAGCATGGTGTAACCATACACATTCGGCAATTTCCGTGTCGTCGCACATAAAGACCCGATCGACAAAATACTAGTGACGTTCTAGTCGTGTTAAAACCAGAGAAATAGAGTAGGGGAGAACGCGCTTCGACGAGTGCGCATCCAGTTTTAAGCAAACGCTATAGTGGTCGCCATTTTGCAGGAAGGCATTTCTTTTCACACGTAAGTTTGTTTACATTTTTCTAAGTCAATGAACTTTACATGCGAATTGTTGAGCTAGGTATAAATATAACCTTCAAAATGGCGGAATTCAATTTAACTTAGTTGGCGCATCTTTAAGCGCGTTCTCCCCTACTCTATTTCTCTGGTTAAAACAGAAAGTTCGCGATTAACAGCCAACAGGCGGACGGGGCACATCACATGACATCCCACATCAGCAAGTGGCGCCACGTTAAAAAAATGTGAAACAGGTGCCACAGCATAATTTGAATTAAATATAATATAAATATCAATTTAATTAATAATTGAATTATTAGTAACTTAAGTAACCTTTTTTTTTAAAAAGTAACCAGTAGTAACCGTATCAGTAAAAAAGTAACTTTTTACTATAAAAGTAACCTGGCGGGAGCCCTGTAATTTCATAACATCGTGCACATGAATGAATTTTACTTTTTTAAGCGAAAAACGTCAAAAAAAAACAAGAGACCGCATAGCTCAAAAAATTTTAAAAAAATACTTTAAGAAAAAGCAATGGCATAACATGTTTCTTCAAAAAAATTAAAAAAAAAACCATACAGACACCACAGGTAAAAATTATAAAATTGCTTGTACATCAGAAAATGAATCTTGATGCATAAAAGGCGTGTACAAAATTTTACAAAAATATCTAGGGTAATACTGAAGTTTAAAAAAAAAAAAATTTATCTTTAGCACCCTACAGTTCAAAAGTTAAGACATTTAGGACATATGTTCATAAGAAGTTTTTTTCATGAAATAGACCCAATAGGCCCCTTAAATATTAGCATGTTATTAAGAAACATATGATATATACAAGGTGTGTATAAATTGGCGGACCCACTACACGCGGCGATGTTCTTCGTTAAATTCGGAGTCCAAAATCCTAATACGAAAATGTTGTACCATGCTCCATATCTTTGCACGAGGTTCCTAAAGTTCGGACTTTCAGTCTTGAAATAAGCATTATTACTTGATATTTGTTGACAGAAAGAGCTACAATTTAGAAGAAAGAAGAATTGTTGTTATTATCCTTTCGTTAAAGTTTTCTTTTTGATTTTAAAGTTTGTTTTTAATATTTGTTTATTAACTTATTTTGACGAAAAACACATCTGACAACGTTGTAAAACAATAAGTAGGCAGCCTAATGTTGTTCTAGTCAAATACATTACTACTGTCAAATTTTGACACTTTGTAATCTACCTATTTCATTCGACTTGCTTATTTTTCGTGTTTATTTGTATAGTTTTAATCAGTTTTCGGGTTTTCGTATTTACTAGTTGTTCTGTTTGTGTATTATGAATTTTACGTTCAACGAATATGCCGATATGTTATGTACATGATATACGGTTTCTGTCGTGGAAATGCTAGCATGGCAGGGCAGAAATATCGAGTGCGTTTTCCACATCGGAGGCATCCAAGTAAAAATGTATTGCGAAGGCTGGACCAGCGACTTCGTGAAACAGGTTCGTTTCTTCCAAGAAATGCGAACGCAGGTCGACCAAGGCAAAGGCGTACCATGCAACTAGAAGAGCAAGTTCTAGCCACAATACAGGAAGATCCCTCTGCGAGTACCCGTCAATTAGCTTCTACACTAAATATTCCCAGTAATAAGACTGTTCATTTGGTTCTACGAGAAAACTTGCTTCATCCATACCATGTTTCTAATTGCAATACAATCTTAAATAGAATTCAGGAAGAAGGTGACTTTTTAAGACGTATTCTTTGGAGTGATGAGTGCATACCAGAGATGGTGTGTTTAATACTCATAATTTTCATCATTGGGCAGATGAAAATCCACATGAATTTCGCGAATACGGTCACCAAAGAAGGTTTTCTGTTAACGTTTGGCTGGGTATAATAAACCACAGGATAGTTGGACCAATTTACTTAGCAAATCGCCTAGATGCCGGTGAATATTTAAATGTTTTAGAACAAGTTATTGATGAGATACCGCTGAACGTACGCCGTAATATGATTTACATGCATGATGGAGCTCCGCGCACTTTGCTCGTAATATAAGAGACTGGTTGACTGAACACTTCCCAGACAGATGGATTGGTCGTGGCGGTCCCCTTTTGTGGCCTGCGAGATCCCCCGATCTCAATCCATTAGATTTTTTGTTTGGGGTTTCATTAAAGGTAAAGTTTACGCTACACCTCCACAGGACGCTGACGAAGTTAGAGCCCGAATTGAAGTCGCAGTATTAGAAATCACACCAGAAAGACTTGAGCGAATAGTACAAACGATACCACAAAGATTGCAGATATGTCTACAAACTGATGGATTTCAATTCGAACAATTATGTAGGTAATAATTACATTGATTTCTATCAAAAAGATGTACAAAAATTAGTCAATAGTATCAAAAAATTTTTAAACTTTGTAATATTTTCGTAATAAATATGTAATCTAAGAAACCAATTTTATTTCGTTTGTTTCTTTTTTAAATTTAAAATGTAAGGTTCACATGACGACGTGTAAAAATGTTCCGAAGATTATAACTAGCACATGCGTGTTCAATGTTGCCAAATGTATGTTTCTTTGAAATTCATTCTGAAGACAAAGGAAGCCTGATACATCGTTTTAGGATTAGGACTTTTAACTCAAAATTTGACCAAGAATGTCGCCACGTGTAGTGGGTCCGCCAATTTATACACACCTTGTATAACATGAAACATTTGTCAAAAAACATATGTGCACTTTATTACAGCTATATACAAGTATTTACCAATACTACCAACTAGCTAATATAGCCAAATTAAACATTTAGGCCACGCAACCTTCACTTGAGATTGATCACACTGTATATTCAAAAATATTATCGCTCATAAATTATTTCACTAGTATCTAGCAACTTACTTGATAATGTTACTTCTCACTGGTGGTATCAATGGTAACATATCGGCAATATTCAAACCCTCGCTAAGCAAAATGTGATGCATTCTTAAAAGTAAATAGTGATGATTTTCGGATGACGAGATGACCACAAGTTGCCAGGGTGGTATGCTGTTTGGAAGTAATTTTGAAACAATATCGCTTACGTAGTCCTGAAAAGTATAATGAAATATTTTACATTGCCCTGCAATATTGCTTTTGGAGGGGATGTATTGACTACTTTGTAAGTATAGAGATACAAGTACTTATACCAAGTAACAGTAAATACATCTTCCCCATAAGCAATATTGCAAGGCAATGTACCCTGACTGCCGATCAAATGTACCCCATGACTCCGTCGATTACTAGTAGTTAGTAATAGAAATGGGTCTTCGTTTTATGATTAAAGCGTTCATGTTCAAAAAACACTAATATAATGGTGGCGCAATTTGCGAAAGTTGGACCTGCGAAGTGAAAATTTGCAATTTCTATAAACTGTTGCCGCGCTTCTAATTTAATTAATTAATGACTAAAGCCCATTTATTTGATTAACTCTATGAGACAATTCAATATTCAATCCTTCCAGTTACTCATTAATATTTACTTCCACAATTCCTTAATTAATACTCTGTACCTGATTTAAAACATTCATCGTTCTACCTGTAACTTTCCTGTTGCTCTTCGGCTAATAAAACAGATAGCTCTGTCGCCGCTTTGCCCAATGGAGATGGTCGTAGGTCCAATAAAATCAATTAGACGATGAACTCAATAAGGCGTCAACCCCCTTAATTAATAAGACTGGCTGAAAGACACCTGATCACTCAGGGAAAAGTAAGCGGCAGAAATTTAGAGTAAAACAGACATACACTAGTTAACAAGTTTATTTTCTCTAACAGGAGTGGAAGCAATAACAGCAATTAAGACAAATTAATGGAAAATATAAAAGTGAAATTAAGGACAATATGATGAATCTGCCAAGTTGATTTACAAGTTAAGAAAAAAAGGAAGGTGTGCTAATTCTGTTATCCAAAATTTCGACAATAGCGACTAAAAATGGAGCATAAAAAACAACAATTATTTGCTTATTATGTGTGCTAATTTGTAGATAAAGTTTATTTAAATGAACTAATGCGTTGCTTAATCTGTGCTTTCTTTTGGTTAATCTCAATATAAATCAAGCATTAGTTATTAAAATTCTTTAAAAAAGGAAATGCTTCAAAATATTTCAAGATAATGAAACGATATGCTAACTGAAGCATAAATAAGTTTAACCTAAGGGACTCAACAAACCTTAATTTGTTGGAAATCATCTAATGTAGATCAGTTAAGTTGTACAAATATCATACATAATTTAACAATAGAAGAGTCGTAGTAGGTAATCGGAAGTCGTTTTGAATGAGCACAGCAACGCACGAATAATAATTTAAAAATTACTGAACATGAATGTTATGGTGTCACAACGATAGTTAACTACAAATAAATGTGTAGAACAAGTGCATTGTATAATACTGTCTGTTATTTTACAAAACAATTAAACAAAAATTTACTGTTTCTCAAGAAAACGATTGACAAAAATCAAAGAAGTAGTTGTCTGACAAATTCTCCCCAAATGACACTAATTAAAACCCCAATTTAATAAATATATGCTTATAAATAATCCTCCATAAAAGTTAAATTTGACATTAAATGATTTGTTGCTATTTGCACATTAGCGAAGAATTATAATTTAAAGAACCCTATTTAGGTACCTTACAGAACAAAAAACACATTCACAACAATATTTATTACGCTTCCTGCCAGCTGGTAGCGGGATCACATATCTAATGCGTGTTCGCCGAAGATTCCTCAGCGCAGGACTGCTTATTCACACAATAGCGGCATCTGAAGGACGGAAGTAACGTTCGAAACGAACTGCTAATTTTTAGACCAAAGAGAAATGTACAATAGGGGCGTATCAAAAGAATGTATACTGGAACACTAAGAAGGAGAAAAACAACAATTAGCAAAGAATTAATACCAACGTTTAATCGGCATGCAATGCAATTAACAAGGCTTGCCGGGAAATATTCATCTTCGAATCAATAATATAAATAGAAGATGATTCCCACCTTTCTTCCAACACCGTTACGATCAAAATAGGACGATATGTGCGTTACATGCGCTAACGCAGTGAGATCAAACCCCCTACCACTAAGCATGACGATGCAGATCAATTAACAGAAGACGAATTTAAAATTTACAATCACCAAATTGGAAAAGCAAACAGTAAATTAAAACAATAAGGGTTAGGGACGTGAAACAACTTATCGGCAACTATAGGAATACATCTCCCATTCAATAGGTGGCACCTTACGTTGCAAAAATAAATAATATCCGAATTTTTAATAAGGAAAGCAAATGCCACAAAATTCCAATAACCAATATACAGGGCTAACCAAAAATAAAGAACAAGCAAAATAGCCGAAAATAAACAATATTCCGTTGCGGAAAGGACTCAGTTAACCACAAATACATATTAGAGGCAAAATGAATTTTAAAACTTACGAATTAAGAAAAAAATACGTAAAACAACTGATTCATACCTGTATGTTTAGGTCATTCACTGGTCTCCCTCTGAAATTGTAGGGTGCAAATATTAAGTTTTGCTCTATATCGATATTGCTTTTCCTCCAGGCGTACGTTCCGCATCTCGTCACCAAGCTGTCCGTTAGATGTGGAAAGGCCAATTTTCCCGACTTATCTTTCCTCCGCGCCAGTTCCTAAACAAACATCCTATTTTTTAAAATTCACGCATGCTCGATAGCGAAAAATATTACCTCTAAATGTCGACGGATCAAAGCTAGCGTTGGCGGACCTTTAATCTTCAAAAGAATGGTGATGATACCTTGGTTTCTGTGAGTCTCCACCAGCGTTCTTAACGTGGTGCTTTTGATGAATTCCAGTTCTGGATATAAAAACGAGACGGCCCATATCCAAATGTTGTGGAAAAAATGTAGAACTGAAAAGATAACGGTTTTTTAGATAGCCAAGTCATGCGAAATAACTACGTGGAAATCGAGGTGTACTTGAAAGAAACCAATATTAATAGAATTCATTACGGCTGACTCCTAACAACACGAAATGGCTTAATTACATTTTTTAGTCCATAAACTTCTTAAACAAAATAAATAAATAAAAATAAATTTGGGACCGAACGAAATGTCGTATAAAATTGTGGCTTATTTTAACCATAGAGTCGCAATATATCTAACGACAAATTAATCGCCATATTGGATGCCCTTGACTCTTTTTGTATACGGTGCAATTGGAAATTATAAGATAAGTGAAATGAATGAAGTGGTCTAAAAATGATGTCTTCTTCCATTTATCCCCGCTTAAAACCAAACATTTATATGACGGTGCTTTCGACAGCAATATGGTTGTGGTAGGGACTATCGTATTACATTATTCCTCTCGTTATAAAACGATCTCAACGGTTCTTCCATACTAGTGTCGACGAGGTCTTCAGATAGGTACAATATAAACACCGTTTCAAGAACTCCAGAAATAATGAAAGACCAGTAAAAAGGCATTCCCACAATTTTTTTTAGACTCAAGCAAAATGTTTTAGAACTATATTCAAGTTTGTTATTTGACTACAAACACATTAAAGAATTTGTTTGGAAACGCGATCTTTCGAATTTCTTTCATTTCTACTTTGTCTTTAAAGTAATAAAATTTCCTCATTTCAGTAACAAAACACGTACATGACTGTACATACAGATTGTGCGAATTATGTAAAGCAAGTGACAATTTAAAAAAATCAATTATTGGTTACAAACAACGAAATGAAAAGAGAAAAGTATTACATGTACTTTTTAATAGGAAATATATCATCCCTTGGCTTTTATAACGTTTTCAACACGTTTTAGCATTGAGTCAACCAGTTTTTTTTTACAGTTTTCTGATATTTGCTGGTCTCGAAACCATATCTAGTTTGCAACCTCAACTAGTTTTGTTTTTGTTGTAGAATCCATTGTACGAAATCTAGCCCACAGATTTTCGATAGAATTTAGATCAGGTGAGTTTGGTCCTTGTTGGAAACATCAACTTTTGTTCAGTTTCCAGTGTTCTAGGAATCTCTGTATTTTTGAGCGTTCATCACAGGAGATCCGGTACTGTTATACGAAAAATAGTCCCAAAACCGTAAGTTTTTCGTTGTCACTTTTTCTAATAATTCAAACGAGATCTTTGTCCTTGTACCAAAAAATGGCTTACATCAGAGAACAACACGTTTCTCCAATCCTCAACAGTCCAGCTCACATATTTTTTCGTCTCAATATATCTTCTTTTCAACATAACGGCGGTCAATAATTGTTGTTCTGAGGTTTAATTGTTTTCCTTCCGGCTTCGATAAGTCTTTTCCGTACGCTGGAGTGGTGAACAATAACTCCAGCGAATGCTGAAGTCTTGCTGAAGATCTTGACTTATTTCTCTAGCAACAACTTTTGTGCGTTTGTTGGCAGAAATATTCATCTTCAACAATAAGAAGGAAACAAGGATTAGAACAATCTGGATACAGCCTTAGTAAAACACTTAAAAAACTCGCTAATGTTTACCAAACTATCAAAAACTTGCAATACATTGTTATTCACTAAATGTTAATACAGTAAAAAAGGATTTAATTTGCTTTTCCTTATTAAAATAGCTGTATCTTTTCTGGTTGTCTTCATCTTTTTCCTCCACTTTTCTCTTTTCTATTCAACTCAATCGTTCCAGTGTTGTTTTTGTTTTAAAATCTTGTGTCTAGTCAAAGAGTAGAGAAGTTTAGACTTCTCTACTCTTTGGTCTAGTTCCCAAACTCATGCCATACTCCTTGGCTATATCTCTGAGTCATTGATATGTGTTCACATAAAGCAACAATTTTTGTGCGCTTGTTGGCACAAATATTCATCTTCAAAAATAAGAAGGAAACAAATGATTAGAACAATCTGGATACAGCCTTAGTAAAACACTAATGTTTACCAAACTATCAAAAACTTGCAATACATTGTTACTCACCAAATGTAAAAACAGTAAAACAAGATGGCCTCTACTTTTGACATAAACGTGTTGCCAACTACGAAAACATTTACATAAGTGTAAAAATTATTGCTTGTTCATATGAATCAATTAATTACATTAAAGAAGAAAAAAATAATGAACAGAGGAAACTTTAATAAGCTCAACACTTTTTAATTAATTATAATTTATTATTTTTCATGGTTTCTTGATTTATTTGGATCTTTCTCATGAAAACAATTTAAATTGTTTTGTGTTAGAAGACGGTTGCTTTATCAGGCAAAATGCGTATACCCTGCTAAATCACATGCTTTTGTGAAATAATAGAGTGCAAGTACAATCCTTTTGTGTCAGCTGCAGGTACCTATAAGCAACAAAATGGGATAGATATTTGTTTAGAAATTGGCGAATTATTTTGAAATAAAATTAACACAAAGTCATTAATAAGCACCACTGTTGTATTTTCCTTCTATATTTATAAAATTTGGATGGAACGTTAATGAAATATTAATTTATATTTAAAAACAAAAACCTATTTGAACGGTTTATAAACTGTTTATTACTGTACCTATATATGAAAAAATAAAACAGGGCAATATAAACAAAACCACACTAAACGTCCACAAAGTGAAAAGGAATTCCTTAAAATCCCCCTTCGTATCGTTCAATTCTGAAGCTCTCATTTCCACCTCACATTGTACGGTTTACAGGTGCCGGACACAAACAAAACAATAACTGAACACCGATCGAGCGTCTTTATTTCAACGGACTGTTTGAATTTTATAATTTTGCATCATAAAATACTAACAGAGTAGGATTGCTGTTGTTTATCAAGCGACCTATGACCTTTTATATCCATTAGTATCAGCTTATTATAAAATTTTGTACCTAAATTTGTGCGCTCGTTGTTTACTTATAAAATACTGATAAAGATTATGCATGACCATGCGCTTCTTGTGCAATCCGAATTTTTCCCGTATCTTCCTCAGATAATTGTTATTAGTGGGGACCTGTTTTTTTTTTCACACGCTTCAATGTTTATTTGGAGACAAGTAATCAGCAAGGTCCGTTAACTATATGAGTAATGAGGACTTGATTGTTTTAATTATTGTACGAAAATATTCGTATGCACTATGGACTATGGGGACTAAAGTGGTAAAAAATTATTAGGTTACGTTGACTATCCATGTAAAAAATAATGCGCTTGTTTATAAACCTTTCGTCTTTTTTATTTACATAAAATACTATACAAAACAATTAATTGCATATTTTTAAAATCTATTAATGTGTACATGCATTGTGTATACAAGTAGAATGAGTAAAAAAATTACAGGCATACAACACGAGTTCATCACCTTAACGTATTTCCAAAAAAAAATAACAAAGATAACATGGAATTTTAATCATAATGAAAAAAATATTATTTTAAGTTTATACACGTATTGAATACTTAGATGAATGTCACAGTTTTCTAATACATGTATTCACAACAAGTTTATGTAGGAATAGGACATTTTTAAATGGTGACAATAACTTCATGCTCAATTCAGTTTTAAGGAGGCGAATACTTAATCATTTCATTACCTATCGGTTAACATCTGAGAGTAATGATTGGCACTAAAGATCATTTTTACCATCCACATTTGAATGAAAATTAACTAATTTTCTATTCAGACACTCGATATTATACCTTTTAAATGCGTTTTATGTAATGTTTACGTTATGAAATTCTCAAACCTTGTCTGAATTAATATCAAAGTAGAATAAAATCAAGAAGTTAATAATTATTTTATATTTCTCACCCCCGCCACCGATACCTCAAAATCAAGTTCTATTTTTTTTATATATAATTAATGTGTACATTAATTGTACCGATAAAAAAAGGCAAGTGACAAAATACCACCTTGTCACCCTCAACTTTTAACCTACCTACCTTTTTATAATTTGAATACGTATTGAAAAACTACTCAATTATCGCTCATTTTTAGCATTGTGTTAGAAAATTTGAAATATAGTAATATACTTATTGATCTATCAATAATACTCACTTATTATATGTCACCAGCCTGTGAAGACATTTTATGTAAAGAAAATTCTAAAACCACGTTGAAATGATAGGGCAAGACGCACATCTCGCTTAGTGGTAGTTGTTGCTGTATCTATTAAAACTTCAACAGGGACGCATTCCACCCATTCTTTGAAGTTTTTAGAGATCCCAGACTATGTATACAACTTCTTGAACGTTGATGAGGTGGCCACCACGTATCGACCTTAGATTTTTAACCAAATAGATTTTTCCCTACATAAGTGTTTGAATGTGTTAAGTTATAACGCTTCAAATTTAGAATAAATTACGTATTTTCATCTAACAAATAAGTAGACAATTTCTTTTAAAAGAAAATTTTTCTACAATATACCTCGGAGTTGTTAACATACAACTAAATAGAAAAAGATCATTGCAATACTACAAAAATATTTATTGGAATTTCATATCTAACAGATTGGTATAATTCGATTTGTCAATATATGGCGCCACTTTTTCGAAACATCATGGCCAACTGCGCGATACCAAGACCAGAACATAATAAGATTTTGCTGATTCTGCTCAAGAACGATAAACAAGTTATTATCCAATCCCTATGCTTAACAAGTTATTATCCAATCCCCATGCTTCCGACGTTAGCCAATTCAGCCGGCGATCGTGACGTCACGTAGCGACCTAACGATGTATATGCTCCATTTGTTTACGGGCGGTTTGCTGTGTTACTTTAAATGACATTAGAATTTTGCTGTGTTTGTGATTTTAATACAGATTGTGATTGTGCACTTTGTGCGGTGTATGGAAAGTTGAATTTTCTAAAATAAACTAATTATTCGTGATTTTTATACGTAGATAGTTCCTAAATTGGCTCTGTACCTATCTAAAAAAATCACAAAGAGAAAACCTGTACCTATAGAAGTTGTCAAATCATTTTGTAAATTACGAACAATAATTAGAGTCAAATTTTAATAACAAAATCAGAGATATAAACACTAAAATCCCAAAAACAAAGAAAATCTTGTATCAATTCATGTTCTACTATGAAGAAAAAAGAAAAATCAGTAAAATTGTTAAATTAATTATTATCATTAAATGATGTAATTTTTTAGTGTTTTGTTTTTTGAAAAGATACCACAGCACGCTCTCTATAGCCCGATCACCATTAGGCCTCTCTGAAACGTCATCGTTAGGACACATGTGGGGAGTAGATATCCGGGATTAGGACACTTGTCATTGAGGAAGAATAGGCAGTATGTTTCCTCAATGCGTATTGTTTATGCTCCTTGGATTCTGCTAACTTAAACCACACCTAAACATTCTTTGCTCTACCTGGCACCATTTGTCCAAAGCATTATAAACTATTTGTATAATCGCGGAGCACCTTTAAAATTAAGTGCTAAAAATATGCAATAGGATTGGATTACACCGATCCCATCTAACACTGAATTTATTACTCAGTTAACTTTACGACTTGTTTTTCAACTTAAATTCTTCGGATACTATAAACATTTAGTCGTTTCACTGAATGTGTGGAACATATTTAATATATTACTATATATACATATATCGCTTGTGTATCGAGCAACATTAGCCATAGGGAATATCATGCATACGTATGTACGATATATACGTGTGTATACGTATGCCAAGCCGGTACCAATGCCGGCAACGTATACATCGTATATACGTATGCATGAGATTCCCTATGGCTAATGAAATTTGACACAACCGGTATATATGTAGTTTTCGAACCGAAAAAACATGGATGTTGTTGTCATTTAGTTCTTACCAAATATGTCCTAAAACGCAAGTAATCTTCTAGACACTTCAGAAATATCCGAAATGTTGTACAAGGAAAATTATTGGTAAATAGCCATTTTGCGTTTTTAGGTTAAAATTAGAAATATTCGAGACAAAATTTTTTTAAATCTAATGGAAAAATTGCCGGGCTGAACTGAAGCAGCATTAGTAAACGTTATTTAGTCACTAGTATTCACAATAGGTCTGAATATGTGACCTAAAAGGTATTTGAGCTCTGATATAGTTCAATTTTAAAGAAGATATAAGAAAAGAGAAGTGTTTTGTATGAATATCTCAACATTGTCAATTTCTGTTGTGTAATTACACTTGTATCTGTTGACGATAGTTTGAGGCTAGCAGAATCAATTTCAACATAGTAACTCAAAAGTTATGCTGCAGCCTTGCGCAGCGATAGCGAGATCCAGTTGGCCATGGAAATATATAAACACTTATAGATTAGTGGATAATTTACAGTGGAAAAATATTCTAAACTTAATTGAGATTATTTGAACATGTCGTAAACATATAAACTAAAAAATTAATATCAAATTCATGTGTTTAAATTTATTTGTCAATGATAAGAAGGCATTTTTAAACACATTCATTTCACGTATCACAGGATAGTTTGATTTTATATGTTTTTAAGAAAAGTTCCAATTCATCATTTTGCACATAATAAAAAAATAATTATTTTCAAGATGAATTTATTAACTTTTAATATTTTGATTTTGTCAAAAGAAAAACCTATTGTATTCATACCAAACTGATTAAAATATCCGCCTCCTTTATAATTACGTAATAGATTACATGTACATTTATGTTTACAGTTAGCATATAAAATTTAAATAATTTGGATGTCATTCATTATCTAATTTGGTCAATTTCGAAGAAAATTATAACATTAAAAAAAACAGAAACATTTGCAGCAGTAATTTTTCGCCACATGCTTGTATATTTTCAATTATTATGTTATTAACAATTCACTATTATTTAATACAATAATTAACAAAGTAGAAAATCAATTATGTGAAGCCAAAGTAATAGTAGCATAATGTAAAATTCAAGTCATACATCTTAGGAATTCTGTATTCATTTGTTACACTAAAAAAGGCAATGGCTATTACATACATTTCCAAGGTGTTTTTTCATGTTTTTGTCATAAATATAATTGAACAATATAAGAACATTCTAATAATTTTTTTATTTCACTCGTATGTACCTCATATGTACATATTTTACATCGTGAATGACTTTGACTTCAAATATTTTTTTATAATCATCACAGCCTTGAATATTAAAAAGAACAAAACACAAAAGAAGCTTCCACTAATTTCACCTCACACTTGTGTCATTTAGAACAAACAGAAAAACAAAACAGTAATGCCTTGCACTTGTTTGTAATAACAGAAAATCAAAAATGTCTTCATAAACGTTCACTGTCCTGGTGCTTCTTGTTTAGCATAGAACACTAAAATCGTAATAAACAAATAATTTTGGGCAAACTTCCTTTGTAATAATATCAGGAAAATAATAAATAAAAATATAGACTGTCCAAGACGTGGCGTTATGTGTTTAAAATATTCCGTGAGAGATAAATTATTACTTAAAATATAACGTTGTAATGAGAGGTTGAAGTGAATTGTATACCAAGGTAATCCAATAATGCAAAATGCTTTCAAATTATATATAATATCTACAGCGGACTAAAAAAAAATATATATTCTTATTGGATTACACGTATCAATATCGGGAATTATACACTTATGCTACCAAAACATCTTTAAGAGTATGTAAAAGATTGGAAGTGATCTCACAGATACTCTCTCTACCCATACAAACAGATTTTTGTCAATTTTTTATTTGTAAATGATAATATACAGGATGTTTTAGAAAGAATAGTCATTATTTTAGATGGTAGTAGCATTGACCATTTTAAATAAAAAAGTGTATGCAAACATGTGTTCAATTCTTAATGGTTACAGAAATACAGCTATTAGATTTTGGCGGATACATAGTACATATTGATATAAAAAAAAATAGAAGTGTATGTAGCGCCATCTTTCAACAATACCATGTCAATGTACTGTAATGAATGAATAATAAAGTTTAATAGTTTACTGATAACTCTGAAAAACAAACGTGTTTTATTTAATAGGTTAATGATCCAGTCCCAGGAGTACCCGCAAATGGGGTGTGTTTGGAGTACAAAATGGCTACAAATTATATCGTGAGTGCACCCAAGTCGCGAAAATTACGCCGAGTGGACGTTTGCAGATGAAAATTTTCTAGATCGGAAGCTGACGTTAGTAAAAATACTCAAGGGCGAGTAAAGTGATATTGACCATCGACCCCTCTCCTCTTCATTCACATAAAGGAGACACCGACAGCTCACGAATTATGGAAAAAGCTTAAAATGTGTATGACGATGCTGGTTTTGGCAGCAAAATTGCTTTTAAAATCCCTCATTTCTGCGCGACTAGAAAATATGGACAATATGGCATCTTACGTCAATTTTGTTATTAAGCCAGCGCAAAAGCGGAAGAGTACAGAATTTGGTGTAGATAAAGAATGGTTGGATCCTTAGATACGCATCGCGGTATTATCTGCAAACTTCTCTTCAATGATTATGTATGGTTCCGACCATAGTGGAGTTAAAATTACGGTCGATGCGATACAAATGAAATTACTGGAAATGGAGGATGAACATAACGATCAAAAAACAAGAAGCGCTTTTCTCGGTAAAACAGGATGGCACCGTAAAAGATCATGGGGCACCAAAACTAAAAAGGTTGGTAACAGAGAACAAATTCAATGTTATCGATACTATCAAGTAGGACATTACAAAAGTAATTAATAGGAAGCAAGAGACTGCGAATGTTTTCAATGCAACATTTCCTAGCGGACATTTTAAAAAGAATGAATAGTATATGTGATTAAGGTGCTAGTGTTCATATATCAACAAATAAACGCTGGTTAACCGAAGCAGTTTAGTAACTAATGAGTAATTCAGTCCCTCAAAAATCGTAAACCTATCCCCTCCGTAAAATACATGTCCGTGGGTGCACCTATGCGCGGTAGTCCAGTAGTACACAAACGTTTGCTTACATGTTACATTAATATAATGCTAAACTTGTATATTCACTCCTCCTCTGTCCGCAGTCTTATGTGCACATTCCTCCTAGTTGACAGAAAATTCTGACAAGCATTACTTGTTACTGAATCTGCTTTACATGGATTGTTATTTTATTGATAAGTGGGGGGGGAGTGATAGTGGATAAAAAATATATAAATGTATGTAGCGCCATCTGTCAATGCACTATAATGAATGTATAATAAAATTTAGTAGTTTTCATATAACTCAAAAATAATGAGATGTGGCCACCATACGACTTTCTTATACACATAAACACAAACACAAAATTTGGTACCGTTTGACCGTTATAGTGGTCACACACACACACAGGGAGGGGGGGGGGAGAGACATTTTTTAAACAACACTTTTTCGGTGTCAAGGGATTTCAAAACGTGGACATCTGCAAAAATCTCGAGGTCGAAAATGTTCCTTTTATTTAATACAATAAGTATTTATTTGATAGCTTTATCACACATAAAGAAGTGTAAGACTTCTCTTCATAACTGTTATAGACGATACTGCAAGAAATACCAATAACCTAACAAAGAGTATTTATGTAGGGTCCAGAAATCTCCAACCAATAATAGCAAAGGAATTCTTATATGGCGACGACTTGATAATTGCAGCTCTTAATAAAAATGTCCTGCAAAGAAATATACAAATATGCATAAAACTTTAAGAACTTTGGAATGAATATTAATAAATGAAAAACGGAAATATTGAGTCTCCAAAGAAGAAGAAATAAATAATGTAACAATAGATGGTTATCCAATAAAAGTGACGGAAAACTTAAAATATCTTGGAACCATAATAAACCACAAAGATATAGAGGCAGATGTGAATATAAAAAATGTAAACCGTTTATATCATGTACTGACATATTTTAAGTAAGAGAGGTAAGCAGGAAATCGAAGACAAAGACTTGTATAACAAGAGTATGGAGAATCAGGAGATAATGCAGCTGCTGACGGACCGGGAAAGCACCTGCAACGATGTTCGAAAAATATCCAAAAACAGGAGAAAATTCTGCAGAACAGAACGCCTAACGGCAAAGGAAGATACGGATGAATAAGTGAGTAGGTATTCGACATGTATAACCCGCCGCACGTGCACGTATTTACACATGCTGAATATGCCGATATATTTTATGGGTTTTGTAATGGTAATGATCTTGCTGCTTGCAGAGAGAGGAAAAGTGCATAGATGTCGGTGGTGAAATTTTTAATTATCAACTTTGCACTTATTTATGTGCTTTAAATCATGGAAATAATCAATAAATGGACAGAGTTATTATCTTAACGGGTGATAAAAAACTATCTCTTTTTAACAATTAAAAATTAACCACGTTTATACCGCATGTGTCAATTTTCATTAGGTATAGGGATTCAATGTTTACGTGCAATTTATACGTATACAAGTAACACGTGGCAACGTGGCACCCCTACTGTACGTCACCAATCCCGGCAACAATCGACATCTCAACGATTTTCCCCGATCTTCCCACTTCTCCCCACCAGATTTTACATTCAATGTTTAGCTGCGAACACGTTGCGATCTAGTCTGCAATAAAAGCCGTCTTATTACTGGAACGGGAAACATCAAATGGCCGCGGCGATCTCCTGATCTAGTAGTTTATTATTATTTTCAGAATCCTTATTTATTTACCTTATTAGGGTTATATTTTAATTTTATTAGAATTACGCTTTTGTTTGTGTCATGCAGCGTGAACGCAGTTAATAATTCTCTGCATTTACTAAAAGGAAAAAGAAAAACAAATCCTTGCAACTCGTAAATATTATTTCTGAACGCATTACAAACACCCAAGTCAGTGGTCCAATAGTTACTGCTAAGCTAACATGTATTTTCGAGCATATATCGGTCGCGCTGGCATTGGAGAGGAAAGTAGGGGTGCCACGTTGTCACGTATTGCATGAATTGATCGCCAATGGCTAATGAAAATTGACACATGCTGTATACATATATGAACTTTTTATTCAAAATACTTTATTTTACCACCTCCTATTTACTATTTTTATTGAAACACCTTGTATTTGCGGTGGATACCATATTTGCATTTTTTTAAATTATTAATATCACTTTTAAACGCTTCCTGTCTTACAGGAACCCTCTGCAAATTTAACATTTTTAATGAAATATTCTGTATATTTTTAGTTTTTGAAAACTATATATTCAAAATGTGATGCATTCTTTCCTGTCAATTTCTGCTTCTATAGTACTTCGGTTTAGTGTGCCATGACCACGCTATAGTATTCCAAGTTAATTATGTTCCACAAACCTACCACGCTTTCGTTGCCTATACCCGTCATAGCGCTAGTAAGTTCACTATTTCAGTTTTTCCCATGCAAGCTTGATTTATTTTTACTTTGTTAGATAAATAGAATAAATGTTTATCACTGTAGTGAAAAGAAGTATTTCTTGATAATTAGAAATTATTCCAGAAACTATGAACCACGTCTTATATCTTTGCAACCACTATTTGCTAGTTTCTTTGTTGGTTTCGGCAAAACATACTTCTCGTGTATTCGTCGTCTCAAGATCTTCTCCAAACGTGACTATTGACACATAGTCCGTCGGTAGTAGTAAATTTCAAGATATATTCACCCATCTTGCGCGCTAAAGCTTCAAGTACGTATCGAACTGAATTAGTTCTTACATATTTTTACCGAATCGACGCTCTATATAACAGAAAAAAAATGGAAATTTGTAAAATATCACGTTCTGTATGCCTGACTGAGCGATTCTGTCTGTCACTTCTGACGTTTGTGTGCATATTCGACGGTGATAGTCACGTATTATGCAAATACCGCGAATGATTCTTCGTAAACATGAGAGAATTTTGGTAATACACCACAATGTACATTCCTGTTGAGTTGCTCATATATATCTCTGCAAATGCGTGGGTTAAAGCGACCATTTCTTTCGCGACCAGAAATTTATTAAAGTCGGGTCTACGCGCACGTGAAGCAGCAGCTTTCGACTTATTTTAAGAGATAGGTTGTTCTGTCCTATGATGCATAACATAACAAGTAGCGCCCTCGGGTTGTTCGAACCCTTAATCGCGTATTACTTCCACTCGGTCTTTGCTTACCTCTCTTTTTTTAAACTTTTCGCCGATAAGAGATTATGATTGTGTTTTTGATGTGAAATTGATGTCAAATGAGCAAATGGTGAAACTATTGAACTAACAGTTTTTCTTATATTTAAAGTAAACGATGGACATATGTTAGTGTTAGTCACATATTCTTATATGAATTTGTTATTTTCTAATTGATAATATCCACCATACATTTGCTGTCAATTAATTTAAAACACACTGTCAAGTATAAGAAATTGATATGACATGTATTCATAAATTTGGTTGCTATTATCTATTTAAAGTAGATGAAAGCATACCCGATGTAACTATGTATATTCCTATTTTTTCAGAATAATTTTGGCATCATCACAGCACTCTAGATTAAAAATAAGAAACTAAGAAGTAGATAATCACCGATATGAAAATTGGGGGCGAAATAGAATTTTTTTAAATTATACAGGGCGTCGTGTTTAAAATATTAAATTTAGTGATATTTCCGAAAAAATCGCAATAAATGAAAATTCAAGCTAATATACTTTAATTACCATACTGGAAGAAAACATACAACGTAAACTCCTGATCAACATCATGAAAATAAGAGTGCCAAGAGTATAAGCGGAGATAATCAAGATCTAAAAAATAAATAACAATATAAATAATACAGGTACACGCGACAAAATGATGATAAACACTCCAATTAAAAATGCAAGAAATAAAAATTAAAAGAATTAACAGGTGTCCTAACGCAACTTCATAAGAACGAAAACAAGGCACAAATCCACGAATTTAAGGCGAAAAGTATAGGTATGTGGCTATCAGAGGTGACAGATTAGTAGAAAAATGCTAAATAAACTTTTTTTTCGATAATCTGCAAGAAAATCAAAAATGTATAAGAATACAGAGAAAGAAATCGAAGCTATATATATGTATACCGTAGTCGACATATTTTAATTTCTGATACGAAAGTAGAAAGAGGAAAAGAGCGCGACGAAATAAACTAAAGATAAACATAAGCGAGGCTGCCAAGACAGTACACTCGACAAACGTTTCCTATGAAATGTAAGGCGTGAGGGTCCCCCGACACTGCGTTGCTCTCCCACCACTGTTAGCAAGCAGGCATCGCTGCATATTATAAGGTCATCTTCTTTCTGCATGGTATAGAAGTATAAACCGAAATTAAAATTTGACGACTACGGTATATATAAAATATATTACAATTCTTTGCCAAATATACAAATGTATTGAAAAATTGAATATCTCCTTGGTAGTAGTGGCATACAATGAAATAAAAGTAATAACAATATGACAACTGGTTGTCATTTAGAAAACATTGACAAATATAGAATGTAAATCAAACTGTAAAAATTTAAATTTAATTTAGAGGTATTTTTTACATTTTGATTTTCATTCTATATTTGTCAATGTTTTCTAAATGACCAAGAAGATATTCAATTTTTCAATACATATATATATATATATATATAGATGAACGACGAAGAGCTACCGAAATTAATTATGAAACTCCAATTGGCACAGGGCATGACAGTGTTGCCACGATAATAAAATTTTCCGTATGTGAATTATTTAATTTCTGCAACTGAATATTGATTTTTGTTATTTTTTCATCTACGAAATTGGCACCACAACTATAATCTTGAAATTGGTTTCATTAGTAATGACGCATAAAACGGCAACAGGGCAAAAATCCCTTCAAACAAAACAAAACAAAGAACATAACTAACCACACGTTAAACGTTCCCACTCATTTTTCTGTTAAAAAAAAAAGCTCTAAAATTATTACAGTAACGTTTATTCAGAGTACTTAAATTTCTATCAAGACTGTTTTAATGATAATAATAACGACGTTAATATAACAAAATTACATAATCTAACGCAAGGTTATTTGGAAAAAGTTAACCACGTTGCCAAATATTGTATTTTTCATGGCGCAACAACTAAAGGAGTCAATTTCTGTTTGTTTAATTCTACTTAAATATTTTATACGTGTTATTATATAATATTACACCTTTCGCGATATGTATTTGCTTCATTTTGGACAGTCTATATATAACACCTATTCATCTATATATATATAAAAAGGAAAAACAAAATAAATTATAAATATCCTAATTAATATTTTTTTTACACTGTACAGTTCATATTTATATTTGTACGAATATTTACACAATAGCTATATAACTTTTAAATTAAATTAGATTAAACTCATTCTCGACTAGTTTATGAATTAAAGATGGAAAATTTTAATTAGAAAGAAACGAGATATCAAACGAAACTTTCTCTTCTACATGTGCAGATACAATAAGTAAACTCTAACTGAACATGTTAACGATCCTATCTGATATTAGTCCATTTAAAGAAAAAAGAAAATAGAAAATTAGAACTTAAGACACACTTTCTTAATAGCAAGAATTGTGACGTGAAGTGAGTTACGTCTTTAGTCTTCTTCTTCTGATGCACAATTGCAAGAATTAAATTCGATATCCTTGACTCAACAATTGCATCTGTGTTGCGGCCCGAATTCTCTGGGAACCACAAACGAAATACTTCGCGGGCAATTTCTAGGATATTTTCTTTATAAAGATATGCTTCAACACTCACAATTTTCGTTTCACCTTCAGTTTTTTATTAGATACTCTTTTATTATGCGGCGGCGCTAATAAAACTTAATTCCAGTTGAATTTCACGTAACCTCGCGCGATACTGGTTGCATATACATCAACAATGTTGACGTTAAAATACGACGCTGCCAGTTGGACATAAATGCTTTAAATCCCAAAATTACCAACGATTATTTCACATTCGACACGCCGAAATTTGGAATTTACCTAGGATTTTCTCGAACAACTACAATTTTTATAGGTTTCACCATATTAAACATTAAGTGTGTGTATTATTAGGCACAAATCACAGGACGTTTTCTTCGATGTTAAAATTAAACTAAAGATGTCGATATTCCACCTCCTTCATTCGATCATTAATATTCACTACTACCACTTTATTTCCCTAGTTTTTACTGTTATGCTGGGCTTTACGTTTTCTCGTCGCCAGCATGTCGTAAAACGGGTTGTGACTGATGCTTTGCTGCAATCGTGTGATCCAATCCTGTTTTTCCTCTTCGTTGCTAGCAGACATCCTGTACACAGTGTGCTTTCCCTCCACCACCTTCCCTTCCGAGTCGGTCTTGCACGCCTTGATGAAGTCAGCGCCGCCGCTTGCGTACAGTTCGAAACAGTGCTGCTTCTGTCTGTCCGTGGCCTCTCTGACGGATATATTCTCCAACGGGATGATGCCCCTGGGTTCCTTATCCGTTGTGTATTCGAAATAATACAAGCAGTTGTCGTTCAAGATGAACCATCGCCTCTTCCAGCTTTTGTATCTGCCGCCCTGTTTCCACAGCCAGCCCTCCTTGTCCGGATTGAAGAACGTGTGCATCAAATCGTTGCCGTCGTCTTCGGGAATTTTGAACGGTTCAGTCTTTATACTTTCGTAAAGGCCCTGGAAAAATTAACTGGTTACATCTCACAATTCTTTCGCTCATCAAAACATGTGGATAACAGGAAAAACAATGTTTTTTTTTAATAATGGCAATACTGCTTGCATTTAGACCATTAAATATAAAGCTGATTAACATAAGGCAAACGGCAGTCTATCGCATGACCTATAACTATAAAAGAAATTCCAGCGTTCCTTTTCGCGTTTCTTTGTTTATAATACAAAGAATAAGTATAAATGCGATGACTGAGAGATGAGAGCCAGTCTATATCAAGAATTCGTACAAGAGTATTTTAAGATATTGACAACGATGGCGCACGAAATAAAAACCAAAAGCCAATGAGATGTGTTAAATAATAATCTTTAAAAATATTGTTCTATTTTAAGAACGCCAAATTTCAGAATTTCTCGTAAATATTTTAATCATTTATTTCTTTTTTTTTTAATTATTACAACTTACACAGCACTAACTACTACTTTTCTAATTTAATCGATATGCTAGAATAAACAATAATAATAATCAGTCAGTATATTAAAAAAATGTATATGTATTAACATTATAGGAATTAATTCACACACTCACTTCTAATAGCTCCCTCGGAAGATCCTGACCCATGTTGATGCCCCTGTTCATATTGATGAACTGCTCGACTGTCGGCTTCTCCTTAACACTGGGATTGTGCAAACTAGTGTTGAGCATGATAATGGCGAAGGAGAGGACGTAACAGGTATCCGAGTTTTGAAAAATATTATTCTCGCCCTGACAGTCGCAGTACCGCTTCGCAAAACACTCCATCATTCTGTCGATTTTCTGCGCTTCGCCCGGCAGCCGGAAGCTCCAGAGGAATTGCCTGGGGAACGACGGATTAAAAGTTTTAACGATCAGCACAAGACGTATCTTAAATCGAGCAAACTTACCTCAGCGCCTGCACCAATATCAGATCTCTGAAGTCGTGCAGATCGACGAAGGCCTGCAGCACCTTCTCGTTAAACTCGTTTTTCTCTCCGAGATAATCTCCGATAGCTGTCTTGTTGAGGCCTTCGCCTTTGTGCAGGAATTGGGCGACACTTTCCGGTGTCTGCTGCAGCAAGCCCTTCTCGATCAGGAACTCGATGCCTTTTTTAGGGTCCATGTTGAACTTCTTCCTGCCCATGGACATCATTTTGGTCTTGTTGCTGTTCTTGCCGTCCTCGGCTGAGTCCAGCCCCTCCATTTCCGCGACCACCTCGCATAGTTCATCTTTAAGTTGCTGAAGCAAGAAAAAGGGAAACACCCATTAAATTTGTATCAACAATATTGTTCTTACATATAAAAATAGAAAAAAAAATATTAGCACATGAATTTAGTGATGAAGTAGCGTACGAATTATTATATGAATGAATGAACGGCAGACAATACTAGAAACTGCAATCAATAATGAATGTGATACACTGAAGAAGAATTGAGCGCACAAAACCGACATGTAGGTGTGATAAAACGGCAAGCAAAGCGGCAACACAAACCACATAGTTGAAAGCCTTACCACAGAATCCTGATGGCTGTCACTGTTAATGCAGGGAAAGACGCAGTAGCCCAAATATTTGGAGCAAGTTACCATAGAGGACCACATTTCGCTATGACAGGACGGTAGGACTGGGCTCGTTTAACAAACAGGCATCACAACTGAACAGAACAAAAATAAAAAAGAGAGATGTGACATTTTTCGATGAAAACATCCACAACAGACACAAATCTGATTATAAGCGATAAGGACTAATAACAGTGACAGCGAATTTATAATTAATTCGTGCTTAATGAAGGTGAAAGTTTCATGTGATGAAAAGCGAAGCTGGTAACATTTTCAGCAGATGACTAAGTATTGATCAGGGATGAAATATAACGTATGATTTAAATGGTTTTTAGTCGGAAAGGCCGTGATTTTTTTCTATTTAAACTTATGTTGGCATTATAAGAAGCCTTGTGACATGGTTGACAGCTTAGATTATTTTATTTGATTTTGTAGGATAAATATCTAGAATGATATAAATAAAAATGTCCGAAAATATTTTAATAATTTCTCAGCAGCACATAGTAATAAATACTCGCCCTCTAACAACAGCTTTTATGAATTCCAATGCTTAAAGTGAAGTCCTTCGTGATCAATAATACACAATGGTACTCTTCGCTTTGTTATTGGAATTATTTCTTAAATTCTGTGTTGCACACATGTAATTACAGAATTGAAACAAATTCGAAAAAACTACTATTGTTCGGTTTAAACCAATTATTTTTTAAACTAAAACGTACTGTTTGAAACAAAAAGTTGTATATTAAAATATATAGATATATATTAAAATTCAAAGTCAAAAAACAAGAAATGTAATTAAACCAATTTGTCATCATGACGTAGAGGCTATATTGATTAAATGGTAAATTAATAACAAAAATGACAATTCGGAATGCAAGGCAATTTAGTATTATCATTGGAAGATCTTAGATTTATCAAAAACGACATCCAAATAATTTATAATCTGAATTTTTTTTTTTAAATTAAACCTTTCTTGTTAATAATCACTGAAGTGTTTTCTTTTCAAGCAAGAGACAAATTCTGTACTACGATGGAGCGTTTTAAGTTCTGGGAACGGAGGGGTTGGATGGTAGTTGGAGAGCTCTTTCGTGTCGTAACATGTTTAGTGACTCAGTGAGAAAATCGAGTATCGTGCCGTTATCAAGGTCCTTATTACAAAACAAGAAAAGTCTGTCATACTCGAAGAGGTGTCATCGGTATACGGGGATTCTTGCCCGGGGAAAACTATGGCTTTTAAGTGGTACAGTTACTTTAAGCAAGGCAGGGAATCACCTAAAGACAACTAGAAGACCTATCGAAGTGAGCATTCCAGAACTTGTTAAAAAAGTAGAAAAATTGATAATGGAAGACACCCAGCTAAAGAAGATACAACTCACAGGAATGACTAAGGTCAGAGCAAGATGGGTGCTGGGAATGCTCACGCCGCTCCAAAAACAGCGCGTGGAATGTCCTGTGCATTTTTGAACCTATGTAATGAAAGCAAGGATGATGTATTGAATCTAACTGTTACTAGGGACGAAACTTGGGTTCATCACTATAACCTTGAGTCTAAGCAAAAATCCATGCAGTGGCATAAAAAAACATACCACCACACAAGAAATTTAAGGTGTCACAGTAGGTCGGAAAAAAACTGTTTTTTTTGTGCGTCAGAAGGAATCCTGTCAAGTGATTACAAAGATAAATGCGTTTCTATAACTGGAGAATACTACACTTCTATCTTGGAGCGGCTAAAAGAAATCATTAAAGAAAAAACAAGGGGAAAATTGACGAAAGGTGTCCTGTTCGTGCACGACAATGCTCCCATCCACAAGAGTGGCGTTACGCTAGCTGCTCTGCATAAAATGGGCTTCAATAGTGTGAATCCCCCACCTTAAGACTTGGCTCTTAGCGATTTTTACCTGTTCCCTATAACGAAAAAGGAGAACTGCGTGGGATGAAATTTACGAGCGATGAAGAAGTAACGGTCGCAGTTTCGGCGAATTTTACAAATATAAATATGTGTATGAATGCATACACAATACAAAAGCTAAGCGAAAGATCTGAAAAATATATCAGGCTTGCAAGTGGATATATTGGGAAAAAAATATTTTTATTTTCTCTCCTTTACCCCCATTCCGCGAACTTAAAAACATTGCCTTGTAAATGCAAAAATTATAAAACTAAATATTCATAATTTTATTCAAGATATGTACCTATGTAAAATAAAAAAGCGCTTTATTTTGACACAGCGATTGGTAAACAGTTCGATTCTATTATTATTTAAATTTACTACGAAAAAACAACACTAACAATAATAACAATATTAGATAAAATTGGTATTAAAAAAATATAACCAAGCTTTAGACAAGTTACTTTTTTCAATATTTTTATTTCAGTATTTTACCAGTTTCCTGGTGAACCAAAGACCGACAAACGCACCTCCTAATATAATGGTATTTTATTTTCCTGCAAGTTAATTCTCATTTCATTTTTATAACTGTAAACAGTAGTTTAAGTTGTGCTCCATTAGTATAATATTTGATTCATTGGAGTTGAACAATCACGGGTATAATGTATGTACATACGTACTTATGTATCTTATGTCCCTCACTTTTATATGACAGGACAAGTGTTTATGGTACACACAATTTTTGGTATAATTCCCAGTAAAATTGCTATCGAACGTTTTCCGGTTACTCTATTATCACTGGAAGTGAGATAAACATTATCAAGTTTAAACGAACGACGAAGTACCAGAGTAAACCATGACTGTATGTACGAAATAAATATACAGAATGTGTGTCACATCTGCGATTTCATTTTACATACATGTGCTGCTGCGGGGCAAAATACGTTATGAAATGTACCAGTCCGAAGACCGGAAAACGATGCATTAGCCTTGCCAATATACATTACATGCTAATATCTTCATTACGAGTCGAAAACAAGTACGAACGTGTTTTTGAAATACTAAACTAAACAAATGTATATACATTTATACAATGAATTATTCAAACAAAAAATATTGTACTAAATTATAACAAGATATACGGTATATTACTAATCGTCCTAAATTTTCGTCCCACAAATGAAATGTAAAGATACCTATATATTTTTAATTTTTCAACATAATCACATACAAAAAAAATGAGGTGTGGCCACCACACGACTTTCTTATACGTATGAGCGTTTCAAACTATACAATTTTAAGAATTTTTTTATACAAAACTTATTCAAAATCCTATTCTAAGTACTTTCATTCTCTTAATAAATCGCTAAGAATGCATACTTTGCAAGATATTCGAAAAAAAGTGCTACTCGCTAAGAGTAAAAGTGCCACTTCCGGTCCGAATTTTGAAATTTCATGTACACAAAAAATATTGCAAATTCAACTCTAAATACTTTTGTACTCTCAATAAATATATATAGAATGCATAATTTACGACATATCTGCAAAAAATCGATATTCGGTAAGCGTAAAAGTGGTACTTCCGGTCCGAATTTTGAAATTTTTTTTATACAAAAGATATTTAAAATTATAATTTAAATACTTTTATACTCGTAATGTACCTACCTAGAAAGCATGACTTGCGAGATATTCGCAAAAAACTGATTTTCGATAAGAGTAAAAGACCTACTTCCGGTTGGAATTTCGAAAAACTTTTTTAAGATAATTTGTCTCAAATTTAATTATGAGTACATTTCAATTCTTTATAAATTTGTTTAAACTTAGTAATTGACGAAATATTGGCAAAATTCGATTTTTTCACTGAAGTAAACTGCTACTTCCGGTCTACCGATTTTACTGAAAAACTAATCCGATCTCAAGAGGGAGATTGCACACGTAAATACAAAATTTGGAATTGATATCAACAGCGGTTTGACCGCTATCGTGGTCACACACACACACACAGACAGACAGACAGACACACACAGACATTTTTTAAAAACCACTTTTTTGGTATCACGGGCCTCAAAACGTGGACATCTGCAAAAATCTCGAGGTCGAAAATTTTCATCATCACAATACATCCTTATACTACGTATAAGAAAGTAAAAAATGAGGTGTGGCCACCACACGACTTTCTTTACGTACGAGCGTTTCAAACTATACAATTTTAAAAAATTTTTTATACAAAACTTATTCAAAATCCTCTTCTAAGTACTTTCATTCTCTTAATAAATCGCTATAGAATCCATACTTTGCAAGATATTCGAAAAAAAGTGCTACTCGCTAAGAGTAAAAGTGCCACTTCCGGTTCGAATTTTGAAATTTTTTTTATACAAAAGATATTGAAGATTATGTTTTAAATACTTTTATACTCGTAACGTACTTCTCTAAAATGCATGACTTGCGAGATATTCGCAAAAAACTGATTTTCGATAAGAGTAGAATACCTACTTCCGGTTGGAATTTCGAAAAACTTTTTTAAGACAATTTGTCGCAAACTTAATTTTAAATACATATGAATTCTTTATAAATTTGTTTAAACTTAGTAGTTGACGAATAATTGGCAAAATTCGATTTTTTCACTGAAGTAAACTACTACTTCCGGTCTACCGATTTTACTGAAAATCTAATCAGATCTCAAGAGGGAGATCATATTCGTAAATATAAAATTTGGAATTGATACCTATAGCGGTTTGACCGCTATCGTGGTCACACACAGACAGACAGACAGAGAGAGAGAGAGAGAGAGAGAGAGACATTTTTTAAAAACCACTTACACTACGTATAAGAAAGTAAAAATACATATATTAACAAATATTATAAACGTATACAAATTAGCTGCGTAAACTAGTATGATTCACTAGACAATAATAAGTCATTTTCATTATCACTATTTCCAACACATATAACAAATAGTTCTACAGTATCATGTATTAATTCTTGCTATATTCTTCTTCTAAGTAGGTGGCTTTTCCACTCTACGTGATGATATGATGAAATTATCTGGCAATTTATGTAATACTTGTTCAAACCATTCTTCAAAAATATGATATTCCTTTCATCATTATGGCCAAGTAGAAAAATATACTTGCGAAGAGATTAGTTTTTAAAAAATAAACTATGGTGTGCAGTTTATTTAGTTCTTAATGTCGTATGGTATTTTTGACAAATTCGTCTAATTCTCGTAGTTAGTTCCCGTAGTTTTTTAAAGTCTTACTTCGCCTGTTTTTTAATATTCCGTTAATTATGGGATATAAAACTGATTTTGTCATTCATTTACAATCATTACAATTACTGTTATTTTCATGTTTGGAGTTAGCGATATTTCGTATATATATTAAAACTGTGTTTTTCGACGTTTTAAGTGTTTAACCATCAGTATTGTCTAATATTCTTGACAAACGTAGGGATTGTATTTAATACTACAGGTTATGGGTTATAAAATAAGCCGTATATCGCGTACTTAATTTTTCCATATTAAATTTTCCTGTGCAATAACTAATGAAATCTCTTAAAAATATGTACAATTTTGTCGCGATTCTTGAATCACTCAAAGAGATATCATGGCAGACAAACCATTATACACAATTTTACATAAAAAATAAAATAAATAAATTTCAAAACTACAATAAACAGGGTACGACAAGCGACTTGAAGTTGCTTTATTTAATTTCAAAGTTGATTTTTGTATTGTTATGCTCTTAAACCAAGGTTATGGTGAACAAAAACTTATATTTAACTAGGGGTTAATTTTAAATGAAGAATTGGCAATGTGTGGTATATTTATTTGAATTCTATACAATTTTATATACTTATAAAGAATATGGTGCAACAAGCTGAACCAGATTAGGCCAGGCATTTATAGCAAAAGTCAAATAGACAATGGTAGTTCGAAAAAGTAATGTTAAATATTTAGCTGATAAACTATATACAGTTTGTCGCAATAGAATTCGTACGCCTATCACACCTCGTTGTCGACCTAAGACTGCGAAATTTAATATTCATATCGTGATTAACATATTTCTTATTTCGTATTCTGAATGGTTAAGAACATTTAAGGTACGCGATCATATACCTGAAACCAGAAATGCATGAAAACTCATAAAACGATACGTACAACGCACACTAGTGTTGATGATTGAACACTTTTTAATTGGAATGCATGTCAGCCTTAGCAGATTCATAAAAGCTTCTTCTTCTCCTTATCACGTAACGATACTACCGTGAATACTCAACTTTTTATGTAATTTAGTTATGACTGGGCTGTCGGAATGTATGACAATTAAGTGAAATGAAATTATTCACTTCGAACAACACTTAATTAAAGATCTATTTACATTCTTACTCTTGCTATGACTCACGGGTGAATGCAAGTATGTAGTACATTAAATTAAGTGAAATAACTGAATCAAGCCGAATAGTACCGCCGGTCTATGTGAATAATAATAAAGGCGAGCAGCAACAATCATTTTCGAATGACTCACTTTATACAATTGTACGATTGTATTATATATTATATACATATTTAGATAGTTAGTATTCGCTGGAAACCACAGCTACTGGTATTGTGTGTACAAGTAGCTGTTAGGCACAGATAGGCGCGCACAGGCACACACATAGAGGAAAGTCATTGTTGCATTGTAAACATGTAGTAGTTAATAGTGGTACAAGTTGTGTCGTTCGAATCTGAAATGGGAGGGAAAAAAACTGAGACGACTGCCGACGTCAAGTCGATGCACATCGTTGAAAGGCATTCGCACGAGGTCATCTGGCGAAGTCAAATTGTTCTTCTCTTTGCTTTGGACCGGAAATTGTCGATAAGTCGGCGCTGACTGCCTATTTCTCAGAAGCCACTTTTGCCATACACAAGATCAACATGTATAAGACATGCACACACTATGACTATATCGTTATATTGACATGGAGTTGTTTCATGTCTACGACAAACAAATAAATACCTTTGTATTGTAGGATATTTAAAACGGTAATTGATAAAAGGAAATAGTACGAAAGTATTCGACAGTCTTAAGAATATTAAAAACAAATAAGTACATACGTTGAAATACCACCGAACAGAAACAGTTATTATGTAGGTATTTTACCAACTACTAGTTAGGAAAATTAGATTTTGATAATTTTTATTTATTTGTTTATTTATTCCTGCGCCGGATACAGGCGCTTATGCGTTTAGTTAAATAAAGTCCAATCGTATTGTTGCTTTCACATCCCACTTGGCAAAGTCACTATATGCTCACTTGTTCTACATTAGCAAATACGTATTTTCATCCTTCTCTAGAATTGTGATTTTGCCAAGTGGGCACCTTAAGGGTCTTCGCTAGTGGATCTGTTAACAATGGAAAAATAGCAGATTTTAGATGCCAGATATTTTTCTTGATTTTAAAGATGGAGAAAACCTTTCAACGTCAACTTATGAAGAATTTAGTAATCTACCCGGCAGAAGAATCAAATTTAGAAAAAAATTAACGGATTAAAGAAAATTAATTAATATGTCAAAATATTAAAAACCAGTTTTCTCAAAAATCCTTCGGAGATTTGTTTGCTTGAGTTCACGGTATAAATTGAATAGAAAGCTACCCGGCTGTGCACTTATTTTTCCTTCAACTATTCTTTACTTTGTTTAAAATGAATATAAAATAAATTAAAATTAGGCAACCCACATTACAATGAATTGTTATTCGCTTAGATATTGAGTTATTATTTCAAATATTTATTATATATTCCCTATGTGTAATAAGTACTCGACATCCTTGGCTTATTAAATTATGTGTTATGCAACCAATATAACATTTCCCATTCACTGGCGAAGACCCTTAAGGAACAATTTTTTATGTCAAGAGAAAATTACTTCTATGATCATGTCACTGTGATAAAGTTCATAGTGTGTGATTGCAGAATAGATGAAATATGTTATTGCAGAAAGTCCCTTTCTTAAATTTGAATTTAAAAACCTGCATAACTTAATTCCAGAGGTTGTTGAATGGATTGTAAAACTACATAACTTAATTCCAGAGGTTTTTCAATGGAATGTAAAACTTTAAAGACTTTTAAAGTTTAAGCACTTTAATTAGGTGCTTTCCAGTTTTCACAGCCCTTCTTCCAATAAACACATTTTTCATAATACAATTATCATACTTTATACATTTTACGTATTTTTAATGTAGGTACCCGCTAATTCATGCAAATTACTATCTTCAAAAATATCGAAAAGTTATCGAATCAAGCTAATTTACTCCAGAATCCATTAGTTAACGCAGGCTTTCAAATGATTTGCTATAAAATGTTCTGTAATATATCCATTTAGTGAATTATTGTGAATCCATTAGATTCAGCAACGCGCTTATTATAATAAGTTTACATTTAAAAATCAGTAGTACAGTAGACATTCGATAGTGTGAATATCGCGTAACGGAACATGTAATTACGCTAGGCCACCGTATAATAAAATGAACAAAGTGTACCTTCTCTATGGAAACGATTTCATTTGCATTTCGCTGTTGCTCCGATATAAACATTTGCTTTCAAATCAACAACATATGTAATTTTCTTCGCTTCGCTAGTATCGTCGCTCTTCAACATAAACATGGCCTGAAGTCTAAATTCACAATATATTCGTTTGTGAATCCCGATATAGTGTGTAGTATTCGGTACTTCTCCGGTCTTATAAGTTTTACGTATTTCATTTCGTGTTTTCACTCTACTCTTAAGTATGCAATTCGTTTTTAGTGGTTGTTATTTGTGTTTAGATTGTAATTTCGGTGTTTATTAATAAAATGTCGCTTAAGTGTCTTACTCTTGATGAATGTCGCTTGTGATTCAAGAATTAATACACAACGTTAACGTATTATATAAAAATATGGTGTAGCAAAATCTACATTTTTAAAATTAAACAAAAAAAAGAAAATGATTTCTACAGCTGTGAGAGATACTTGTGTCAGATCAGGCAAGAGAACGGATTTTAAAGAGTTTCGAGTCCTGAAATAAAAAAAATTTCGAGATGGTTTCTTGACCACAAAAATAAAAATTTTATTGTACTGGTGAAATAATTAAGCAAAAAGCAAAAGAATTCCACTTACAAATCAGTGAAAATGATGAACAATTTACAGCCGGTGACAGATAGCTACGAGGGCGGGTCAATATGTCCGTGACTTTTTGAACACAGGTTTTTGGATAAAAAATCATTTTATTTTTCAACATAGTCTCCTTTGAGCTCTATATACTTTGTCCAACGTTTCTTCAATTATTTATTCCTTCCAAAAAATAAGATTTGTCGAGGTCATCAAAATAGGTATTTGTTAGTGAGATGATTTCATCGTTGGTGTCAAATGTCTTTCCGCCGAGCCATTTCTTCAGGTTTGGAAACAAGAAATAGTCACTCGGAGCTAAATCCGGAGAATAGAGCGGATGAGGGAGCAATTCGTAGCCTAATTCATGGATTTTTGCCATGGAAATTGCACAACCCTTGCATTGTCCTGGTGGAAAAGAACTTTTTTCTTGGCCAAATGCGGTCAAATGCGCATTAAATCGACTCAACAAGTTGGTATAATATTCGCCATTGATTGTTTTACCCTTTTGAAAGTAGTCAATGTGGATTATACCGCGTGCATCCCAAAAAACGGTCGCCATGACTTTATTGGCTGACAAACCCACCTTGGCCTTCTTTGGCGCCGATTCACCCCGAGAAATCCACTGTTTTGACTGCTGTTTTGTCTCTGGTATGTTGTGGTGGATCCGCGTTTCGTCCACGGTTACGAAACGCCGCAAGAACTCGTCTATATTGCGGTTAAACAACACCAAACACTCCTGCGAAGTTGTCACACGATTGCGTTTGTGGTCGATTGTGAGCAAACGTGGCACCCATCTTGAGGAAAGCTTTCTCATACCCAAGTGATCAGGTAAGTCCTAGATCTTAAACTTTTTTACTTAAAGTTTAAACGGTTTCTAAAGAATAAAATCTCTCTCGATAAAAGCTATACTTCTACTAAAGTTGTCATCCAGATTCAAACGAAAACGAATTAAGAAGTGGATGGGCAATCTTTTTGGTCAAAAAATAGTTTTTGTTACTGTTTTTTATTTGTTGCTATTTTTAATTGGTATACTATACTTTTTATACTTTTCTTCGGTTTACACTATCGAGTGTCTACTGTAATATATTCGCTTAAAAAGTAGTACCATCAGAAGCTTCTCCCAGCATTTAGAACAGTTTTTTCTTATTATACAATTTAAATTGTTCTTGTTTGAAAGGTATTTAACGTCAATTGAATGACAAGTATAAATTCATGCTTTTTTCTTTTTCTGTGATATATTTTCCTTCCAATAGGGAATAAGTAGATTAAAATAATTCAGTCTTATTATATTTATTCCACATATTAGACCGAGTTAGGCAATTTTGCTTATCTGATGAACGGTTGTGTTGGCGAAAATTTAAATCTATTACGTTTTATTTCATTGTTTAATTATGCATCTCCATCACGTACAAGCAATTTAATTCTTCTTAAGTGTACACTTCCCTAAATATTTTCTCTCTGCATATTGAGATGTATTCAGAGATTCGAGTTCACGTCCGTTAATTAATGCGCTTCCTGTTTATCTACACAATAGGATTTTCTTTCGAATTACTCTCATATCTTAGAAAGAATAGATAGGAAAACAAAGGAGCACTGGAATACATCTTATTTCGGTGGGAATATGTAATCGCAGACAGTTATCATCGTACATTTAGAATGCTAACAGTAAATCTAACGATAGGGATTTATTGACTTAGTCGCGACAACTAGAAAGAACTACCACAATAGAACATCCTGTGATAACGCTGAAGGAAAAAAATAAGAGACGTGTAGTTATGTAATACATTTATGAGAAAGCTCTGGACTAAGTAAATACCGATATTAACGGAATAATATTTAAAGGCAATTGTGATTCATAAAAAAAAAATCTGGAGGGTTTTATCAACACTAATTTTTAAAGAAATTTAGGGTATTTAAAAGAAGTTGTCTTTAATTTGCTAACCAGAAAAAAAATATATACTAGTAAAATCCGGTGTATCAAAGTATTACGTTAATATCTCATTTCTACCATCATAAACCATCCCACAAACCTAAAGTCGAGAGCAGTTCTCTCTTGTGAATTTGGAAGTAAAAGGCGCTACCGCTGAAACAAATGATGTTTAGTCCTTCAAATTTGGTGTCCTGGGACAATACATCATTATAGTCGAGTCGTTTTGGCAACCGACATGGCCAAAGTACGAACTAAAGAGGACGAATCATTACCACTATAAATGTCGATCGGCCGGCCGGAACAATTTCAAAACAATAAAATTAAACTAATTAATTAATATTTCAGGATATATACATACCTTCTCATAGTAAAATACTATTACATGAACGCCAGTTACAAATTAAATATTATAAATAAAGCTATTAAATATTATTTTTTCTACACCTATATTTTATATAACATTTGGCTATACTGTTTAGGAGGCAAGCATTGTTGACAAATTTAAAATGTTTAGATTACAATTATAACAAACGTCAAAAGATAATTATGAGCTATGTCAAAACGTATATGAATATTATTATTTATGACACTTATTATGGGGGGGGGGGGGTTCCTGTAAATTTTAAGTTAAAATTTCCAGGAGGGCACCCAGGCAAGAGGTGTTCACAGTTGTAAATTGTAAGTAAAAATGTGCTACCAGAAAAATTACTTGGGTTTATTTTTTCAAATTGGATGTATGACATAAGGGTTAGTTCTCTCTTATGAAATAGGGACAAAAAGGTGCTACCATTTAAGGGTGTTGTATAGGTACATTTTCAAATATTTACAGATTACAGGCTACCTTTAAACTTTATGCAAAAATGATTTAGATGAAATAGTCTCTTAATAAATCTCTACAGGATACATACTTAATGAGATATTTGCAAAAAAATGCTACTCGCTAAGAGTAAAAGTATTACTTCCGGTCCGAATTTTGAATTTTCATTTATACAAAAAATATTTCAAATCCAACTCTAAATGCTTTTGTACTCTTGACAAATATACCGTTTGACTGAAATAAAAGTAGATATAGGGAAACACAAACACGCACACAAGTGCATGCAAACATGAATTGGAGGGGTACGATAGTAGGGGAGTACAGATCAGTTCATATCGGGACACCGGGGTACCGAGGCTTTAGTGCAAAACGTTGAAAGTTAGTGTGTAGACGTTTGCTTTAAGGAATTGCTACGCTCTTTACGGCTTTTGTATAATATTTTGGTAACTGATGTATTAACATTGAACTGAAACAAAACTCTATAAAATTTGTAACTAAAATAAAATTCTTATAAAAAAATTAAATAAAATTCTCACATTTAAAACGAAACAAAATATTAAATGAACTATACAAAATTTAATGTTGAAGATGTTCAAATGTCTGTCCCTCTTGCATCAAGCAGTACCCTAAACGATTATAAAACCCATTTCGTACATTCGATAGCATTTCAGGAGTAATCATTTGTATGGCGTTCAGAATTTGTTCTCTTAAGCCATCCAAATCAATCTATTTCCTTCAGCGGTATTAATATTTGCGAGATTGCTCAGATACTGTATGTACGTTCACGCTCTAAAGTTACGGAACGAATGTGTTGTCCCCGCTCTCGATCTCCCCACTATCTCCCCACACCACCGGTCTTATACATAGGTACATGTTTATGTGTGTGTATTTGAAGATGCATATTAACTTTTAACTACGACAATCTGTATATAGAATGCATAATTTGCGAAATATTTGCAAAAATCGCTATTCGATAAGAGTAAAAGTATTACTTCCGGTCCGAAGCGCCGTCAACAAAATAATACTTCAAACATCATACGCTTACATAACATAGAAATTTGTAGACTGCATTCCTCTCACATCTAGTCGACTAATTGAGAATAATTGTCAATTTGCATTTTACCTCATTTCGCTTCTTTCCCCCAATTACTTACTAATAAAAATAAATACCAAATTAAATTGAATTAATATTATTTTCCTTAGAAAAATTTTATGAGGTGAAAAACAATATGGAGAACTACAACTGCGAACGAGGAATCTGACGCAAGTTTTAGTTATGCATTGTACAATGCGGTGGCCACATTGAGCAGCTTTAATAATGCTCCTTAGGCTTTTCATAAAATAAATCACATTTTTTTCTAAACCCTCTAGTAATTTATTACAGCTTCGAACTCCGATATTTCAAGAACCGTTAGGAATTCGGGAAAAGTAAATAGAAATATTTTTGCTTAGAATTAGTCATTGAATTCATGTAGGAGGTTTCTCGGATACCTTGACGGCCATCCTGTATAATAATAGTACCTATAGATATAAATAATTATCCTGTGATTTTCAATACGCCCAATGGAAAAGATAATCAAGACGATGACATTAGTACCGTTCAACAAAATATTATTATTATATAGTATTCATAGACACTAAGAAATATTTCTTTTAATCAGAATTCCATCTTACATATTAACTTTTGACTTATTGAACATATGTCTGGCTAAAAAAACTTACAATCTACATTCCTGTAGCGCCTAGACTCCCAGACTAAATAAATCATACAAAATATTACTAGCACCTACGTTACGTAGAGTATGTGTAGCCTGAACAGAGACAAATAGCGCTTAACGCATCGTACGTATGTTATTTTGAATGCATCGCTCCATAAGGGCGGTACTTATAAACTGGGAACTGTACAATTTAGATTTTTACTATAGCATTTAGCAAAACAGTACATGATAGTGGGGTATTGGCAAGCTCCACCTCTGAGGAGTACCCCTCTATACCCGCAGCGAAGACGTCGAAATTTTTAGTTTGCTATACAACACCCTTAAACCAAAGATGCTTAATTCCTCAATTTTAGTAAATTATACTAAGGCTTTGTAATTGAAATTTAAAATGTTCTATTTACATACTTTATATTAGTGAGAAAGAGCGCGGTAAATGCCATTTGTTGAGCAAGTCTGGCATCTAACGCGCTCTTTCTCACTAATATAAAGTAAATGGAATATTTTAATTTTCCATTACTAATTACTGCTTTACTTGTTAAGTTAGTGTTTTGGCGCAATGATATCAAATAATCCTCATTTCAAGACCCGTCGACTTATATCAAAATATCCACATTTGAGTGGTCTTTGGAAACACATAAGCGGTGTACGTGGTCCTTTGCATAAATAAATTGAAGTAATTTCTGTGGAAGCACATTTTAATTTAAACTTTAACAGCCTCATAAAAAGGGTTGAAGGGTGTTTTTTAGTGGTAACACTTAGTCTATGTATGTATGTAATGTAATCTGCCAAATTTGATAAATTAAACTTTTTTGTTTATCTAGGTAGATTCAATTTCCTTCTTTTCAGTCTGCAAATTATTTCGTCCTTTTAAAAAATAAGTAGCGTTAAGTGTAAGTATTAAATTTTGCTATTTGTTATAGCATCTTCCAATTCTAAGATACTTTAAGTTATTCAACGGAATAACATAATTTTCTTCTTATTTAATTAATTCTATATTGTGATTTTAATTACTATTAAAATCACTAAACCTGAAGCAATGTCTGTGGCATTCTCATTTTTAACGGCAAATTGTCATTCTTCTTTGGAATTCTATTTGACCCAATGAGATCGTCAGATCTAATTTCAAGCGAGAGCCTCTCCAATTGCTGTTACACGACTCTTCCCTTCATAATACAGAAATCCATGCACATATTCCAGCAACCCGCAACATACTACTTTTGTCATAAATGTTCATCGCCGCAGCGCGACCAAACGCCGGGATATATTAAACTTAATGAGCACGGGATTATTTCAGAATTGTGTCAACGTGTATAGTCAAGCAGGTGACTTTCTTGAAGTATACCTCCTCTCAGTCTTGGAGTGCTTAATTTAAAGCACGATGTCACTGACATGGGAGCTCAGGAACAGTTTCATTGTAATTCATGTAGTTTCAGAACTGGGATAAATTCCTCACTTATACACACAGTGATGTGCAAAGTTGTGTTATTTTTAGGATAAGTAAAATAGTAAATATAAAGAAAACAGGAGTATAAGAAATGTTAAATAAATGTACATTTAATTTATAAACATGGAATACCAAATCAGTTGGTCATAATTTTAAAATTTACTTAGAGTTTGTGTGAATAGATTTGTGTATGAAAAGTTTGGGTCCAATAACGTCATTTTCTCTTTTTGTTTTGTTAAATAATACACATGTATATAATGTTTATTAAATAAATTAATGTTTTAAACGTTTTCGCTTTGTGAATTTCATTTTACACTAAACAACTATAGCCACGACTACGATCATGATCCACTGCCAAGATTCACAGTAATAAACTTTCTCATACTTGAATAATCTTCTCAATTTCTGAGTTATTGTAAAATTCCATTTTTCCTATACAAAATAAAACGTACATTTGTATTATTTGTAATGTCATTGCATTGAAATCAAATATTCAAAATCTCACAGCCTAGTCATTTTCTTCTATTCTGTATGCTGGTTGTCCTAATTAGAATATAATGATCGCCTTCGGTAATGATCACATTAGTTGAAACTGCAGTCACACTTATAGTTTAATATAGTAATATCAGAAAGTAATGGCTCACATCTTTTGAATCAAATTTCTCATGACTAGTCTGTGATATGGGTTGGCACAAACCTAATAACATCTCAGATTTGATGCCATTTTTATTTATTGGCATATAGTGGTTGCTAAAACGATTCTCATATAAAGAATTCTTACAAATGATGGTCGTCTTGCTACTATTGCGAAAGTAAAAGCAATTTAATTTACATCAGATTTAAATGTAGCAATTTCAACGATAGAAAGGTCATCCACTGTAAGAAATACGCAAACGCTATTTCAATGTCGAATTGTAATGAACATAACGTGTCTCCGAAAAATAAAAATGTCGTATAAGGTACCGGTTTTTCTTGTACAGTATTCAATATAATATAATAAATATACCTGCATATATGCATACGTGGTGAAAACATTCACTTAAATTGTTAAAATTCATTCACATGAAAAATATACCTATCTATTTTAAACCAGTTTAGGATCAATCGCAAATTAAGCATACCTACGCTGACGCACTGCCGGTACTATTGACCCTTTTATTGCAATCGATAAAAGAGAAATGCTTCATACAAAACAAAGGGAATAGGTACCGTTTATGTTTTTTCCAACACGCATCGTCCGGCTGACTAATTGAGAAACACAATTCATATTTATAGCGCACGTTTATGGCGAGTCCAGTGATCTTGACGCCCGAGATGCCGTTGTTTTATTCTGGACGCAATTATTGAATTGGCATTGATTTAGATGACGAACGTGACGCAGAGACAATTGAAGCAAAATAGTTAATAATGTGCGGGCAAATGGTACGCGTGATGGAATTTTCAAATGATATAATCAGTGCGAAATGAGAGTAGGTACTAAAGTAGTCAAACGAATTATTAATAAAACATCGCTAGTTTTTATTAAGCCGTTTGCGATCAGGTCCGTTTATTCTTTGGCTGTAACATCATTTCTTTGTTTATTATTAGAACGTGAAACACGCATCGAAGTTGTTTGGTGGACGATATGCAGGTGTCTAATAAGATTCTGAGGTCTCATTAATAAAAGGAAAAAGAAAAAAGGGAACACATGGCCTTACAGCTATGTTTACAGCAGCCTGCGTGAGGCGTGTTATTGACAAGGTCACGTTGCAGGTGTTGAAAACGCCGTTTTTCGATTATTCTGTTTAATGAGAGTATAAAGTTGTTCAAAAGAAAGTAACCATTCAACATTTTGGGAATAATCTAAATATGTTTAATAAATAAGTTTCATAACTGATTAAATTGATAAATAATTTGAATTTTAGTAGACTATTCAATTCACCTGTCATTGTTCAAATATGAACCAATAAAATAGCAAATATTTACTTTCGTATCATAGCAACAGGAAATTTCAGCGATTATATCTTCCTAGAAGGTATTCAAGTGGATATTTTAAACAAGTGAAAGTTTTTATTAATGTAACTCATTTACTAACAATATTGAAGGTACAATTAGAAAAACTAACATTACTGCAGTGCTGCAGCAGACATTCTGGAACAGAGCTATCACTGGGAGTACCCGAGGGAGTACCTTTCTCTTGTAGCTTAATACCGTCACTATTACTGACAGATGTCGAAGTTGTACATGACACATTTGTTGTACTAAATTGTCTCCATACTGAATCTTTGGATTTCTTCGTGTTCCAAGGGATATTTTCGCAAATTTCAGCATCGATTTCGTCTTCAGATTTCGTGCCAAATCTTTTCTCAGTTCCCATTATTTAGAAACACCAGTTTTTATTCAACGAAACGAACTAAATAGGAACACGATTCCAAAAATTTTAATGACAAACATAAATGTTTTTTTTGTTGACATGGAAACGTAATCATGTGTAACTAAATTTTGAGTCATTTTAATATGAAAAATTGATTTGGTTCATTGAATAGTCTCTCGAATACGATTCGTAGTCAAAGTTGAGTCTACTATTTTTGTGGTGCTTTACACTCATGTCTTTCATAATTGCGAATACTACTCGTGCTCCGCACTCGTAGTATTTAAATGCAATCATGAAAGACATTCGTGTAACCACCACAAAAATAATCGACATAACTTTGACTACTCATGGTATTATAAATGAAAATATAACAAGGCAATAAAGTTTATATTTTAATCATGAATGTGGATATTCGTTGCCGATGCGAAAACCGAGGCAAATAACCACTATGAGTGATGAAAAATAACTTTAATGCCTAGTTGCACATTAAATTTTATCTGAAATCGTTCGTAATAAGGCAAAACAAATCTTTATTTTACTTATGAATGTTAATTGCGATAATACAATTATTACCACATTCCGCTGTCAGCTGTCAACTATTGACAACTTATGCAAGCCAACATATGCCAAAATCGCACAATAATGATTTACTTTGATAAAAGCACCATTTAACTCAAAATACTGATTAGTACCGTTAAGAGAAAATATTTTAAGCGGTGTATCAGGTACATAATAATATGTTAACCGATGATTTAATATTTCCAAACCACATGATCCAATATGGCGTCTGTGGGCAAACAATGAATGAACATTAGTTTTGTATGGCATCATTACTAGATTTGATGTGGTTTTGCTTTTCTGTGTGTTAAATTTATAAACATGATAATGTAGACTAATGTAGAGTGATTACTTGGAAGATATTCTTATTCGAAAATCTTAAAGTTGGAGTAAGGTCTTGTTGAAATCATCATGGAATATTATTATTCGTTATAGAATGCATTTTTTGGCAGTTATCTGATGAACATTAAATTACTTTATAATTAGGATACATTCACTATTGGAGTTAAACAATTTAATAGATGATATTTCACCTGTTCCAAGTAGGGATATTATTGCACTACTGTTGGTTTTAAGACATAGGTATTACACTAAGGACCAAATGACAGTGTTCCAGTGTTATTCATTTTATGTGGTAAAGTATGTTTTTCATTGGGTGAAACATTTATAGCAAGCTAATTTAAAACCAATGGATGAGTGGTGCGTTATTGGGAAAGGTGAATCAATACTCTCAGCTCACTACACACGCATCGTTGGTAACAGTTGAAGTTTGTAGTCATGTTGGTGCATTATTACTTCCAGTATACGAAGAAAAAGCAATCCATTTCATGCACTGATATAAGGTTAAATTACTTAACAACAACAGCTAACTCAATAATCGAAGTATTGTTTAGTAAGATTTCTTTATTAAAACGATAATTATTATAGAAGCAATAGGGAGTGAATAGTAATTAGAAAATAAGTTTAATAAATAATAAAGATTATAAAAATATGTTAATATGTATTTAAGATACAATGCATTATAACAGTTTAGAACTTAAGCAAATGCAAATAGATTCAATTTAGTTGTTCTAAAATAATGGCCAAGAATAAATTAGGATTATACGAGGTACGTCTCAGAAGTAATGAGAATGATTAGTTTTAAAGTGTTTTATTGAATGTATCTACAAATTAATATTGTCCCCTTCAAATTATGCTTCTTGGGAATGCACACAGCATCTCCAGGGGGCTTTCCATTCTGTTAACAATTCTGGAAGTCTTGTTCCGTTGGGCTGTTTAGAACCTGCGCGTCGCGACTCTTCAGTTCTCTTTCAGTTGCCGTTTAAGCGCCGGAAAAAGAAAAAAATCACATGGAGCCATGTCTGGACTGTAGGGCGGGTGTGGGAGTACTTGAATGTTTTTCTCTGACAAGAATTCTCCAACCGACAATGAACTGTGACTGGGGGCATTATCGTGATACAAAGATCCACGAGTTGGCAATGTAAGGACGCACACGTAGAACTCTTTTTCGCAAACGTTCAAGGACCTCGCGATAAATAATTTGATTCACTGTCTGGCCTGGCGGTACGAATTCTTTGTGGACAATTCCACGCGAATCAAAAAAGACGAAAAGCATGGACTTTATTCGGGATTTGCTCATGCGAGCTTTTTTCGGCCGCGGTAATGCAGGTGTGTGCCACTCCGCGCTTTGTCGCTTTGTTTCTGGAGTTTCTGGATCATATTCAAATACCCATGATTCGTCATCTGTTATCACTCTGTGCATGAAGTTGGGTTCGGTTGTTAAGCAATCCAGCAGTTGTTGGCTAATGGAGAAGCGATTTTCCTTTGCACACATTTTCCGCATGCCTAGTTCCTTTGTCACAATTCGATGAACAGTATCCTTACTCATGTCGACTTCTTATGCCATCATCCTGAGTGTCAACCGTCTGCCTCGTGCTAACACAGAACTCACCTTTGCCACACATTGATCGGTTTTTGATGTGGACCGCCGTCCGGAGCGATGGTTATCTTCAATGGTATCGTGGCCATCTTTGAAAACCCTTGTACCATCTGAAAACCTGTGCTGACAACAAAACAGCATCTCCATATGCTGTTCTTAACATTAGTAGTGTCTCTGAAGCAGTTCTTCCCAGTTTCAGGCAAAATTTAATTGCATATCGCTACTCGATATTTGCCTGCATTTTACATACATGTAACGTGATATAACTCAACGGTAAACAACTCATGCTCACTCCACTAACACTAGATTAAATGGTTTGCATCTGTTGTGATAGCGTTGTTAGCCCCTCCACTCACATGTAGTCGAGTCCATTCAGTCGTTGTCACATTTAGCGCAAATAATTCATTCTCATTAATTCTGAGACATACCTCGTATATGCCATAAGTAATTATAAATACAAAATCATTTACAACTTACATAATATGTTAATTAGAGCATTGAATACAATCAAAATTTTATTTAAACTTCTAAACTCTTTAATTTTTGCGTGTTATTACACTTTTTTAGATATTGTAATGGGACCTTTAAAGATTCCAAAATTATTTTTTACTATTACAATAGTTTTTGTGTGCTCTGGACTTTCAAGCATTTCTTTGTCACCTGAAAGTATCTTTTAAAAGTGAATAATAATAAACAGTTTTTTCTACTCCCACATGTAAGTAGTCGTTTCACATATCGATCCCAATGTGTGAAGTTCGTCTTTAAAGACCAGTCCGTAAAACGCAATGCATTTCTTATGGAGTTTATTTCACGCACTAAAGCCATATGTACCTAATCACTTTTTACTTTCTTATACGTAGTATAAGGAAGTATTGTGATGACGGAAACTTTCGACATCGAGATTTTTGCAGATGTCCACGTTTTGAAGCCCCCTAACACCAAAAAAGTGGTTTTAAAAAAATGTGTGTGTGTGTGTGTGTGTGTGTGTGTGTGTGTGTGTGTGTGTGTGTGTGTCTGTGTGTGTGACTAAGACACGATAGCGCTCAAACCGCTCTGTAGATATCTATTCCAAATTTTGTATTTACGTGTATAATCTCGCTCTAGAGAGTTGATTAGTTTTTCAGTAAAATCGGTAGACCGGAAGTAGTAGTTTACTTCAGTAAAAAATTCGAATTTTGCAAATATTTCGTCAATTACTAAGTTTAAACAAATTTATAAAGAATTCAAATGTACTCAAAATTAAATTTGAGAATTTTTTTTTTCGGAATTCCTACCGGAAGTAGGTCTTTTATCGAAAATCAGTTTTTTGCGAATATCCCGCAAATCATGCTTTGTAGACAGGTACATTACGGGTATAAAAGTATTTAAAACATAATTTTAAATATCTTTTGTATAAAAAAAATTTCAAAATTCGGACCGGAAGTAACACTTTTTTACTCTTAGAGAATAGCGAATTTTTGCAAATATGTCGTAAATTATGCATTTTGTATATACTTATCAAGAGTGCAAAAGTATTTAGAGTTAGATTCTCAATGTTTTTTGTATAAATGAAATTTCAAAATACGGACCGGAAGTAGCACTTTGACTCTTAGCGGGTCGCACTTTTTTATAATATCTTGCAAAGTATGCATTCTATAGGGATTTATTAAGAAAATAGAAGTACTTAAAATAGGATTTTGAATAATTTTTATAAAAAAAATCTAAATATTCTGTAATTCGAATCGCTCAAACGTATAAGAAAGTCGTGTGGTGGCCACACCTCATTTTTTGCTTTAGAGGTGATGCTCTAGCAACGAATTGTTTGTGACGTGAAAATGTGAAATTCAATCATCCAGAGTTTTCTAACAGTTATGGATTCGGATATCAATAGACCGCCTACTCCACCAGATATTACAACTTGCAGCATTTGCAGCAATTACGTCCTTGTTGCCACAAAATCCCTGGAAATTTACAAATGAAGTAGTGCGATAAGAAGAATATTATTCTGAAAACGTAATGTTAACTAACATACTTGTCGGAACTGGCGAAGAAGTTTAAATCGTCAACACTCTGGAGTATCTACTCCATCCTGAAGAATACTATAACTATTAAGCATAATATAAGTATTAAGCGTATAATAAACATCAGTCACTCCGAAAGTTCATGCGTATTTAAGAATGAAGAACGAAGGATATGTTCCAAAAAAAAAAAACACTTGTTTTGGAAAGAGACCAAATTTTCAAGTTTATAGAGGAAGTACCTGATTTCTATTAACCAAAGTCGGCATTTACAAAATTAAATACAGTAATATTCGGATTATTCAAACATTACTGCAATACCTGATTTATCTTCGGACTTGTTGGTGCTCTTAGAAACTCACGAAATTTATAAACTGAAAACGAACGATATTAAAGATTTGGAAACAATTCTTGTTGTGGTTGTCCCTGACACAAAATCCAAAATTACAAGAACATGTCAACAACGACTTTAGAATTTTACAAAAAAATTGTTAACCGTCCATTCCCAAAACTATCCAGAAAATAAATTTCCACTATAAGTATTGAGTTTCAATTAACCAATATATCTTCAAATGATCTACACATCGACAGGTGCCCATTTATTTATGGTGATTAGTATCTAGCTTGGATAACGCAATAATATTTTCAAGGTACCTACTTATAAGATTCGGTTGAATAATGCTTATAGATAGATAATAATAATAATGATAATTAATAATAACACATTATAATCTAATGTTGTAGCCATGTTTATTTTCAAAAAATTTCTAGTTTTCCTGGACTGCGATAAAACGTGGTTAGAAGTTAAATTTAATGTAAATGTGAAACAAGAAATAAAAACCGCAATTCCATTTAATAAAATTAACAAGGCTCTCTCTCCATTATCGCTTGATAAGGAGCGAACGTAAAAAGAAATCATGGCTATTTTTCTATACTTACAAATAAAAGGATGTTTTTTTTATTGGAGGAGGGGGGTATTGGAATTTGCTTCCTATTAGTTTCCGATATGTGGTCAACCGAGTGTTCCTTTAACAAGACGATGATCTCATCTATATTGGCATTGTAGGAGTTTTTTTCCCCAATTAACATATTCTCGCGTGCGCTTCTATGTGAATAATACCTACCTGTGGACAGGTTGATCACTATTATATTCAACGTGTGATGTAAGTAGACAAGATTTGCCGACAAAAAGTACGATTGAACAAATTTATTTTGTTCATAATACCAAGTTAATTGTTTTGCAATGTTGCCAACCCTGTAGATTCTTGTACAAACAATAAACGATCATAGATACATGTGTCTACATACATGTAAAATTATTATGTAATATTTTTCTATATTCTATTACAATGATTTATTTTTATACTTTCCACTTGACGGAATTTCATATGTGAATGATAAGCATCCTGTTACTTTATTTAATAATATACACCGTGTTTCATGTAACTAGCACATTAGAAGTTTTTGTGCTTACAACGCGAATTTTTTCCAGAAGTTTTGCCTTCTCACATAATTGACCGCAATCTTTCAAGTTAAAATATTTTTAAACTCGTGCAACTTCCGGTTACACCGGAAGTAGGCGCCATCTTTGTTATTTTAAATGTGACACCCTGTATTTTATTCGAGATTTGAATTGCTTATTTAAATAGAAGAACAGAGATACCGGGTTGGATTATGTCAAAGTCAACCGTTTCGGAGTTATTCAACTGTTTTCCATTTTTAGGGCACTTGAACGTAAATTTTAAAAGTTCTTTATCTGAGACATGAAAAAAGATAAACAATTGAAATTTGTTCCTGAGATAGTCAAAGTATTGTCCTATTCGAATATCACCAGGTTTTGCAATAATATTACACAGGGTGTTCTCTAATTAATTTACAATTATACACATTTCAAATGCAAGAAACTCAATTTTTTCAAATGAAACACCCTGTATATTTTCGCCTTTTCTGAAGCAGAAAAAAATTGTCTTTCGATCCACTATTACATTCCCTATACCTATCTCTAGAGGTTTTTGAGTTATTGGGGAGATCAGCCTGAAGGCCCGATATTTTGCCAAATAAAACTGAAAAAATAATAGATTAAGTATAGGAGGAGTGGATTAATAGTCATTTGTAAGCATGTTATGGGCATGGAAAAAAAGTCTTCTAGTTCAAAACCAAAAATTTATTAATTGCGAAAACATTTTTGATCTCACGGTATAAGTCAAACAAAGAAAACAAAAACAAATTTAAAACCAAATCACAGCAAGTGCTCAATATGTCCACCGCCTACTTCAATGAATTTATTTAACCTTGTTTGGAGCTGGTCAGTCGTTGCACGTTCAATCATTTGAACTTCAATTTGGTCAAATGCTCTTCGCACCCTAACCTCTAGTTCTTGCCTGGAGGTAACTGGTGTTGCATAGACCTCTTTTTTTATGTAACTCCATAAAAAAAAGTCAACTGGAGTTAAATCCGGAGATCTAGCAGGCCAAAGACATGGTCCATTTGGACCAATCCACCTATCCTCAAATAGCTGGGTCAACTCTTGATATACAGCATGAGTAGAGTGAGCTGGAGCTCCATCCAGTTGAAACCAATAATAGTTTTGGTGTGGCATGTCATTGACTATGTTTGCCACCACTTCCCTAATGATTCGCAAATATCTTTCGGACGTTAGCCTTTCATCATAAATATGATAAAATACCCTTCCTCACCCTATTATGGCGAATACATTAAAACTAAATTGATATTGAAAATGGCTTACTCGTGAAAAGTGGGGATTTTCATCTGCCCAAAAATGACAATTTTTATTATTTACAACGCCTTGCCTGGTAAACTTGGATTCATCCGACCATAAAATCTTTCGTAACATGTCCGGATCTTCCTGTTTACGAATAGTTAGCCACTCACAAAAATCAATTCTTCTCTGAGCGTCTCCATTTCTCAGTTCGTGGACTTTTCTTTGTGCATATGGGTGCCATTTGTTCTTTGCTAGCACGCGTTGAATTGACGTCATACTAATATCTAAATCCACCTTTGCTTTACGTATCCAAGCATGGGGATGAGCTGTGAAATATCCCAGAATATTAATTTCGTTGTTTTCTTCACCTGTTACTGGCTTAGTACAATTTCTTTTTGTGTTCATATTCCAATGTCGCAAAAAATGTGTTTCAATTTTTGCAAATTTGAATCGATTCATCGGAGGCAAATTAGGGTATCTCTGATTGAACACACGGCAAGTTCTACTTATTATGCGATTACATTCTCCGTGTATGTAAAATAAATTAAGGATACTTTCATTTGGATAATTATTATTATAGCCTTCCATTATGCACTAATCAAATCATTCAGTAAAGTACAAAAAATATCCAAGCATCAAATTAATAACACTGACAGCGAACGAAATTTTGACAACTAAACATTTTGTTACTTCCAAGGCATTCTTGAAATTGTGTGTGATAAATGGCAAAATATCGGGCCTTCAGGCTGATCTCCCCAATAACTCAAAAACCTCTAGAGATAGGTATAGGGAATGTAATAGTGGATCGAAAGACAATTTTTTTCTGCTTCAGAAAAGGCGAAATTATACAGGGTGTTTCATTTGAAAAAATTGAGTTTCTTGCATTTGAAATGTGTATAATTGTAAATTAATTAGAGAACACCCTGTGTAATATTATTGAAAAACCTGGTGATATTCGAATAGGACAATACTTTGACTATCTCAGGAACAAATTTCAATTGTTTATCTTTTTTCATGTCTCAGATAAAGAACTTTCAAAATTTACGTTCAAGTGCCCTAAAAATGGAAAACAGTTGAATAACTCCGAAACGGTTGACTTTGACATAATCCAACCCGGTATCTCTGTTCTTCTATTTAAATAAGCAATTCAAATCTCGAATAAAATACAGGGTGTCACATTTAAAATAACAAAGATGGCGCCTACTTCCGGTGTAACCGGAAGTTGCACGAGTTTAAAAATATTTTAACTTGAAAGATTGCGGTCAATTATGTGAGAAGGCAAAACTTCTGGAAAAAATTCGCGTTGTAAGCACAAAAACTTCTAATGTGCTAGTTACATGAAACACGGTGTATATGTAAGGAAAACCTATGGCGCCGTCTGGGTTGAATTTCTCATAATAGCAAGAATATTTTTAAATTAAAAAAAAAAATAAAAACATAACAGGTAAGATGTTTTAACGAGTTTTTGGTTAATTCGGTTTTTAAATATTGCGTTTAATTTTGTACAAAAGTTTGTAAAATAACATTTGACAGACTAAAATTGAGCTAACATCTTCTACAACCGAAGTACTTGTACATACTTGCCGAAACGTCGGTTTTTCAAATTCCAAGAGAATAGCACAAACAACATATCGAATTATACTCCATCGTTAATAAGTACACGTCAGGGGTTAGTTATTCTTGAGATGTTATATTTATAGATTACAGCGAATAAATGCAGACAGGAAACAACGCTTTTACTTTCTTATAAGCAAGGAAGTATTGTGATTTTAAAAAATATCTCTGTGACCAAGATATCAGTCAACACAGCGAAAGCTATCAATACCAAACTTTATACTAACGAGTATAATCTCCCTCTTGAGACCTGATTACATTTTCCAAAAATCGGTATACAGAAAGCAATATTCAGTTCATTGAAAAAACCAAATTTTGCCAATACTTTGTCAACTACTAAGTATAAACGAATTTATAAAGAATTCAAATGTATTCCAAAGTGCATTTAAGAAAATTTTTATTAAAAAAGTCATGCCTTAGAGGCAGATACATCATGAGTATAAAAGTATATAAGCATGAGCTTCAAAACTTTTTGTATCAAAAAATTTCAAAATTCGGACCGGATTAACACTTTTACTCTTATCAAATAGCATTTTTTGGCAAAGATCCGGTAAATTATGCATTGTATACAAATTTATCAAGAGCACAAAAGTATCTAAAGAGTTGGCTCTGGAATAATTTTTGTATAAAAAAAAATTACAAAATTCGGCCCTGAAGTAAAAGCATGTACTCACAGGTATATTTGTTTAAAGTAAAAGTAATTGGAACTTAATTTGGAACAACTTTTGTATCATTTTAAACGCACATACGTATATGGAAGCGTTGTGGTGCCCACACTTCATTTTTGTATATTTAATTTTTGAGTGTATAAAATTTATGAACGTCTGGCATCACCGAAGGTTAAAGATGAACGTATAAATGCACTTCAAAGTCAATATCTTCATGTATCTTCGTTCTTGATTATATCTGTGTTAATTTCACCCTTTGAATTTCTTTAACACTACAATCATCTACAAATATTCGAATTAATAGGAAATATACGTTTATTTTAACACAGTTGCAGTAGTTACATTTAAAACGTAGGTAATCCAGTTAGTGAACGAGAATGAAAGGCAGCGTGATAGTCTCGGCGCTCGTCAACAAAAACATTATGTTATTCCACATTGCGCAAAGATGAAAATACTTTAAGAATTGATAAATACACGATGAAATCATGGTCTCTAGGCGAGAGGCTCAGTTTATACATACAATAAAAAATCTAAAAATAACGCAAGAACAAAACAAGATGTTTTAAAGACAAAACCGAGTGAGTATTAGAGAGGTGAAAACGTTTCGGACTTTTTAATAGTTCTGATTTGTTTCTTATAATGACGCAGCCCAGATAACGTGGATCTCTGAGGTCATAATGTAGTAAAATCAAAACATACATTTAAAAATTCTGAAAGTCTGAAAAACCTTGAAATACCTAGAAGTTGCACAAGATTCAATACCAAATATGAATTCCACGTAAAATATGAATTGCATTAATAATTAATGACAAAATCGTGGACTTCCCAATGTTTTCCTTGCTATATGCACGCGATCGTTGCATTTTCTCTATTTGAATAAGTAGGTAGGGAAGATCAAATTTTGTCTCGTTTATAGCAGAATTCTAAACAAATCCCTGCATATCCTGGCTTGAGGAATATACAAAGTGCTTGCCGGCAAGATGCGGATGGCATTTACTATGTGATAAAACGACGACACCGAGAGTTTGTATGAGTTAGTAGAGAAAGCAATATACAAACCGTTCTATTGGTCGAGTGTAGTAAGGGTAGACGGACTCGCGTTTAGGATAGCAGCTGTACATGCGCATTTCATTTCAATTTTGTTAACGGTCGGTATTTAGTCGACCTGCAGCACATTTTTAAATCGCGTTTCGCCCATCCAATTTAGAACAATTTCGCCCCAAAATTATTGAAGTTTCGAATCATGTTACCCCGGAAATGTTAACAAATGTCCGACGAAATTTTTATAATCAGCTGGGTTACTGCTCAGCTCAAGAGGGAGGCTTATTTGAGCATTTAATAAATAATTAAGTACTTGTAGAAATTCAGTTTTCTTTAATAATTTCATTCTTAACTTCCAATTAAATTCATTGATTCTGCGTTTATAGTTTATCTTACTGAAACATTTTGTTTAGTTTCATACAAATTTATTGTCTTCTTTCAGAATTTTAGTTTGTTTTCTTTTCTATTTTACAATACTACAGAATTATTTACTTTTTATCTTAATAAGAGTTTTGCTATTGTTACGTTTTCGTTTTGTATATCAGCTATATTCTTATCTTTGATATTTTAAGAAAAAAAATATTATTTTTAAATTTTTAGAATTGATGATCATTTCTTTTATATACTCATACAATTTGGGAAGCTGTGATGAAATCCGTTACTAAAATTATTTACTGGGATTATTTGATGCTTCAACAAGTTTCTACTTATAAATTATCCAGGTAGTGATTTTTTATTGATTAATATTATTTCCATCTTCTCTAAAGCAGTACAGTAAATGACTTTATTCTTGGTTAAAGAATTTGTTAGTATATATTTTGAAAGTTTTACGGTGAAACAGATAAGGCACTGTTGAGGCTGTCTTATATATATGTCATTTATTTGCCAAGCTATAGTTAATCTTGGTTGTATTAGGTTATATAGTACTTTGCAAGTTTTATTTTGTGAAATAGTACATTACCTAGTGCAGGATTAGTAGGAAGCGTATTTTCAAGATTTTATTTTGTTAAATTAAACACAATGTACACTAATAATAAATGAACTTCAATGAAGTTTATGTTCAACTTATATCATGTTGCAAGAGTTCGAAAATGTTTTTTTTTACATTTCATACAATTTGGCAAAAATCTCCATAATACAACTATTTTAGAACTTATCAACTTGAAGGAAAAAACAGAACATGTTATGAGCGCAGAAGTTCCGGTTCAAGTCGAGTTGACAATACTTGTCAGAGATTTTAACTTCATCAATAACTTGATTCAAAATTAACATGTGAAAAAAATCTTTAGAACCATAATTACAGATTTTTGCGGTTATATTTCGTATTTGGCGTCATTTGCAAATATATATAAATACTTTGTTAGTATTAATGCTAGACAAGAGGATATTAAATTATGTAAAATATTTAGTGTGTATATGTTCCAGTGAAAGTAGGAAATTCAGGAAATGCCAGAAATCACTAGTAAAAGCTTGCTTACACTGGTTGTACTAGTAAATGTGATTATACAACAGCATTTACTAGTAAAGGCTCACAATCACTAGTAAAAGTACATTCACTGATTGCCACCAGCAAGAATACTTTCAAGGTAGTTTAAGCATTCACTAGTAAAATTGAGTTTAAATGTTCACTGTACAACTTTTCCTCACTAAAAACAGGTAAATCAGTAAAAGCTAACTTCGACTAGTAACTGCTGGCAATCACTGATTCCCTGCTTTCACTGTAACATATGCAAATTAAGGAATAATTTGATATTTCTCAAATATTTCAACAAAACATGAGTCGACTTTTATTTTCAATTATCAATTTTATTCAATTATTATGGTTCTGGTTATCAAATCATCGATAATTCTTTTAATAGAATATTTGTTAACTTTAAGGTTTTAGATGAAAATACAAATCCAGAAATCTTGAGCATAGAGCGCAGGTGACAAGACCAGATCATGTAGAAACACGCTGTCTGTGAAATGTGCGCATGACTTCCTTGACAGTTAATCATCACCAACGAAGTAACTAACATATCAAATGATATACTAAGGCCTTTTTTAATCATTTTTTAAAGATTTTTTTAAATTTCGATAGCGATAGTGAATTTTTTAAGACAATTCTAAAGTAATTTTGATTCTAGTAATAAGACTAGCAGTAGTCACGTTTCATTACATCCAAAGAAAAGAAAAGTTATATAATATAACTTTTATATATAATATAACTTTTATATATTATATAGCTTAACGCTATATAATATTCAAGCAAAGAAGAAAATGATGTAGAAGAAGATGCTAACTCAGACGATGATTGCATTGAAGAAAATGATGCAGAAGCAAACAATCCTAACTCATTCGATCTGTCTACTAGGATTCCTTTTACAAATATCAATCGCCAAATGTTTGGAAATGTTCAACAGCCTATAGATTATTTAAAAAAAAATTACAAAGTCAAACAGAAATTATGACGCAAACAAATTTATATGCAAACGAGCAAATAGAAAAGAGCAGGTCAGTTTGACAAAACTGGAAAAATAATTCGTATAAGGAAATACTTGCTTTTTTTGGTGTGATTCTGAATATGACAATCTATTTAAGTGACATAAGAGATTCTTTTTCCAAAAACTACAAGTGCAATATTCCAAAATAAAAGCGTTTTGGAACACTAATAACTATCTAGCAACAAGATTTTCAAAAGTCAAAACCTTTCTAGACCATATTGATTTAACTTTGTTCCTGGAAAAGAAACATGTGTGGATGAAGATGTAGTGCCGTTGAAAAGAAGATTCAGTTGCTTATCTTGTAGCCCCAAAAAACAACTAAATATGAATATATGTTTTGGTAGATTCAAGCACTGGACATGTGTGTATTCAATATTGCCCTATTTTGGATCTGTTACGGAAGTCTTTAATTTATCCTGGGCTTCTTGTCAGTGCATGGGCCATTTTGCACTTCTACAACAGTCTACTGAAATCAAACTCTAATGCTGAAAGATATCTTTATGTCGACAGATACTGGCGTACTATTGGTTAAAGAATTGCTCAAAATGAAATGCTACTTAACCGGTACTGTAACCGACAGAAAATTTCTGCCAAAACAAATAAGAAAGACGAATTCTAAGATTTTCAGATTCCGTTCAAGAAAAAAGTAAGCTTTATCATGGCGAGACAAACGAATTATGTCCAAACTTAGTTCATACGATTCAAGGTCAATAAAAACTGTTTCACATGTACGGAGTGGACCGTGCATATCATTTGGAACTATATATTGCTTTTTAAGCAAATAATTAAAATGGTCGAAGAAAGTTTTTTCTGGGGATTGAAATAAAACCGGTTGTAACACAGCATCATTAAACCAATGTCTCATATAAGATTTATTCAAAAATTAGTTATGTCACTAGTTGGGAATTTACGTGAAGATGAATCTGCGCGTATAGAACGCCATCAACAACAGATAATGAGGAGAGAATGGATGGAAAACTACATATTTTTCAACGTTATAGCAAAAGAAAACATAATAACTGCTTAATATGGAGGAAGAAAAAAAAACTTCAGTAAAAGATGCAACAGAAAACCAATCTTTCATTTTGGAAATTGTTTCAAAAAATATCCTACATTAAAAATTTATAAATAATTGTTTGAAACTCTTTTTCAAATATAAAGAATTTCTAACAAAAATGTTGTTCTTATAATACTGAAAATGTTTTGCATATTTACTGAAAACAATTGCAACCTAATGAAAGGCATATATAAAAAGTTAGCGTCCTTTAAGGGTTAATAGGATGGAGGATACACATTTAAAATCAATATGTTTGAAAACTAACTATCAAAAGAATTTCCACTTCATGTTTTACTAAAAAAAAAAAAAAACGCATTTTTAAAGACAAAATAAAAATAACAAATGTCGGCGGAAGACCAATATTACAGTGGCATAATTATTATCACTATCACTATAATAACCACAAAAATTGGCATATTTATTACAGTTTATCTTGTTCTAGATTTATTTCAAATAAATGTGTCAGTATCTTCAAATTCATCAACTTTAGAATCCATGTGTTAAACATTTTTGGATTTGTTTTTCATCGAGAATTCATATAAAATAGGTATTATCTGTTTTCTTTATCATATGTCCAAATTTAAGTAATCGAAGTAAAACAATTATCAAAATATGAAAATTGTAATCCAGCAGTTATGATCACACTCGTTTATACAATACCAAACCCCGAATTATTGACTCGAAAATGTAAAATATTGGCAGTGATAAATAAAATATGACGAACTGTCATTAAGTTGTTTTCTATCAGTCCTTACAGTCATGTATAAGGAAAACTTTGGGAAAATAATTCAACAATTTGTTAAGCAGTTCCATGACACAGAATCTCTATCTCGAAACCCAACTGATGGCAGATCAAAGAAACAACTAAATGTATACAGCATACGCTGAGGAGAGAGTAAAGGTGCACGCACACTGAGGCGAGGCGAAGCGAAGCGAAGAGAAGCGCATTTATTACGCCTGATAAAAATGCACGTAATCAAATGGGTGCCCGCACACTGAGGCGTCGCGTGTCGAAGCGAAGCTTACGTACATTTCTATAGGCGTAATAAATGCGCTTCTCTTCGCTTCGCTTCGCCTCGCCTCAGTGTGCGTGCACCTTTAACTAAGTAAATGACGATATTCTTGAAAAATCCGTCTTCACGAATATATCAGTCAAGAGACTCCACATCAATTTAATGAAAAACCTCTGCAGTATTTTCAAAAAAATAAGCGTTGCGCTTGCTTTTTCTCGTAGATAGATTACCACTACCGTGCCTTCAAATACTTTCCTCATTAGAGCAGGCCATGCTTTTTTTTAATGGTTGGTGATAGTGCACGTAATCGCGACACAAACGCATAATTCTGATAGTTTGGTTATGTCATGTATGCATCCCAAGGAGGATAGAAAAGAAGGAGAGACCATTGTCGACAAAAGTGATGCCGATAGGGGTATGTTTACATCCGCCATTGGTGGGACCATCTGATTGTTTGCGTAATATATATTTTGTATTTTATTCTTTATTATCGTGAATTACAAACTTATTATGTTCATATAACATTTATTTTTTTATTTAATACCTTCAAAACTACCATTTGTTGTTAATTAGTTTAAGGTTAAGAATTTCCATTATTTCCCATTTCATTTTTTACTACGGATTTAGCTGTTTTATCTTTAATTTAGTACTTAGTATTTAATATGGGTTCATGTGCCGCTTTTCATTGCACGAATTGGATTAGCAAGAAGAGTGCAAGGCAATTAGAGGAATAGAAAAGGAAAATTATCTTTCCACGATTGTAGGTATGTACATAAAGTTATTAATTTCATCCAAAATTTGGTGAATATAAATCTTTTAACATTGAAACTTGTTGATTATAGGATACAAAAAGAGCCCATTAGAAGGAATCTGCGGTTTAAAAAAAAAATATATAGGCCAAATGGGGTTCCAAAGGAAAGTAGTATATTATGGTCTCATTTTGGGAAGAATTGCCATTATAAACATACTCTAACTACTATATACCTTAGTGAAGTGCTATACAAACATAAACTGTGAAGCAAGTGCATCATTTTCTTTGGTTACGGTGGATTTGGTTATTAAATATTTGTAGCAGCGAGTGAGAGTGAATCAAACCTTCCATCAAGAGAGCCATATGAACTTGACAAAAAGCTTTTATATATTATTATATTGTAAATAAAATCATAAAATAAAACCTCATATATGTAAATTCACCCACTAGTTAAATTTTGAAGTATGTAGATATATTACTAATAAATATATATGTATATAAATTTGTTGATGTGTAAGTTGTTTATACTATTGCTAACCTAAGTACGTACAAACATTTTTAATTATTAATTTCAGTTTTACATAGAGTAAATATTAAGTGAATATTACAGTTGAATGACACATATTTCTATGCTTGCAGAGCTATTAAGTGTTCTGAAAGGCAACTTTAAATAACATTTTTACTTCAGTTATGTATTGAAAGTTTACGAGTAACTCGTGGGTACTAGTATTTATTTATTTTCAAAAAAATCTATAATTTGTTTTTTCAAAGTATAAGTATTAGAGAAGTAAATTTAATTAAAAACAGTTTAAAAATAATAATATTCGAATTTAAATAATTTTATAAATTTTATTACATGTGAACACTTAACACCTGGCATTCCTTTATTTGTCTATAAACTGACATTATGCTCTCTCTATATATCTTACTTACTCTAAGATGCATCCATAATTAAAATTTAAGTATGACAACTGTCAGAATTAGAAGTTTTCAAAAGGTTAGCATGTACACCAACATTGATTACTTAAAAAAAACTTAAACAGCCTAATCTAATGAGGAAAGTATTTGAAGGCGCGGTACAATATTCTTTAAAGCAAAAAGATGTCGAAATAATCTATTACAACCATTTATAAATCAATTACATCACAATGAACTCTGTGAGGAATATTTCCAAGAGGATAATGCAAGAGTCTCGATATGATAAGGGAAACAATATCTTCAGCGATTTTCAGACCTGACACAATCATAGATTAATTCATTTAGACACGTCTAAGGAATAAGTTATTTACAGATCATCCTCATACAATAGAACTTACCGAAGCTATACGAAATGTCTGCGATACAATTATACCACAAAAGAGGTACGAACATATACCAGGCTAAGGCTTAATTTAAGAACGAGTGTGGTGCAAAATTTGATAATTTTCCGATTTTAACGTAAAAAAGACCTTAAAAGAAGACAATTTTCTGCAAAAACACTGGAAAAGCACAATTTTCAAAAATGGGAACATACCTTAGAGGTTAGGTGTATACGAAATATAGGCATAACTCTATTCATTTTCCCATAAAAACACCATTTTACCAGTGGCGGCTAGTGAGTCCTGGTGGAGCAATTACATAGGACAAGACTCATTCGTTTACTATCAGTAACATGCTCGGCATCTGGGAGTATATCACCGATAATAAACGAATCAGTCTTGTCTATGTAATTGCTCCACATAAACGTACTCCCCAGCCGCGACTGCATTTTACAACATATTCAATAAGAATAATTTAATAATGGTTAATCGACATTATTTATGTAAATACACATATTTAAAGCAAACATGTTTATGACGTTTTATTTTATTGTTTTTGTCATGTGGATGTCGCTTTTGTTTACGAATACCAACTTTCATTTAAATCTAAAAAAAAATATGCTGCAAATGCTTCAATGTCAATCAAATAAAATGACGAATGAAAAGCTAACGTTATTTTCTCTTAAGTGGGCTTACGCAGAGGTGTCGACTAACTGCCGTGAGGTAGGACTTAAGGGGGTGGCGCCATATACGCTAATTTAAATTCTGGACTTTACAAGGTTTCGTTAAAACAATAGTACCGCTTTTATTTACGGAATATCAAAACGAAATTTAAAACACAAATAAACAAAGCCCCAATGCATGCTCGACTGGAATTAATTTTTAAAATAAAGTTTTTGAAACTGTGTTATGATGTTGTAAATTTTGCCAACTTTGAGAGTGAAATGAATTTCAATTATAAGAAAGTACTCCCAACGAAGCCTTAATTAATCCCTTGTATTCAATTTAATGCAAAAACATAATAAGAAAAACAAAAATGTCTGCTGTTTATTTTATTTTAACGAATACCTTACATCAGCGGAATTTACATTAGCGCATATAGCGCCACCCCCTTACGTCCTACCTCTCGGCAGTTAGTCGGCACCTCTGCGTAAGCCCCCTTAATGATCTCGGCAAAAGTAAACCAGTCCAATCCAACCCAACGCAACCCAAACCATCAGTTTTTCTGCGAGGTACCATGGATCTCTGCGAGGGTAATGCAAGGGCCTTTGCAGTTAAACTGATGGTTTGGGACGGGTTGGACTGGGTCGTTTGAATTATATTCGCAGAGATCATTTAGAAAAAACAATGTTAGCTTTCATCCGCCATCTGATCTCCTTGACGTTAACGCATTTGTAACACATATGAAAATTTTGTACATTTCAATTTAAGACAATAAAAGGATACACCAAACATATTCATTTGAAAGACACATATTTTCCCATTAAATTTGTATATTTATAAAAATAATAGTAATTAACAGCAATTAATATTAATCAATATGTTGTAAAATAGTGCCTTTATGGGAACATGAATAAAGAATGCTTATACTTCGTACACCCGTAACCTCTAAAGTATGTTCCTTTTTTTTAATTGGGCTTTTCCAGAAAAAGTACAATAAAGAAAGTAGATATAAATTTGCTATGAATTCCACCCAGTTACTTAACTTTCTATCTCGTGCTGTTTTCGAGCTCATAATGGTGAGTACAGCATATGAGATTATCACCCTGTACAGAAAAGTACAGAAAAAGTATCAATACGACCAAAACTTTGTTACAGGGCCAGCTGTAACGATGCCAAACCGCCGGCCTTGGGTGATTTTTAAAATGGGACGAAAAACATTCGTCCACTATACAAAACAAACGTACCAATCGTGATCCGCCGTAATTCCTACAGGACAGGTCCCATTCACTGCGTGAAGTGTAAGACGATTTCTGTATGGCCTTGCCCTTTTTCGGCGTCCTTCTCAATGACGAGAACCAATTCGAAACCCCGCCGTTGACAGAAGTTACGGAACCCTTGCGCTCCCTACCCACTGTATTGTACTGCATTTTGACATCTGTCTCTTTTCTTTCGATGGTTGATGATGGGTTGATTTACCAAAGTCACGAGCAGCACGACAAACAGGAAAAAATTGAACACTAAAATCTTTGGGGTCCTTAGGAAACTGAACTGTTATGATTTATGCACGAGTATATTACTAAAATAAATAAGATAAGAACAAGCTGTTTTGTTGTAGCGCACACATGCACACGAGTTCTACCAGAAATTGTTGAAAGACAATTCAATTCGACGCATTTTCGTTTCCTCCAAGGTCGGTCGGAAGAATTCCGTGTTGATTATAACGGCACTGTATGATAAATATCCAACAATAGAAGAAATAATTGTTGCATTTAAAAAAATATGATTAGACATGCACTAAACACGCAGGGTAAAGATCGCGCACAACTTTTTTCCGTGCAACATTTCGACTATCGCACGTATAGAAAGGTATTTTCCAGTTAGGTGACGCACGTAAGAAACAGTCAGCGCTAAATTCGACGAATGCGTTTACATATTATTGCGAAGAATGGTTTAGTAATGCCATGCAATGGCAAAACATGATTTTTTCGATGCGGTTTTTTTTACATACTCGTGCACTGAAAAACACGTGCTTCCTGGCGCGCAGAGATTCACACACTGGCCAGCAACGAACGCTGTTCGCTGTCGAAGTATGCGGCCAGAACTGAATAGGAGAATAGGAATGTTAACATTTCCATGGTTTACTCTGCATGGTTTGTGTGCGTGTGCGTGCGTCTTCAATTGTGCGAGGTTGGAAACGCAGCTGACTGCAGGGCCGTGTTGGTTGCCTGACTCGTGTCTTGTTATTCTACGAAATGCCAGAGGCAAGGTTAACATGGTACGAAGAGAGTGTTGTATGGCAAAAGGGCGAAATAAAATTCGTGATTACAGAGGTCATGATTAACGTAATTTATTGACATTCGCTTATGAATATTTTTATAACGTCGATCCATTAGGAGATACGAATGAATAAATAACATTAGGGAGTTCCCAAATATCTTTGTTGGAATGTTTTATGTGGTATTCCAACTACAGTTCTGGAAACACTGATCTTTTCGACAAAATCTGCCGATTGAAATTTTAACACTGAAACTAGTGTAAATAACCAGCATATACAGCATAAAAAAAATGAGGTGTGGCCACCACACGACTTTCTTATACGTATGAAAGTGTTACTTCCGGTCCGAATTTTGAAATTTCATTTATACAAAAAATATTCCAAATCCAATTCCAAATACTTTTGTACTCCTCATAAATATATATAGAATGCATAATTTACGACATATTTGCAAAAAATCGTTATTCGGTAAGAGTAAAAGTGTTACTTCAGGTCCGAATTTTGAAATTTTTTTTATACAAAAGATATTTAAAAGTACGTTCTAAATACTTTTATACTGGTAATGTACCTGCCTAGAAAGCATGACTTGCGAGATATTCGCAAAAAACTGATTTTAGATAAGAGTAAAAGACCTACTTCCGGTCGGAATTTCGAAAAACTTTACTAATACAATTTTTCTCAAATTTTATTTTGAGTACATTTGAATTCTTTATAAATTTGTTTAAACTTAGTAATTGACGAAATATTTGCAAAATTCGATTTTTTCACTGAAGTAGACTACTACTTCCGGTCTGCCGATTTTGCTCAAAATCTAATCAGTTCTCAAGAGGAAGATTATATTCGTAAATACAAAATTTGGAATTGATATCTGTAGCGGTTTCACCGCTATCGTGGTCACACACAGAGAGACACAGACACACACACAGACAGACAGACAGACATTTTTTAAAAACCACTTTTTTTGGTATCAGGGGACTTCAAAACGTGGACATCTGCAAAAATCTCGAGGTCGAAAATTTTCATCATCACAATACTTCCTTATACTACGTATAAGAAAGTAAAACGAAGTACATACTGTCCATTAAACATTTCTCTTAAATAAAAGTTTTGGACCTCGAAATTTTTGGAGGTCTTACGGTTGCGTTTGAAAAGGTTTTGGCGGGAGAGAAATACGCCAAAAAATAGCATTTTACTACAAGTTTGTCGGATGTTACAAAGGAAAACATGTAAAACTAATGCAAAACGAAAATGAAAAGTGTAAACACATGAATGTTAAAACTAACATCAAGCAGTAAATAAATACTGTGACATACATATATACATTTATACGTAAAACGTATAAGCATATATGCATGTGTTTAGGATACACACACACAATAAGTGCCATTGCCGACAATCGAACGCACAGACACCGGTGTTTCAACCTTTAAGGTCTCATCAGTGTACGTGGAGACTATCGACAATGACTTTAAAACTTAAAACGCTACCTATGTCATTTTTGCGTGTTAAATGCAGTGAAAGTATCACAGCGACATCCCAAAAGACGACACAGAAAAAGCGATGACTTCTCACGGCATGTTCTGCTATACAGAGGCCTGTATGTTAATTGTGTATCCCGTGTAATTTAGCCTTATGTGGCGTCACCAATCAAAACGAAAATGAAAAGTGTAAACACATGAATGTTAAAACTAACATCAAGCAGTAAATAAATACTGTGACTTACATATATACATTTATACGTAAAACGTATATGCATATATGCATGTGTTTACGATACACTGTGTCGTCTTTAGGGTGTTAGATGTCGCTGTGATACTTTCACTGCATTTAACACGCAAAAATGACATAGGTAGCGTTTTAAGTCTTAAAGCCATTGTCGACAGTCTCCACGTACACTGATGAGACCTCAAAGGTTGAAACACCGGTGCCTGTGCGTTCGATTGTCGGCAATGGCACTTATTGTATGTGTGTATACTAAACACCTGCATATATGCATATACGTTTTACGTATAAATGTATATATGTAAGTCACAGTATTTAAAACTAATGCGTTGAGCAACGATATAAAGGTTTAGTGAAATGAAATTTGGCAAATTAACTTTATCCATTAGCGATAAATAAATTGTAAAGTCAATGGTGTTGCAAGCACTAACAACGAATGGCTAAGCTAAAAATAAAATACACAGAAAATTTGTATATTTATATGTAATACAGTTGCTTCACTCGGTATTTATATTTATATATTATTATAATATTATATTTTTTAAGATAAAGCAGTGATTATTATAATTAATGTATGCTATTTACATATACATATCTGTTACATTTACGTCGCATTGCAGTGCAGCATATACAATACAGATGGCACTAACATCAACGTTCTTTTTATTTACATGATAATTTAATTACTTATAAAAATTATAATTCAAAGTCGGTAGCTCGAGCGGTTACTAATAATAAGATTCAGTACGTTACGAGTAGTGATAGGAGAACTCGAGTGAATGATAACCGGGTACCCGATTATTCAAATAATCGGTGTAATTCGGTGATGGGTTTACCAACAGGACAAACTAACTGCCGCAAATGGAGATTCAAGTTGCGAACTTGCTACTTCATCAGCTCTCATCTGGTACGCGTCACTTGCATTTAAAAACCGACTATCCAGTTATTTTTCACCCGAATTGTCGCACTACTACTTGGAACTCAAAGTTTGGAGTTTAATGGAGGCGACGAGTACCAGGCGACGGGTGACTTAAATCTACGATTTGTCGCAACCAGTTTATCGTGTCGGTAAGAATTTGAAATATAGGAAATAAAATTGGGAGTACCTATTAGCGAGTACATATTATTATTTTGTCAAATAATTAACTATATGAAAATGTATATTTATAATTTTGTAAATACACCTTGTTTTTGTACACCATTTCTTAATAATAATTAATGGTGTTATACAAAAGATAGTCCAACACCATTCTGTGGGCTCTGTCTACTACTACTCGAGTAATAATCCGACTATTAAGATCACCCGAGCAGTGAGTAACAGGTTATTGAAATAATTCTGTTCTGCGCGTAGTTTGTGAGTTTAATCAAACTGAAACATTTTTAGAATATGGAATGTTTTCCTGTTATCATGAATTAAAAGATGATATCTCTTTACCAGTGAGGTGAATAGATTTTTTACACAGTCAATCAATCTCCTTCGCTTGTTTATATGGTATCTCTCAGTGTAAGTATAAAACAGATTAAGCACGTAATGTCAAGATCTTGTAGGAGCAAAAAAATTCAAACCTCTTGTAATTTACTTTTTGATGCAATTCAATAAATAATGTAAATGGTAGTAGCTCCTTAGTTTGTCGCTTTAATGAATAAAATATAAGTTATGGAAAATGTGTTGCAGTACATTACATAGCACTACCAACTATAAACAATTAACAGATCAATTTACAAAAGCATATCACTGTACAGGGCGAGTCATTAGTAGCCGCTTCTTCGATTGCTTTTTTGTGTTTTAAATAAATGAAAAAAACAATTAATGGAAACGCAAACAAAACAAAACAGACTTGTTAAACTACACTTTAATAACTAAAAATTGAACAATTGTTTCACCACACAGTGGCTTCTTCAGCAATTTTTAATTAACGCAAAATTCATGGTTGCTTGTGGCACATATTCTAAAAACACTTTAAGCTCTGACGCACTTCCGGTTTTACCGAAAATGCACAGAACTTATTTTTTTAAATGACACCCTATATATTTTTGGATTTTCTACTACTGTTCTAAATTGTTTATTCAATTTTTTTTCTTTTTCAAAACTTAGCCAATAGTTTTTGAGTTATTAATTTTTTTTGAATATCTGTGACTAAAACACTTGTGCATTGTTTTTAAAAGCAAAAATATTAACTTTGGTGGTGCTTGCAGCCTAGAAAATTCTGCATCATTTGGTATAAGTTGCGCTCGACACTATCTAAAAAAACTTTGCTTTTGCAAAGCCTACTTCCCGAAATTTTCACATACCAAAAACTTGTTCTTTTAAATGGAACACCCGGTATTTTATTGTGGCATTGTGTTCCTTTTTTTATTCTCTTTCATTTTTGTTAACAATGTCCTATACCTATCTTTTGCAATTTCTGAGATAATCACTGTAGGACAATCAGCGGTCAAATAGAGAACTACGAGCGCTGTTGTACTATGCATCAAAATTTCGTTCAACCAATGGAAGGCTGGAATGGGGCCCGGCTGCCTTAGTCAACTGTCAAACAAAGTAAAGGTTTAATCCAACTATCCCAAAAGTATTAAGTTTACAGAATGAAGAGCGCCTCATTTCAATTTTATGATTCCGGCAATGTCCAATCGCAGTATTTAATTTCTTACACTGTTGGTTAACAACGAAATAAAAATAAAGGTTATGTTTACTGACATATTTGAATATGCCGCCCCACTAAAAGGTGCATGAAACAATGCTGCTATCTTCAATTTAATTTACCTAATTGCTCAATCTTTCATTGTTGAAGCTCTTTATAAGAGATAGCTGTAGTTTTTCAAAATTATAAACTGATATCGTAAAACTTTTTAGAAAAAAAAAATTAGCAACAAAAATATAAAAACGCAATTTAAATAACCTAAAACTATTGAGCAACCCAAAAACAATCGAAAGTAAGAAAAACCAATTTCATTAAATAATATGTTCAACATAACCACAACTTTGTACAATGCACTTGAGTATTCTGTTCCAAAGAAGTACTAACGTTGCGTAAAACGTTTCGACATATTCTTGTAAACTCTTTTCAGATTTTAATTTTCATTCTTACAAAAAGTTTTGAATCCGTCTTAAAAAACGCAAATACTCTTCTCCATTAACATTTCCATCAAAGAAATAACGTCCAATTATGTAACTACCCACTATTCCTCCCCACATATTTAATGACCAACGATTTGAAAGCTTGTAAGTGTGATAAAGCGAGGGGTTTTATGTGTTATAATAACGAACATTGTGACAAATAACCTATCTATTTTAATAGAAGGTGGCTCCGTCGGTAAACAACAAAAAATTGAGAAAGTCAGGCTAATTTATCTTCTGCCTATTGAAAAAAATGTACGATTCTGAACATGTCTTTCATCTAACCCTGTGTATGAATATGCTATGGATGAATTACGTATTTCCTAATTATTCTGGATTCTCAAATTTAACTTACATCTAACTGACGACTAATTTTCGTAGTACTAGTATGAGGGTGTTCGACTACACTTGCAAGTACCATAAACTTATCATCATCACCCGTTAGTGATATTGTCTGCTCTTCGTTTTCATATTCAATACTTTCTGTTCACTCGAATCGTTCCTTTATGCTTTCGAAGGTCTCTGGCTTCGGTTGGCTTCTATTAGGGATCGCTGTGAACACAGTCTGGATGCTAGGAAAACGTAAATCATATCAACTAACTCTTCGCAACAGTAATTCTTTTTGATGATAACTAATAACGATGCTTTTATAAATTTGATATAAATGTTTACCGATTTTTCTTTAAGAGTTGACTCAGGCAGTCGGGCCCCATTCCAGCCTTTATTGGATCAACAAATATCTGGGTGCATTGAACAACAGTGCTAGTAGTTCTCTATTTGACCGCTGATTGCTTCTATAGTGATTATCACAGAAATTACAAAAGATAGGTATAGGACATTCATTGTTAAAAAAGGAACAAAATGCCATAATAAAATAACGGTTCTTCCATTAAAAAAAAAATTTCGGGAAGTAGGCTTTGAAAAACAAAGTTCTTTATTGTCGAGTGCAACTTATAACAAATGATGCAGAATTTTCTTGGCTACAAGCACCACTAAAGTTAATGTTTTTACTTTTAAAAACAATGCGAAAATGATTTTTTTTCTGAACGTGTTTTGGTCAATAATTTCCAAAAAAATTAATAACTCAAACTATTGGTTCAATTTAGAAAAAAGAAAAACAGTTGAATAGACAATTTAATACAGTACTAGAAAATCCAAAAGTATATAGGGTGAGTCATTTAAGAAAATTAAGTTCCATGCATTTCCGGTGAAACCGGAAGTGCGTCAGAGCTTAAAGTAATTTTGGAATATGCGCCCCAGGCAACCAGGAATCTTCCACTAATTGTTTTTCTTTTATTTAAAACACCAAAGAGCAATCGTAGAAGCGGCTGCTAATGACTCACCCTGTATAGTAAAGTGTGAGATTGCAAATTTCGCTAAATATATATAATTCTTCATATTTTGGTATTTCTCCAATGAATAATTCTCAAGCTGCGTTTTATTTACATTTTGTGCATTGTGTACGATGTACTTCCTCGAATCTAATTACCTTCCATAGGTCATTGTGCTGACAATGTACCCATGACCAAAGTTGGCGTTAAAACTTGCTGATATTTATAACAACAAAAAGTATTCTAAAAACTGTCCAGGAGCTAAAATACAAAATAAAAATAAAATAAAACCCGAAAAGACAATAAATTCAGAATATGTAAATCAAAGTCTTTAGCATCTAGAAAACTGAATTACTTCAACTCTTATAAATATGCAGTAAGCAGGTATAATTCTAAACAATTCAAGGCCATTGTACATATATGCATGTTAAATTACATCTGCACACATTCGAAAAAAGTATTGCCAGTAGAACTACGAAAAATAAAAATCTTAGATTCCAACCGAAATGGATTTGCTAACATTGAAACACAACCTTAAATATCGAATCATGTGTCATTTTAATTCTACAGGTGTTTCATCGTGCAACATTGCGCCTATATTGGCTAAAGCTATCAACACCATGTCCTATTTCAAAGTTAAACTTGTAATCCCAATCTGAACAGTTGAGCAGATTTTAAACCAATTGGGTAAACCGCATACTATCGAAAATCATAGTCTGCGAATTTCTGATCAACCATTAGTTTTGTTAAAATACAATAAGTATGGAACAGTTTTTGTAAAAAATTTTTTCAAAATTCAATGGAAAATGTTACATTCACTTTAATCGAAGAATAGTTTTAATTGCAAATTACTCGTAAATTATGGATTTTGAACATGTTTATTATAAACCTATTTAGAACTTTATTTATAAATTTTAATATTCGGACTGCAAATAGTACTTTTATGCAAATCCAAAAGCAGTTCTTTTGCAAATGTAAAAGTATATAGAATTTAATATGGAACAACTATAAAAACTTGAAATAAATGTAACAAGTACTATGTTACATTATTATGATTCAATAATAATATGTTTCTTAACTTTAAATTTACAAATTGTTAAATGTTTAATAACTAATATGTTATACACTCCAAATTACTAATACAGAATATAATAAGATATTGTTTTAAATATAAAACAGATATAAATAATTATAGTTTTATATATACTTGGTTTTGATTTAAATAAGAATAAACACCTGATATTGGTTTCGGTATGTGTCAATCCACTTTTGTCCAGCACTGAAGGAGAGGCTATCATCAAAATTGCTAATATATTTGTATATTTATTGAATTCTTAAAATTGATTAGCTTCTAGTTAATAAAATTATTCTATTTATAGCGAGTTATTCTGCATGTAGATTCTTTAACAAAAAATGTGTTAAAGCAAAAACTATGTATATCTTACCTCTGGTAACAATGAAATACAACTTATTTGTTAGTAGTACATACAAATAATGATATGAACACGATTACAAATAAAGTATAATTTATTTAATGGTGTCCTTATTTTCTTTTAAAAATTATAATTATTATTATTATTTTAATTTAATTAATAATTAATTTTATAAAAAAGAAAAGAACTATTAAAATCCCATACATTTACTGTAGAAGGCACTTTCCTTATTATCTATAATTTAAATAAATTTTAAAATTATGAATCTATGTATCCAATAATTATTGCAAAATGGTTCATACAATGGTATCGTAAGAACTCCAGCTATTGAATCATTACGTTTCAAAATTCTACTTGTTCCCCAACCAAACTATTGATTTCACATGTATTTTATCATTCCAATAATATGACTAAGTAAACTGAACAGACATTAAGTTTAATCTTTACTAAACATAAACTTGTGTTGATATTGATAAGATCATTGATTGTATGTCATTTAATGTCTTCACAGTACAACTAGATTAATTGATTGTCCGAACTATATATCACAAATATTTATTCCTAAATCTTTTATTATTGCTACAACTTGCAAATTCATATTGATAATGTATATTAACATTACACCAAATATTGCGTAAGCCCTTTGCTTCCAAAATCTTGTTTTTTTTTTATTTTTAATGAAAATAACTTATATTAGACCACAATATTCATAGCCTAAACACACTGTGCAATAAATGCAAATACGTTTAGTAACAGTAATTGCATAGATCAAACAAAAACATACAATAACAAACCTTAGTTTCCACAAATACCACGAGATCAAAAATTATATTGATAAAAGTTTCCCATGGAGTGTAAAACGTCCGTCATAGATATCATTCTTTTGAGATAATTCTGATTAAATTATCAGGTTAACTGTCAATTCATTCAAAATGTTATCTCTGTACCTCTCTGATGGTGAAATTGAAAAAAAAACGGCCCAATTATCCTTCTACGGGAGACTGCCCTTCAAACCCTAATTTTTTGAGAATATAGTGGAGATTCAACAAAAAAATGCGGCTTATTAGTGCTCCACATTCGCATATTTTGAGAATTTAGGCACCCCAAAAGATGAAACCATGCCTCATCAGAAAAAATGTTAAGTTTAACAGGTCGTTATTCATTAAATTGTTGACAATTCACTGGCAGTACGCAAGACATCTGGGGTGGTCTATTGGCAAAAGAGCTTGATATGATTGCATCTTATATGGATGCATGTTCAAGTCTCCTTTACAATAGTTTGGCATGTTCCATAAGAAACTCCAATTTCTTGGGACAGGTGTCTCAAAGATTTTGTGGGGTCCTGTTCCATACAATTACAAAAGTCAATAATCACTTCTTCTGTACAAATAGTTAGCCTGGCAGCACCTTTTTTATGGGTAACAGATCCAGTTGTGCGAAATACAGAAACACTATGTGCGAGGCACATATAAAAATCTTGCTTTACTACTGCGGAATTTGGGAAGTGTTCACGAAAATTATCTAAACATAAATGCTTACTGTATTCCCAAATACCATTAACTAGCACACCTGTTTTCAATCATGTCTGTTTTGTGTTCTGTGGTGTAAACCATAATTGAAAAACTAAAAGTCAGGGAGATAATGTAATGACAAATATTAATGACACTATGACACTTAATGATATAACTTAAGACAGACGTTTTACATTCCATGGCAAACCTTTATCAATAAAATTTTTGATCTCGCGGTACAATCGAAAAGATACAAATAGAAAAAATAGGTGTCAAAGTTATAACAACAAAAAAACAGATTGTAAAATTAATTGTATTTATAAAAAAACTTACCTGTATCTCTAATAATAATTCAGTTTTTCTTCTACGTATGTCAATGAGAATCTTCTGTTGTTCAGGTGTCAACTCTAGAAAAATATAAACAAATTTCAATGACACTTAAAAAATAAAATATAATGAAATAAAAAATAATATATTGAATACCCGTAAGATAACAAAAAGGATATACAAATAACTGCGGTATGCAAGAACAGATTTTGAATATATATTTAAAATAGACTTGTTACTAAACTGTGGTGGATATCAAAACATATTTTATTACGAATATTTACCTGTATTGTTGAATGTGTCAATAGAATGGCCTGTGGTTCCCATAGTGTATACTTGCTTTTCCTTTAACATATTTCCATGAACTCTTCAATTTTGGTCATTCATAAATAAATAAGATACAGTTCGACGTAAAAACTAGATCGCTTAGAAAACACTTCCATCTTGTTTTGATGATCAAGTTGTCCGAAGTTGTTTCATGAAGCGCATGTCAGTTGGTGTCATTTTAAAATACATGGGTGTACATGGGAGATTCATGTATTTGTCATTAAAAAATAAATATGCCAAACAATTTCAAATTATTTTCAGTTAAATATAGAAAATATTAGGAGTAGAACTACATTGAAATTAAGTTATTTAACTGTTCATTTCAGTCTAACTCTTAAAAAGATCTAATAAAAGTACAGGAATCTAAATGTAGACTTTACTAGTCATTTTATGTTATGTTCTTCCGCCGATAGATGACGGGTTGGTTATTATATGTTTTACATTTTTGAATTATATAGGATTTAAAATTATCAATCTCTTTTTTCTTTATCGATTTAAAATTCTAGTTTTCATTAGGAGAAGAAAAGTAATACAGTATTGAATATATTTACAACGTGCTGTAAAAGTTTCTAATATTTATGTAATTTCTAAAAGTGGATAGAGCTACGTCATTTAATGAAATTCAAACAATATAAATATGGTCTGTTTAATCAGACTCATTATAATCTTAATGAAATTGCATGAATATGACACTTCTGTTTATTTTGCATAACGGAAAATTATGTAAACATTTTAGGATATCAAAGATGGTTCAGAAGTGTTTAGATGTATCCAGTTTGTGTCAAGCGGCCTATTTTTAACGTATTTACATCACGGGAAACATGAATTGTTCATTTACCAAATTAAACTAGTATTGCAATATGACCTTATCATTTTGAATGTAATCGCCTCAGGTATTCTTGATACACGTTTTTATATAATATGTAGGTATATTAAATAACCTGTATTAATTTACATTGCAACAGATATCAAGAAAATTAGATATTATTCAATTCCCTGATTTAATACTTAATTTGCGGCTTAAGTTATTTAAAGTTACTTAAAGTTAGTTAATGAATCCTTTGGTAGCTTGTTATATGCACGAAGATAACTAAAAATATTTCGCTTTTAGTGTTGATTTTTTAACAATAGGTATACATTATCCCACAAATATTACACATTCATTTTTATATTCAACCAATCCAATTCATTCAGCATCGCAGATATTCTAGTAAATCTAGTTTTATTTAAATAAATCAGCTTCCTTTATAGTTTATCTAGATTTTCTTTTTTGGCAGTAGGTACTATTACTATTAGTAAATTATGTTTATATTATATTCATATATAAATTAAATATTTAGCACGACATCGCGACAGTGGCAGTAAACGAAATGAAGGAAGACGTTTTCAAATAGCCAATTTAGTAACATGAACATTTCTAAATCACAATGCGTAAGTTAATTACAGACCACCTATATATTTAACAGTTTCATGTTTCTTAAAATTTGGAAAGCTATGCACTTTCGTGTCATTATTATTATGTTTACATGTAGGAACGCACATACAGTGTAATCAGTCTCAAATGAAGGTTTCGTGGCCTAAATTTTCAAGTTGGCAACATTGACCTGTTGGTAATATTGAGAAACACATACAGGGTGTCCCACCGGGAACCAAATCGATCTATATATGGAAAACCACACATAGGAAAATTTTTAAAATTTGGGGGCGTGCGAATGTCGATGGGGGCAACTCGGCTAAAATATTTTCAAGATGGCGGCACTTCCGGTTATACAGGAAGTAGATGTCAACTTTCTTATTTCAAATGGAACACCCTGTGTATTATTGCATTTTTGGAATCTACACAAGATTCTAGGCTAATTTTATGTATCACGTCCTATACCTAAGTCTAACTGTTTTTGACTTATTTAATTTTTTACGTGAAAAATGACGTTTGCAGCATCTAAAATAATTAATATTTTTTCCCATAAGGAAGCCCTTATTATTCAATTTGGACTAGACTCCTTGTTGAGAAAGACCTACTGAAATAGTTTTTTTATAATATTTTGAAAACTTTTAGTACAGGGTGTTTAAAAAATATGATTAAAAATGAAATTGAAAAAAATGCCAAAAATCAATTTTTTCAAATGGAAACCCCCAATTTTTATAATTTTATTTAATTTAGCATTAAAAAATAGTGTAAGTTTGTGTAAGGTTATCTATGCAAAAAATTTTTAGTTTTCGAAATATTGCCAATTTAATATTTCTATTCGGAAATTTTGCTGCGTGAATTTTAAATTCAGTTTCTCGTAGTTGGCTTTGGCGGCATTGACAATCAAATGCTAAAGAAATGTATGACGCTGTCATTATTTGAGAAGTATTATTAATTATTATGCCAAGGCGCTTAAATTACACAAACGAAGATTATTTAAACCTAATTATTATTTATGGAGAATGTAACAAAGTTATATCAAGAACATGTGACACATTTTCTATTCGATATCCGCAAAAACAGAAGCCATCACAATGTACCGTTAAACAAATTATAGAAAATTTCAAGAACTTTGGATCCGTCAAAGCAATGGTGCAAAGAAATAAACCTCTCGTTAATAATGAAAATATCGAAATTGCTATTTTGGGATATTTCGTCGCTAATCCAACAATGTCTGTAAGACAAGCTGCATTGGAGTCAGGATTATCAAAATCAACAGTTCACAGAATATTATTATTGTTTAATTTAAAGAGAACAGCATAATTATTTTTTCAATAAATGTTCAAACTGACGTCCTTGAACTTCCAGACACTTTTGGCATCTAAGCAACAGTTGTTCATGAGTCGCTTTCCTTATTGACTCGGGTGTTAAACTTGCAAATTCATGCCTCACGCGCTGCATACAATCTTCCATGGTTGTTATGGGAGTGTTATACACTCGATTTTTGATTGTACCCCAAATAAAAAAATCGAGCACTGCAAGATCTGGGGAGCGGGCTGGCCAAAGGAAAGGACCGTTGTTGGCTATCCATCGATCAACAAAAGCATTTTGCAAAAAATTGTCAATGACGTAGCTGCCATGTGGAGGTGCGCCATCATGTTGGTAAAAGAGGTTTCTACGAACGGCGAGCGGCAAATTGTCCAAATAGTCGGTTTCTAAATTCTGTAAAATGTTCAAGTAGCCCTCACCTGTAAGTTAATAAGCACATTTTTACCTAGAAATATTCTAAAATTTCTAACTTACCATTTAAATTTTCTTGATAAAAGTGTAGTGCCACGACGCCATCGTTTCTTATCGCACAATAAACATTAAATTGCCAGGAATCTTGAAAATTCTGCTCTCTAAACACGTGTATATTCGAATCACTCCAATAATGGGAATTATGTCGATTAAATGCACCGTTTTTTGTAAATTTCGCTTCGTCTGTCCAAATGATATTGTCCAAAAAAAAATTGTTTCCTTGCGCCCAAGTTGTAATAAACTCACAGAACGCCACTCGTCTTGGAAAATCAGTTTCTTTTAGATGGTGGACTATGGAAAATGCATATGGACGAAATTTATGTTTGCGTAATATTCTGTGAACTGTTGATTTTGATAATCCTGACTCCAATGCAGCTTGTCTTACAGACATTGTTGGATTAGCGACGAAATATCCCAAAATAGCAATTTCGATATTTTCATTATTAACGAGAGGTTTATTTCTTTGCACCATTGCTTTGACGGATCCAAAGTTCTTGAAATTTTCTATAATTTGTTTAACGGTACATTGTGATGGCTTCTGTTTTTGCGGATATCGAATAGAAAATGTGTCACATGTTCTTGATATAACTTTGTTACATTCTCCATAAATAATAATTAGGTTTAAATAATCTTCGTTTGTGTAATTTAAGCGCCCTGGCATAATAATTAATAATACTTCTCAAATAATGACAGCGTCATACATTTCTTTAGCATTTGATTGTCAATGCCGCCAAAGCCAACTAGGAGAAACTGAATTTAAAATTCACGCAGCAAAATTTCCGAATAGAAATATTAAATTGGCAATATTTCGAAAACTAAAAATTTTTTGCATAGATAACCTTACACAAACTTACACTATTTTTTAATGCTAAATTAAATAAAATTATAAAAATTGGGGGTTTCCATTTGAAAAAATTGATTTTTGGCATTTTTTTCAATTTCATTTTTAATCATATTTTTTAAACACCCTGTACTAAAAGTTTTCAAAATATTATAAAAAAACTATTTCAGTAGGTCTTTCTCAACAAGGACTCTAGTCCAAATTGAATAATAAGGGCTTGCTTATGGGAAAAAATATTAATTATTTTAGATGCTGCAAACGTCATTTTTCACGTAAAAAATTAAATAAGTCAAAAACAGTTAGACTTAGGTATAGGACGTGATACATAAAATTAGCCTAGAATCTTGTGTAGATTCCAAAAATGCAATAATACACAGGGTGTTCCATTTGAAATAAGAAAGTTGACATCTACTTCCTGTATAACCGGAAGTGCCGCCATCTTGAAAATATTTTAGCCGAGTTGCCCCCATCGACTTTCGCATGCCCCCAAATTTTAAAAATTTTCCTATGTGTGGTTTTCCATATATAGATCGATTTGGTTCCCGGTGGGACACCCTGTATGTATAGGCACTGGGTATAGCCAAACAGCTGAATATTAAATTGACAATATTGGCTTTATAAAGAGAGATTTCGAAAACGTAGGGCCACATAAATAGAAAGCAAGTAACGCGTGATAATAAAACGACAACAAATTGAAACAAAATGACAGCGATTGTACGTATTCAGAATAGGTATCTGTCTAACAAAAAATACCCTAATCTAGGAATTTTTAAGATACCATCACTTCATTTGAGATTGATCTACCAACCTAGCATTGACACTGTGTCACCCGCAATCTAAAACTCGTAGTAGAACTAACAGTAAATCTACAAAGCTGAATACTAACGTTTCATATGGAATAGCATGGATGATACAGACCATTGATCTTTTAATACTTCGGTAATGGATGGAGTGTATAGACAAATAGATAATGGTGACTACATCAAAATGAGACAGGTTTATGTTATGCCTTTAGTTAGCTGACGGTCAGAATATAACCGCGTAAAAATGTTGTACAATTTAATTTTTATATGTATTTTTTCTTTTATTATTATTATTATTAGTTTTAATATAATGACATATAAGTGAATTCTTATTGTAGATGACATTTCTTAATTATTTTTGAGAATATTTTATAAATACATTAATTGGAAACGACTTTGTTTAATTTATGGACTAAAGGGTATTGTTTCGCTAAATATAAAAATTACTTATCATTCAAAATAAGAGTTTATTCTTGAAATTAAAATTTACAATATATCATTTTTCTTTTCAATAATCTAAATATTTTGAAAATTGTCAAATATTTTCAAATTAGAACTAATAATAATAACTGACACTTTTGAATTTTATGAATACGTGTTTAAATACAAACAGTGATGTAAGTGGGTAAATTACCCGGTATATAACCGAATTAATAACCGTCATTTACGGTAAATTACCACATAAAATTTCCGTAAATTACAAACAAAGTAAAACATCATCTATGTACACGTATGACATTGCACACTCGGTGATTGGGGAAGTCCCTTTCGAGCAGATGTAAAAGCCCGTGAATCAGCCGTTTGTATGACAGTCAGTGATGTAAAATTACCGTAATTTATATGGTAAATTACCGTGGTAAATTACTGCTCTTTTTTTACCAAGATTTATTCTTGCGTAACTTACCATTTTTGAGTAAATTACCATGGTAATTTTTAAAAGAGCAGTAATTTACCGAAAATATAAATGACGGTAATTTTACATCTCTGACAAAAGTCAATGTATCCTTTTTATCTTACTTATTAACAGTTTGAATGATAGTTGTATACTTCACAATAACTTGCAGCTAGTCATTCAGTGGTCTGTTGATAATAAAATACTTTTAAACATTGATAAATGTGCGTTTGTTACGTTTGCTAAGATCAGCAATCCCACACTCTTCTCATACAATGGAAACAACATCGCGCTTCCTAGTAAAAAAAAACAATTTAAAGATCTGCTTGTTTTATTTGATTCTGCTCTTCGATTCACGAATCATATTCATCTATAAAGTATGGTGTATGGTGTAATAACGCCACAAGACTTTTGGGCTTCCTGATCCGTTCCTGCAAGGGTTTCAATAGTCACTTGGCTCTTAAATCTATTTATTTTGCTTTTGTTAGGAGTAGATTAGAAGACGGAGCCAGTATTATATGGCATCCCTACTACTTGTAACAGCAGTTGGCACTGGAGAGAGTGCAAAAGCGTTTCTTGAAGTTCCTTAGTTACAAAAGTGATGGTTTTTGCCCGACTCGGAACACGGACTACTTTGAATTACTTGACAGGTATTCCGTTGGGTCTTTATCAGACAAAAGAAGATACAACAGCGCACCTTTTTTTATATAACTCGGTTAACAATGTGGTGGGCTCGCCAGTACTATTGTCCGAGGTCAACTCGTTGTGACATCTAGGGCCACGCGTTCCACTGACACCTTTTCGATGCCAAGACCGAGATCTAACATGCTTTTAAGAGCGCCTTTCAACCCATATGGTGGCAAATGTAATGGATATTTTACCTAAATATTTTATGTAGGCTAATGACCCCCTGGTGCAGTATATCACGCTATTCTTATTTACTATATTGTTTAAGTTTTGCAATTTCAATTTCAATTTATTATTAGTTTATAAGAAGCAACTGCTCACATGTACTACGTAAACTTATATATGTAATTTATCCTGTAAGTGGAGTTTGAAACTCTGTTTAGTAATAAATGTATTATTATTATCGTGTTAAAGAATTAATAAACCGTCCCTCTCTCTAATGTTATCACCATTACTTCGCGTTTATTAAACGTACTAAGCGCCGTCAATTAGTATTATTATATCAACGATACAGACACATACAAAAATCATAATAATGCCAGAGATAACTGAGAATATAAAATCGTAACCTTTAAAAGGTTAACGTTTGATAACGCGTGTCTTCAAGCGGAATTACAGGCGAATTATATACTTTTAATTAACCAAAATGCGGATTCTGCTTATTTAATTTAACTTGCCTTGGTGACTGACGAAAGGCAAGAACTTTATGGTCAGTCCTCGTAGTTTCATGCATTGGAAGGACACATCCCCACCAACGGAGCGTCTGCACTCCAGACTGCACCGATTTCATGATGTGCACGAACAAAAATACCTACAATACCTATCAACGTTTTCATTCAATGTCTCAGTTGAGCAGTTGGTGTGCGTCAAAACATTCGGTGTCGCTAGTGTGTACACTTGCCTGTAGGGTAGGCCACTTTCATTCTATTCGTCTTTATAAACAAATCTAACTAGATTCTTGCTTCCAGTTAGAAATTAGGCATTTTCTTATACCGTGTCAGTAAGGTTGTTTCCGAATATTTTTTAAAAATCCTAATCTAATGTGCTTTTTGTATAGTGTGAACATTTTCCTATTACTGCTGTAGATAAAATTATTGTACATATCGCTCTTCCAAATATCAGACGATTGATGGTACACACACACTCACACTAAGGTAAGTACATGATATGAATATGTGCATGTATATGTTGTTAGTAGCGATTCGGTATTGGCACTAAACATTTATGCACTTTTTAATTGATCATTTACCGATAAAACATGACATTATGCAAAATAAAAAAAATTACATAACTTGCTTATCACCTTGTCTCTTATTCGGTTCACATATCAGGCTATTAACTTTGTTTTAATTCAGAATTATTGTAAATTGCATTGAACGTTTAAATCCCGTATTTTCTGTTAAATAGGTTTTTTTATAAGCGATGCAACACCAAACGTTGCAGCGCTGTTTTTTCCATCTACTTTAATCTAGATAAATCTGGTATTTCGGGCAAAATTGAGAATCGATAGCGGCAAGTATTTTTACTCACTGGCTAGCGTTCAGGATATTAAATGAATTTTGTATTTATGCAACTTACACAGACAATAGATCAATTGTTTATTTACTAAACATACGTTAGTTTCTCATTGTTTTTTGAGCTATAACGTTTCTCAAAAATATGGTTGCGACTTTTGTTTTTTTTATTATTATTTCACTATTTTATTTAAGAATTGCTTCAAATATTCTTTTATGACTGTGGAGTTTCCCAAAAACCTTTGTAATATTGGGCGTAAATGTTTCTAGAGCACGGTCACATCGATTATTATTATTTTATTGATCGGAACTCCGGATTTAAAACCAGACCAGTGGGCGTAACGCTATTAAAATGTCAACAAAGTTGTTTATACTTATTTACTTTTATCATGATAAGATTCATTACAATCAAGGCATAATTAATTGTGCATCTTGTCGGATATTCGGATTCCATATGCGCTTCCATGATTAATAAATTAAAGAGCTAGTCAATGGGTAAGTACTGGTTAATATATTTTTTTGTGGTTCTAAGCTGGATTACCTTCCAATTTATTTTTATTTTTGCTAAGAGTTGCGGCCATGAACACCAAACGCTTGGACCATACGCAGGCCGTTCCAATGTTAGCAAAAATATATATTTCCATGATAAAATTGTGATATACAAATTATGTAATCGAGAAGTTCATCGGAATTTCGCAGACTTTCAAATCAAAGCGAATCATATTTAATGAGTAATATTTTACTGATTAATATCATCTATAATTAATTTTTGTATATATATATTCTATACAATGGTCATGGCAAAATAATAAATAAATCTGTTTATAAAACGCTGAGAGATTGCAAGTATTATAAAGTATAAGTACAATTTTAGTTTAAGTAATGTAAAAAATTAAGAGATTGTAATCAGATAAACAAGATCTTATCAGAGGATAATAATATGTAATATAAGTTCTTATCGTTAAAAATAAAGGCCGTGCGAGGTTTATATAAATTTCATATAGGATTTAGAAAGAAATTTATTTCATAATTAGCAGTATTATATACCGAGTAAAACTGTTGAAACTAAATTTTATTAAAACAATAGTAAAAGTACATGTTTGCCATAGAAGCGTTTGTATGAGATTTGCTAAGAAAACATTAAGAAAAAATTGCGCTTTCGATAATGGTTGATGAAGTGAAGAAGGAGGAAATTTGAGAATGTTAAGTTGAGAGTTAACTTTACTTATAAGTCTACAGCTTAAATATTTACTTAATTTAATTAAAAGGAATTTTACAAAAAAAAAACATCTTATGAGAAAACCAATCTCAGCAAGAAGTGAGTATATTACTTTCTTATACGTAGGTAGTACAAGGAAGTATGTATTGTTATGAAATCCTCTGTTAATGGAAGAGGTTTCACTTTCACATCTATCACCAACTTTTGAATAAATAAGTTTGAGCGAATAATACAGATGTACTCAGAAGTGAATTTGAAAAAGATTTTATAAAAAGCGTTTTTCGAAATTGATACCGGATGTGATGGTGCAGATATTACCATTTACTCTCCGCTGACAGCTGTCAACGAGTGACAACTTATTTATGCCAACATACACCAAAATCGTACAATAATGATTTACTTTATTACCGATGTGAACGTTCTTTACTGCGATTTCAAATAAAAGTGTTTAGAGCTCGATTTGGAACAATTTTTGTATAATAAGGAACGCAGATACGTATAAGAAAGTTATATGGTGCCCACGTCTCATTTTTTTTCTATGGTAATCATCATCACAGAAGGATAAATATCTGTATAATTCAATAGAAGATTGAAAGCTGTTTAACGCTTTTGGCAACTGGAGACTGTTATCGATCTCTTAATGTACAGCAAAAGAATTCAGAAAAACTATTTCACCAACATGACATAACCAAAAACAACAACAAACGAGTGGGACACAACCACTTGCATAAATCAGCTCAGAAGGAATTTGATAATTTTTATTAGAAAAACTGACTAGAAATTAGAATACAAGTTAATAATTTAAATTTGCAACCAAATCCACAAACTAAAATGCATGTATGCTAGAATTTATTTTTGATCAAATCTCCTCATGAATTCAGTTGTAAACCATCATTCTACACAAAAGAACCTGGTGTAAAGACTGGAGATATTAAATTACACAGCTCTGTCAATGTCTCGTACCTACTCATATCTGTTTATTAAGTTTAATTAACGTCAATTATATAATTTATTAACACTAACGAGAAAGACGTACTGGAACAATAACAATTTCGTTTTTCCCACATTAGTACCCAAAATGAAGTGGATGCGCCATAACTTAATTGTTAAACTCTTTATTTAGCATGCAAGGTCTTTTTGAATTTAAATTTTAAATTGCCCGGCAATTTACTGCTATCTCTACCACATGAAGTGAATACGTATGTACTTTCCTGTCCTCAGGTTGCTGTACATTTAAAGCTGTACATCCAGAGGCTGTATATGGTAGAGTTTAATTGTCGTGAAAGAAAAGACGTATAAATGCCTTATATTATATACACATACTCGTAATATGTAAACAAGTTGGCATTTACAAACACGCTTATTCACACGAAAACAATGATACATTAAACACTGTAACGAGCAATTTGACGACACTTTCGGAACAGTTTCAAGCGTGCAGAAAACGACATCTTGTAATAGACCTGATAACAATACCATTCACTGTTCTGGTATTATGTTTAAGAAACACAAAATATGTTGGCAATTTTTCGGGTTGCTTTTAAATTAAGAAAAAAAAACAAATATGTATTTTACTGTGTTACTTTAAAACGTAAACGTACAGACAGATTCATATAGTATATTATGCAACGAGCATTTAATGATAGCTATTAAGACACGAGTAAAAGAATTACAATACGAGGCGAAGCCGAGTATTGTAATGAATACGAGTGTCTTAATAGCCATTAAATGCGAGTTGCATACACTATTTTTTCTACGACCCCATAATAAAACATATTTTTTGAACAATCCATTTCATAAATTGAGGTTAAAATTTTCTGTACGTTTTTGTGAATTTGGCTGGTAATAAATTGTTAGTGGGTACTAAGGCTTGTTCCATAATTTCTGGTGGAGTCCATTATTACATTTCACTGTCATTATCCCTCATTTTTACCGTTTATATTTACAAAAAAGCACAAATTTTAAGTACTTACTTGTAAATTGCAGAGAACTGTCACATTTATTTAATTTGTATATCTGTCAGATATGTAGTCGCCATATTGAATATTGTTTGAATATTGAAATGTCGCATTCGTATTGGATATAAACTTGTATCGTAATGAAAAATCTGTATTCCTATTGGATATAAACTTGTAACATAATGAAAATCTGTATCGTAATGAACATCATTATAGTACAGGTTCGGCATATCTAATAATACAATTAAAGTATGGGAGTAGAAAAAGATATTTATGTGACTTCAAGAATATATCGCAAATCTTCGGCAGGTGCCGTCAGCTTTCTCGAATAATGTTTTCCTATATTAGCAACTTATTCTAAATGCTGTATACGTTTGTATTATAGGCGATTACATTTATTTCTTCATATTATTGTTGGCATTGAAGTAGCGTCCGATAATATGATTTAATTTTATTATGCTTTATATAAATGTGTAAGAAGAAGCAAGATTAACCTACATGTTTTGACTAATTTGTGACATAAATAAAATACCTTTTAAGCGCGGCCGCCATTTTTTTTTAATAGCAACTAGGTCATGTGATGAAGCATACATATTTTCTTTTTCAAACTGCCTTTAACATATGTGGAATTACACAAAAAATATGGAAACATTTAAAAAACATTCACCAAATGTCTCCATGTTCAGGGAAAGTTGTAGAAACATTTTTGATTTCACCGAACATCAAGTTCTCTATGAACTGATTTGTTTTGAGCCGTTGCTGTCTTTGGACGTCTCAGTAGGGTTTTCAACTATATATTCATTTACTAATCGGTTTGCCTTCTAGATGTGCAAAATTGAACAAGTAACGAACATATTTTTGGGATTTACACAGTGTGAGTGTGAGTGTACTGTATCTTGTTAATGTGTAATTTCTTGTCCCAACTAAGAGAGATAGAATATGTGACCTAATCTGCTCTACGCATGCGTTAAATAAAAATGTCTATTTTCACTATTTTATAAGATATTAAATGACAAATAAAAAAAACATAACCTTTGATTTAAATTGACAATAACTATAACCGTGATATTTCCAAAAGCATATCCAATCTTATTTGTTATTGCATCAGTTTTTCTGCAAATTTATATAGATATGACAAGTTGATTGGTGAATTTGTAGATTTACACAGAAAATACGAAGTAGAATAAAGAAAGCCCATGAAGACACAAACAAATGGTAGAAGTCTGATTCCAGTGGATTTTGAATAGAAAAACTTAAATTTTAACTACATACATTGATTTGTACGTTTTGTACATGCTTATTGGAATTACGAGAAATTATATTATTGAATACAAATACTAATCGTTTTATTTCGCCTTATAAAAAACACATAAATTAATGTTTTATAAGCACAATCAAATACAAAGTTCATATTGTATTATATTTCGACATATAATTTTGTTACCTGTGCAAATACCGGGTGCGCTAAATGATCCAGGTGGATTTGGTTGGCCACCATTTTGGTTTGAAACTAGACTATCTGAGGCTGCGGTAGCAGTACAAATGGGAATTTCAAAAAGTACAGTAAATTCTATAGTAAGACGTTGGAGGGGAACAGGATCTCGGCAAAGGTTACCTGGTTCTAGACGTCCACGCGCGTCAACACGTGAAAATGATGATAACCCGTTTAGACGTTATTGAATATAGTTTACATTTTAAAGATGACATTTTTTGGGAACATGTCATTTTTAGCATGAAAAAACGTTCAATTCGTCTAAATCTGGACGATTGAGGGTTTATAGACTAAAGAACTAAAGATATAACGTCAAGTACGTTAATAGAATTGAATATAATCCTAAGTTCTCAGTAAATATGTGGGGTTGGATATCCGCAAATAGTCCTGGAATATTACTCAACGTGGAAGAACGCCTTACAAGTCCAGTATATATACAGATTTTAGAAAACGTGATGTTACCTTCAGTGCGACAAGAGTTTCCACAAAACAACTCTACATTCCAGCAAGATAACTGTCCAATTCACACATCGCATCAATTAAAGGAATGGTTTCAAGATCATGAAGTAAATGTGCTTGACTGGCCGAGTTTAAGCCCCGATATAAACCCAATAGAGAATATGTGGGGCAATACATGACACCTGGAATAATCTTCCTCGCGATTATTTTAGAAAATTGCGTTTGTCAATGCATAATCGTTTAAATAAAATAATTGCAAGTAATGGAGAAATGACGAGATTTTAAGTTCCTTTATAGTTTTGTTTAATTGTTCGTGCCATTTTTGTTGTATTTTAAACTTTAAATATATTATATTTTATGTTCAATTCCTTGATCTGCTGTACATTTAAAAGAATGACATTATTGACAACGTCAGGTATTTGACGTCATTGATTGTAAGGTTATGTTATAATCTATCAGACCTACTTACAATAGAACATTTGCGATCGTGCCAGAAAATGACATTGACGACCAAAATTTAATGCTATAGTAACTGTAGAACGTTGTCAAGTCGCTTGATGTAATTTTCACGGGAAGAATATTTGACAATAACATAACCACAAATGTCAATGTGACAATCAGCCTTTACCGACATTACTATCGGGGGTATACCATAAGAGTTTGTGTTTATTCGGACAAACTTTCATTTTGAACGAAAGCTTTGTTGCTAGGTAACTGACGAGAACAAATAACATGGTAAAACCGCGACACCGAAGGTGGAGCGGGTTTACCTTTTGTTATTTGTTCGAGTCAACAAAGTTTGAGTTTTGTCAAAATGAAAGTTTGTTCCGGAAATAAACACAAGCTCGAATAGTATTTGGTAAGACAATTTAATGAATCATTTAATTAACATTAATAAACAAAAATATTTTTATTTTTATTTAAACAACGCATATTATAAGTTGTTTTATTCGTGACCGACTGAACATAGATTATTTTTGTTTCTTAGATTTGCTACAATTTCTGTGTGATGATTTGGATCAAACTGGCGGTAAGATTTTAAGGATTTTGTGTTTGAATGGCATTGTTAGGCATGGTATTCGATACGGCATCTTTTATTTTTACTTTCTTATACGTAGTATAAGGAAGTATTGTGATGATGAACATTTTCGACGTCGAGATTTTTGCAGATGTCCACGTTTTGAAGTCCCCTGATACCGAAAAGGTGGTTTTTAAAAAATGTCTCTCTCTCTCTCTCTCTCTGTGTGTGTGTGTGACCACGATAGCGGTCAAACCCCTGTAGGTATCAATTCCAAATTTTGTATTTACGTGTATAATCTCCCTCTTGAGATCTGATTAGTTTTTCAGTAAAATCGGTAGACCGGAAGTAGCAGTTTACTTCAGCGAAAAAATCAAATTTTGCCAATATTTCGTCAACTACTAAGTTTGAACAAATTTATAAAGAATTCATATATACTTCATTCTATAGAGATTTATTAAGAGAATAGAAGTACTTAGAATACGATTTTGAATAATTTTTGTAAAAAAAAAATCTTAAAATTCTATAATTTGAAACGCTTATACGTATATATTATTATTTTTTCACTCCTTCTATTCTTTTTAATATAGTAACATTTATTCTAACTCTATTAAAGAAAACATTAAAAAAAACATGCCTAGGATATGTATGTTACGCCACTGAACACATAAACATGTCAGATATATGACAAGTTATTCAAAATACATACTTTTACTTTCTTATACGTAGTATAAGGAAGTATTGTGATGATGAAAATTTTCGACCTCGAGATTTTTGCAGATGTCCGCGTTTTGAAGTCCCCTGATACCGAAAAAGTGGTTTTTGAAAAATGTCTGTGTGTCTGTGTGTGTGTGTGTGTGTCTGTGTGTCTGTGTGTCTGTGTGTGTGTGTGTGACCACGATAGCAGTCAAACCGCTGTAGGTATCAATTTCAAATTTTGTATTTACGTGTGTAATCTCCCTCTTGAGATCTGATTAGTTTTTCAGTAAAATCGGTAGACCGGAAGTAGCAGTTTACTTCAGCGAAAAAATCGAATTTTGCCAATATTTCGTCAACTACTAAATTTAAACAAATTTATAAAGAATTCATATATACTTAAAATTAAAATTGAGAATAATTTTATTTAAAAAGTTTTTCGAAATTCCTACCGGAAGTAGGTCTTTTACTCTTATCGAAAATCAGTTTTTTGCGAATATTTCGCAAATCATGCTTTTTAGACAAGTACGTTACGGGTATAAAAGTATTTAGAACATAATTGTCAATATCTTTTGTATAAAAAAAATTTCAAAATTCAGACCGGAAGTGCCACTTTTACTCTTATCGAATAGCGATTTTTTGCAAATATGTCGTAAGTTATGCATTCTATATATATTTATCAAGAGTACAAAAGTATTTAAAACTGGATTTGCAATATTTTTTGTATATATGAAATTTTAAAATTCGGACCGGAAGTAGCACTTTTACTCTTAGCGAGGAGCACTTTTTTGATAATATCTTGCAAAGTATGCTTTCTATAGAGATTTATTAAGAGAATAGAAGTACTTAGAATAGGATTTTGAATAATTTTTGTAAGGAAAAATTCTTAAAATTCTATAATTTGAAACGCTTATACGTATAAGAAAGTCGTGTGGTGGCCACACCTCATTTTTTAAATTATTATTGCCTATGTTGAATGTCAATTTGAAATTAACTTTACCGATGAAGAGAATAGAAGTGAGATTCTTCTTTTTTGTCGTTTTAGAACGGCCACAAGCCACACAATTCACCATTATGAAAGCACTAAAGAAGTCAATTTGACCAATAACTGACCTGCCTTAAAGTGGTGACTTCCGTCTAAATAATACCTATTCTCTCACGACTTTATTATATCTCCTGTTCTATTCTTTCCTCGTAGTTTGTAACAATACTTAGATATACCGTAAGCGTCAAATTTTAATTTCGGTTTGCACTTCTATCATATGCAAAAGATGATCTTATCCTATGCAGCGATGCCTGCTTGCTAACAGTGGAGGGAGAGCAACGGAGTGGCGGGGGACCCCCACGCCTTACAAATGTCCAGTGTGGCAGCCTCGTTTATGTCTAACTTTAGTTTAATTCGTCGCGCTCTTTTCCACTTACTACTTTCCTATCAGAAATTAAAATATGACGACCTCGGTATGTGAAAAGCACATAGAAAATAGAATAATAATTTGTAGGGCATGCGCAGTTTTGACTGTGTGTCTTTTATTTCACTATACCTTATTCCAAAAAGAAAGAGACGTAATTATGAATAGACCCAAGTGACATTTATTTCTTATTGGTTAATAGCAAGGCGGAATAACACCGTACTATATTCGCTTTGTGCTATTAATTGTCAAATATTTTGACATCTTTGACAGTGTTTGTTTTCTAGATAAATTTATTTACTTCCATGTGTTGTGATTACTATATTCACTATTCTTTTGCATTATCTGTGAATTTATCTCTGAAGAATCTATAAACAATTTAATTTAGTACAGATTTCATATTCCACACAGATATTCAGATTTAATTTTACCGCCTGAAATTGATTTCACCAGTTATAGGTTGTAATTTGGGTTGGGGTCTGGTCAGAATTTCGTCTCTCCCTTTTTGGAATAAGGTATAAGTATGTTGCAGTTTCCCTTTGTTTACACCCAATATAGCAGTATTAAATACGGATTTACCGAACTATGTAATTTTTATGTTGTTTCATTGTGTTGTTTTAAATTAGTTAGCCTTGGCCTTAATATTATTCAAATTTTTACAAAAAGTACTCATTGAATTTCATAGAATTTTCTCGTATTATTTGCTGACATGCATCTTTTACACGTACGTATTGGTTTTCTCTGGACGTACACCACCTAGACAATAAGGTATTTTTGCAAAAGTACTAAATGGTAAGTATAGTGGATATAGACTAAAGACTAAGTAAGAAGACAACATTTCCACTAATATAATCTGTTAGATGTATAGTCTGTGTACGAAAAGATTAATTAAATTTGCTAATTGGAACGTGTTTGATGATTAGCTGTACGCCTGAAAGTATTCCAAATGAAATAAATTTCAAAACACGAAATGTCACATCGTGTGAACAAAAATGATGCAGTTGTATTACACATTTCCGCTAGAAAATATGTACATAAACACGGGCTTAACACGAACACTATGCAACAAACGCGACACGCGATGAATTTATGGTGAATAACCACTTCCTTCTCGAAAATCTGTTAAGACTTGCCAGCAATTTAATGTTTTAACTTTAATGGCATGTGCATATTTTTTAAGGTATAATTACCGCTCGCACTTGTGGTGGATAGAAGCCAATATTATAAACCCGTATCGTTCTAATAAATCTCCTTTGTACACATAATCTGTCTGATTAATATCGGCTCTATAATAAGAATTTCAAACAACATTGCAATATTCGAACCTACCGGCATTACAGCAGTTTTGTCAAATCCCCGAGTGATGTAAAAGTACATATTGTGTACATACATGTACCTATAATCTGGTTTTATTAAAAACATTCTGGTCGTCACCTGTACATTATATAGTTGTTGCATTAAACGACTTGATTATCACGTTTATGTTTGCTTGTTCCTTGAAAACACAATTCAGTAAAATTGCACATATATAGTCACTTATCATTTATTTGTAGAACTAATTTTAATCGACCAACAAACACATCGTTTATATTATTGTACATGCAGTAAGCGTTTTACGCGGAATTATGAAAATGTAGCGAATATACTGGACTTTTAAAATTAAGAAACCTGTAGGTAATTATATATTTTTTTTTCCAGCTCTATTCATATGCTTGCGGATATAAGGTCGTTTTAATTCGCACCCGTACCGGTATGTGGTGCCCTCTCTACCATGTTTTAGTACTATATAATGTCAACAGAGATGTCAAACAAAAAATAAGAGTTTTGTAATTAAAATCTCGAAATCTCTCAAAGTTTTGCTAGAACAGAATTAATTGCTTTCCAATCGCTATCACAATTTACAGACAGTATTATTTGTTTTTATTTTAAGTTTTTAGGTATCTGCCTTTGAAAGTAATGGTATTATATCTATACTTAATTCTACAAACATTACAAAATATGTGTATGGAATTAAAATAACCGTTTGTGACTGGTTGAAATCACAGATCACTTTAACTAGAAGATAGTATAACTTAAGGGGGAGTGCTCACTACCTCAATCAGTTTCTTCCAAATCCTGACTTTATTTTTAAAACTATTTAGACAATTACTTTTTTTTATTACTTAAAAAAATAAAAGAAATATCATAGCATAGTCCTTTTTCCCAAAATATATGTAGAAAAAAAATAAAAACTAAAATTAGAAAATTATCGTCCTTGAAAGAGTTGAAAAAATATTTTCATAATTAAACTTTTGGTTTGGAAAATAGAATACATACTGCAAGACTAAAGTTGTTGGAGAAATGTTAAAGTGAAACATGGTACGGTTTCGGCCCTCAGGCGGAGTTTCGCCCTACGAGATTTATCGGTTCTGAGAACAGAAACATAAAGATAAGGGTTTTACGATTCTCATTTATTTGGTGTTTAGAGACCAGATTTTGTGAGTGAGTGAGAGAGAAAATAATGCGATAAACAAGGAAGATCTTATAATCTAAAAAGTATTCGACTGAGAATGAAACGGTAATTATAAATTTTAATAAATTTAAAGTTTTATTTAGAATGTTGTTGACTGTTTTGCATTGTCAAAAGGAGATTTTGCTATTATTCCTTTATAAATGTATTCATTACGTTCAGTTGATAAGCAATAGAGATTTAAATATAGCTGATACTCTTTTATTTTTAAAATACCAAAAGAAATTACTTTGACGTCCAGGGTTAGAAATTTACAAAACAAAGTTAAAAGATGTAAGGCAAGATCAAATGGAAATTTCCTCTACATCTAAATCTTATGAATTATTACAATTTGAATATGAGAGTCCTACCGATGAGAGAGCTTCGACGAAACAAACAATGAGGTGTGGCCACCACACGACTTTCTTATACATATTAGCGTTTCAAATTATGCGAAATTGTTCTAAATTGTTTTAAATAGTTTTATCTTCTTAGAAAAATAAGCCAAATTTTAAGAATTTTTTTATATATAAATTATTCAAAATTGAGTTCAACATCCTATTATAAGTACTTCTATTTTCTTAATAAATCTCTACAGAATACATGCTTTGCGAGATATTCGACTACTTTTACTCGCTAAGAGTAAAAGTGGTACTTCCCGTCCGAATTTTGAAATTTCATTTATACAAAAAATATTCCAAATCCAGCTCTAAACACGTTTGCACTCTTGACAAATGTGTATAATTTACAACATATTTGCAAAAAATCGCCTTTCGATAAGAGTAAAAGTGTTACGTCAGGTCCGAATTTTGAATTTTTTTTTATACAAAAGGTTTTGAAAATTAAATTCTAAATACTTTTGTACTCGTAACGTACCTGTCTAAAAGGCATGACTTGCGAAATATTGCCAAAAACCTGATTTTCGATAAGAATAAAAGACCTACTTCCCGCAGGAATTTCAAAAAACTTTCATAATAAAATTCTTCTCAAATTTAACATTGAGTACATATGAATTCTTTATAAATTTGTTTAAAGTTAGTAGTTGGTGAAATATTGGCAAAATCGATTTTTTCACTGAAGTAAACTACTATTTCCTGTCAGCCGATTTTACTTAAAATCAATCTAATCAGATCTCAAGAGGGAGATTCTATTCGTAAATACAACATTTTGAATTGATGGCTATAGTGGTTTGATCGCTATCGTGGTCACACACAGACACAGGCATTAAAAAAACACTTTTTCGGTACCAGGGGACTTCAAAACGTGGACATGTGCAAAAATCTCGAGGACGAAAGTTTCACATATACTTCAAATTATTACAATACTTCCTTATACTGCGTATAAAAAAGTAAAAGGAATTATCGGGTAGAAGAATATGTAATGCCAAGAATTAAAATATACTCAAAAATAGAAGTCCTAAGAATAGGATTTTGAATAATTTCTGTATAAAAAAATTCTTAAATTGTATAATTTGAAACACTCATACACATAAGTAGTGTGGTGGCCACACCTTATTATTATTTTTAATTTTTTATATAATAATTTACATACTAGAGACAAGAAATACTTGTGTTTTGTTTTGAAACTAAGCTGTGTTATATGTTTGTTATATTACCTAAATAAATATATATTACAGACCTAGTTTTATGAATTTATATACAATTTTTTGTTAATTTTTTTTACATAATAATTTACATACTATGGACAAGAAATACTTCTTGCAATATTTTGGGTGAAGAATAATAATTTTATCTCGTATTGTATTCTGTCCCAACATTTTTATGGTTACAAGTCCACGTGGATTTGAGTGACACATGTCTAGTGTCGACTCAACAAATCAAACGCACGGTACACCCATAAATCAGAGTGCCTAACGGTTGCAACTTAACATAAATATTCCATCTCTTTCGCACCACTTACGATTAGCAGGGCCATCCATAACGTACGTCGGTGTACAAAAATCCGAGAAATACAGGACGCGCCTACTTGATATCGGAGTTTCTACAATTGGTTGAAATGTATTTACACTTACATAGTTGCCCTAGCAACCGACATGCATTAAAATGGCGCATAAGTTTACCTGTCAGGTAATATAATCTACAAAAGCCATTTTAGAATTGATATCAATAATAACATTATACACCTTTTGACATTTGACATATTTACCTTTTGACGTTTCTATAGATAATTGTCATCCAAACAATATAAACAACGAAAGAGAGATAGACTTATGGACTTATCTTTTGCCTTTGGCACATGGTCAAGTGAGTCAATATGTCAAAACCGTCAAAACATAACCGCCTGTAGAGTTTCGTGCGATTATCTAAAATTTTTATCTATATTTTCTTTTATTATTAGTTTAAATTTAGTGAGTATCTGCCAAATGGTAAAACAACAAATAATTATTAGTAGTTAGTATTATTAAACATGGATATATATATTAACCAATAATTGGTGTGTTAAATGGATATGTATTTAAAAAACGTGGTAAATAAAGATAAGAACGTAACTTTAAAATACATTTTTGAACAAGATGCCATTATGTAGGTACAATTTGCGTCAACAAATCAGAACAAATCTCATCTTGTCACCTCTATGATTATATAACACTCTACTCTCCCATAAAATCTGTTGATTACTAAATTATGTACAAATACTCTAAGCCCTTCTCTGTTGTTTAATTAACATAACTTTTGAATTATTTAAAAAATTATATATTTATGTAGGTGAAAGAGTTAGTTTACTTTATTTGACTATTTTTAAAATTAGTGTTCCTGCCATACCTTTGTTTAATTTTATTTCTACTAGAGGTTTAATAGTGTCAGTTTTAGATAAGTGTCAAATAATTCTATATATTATTTTCCTTTTCCAGTGTTTATTGCGGAAAACATATTTTTTTCTTTGAGATGATATTTTATGCATCAACATTTTCTTATAAAATAATTGCCAGCAAAGTTAATGCTAACCAGGCCAATTAGAACAAGTTGATATTAAAAAATACCGAAAATACAAAAAGAAAATAAAGAACGATATTGAGACATAAGAATCGGAAGGTGCATAGAGAAGACGGATTAATCAAGAACTGCCCAAAGGAGACATCGTGTACAAAATAAATTGGAAGGAAAAAGCAGGAGATATAAAGAAATGGAGAGGTATAAATAAAGGGGTATGAGCTTGTTAAATATGGACTGATCTACCTGTAAACAAAATATCTAGACTACGCTTCTGGTACAATCACTTCGGGGGTGTATAGTTTTGGGACGTGCTTTAGGTATAGCGCTTTGTGATATTTCAGTACAGTGGGATATTTGGATTGAATTTTTGTAAGTAATATTTTGAATTAACATATATTATGTAGAGTACAGTTAACATTTGGTCCATATTTTCCAAATGTAGTATTACTTTCCTTTTGGATTATCTTTAAAGCACTTTGTTTGTGTATTGAATATCATACATTCTTCAAAATAGGTGTTTATATAAATACAAAAAAAAATTATAACTAATAACTTTTTTTTATAATTATATTAAATTAACTTTAAAGTTATTTTAGATAAAAATACACTAAAATAATAGAGTTTTATTCAAAACCATCAAAAATACATTCATTTTCGATAAGTATGTAGATACTTACTATATTTATTTTCAAAATTTCCCGCCATTTAATTTAGAGATTAGTCTGATTCGGTTACAATATATAGAATTTAGTTACCCATCTACTATGTATAGTTATCTGTGATAGTGTATAGTGACGTGCATGTGAGTTTTTAGTGTTTATGACATTTTCGTAATTTATTTTACTGACGCTAGATGTAAAAATAACTTGATAATTAAAATATGAATTTATTTTAAATTATATATTGATATTGAGAATTAGAAATAACTTACAAAAGGTTTTAAATATTCCATCATTTAAAAGTTAAACTTTACAATAATCATACTAAATTTTAAATTACTTTAAAATTAGTTTTTCTCAATGTTGAAATTTCTAATTATAATATTCTGCTTTTATAGCATTGATAATTATTTAATTAGGTAAATTTTTATTTTTAATTATAAATTTACCTAATTATATAATTATCAGTGCTAAAAGCAGAATATTATATTTACAATTTTCAACACTGAGAAAAACTAATTTTAAAGTAATTTGAAATTCAGTACAAACGTCCGACTGCCGACAATATTCCATCTCATATAATTCAGTACGATTTAAAGACTCTAACCTAGACACCCGCGCTAGCGTAATGCTAGCGCAACCGACTAGCAATTGGGAGGTCCTGGGCTCGAATATCAGCGTGGGTAATTTAAAAAACAATGAAAAACATACCTAATTAAACAATTATCAGTGCTGGAAGCAGAATTTATAATAATCATTTTTCTATCCGATAATTCAAATATTTTGGAATTGGTAATAAATAGTGATCGGCAAGTCAGGGGTACATTAATTAAAATTACATTCTGAATTTTACAATATTAACATTTTATTAATATATTCTAAAATTTAGAACATAATTTTAATTAATGTATTCTGGCCTGCCGATTCCTAGTAATAAGAATAAAAACATGTTTTAACTACCAAGTAAGTATAATGTACAATAATTTGTCGTACAATATCAGTATATTTTAACTTGTATTGAATTTACATATATATACATATATACAGCACGTGTCAATTTTCATTAGCCATAGGCGATTAATTCATGCAATATGTGACAACATGGCACCCCCTACTTTTCTCTTCAATGCGAGCGCGACCGATGATACAAGATACAGATACAAGCTCAAGTTAGCAGTAGCTGTTGGACTATTGACTTGGATGTATGTACTGCGCTTAGAAATAATATTTACGCCTTGCAAGGATTTTTCTTTTTCCTTTCAGTAAATGCAGGGAATTATTAAGCATGACACAAACAAAAGCGTAATTCTAATAAAATTAAAAATAAGGTAAATAAAAAAGGATTCTGAAAATAATAATAAACAACTAGATCGCGCCGGCCATTTGATGATGACGGATTTTATTGCAGACTATATCTCGGAACGTGTTCGCTGCTCAACATTTAATGTAGAAGTGGCAAGATCGGGGAAAGTCGCTGTGATGTCGATTGTTGCCGGGAGACACACGTTGCCAAGTATTATTTGTATACGTATAAATCGCATGTAAACATTGAATCCCTATAGCTAATGAAAATAGACACATACGGTATAATATTAAATATGTGTTTCATTACTTACATTTAGGGAATGTTAGCTTTTTAGATCAATCAAATATTTTCAAATTAGTTATAAGATAAACACTCATTTCTTTATTTTCTCCACTACGCGTTTATTTAGAGTAAAAAGCTCCGTCCATTAGTATTATTATGTCAATCGGTGTCCTATCCACTGGACGAACGAGAGCTGAGAATACAAATATTTAAATCGATCTGAATTACGTGAATAACTGTTGTTAAGAAAGCATCCCGCATTAATTAAGGCGTATTAACTAAATTTAAATAATCTCACCCGTGTGTAATATTTTGTATTTAACTTTGCCTAACTAAAATATCAGTGCAAAGCGGAAAATTATAATTATGAATTTCCTAATATTACCAAATTCATTAAAATACGTGTGTTTTGTAAAATATTGACTACTGTTAAGACACACATAATACGATAATTGTAATAATATACACCACTAATTCGTTAATTTCATTAAAGTTTTACATCTTCTGTTTCTAGAATTTTTAATTGAATATTAACAAGTCTGTGTGATAGCGGTAATTTTAAACACTTATATTTGCTTTACCTGATTAAAAATGCAATGACAATATGCTTATCGCAAATAGTGAAATCTTAGTGCCGTTTTATCGGCCACATATATGCTTTGTGATTTAATTAATGGAATATTTTATAATATTTTAGATAGCTGGTGGAATCAAAGTAAGATACAGAAATGTTATCTGAGATAATTTTAATACATCTTCTATAACATTAAATGACAAGGTATAATTATAGTATATTTCAAATTATAAGAATATAACTTTGAACGGCTCTAATGCTTTTATTACACCACCTGCGACAAAAACTACCTGGCCGCTCAATACGATTATCTTTTACGCAAACAAACTGCTGAGGTCCATAATGACAAAATTTAAGTAAATTGTAATTACTGCAATTTAGATGAAATAAAATTTAATAATAATATAAGTACCAAGAGTTGTTAATTTGAATATATACTTATTATATATAGTTAAATATGTAGTCATTAAATTACAATTTAGATGAAATAAGTGCTTATATTTAATAAAGAAAATTTAAGTAAATATAGTTATAGGAGAGTTGGTATACAGCAAGAGCGCGCGAGGTATGATCACCCGATGGTATACGTAAACTCGCATCTAAACGTGGTCCGATAATACATATTAGAGTTACGGCACAACATACTAGCATTGCCTGCTCATATTCGAACTCATAGTGATCTGATTATTTTTTCGCAGATTGACAAAAAGAACAAATTAAATTTTCTCTTTAAGTGATGACGATTGCTTAGATTTTAGATAACTAAGTCGATAATAACGCGAAGATTGTAATACTTATAACGTAATTATGATTATCCGTATGAAATTAAATAATAATGTAGTTGTGTAAAAAGTTATAGCAGTACAACTGGGTTTTAGAATGAAATAAAAACAACCCGCCTGAAACATCTGCAGAATAAACTAAGATGTCTAGAGAAAAATAAATAAATAGAAATTTCATGGTAAAAAAAAACTATAAATAAGTATAACAGAAATACCATAAAATAACACAAAAACCTACGTGCATTCCTCTTTGCAGCCAGTACGCAACTGGAACCAGTGCTGCCTCCACTATCTCAAAAAACGTACTGAATTTACAAAAAACGTACTGAATCGAGAAAAATTTATGGATGACCTTTTTTTAGTCTCAATGGACAATAAAATACATCACTAACATATGTAATGACTTTATTCAACTTTCATAAAATCATAAAATATATTTACATACAGAAGAATGTACTTCAACATGAAAAATAACTAGACAAAATAAAATATATTGATTTGAAATGTGTGACGAAACAACAGCTCACTCTTAAATAACCATTTTTACCACAACCTTAGACCATTTATACATAAGACCACAACCATATTATATCCACATTTTTTTTTAGCTTCTTACAATAATTTTTGAATATTATAGAGGGTTTTTCGGTTGCCTTTCACGATTTATCTTTTGTATTCAAACAGTTTTACTATTTGTCAAATGATTTTCCCTCTTCTTATGTAAATAATAAAATAATTGAAAGCAGTCCAACTAATGCATATTTATTATATGTGTGTAAAACAGACAGTAAATACATAATGAAATTCATAAACAAATTCAAACACAATTTACGAAAGAATTTCTTCTTGTATTCTGTGGTCGGGGGGTCGTTTATGTACAGTTCTGTGCAATAAATTGGCGTACACTTATAATATACGCTTATGTAAATATGACTTTTGTTTGAATAGGTACCTGTCATGTATGACAAATTGAATTGACGCTATAATTCCATTTGACAACTTAACTTAAGCCATTTTCACAATGTCAAAATTAGCAATAAGACGTGTACGCCAATTTATTGCACAAAACTGTACTTGTCTCGTTTGCACATTTTTTGCATAAAATTTACACATTGTATTCGATTTTACATTAAACTGTCTTCCTCAACAGAAGATTTTTCCTGATTCATAGATTAATAATTAATGTGGGTATTTCGTCACTAATTTTGGCATTTTGCCTTCGCCTTCTCACACATTCCATGTTGCAATAGTGAAAATTCATGAAGTTGTTTTGACAAAAGATGAAACTCATTTGACAAATGCGAATGTCTTGATAGTGAAACACAAAGAACGACAAATCGTGAAAGGTAACCGAAAAACCCTGTAAAAATAATAAATTTTTGACCGTATCTATATTTTAACTATTTCTATACTCGTTTTTTTGTAATTGTTATTAGTATTATATTATTATTATTACTTGGATTTAATTTAGTACTGAAAGTTTCATGTTTGTACTGAAATTAGCTCTTTTTGCAAAATGGCGTACTGACGTACTGGATTTGTAAATAGTGTACTGAATTCGGTACAATTGTACTGAAACGGCAGCACTGACTGGAACTGATGTAAATATGTATCTATATCTGGCGAACACAGCTGGCGGAGATCAATTTTCCGAATATACGTCCGAAGAATATCGACTGGCACGGGTGATCATACCCCGCGCGCTTAAGCTGTATATTACATCTAATATTGAGTCTATTTATCATTTATTGTTAATCTTTACTGCTGTATACATATTTGATTTCTCTCTCTTTACTTCACGAACATGTGGCCACCTTTTGCTAAAAGTGTTAGTGATGATGATGTGGATAGTGATAATACTGTTGGAGCAGGACAGAGAGAGCATACATCAGAAGATGCAAAACAGATAATTCTCAATGTCTATCATACCCTGATGGAAGAAAATAACGAACGACAAACCCAGAACATTCAACGAACGTCGCAATTAACTAAGATGCCTTTTGGAACAATATATAAGATAATTAAGAATAACGCAGGGCCTCGAAAGCAAAGGAGCGCCAAGAAAAATTGAAGAGTATGAAATTGATACTATTAGGCAGCAAGTATACTCCTTCTACAGAGGAAATGTTGTATCTACACTTGACTGCTTACATAAAAGAATCAGTGGTGAGCCTATAAATATTCAGTGTTCTAAAGGAACCTTGTGGCGGACGCTAAAGAAAGCTGGTTTTAAGTTTGGCACTATAGATAAACGTCGCACAATTATGGAAAGCCCGAGGCTACAGAAATTCCGATATGAATACTTAATGGCAATTAGAAGGTATAGACAGGAAGGACGATTCATATGTTATTTAGACGAGACGTGCTATGACACCCATGACACAATTTGCAAAGGTTGGGTGGATAGTTTAAGTGTGTGTCAGTTGGACGCGCCGGTATCGAGAGGGAAGAGAATAATTACTTGTGCAGACCTGCGAAGTACTGTGTGCTGACCTCGATAGGCTTGCAGATCTGTCCGAACGTCATTCCTTATATCTGAATCCTTCGAAGTCTACTGCTATGCTTTTTGTAGGTAGGAACGTTAGGATTAATATTAATGATGTTATAGTTAGGATTCGTGGTGTTGATGTTGGGTTAGTGGATGAGTCAAAAAACTTGGGGTTGATAGTGGATCACAGGCTAAACTTTAATGCGCATGTCTCCAAGTGCATTCAACGAGGATACAATGGTTTAAGGTTGATTTATCCACATCGGAAGGTCCTTAATAAAACAATAAAAACAATGCTATGTGAATCTTTGGTTTTAGCACAGGTAAATTATGGGGATGTTATATATGGTCCTTGTTTACGTCAGAGAGATGTTTATCGTGTGCAAAAGCTGCAAAACTCGTGTTTGCGCTTTATTTTTGGCATTAGGAAATATGACCGCATTACTCATAAGTTGAGAGAGGTCCGCTGGCTTAATATGGAACAACGCAGATATTTGCACAGTGCTTGTTTATTTCACAATATTATTATAACTCGCTCCCCTACATATCTTTATAACAAAATTACATTCAGAACTGATGTTCATAATTTAAATTTGAGATTTAGGGGCCTGCTGACGCCGCCAATTCATAAACTTACCCTTTACAGTAAGTCGTTCAGCTGCAATATTGTAAAAATTTACAACTCCCTACCCAGTTCTTTAAAAAGTATGTCGCCTGCTTCATTTAAAGTTAACTTGAAGCGACACCTGCTCCAATTGTTGTGACCTGCGCGTTTGTGTGTCCACCTATCTTCATTCTGTCATTTATTCAGATTTGTATTTATTAGGTTATTAATATTATTAATACATTTATTATTTTGTTGTTATGCTTTGAGTTGCTATTTCTAATGCATGACTATACTTGTATCTAGTTTAGTGTTTTTGTGTGTATGCCTGTGTTATAATTAGTATTTATTCTCACTATGATTTGTTAGGTTAGGTTTATGGTTAAGTTGAACAGCAATAGCTGAACTTCGCCATTTGGCACATATATATGTATATATGTTTTGTGTCAATAAAGTTTATTATTATTATTATTATTATTATTCATGCTGGCTCAGAAAAAGGATGGATCGGACCATAGAGAAATTAACAGTAAAAAGAGTACCAACTTAATGTATTAAAATTCGAAGCACAATAGCGCCGCCATTTTTAGCCAATGGTACTAATTTTCAACAGCGCCATATTTGAATATTTAAATACCATACTTTCTGAATTAAAATTTAATATTATTTTTAAATAAAGATAAAAATGCAGTAATTGATCATTTGAGTGACATATTTATCAACTTAATAATCAATTACACATTTTCATCTACTTTCACAAAACACTACTTCATGGAAGTCAACTATTTTAAAAATAAAAAGAGAAAAATTGTTATACATAGTAAGTTTAATTTTAGAAAACAGTTAATAAATAAAATTAAACATATTATAACATTATATAAAATATAAATAAAATTCTCATAAAAACAATAAATAAAGACATTTACAGATATTAAATTTTTACAAAGTATCAACAATAAATAAAATGCAAACTGAATTAACGAAAAGTAGATTCTTGTAATAATAATAACAATAATACATAAACAGAAAGTAAACTCTTATAAAAATATTAACAAAAAATATATTCTATAACAATTAAAAATATCACAGTAAAGGTGTCTTCCTCGGTAATCAATGCAGTCATCAGGCCAGTTAACGTAAACATGTAAAAAAGAAAGAAAATGACAAGTACCTAATCTGTATCTGTATAGTATATGTATCTATATATAACAATTACCACTAACAAGTTCCACACTTATGTTATGTTGCAAGTTATACTTATTTATACTACACTAATAATCACAAACATCAGTAACAACACAATATTTGTTCCAGATTTATACTATGAAATTTTTGTCAATATTTTAGCAGCACTTTCTTTTACGGCACCTCATTCTATTCTTTACCCTTCTTTCCAATTCACAAAAAAACTTTTTAAATAACATATTAAGAACTAACTTAACTATTTTATTTTTAACATTAAATTTGTGCACAGTACACTGTAGCCACTCAAACGTTACATTTTCACTAATGCAAAACTTCAACTTTTCATATACATTTGTATTATGTCCTCGCTTTTCTAAATATTTATAGATAATATGATACATATGGGCTATACAATATATTAATTCCGTTCGAGCATATTTTAAATGGTCTTTCTGTCTATGATATTCTTTAAACATTGTAAATGTATGTTCAGGTAAAATTTCGGTACTTAATAAATCACTTTCGCAATCTTTGCACTCTAATTGAAGCCGTTTAACAATATAACCTGACACATACGTTACTGCCTGTAATTCAGCAAAATCTGCATTTTCTGGTTTGTCTGGTACATTCCAAGGTATAGTATCTTCTTCTCCAAATGTTGTTGAGTTACCTTTTCTTATGCAATAATTTGGTAGATGTTACTCGTAATGCAGCTTTCTTCTTATGTTTTGCTTTAGTAATAGTTTTCTTTAATCTCAAAATTGTTGTTTGTTGCTTACTTGATAATTTATAAAGTGATTGGCTGTTTTGAGGTAAGTTGTTCACATACTTTATTCCATATTCCCGTAGTACACTCTGTTCTTTATAAAATAAACTATTACTTTTATTATTTTCCAAGCTTGATGATGCTTCTATTTCCAATAAGTGCTCTTGACTCTCTCTTGGTGGTTCTTTTTCATGACAAGTATCTTCACTAATTGTAGAATTAATATTCACAGCTGTTATGTTATTGTTGAATATATCTGGTTCTGCAAATTTTATTAGCCTACGTTTCAATGTACTTGTAAAATTTTTTTCTGAAAAGTGATCTTGGCATATGTACCGCTTTCCAGTTGTGTCGGAGAATTCCGGAAAATGGATTTTCAATACATTTGTCCACCTCCTTCCTCGTGAAGTTTTCGGATCGAATAAAAAAAAGCATACATTTTGTGAGGTATTTTTTTCCAATAATCTACAACGAACATTTGCACAGAATGGAATGCAGCACGATAAACTTGTTTCACTCATGATTTAAGGATAATAAAAATTAAAACAAAGCCTTACCAAACAATTTTCCATACGATACCCGGAACCTATACTACAACATGGCTGACAATGTGATAAATGGCGGTAAATGTACGAGTAACCACGCATGCGCTAAAATTGCATTAGTTCATAGGATTAAAAATGGCGGAGCCACCATCGTGTAATTCAAGTTGGAGCTCTTCTTTATTTTCTCTATGGATCGGACAGCCGCTATTATCTCCTAAAAATGATAAATCCTCAAGTTTAGATTACCATGAAGATATGATCTCATCTTTATTTGAAGATTGGTTTTGTGACACTTTGCTGCCAAATTTACCAAAAGCTAGTGTGATAGTGATTGACAACGCTCCGTATCATTCTCGACAGCAAAACAAAGATCCTACAAAATGTAATAATAAGAAAGATATTAAAGAATTTTTAGAAGCAAATGATTTATATTTTGAGGATCATTATACAAAAAACCAATTAATAGAGGTGATGAAGACAAAAGAATATTCAAAGGATTATTATGTGGATAACAGAGCCAAAGAAGCGTTTTTGCGTTTACCACCATACCATTGCATTTTCAATCCCATTGAATTGATATGGGCCCAACTGAAAAATACCATAAAACGAACAAATCAAACACCGAAATTTAGTGAAAGTAGTGTAACACACATTAAAATGCTATGGAACATATAACTGATATGATGGATAAAGTAAATGAAGGCTTGTCATTATTAAAAATGTACCACCAATAGTTTAAGTATAAATATAAGTAATACATTTTTAATCCTAGCTAGTGCATATAGGCACCATTAATTCTGACAGTATTAATGTTTTTGCAAAAATTAAAATTTTGACCATTGTTCCTAATACACCAAAACCATATCTCTTAGATTTCAAAAGATATTGGAAAAAAACGAAATCCAAAAGTGTCAAGTTAGCCTACCGGAATAGCAATTCTCATTTTTGATTTAGAATAAAGGTATATACCCACAAGCAGTAAATATTTATTTTCCCAGAAATTCATTTATTTCAAAACAATATCTTTACTAACTGCTGATGTTCCTAACACAAAACAGTATTAGGAGAACACTATTTTAGTTATATTATTAATGAAGATTAAAACTCCCTCATAAGACATATTGAGAATGATTATTATACCTTGCTCCTAACAAAATTAATGTTTTCTCATAAGCTATTGGGTTGATGTGTTTTAAGTTTATTTTTCTTGCAGTTTATGTTTTCCTTTATACCTAAAAATAAATGTATATTTTTGTTGTGTAAAATTTATTTATTGATATTATTTTATACTACAGTTCATAAAAATGAAGACATTCTCTCGTATGCTTTGATAACTTTGATATAAATATTTTCTATTAATTTAACTAAATATATACGATATGTAATAATTTATCCTAACTACGTTATAATGGCAAGTTTTAGGAAGAAAAATAGGCAGCATACTATTTTATTTCAACCCGTCACGTTACGGGCTACAAAAAGTAAGCATAATCGCTAAAAATGTGGAAACGTGTTTGTATTCGCGGAAGAGAAAAGCATGAAAAGACTAAAAGTTGTTAAAATAAAATAAAAAACTATAGTCCTCTCATCAGACTGTCGGACCTTGTTTGTTTTTAGTTATCTTGATCGATTATGACTTTTTCTTTGTAATAATTTCGAACCCTCGGAATGTTTTTTTTTAGAAAAAAGGGAGCTGGGAAAATCTTGTTTTTTCCTATTACATATATCTGTCGGTTTTGATTTTTTCTTTAAAATACATCATCATCATCTGCAACAACATCGTTTTGAAATCAATGAACATTATATTTCTTGGGAGAATGTATATTTATTGCATCAGACGAAAAGGTCCTTCTACTTTCCGAACATTATTGTGTAATGTTCGGAAAGTGAAAGTCCTGTCCATTATAAAATTGTTTTTTGCTATTATCTGGGTCGATTGTAATTTTTTCTTTAGAATATCTTGAAACAGTTTAGAACAAACCTAGAACAACCTGGAACAACTGTTAGAATATTGATTTTGGAAAAAAGGGAGGCTGGCGGAAAATGTTTTTGCCCTATTATCTCGCTCAGTTTTGAATTGTTCCTCGAAATACTTTGGAACAGTTTAGAACAAACCTAGGACAACCTGTGAGAATTTCGATTTCGAAAAACGAAGACCTAACTTCACATTTCTGAATTTCTCTTATGCAATATCTTTTGATATACACGGTGGCCAGAAAAATGCGGACAAACGCCACGCAGGCCAAATCTTTGTTTAATTCTGAGTTGACAATCTTAATTGAAAAAAGTAGTACAGTGCTTTTTTTTTTTTTTTTTTTGTAAACCAGTGGTATTAATCGATTAGTTACATCAATGCATTTGAGATAATTCCATTTCTAAAATTCACCACAATGATTTTACATAGATAAATTTGACGAATTTTGCTAAATTTTAGCCGTACAGCTTAATGTTTGATGGTCTCGTATGCCGTAAGGAAGGACCGTATAACTTTTTTGGATTAAGATTATCGCCTCAGAATTGAACAAAGAATCGTTCTACTTGGCGTTTGTCCGCATTTTTCTGGCCACCGTGTATACGAGATACTGTTTTGATGTATTAGAACAGTGTTTAAAACTAGGGCGCGGACATGACCGAGCTAAACTACGACGAAGTTACAACGGAGCAAAGAAATAATGTAAACAACACACGCTTACTCCATAGCATTATTCAAGCATTATTCATATGGTGAACTGCAACATCTGTTATTGACTCACATGTTGACGAGAAAACAACACAAAAAAAGTCCACTTAAGTCGTAAATATCCTATTTTCATCGGCGGAGATAAAGGAGCGTCAGAGGTTTTTAAAATTTATAGTATTTATCTTATAATTCGCATGATAAATAGTTATATATGTGGTATACCTATTCATACTTACGTTAGTTTCATTTTTTCATTGTTTTGACTGTTAATTACGTACTTCGTAATTTATGTAATAGTTCCTGTTTAATCCCGTTTCATTGAATCGACTTCTCCCAATTATCTAGACGTAAGTGTGCAATGGATTTCGTTTAGTTTCAATAACATACGCATACATTTTTAGTTATCATTTATTTAGATCTAGAACATTGTTTATGTTACTATGATATGGAAGAACGTCGAGAAATACATCGTGAAACAATGGCGAGTTGGATTGAGGGTCATACTGATTGTATGTCCATTGTCAGTGATTCCAATATTTATTGCAAAGTCTGTAAAATATCGTTATAGAATGCCCAAAAATCGCACGTACAACGTTACTTAGCATCGCTAAAACAAGTTGAAAGCTGACACTTTTAACGAAGAACTCTGTGAAGCTTTAATGGCGGCTAATATCCCATTAAAGAAACTTGGCAATCCCACTTTCAAAACATTTCTTCAAAAATATACTGGTCGAAATGTTTCAGATGATTCCACCTTACGCAAATATTATGTTTCTAAGTGCTTCACGAAAACAGTAGAATGCATTAGAAGACATCTTTCAAATCAGTACCTATGGATAAGTGCCGACGAAACTGTCGATATATTAGGACGCTGTGTGGTAAATGTTGTAGCTGGTGTACTACATCCAACTATTCTATATAACGCATATGTAATAGCATCTAAAGTTATAAATACAGTTGATGGGGAAACAATTGCTAAAACCATTGACGAGAAACAACATGCTTCATTCGGACGACAGGTGCAGGGAAAAAATACTTTTATTTGTTAGTGACAGTGCCGCATATATGTTAAAAACAGGCGGACTATTAAAGGAAACATATCCTTATATGCTGCATATTACTTGTGTAGCACATGCTCTCCACAGAATCTGTGAATATATCAGAGACAACTATGCGGAAGTTGATAGACTTGTATCCGCTTTTAAAAAAAGTTTCCAGAAAAGCACCATTGAGAGTCCCTTTACAGGGAAAAACTTCCATCTTTGTCACTGCCACCCTCGCCAGTAATAACTAGATGGGGAACATGGCTGGAAGCTCCTAGTTTTTACGCAGAGAATTTCGATACATGTTTAAATGATGACGCTCGAAGTAGTTCTGAGTGCAAGGAACTAACACAAATCCCAAATTTAAAAAATTAAAATTGTTAGTCCTTCAGGAACACTTTGGAAATTTGCCTAAACTAATCACAGATTTTGAAAATCGAATCTCAAATTAAAAAATGGATTAACCACATTAGTTGTGGCTATTAATAATTTCAAAAGTATTCCAAGTGACTTCGGATGTGGCCTTCGGCAAAAGTTAGACGCAGTTTTTAATAGAAATCCAGATTTAATAACATTGCGGCAATTGTGTATGCTAAATACGCTGACATAAAAGAATATATCCAGTACGCACATATAACCAGTTGCGATGTAGAAAGGACGTTTTCTATCTACAAGGATGTACTTAATTCAAAGAGAATAAGTCTTACAGAAGAGAAAATGAACACATAATAAGATATTTTGTATTTTATAGATCACCTGCCACTTGTTATCCAATTATATAAATAAAATTAAAACCTCTTTAAAAATACAACATTTCAATAGTGCGCCCATGGGCGATGAGTCATGACTCGCTTGTGTCCGCGCCCTATTTATAACAAATCTAGGATAACCTGTAATAACCGTCAGAATTGCAAAAAGGAGGGTTTTGAAAAAAAACGTTTTTGCTATATCCCGGCGGATTATGTTTTTTCTCGAAGAAACTATGTATAACGAAAATAGTCAGAATTTCGACTTTCGATATAGAGGACTGGCGAAAATTTGTTTTTCGCTATTCTCTTGGCTGATTATGAACTTTTTTTTTAAATATGTACTTTGTAACAGTTTAGAACACACCTAGAACAACCTGGAACAACCGTCAGATTTTCGATTTCCGAAAAAAAGGGTGATAATTACACACACCCTAAAAAATGTGTAACTACTTTTTATACCAATTTTCATACGACTCAGACTCCTACATTTATTTACCTCATATGTAATCAGTTAACGCATTACTCATACAAGTTGTACGTTTCAGAATTATCATACCAAATTGTGTCAATTATATCTAATTATACGGTCAAAATGTGTGTAAAACAATAACAGCAAGACACTTACTACTTCTACTTACTATATTAGCACGAACAATGGCTTCAATTGGATATAATCGGAACTGCTAAGCAAGTAATTAGTAAGTACATTGAGGTAAGTCAATGTCTGAGAGTATATATACACGTTGGTGCACTAATTACTAACTTACACTTCATTTACACAGAAAGAAATAATGCAGATAATATTTCTAAAAATTGGTTTGTTATTGTTTGAATTGGCGTTCTTAGATCAGTCAGATTAGTCATTTTTTTTTACATATACAGAATTAGAAAATAGTTAATACTTTTGTATCTGCTGAATCATTTAGGAACACAAATGATCAAATTATTTAAATGTCTCAGTTTTTAGTGTGGTGAAAAAATCATTACAAAATAATTTCTTCAAGAATAAGATAGATATAGATATATTTACCGTATATTTTGTTTATACCGATAAATAACATGGCTGACACATTTTCCTCTTTGAAAAGTAATAAAGAATTATTTCGGACGGAGCACTTATTTTTTGTAAAATTCCAAATGTTCAGATATTGTAAATTTTTTTGTAGTTTTGGTGTTTGTGTCAGGGACAATCACAACGAGAATTGTTTCAAAATCTTCAATATCGTCCGTTTTCAGTTTATATGTTTCGTCCCTTCTAAGAACATATACCTATAAATCACATATTATAATAATGTTTGTATAATCGAAGATTACTGTATTTGCAAATGCCAACTTACTTTCTTTATAGGAATGTATCAGGCGCATCATTTATAAACTTGAAAACCTGTTCTCTTTCCAAAGCACGCGGTTTTTTGGAGCATATCCTTCGTTCTTATTTTGATAACTGATTTTATCTTATCTATTTGCAGGATTTTTAGGCTTATAATAATTTCAAAAGACACAAATATATTGTAAAGATTTGTACATGATTATGAAGCGAGAAAAAATTATGAACGTATTAAAAATGCACTGTGTTGGTAATTAATCGTTATATTATGTTGTGTATTGTGTTATATAGCTATAAGTTATGAAAATGTTTATATCAGTTGTCTTATAATTAATTTGCAAAGAAAAGTAAAGGCAGAACCGTTTCAATTATTACATGTATTCATTTCTCACCTTTTTGTTTTTGAAGGTTCATTTAATCTATTTTATATGGAAAATGTACCTGTCTACATATTTTATATTATACTCCATAATTTAATAATATGGATTACTAATAGTTCCACAATTTATAACACAGTACTTTGTAGTCGTCTTTCTCTTCTTAAAAACACTTATAAAAGAAACAAATTAAGTGAAAACACATTTATTTAGGATATAGAACTAAACCACAATAGAAATAAAAAGTGGATCAGTACGTATATTGCATATAAGAACTTCATAAAACGTAGTCATTCGGCCTTATTGATTTCAAGCATCTTAGACATCTCTATTGGCAGTGTAATAGTTGTACGTAAGCATAATTATAAAGTGATGTTTGTTCTGTAAATTAGTTAGACACGACACTGGCTGGCGGTAGAACAAATGAGGGAAATAGGCCTTTAACTCATATCGAAAATCCGTTTTTTTTGGAAATATGTTTCTCGCAAGTCATCATGCTTTCTGAACAAATACATTATGAGTATAAAAGTATTTAAAGCTTGATTTTCAATACTTTTTCTATGAAAACAATTTCAAAATTCAAACCAGAAGTAAGTTTTTTTTATCGAATAGTAATTTTTGCACATATCTCGTAAATTATTATCTCTATATAGATTTCTGAAGGGCACAAAAGTATTCAGCTGGAATATAATTTTTTATAAAAGAAATTTGAAAATTTAGAACTGAAGTAATACGAGTAGCACTGTTTTACAAATATCTCGCAAAGTATGGTTTTTATATTTTAATAAGATGGAATAGAATTTTGAATCATTGTATAAAAAAATGCTCAAAATTCGGACATGAAGTAACCACACTTACAGCTTTATTTTTTAAGAATATAAAAACATTTAAAATTTAATTCAGAGCAACTTCTGTGAAACGCACATATAAGAAAGTCGTTTGGTGGCCACACATTATTTTTTCTCTGTTTTCATGTTACTAGACGTGTATGGGATAATGAATAAATTAATATCCTATATCTTCATCCATATCCGCTTGCATCAAACACATAAATACATACTGACTGTTTTTTCTTCTGCAGAAGTGTTTATCTTGATGTTATTGTTATGTACCTGTCGAATGAATAATTTCATTTATTACTATCCAACAAATTAAAACGCATTACAGGTGCATATAACCACGTCAATACATATATGATAACAACTGTAAAAGAGTATTTATTGACGGGCATTGGAGGAATCGCGCAAGCAAGGGCCGCCTTAAAATAGAAATTACTCAAACTAGACAAAACAGGTAATGCACTAGTAATATCCAGTTTATTCTTTTTTAGAAGTATAATGTGCTTTTGCCTTCACGTGTTTCGTCTCATGCATTATCGTGACGTCATGGAAATTTTACATTACAATTAATTAATACATAATCGCAGTTATGTAGGTTGATGGTATATAATACCTGTTCAGGTATATCTGTATATACAGTACGTTTGTAACACGCGTACCTATTTGTGGTTGCTAATCGTCATAAAAAAAAAACGAATTTTGTATAACATATCCTGCAGAAACATAGGGTCAATGATCTAACAATTTATAGTCATCTCAACATTCAATAATTCAGAGAAAACACACAGTCTCATAGAATAATAATTAATAATATAATAATAATTTTGACACTCAAGATGTCAAATTGATTTTTTATTTCAGTAGCGGCATATGTTTTCTACAAGAAATAAAAAATAGATACTTTTCTGCCAACTTCTTTTATCCATATTAATAAATATTAATGAGTGTATTTAACTAACTTACCGAGCCATTAGCACATAATTAAGTTTATGTTGTACAATTTCTGCCCCTGCTTGAAATCAACATAATTTTAAATGTACCATTATTATACATGGGCGAGATAGGGGCAGAGATATGGAGAGGGGAGAATAAACGTAAACATGCGTCTACTAACCAATAATGAACTCCGCCATTTTGACCCACGAAGTGAGCGGTTAATTTGAACGAAATATGTGAAACCCCAATACGATAAAATAAATTTTTTAATTGATTTTCATTTCCATTATAGTTAACAATGTATGACTAGTAATTCCCGAAAGCATGCAAGTTTCGAAAAACAGTACTAAAAAGTATTACTGTCAATATAAATTGCTTGATAAAAATTTTTTTCTTGTGCAATAAGTAAAATAATTGGATATTGTCTTTTACAGGAATAGTTATAATTAATAGAATAAAGAGAAAACGTTGTATTTTCTTAAGTTATTAATTACTAAATAAAACAAACACAAATTTGTTGTAATCTTTATTGATTATGAAATAATATTAATTTTGCTAGTTGCCTGCGAACTATGGGTCCTTGTATCGTAGCAGTGTATTTCTTCGCTAGATTAAATATACGAATTCTTGCATATGCAAAAATTATCCCTTTTATTAAAATACAATAATGACTTTCCTCATTAGGTGCTGTATCCATTATATGGTATTTTAAATCGGGAAACAAACGTTCACCGATTGTTATAAATTGCTGGCTTGTAGCAATAACAAATTGTATGAGAAACTGACTGTCTGCTGGCAGTTTATTATCTGTACATTGCAACACATTTCTCAAGTTTATCTCAACCGCAGTACAAATTTTTAAAACACCTGCGGAAGGAGTTTGTAAACCGCCTGAAAGTAAATGAATACATTTGTATACACTAGTTAATTATTTCTAATTTTTGAGGTACCTTACCTTTATTTTTGTGATTTAAGAGCTTATAATTGTAACCTTCTTCCACCATATTAATAGTAGAGGAACAGTTACATATACAATCAAGGCAACTTAGAGATCTCTTCAACATCTTGATTACATAACCAGCTATGTACGTTACGACGTTTACAGCCACCTCAGATAAACTAATAAAGTTTGGTATCACGTCATAGTCATGGTCTTGTACACATAATGTACTCGGTTCAATACTGTATTTTCTGCAGAAGGAAATATCAAGCTTATCTTCTTGTATAGATTTATTTTTTCCGGTACTAGGAACTGTTAATATTGTAGTTGTATCTAGTACTCTACAGTTGCCTCCTCTATCAGCAATTTTAGATAATAATAACAATCGTCGAAAGGATCTAACAAATTGCAAAGCTGTAGGATTATTGTTCCAACCATTTCTACTCCTAAAATCCATTTTATAGATGTTATTGTTATTGTTTGCATATTATATCAACAAACCTTATAGAGCAAAACCATATCTCTAAATGGTCTTGACTACATTTATATGTTAAAATGTAATTCAGTTTAGTTGTTTTTACATAATCATCGAAAATACCACAAATTGAAAGCGCAGATATGGTAAATCCTATAAATGGCGTCTTTTTAGGTGTAGCATATAATGGTCTTCCTGTGACATCAGTGCAACGTAATAAATAATTTACTGCATCTATAATAAATGGACGCCAAACATCTTCGTTTTCCATTTTTAATGGAGCTTTATAATTCTTGGCCCATGGACTTCTTGAATTTAAAATGTCAAATAATATATTGATTATTCGTATGAATCTGACAGTTGCCTCACAACCACTAAACTCAGGTAGATGCAATTCTGCATTTAAAAATTCAATTGCTGTCGCAATGCTCTCACTAATGGTTTGGGCCGCTAAGTGTACCTAAAATAAAATTACAATTTAATGATTGCTGTCATTGTATAATATAATTTTAATGTCATTATATACACACACCTTCATTTTTTGCCGATACCATTCCATATGTGATTTCCTTAGTTTGTTTGCAATATACAAGTTTTCTTTTTCTTGAAGATTATATAATTTTTCAATATATGCCCACTTGACCATCTTACCATCAGGGTCTTGAAATACTTCTAAGCTGGCAAAATTGTTTCTGGCCAATTTCAACATGTGACATGCATCAAATACACAATAAATCTTTTGATTTACATTACAAGGATGTGTAAACCAAGTTTTCATATGAAAAGGATTATCGAAGTTACATCCCAGTTCCTTCATCATTGTAAAGTTGGTGGATGGACCATCACAGGTTATAGAAGTAATGTTCACACCAACTTCATGTAATCGAAGCAAACATTCGTTTAAGATGTTTGCCTTTTCCCTTCCAGTCAAAGATTTCACAAGGAAATAAGCTATTGGAAGCTTCCAGTGTGACTGATGTGCTACCACCATAACAACAAATGCTTCAGTAGCAGGTTCAAGTTCATCATTATCAAGCGGTGTGCCAACATCAACATAGCCCCACATTTTTTTGCCATCAAATTCGATGCTCTTTTTAATACACATTTCATCTAACATAAGTGAGCATACAAGCTCTCGATTTTTCTGCTGTGACTCTTCGTATTTTACTTTTAATGCATTAAAAGCAACCTCAATATCACCAGCACTGCAATCGATGTTGCTATACCATTTTCGAATTGTTGCTTGGTGGGGAAGTGCCAAAGAAAATTCCTTTCTTACTACTTCATATGCCTTCCTCGAATAAAACTGTAATGTAGCTGCAAATTCTCTAAGAGGTTTAGGGTATGTTTCATGTGTAACTGTTCCACATTTAACATTTTTTAAGTGTCGACTCATTAGAAGCCTTGGTACATCTATAAAACTTTTTTCTAAATGATTAGTAGCATTTTCCGAGAGATAATTCGCACTTTTCAAATATTCAACAACCGATTTTAAATTATGCACTTCTTTTTTTAATGTTGTGATTTTTCTTTTTGCAGTATATAATTTTTTTCTATAACTTTTCTGGTGCTGTTTGATTTTAATGTTGGAATACTTCAATTTTCGTGGTGAAATGCTGCAATAACATTACATTAGAAAAAGAATAATCATAGTGTTACTTTTCGTACTTGTAATTGTGAATTTTTTTGACAAATTCAATTTTCCTTCGTTTAGTTCCACTACTTTCACTATTAGTTCCTGATACTTCACCTCTAAAGGAAGATTACAATATAATGATTGCAAATTGCTGTATCTTAGAGATTGTTATTTATTAAAACAAGACAATTAATTGATATACAATTACCTTTTCTTAGAACAAGATCGTTTTTTAGAGATCTGCCACCTATCACCTGAAGAGTTCAATGAACTACTAGAAGTAGACATGTCCACAGTTATATGACTCATTTGTGATGTAGACGGGCCATAGTTAATAGTAATATTTGGTTCTACATTGATTCTCTCAACTTGCTTTTCTTCATCATTTAACAGTAAACTTGGTACAGCTGATATATTTAATTTTATTTGAGCCCCTGCTTTTATGAAATCGGTGGCTTTAAAATGTTTAGAACAAACATATTTATTTTTTGACCACTTGAAGTCCTCACATAAACCTAGAGCCTTTATCCATTGATCGAACAGGGAATCTTTTGGAAACCTTAAATTTAGTAATGCATTTTTAAGCTTAATTTATTTTTCAATGTTAAGTGTATATCATTAGCGTAAAATGATTAATTATCTTACCAATGAAAGGAAATTCCTGGGGGTCGCAATCTTTTACAATTTGTGCAGTTTTTCGCCGCACACGACATTGTAATGTATTCGTTAAAATTACAAATAATTTAATAAAAAAATATTCAAAGTCAATTAATATAATAAACACACTAGCACACTAAACAATACATGCAACCAATTCTAACTATAATACAATACAATTCGATACAAAATCTAGAACAACAGAGCACACATAAACACCACACTTGACAAACTTGGGTCAAAATGGCGCTCATCTATGCGTCCTTCTAAAATTGAATGCGCAGTCGTCGAAGCGCGTTCTCCCACACTCTATATCTCTGGATAGGGGAAGTGGATCCGATTTCAGTCAGACTAGACCGACTCGTGTTTTGTCGGCTCTCGGGGAAAAATACGGTACCCTAATGGCCATTTTCTTCACTTACGGATAAAGTAACTGATAGCTATCTTGAAGATAAATATATCTGACAGATAACGTGCATTTTAATTTCTTCACTACAACCTTTGGTTACTTATCCGTTAGATCGAAATCGCGTGGATAACAGAATCGTGAGAAACGGCAACCTAGCAAATAGCCGGTGTTCGGTAACTTCAAGTGCATATGAAGAGCCATCATTCGCTCTGATTCGTTTGACGTGTGCGGTTATGTTTCATATTGTGTTTATAAACATAAACATACTGCGTTTGTATTATTTAATATTAACAATATTATTTGGGCCTGTGAAATATATACTGTAACATAATATCTGTGAAGTATACTCATTGCATTTATGGAGATTTATCCAGTAATCCTTTATTTAAACCTTACGTAAACCTCATACATATATTTTATAATTTTATATTCGCAAGAACTATCCCGATATCTCACTATATTCTAAGTTTGTGATAAAAACGTGCTCATTCTTTAGATTTCCAAGTCGTTATTTACTTACAAACATGTATGTAAAAATTTATATAAAATAAAATAATGACACTGTTCAATATGTACCTCATTTTGTTATTTGACACTGTACCCGACAAATCACTGTACTATTTCGTCTTCCTCTTCATCAGAAAAAAACGTCTACGCCCATCATTAACAAATCCATAGCACAACATTTTTCTTGCTATACCGCGTCAACAAAATGCGCGCGCAACCAACTATCTGTAAGATAATTTTTATCGAGTACTTCAACTGCTTGATCTTCAAGACACTGTCTATCTAGAAGTGAAGAAATCTATTTTTGTCAGTTTCTAAGGGATATCTTTCAGATAACTTTATCTAGAACTTATCTAGAAGTGAAGAAAATGGGCATAAGACGGTACCCGAGAGCCGACAAAACACGAGCCGGTCTAGTCTGAATGAAACCGCATCCACTTCCCCTATCTCGCCCATGTATAGCCATTATGATCCCATAACCTCAGTTTAAGGGATTTATACCAACAATTTTGAAAATTATTAACATTAATCAACTTTAACAGCATAGGAATTTCAAATCATCTATTTTAATTCTATTTGTATCATATTGATAGGGTTATAACATGTAATCGAAATTGATTGACGTGATCTAATTTTATTTTTATTAACATTTACCTAAAGTAATAAATATAAAGAATAAACCGGATTATCTCCCTAGTTTCATCGTATATCGGACATAATTCACAAAATTTTATTATCTAACTCATATAGGTATAGTTTATTTCAAATGATAAGAATATAACTTTGAACGGCTCTAATGCTTTTATTGCACCACTTTCTGTGACGATAATTATTATACCTGGTCTCCTTATTGAACGGGTATGGTTTACCTATTTGCAAAGTATGAATCTAGGGGCCGTATTGACTATACATTAGGGTCCTATAAGATAATAATAAAACGCTGTTAATTTCAAGTATATAATAAAAAATATCTATACATTGGGTTTATACACGGTGGCCAGAAAAATGCGGACAAACGCCACGCAGGCCAAATCTTTGTTTAATTCTGAGTTGACAATCTTAATTGAAAAAAGTAGTAGTGCTAATGTTTGATGGTCTCGTATGCCGTAAGGAAGGACCGTATAACTTTTTTGGATTAAGATTATCGCCTCAGAATTGAACAAAGAATCGTTCTACCTGGCGTTTGTCCGCATTTTTCTGGCCACCGTGTATACAAAGAAAAACTTACAAATCGTGTGGCAACATGTGTAGTGGATACATGTAGATATATAAAGGTAATTAGTTTGTAATACACAATAAAATTTGTATGTGTCACCGCATTTCATAAATCATCTTCTGTGATTGAGTCGTCTTGCAAATGGGTGTCTGTGTCTGAATCGTATTGCAAATTTATAATCAAAGATGCTACCACGCGATCATTTAAATTCTAAATTATAGCAGGCGGGATTTTTTTTATTAGGTTGTCCAGAATGTCAATTATTGATTAATTAACATTTTGAAACGTCACTTTGACAATTCAAATTGTAAATTAGTACTTATATACCAACTTAATTTAAATTTCACAGCCTGCTCTAATTTAGAATTTAAATGATCGCGCGGTACTATTTTGTATATGCGCATATATTCGTCCTCTTTTGCTATTGCGTGTTTAATAGCATTTTTTCAATTTACAGCAGTTATATGTTCCATAGCATTTTTGAAGTGAAAACTTCTATGGGCGCGTTGATTGTGGGCACTGAACGAGACTGAGCCTTCACGCTCGGCTATGTAACGCTCGTTCGGGTAAAGTCGGCTCGAGTCGACTAAGGGAGCAAGAGAAATATAGTCAACGCGTCACTGCTATACTCGTTCGGCGTATTCAGTATCAACATGAACACTTTATGTGACGTGCGAATACGTTTTATTTTAAATGTAATATAGAACGAAAATGGAAATGTAAATGTAAATGAATATAGAACGAAAAAAAAAGTTGTATTTCGTATTATTAACCTCGCCTTGATAAAGTTTTCACTTCTGCCGTGTGGTCTTAAGCACACCCATTTTTTATGTGTGTTACATTGCTTTCACTAAATTTCGGTGTTTGATTTGATCGTCTTATGGTATTATTCAGTTGGGCTCATATCAATTCAAGGGGATTGAAAATGCAATGGTATGGTGGCAAACGCAAAATTGTATGTATGCTTCTTTGGCTCTGTTATCCACATAATAATCGTTTAAATATTCTTTTGTCTTATCACCTCTATTAATTGGTTTTTTGTATAATGATCCTCAAATTATAAATCATTGACGACTTTTGTATTTCACCCGAAGAGTTTTTTTGCTTGACGTATTAAGATATGGATGTTTTATATTATTTAATTTAATGTATTTGTAACAGATATTATACATACATTTTATTATTCTGCACTCCTTCTCCATATGAACTTTAATTATGCCAAATCTCACATTCCTCCTTCCGCGCAATTTGCTTAAAAAGGGGTACAAATTTTTTTCTTCACGTATTAATACATAGATTTCCTTTATAATCTAGCATTACCACAATGTTCATTTCTAGGTCTGTTTGAATTGTTTATTTTTGTTTTAAAGTCGCGCTCTTACGATAACGCCTGTATGATTAGTGCGCTTTGTGGGTGCTCCTTAACTCTGGGTCAAAATGGCGGAAATTGTCATTCAATCTTCCGCGCATTTTTCTCTTGTATATATCTCTGTATTTGCCTGGCTATCAAATGTCAGATTAAGACTGTCATCTTTATACGCAATTATTATGAGTAATATAAATTACTGGGGTAGGTGTAGGTTTAATATTTGAGTGATGATCACGTCTTTGAATGGACTAATAAATTTTTCAAGGGCAACGACGTTAGAACCAAATACAACCGATTCATGTAAAATCATGTACGGTACAGACATGATAGACGAAAGCCTGTCTCGGAACAGAATCAGTGTCAGAAGAAGAAATGGTACTGAGTCATCTTTACTTGGCCATAGTCAAGACTTAGTGTTTGAATAATGCCCAGGAATGAGTGCATAGTTTTCATCTATTAAATTGTTAAACTGTAAATACATAAAATCTTGGAAGAAAAAAACTGTCTGTTAAAATATATTTTCATCTATTTGTCAATAATTTTTTGGCATGAATGTTGGCTTTAATCATTATTAGCCTGACGTCGTTATTTTTTCTGTGAAGCTAGTACTGTCAATGAATATTATAGAAGTTTTGTAAAGAGACTAATTTAAAGTATTGGGCTCTGTCAAGTTGTCCCCCCCCCCCCCTAGTTACAATTTATATAATAGCAAAGTACTTTGATAGATGTGACAGACGCAACATCTGCGTAAAAACTGAATGTGTAAGTGCGACAAAAACAAAAATTGAATACAACGAGCAGTACATGTTGATATGAGTAACTATCCGAAATAACATTATGCTGCCGATAATACCGAAACTGCATTTACATAATGTACCAAAGACCGTTACTATTGATGACATTAAATATGAGTTAGGTGGCCTCATCGCTTACTCCGGGCCATTTTAAAGCATACTGTTTTAAAATTGACGAAAATGGAAAGTCTACCATGATGGACTGAAACAAAAAGTAGACTTCAATGGTAGTGAGTTGGTGTATCCTCATGCAATATTATATAGAACATAAATAAAAGTAAATAAATCTTAACAAAATAATCTTTTATTAAAGTTGTAATAACTAAAGAACTTTTTTGATAAGTAATTATTCTCAGGAAGTATGTGCTTCATAAAATTATCACATCTTTTTGCTACTGTTATTGAATGACATTCACTTTCGATTTTACAAATGGAGCACATTTGATAAACATTTTATACTATATAAATTATAACAAAGGTGGGGCAGGACAGTAGACTTTCGTCAGTTTCGGAGTTTTTTTACGTACAACTTCGAAAGTGCGTGGTTTAGGGGAAAATGCTATACGGCACAATTGAGCACAATTGGAGTGCTTTGCGAAGGCACCGAGTTTTAAAAAGAATTTCAAATTTTTGGGGGGCCAATGGTCAAGTTAGCCCAGCCTTCGATGTTTTTAAAAATCTCTGAAAACAGAAGAGCAGAAATGAAACTAATAAGGGCACAATTGACACCCATTTTATACTATATAAATTGTAACGGGGGGGGGGGGGGCAACTTGACTGAATGAATTTACAACAGCAACATGATGCCCCAAAATGTGTTCATAAAAGAGGAATGGCAGAAAACATTATTATCAGGTTTTCTCTATGAAGCCTACAAATTTTTCAATGAAAATCAAAATAATTATTGGTATTATTATAAAATACGAAGTTTTCATCCACAAAAATTCGTATAAAATGCCAACATTATACGCAATTCGATTAAAAGTAAGAGCGCTTTCATAAAGACCCAATTTAATTTCAGCGAAAAGCTGCTTGTTATGCTAGAAATATGACCACTCACGGTGTCCATTACAATAATTGAAGGCCGCGATAAATTTTAATCGATCCGATGTTATCTCATGCAAAAAGTTATTGTTAAACACACGCGACTCATTCAAAGTATGTTGTACATTATACTGAATATTATTATGAACTTGAATATATAATGTTCTTCTTAATCACTTCCATTACTTAATCCATTTTATTTATATGGGTTAAAACAGAAATTGCTCCTTTAATTATCATCAATTGAATAATATATATTTAATTAATTATCTTTCATGTTCAAGTGACAAATGTGTTTTGTAGTTTTGTTTATTGTTACTTGTTGCGCCGGTCACTTTTTTTTTAATAAAAAGTTAAGCAAAACATCTGCTAATGTAATCTGACAATTAGTGATTCCCTGATAAATAGGAACTGAAAATTGGTTAGATAAATAGAACTGAATAAAAAATCTCTATTTCTATCAGGACACCGGTAAAGGTTTGAATGGAGTAACTATTAATAAGTTGATTTGTAGTTCAAAAGGTGTTAATTTTATATTAACTCGAGCTTTTAATAGTTTTAGATTGTCCTGTTTCGTATAAATTTTATTTAGTCAAACTGAAGAATCAAATGCGAGCGTTTGTATATGATTCGAATTTTTCTCTAGTGAATTAGCAGCACATTTTTTAACTTTAATGTTGGGCAGGTGATGAGGTATATGCGCATTACATGCGCTTGCCAACAATTTGGCGTTGCAATTCATAATTTTTGCTTTAATCTTTTTCATTCACGACCAGTTGCGCAAACAATCAAACTACGTTTCATACATTTCACGTCTTTTAAGAGACTGTGGATTTTTAAAATATCATTTCACCAATAAACGCAAACCCCATTTTGCAGATGCACTACATGCTGGAGCGGTACAACAGATTCTTTCACAGTTTTGCCACCACGATAAAATCACAATCATACTCATAGAAATTAACTATGTAAATATATGACATTTGCCCTGTCGACTAAAACCAAGTTAGAACAGTAATCACTGGATTTTAGAGAATCAATTTATGTTATGACTAAGTTATCAGGTGACTATTCGAAAATGTAAATAGGCGAAATATACGTTCAGGAAAAGAATCTCTTTTTTTATCTTGAATGATTAGATTAGAGCGGGGTATCTTAGGGAAATACCTACTTAACACATCAGAGTTAATTAAGAACATTGATAAGTGCAAACACAAACAATACCGATTGGCGATTCTGTTTGCATTATTTCTCACCGTGCAAACAAACACGACGAGCGTACTTTTTAATCGGTAAGTTTAAAGCTCTTGGGGTAGGTCAAAAGGCTTCTGAACACACACGTTATTGATAGTGAGTGCAGCGTTCCTAATCTTGAATCTCTAATGTCTGTAGTTTTATATTCTAAGGTTTAATTTAAGGTTATATTAATTTATATTTACCTGTATGCATAGGTATAGAGGAAACGCGTTACATTCAATTGTACGTCATAGTAGATCCATGACGCTCGTCTTGTTTATGTTGCCGGATTTATTTTTATTTCTGTCAGTGACATTTAATGTAACCAAAAAAAAACATTATTCACAATACAGTAACTATAACGTAATATATTTAGTACTTGAAATGCTCTAAGACACAACACACGCCTTTTCGACAGATATTATTTATCTGCCAACACCGAATTGAACTACTAGTCTATTAAAAATATGTGAGCGAGAAATTTAATATTGAAACGGAAATTATGTGTTTATTTCCCATGAATGCGTATATTATGACCAATTTATACATTTTCTATTTAAACTAATGAAATAAAAGCCATCAATATAATTTAACAAAGTATCTTTTTTAGTTTCTCTAATACAGTTATGACAACATGTAAACGTCATCAATGACGTACAATTGAATATAACGCGTCCCAGCGTATTGGTAAAGTCCATTATTGGTATCTAATAATGTAGATAATAAAAAAATTGTAGATAATCATAAGCTCTACAATTTAAAAATATTTTCATTTATACAGAGTGTTTGACAACGACGAACCAACACAAACTTATGTTTTTTAAAAGGGAATGGTATGATTTTTTTTACATTTTATGATAGCCCTTAAAGGATTGATTAAACTGATATCAACTTCTATTTGCCGATTTTCAACTGTTTCTGAGATATGGCGATTTTTCGTTAAAAATTGTGCAACATTTGAAAAGTTGCTATGAAATAACGACCGACGATGAAATACTTTTTATGGGCTCAATTAGTAGAGATACCTTTCCAGTACGTGAAAGTAATGTTTTTTTGACATATTTACGCATGTTCTTTAAAATTACATGCCATTCGCAAAAGTTGAAAATTCTAAAAAAAAAAATAAATAGAATACCTGTATATTAATATTCCATTCAAAAATACTTAAAATTTACTATTTAAAAGTATCGACTTTCTTACGCTTTTGGGCCATATTGCAAAAGTTATAGGGTGTTATATCTGAATAAATCCGATTACGACTTAAAAATATGAGTTGCCATGACTTGCACTGCTAGTATAACTAAAATTAAAAGAGTTTGGAAATTTAATGAATTAGCAATAGTATAAAAAAATATCGCAGTCGCTGTGTGTCATGAATTAGTATTAGTATAAAAAATATCGCAGTCACTGTGTCAAAAATTGTTTAAACGTCAAACTTAGATTTATAGCTTCAGTTTAAAGAGACGTCGTCATTATAAGAACATGAATGTACATTGTGTGCAAAATGAAATATGTAAAATTTGAATTAATAGATATGGTCTATGTTTTGGGGGAAAGTGCTCGAAATTGTTTGCTGGCACAACGAATATAAAGGCAAAAATATCCAAATATGCGACTGCCATCGACATAAGCTTTTCAGAAATTGTTAACAAGATTTGAGGAAACTGGCAGTATTCTGTATGAAAAAAAGAATAGTGCCATAGAAAACGCAAATGCGCAAATGGATGTTTTGTTATGCGTTCAAGAAAACCCACATACAAGCGTGCGTGAACTTTCTAGAGTCCTCGACGTAAGCAAAAACTTTATTAACAGAACCTTAAAGAAGTTTAAATACCATCCGTATCATATAAGCTTACATCAAGATCTCAAGATCTTCAGGGGAATGATTTTATTAATAGAGTTGACTTCTGTAACTGGATGTTGCACAAAATAAATCAAAACCACAATGTTGTAACTCAGATTTTGTTTTGTGATGAAGCTACTTGTAAAAGTAATGGTCTAGTAAATAGACACAATATGCATTACTACGCCACTGAGAATCCGCACTGGTTGAGAAACGTTGATCATCAACATAAATGGTCGTTAAATGTATGGGGCGGCATTCACAACCATCAAGTTATCGGACCTTTTTATTTGATGATACACTAACAGGAGAGAGGTATGAATTTCTTGAGAACTATGTGCCTGTCTTATTAGAAAATATAGATAGATTTGTATACGCGCCACGTAATTCGAAACTTTTTAAATAATACATTCAGGGAAAATTGGATTGGCCGTGGTGCTCGATTATCGTAGCCACCTAGATTCGCAAGATTTAACTCCAATGGATTATTTCCTTCGGGGTTATGTTAAGGAGTGAGTATATAGAATTGTTCTAACCACAAGAGAGAATATGCAAGAAAGAATTCGAGAAGTATTTTCTTCTATTAATCGACAACTAATTGCAAATGTCTATAGATCATATGAAACACGACTTCAAAAGTGTTTAGAAGTAGAAGGACAGAATATCGAACATTTCTTATAAATTTTTGTAAACGTATTTGTTTCCATATTTTATTACTAAATAATAAGAACATACTATAAAACCAAACATACGCATTTTCTAATTTGTTAGTTGATAGCTTATAATAGCTGTGATGCTTGAAAATAGTAGCTTACGCCATGTTCTTCAAGATTTCAACGCAAGTTATATATCTAAGTTTGAAGTTTTACATTTTTTGAGACATAACGACTGCGATATTTTTTTAAAATATTGCTAATCCATGAACTTCCAAACTGTTCATTTCATGAGTATTAACATTTTAATAAAAATTACTTATTTGTAAAAAGAAAATATTAGAAGTATTTTTTCTGGTTTACTTTTAGTTATACTATGTGTAATGTAAGTCATGGCAACTCATATTTTTAAGTGGGTTTATTCAGATATAACACCTATAACTTTTGCAATATCGCCAACAGGCGTAAGAAAGTAGATACTTTTAAATAGTAAATTTTATGTATTTTTCAATGGCATATTAATATACTGGGTATGCCATTTAATTTCTTTTAGAATTTTTAACTTTTGCGAATGGCATGTAATTTTAAAGAACATGTGTAAATATGTCAAAATAAACATTATCTTCACGTACTGAAAAGGTATCTCTACTAATTGAGTCCATAAAAAGTATTTCATCATCAGTCGTTATTTCATAGCAACTTTTCAAATGTTGTACAATTTTTAACGAAAAATTGCCAAATCTCAGAAACAGTTGAAAATCGGCAAATAGAAGTTGATGTCAGTTTAATCAATCCTTTAAGTGCTATCGTAAAATGTAAAAAAATTCATAGCATTCTATTTAAAAAAAAGACATAAGTTTGTGTTGGTTCGTCGTTGTCAAACACTCTGTATAAATAAAAATATTTTTAGATTGTAGAGCTTATGATTATCTACAATTTTTGTATTAAAAATTATTCGCTATCTACATTATTTGATACCAATAATGGACTTTACGCTACGCTTGAACACCCGGTATAAATATTTTAAAAGTAATTTTTTATCTTGACAGAGTGACAGTGTAAAGACAATTAATAATAATAAAAAGACAATTTGACAGCAAGCTGTTATCTAGAAAGTTTAAACGACCAGCAAGGCAACGTAAACGAGGAATGTGTAAAAGTGAAAATGTGAACAACTAAGCATAAAAGCATCACTATTATCTATGCATTCAACTCCACCACACAAATAATATTGACGCAAATTGCAGAATTGAAAGAGTAGATAATATAAAAATTAAGAATAAAGCTGTCGTATGCCATTCTTGTGAGTCTTGCTTTACCTGAGACGACCATCCAGACTATATGATTATGACATGAATTCAGTGATGGTAACCCTACCGATTTTTCGGTAGATCTACCGAATATTGCCGACCTTTCTACCGATCTAGTAAGAGTCAGGGTTACCATCACTGTGTGTATTAAAGATAGGATCAGTGATGGTAACCCTGACTCTTACTAGATCGGTAGAAAGGTCGGCAATATTCGGTAGATCTACCGAAAAATTGGTAGAAGTTACCATCATTGGATGATATAATATAGAATTGTGTAATTCAATTATGAAAGTGTTAAATATGTCTTAGTAGTCACATACGTATGTGTTTCTACCTTATTTGGTTTCATTAGTGTGACAAAACTAAAGAGGTGTGTGTTAATTCAAATAATATGTGTAGTATTACTTTAAGAATGCGAAATCCATAGATATCCAGTATTGTGTAATTATTATTATTAATTGAGTGTTAGGGAAATGGGAGTAATTGCTAAAAATTACTCCAACAAATTTGTTGGCGCCATCTATTTGACGATCTCTAAAGCAACATTCACATTGACAGTTAATCAAACCCAAAAAGCGGTAAATCCACTATAAATATGAGAATAAAAACGTTATATGCAAGAATATAATAACTTAAACTTAATGAAAATGTGGTAATCTAGGTAATCTTAGGTAATATATTTTAGGTTAGGTATTATACTAATCACTTTAATTAATATTTTCTTAATTTAATGCTTGAACAATAAATATTGTACAAACCAATTGCCTGAAGACATCTACGCATTCGCGCAATTAAAAGCACTCGCTTCTTTCGGTCGCTCGTGCTTTCAAAATGCGCTCATGCGGGAACATAGTCTTCCCGCACTTGGTTCGTAAATATCTATTAGAGTGCCTAATTTGCGAAATATTCGCAAAAACTGCTATTCGATAAGAGTAAAAGTGTTACTTCCAGTCCTAATTTTGAATTTTTTTTATAAACAAAATCTTTCAATTCGTACTTTAAATACTTTTGTGTTCTAGATATATCTATAGATCTGTATAGAATGCAATATTTGGGACATATTTGCGAAAAACTGTTTTCGCTAAGACAAAAATACCTAGATGCGGTAGCAATTTCAAAAAACATTTTTTTAAACTTTCTAAAATTAACATTTTAGTACTTTTGTATTCTTTAGAACTTTATCTAAACTTAGTTGTTCATGAGATACTAGTAAATTTTTTCACTGAAGTAAACTACTGCCTCCTATCTATCGATTTTGCTGAAATCTAATCAGATCTCAAGAGGAAGATTATTCTCGTAAATTGGTTAGTTTGGTATTGATAGCTGTAGTCGTTTGGCCGCTATCATTGTGTGAGAGAGGGAGTGAGAGAGATTTTTCGGTATCAGAGGACTTCAAAACGTGTCCACATGGACATCTGCAAAATTCTCGATGTCAAAAATTTCACTGATCACTAGAGATCGCCAGTCAGCAGGGATACATTGCTCTGTAATATTGCTTTTGAAGATGTATTTACTATTATTACTTGGTAAGTACAGAGCTACAAGTACTTACCAAGTAACATTAAATACGTTTTTTCCAAAAGCAATATGTACCCCTGACTCCTGACTGCTGATACCTACTGATATATTGTTATCTTTTGCTTTAGAATGAATGACGTACATACGTATTACACCCAATACGTATTGCAATAGTATCACCTTGATAAACTAGTCGCGTGTATTACTGTATTTTTAGATCGAATTGCAACTGTTACGCGTAGGAAAATGCACGTATGTATGTAGTACATACATGTTTACCAGAGATTGAACAGTTTTTATACGACGTAGTTGCATTTATTGTAGTAAATAACAATGATAAACTATATTATACATCTTCTTTAAGAGGTGATAAAACGGAAATGAAAAGATAGAATTTTTTATTTTATTTATTTTTAAATAATTTATTGAAGATGAGCAAGAAATGCTCTCTAATCCCAAACACTTACATTATACTCAAAAATGTATACATGTGTTATACATACTTAGGTAATTAAGTATTATGGACTTGTCCATCAAGCCATTTCTTTTAAAATACCTACTCGATTTTGCATTTATAACAAAACTACATACAGCCTAAACAATCAAAATTTCTACTATGGCATTATTAATACGTTTCCTTGAATAAAAGTGTTTATCTATTTTAAAACAAGAAAAGTTTTAACAAATTTGGTAGTCATTTGACTGCCTATTCTCAACTCATTCGTATACCGGGTGTCCACACTTAAGTGCGCACTATTGATAACTCTGTTATCTTTGGAGGTGCAGAATCGGTCAAATGGGCAAAGTAGTACCATTTTTTATGGCGGTTACAATTGTGAAAATAGAAAAACAATTGAACGTCGGGTTCTCTAGATATTCGACCAAACAATTTTTTTTTAAATGGAACACCCTGTATATTTTTTGGCGATTGGAAAGAGAATCGCAAACTGAACAAAAGAGTCTTAGTACACTAGTATAAAAAAATGTCAAATAAAGTAGTTACTGAGAAATCTGTATCTTTGCTTTGTTTGCATGAAATCGATATATCTACGGACAATTAAACATTCATTAAAGCCTTTAATTTAATAAACAAATAAAAATAAATACAAAAATAGTAAAGAAAATTATTCAAATTAAATGTTCAAAGACATCTCCTTCCATTTCAATACATTTTCTCAATCTTGTGTGAACATTACGAGTAGCTCCTAAAATGGTCCTACCATCGATGGCGTTAATGATGTTGGAAATTCTTTCCTGAAGCTCATCCACTATTGCATATCTATGTTTGTACACTTGATTTTTTACTGCTCCCCACAAGAAAAAATCTAATGGCGTCATGTCAGGCGAACGTGCGGGCCACTGAATAGGACCATTTGTGCCAATCCATCTATTGCCAAATAATCTTTCTAATAACTCCCTTGTCTCGCGGTGATTATGGGCAGGCGCTCCATCTTGTTGAAAGTAAATAATCTGTCTGTCTACCAAATTTAATTCATCCAGAAAATTTTCTAAAATTTCTGTCAATAATGCCACATATCTTTCTCATGTTAAAGAACCCCGATAGAAAAATGGCCCAACAATTCGGGATCCGATTATACCACACCAAACATTTAAACTGAATCGGTGTTGTGGATTACAAGGATAAACAACAAATGGGTTTTCACGACTCCAGTAATGATTATTTCTTTTATTGATCATCCCGCGATTAGAAAAGTTGGATTCATCACTCCATAAAATGTGTCTGAAGAAATTGTGATTTTCTTCAAAAGCATTGATAAACCATTGAGCAAAAGTTAATCGTCTTTGATAGTCACCCAAAAGTAGAGTTTGAACAGGCTGATATTTAAAGGGAACATATTTATTTTTTTTCAAAATTTTATGGATCGTACTACGAGAAACACCTGATTCTCTGGACAAATCCCTTACAGAATTATTTGGATGTACCTGAAAATATGCCAATACATTTATTTCTGTCTCTTGTGATAATATAAAATCATTTTTGATCCTCTTCTTTATAAAAACTGTTTCGTTGCTTCTTAATCTTCGATAAAGTTTTAAAAAATAGCGACGATCTGGTACATCACGATCAGGAAATTGCTGAATGTAACATTCGAGCGCTTTATCTGAATTTTTGTTAAACTTCAAGTACAACTCCAACATATTACACTTTTCCAAATGAGTAAATGCCATTGTTACGGTTGAAAAAATTGTAAAACCAGTACTTTTTCCACACAGTAACTTTAACAACAGCAAATACAAATAATTTGACAGCTACTAGACAATGTGACGCTTTAATTTTCCATAGGTCTATCGATTTCATGCAAACAAAGCAAAGATACAGATTTCTCAGAAACTACTTTATTTGACATTTTTTTATACTAGTGTACTAAGACTCTTTTGTTCAGTTTGCGAGTCTCTTTCCAATCGCCAAAAAATATACAGGGTGTTCCATTTAAAAAAAATTTGTTTGGTCGAATATCTAGAGAACCCGACGTTCAATTGTTTTTCTATTTTCACAATTGTAACCGCCATAAAAAATGGTACTACTTTGCCCATTTGACCGATTCTGCACCTCCAAAGATAACAGAGTTATCAATAGTGCGCACTTAAGTGTGGACACCCGGTATATCTAATGGCATGCGGATTACTAGGAAGGATATATTTTCAACGACCCTTTTGTCGTTTTGTATTCTTGCTGACTGAAGGGCAACAATGTGTTTGGGGGGGGGGGGGCAAAATTTACATTTATAACGCAGGAAGCAGGTAGAATATGGTGGTACTAACAAAACCTGTTGAAATTTGTGCTGCAGTTGTGTTATTGCGCTAATAAATCTGTATAGAATGCATAATTTGCGAGATATTCTCAAAAAAAATGTTATTCGATCAGCGTAAAAATGTTACTACCGGTCCGGATATTCAATTTTTTTGTATACAAAAGTTGTTCCCACTCGAACTCCTATACTTTTGTATTCGTGATAGATCTGTATAGAATGCATAATTTACGAGATATTGGCCTACTTTCGGTAGGTATTTTGAATAACTTTTTTTATAAAATGTTTCTAAAATTTATATTTAAGCGCTGCTGTATTTTCTATAAAAGACTACATACACCGGTTATGTGTTTCCAAAGACTACTCAAATGTGGATATTTTGATATCAATCGACGCGTCTTGAAATGAGGATTATTTGATATATTGCGCCAAAACGCTTGCTTAACAAATAATGCGATAATTTGTAATTGAAAATTATAATGTTTCATTTACTTTATATTAGTGAAAAAGAGCGCGGTAGATGCCCGACTTGCTCAACAAATGACATATACCGCACCCTTTCTCGCTAAAATAAAGTAAATGGAACATTTTAATTTTCAATTCCAAATTACCCCCTTATTTGTTAAGTGAGTGTTTTGGCGCAGTGATATCAAAAATACAGTACTGGAAAGACTTTGAGTCAAAAAAATACGTTTGCGTTCAGTCAAGACATTTCTTTCTCGAGAGTCGACCTGGTTAGATGAAAATATTTGTTTTTTACAAAAGTCTGTTGCACCAAGCTCAGAGTTCAACAAGGACGGCTACCAAAAAAGTTTGAAGAATTAACAAGTCCCTTCAAAAGACGGAAGTTGTTGCCTATACTAGAGAAGTATTCCAAAGAAGAGCTGTCGTTTGCGATACAGACAAGTTTACGAGATATTTACACTTTTGAGTGGTATTTGTAAACACATAAGTAGTTACAGTTAGTAGTTGATGAGATACTAGTACATTGTGATTTCTGTTACTGAAGTAAACTACTACTTCCGGTATACCGATTTTACTTAAAATCTAATGAGTTCTTAAGAGGAAGGTTATGCTGTAAAATATAAAGTTTGGTATTGATATTTCTTGAGAAGAACTACATACAGTTTAAACAGTGACTTTATTCATGCTATTAAATATTATTTTTAATAGCTATGTAATTATATTTAGACATCTTTTTAAATAAAACAATGAATAACTATAGATTTCAAACTTAAACAATTTCTTCAGACAACATAAGAAAAAATTAAATCAATAGGTACAAAGAGTTAAATAATAACACACATATAAAACAGAAAAATATAATGACAAAAATTCAACTAAAGACAACAGCGGCATTTTATCCACTAGATAGTTTCTTAGCTTTCCTTTCTTTTATAGCTTTATGACAGATCTTATCTTATCGAACTTAAGAATAATTATTGAGCAATATATTACTGAATTTAACTATACACTTCTAAATTAAATTAAAACTTGAACAACCACATTCTTCGCAGGCCTCATATGTCTGAACATTTTTATAATCAAGTAGCCGATAACACATTTTTTGAAACAAGTCTTTGACTTTGACAATTTAGGAACTGGCTTTCAAATTTATCATTTATTCATACACTGAAAAGTAAAACCATTTCAGAAATAATATTTATAAAGATTTGCTTGGGATATTTTAATCCGCCGCGATCTAAATGTTTTAAATATTGAAAAATCTCGGCATTACAAATATGAATTTCCATTTCGCAGAAAAACGTTTTCAGAAGGTTGCTCGCAATATATTTTTAATGAAAAGTCATCTTTTATGCATATGGTGTAAATACTTGGTTTATTAGAAAATATATTTTTTAAGTTTGATATATAGACTCGTAATAAACAAATTTTGACTTAAAATTTGAAATTCTACTGGTACTACGTTTGATATACAGGGTGAGTCATTAGTAGCCGCTTCTTCGATTGCTCTTTTGTGTTTTAAATAAAAGAAAAAACAATTAGTGGAAGATGCATGGTTGCTTGTGGCGCATATTGTAAAAACACTTTAAGCTCTGACGCACTTCCGGTTTGACTGGAAATACACGAAACTTATTTTTTTTAAATGACTCACCCTATATATTTTTGAATTTTGTTGTACTGCTTTAAATTGTCTGTTCAACTGTTTTTTCGTTTTCAAAATTGAGCCAATAGTTTTTGAGTTATTAATTTTTTTTGAAAATATTTGACCAAAACACGTGTTCAGAAAAAAATCATTTTCACATTCTTTTTAAAAGTAAAAACATTAACTTTGGTGGTGCTTGTAGCCAAGAAAATTCTGCATCATTTGAAGTTGCACTCGACAATACATCAAATAACTTTGTTTTTTCAAAGCCTACTTCTTGAAATGTTCACATACCAAAAACTTATTCCTCTTAAATGAAACACCCAGTATTTTATTGACGCATTTTGTTCCTTTTCTTATGCTCTTTCATTTTTGTTAACAATGTCCTATACATATCTTTTGTAATTTTTGAGATAATCACTATAGGAGCAATTAGCGGTCAATTAAAGAACTACGAGCGCTGTTCTGTGCACCCAAATATTCGTCCAATAAAGACTGGAATGCGGCTAATTGCCTGAGTCAACTGTTAAAGAAAGACGGTATACATTTATGTCAAACTTATAAAAGCATCGCTATTAGTTATCATCCAAATGAATTATTCTTATGAAGAGTTAATAGATATGATTGCCGTTTTGGGTGAATCTGAAAGAAACTCTTTGCTAGTATCCAAACTTTCTGTACAGCGATTCCTGGTGGAAGTCAACCGAAGCCAGAAACCTTCGAAAGTATATAGTGGACGGTTTGAGTGAACAGAAAGTATTCAATATGAAAGAAAGGGCGGAAATAGCAATAACTGGTGAGGATAAGACGTTTATGGTACTTGCGAGTGTAGTCGAGCACCCCCATACTAGTACAACGAAAATTAGTCGTCAGTTAGATGTAAGTCAAATTTTAGAATCCAGAATAATTAGGAAATATGAAATTCACCCGTAGCATATTCATACACAGGGTTAGATGAAATAAATTTTCAGAATCGCTTACATTTTTGTTAATTGGCAGCAGATAAATTATCCTAGCTTTCTTAATTTTTTGATGTTTACCATCGAAGCCACCTTCTATTAAAGTAAATACTTTCATTGTCAAAATTTCCGTTATTATAACACATAAAACCCCCCATTTTATCACACCTGTAAACTTTCAAAATCGTTGGTCATTAAAACTGTGGGGAAGAATAGTGGGTAGTTCCATAATTGGACCTTATTTCTTTGATGAAAATGTTAATGGAGGAGAGAATCTTTGCTATGTACGGACGGATTTTCAAAACTTTTTGAAGACATCTTCAAATATGTAAGTAAACATAACCAACACTGTCAAAAATGAAATACTGCAACTGGACATTGCCGGAATTAAAATATTGAAATGCGATGCTCTTCATTCTGTAAAATTATTACTTTAGGGATAGTTGGATTTAACATTTACTTGGTTTGACAGTTGACTAAGGAAGTCGGGCGCCATTTCTGCCTTCCATTGGTTGAACGAATATTTTGGTGCATAGAACAACAGCGCTCGTAGTTCTTTAATTGACCGTTAATTGCTCATATAGTGATTATCTCAGAAATTACAAAAGATAGGTATAGGACATTGTTAACAAAAAAGAAAGAGAATAAAACAGGAACAAATTACGTCAATAAAATACTGGGTGTTCCATTTAAAAAAAATAAGTTTTTGGTATGTGAAGATTTCAGGAAGTAGGCTATGAAAAAACAAAGTTTTTTGAGGTATTGTCGAGTGCATCTTAAACCAAATGATGCAGAATTTTCTTGACTACAAGCACCACCAAATTTAAAGTTTTTACTTTTAAAAACAATGTGAAAATGATTTTTTTCTGAACACGTGTTTTGGTCAAATATTTTCAAAAAAAAAATAATAACTCAAAAACTATTAGCTCAATTTTGAAAAAGGAAAAACAGTTGAACAGACAATTTAAATCAGTACAAGAAAATCCAAAAATATATAGGGTGAGTCATTTAAAAAAATTAAGTTTCGTGCATTTCCAGTCAAACCGGAAGTGCGTCAGAGCTTAAAGTGTTTTTACAATATGCGCCACAAGCAACCATGCATCATCCAGTAATTGTTTTTTCTTTTATTTAAAACACAAAAGAGCAATCAAAGAAGCGGCTACTAATGACTCACCCTGTATAGACTCGTAATAAACAAATTTTTACTTAAAATTTGAAATTTTACTGGTACTTCAGTTTTGAAATTAATATCCTTTCTGCTAGTGATTTCAGTTCCATAGCTTTTTCAGGCGTTTCTCAATTTTGTTTTGCCAATCCTCGAGGTGTTTCCGTTTTGCTTGCAAACTTGATGACCTATAACTAGATTGGTTTTAAAAATTGTTGGATACGCATCGTCTGTTAGTTTTAAAATTGTTCGAGTCATGACCAAAAGTGTGCTATCAGACCTTGTCATTCGACTTTCCCGTACAATAAAATTTGCTAAAGTGCTTAATGCAGACTCTCGAATTATCAGTGATAATATAGTTTTCTCTGTGAATATTTCGTATCCACTTTTCTCTTATTGTCTCTTTCTTAGGAAATCTAAACACTGTAATATGTTGTCCTTTATAATAGTCACTTCTACACTCGGGCACACAGCAGTTCGACATTTTATGATAACAGTAGAAATTGTTTGACAAAATTGTCAAATGAAGTGCACAAACTAGTACAGACCGTATGCCTGCAGACATTAGGAAGACGGAAACGCAGTTTATTCCGGGACACAGGCACCTAACTGCTCGACCACAATCATGACGTCACAGGCCACCCGAGCGTCTGCATTCCGGCTTGTATTGTATGGCTTCGGTCTAGATTCAATACTGGAGATAAGCATCTGAAAGAAGCGAAGAAACAGCGACTGTTGCATCTGGGTTCGATCTTCATACCTAATTTATGCTTCAAATAACGACAACTGCGCCAAACTTGCTGTACTATCGTCTGTTGTGCAATGTTTATTTCGTTTTAAAGTGACCGTGAATTTTCAAATTTCCCCAAATATGTAATTTTGCATCTGATGTATTAATAATTACTGATTTTATGAGATAGGAGGACATTAAGGTATATATTTAATGGTCACTTTTATCACATATACATAAATAAATATAGATAATTTAAATATTTGTTTTTACCTAAAAGTCTTCTTACATCATTTATAATCAAAAATGGCTTTTATCAGTTTACTATCATGTAGATAACATAACATATTACAGTTAATAAATAGGTGTTGTGCATTAGATACAATTTTACATTAGCCGACAATTTTAATTCTTTTTTAATAACTGTGGTAAAAATGGGTGTACAGTTCTTACAGTCTTTTACTGAAGGCATAACCATAAACCAAATCTTTCCATCACGTCTAGTTTTAGAGTTATAATCATACTCCTCTAGTAGATAAACAATAATATATTGTATTTAGAAAATTTGTTATACAGAAGGTATAAAAAAATAGATCAGTACAAAAATCTTGACATAACAAATACTTGAATGTTTAATTAGTATCAAGCAGTGGCGGCTCTTTAATGAGAGCAAGTGAGCAATTGCACCCCCTGGAATTTTGAAACAAAACAAACCAAGCGGCGACTAACTGTGAAAGTATTTATTTATTACGTATTCATTGTTATTGAACAGGAACGTGGCGTGTACGGCACGCGAAACAACCTACATGCACCGATCGTAGTCATAGATATAATGACGACTAAGTAGTGGTGTGTCGTTACTTTAGGAACGGTTATTTTGGAACGTTATTTTTCCGGAACGTCTCGGAACGTTATTCGATTCCCAAATAACGCGTTACAATGGAACGATATCAAGAACCGTTGAGATTGAACAACGAGCGCAACGAATAACGAAACGCTGTAACTCGGAACTAGGAACTAGGAACATATGAAACTGGAAACGAGGCAAAGTTTCGGTTACAGTATCTCAAGGAAATGAACGATGACCGAAACGTTCGGACAAGTTTCTGTCACGGACCGCGATATACATATTTAGTTACAGACCGATACACAAATATCATAATAATATATGCAGAAGAATTTGACTGCGTTTTGGAAATTATAAGCATAGAAAAACAAATGGTTATACATAAAAGATATAACAATAACATGGATAATAATATTTAAAATTTTAATAAAATATAGATACACGTTTAACGAAATGTATACATTCTAAAACAAAAAACAAATACAAATAACATGAAAACAAAACATACCAATATATTAATTAGATAAACTAATAATAAATAACTTACATTTTTAAATTTCGCGAGTTTTGGCTTTTTTTTCCAAGTAAATGAAATTATATAAAGTGTCGAACAATTAATCACCTGTTCTTTTTGGAATGTAGTATAATAAAGTATAATTTAATATTTACCATAAATAACTTTTCTGTTGTATAAATAAAACAAGTTATGTAATTTCTAAATTAATTGCAAAATAAAGCCAAAACTTAAGAAATTTTAAATATTGCTCAATGATCTTCAGCTCTTAATTATGCACTATTAATTTAAAATAAACATATTGTAAAATTGGTTTTTGTTAAGATTTTGTCGTATTTAATTTATGGACTTTTTTTCATAAACACAATGTGCTAATGTTATTTTTCTTGAATGAAATATTCCTTCTTATTCTATGTTATTGTAATTAACTTCCTCGTTCCGTGTTTGTTTCTCACATGTCGCTACGTTACCGATTGGTTCCCCAATTATGTGCGATAGACGAGTACGCGACGATTATAAATACCGTCGTTCCAAAGTAACGTTATTTTGGAACTGTTATTTTTCTGGAACAGAACGATATGGAACGTTCCAGATGAGTAACCGTTATTCCCATCACTACGACTAAGACTAACAGCGCACGGATGTAAAGATCCCTTCCACCGAGAGAAACATACCCATGTGCAAGCGCTACTGTTGCTGCGTTAAGCCATTAAACATTACATTGAAGGTGGGGAGAACTGTATTTTGTTCTAGTTCCATATCGTATAATACATAGCATGTGAGCAAGATTCCCGTCGGCTCAACGCTGTTGTAAGATGAATTTCGTGTCTGCGATGCATAATAACACGTTTTCGCGGTTAACGTATGATGAACAAATCGCAATAAAAATCTTAAACGGCCGATGCCTCAATTATGTTTAGGAAATAAACAATCTGTTACAGGTAAAGACGTTATAAGAAAATTCAAAATGAATATTTATCAGAAAAATGACTGGATTTGTGGGTGTGAAATTAAAAATACTTTGTTTTGTTTTCCGTGTCTTTTGTTTGGTGGTGAACCGTCTTGGTCAAAGAACGGAATAAAAGACTTAATTCATCTTAGTGCTAAAATTACGAAACATGAAAATTCCGAAGGGCATTTGAAAAATATATTTAGTCTAAGAATGTTAGGAAAAAATAACATTCAGAATGTTTTAGATCATCATATAGAAAAGCAGTTCAACAACACAATGAACAGGTAACAAAAAATAGGCATGTGTTAAATTTAATAATAAATTGCATTAGATTTTGTGGCGCGTTTGAACTGGCACTTCGGGGTCATGATGAACGGCAAACGTCGAATACCAAGGGCATTTTTCGGGAATTGATAAATTTTACGGCAGAATTAGATAAATCGCTCAGAGATCACATCGAAGCAGCACCGGTTTTTAATTGAATTTATAAATGATTTCCCAAATTTTAATGAAAAAGTGATAGAACTGTTCTGCAAGTCAAAGACACGCAAAATGGACTTCGTTTATCGTCTGCAGATGTAATCAAACTGTAGTGTTATATTTATTATTCCCTCAAAACAAACTGTACAATGAACAGTACCTGTCGGGAACAGTATGTCGGTGAAACTTATAAAGATTGGGTAAGCGTTCTTGTATTATACTTTTACTTTCTTATACGTAGTATAAGGAAGTATTGTGATGATGAAAATTTTCGACCTCGAGATTTTTGCAGATGTCCACGTTTTGAGGTCCCCTGATACCAAAAAAATGGTTTTTAATAAATGTCTCTCTCTCTGTGTGTGTGTATGTGTGTGCGTGCGTGTGTGTGTGTGTGTGTGTGTGACCACGATAGCGATCAAACCGCTACAGATATCAATTTCAAATTTTGTATTTACGAATATAATCTTCCTCTTGAGAACTGATTAGATTTTGAGCAAAATCGGCCGACCGGAAGTAGTAGTTTACTTCAGTGAAAAAATCGAATTTTGCAAATATTTCGTCAATTACTAAGTTTAAACAAATTTATAAGGAATTCAAATGTACTCAAAATTAAATTTGAGAAAAATTGTATTAATAAAGTTTTTCGAAATTCCGACCAGAAGTAGGTCTTTTACTCTTATCGAAAATCAGTTTTTTGCGAATATCACGCAAGTCATGCTTTCTAGGCAGGTAAATTATCAGTATAAAAGTATTTAGAACGTATTTTTAAATATCTTTTGTATAAAAAAAATTTCAAAATTCGGACCGGAAGTAACACTTTTACTCTTACCGAATAACGATTTTTTGCAAAATATGTCGTAAATTATGCATTCTATATATATTTATGAGGAGTACAAAAGTATTTAGAGTTGGATTTGGAATATTTTTTGTATAAATGAAATTTCAAAATTCGGACCGGAAGTAACAGTTTCATACGTATAAGAAAGTCGTGTGGTGGCCACACCTCATTTTTTAATTTTGAAATTATGCACTCCCTATGTAAACCACCCCGAGCCGCCACTGGTATCAAGAAAACAAAAACACTTGCAACAACTGCACACAAATGAAAATTGCTGATATATCAACGTTTTGCATAAATAGAGTTATTTCTTCTTTCTTTAATGAGAAACCAGCAAAAATCTCCCATCATCACGGGTTCCCACCTGCCTTGATATCGTTTCTCCATTTCAGCAATCTCTTCATGGAACCTTTCCCCCTGTTCATCACTCGTCTTTCCTAAATTATCAGGAAAGAAATCCAAATGTGAATGCAAAAGAATGTACTTTGGTATTCGGCACCCTAAATTTTTATAGTTTTCTAGCAAATTAGCCTCGATATCTTGGTAGTTTTCAGTCTTTTGATTTCCCAGAAAACATTTGCAATTATTTAAAAAAAAAAGAGTCAATGCTGCCAGCTCCAAATCATACATAATACGTTCTAAAATTCCATCTTTGAACAGCGTTCGAACTTGTGGACCAACAAATATTCCTTCGCGAACATTCGCATCAGACAGCTTTGAAAACTTATCCCTTAAGTATTTAAAACAGTTGCCTTCTTTTTCTAGTGCTTTGGCCAACTGTTTAATCAATCATGATTTAATGTGTAGAGGAGGTAAAATCACCAAATTAGAATCCACTAACGGCTTAAATTTTATATTAAATTCTCCAGGAACAATGCTTGGTCCGTGACCGCCATTCTTTTATTCGGTAATGATGCTGAACTACTCGGCTATCCCACAGACACAAAAAACAACAATATTTGGTAAACCCTCCTTGCAGTCCAAGTAATAAGGAAATAACTTCAAAGTCACAACAGATTTGCCAAAGATGATTTGAATATCGAATGAGATTTAATATAGTTGACATGTAGTTATATATTTCTTTCATGTTTGTATAATAAGCCATTGGAATTGATGGTTTCGGGTTACTATTATAAAATAAAACGGCTTTGAAACTTTTTTTCTGCGAGTTGATAAACAATAGCCATTCTTTAGGGTTATATTCAATACTTATTTCTTTCAATTTTGTAAAATGAACTGAATTTTTCGTGACGATTCTTCATTACAGAGATTTTTGTAGTGGAATGAAAAAATTCAATTCTTTTAATCGAGATCCCAAAAGTTGTGATTTTTCTTTGGTTAAACCCAAATCCCGTATGAAATCATTCAGATCTGATTGAGTATTGAGATGTGATTCGTCAGAAGGAACATACGTGAGATCACATGAAAATGACAAATTCAAAACAGCGTTTATATCTTCCTCGTCCGTGGAATTTTCAGAAGAATTTGAATGCATTGGAATTGGAAGCTTACAATCAGTTTTTTTCAACGGTTTACTTACAGATGGAATGTCTGATTACATTACTTTGTCTTTATTTCTTTTTGAAAACCCTTTAATTTTTACAAGACAGAAGTAACAGTCCGTGAAGAGATCTGCTGGTTCACGCCAAATCATTGGCCTTTCTGACAGGACTTCAGAAGAATTCTAGCTTTTGTTTTACTGAGTTAATTTGACATAACACGAAATACAGCATATATGTTTTGTTTTGATTTTTAATTTTGAAACCAAATATTGTTTATAACTTCTTTGAACTAATTCACTTAAAGGCTTCATTTGCAATTTTGTAACATATTATCCACGAACATAACAAAAACTGTCCGGAGAATTTTACAGCCTCTTGCACGGTTTTCCATTCTTGAAAATCGCTCTCAATATAATTTGTAGAAAACTGCTTCAAACCTTCTTAACTAAGGGACAATCCAGTGCCATTTCGTTTTTCTCTTGCCAGACCGCGTCCTTCATATATGTATGTACGTATCTATTCCCTAAGTTTCCATTTTAGTATATTCTGCGATGACTAATATATTAGAATTCTCTATTTCTCTCTGCAATGCGTGACGTCGTACCCTTTGTAGTTGCCGCTGCCCTTCACGGTATATTACTAATTTTAAATTTTATGTTAATCTTAGTGAAAACAGAAGAAAGTTTTATTTTGAAAATGTGACATAATACGCTATGTTATAATACAATACAGTTTTTATGTTTAAAATTAAAACAATGCAAAATTCTAAAATTTTAGACTGTTAAGTCAGTTATAAAAATCGTGTCGGCTAGAGTTATTATTAATGATTCAAATGTAATGTATATATTTTTTTTGCGTTCACAATAATTATTTTCATTTGGCATTATTTATAAATGTTGGCGAGAACCATTACCAATATTTCTGCAATTAATAAGAATTAGCTTGTTTGTCTGGTATATTCAGCATACCGAAATTGCTTATACCCACGTGGTCTGGACAAGCGAACACATTCAATAAATTTCGATACACTCGGGCATTTATTATTAACTTTTAACGTTGAATTATCCGAAAATAGACACGTTTGACGTTTTGTTTCTTACGTAGTATAAATGTTTTTTTTTACTATACCTACATGCGATGTGCGCAATCCCAGAAACAGTTTCCAAAATATCCAGTAATAGATCACCACGAGACGAAATTTCATTATTTTAATGCCACCAATTAGCACCTGACTGCATCATCTTTAGAATTGTGATAGAAATTATGTTTTTGTTTCAAGCAGGGGCGCCGAATACAAGGGGGCTGGGCTCGTATTCTTGACCCCAAATCTGTTTCTTTTAAATGGGGCCGGTTCCCCGCGTGGTAGAACGTAATAATATGTAATATTGTTTGTCATCATAGAAATGTAGAGCACTCATCCAGAAGTTAGTAGTTCTTGGTATTAGTGCATGTATATTATATTTAAATCGGGGTTTTTATACATATGTGACAAAGTGCATTACTGCATATTGCTATAAACTTAACAGTTTTAAAAATTGGAAAATTTAAAAACAGTATTCATAAGCATTAATTTTACTAATAGTTAAGTATATAAATTAAGATTTTGAAATAAGAAATATTCTTTACGAGTTTAATGTATACTTAGCAATATAAGAAGAATTAATAAAAGGATAAATATATATTTAGTGGATTTTACTTGTTCAGGTCACTGTGTATCCAGTGATACAATATTGGTTGAGAACGCCAATAGTAGATTTATATAGTTTATTTAAAGATAATAAGAAATAATAAAATAAAATGCATTTTGAGTTTTTAATAAGAATTAAAAAGGTACTTATATCTACAAGATTAATGTATTATTATAATACATTATAGAGATATTTAATTCACTATAAGTAGGTAGTTTTTTTTAAGAATATTTTATCTTAGGTATATCTCAAAACGAAACATAAGGGCATTATAGATAAATGCATACATATATATTAACAGAAACTAAATTATAGATCTAATGTATGGAATGAACCTGAGACATATTGGGGTTATATCGGTAGTAGGACAATCAGGTCCAGAATTTCGGATGGCATGAAAAATGATAACGATGATGAGATTACAAATTCACATCATATTGTCGAAGCCTCGAGTGTTATTAGACATCTAACTGCTTCTATATAAATCGGTTTTCTATTGATGAAATCAAAATGTCTTTAAAAAGGGTTATGGATGAATGTTTTTCTAATAAACTATAATAAGATTGATTCGGTAATTGGACATGATGGGAATCCTAACTTATTTTTTTCGAAAAAATGCATCGTTATTATGCGAACCTTTATGTGCAATTTTCAGTTTATATCTTCGTACATCGACATTTCCTGAGGACTGGATGACGAGTAAGATCATAGCGGTCTTTAAAAAGGGAATAAAAATGATATTTTGACCAACAGGCCTATTAACATTTTGTGACTTGCTCCAAAGTATTTGAACACCTGCTATATAACAAGCTATAGAGCTGCTAAGCCTTTACAACTCTAAAGTGCAACATGGTTTCATTACAGGAAAGTCTACTTTCTAATTTGGCTGAACATGCTTATTATTTTAGTACATTAATGGACAAGAGGCAACAGGTAGATGTCCTATATACTGACTTCGCCAAGGCGTTCGAAACCATTCACCATAATATTCTACTGCTGAAACTAGGTTCTACTGATTTCTCAGGTTCACTTACTGAATTAGTCGCCTCCTACGAGGTAGGCGCCATGAATTCTCGGCCTGACAGGCTTATACAGGTTCAAACGAGTTCAAACTCCGTCACGTCATGCATGCACATACGCGAGGTGTATACTATAAATATGACGGTTCGAAGCCTAGTAGTTTTTAGTAACCAGCCAACCAACGTGACTAGCGCACGAAAATGTCTGAAGGTTACCTCCTCAACTGTAAAAAAGTGGGCAAAATGTTTCCGTTTGGGACAAGGATTCCTGAAAGATGCTGATCGGTTGGGTCGACCAATTGAATTGATAACGCCTCAACAAATTTTAATTATTGAACATATAGTGCTAGAAGATCGCCGTTTGAAAGTGAAGGAAATAGCAGTGATAACAAACATTTCCGAAACAAGTGTTCGCCGAATTCTCCATGACCATTTGGGTATGAATAAAATTAGTGCTCGATGGGTACCGCGACTTCTTTCTGGTCTCTAACGTGAACGTCGAGTCGAATATGCGCAGTCGTTTTTAAACATGTGTGGAGACGACCCAAAACTGATTTTGGAGTTCATTGTCACAGAGGATGAAACAATGGTTCGGTTTTACGATCCTCTATCGAAAAGGGAGTCCATGGAATGGCGGCGACCTGATGAACCTCGATCCAGAATGGCGAAAGTCGTTCAATCAACGAAAAAGGTGATGGCCACAATATTCTGTGATTGTGAGGGCATTTTGATGATTAACTTTAAAGAGCGCAATACAAGTGTGAACGGCACATATTATGCGTCTTTATTGCATAAATTAAGGGACAGTATTCGTGCAACACATCGTGGAAAATTGACAAAAGGTGTGCGATTATTGCACGACAAGGCTCCCGTCCACACTGCCGCCATTTCATAAGCTGCCATCCGCGAAAGCGACTTTTTAGAATTGGAACATCCACCGTATAGTCCTGATATGGCTCCTTGCGATTTTTTTTTTATTTCTAATTTAAAAAAAGACCTTAGGGGACGTAGTTTTATGGGCGACAGTGAGTTGCAAGCAGCTGTTATAGAACATTTTGACGGCAAAACTTCTGATTATTTTTACAAGGGTATCGAATTATTAATTAATCGTTGTAATAAATGTATAGAAGTTAGGGGAGATTACATTGAAAAATAAAAATTCTTATATTCCAAGTTTGCTTTTTGTATATCAGGCCGAGAATTTATAGCGCCTACCTCGTAGCTTGAGAATGGATCGAGTTATGTGCACGAACATTTTCACGATCACATTGGGCGTACCGCAAGGATCCATTCTAAGGGCATTTATTATTCAATGTGTACATTAATTATCTATTAAATAGCTTTGATTGTAGGGTCTTTGCGTACGCCAATGATTTTAAAATATTCTCGAAAATTAGCAACGAGTCCGATTGTCATCAGGTACAAAGGAACCTTACAATTATTAACAACTGGTGTTAGAAAAACAAAATTAAGCTGAGTATTAAATAAATGTGCAGTTGTAAGATTCTCAAGAAGTGATGTACTGGTCTTATTTAACTACTCACTGGACTTAGTAATGATAGGAAACCAACAAAATTCAGGGACTGTTATTTGATTCCTGCTTGGACTTTACTAGGCACATACAGTGTATTTGTGTTAAATATGTCGTAGCGTTGTAAATAAGTTTTTTATATATATTTTTTTATTAAGTCAAGGCCATTTCCCTACCCTCCCGTAAAGTCTTTGAATCCTCGTAAGTTCGTGATGGGAGCGCACTAGAAACCATGCATTCGTTTATGCTATTCTTCTTATACAAATAGATATACCATTTATTATTTTGATGTAGACATTACATTTAATAGAACTACATATTTATTACTGAAACAGGGATCATCTTTTCTGAATTAAACTGTATATTATTAGTATTACTATAAAATCACATCGTTCACATTAAATAATATTCAATACACGTTCATCTAACTTTTTAAAATGTTCTGATTTTGAACTGTTTTTATTGGACGCGCTAACATATTTGTACTATGTATATTTAAATGTTGAGGCCTGCCAAATCGAATTGTCTGGTATATTCATGCAATTATATTATTTATTTATTCGATCGTCTTGTTTACAGAATATCCTGTTCGCACACGTGCTAGCTACATGGCGAAGAACCTGCGTTAAGCGTGCTCATTCATACACATTGCAGTAGGAATTAAGAAAAACCAAACTCAAAAACAACCTGATTGCACCTCCCGAAAGAGGATTAACACTTTTCCTGTGTTGTTAAAGTAAAAGAGTACCGGTCATTGATGACCTGGTACAGTACAACGCGACGATTAGCTATCTCAACATCTCCTTCACCCAAACTTTCTAAGGATCCGAGATTAAGACTACAGGGCTGGTCCAAACGCTGGATGCAGCTGACCACCTCTAATAATAATTTTTATTAAAGCCCTGGGATCTGCCAAGGAGACGCCAGATAATATAATATAACTGGGAATATATTATGTTTTTGTTTTTACCTATTCTTGCGCGCGTCGTGTCCTTCTAAACGAGATCATATTTTTCTATTGTTTTGGTCGAGAAAGAATAGAAAATTATTAGAGAAAGAGAGAGACCAGGCGAAGTGTGAAGAAAGGGAACGAGATAAGACATCCTTTTGCCAAAGGAAAAGAAGCTGGAGATTGAGGAGAGATATTACTTGTTGATTATCAGTATTAAAATTTAAAAAAAGCAGTGATAAAAAGAGATTATAAATTTTATTGTCGTTTTTTTTTGAGAGGGAGGGACGAAATACCTCCCCTATTAAATTACGAAGCTGTTTCTGATTGTCTAAAAATCAACTGTGATATAGCAAACCTGTGCTGTACTTCTTTTCGTACTTAGTACTAGCGATACGACGAAGTATTTTTTGTATTTTATCCTGTGAAGAAGAACCATGGACAGGATGAAAGATAACTGTAGTTCTCCGCTTTTGCAAAACAATAATAATACCCCGGTGATTTTAAACCATTGTGATGGTTCGAGAATTGTCAAGAGCCAACCGAAGTCGATTGCTGAAGTTAAAAATGTTCCTTATGAAGAAAGCCTCGTCAAAAGTGAGCAGGAAGTTAGGTAATGATTTTTTATTGTTATTCTTTATAAAAGGCCGATTAAATTATGGTTTTATTTTTTTTAATAAATACGTTTCATACTACAGTAGACACTCGGTTACATGAACTAATAAAATATCAGGTGTGTTCAAATAATCGAAAGAATATTTGAAAACAAACTACGAAACCATACGTGGCTTTGGTAACCAACATGCGCCAATGAATTAAAATGACGTCAAATTTGAAATGTTGCAAAATTTTATCTGTCAGGTAATATAGCTTACAAAAGTCATTTCATAAATAGTAATATTCATACACCTTTTGACGTTAGTTATAATTGGCATTTAAACCATATAAGTTTGTTAATACAGCTTGCTTACTAAACAGAATAGCCAAGTATTAAATAAAATATATGTCTAGAAAAGTAATATTTAATAAACTTATTTATCATTTCGAATTTGTAACTGGTTTTCATTTTACTAGCGGTAGCTATATACACTTACATATCAGTTAATTATAGTCTATTTTTTAATTCGGAGGAGTAAAATAAAAAGGCACAATGGAATTTTGGCGGCAGTTTTAAAACTAGCGACGATTTTATACAAATTGTAGTCAAGTAATTAATTAAAAATTTATTCAAAAAATTAGATAATTTTAATTTGAAATAAAAAGGAATCATCATCGTAAGTGAAATGCTTAAATCAAAAGTTTTAAAGGTGATTTGTATATTTTCAAATTTAAAAAGAAAACACAGATGGTTCTTATTCTTATATGATTATTTACAAGCGAACAAAAATTTAGACAAATATTAATTATAGCATATACATATGAAACAGTAACAATTTATAATTATTCACTATCACTTTCCATTTCACTTGAACTATCTTCACCCACTGATATAATAAGTAGCTCGATTATATCATCGACCAACCCATCTAACTCACACATTCTTCTTTCTTCATTAATCACATGGCCTACACATTTCTTCCAATTGTCCGTAGTGATATTCTGGATTGCTTTTAGTAAAAGTATCCTCACATCAGCTAATTTAAATGTAGTATTCTTAGTTGCCACCTCATTTTTTATTTGAGCCCACACCAACTCGATTGGGTTTAGTTCGCAGTGATAGGGTGGTAACCTCAAAACAGTTTTGTTACAACTTTTGGCCATCTCATCTGTCACATGTATATTATATTGGTCCTTATTGAGACGAATTAGGTGAAGAAGTTCAGATCGAACCATCTCTTCATTGTACTCAATATTTTTTGAATTCAACCAAGCCTGCATATCGAGTTTTCTAGAATTTGTTGTGGGGATTTTTTCAATTTTACGACTATGATATGTAGCATTATCCATAACAATAACAGCATTGTCTGGCAGCACTGTTAATATTTTATGAAACCATCTTTCAAACACCTCTGCATTCATTTCCTCATGATAATCGGTTGTCTTTTTTCCTTCGAAAATCAATAAACCATTCTCCACAAATCCAGCCTCAGATCCTATATGCAAAATAATGAGACGTCTTCCTTTCCCTGCAAGATTACGTAAGCCTGTAGTCAGTCCTTCATTAAATGCCTGTCGTCGACTTCTTATATTGCCATCTACCCAAACTCTTTGTTTGGTATGACCTTCGTTTAGCCATGTTTCATCTAAATAATAAATTGGCCGATTTGACGACGATAATCTTTAATTGTCATCAAATATCTTCTTCTCCACCTAATTATATCATCACGTTCTATCAAAACACTCTTTCGATTCCTCTTCATATACCTACAATAATATATCATATTTATTCTAACATATCAAAGCATGTAAAATATAAATTTGAGTACTTATATACTAATTTTTTTTTTTGCATATTAATTAGAACATTGGCGCTGACCTAAAGTTTATCATTTTCATCAATTTGTATAATGTTGAACGGCGCATCTGTGGCAAATCATCACGCTGTTTGATTTCATTTAGCACTTTATCAAGTGTAGGAAGCTCATTTTTATAAAAAAAATTGTGAATTATTTGCCTTATAGAATTTTTGACGGTTTCACTATAATCAGTAATTAAAGAGTGTCTTCCAGAACTTTGCTTGGGTGGGATAACTTGTCCTTTCTGCTTATATTCTTTTATAGTACGATAGACAGTAGACCGTGCCACTCCTAAAAACAAGATAACATAATAATATATACCTAATGATGGTAATGTATTATAACACTAACCTATCATGCTCGATATTCTTGCGACAATAGCAGTAATCCTCATTCTGGGGTTATCAGCACGTAATTTTTTGAATATATTTACTATATTCAGCTTCTCAACAACAGATAGATGTCCTAAGATCACAAATTTTCGCCTTCTCAACGGGGAAATTTGCGATCCAGAAGTGCTTGCTACTTCCTCCATATCCAAGAAAAACGCTATGATAATGATTTACACGGAGAGTATATCAGTCGATTCAGAACTATTTTACTATTATAACGCAAATTGAACGTAAAAAATTGAACAGAAACGCACTGACAAAATTAACGATGTATACAATAAAAAGAGCTGTTGTAACAGTATGGCGGCCGTAGACATGTAAAATTTCCATATTGTAATTCTTCCCGAAAACTGACAAATAGCAAGCCTCCTTTTTAGCGCTTCAATTTAAAAACACTCCTCCGAATTAAAAAATAGACTATAGTTTCTGTTTATTGTTCTGAAATTATTTCGACCAATGGGAATTATAGTAGTGGCATTTGAATCGTCGTGTTTAGTTCGTACTTTGTCCGTGTCGGTTGTCGAAACGATTCAACCATACTTATTACTGTATATTAAAATAATGTGTTATTTGTTTGTTAAACTTACTTTCATCCAAACTTATCTGCAACTTCTAGCCCATGCATTTTTGTAATACTAATTAATCTTCATTATTCAAATTTTTTTTACTCCACATACCTAATGACCTTATTAAATGCGTGCATCATCTTTAGTTCCATTTCAAAATATCCTGTCTTAAATATTCAACGTAAAAAATTTATTATTCATTTTGGTCAAAAAATTTCAACTTTTTTGCACGATTCCTTTGTTTTATTGTACTTTTCTTTCAAACTGCTGAGCTGAATGCTTTCTTCTAGATCAGTCACCATTATTTGCCGCAATTTTGAAAATGTTTTTCCGACGCTTCTCTATTGTGTTTATCAAGTTGGTTTTATACTAATGTTAGATTTGTTATGGCATCTCTCATTGTTAATATTTTCGGAACCTTTGATATATCTTCAAATTTGGATGATAAAACTTGATCTGTAGTACAGCTTCATGATTCTGCTAATTTGTAATCAACTACACCTTATTCCAAAAAGAGAGAGACGAATTTCTGAAACAGGCACCCTAACCCAAATTGCAACCTATAACTGGTGAAATCTATTTTGGGCGGTAAAATTAAATGTAAATAATTGTCTAAAATATAAAATCTGTACCAAAATAAATTGTACAGGGTGAGTCATTAGTAGCCGCTTCTTCGATTGCTCTTTTGTGTTTTAAATAAAAGAAAAAACAATTAGTGGAAGATCCATGGTTGCTAGTGGCGCATATTGTAAAAATACCTTAAGCTCTGGCGCACTTCCGGTTTCACCGGAAATGCACGAAACTTAATTTTTTTTAATGACTCACCCTATATATTTTTCGATTTTCTTGTACTGCTTTAAATTGTCTGTTCGACTATTTTTTCTTTTTCAAAACTGGGCCAATAGTTTTTGAGTTATTATTTTTTTTTGAAAATATTTGACCAAAACACGTGTTCAGAAAAAATCAATTTCACATTGTCTTTAAAAGCAAAAACATTAACTTTGGTGGTGCTGATAGCCTAGAAAATTGTGCATCATTTGGTAAAGTTGCACTCGACAATACCTCAATAGGCTTTGTTTTTTCAAAGCCTACTTCCTGAAATTTTCACATACCAAAAACTTATTTTTTTTAAATGGAACACCCAGTATTTTATTGAAGCATTTTGTTCCTTTTTTTATTCTCTTTCATTTTTGTCAGTGTCCTATACCTATCTTTTGTAATTTCTGAGATAATCACTATAAGAGCAATTAGCGGTCAATTAAAGAACTACGAGCGCTGTTGTTCTATGCACCAAACTATTCGTTCAACCAATGGAAGGCAGGGTTGGCGCCCGACTTCCTTAGTCAACTGTCAAACAAAGTAAATGTTATATCCAACTATCCCAAAAGCAATAATTTTATAGAATGAAGAGCATCGCATTTCAATTTTTTAATTCCGGCAATGTCCAGTTGCAGTATTTCATTTTTAACAATGTTGGTTAACATCGAAATAAAATAAAGGTTATGTTTACTGACATATTTGAAGATGTCTTCAAAAAGTTTTGAAAATCCGTTCGTAGATAGCGAAGATATTCTCCTCCATTAACATTTTCATCACAGAAATAAGGTCCAAATATGTAACTACCCACTATTCTTCCCCACAATTTTAATGACCAAGGATTTTGAAAGTTTACAGGTGTGATAAAGTGGGGGATTTTATGTGTTATAATAACGGAAATTGTGACGATGAACGTATTCACTTGAATAGAAGGTTTCGTTGGTAAACAACAAAAAATTGAGAAAGCCAGGATAATTTATCTGCCGCCAATTGACAAAAATGTTAGCGATTCTGAAAATTTCTTTCATCTAACCCTGTGTATGAATATGCTACGGGTGAATTTCGTATTTCCTAATTATTCTGGATTCTCAAATTTGACTTACATCTAACTGCCGACTAATTTTCGTAGTACTAGTATGGGGGTGTTCAACTACACTCGCAAGTACCATAAACGTCTTATCCTCACCAGTTATTGCTTTTTCCGCTCTTTCTTTCATATTCATATGCTTTCTGTTCACTCAAACCGTCCACTTTATATTTTCGAAGGTTTCTAGCTTCGGTTGACTTCTACCAGGGATCGCTGTGCATAAAGTCTGGATGCTAGCAAAGAGTTTCTTTCAGATTCACCCAAAATGTCAATCATATCTATTAACTCATCATAAGAATAATTCATTTGGATGATAACTAATAGCGATGCTTTTATAAGTTTGACATAAATGTATACCGACTTTCTTTAACAGTTGACACAGGCAGTCAGCCGCATTCCAGCCTTTATTGGACCAATATTTGGGTGCAGAGAACAGCGCCCGTAGTTCTTTAATTGACCACTAATTGCTCGTATAGTGATTATCTCAAAAATTAGAAAAGATAGGTATAGGACATTGTTAACAAAAATGAAAGAGAATGAAAAAAGGAACAAAATGATTGAATAAAATACTGGGTGTTCCATTTAAAAAAAATAAGTTTTTGGTATGTGAAAATTTCAGGAAGTAGGCTTTGAAAAACAAAGTTTCTTGTGGTATTGTCGAGTGCAACTTTACCAAATGATGCAGAATTTTCTTGGCTACAAGCACCACCAAAGTCAATGTTTTTACTTTTAAAAACAATGTGAAAATGATTTTTTTCTGAACACGTGTTTTGGTCAAATATTTTCAAAAAAAATTAATAACTCACAAACTATTGGCTCAATTTTGAAAAAGAAAAAGCAGTTGAACAGGCAATTTAAAGCGGCACAAGAAAATCCAAAAATATATAGAGTGAGTCATTAAAAAAAATAAGTTCCGTGCATATCCGGTGAAACCGGAAGTGCGTCAGAACTTAAAGTATTTTTACAATATGCGCCACAAGCAACCATGGATCCCCCACTAATTGCTTTTTCTTTTATTTAAACCACAAAAGAGCAATCGAAGAAGCGGCTACTAATGACTCACCCTGTATATAGATTCGTCAGAGATAAATCCACAGTAAGGCAACAGAAAGGTAAATGTAGTAGTCACAGCGCTTGAAAGTAAATAAATTTGTCTAGAAAACAAACAATGTTAAAATGTCAAAATATTTCACAATTGATAGCAAAAAGCGAATGTAGTACGGTGTTATTTTGCCTTGCTGTCAGCCAATAAGAAAAAACTCTCACTTGGGTCTATTCAGAATTTCGTCTGTCTCTGTCTAAGGTATAGCTGATGGAATGACAGAGGGCGTGTTTATGTTGGAGCAAGAAAGACAGTGCCACCGAAGCGAATAAAATTTCATATGTTGTTGATTTGAATGTGAGTGTTTATATCGGAGTAACAGCGCCACAGTTAAATATATGTGGATTTTGCAAATGAAATTCAGTTTGTTCACTGTATACGATGGCCTAGCGTAATTGAAATGTTGTTTAGTTTATGCGGAGTTTTCGTAACGCGATGTTCACACTATCGAGTGTCTACTTCTTTATGCTGTGGATTTACTGACTTTCCTCGGGAACAAAAAATCTATGAAACCAATTCTAAAAAATACTCTGACATCCAAACATTCTTTAGAAAATTTCTTGTTTTGCTCTTGCAAGAGAGAAAAATAAGTCTTCCCGTTTCAGATTTTGTTCAGGAAGCAGTTTACCAACGTTTTTTTCTGGCAATAACCTCCAAAAAAGAGGGCCAGTTTCTATTAGATCTTTTAGATTCTCAGGAGTCAAAGGTAAGTTTTCACTAGATATGTTGAAAAATATTTGGTTTGGATTTGGTTGAATCGTGCTTACGAAATGAAACGTTCCTGTATAATTGTGAACGACAATTTTAAAATATGGGGGACAGGATTACTTAATGCAACTTTTATTCTAAACATGTTCTACAGAGGAATTCATGTTAGATGGGGTAACCTAACCGTGGAATATTTTGGTACTTTTTCAGATTCGAAGATTCGCCCACACTTTCGGAAGAGTCCTTGAAGAATGACAACTTCTATTCGTCAAAGCCCAAACTGCCTGACGGCGGTTGGGGTTGGATGGTCGTGTTTTCATCATTAATCATCTCCATGATAGCCGACGGCATTAGTTTCTCCTTTGGCCTGCTCTACATTGAATTCTTGTATGAATTCGGCGCTACCAAGTCTGCCACCTCATGGATAGGCAGTCTGTTCATGGCGGTACCGCTGATGACCGGACCCATTATGAGCGCCTTCGTTGACAGATATGGTTGCCGATTGATGACCATCGTCGGCGGTCTCGTATCGGGTCTGGGATTCGTGCTTTGCTATTTCGCACAGGATATACTCGTCTGCTATCTGACTTTCGGGGTGATCGCCGGATTGGGCTTGGGCTTGTGTTACGTGACGGCCGTGGTTTCCATCGCTTTTTGGTTTGACAAGAAAAGAAATTTGGCCATCGGATTGGGAGCTTGCGGCACCGGCGTCGGCACCTTCGTTTACGCACCGATGACTCAGTATTTCATCAACGAATTCGGTTGGAGAGGTTGTGTGCTTCTGTTGGCGGGCACCTTCTTTAACATGTGCGTATGCGGTTGTCTGATGAGAGATCCCGACTGGATGATTGAAGAGAATAGGTAAGTTGTGTTCAATATGTCATAATTAACATACTTATTAGTTTGTTTAACATTGCTTTATAAATAATTAATTGTATTACTGTCTAGAAGTGTATTAAAAAATTAATTTTCCGCAAATCGTTCGGTTGATATTTCTGATAATTTTTTTGAAAGAAAAGGTTGAGATTACCATACATTAGTAGTTGCCAGGCAACGCAAATGTAGCTGTTGGGAAATGTTCATATAGTAAGGAAATGACCATTTCCTTACAGTTAATTGTGCACTTCAAAAATGAATAAAAGCAGGTTTATTTGGAATCAAAATTGAAAAACAGAAATTAGTTATTTTAATTCTCCTTAATATTAGCCGACGGCCGTTTCGTGTTAATTTCTTGAGAAAAGACGGCTTAACCGAATCACCATGGTTACCGCCCGAACCGTCAAAATCGACGAAAATTGGTTGCACGGGGCGCGCTTTGTCACCTTTGAGAGGGAATCGAGGGTGTCGTGCGCGTCGTTTAAGCTTAGAACGCACCTTCCTTTTACAAGTAGGCTATTTTTCGGCCCTCCGGGCGGACGGGTTCCCGAGAATCGAGGCCTTCAAGAGGAGCCCGCAAATATTTTGTAACATAAAAATGGCTTACGTACTTAAAAATGCAGTAGTGGTCATCAAAAAGAGACATTTCGCTAATCTGACAGTTCCAACGAAAAATTTTGCACTTTTGACTTTTAAGCCTTATATTCCGAATTTTGAAGGTTTTGACGGCCCAACAAGGTACATAATGGAAAAGTCAGACATTCTTGAACCGATCGCATTCCTATTCCAACTTCATCGACATACGATATCGATAGGACGAGTGATTTAAATTCCTCATGCAGACGGACATCGTAGAAAAATGGCCGAAATACGCCAGAAATACATGTACACAATAAATCAAGTGCAATGCTCATAACATGTAATGTACACTCACATACATTCATGTGCACTTTCCGTGAATATATTATATATCGGTAGCTTGACTTAACATTTTTACATACAGGCTGATATCTTTTAATTACTATAAATTTGAATTTTAAAATACGATAATTCCAGAACGCGTATGCCCAGTTTCCTTAATGTAATTATTAACGTCAGAATAGGTTCATGGCATATAAACACACATAATATATTTAGTTTTAGGACACGGACAAGGCACTAAATTAATTATCTGGACACAATTAAAACGTTTTTTATAGCCTTTTAAAGATTACAGGTCTATTTTCTCTGAGATTTAAAAAAAATTGCAGATTTCAACATAGAGTCAAGCCTACATATAAATATGGCAGTTGAACAAACTATTTACATTAGGTCGATAGCCCAATGGCAAGATTGACGGCTTCTTAATACAATGACTTTGCCGGGTCGGGTTCGAACCCAGGCCGGGGCAAAACATTTTTTTTTCGAATGCGATATTGTGTATTTATTTCGTGTATTTTACCGGCAATTTATAAGAGAAGACGCCGGACTTCTCGACATAATTTTCCCGGTCGATGAAATAATCATTCACATATACAGCATGATTTTTTCTTATAATTTTTATAAATTCCATTTAAAATACAATAATTCTAAAACGGGTATGCCGTTTTCTTAAGGGAAAAAATAATGCTTTTAACATTTATGTGCCCCTACGAAATAATTATTTAAATAATTACGCACTGCGCAGTGGGTGGAGCCAAATCAACTTTTTCTTCTGATTAAGGTAAAACTCGGTACTCGGGGGCTCTTGGTGTCGGTGATCTCAAGCCCAATGTCAAAATTTCAAAAAAAAAATGGTGCATCTAATATGGCGGAAGAGTTTTTTGAAAACTGACGTATGAATGTGAAATTTTAGATACGGGGGTGTCTTAGGTCGCCGATCACGAATCGAAAGTCAAAATGTCAAAAAAAAAAACAAAATGGCCGAAGTTTTTTGAAAATTGACGTATGAATGTGAAATTTTAGATACGGGGGTGTCTTAGGTCGCCGATCACGAATCCAAAGTCAAAATGTCAAAAAAAAAACAAAATGGCGGAAGTTTTTTGAAAATTGACGTATGAATGTGAAATTTTAGGTACGGGGGTGTCTTAGATCGCCGATCACAAATCGAAAGTCAAAATGTCAAAAAAACAAAATGGCGGAAGTTTTTTGAAAATTGACGTATGAATGTGAAATTTTAGGTACGGGGGTGTCTTAGGTCGCCGATCACGAATCGAAAGTCAAAATGTCAAAAAAAACAAAATGGCGGAAGTTTTTTGAAAATTGACGTATGAATGTGAAATTTTAGATACAGGGGTATCTTAGGTCGCCGATCACGAATCCAAAGTCAAAATGTCAAAAAAAAAACAAAATGGCGGACGAGTTTTTTGAAAATTGACGTATGAATGTGAAATTTTAGATACGGGGGTTTTGGGGGTCGTCGATCATGATTCCAAAGTCAAAATGTCAAAAAAATCAAAATGGCGGACCAGTTTTTTGAAAACTGACGTATGAATGTGAAATTTTAGATGCGGGGGTGTCTTAGTTCGCCCATCACCAATCCATAGTCAAAATGTCAAAAAAAGAAAATGGCGGACGGGTTTTTTAAAAATTGACGCATGAATGTGAAATTTTAGATACGGGGGTATGTGCGGACGCCGATCACAAATCCAAAGTCAAAATTTCAAAAAAACAAAACGGCGGAGGAATTTTTTGAAAATTGTCGTATGAATGTGAAATTTTAGATACGAGGGTGTGTGCGGACGCCGATTACAAATCCAAAGTCAAAATGTCAAAAACAACAAAATGTCGGAAAAGTTTTTTGAAAATTGACGTATAAATGCGAAATTTTAGATGCGGGGGTGTCTGCGGACGCCGATCACCAATCCATAGTCAAAATGTCAAAAAATAGAAAATGGCGGAAAAGTTTTTTGAAAATTGACGTATAAATGCGAAATTTTAGATACGGGGGTGTCTGCGGACGCCGATCACCAATCCATAGTCAAAATGTCAAAAAAAAAACAAAATGGCGGCAGAATTTTTGAAAATTGACGTATGAATGTAAAATTTTAGATACGGGGGTGTGTGCGGACGCCGATTACAAATCCAAAGTCAAAATGTCAAAGAACAAAATGGCGGACGGGTTTTTTGAAAATTGACGTATGAATGTGAAATTTTAGATACGGGGGTGTGTGCGGACGCCGATTATAAATCCAAAGTCAAAATGTCAAATAAAACAAAATGGCGCAAGAGTTTTTTGAAAATTGATGAATGTGAAATTCTGGATACGGGGGTGCTTGTAGTCGTTTATTACGTCTTCAATTTGGCGATTCTTCGAAACGTGATTGAACAGGGCTTAAATTTAATACTTCATTTTTTCTTAACGACAGTAGATTCGAAAACATCAGAATGGTATTGTACACTGTCTCAATGAAAATGTTGCGCTCTTTGAGCTCATTGTTTCTTTCGATACTTTAACATGACATGTTTAACAATAAATTACCTTTCTCGCTCTTGAGTGGGTACCAGTTTGTGTCAAAATAGTTTTTAATATACCATTGGCTTCACAAAATTTATGTATGTACAGGGATGTTTCAAAAGTTTATAAAAGTGGACATTCTAAAAAGCGTCATGCCAGTGATCGCTTTTTACAGGAAAGGCGCTTCAATAGGGCTTCACTTTAAAACTTGGGCCTTTTCCTTTTATTATTATTTCGTGCTCCTTTATTAACGATAGTTGATTTTGAAAAGGTTAACAGACACTTTCACATCAAAGTAGTATTGTAAACTGTCTTAATCAACATGTTGGACTTTTTGATGTCATTGTGCTTTTGGATACCTTAACATGACATGTTAAACATTAATTTACCTTTCTCGCTCTTGAGTGTGTACCGCTTTGTGTAAAAAACCAATCGAGGAGAATTTTAAATAAAATATACTATTAGCTTCACGTAATATATGTATATACAGGGATGCGTCAAAAGTTAATAAAATCAGACATTCTAAAAGGCGTCATGACAGTGATTGCTTTTTACACGAAACTATGAAAAAGCTGTAAGCGGACGCGAAAAAGGCGATTCAAACTAAAAGAAATTGACGAACCCGCTGTAAGCGGACGGACCCGCTGTAAGCGGACGATCAGCTGTAAGCGAACGGACCCGCTGTAAGCGGACGTTATAGCTAGTTATATATACTAAAAGCCGAGTAGTCAATGGCAACCAAACCCGGTCAAAATCGACGAAAATTGGGTACGCGGGGCGCAGAACTCGTCTCTGGATACGCGAAATTGAAAGCTGCCCTTTGGCGTGAAGTTACCGACGACCTTGAATTGTTCCTCGTCGGAGAGTTTTTCTTCCCAAGTGGAGCGTGTGCAGAGATATGGGCTTTTAAAGAGGAGCGTGCATACGGTGTTTTAACAGCAAAATGGATTACGTCATGACCGATTCACGTGACAACCGATCAAAATCGTAAAAATGTCAGGTATGACAGGCACGCGCGAAAGAATTGTAAAAGTTTCACATTGACGAAGAAATTTCAGGCCGTCGAGGTTTAGAGTGCGGAAAGAGGGTTGGAAACCAAAAGAGTGGACTTTTCCGCGACGATTGAGTGCACTGTCCAAGTGCCACATCTGTCGCTGTCGAAGGTGTGACTCATTTAAAGCTTTTCTGCAGGGTAAAAAAATCTCGCGACGACGAGTTTGCGTGTCATTAATGACTATATATATATTCACGTTCATCCATCGATTGTCAAGTTTAAATGTCAGAAGGCCGACAAATAAAGATATTACGAAGAAGAGGTGTATTTTTAATTGAAACGTGGTACCTTTCAGATACGTATTAGTGTTATTATTATCAATCGTTACTATTTCCTTTCTATATGAATATATGAACAAAATGCCGACGGATATGATAAAATAAACTTAAAGTGTATTGTCGCACGTAAGTACAGTAATAAATATAACGATTTTGCTATCTTTTATTAAGATATATTAATAAATACAATGACACTCTATTCATTATATATGTCATCGAAATGTAAATTTCATACAACGAAGAACTTGAAGCAAGCTTAAGTACAGAAGAACCATCTGAGTTTTGCCATTTGGGCCTGTCAAATTACGTTAGATGCACACGAATTATACAAAACCAAAATGTCAACAGAATGTTGGAAATGTATCAGTGTTCAAGTTATAATTATTATATAAATTTAAGTCATTTTACGAATGGGATCATTTAATAACATTTCTCATCGATCGCTCTACATACAAATAATAGGGCGACTTTTCTTTATTTGTCAGATGTGTCCGAAGCACTTCGAAATAAAATAAATACATCAAATAAGATTCCCATAAGCATGTATGTCATTTCGTTTACCAATTCAGTTATAAAAGCAAGTATTTAAAGTGTGCGACTGCTGGTTGGCACCAACTAATCAGAAGTACATTTTTGGTTAAATGGTACGACAGTGTCTAGCATCAACCGTATAGGAGCTAGCAAGATATAAATATGAAAATTAATTAATTCTCTCAATGACCTGTAAGTTTAAAACATGTTTTATTAAGTTAGTCTGACATTTCGTTCTCACAAGTTTATGTGTGAACGAATACAGTTCAACGAACTATTGTCACGATGACAGGTGGAACGACAATTTTGGTTAAACATTTTGATGTCACCTGTCTGACTTTTCATTGTCATAGGTATGTGTCATCGAAATATAGTTACGATGACAGTCTGTCAGAAAATTTGAATTATACACTATTTCAATCGTAAACTTGACATAAAGCGTAGTACCAATTTTATAGAACTAATAACGTGAAACAACATTCAATTAATTTTTTTTTTTGATCTGTCGACGTTCACCTTGGACTAGATGTACACAACTGATACAAAACCTGAATGTCAATAAGAAAATTTTAAATATCAGCGTTTATTAAATTATATAGGAATATTGTTCGCTTTGTGGGCAAAGTCTTAATAAATAAATTCATTTGCCACCATAATGTATAATCCATTTCTAGAGATATTTCTTTAAATTTAATCTTCATTCATTACAATAGCAAAGTTAACTACATAATTATCCTCCACTGTCATTCATTCATATAGAAATTAAAATACCGTAAATAGTATAGGTAATAGTGAATACAAGCTAACCAACTAAAAAGAAGAAGCGTATGCGGTATCATAAAAATTAAATTAACATTATGAATGACATAGGTACTCCGACAATTTTATGTATTATGGTTAGAGTTGTTGCCGATATGCTATACGATTTTTTAACACATACACATAATCTGACATTACGTCAAACCAGTGAGCTGTAGCAGTGAAATCAACTGTTCACAGGGACAAATATTATACGGATCTAAATTCTAATTAGCTGCCTTATTTTCAGAAATTGCGTACCGAAAATAGTTATACCGTATTTAGTTGTTTTTTAATGAAATCTGCCTTATGAATTTTAACGAATATTTTTATAGGGGAAATGATTATTAACATTTAACATTCATTAAAACAGCATGCGACCAGCATAATCGCATTACCAATGAGATGCCCTTACAGCCTTACATATAATATTAAAAAGATATAAGTACAAGCGAAGAGGCGAATCAAGCTCGAAGAGCTTATATCTAACAATGGTTGCTTTCTGCAAACACGAGAGTTGCGAAATTGTTCACATAATTCTAACTTCTCTTTATTGAAATTTAAACGTTCTTTATCATAAAAATTAACACAAAAACATTCATAAATTTACAAACTATATTCAACGTAATGACTATAAAAACATCATCAAAAATAACTCAATAATAATGAGTAGTATAAATACATCGTACCTATACTTGCCCATACTTAATTCAATATAATGATTCCTTTCTATAATTGCTTCCTTTGCGACGAGAAATCATAACAGAATTTGAATTTTGAAAAAAATTATCAACATACAAACTAACATCGAAAGTCACAATTTTTAAATATTGTACTAAATTTTTCTATTATATACCTAAATGCTTTAAAAAAGTGTAATTTCCGGTACGTTAGATTTATGTTATTAAATTTTGACAATTTTTTAATTGAATAAAATTGATGATAATTATAACAAACGTCAAAATATAATTATTTTATAGGTTATGAAGATAACTGACATAGAGGCGGGCAAAACGGCTCATTTCTTTGACTCGGTTCAGCTCCTCATTGTGAGCCGGGTCACGGAACCGGCTCATTTGAACCGTGTGGATCCGTAACAGCATACCGTTCATGAACGTGTAGTACACATATAATACTCGGCGCCGCGCGCCGTCGTCGACTCAAACGAACCGGGATGATAATTTCGGCTGCGCGCACACCAATTGTACAAAATGTTTGACAAACAATTTATTTGAAGCTAAAATGCACACAAATTTGACAAATTATTAGGTTGTTGTACACAAATTAAACAAAATAAATAAATATTTTAGTGGCGAGTGCGTACCCTACCTGTTATATAATATCAAGTGATCCGAGATCCGGTTCATTGAAATTTAGTGAACCGGCTCTCTCGGTTCCCTGCTGGGATTAGGTTCACTGGACCGGTTCGTTCGCGAACGACCCACCTCTAAACTGACAAGGACTTGAACTTGATTAACATGACTTCAATACCAGGCTGATTTAAATGTAACATGAAACGTCAAAATAAAAGGTCCAACAATCTGTCTTAACATTTAATTTTGCAATGCCAAATACTATATTTTACGACACATAACCATTGATATCGACACATCGATGATTATGTTCTATAATATACATTAACCCGAGTGTGTCTACAAATTTTATTTTGCAGGAAGATAGACAATGTGTAAATTTCAATTCAACTTAAGAATTTGGCGTATATAAAATGTGCATCTGGATGAAAATGAACTATGAAGCATGTAAGAATTGTGAGCATCATGCTTTAATCGAAAACGCTATCATTAAAATGCCATAAATATCTTTTATTTCAGGTTATGTCCACTAAAAATCAAATTTGAACTGTTATCGCGTGGACGACAGCACATTTGAAATTTACATTTTTGAAATTAAAGAAAATGAAATTTCAATTAAATAGAAGAAATACCCATAAATTTGAAAAAGGAAATTTTGAAACACAAAATGTACAGTGCAATCTCTACAAACGGATACACAAACATCAAACATATTATGCAAAATTTCAATAATCTATAATTAATCCATTTAAATTTCATCCAGTATGCCAATGTCGATGTCAGTTTATTGCAAGTCACAGTGCACAATTGCTTGAACTAAACAAACTGCCAAAGTCAATAATTATAACTAGGCTAGAGAACGGCAAGAACATTACAAATTGCATCAAAATAAATTTTAATGAAAACACAATAGGTACTGTTGAAAAAACGAACAAATTTATGAAATTAAAATAATTGAAGGTAAGCAACAATATAAACATTTTGCTAATTGTACTAATTGTGCGTTACTGCTTGGGCATGTGGCTACGGGCGACATTGAATTTCCGGTCGTCGAAGAGATTTTCTTCCCAAGTGGAGCGTGTGCAGAGATATCGCCTGTTGAAGAGGAGCGTGCATACGGTGTTTTAACAGCAAAATGGCTACGTCATCATGACGATGCACGTGACAATCAAAATATCCCGAACAAACGTCAAACTTGCAGGCAAACTCAGTTGTGTTCAGAGATTCACTTTTAAGCGTGAAATACGAAATTTTGAAGGTTGCGAGGGTCCAACTAGGACCGGGGTCTTGAAGAAGGGGCTTCTCGGGATCAATTACATGCTTATTTCGAGTCGACAGACGCACGCACTGAAGGGCACGAGCACTTTCAAATTCGTTTGCAGAAGGGTTTGGTCAGACAAATGGCCGAAAACGTCACAGATTCAATGTGCATGTGATTCAACGTACTACGGTCGGGTATCAGATTAATTTATCGGGTCCGACAAGTTCGGCATCTCAATCTCGACATAATACATCCGCTTGACTTAACATTTCTATAGATATACAGGTTGATTATTGTTCTTTTAATGATTATATATTTGCATTATTAAAATACTTTAATTCCAGAACGCGTACGCCTTAATGGGGAAAACGATAGCTTTTAACATTTATGTGCCCTTATGACAACGATTACGTATACATGCAGAGTGGGCGGAGCTATCTGAAATTAATTTATCTCTTCTGATTAAAGTAAAATTCGGCACTTGGGAGTCTTTGTGGTATCATTGATCACGTATCCAAAGTCGAAATGTCAAAAAAAAAAAAATGGCCGAAGGATTTTTTGAAAATTGACGTATAAATGTGAAATTTTAGATACGAGGGTGTCTTAAGTCGCCGATCACAAATCCAAAATCAGAATGTCATAAAAAAACAAAATGGCGGATTATTTTTTTGAAAATTGACGTATGAATATAAAATTTTAGATACGGGGGTTTTGGGGGTCGCCGATCACGATTCCAAAGTGAAAATGTCAAAAAAAAACGAAATGGCGGAATGTTTTTTGAAAATTGACGTATGAATGTAAAATTTTAGATATAGGAGTTTTGGGGGTCGCCGATCACGATTCCAAAGTCAAAATGTCAAAAAAAAACAAAACGGCGGAAGATTTTTTTGAAAATTAACGTATCAATGTGAAATTTTAGATACGGGGATTTTGGTGGTCGCCGATCACGATTCCAAAGTCAAAATGTCATAAAAAAACAAAATGGCGGAAGAATTTTTTGAAAATTGACGTATGAATGTAAAATTTTAGATACGGAGGTTTTGGGTTTCTTTTTAGAAAATTGACGTATTAATGTAAAATTTTAGATACGGGGGTTTTGGGGGTCGCCGATCACGATTCCAAAGTCAAAATGTCAGAAAAAGCAAAACGGCGAAAGATTTTTTTGAAAATTGATGTATGAGTGTGAAATTTTAGATACGGGGGTGTGTTAGGTCGCCGATCACAAATACAAAATCAAAATGTCATAAAAAAACAAAATCGTGGAAGAATTTTTTGAAAATTGACATATGAATGTAAAATTTTAGATACGGGGGTTTTGGGGGTCGCCGATCACGATTCCAAAGTCAAAATGTCAAAAAAGCAAAATGGCTGAAGATTTTTTTGAAAATTGATTTATGAATGTAAAATTTTAGATACGGGGGTTTTGGGGGTCGCCGATCACGATTCCAAAGTCAAAATGTCAAAAAAAACAAAATGGCGAAAGATTTTTTAGAAAATTGATGTATTAATGTAAAATTTTAGATACGGGGGTTTTGGAGGTCGCCGATCACGATTCCAAAATCAAAATGTCAAAAAAGCAAAACGGCGGAAGATTTTTTTGAAAATTGACGTCTGAATGTAAAATTTTAGATACGGGGGTTTTGGGGGTCGCCGATCACGATTCCAAAGTCAAAATGTCAAAAAAAGCAAAATGGCGGAAAATTTTTTGAAAATTGACGTATGAATGTAAAATTTTAGATACGGGGGTTTTGGGGGTCGCCGATCACGATTCCAAAGTCAAAATGTCAAAAAAAAAACAAAATGGCGAAAGATTTTTTAGAAAATTGACGTATTGATGTAAAATTTTAGATACGGGGGTTTTGGGGGTTGCCGATCACGATTCCAAAGTCAAAATGTCAAGAAAAAACAAAAGGGCGGAAGATTTTTTTGAAAATTGACGTATGAATGTGAAATTTTAGATACGGGAGTTTTGGGGATCGCCGATCACGATTTCAAAATCAAAATGTCAAAAAAAAACAAAATGGCCAAATATTTTTTTTTAAATTGACGTATGAATGTGAAATTTTAGATACGGAGGTTTTGGGGGTCGCCGGTCACGATTCCAAAGCCAAAATGTCAAAAAAAAACAAAATGGCGGAAGATTTCTTGAAAATTGACGTATGAATGTAAAATTTTAGATACGGGGGTTTTGGGGGTCGCCGATCACGATTCCAAAGTCAAAATGTCAAAATAAGCAAAATGGCGAAAGATTTTTTTTGAAAATTGACGTATGAGTGTGAAATTTTAGATACAGGGGTGTGTTAGGTCGCCGATCACAAATCCAAAATCAAAATGTCATAAAAAAACAAAATCGTGGAAGAATTTTTTGAAAATTGACATATGAATGTAAAATTTTAGATAAGGGGTTTTGGGGGACGCCGATCACGATTCCAAAGTCAAAATGTCAAAAAAAACAAAATGGCGGAAGATTTTTTGAAAATTGACGTATGAATGTAAAATTTTAGGTGCGGGGATTTTGGGGGTCGCCGATCACGATTCCAAAGTCAAAATGTCAAAAAAAAACAAAATGGCGGAAGATTTTTTGAAAATTGAGTCGAATGTAAAATTTTAGATACGGGGGTTTTGGGGGTCGCCGATCACGATTCCAAAGTCAAAATGTCAAAAAAAACAAAATGACGGAAGATTTTTTTGAAAATTGACGTATGAATGTGAAATTTCAGATACGGGGGTTTTGGGGGCCGCCGATCACACTCCCAAAGTCAAAATGTCAAAAAAAAAAAAACGGCGGAAGATTTTTTGAAAATTGACGTATGAATGTAAAATTTTAGATACGGGGGTTTTGGGGGTCGCCGATCACGATTCCAAAGTCAAAATGTCAAAAAAAAACAAAACGGCGAAAGATTTTTTAGAAAATTGACGTATTAATGTAAAATTTTAGATACGGGGGTTTTGGGGGTCGCCGATCACGATTCCAAAGTCAAAATGTCAAAAAAAAAACAAAAGGGCGGAAGATTTTTTTGAAAATTGACGTATGAATGTGAAATTTTAGATACGGGAGTTTTGGGGATCGCCGATCACGATTTCAAAATCAAAATGTCAAAAAAAAACAAAATGGCCAAATATTTTTTTTAAATTGACGTATGAATGTGAAATTTTAGATACGGAGGTTTTGGGGGTCGCCGGTCACGATTCCAAAGCTAAAATGTCAAAAAAATACAAAATGGCGGAAGATTTCTTGAAAATTGACGTATGAATGTACAATTTTAGATACGGGGGTTTTGGGGGTCGCCGATCACGATTCCAAAGTCAAAATGCCAAAATAAGCAAAATGGCGAAAGATTTTTTTTGAAAATTGACGTATGAGTGTGAAATTTTAGATACAGGGGTGTGTTAGGTCGCCGATCACAAATCCAAAATCAAAATGTCATAAAAAAACAAAATCGTGGAAGAATTTTTTGAAAATTGACATATGAATGTAAAATTTTAGATAAGGGGGTTTTGGGGGACGCCGATCACGATTCCAAAGTCAAAATGTCAAAAAAAACAAAATGGCGGAAGATATTTTGAAAATTGACGTATGAATGTAAAATTTTAGGTGCGGGGATTTTGGGGGTCGCCGATCACGATTCCAAAGTCAAAATGTCAAAAAAAAACAAAATGGCGGAAGATTTTTTGAAAATTGAGTCATGAATGTAAAATTTTAGATACGGGGGTTTTGGGGGTCGCCGATCACGATTCCAAAGTCAAAATGTCAAAAAAAACAAAATGACGGAAGATTTTTTTGAAAATTGACGTATGAATGTGAAATTTCAGATACGGGGGTTTTGGGGGCCGCCGATCACAATCCCAAAGTCAAAATGTCAAAAAAAACAAAACGGCGGAAGATTTTTTTTGAAAGTTGACGTATGAATGTGAAATTTTAGATACGGGGGTTTTGGGGGTCGCCGATCACGATTCCAAAGTCAAAATGTAAAAAAAAAAACAAAATGGCGGGAGATCTTTTTGAAAGTTGACGTATGAATGTGAAATTTTAAATACGGGGGTTTTGGGGGTCGCCGATCACGATTCCAAAGTCAAAATGTAAAAAAAAACAAAATGGCGGAAGATTTTTTTGGAAATTTACGTATGAATGTAAAATTTTAGATACGGGGGTTTTGGGGGTCGCCGATCACGATTCCATAGTCAAAATGTCAAAAAAAAAAAAAGGGCGGAAGATTTTTTTGAAAATTGACGTATGAATGTGAAATTTTAGATACGGGAGTTTTGGGGATCGCCGATCACGATTTCAAAATCAAAATGTCAAAAAAAAACAAAATGGCCAAATATCTTTTTTTAAATTGACGTATGAATGTGAAATTTTAGATACGGAGGTTTTGGGGGTCGCCGGTCACGATTCCAAAGCCAAAATGTCAAAAAAAAATGGCTGAAGATTTCTTGAAAATTGACGTATGAATGTAAAATTTTAGATACGGGGGTTTTGGGGGTCGCCGATCACGATTTCAAAGCAAATTGTCAAAAAAAGCAAAATGGCGAAAGATTTTTTTGAAAATTGACGTATGAATGTGAAATTTTAGATACGGGGGTTTTGCGGATCGTCGATCACGATTCCAAAGCCAAAATGTCAAAAAAAAACAAAATGGCGGAAGATTTTTTGAAAATTGACGTAAAATTATAGATACGGGGGTTTTGGGGGTCGCCGATCACGATTCCAAAGTCAAGATGTCAGAAAAAGCAAAACGGCGAAAGATTTTTTTGAAAATTGATGTATGAATGTAAAATTTTAGATACGGGAGTTTTGGGGGGTCCCCGATCACGATTCCAAAGTCAAAATGTAAAAAAAAAACAAAATGGCGGAAGATTTTTTTGAAAATTGACGTATGAATGTGAAATTTTAGATACGGAGGTTTTGGGTTTCTTTTTAGAAAATTGACGTATTAATGTAAAATTTTAGATACGGGGGTTTTGGGGGTCGCCGATCACGATTCCAAAGTCAAAATGTCAGAAAAAGCAAAACGGCGAAAGATTTTTTTGAAAATTGATGTATGAATGTAAAATTTTAGATACGGGAGTTTTGGGGGGTCCCCGATCACGATTCCAAAGTCAAAATGTAAAAAAAAAACAAAATGGCGGAAGATTTTTTTGAAAATTGACGTATGAATGTGAAATTTTAGATACGGGAGCTTTGGGGGTCGCCGATCACGATTTCAAAGCAAATTGTCAAAAAAAGCAAAATGGCGAAAGATTTTTTTGGAAATTGACGTATGAATGTAAAATTTTAGATACGGGGGTTTTGGGGGTCGCCGATCACGATTCCAAAGTCAAAATGACAAAAACAGCAAAATGGCGAAAGATTTTTTGAAAATTGACGTATGAGTGTGAAATTTTAGATACGGGGAGTTTTGGGGGTCGCCGATCACGATTCCAAAGTCAAAATGTCAAAAAAAAACATAATGGCGGAAGTTGTTTTTGAAAATTGACGTATGAATGCGAAATTTTAGATACGGGGGTGTCTTAGGTCGCCGATCACGAATCCAAAGTCAAAATGTCAAAAAAAAAACAAAATGGCGGAAGAGTTCTTTGAAAATTGACGTATGAATGTGAAATTTTAGTTACGGCTTATTACATCTTCAATTCGGTGATTCTTCGAAACGTGATTGAACAGGGTTTAAATTTAATACTTAATTTTTTCTTATCAATAGTAGATTCGAAAACATCAGAATCGTATTGTACACTGTCCCAATGAAAATGTTGCGCTCACTGAGCTCATTGTTTCTTTCGATACTTTAACATGACTTTTGTTTAACATTAAATTACGTTTCTCGCTCTTGAGTGTGAACCGGTTTGTGTAAAAAAACAGTTCGAGTAGAATTTCAAATAAAATATACTATCGGCTTAAAAAAATGTATCTAGGGGTGCTTTAAAAGTTTATAAAAGTGGACATTCTAAAAACGTCATGCCAGTCAACGCTTTTTACAGGAAAGGCGCTTCAATAGGGCTTCAATTTAAAACTTGGGCTTTTTACTTTTATTATTATTTCATGCTCCTTTATTAACGATAGTAGATTTTGAAAAGGTTGACAGGCTTTCACACTTTCGCATCAAAATAGTATTGTACACTGTCTTAATAAAAATGTTGCGCTTTTTGAGAGCTCATTGTTTCTTTGGATATTTTAACATGACTTATGTTTAACATTAAATTACCTTTCTCGCGCTTGGGTGTGTACCGGTTTGTGTAAAAAATAATTCAAGAAAAATTTCAAATAAAATATACTATTGGCTTAACAAAATATATCTAGGGGTGCTTCAAAAGTTTATAAAAGTGGACATTCTAAAAAGCGTCATGCCAGTGATCGCTTTTACAGGAAAGGCGCTTCAATAGGGTTTCAATTTAAAACTTGGGCTTTTTACTTTTATTAATATTTCGTGCTTCGTGCTCCTTTATTAACGATAGTGGATTTTGAACAGGTTGACAGGCTTTTACACTTTCTCGCTCTTGAGTGTGTACCGGTTTGTGTTAAAAGCAGTTCGAGAAGAATTTTAAATAAAACGTCCTATTGGCTTAACAAAATATATGTATATGCACGGTTGCTTCAAAAGTGAGTAAAATCATACATTCTAAAAAGTCATGACAGTCATTGCTTTTTACAGGAAAGGCGCTTCAATTTAAAACTTGGGCTTTCTACTTTTATTATTATTTCGTGCTTCGTGCTCCTTTATTAACGATAGTGGATTTCAAAAAGGTTGACAGGCTTTTACACTTTCACATCAAAATAGTTTCGTACACTGTCTTAATAAAAATGTTGCGCTTCTTGATCTCATTGTGTCTTTGCATACTTTAACACGACTTATGTTTAACATTAAATTACCTTTCTCGCTCTTGAGTGTGTACGGATTTATATCAAAAACAGTTCGAGAAGAATTTTAAATAAAATATCCTATTGGCCTAACAAAATATATGTATATACTTGGGTGCTTCAAAGGTGTATAAATGTAGACATTCTAAAAAGCGTCATGCCAGTGATCGCTTTTTATAGGAAAGGCGTATCAATTTAAAACTTGGGCATTTTACTTTTATTATTATTTCGTGCTCCTTTATTAACGATAGTGGACTTCAAAAAGGTTGACAGGCTTTTACACTTTTGACATCAAAATAGTATTGTACACTGTCATAATAAAAATGTTGCGCTTTGTGATATCATTGTGTCTTTGCATACTTTAACACGACTTATGTTTAACATTAAATTACCTTACTCGCTCTTGAGTGTGTACCAATTTATGTCAAAAACAGTTCGAGAAGAATTTTAAATAAAATATCCTATTGGTTCAACAAAGTATATATGTATATACAGGGGCGCTTCAACAGTTAATAAAACCGGACATTCTAAAAAGTAAGGCCAGTTATCGCTTTTTACAGGAAAAGCGCTTCAATAGGGCTTAAATTTAAATCTTGAGCTTTTTACTTTTATTATTATTTTGTACTTTTTCATTAACGATAGTGGATTTCGAAAAGATTGATAGGCTATTAGACGTTCATATCAAAATAGTATTGTAAACTGTCTTAATGAAAATGTTGCTTTTTTTGTCTTTGAATACTTTAACATGACTTATTTTTAACATTAAATTACCTTTCTCGCTCTTGAGTGTGTACCGGTTTGTATCAAAAACAGTTCGAGAAGAATTTTAAATAAAATATCCTATTGGCTTAACAAAATATATGTATATACAGGAGTGCTTCAAAAGTTTATAAGTGGACATTCTCAAAAGCGTTTTTTACAGGAAAGGCGCTTCAATAGCGCTTCAATTTAAAACTTGGGCTTTTTACTGTTATTATTATTTTGTGCTTTTTTCTTAACCAGAGTAGACTTCGAAAAGATTGACAGGCTTTTACACGTTCACATCAAAATAGTATAGTAAACTGTCTTAATAAAAATGCTGCGCTTTTTGATCTCATTGTGTCTTTGGATACTTTAACACGACTTATGTTTAACATTAAATTACCTTTCTCACTCTTGAGTGTGTACCGATTTGCGTAAAAAACAATTCGAGAAAATTTTTAAATAAAATATACTATTGGCTTCACAAAATATATGTATATACCGGGATGCTCTAAGAGTTTATAAAACCGGACATTCTAAAAAGCGTCATGCCAGTGATCGCTTTTTACAGGAAAGGCGCTTCAATTTAAAACTTGGGCTTTTTACTTTTACTTTTATTTTGTGCTCCTTTATTAACGATAGTGGATTTCAAAAAGGTCACACTTTACATCAAAATAGTATTGTACACTGTCTTAGTAAAAATGTTGTGCGTTTTGATCTCATTGTGTCTTTGCATACTTTAACACGACTTATGTTTAACATTAAATTACCTTTCTCGCTCTTGAGTGTGTACCGGTTTGTGTTAAAAACAGTTCGAGAAGAATTTTAAATAAGATATCCTATTGGCTTGACAAAATATATGTGGGGTGCTTCAAATATTTATAAAAATGGACATTCTAGAAAGCGCTGTTTCCAGGAAAGGCGCTTGAAAAGGGCTTAAATTTAAAACTTGGGTTTTTTACTTTTATTATTATTTTGTGCTCCTTTATTAATGATAGTGGATTTCAAAAGGGTCTCACGTTACATCAAAGTAGTATTGTAAACTGTTTTAATAAAAATGTTGCGCTTTTTGAGCTCATTCTGTCTTTGGATACTTTAACATTGCTTATGATTAACTTTAAATTACCTTTCTCGCTCTTGAGTGTGTACCGATTTGTGTCAAAAACAGATCGATAATAATTTTAAATAAAATATACTCTGCTCTTTTATTAACGATAGTGGACTTCGAAAAGGTAGTAAGAAAGTAATATACTTTATAAATTAAATTTACTTTACCCATTCACATACATATGTTTGCGAGCTATATATTTGAAGTTCATCAGCATTCATTAGCATTCTATAAGAATGTTTGAAAGCGACGCCCATTTACCAAACAAAATTTGTTGTAAACATGTTAAACACTGTGGAGATACTACGTATATTTGAGCATGTCAATTAAAATGACGAGCCCGCGATAGCGGGCGAGTAGTATATATGTAATTCATTGAAATTTTAAAATGTTCTTCAATACAAGTCCTTCATTTTTAAATGACTTGCGAACTAATTTTGAGTATGTGACAGACGAATATTTCAATTATGCTGACCAAAATTTCATAATGAAAGCGCTGTTCCACTTCAAATAATTTGGGTGAAAATATCTCAGTGTCAAACTGCTTATTACGTTCTTTTTTATTAATATTGTGCATGCCTATCTTAAATTGTTTCTGAGCAATTGACATACTTTTTGTTAATATACTAAATTTTTCCACTGTTATTTCAATAGCGTATTATCCCGATTGTCTCAATGAAAATGATGCACTTATTGAGCATATTGTTTCTTCGGATACTTTAACATCATTCTTATGTTTAACATTAAATTATCTTTCTCGCTCTTCATTGTGTAACAGTTTGTGTAAAAGAAAAGTCTAGAAGAATTCTAAATGAAATATACAATTGGCTTTACAAAATATATGTATATACAGAGTGTGCCACAAGTCTATAAAATATTACATTCTAAAAACCACCACGAGAGTGATCGCGTTTTACAGGAAACTGTAAAAAGCTGTAAGCGGGCACGAAAAAGGCGAATTCAAGCTCGAAAAGATTGAAGCCATAGCTCACAAACATCCAACACAATAAATATTGCAATATATAATAATAGGCCCAATGATAATAGTGTATAGGTAAGAAATTTATAAATTCGATTTCTTATTTGTTTATAAATACTTTCTACTCATTTTTAGCAATTATCGTTACATGACTGGAGTCATTTCGTCCATGAATTCAGTTGTAAAAATACTTCAAAATATTATAAGATATTGTAAATAGAAAAAAGAAACTAAAATATATTCCTACCAGATTAAACAAGCACTTAATCATGTTGTTACTGTGCCAGGCAAATTGAGAAGTAATATCATACGTATTCAAAAAAGATTGTTTAATTATCATTGATGAAAATGAACTTCCCGCGACATCGTCAATTACAATAATTCAAAATAGAAATTCTAAAAGGATGTTTTACAGTATTTTCGAATATAACAATAAGTAATCAATATTACCATAATACATACATATATTATATCTATATATTCCTTAAATTGTAGGTGTACAATGCAAAAGAAAATAATTATGTACACTGTGAACAAGGCTTTACCAACATTATTAAGCATCATACATAACTGACAGTTGTAATACAATTTACCACAAAGAAACACTGCAAATTGTAAGAGTATAGGAATGGAAATCATTATAAAAAATGCCAATGAAATAAATATTATTTGTTATAGAACAATGATTAAATGAATTATTTAAAAGTATACATTCGCGTCAACAAAACATAATTCTAATAAAGCTATCTACAAGTTTGTATAAAATAAAATGTTTTTTTAAAATTCTAATGAATTTTCATTTAAACTAAAAAGACCAATGGAATCGACATATGTATATAGACTGAAACACTATTAACAAAAACTATCAAACCACATTTTCCAACTGATGTAAAAAACACAGATTTCGAGATTATTCTAATTTTATACCCACAAACAAAATTCAAACTATAAATAAATTAGGCAAACGTGAAATAAATCATCGGCAAGTCAAGGCACAAAAACCAATAATAGTAGAAAAATTATAAATAGAGTGAAAACTACCGTCTGTGAGGCACAGGAAAAGTATGTGAAAAATGTCAATATAATGTTAAACGATAAAATACATCTTATTTCATGGACAGCCGTTAAACATTTTCAATTTAAAAACTGCTATTATCACTAAATCTATTATTAATCATTTCATCCGATAAGCATTCTGAATAAAATATTGCATAGTTGTAAACTATATACAGGGGTGTATAAAAACAACTAAGCAATATTGAACATCTAAAACACAATTATATTTAGATATTCGCTATATATCGGAATTATATGGTGTTTCAAAAACTGAAACGCAATAAAGACAAAATCCGCAATAAATTTAGAAGAATAAGGGGGAGCGATACCTCAACTGTAAGCGGAATAAGAGGCGATAGCGGGCCTTCAAGGCCTGCCGTATTAGCTAGTTAACAATATAAACCCATTATTATCAATATTTTAAAATCATTTGTTTGTTATATTTACATTAATGTGACAGTTAGTACAATACAACAATTGAACATTGAAAGATCTGAACTACTAGTGTTTTTTTTTGTGTATTATGTTCTACTGTCACAGTTTCGTTTGTTTGACAATACTGAATACTATAGATAGAGTATAGACTGGACATTAGAAACAGTGGGACTACTTCGTTGAATATCTTCTGATGAAAAAAAAATTGTTTGCCACGTCCACTTTATTGTTATGAAACTCAGAGGCTGAAAACCGACGAACGTCGCTGAGGGAGATATATCCCTCAGCGACGTTCGTCGGTTTCCAGCCTCTTGACACTGGTTATATCTCCACCAGAGTCAATCAATATCATCGCAGAGGAGTCGGTATATTCTACCTGATTTGGTAAATTCAAATAAGTAGCAACTATTTTAGGCAGTTGATGTATTCAAACAACCTGTCTATAAACTTTTCCATTCTGGTATTTAACGAAAAATTTCATGCTAGGCATGTTTCCTGGTCTTAAAGCATACTTCCGGTAAAAATTTAAATACATGTCATTAACTTCAAATATTCTTGGTTTATTAGTTTTAGAGTCAAGTATGCTAATTAAAAGTTTAGTTTGTAGCTCTTCTACATCTTGCATACTCATCCATTCTACATGCTCCAGAAATGCAGAATATTACAGCAACCTACAAATAGAAATACATAAAACAGTAAATCGAATTTTTTTTTAACTAATTATCTTTATCATCAAATATTTTTGATCCAAAGCTTCCTGTTCAAATTTTATAATTTCCTCTTTTGTCAAAATTTTGGATTTTTTGGTCTGTAACCACCTTTCCTTATCTTAAATGAACGAAGTTTTGATATTTATATACATAGATATATCCACATCATGTTAAATTGCAAGGGTTGATTTGAACATTGAATAATTAGCCCATAAAGTTGAAGATTTCATCTTTGAACAAAGCTCTAAGAAGTATGCCATAATAACATTTTCAGAAAAAGAATCCGTGTTTTTCATAATCCGAATCCATAGAGCATACTCATATTTTTCTTTCGATTTTGCTGGCAGTAATTAAACGACGCGGTATTCACTGTCTTCACCAGTTTCAGAGGAGTAAGGCCGTTCGTCCACCGAGGAAACCAAAACGAGGCAACCAATCGCTTACAACCAAGCAACAAGTCACGCAGGCGACCAACACATTAAAAACTGTATATGTTCGTTCACCGCGGCGACTACGACCTATTGTAAAAGGCAACCTATCGCGCGCGATTATACTGACTGCTCACCAAGCCTTAGTTGCTTACGACCATTCGACCGATAGAGGTATTCTTTATTGGTAAAGTTGAATTTCTTATGCTAGTTTTTAGTGTTTAACGCAATAACATGCCGTGATCGCTATCAAAAGCTAAACAAAGTGCAAACATAAGGTTTGTGGAGATTGAAAAATAAAAAAAATCTCTGTGCTCATTCTGTAAGTTTGTTTAAACTTAACCGGATCTTTGAACTCACTTGCAACATCTTTTGCGCCTCTTTCTTTGCGCCCTTAAGTATAGGTACCCAGTAATAACATCCTCACCGGACGACGAAATCCTTCAAACTAGTTTCCTCGGTGGACGAAGAACTAAGCAACCAGTCACCCGCGACTGGTTGCCTACAACCGGTTGCCACATATTGGTTTTCTCGGTGGACGAACGGCCTAACATGCAGGAAATATTCTTCATCACTAATCATAATGGCACACTTTATACTCCAATTTGCTTTGAATAATACTGAAAGACGCTACCACAACATTTTTTTTTCAAAATTAAATGAGATTAATTTTTGTCGATGTGTTAACGATTTGCGAAAATATAGTATGTTTACTTCGAAGGAAAAGCCACATTTTCGGACGGCGTGTTGCTTTGACTTGGCGACGTCAAGATTACACGCCGAGAGCAATCTTGACGTCGCGTCGTCTGAAATAGGTCGTTCGTCCACCGAGAAAACCAAAGCGACGCAACCAATCGCTTACAACGAAGCAACCAGTCGCGCCCGTGATCAATGCATTAAAAACTGTACCTATTTGTTCACCGCGGCGACAACGAACTATTGTGAAATCCAACCTATCGCACACGATTATAGTGATTGGTCGCCAAGCCTTTAGTTGCTTACAACGATTCGACCTATACGTATTCTTTATTTGTAAAGTTCAATTTGTTATGCTAGTTTTTAGTTTTGAACGCAATAACATGTCGTGATCGCTATCAAAAGCTGAAGAAAGCGCAAACATAATGTTTGTGCAGGAGATTGAAAAATGCTCGTGTCTATATAATTACACGTTAGAAAATTATGCCAACAATGCTTTCAAATTCACGAAAACCTTCTTTACTCATTCTGTAACTTCGTTTAAACTTAACCGGATCTTTGAACTCACATGAAATTTTGAACCACCGCCTTTCTTTATTTCTTTCAAAATCCAGATTAACCCAACATCTTTTACGCCTGTTTCTTTGCGCCCCTAAACTATAGGTATCCAGTAATGACATCCTCATCGGACGACGACATCATTTGAACTGGTTTCTTCGATAAACGAAAAACTAAGCAACCAGTCACCCACAACTGGTTGCCTACAACCGGTCGCCACATATTGGTTTTCTCAGTAGACGAACGGCCTAAGTATTTTCCTCCTAAGTGAACAATATGCTATAGATCTACATTTTTGAGCACCGTCAGTGTGGGTGACTTCAGCTTTTAGAGGTGACTTAAACTTCAAATCTTTCTCTGTGCAATCTTTTGCCCGCCCTTTGTTAATCAAAACTAGGGCTACAAAAAATTTACCATCATAATTTACAGGTTTCTGTCGTTTATATTACTCACTGTTAGGTAGTTTCAACAGCGGGTTATTTGCGAAACTTTTTTAGAAAAAAGGCAAGAAAAATGTTATGTTTTTAAAACTTGCTACTTTCTATTGGTGCTCAATGCTGTTTGGGGTTATGGCAGTGATACTTATTCTGTTTAATTCCTCAAATATTCAGCTTCAGTGTGATGTAACCTCAACTTAGTCACAAGTTTTCCTGGGGTTGAAACGACGATTAAACTGTTACAATGCCAAATAAAAACCGCAGTACTGTAGGTAAGCGAAAATATCGAGGCTACTGTCGGGTAGACTTTACAACATGCTTTGGATGAAGTTAGAATGGGACAGTTATCTATAAGAGCAGCTGCTGAAAATTATGGAATATCATATGCAACCCTCCAAAGAAATTCAGAATTCATATGACCTCAATTTTCTGACATCGGCCTGCAAAATGGTGTGATAATATTCATGAACTTTGAAAAAAATCGAATACAGTAAATACTTTTGTGCTCTTGAAAAATCTGTATAGAATGCATGTTGCAATATATTTGCAAAAAAAAGGCTATTAGCTAAACTGAAACTGCTACTTCTGGTCCGTAATTCGAATATCTTTTTATACAAAAAGTATTCAAAATCTATCTCTAAAGACTCGTACTCTTAATTAGTAGTGGTGTTGCAAATGTAACTATCCGTTACTAAAGTATTCGTTACTCGATAAGATCCGAAGTAACGAATACTGGTTCCAAATAATCCTTACTTTTTCAAACAATTACTCTCATAATATATAACTTTTAGAATACATTCTTGTCTGAAATATTTTATTAAAAAATATAATTTGGAGTAAATAACAACATATTTGAATTTAACCAATTATTAGTATTATTTGTATTTGCGTCGGTTGATTTCAATATACAAGTTTTGTTTGAACTTATTGTATTGAGGCAATGTACAATTAATTTTGGGCCATGTAATTTTATTTGTATGATTTAATATCGTAGTCGGGGACTTTTAAGGTTTTATGATATCTCGCCTATCGTGAATAAAATGGCTCCTTAAAAAATACTTTAGGCTTTTGCATTTTACTTTTAATTTTTAGTTGGAATGTTTTGTGTGATACTTTTAACGAATTTTATTTATTTAACGTAATATACTGGGCTACCGCTAAATAGGTATCAGGCTATGCAAATCTGCAGAATACGTATAAATGTCTAACTGAAAATCAAAAAGGACATTTATTTGTAACTCATCAAAAGTTTCTAAATTTTTAGGGCCAAAATGTAGTTAAAGTTGGTCCATAACTTTGTTTATTCTATACGCGTTTACGTATATACCACTAGCAATTCCAATTTAAAGGTCTTCCAAAAAGACGATAAAATGCAAATAGTTATAACCCTTGAGAATGAATGACAATTGAAAAGATTTTCTATGGCGATGTTTTTTTTTTGTGAATAGCACGCCTTTATGTGGAAAAGGTCGACAACCTCGGTGTATTACCATGTTTTTTTTTTCGTTAAATAGAAGTATATTATTTTGAAACTTAAATTCCTCTATATAAAAATTGTTATGTTTGTATATTAACTGCGACAGGCTCGGACTCGAGGAAAGAAAAATCAATTTCTCGTCACTGCGTGCACATTGGACCGCGATTTTCTTGTACGCGCATTACTCATGTTTTTCTTTCACCTCCTTTTTTTTAATGACGCTATTTAAAACTAACTCTGTATATTAAAATTAGTATGTAAGTGAACATTTTCTTTGTACCATATATTAATTATACATATTCCCGCACCGCACTTTTGAACGAGTACTCGGTAACGACTAAAAAGTAACGGATATTGAATTTGAATGTAACGGATAGTTACAAGTAATGAAAAGTAACTGAATCTATCATCACTATTAATTAGTCTTAATAGGTCTGTATAGTACGCATGAAAATTATTTTTCGATAATAGTAAAAGACCTAATTTAGAAAAATGCTTTTTATAAAAATTTGGAAATCTGTCATCACAATACTTTAAAAGTAATACCTATTTATTACATTTAAAAATTGGGTACGACTTAATTTCAACTATTCGAATATTTAAATCCGAATATTCAAATAAGTATTTGAATATTCGAATATTTGAATTATTCGTATTCGATTCCCGGCCTTAGTTCACACCTACCCATACACAGTGCCGGATCTAGGAAATTTCTTAAGGGGGGCAAGTCAGCACCCTTGTAGCTATTTTCACTATATAGGTAATGTAGTAATAAATTCCATTTTGCCGCCCGGGGCATTTGCCCCCTTTTGACCCCCCCTCAATCCGGTACTGCCCATACATATAGAGGAGGAATTTTGTTTGAAAAGAGACATTGTTTCTGCTTTGCATTTATTTAAAAATAATTACATTTATTTCTATATGTTAAAGTAAAAAATGCGCATTTTGTTATATTTTCATTTAGACTGCTATTAAGTTTATATTTTTGTTATTTTCTTTCTTTTATATATTCAAAAAACAAGAAGTAGGTCACTTTTTAAAACTGATTATTACTGTCTCAAGTAACCTTTACTTGGCGTAGAATTAAATTTAACGTAGACATGAGCGTCTCAAGAATCCCGAAATGCGAGACTGAGTTACCAACTTTTTATTTTTTTTATCAGATGTATGATTTCCACTCGTAATCAAATTATAGAGTAAATTCGCAAAAATGCCCAATTTTTAAATTCAATTGATTGCGATTTGAATGTTATATAACACATTTTATTCCAAGACTGTACTGAAGTCACCCACATTGACGATACTTCATTTACAAGCTTTATCAAATTGTCATTGTTTTGCACATATCTTGCATCTTCTTGCTAAAAACTGTCAATTTCCCACACAACATGTTCTTGTTGCTCTTAAGTATTTCTAAAACAAGCGTTTTGCAAATTCTTTATGGAAATAATAAGATTAAACGAAAATCGACTTTTTTAAAACTAATTAAAATTTGACACACGATGAGAAACCAAAAAAGTAGATCAGATGAGAGTTCATTGTTGTCAAGTTTTTTTTTTTAATTCATACACATTAAATTATTAAATTAATGTTAAAATTTCAAGACTATCGAAGGCAAATAAGAAGTCATCCGCGTCTAGTACGTCAGTGTCCGGGAGGAGTTTCGCCGATGATTTCCCCGACATAGAAGAGCTGAGAAGCATGTTGAAGACAGGCGAAAACAACGAATTTCTGTTACAATCACTGGCCACGAGCTTAGGATCGCAAAGCATGGTTCCAAACAAGAATATCTACAGATCTGACATTAGCTTGCCCACCTTCATCAAGCAAAACGAACAGGTATGCGGTGAATTTTACCTTATAAAGTTTTCTATAGTCTTTTCTACATAATTACTTGTATATTTTCAAAATTAAGAAACACAAATATAAAGTTATAAATACCATTTTAGGTGTGCACATATTTTTACACATTAATGTAAAGTTTTAAATTATAACTGCATAATAGACAAGGATTTATTAAACAATAAACCAATTGTAAACATGTTTATTTCTATTTATTTCAAATCTTTTAACTATTAAGTAAGTAAAATGTACATAATTTCTCATACAATAACAATTTATTTTAAATTATATTCATATTAGAACTATAAAGCCTCTATGTATTTACATATCGTATATAGTATTATTTGAATTTAGGAAATGTTAGGTTTTTTAAACAATTGAAATATTTTTAGATTAGAAATAAGAATAATAAACCGTCGTTTCCTTATTTGCTTTAAATATTTTGTAAGAATATAATTAGTTATGATTATAATAAGCTGACAGTTTTGAATTTAATGTATGATCATGTGTTTAAAGGCAACCGTCAACGTATCCTGTTTATTTTATTAAAAAGTTAATAATCTCTCTCTCTCTCTCTCTCTCTCTCTCTCTCTCTCTCTCTCTCTCTCTCTCCCCTCTCTCTCTCTCTCTCTCTCTCATGTTGTCACCACTTCGTGTTTATTTGGAGTGCAAAGCTTCGTCCATTTAGTATTTTTAGGTCCGAGGTCCGATTAGGTCATTGGTTGGAACACCCGGTATAAACATTTTCTATTGTGTACTGGCAAAAAGTATATTCTTTTAAAAAAGAACGCTTTTGTGTCATGGGTACAGAAAATATCCTTTTTGCAAAAATGTTAATTTACTGGGTTTTTCTACTAAGTCAACATTATATTTTGTTCCTGATTTTTCAACGAATTTGTTTCAATCCTTACATGCTCCCACCATTCATTATTTACATAATATAGAAAGTATAATAATTACCTCTTCTGGTAATGCAGGTACCCTTAGAAGTCTTACAAATGTTGAGTTCAAACCCGAAAGTCAAAGTTATTTTAGAAAACTATCCTAGCCTATTATCTTGCCGGAGTACTTCTGATAACCGTCTGAATACTCTTCACGAGACCTCGGAAAATGATCCAAAGAGAGTGCCGATTACGGTCTCCATGAAACTGAAAAAGACCCACAAGACGGATCAAAACGATAATCAAAACCACGTTACCGAGAGGAGCAGAAACAAATTAGTCCATCAGGTACGTTTCTCTTCTGTACATGTAAAATATGCTCAAAACCATCGTCTTGCAGCAATCACTTCCCGCTAACATCAAAAAAGAACCTCTGCTGTCGATCGAACGAAAGACGTCCTTAGATCATAATGCTCTGAAACACCTGCAGCGTCCCGATTCGGTAAATTGGCTTTTGAAACAGCTCGGCACCAACACCCACAATAACTTCAGGAACATCAGGCTGCACAGGAATTCCATGTACCGGGGCGCAATGTTGAATACTCACAAGTATCACTTGCGAGCCTCGAGTTGCCCGAATATTTACAGAAATTCCATGGTAACATTGGCTCAGGATAACGAAGATGTAAGTGATATAATATACGGGGTGCGGCAATAGTGTGTCGGCGGCGCTTAGCATGAAAACTAATAACGTTGTAGCAATGAGACTTTACGTACATATGTAGTAGGCCACTGTGCATTTTTATTTTTATTTACAAATTCCAAATTTTTAAAACCACCTTCAACTTTTTTATTTTAAATAGATTGCTATACTTTCTAGCTATTATAATGATAGCCACCCAAATTATCTTTGCATTGATATATGGATATGTGCACTTACGACTGTAAGTTTTGGTTTTATTGATAATTTTGTTAAAATCTTGACAGTTGCAGCATCTAACATTGTAAGCCTTAGTCTGAAAATGGGTAGAATGCCTCACGTAACTCTTGTGTTACTAATTTATGGACTAACACTGAGGTTGAACAAAGTGAATAAATATACAGGCTGTCTAAGTTATCGATCTTTACGGGCTATTTTCTGGTTTTTTTTTTAAATCTAACCTATAATATTTTTTAAGTTAGCATATTCCTTGTAAAATTGCCTTTAAAATGGTACCAATAACATAGTACTTATTTTTGGTATTTTCAAAATTATAACAAGGGATATACCCATGTTTATAATATGCAAAATAGTTAGTTAGCCTTGGTTTAAAAAAAATGACTATGCAACCAAACGTGAAATCTCTACTTCAAAATTCCATTTATTATTGTTATAATTTAAGTTGGGCTACTTAATTATCAATGTCTGTTTGTTTGTTAGTAGTTGTTACGTGTTGCATTTACCTTGTTGTCAGTTATATTGTTTTTTTGAAGTTATTTGAAACTATTATGGTATATACATACCTTAATAGTTTATTGTTCCCTTTAGAAGTTTTAGCTTTAAAATGAATTCTTTGAAGGAGGTGCTCATAGAATGGTATTTGCTCTTGGCGCTAGCAATAGAAATCCATTTTTAACATCATGAACATATGCCATGGAATATCCCGACGAAGACCATCAAACATGAAAGAGGTAAGAGTATGGTTACAGAAGATAGTGAAGTGAGAGTCGTCCAGTCTATTGTGGAACATCCGCACGTATCTACAAAGATAATTTCGAAACAACATTGGATAGAAGTCACTGCTGTGAGGAGGATCTTAAAGAGACATAAAATTCAGCCTTACATAATTAAAAATTACCAAGACTTATTACAAACGGATTTTGAAAGGAGACTAGTTTACTGTGAATGGATACTTTTACAATTACAACAAGATATAAATTTTCTAGACCATGTGCTTTTCACAAATAAAGCAACATTTGCTAATTGTGGAATAACAAACAGAAAAAAAATCCATTATTATGACACCAAAAACCCTCATTTTGTACAACCCATTTCATATCATTTTCAGACTAAGGCTTAAAATGTTAGATGCTGCAACTGTCAAGATTTTAACAAAATTATCAATAAAACAAAGCTAACAGTCGTAAGTGCACATATCCATATATCATTTCAAGGTAATTTGGGTGGCTATCATTATAATAGCTAGAAAGTATAGCAAGCTATTTAAAATAAAAAAGTTGAAGGTGGTTGCAAAAATTTGGAATTTGAAAATAAAAATAAAAAATGCACAGTAGTCTACTACATACGTACATAAAGTCTCATTGCTACAACGTTATTAGTTTTTATGTTAAGCTCCGCCGACACACTATTGCCGCACCCGGTATGTTAAAGACGTTCTTAATCCGAAGAATATTTTTTACGACAGAAATGGTACACGGAATGGAAGGGCATCCTCAAGGACATGGTGGATTTTTCCATGTTTACAGAATTGCATTTTTTATTCATGAGCATCTCAACGATACTACTGTTTACGTGGTTTATAGTGCCTTATTTTTATCTGGCCAAATTGATGACTAGCTATTATTATACTGAATCGGAAGCCTCCGTTGTCATATCCTTAATTGGAATAACAAATGCCGTGGGGATGGTAAGTTATATTATCGGTTACGGAGTACGAAATGTTATTTATTGTCCGTCAAAGTTTGATTGAATAATTGCATGTGTTTACTGGTGACATCAGATTAGCGGTTGTCATCCTTACATATCCAAACAGACAGCCATATTGAATATATAAAATTGTTCTTTAGTACGGGTTTGTTCGTTAAACTTTGCGTTGATACTCACCTAACCAGGCTGCTCATCAATTATTATTATATAAAACAATTTGTTTGTGAAACAAAATGTTTGAAGTACGTCAATGTCCATTAAATTATATGGAAATGTTTGAAAAGTGTAAGACATAAATCAAACATGTTTTGATAAACCTTTTAAACATTATCCTCGGCAAATTATTAGTTAATATATTTATTTCCCATAAATTATAAATGACACGTTAATATATAATAAAATTTTATGTTTTCGTTTATTTTAGATTAGTCGAAAGTATGAATATTCCAGAAATCTACGTTCTTGTAGCTCTTTAATATTGAAGAGTTTCTGTATTGTTTTTCTTAGGTAGCGCTTGGCTGGGCTGGAGATCAACCGTGGACCAACGTCAGCAAAATGTACGGCGTTTGCTTAATTCTGTGTGGCCTTTCTGCAATTGCCATGTACCTTTTTGTAACCTACTATACTCTATTGGTGATATCGTGTCTTCTCTTCGGACTGTTTTTCGCCAGTTCATTCTCATTTACGCCGATGATTTTGGCGGATCTGGTGCCTCTAGAACGTTTCACCATCGGTTACGGCTTAATACTGCTCTGTCAAGGGATCGGAAACCTAATTGGACCTCCAATCGCAGGTAACTGTGATACTTTTAAATGTCAGACGGTTTGAGCGTCACTCGTTGGACGCCACTATTTTGTACAATATTATCTTACCTTGTAATATTTTGTATTTCAGGTTTTCTATTCGATATTACGCAATCTTGGGAACAGTCTTTCTTCCAAGCGGGCTTTTGGATCGTCGTGTCAGGAGTGTTCATCTTGGGTATTTCCTACACCAAGAACAGGAAGATAATTGGTTCGGGACCGTTGGAGATGGAGAGGGTTAGCGAAACGGGCAGTATTGCGTAACGCAGTTATGCTATAAATCCAGCAATATATTATGTATACAAAATAAATGTATTCATGAAGAATATAGTCAGAAATATGTACTTACTTGATATTGTCGATGTTCGACAGTACTTATATTTATTTAGACTAGCCTAAGTTTTTGTTTTAGAAGAAACTTTTGTGTTTTTTCTTATTTTTATTCATTGATTTATTGTAGTATACAGTGTTTATGGTACTTGCTGCATATGTTTATAATGTGTTTGTGTTACTGACAAAATTTGCTTTAAAATTTCCCTCAGTGTATGTACATTTTGTATTTTATATATGTTTCATCTCTAATATTTTGAAATAAACTCACACTGTATACACACTTAAGTCATTTTAAACATATTGTATTGAATATACAGTGATGATCAAAAATATAGGCACATTATTACATTTAATACTTAATAATTGTTGTTTCATTTTCCCTACCGAGTCACTAAAAATGCTATAGTGTAAACGTTTTATTAAATTATGAAATTATGTACAATTGTAAAAGAGTTACAGCTCCATTATTATTGTTCACTGTTCACCATTGAATTTGCAAAAAGATAATTTTATTTAGGTATTTTTTACAAGATTATTTTTACTATATAGATGTAGACATGTTTGAATTGAATATTTATAGGAATGAAAACGAAACAAGACTTTTAACAAAGACTTAATAGTTGTTATATTGTTCTTCAGCTAAGTATTAACGTTTGATAATATTAATTTAAGCTGCTGCTGAATATTTAGTTATTTTTACTTTGAAAACAATGTCTCTTTATTATTCGAAATATATTCAATCTACACGTATGCATCTTGAAAACCATATGTTTTTTGTTTGAATGGAGGTGTGGTATTTTTTCCATTTGCACAATTTTGACTTCTCTTTATGAACATCTGATTACTTGTATTTTCACCAAGATGATGAAACTATTGAATAAAGTGCGTTGTGGTTGTTTTATTGAATCAACTGAAAGTAAATGTATCTTTCTGCATTTTTTGTTATGCCGATTTGTGTTTATAAATCTGACGGGTAAAACTGAAATAAACAGATGTTAATGTAGAAGTCAAGCTCATTTTTAGATTTACGATATTTATAATTTGCAAACTATTATATTTTTATATCAATTTAAAACACTGATTTTAAAGATTTATCAATAATCATTATAATTAAGTTGGTTATGAGAAAGTTCTATTGTAACGATTTTAGTAGGTAAGAGTTTCGAATGACGCCCACACAAACAATATAAAACCCAAGAAAACTGAATACTGTATGTATATGTATGTAAGCTAGGAGAAATAAGTAATCGTCCAATTGACGGAGATATAAGGTGGTATATATGAGCGTGTTTATTATGCGTTAGTATGTTTACGGCGAACATGCCCATACCACTTTATATCTCCGTGAAGTGGACAGTTACTTATTTCTTTTAGTTACGTGTAAATAGAAAACTTACATTTCAGAGAATCCAAAAATTATGTTACATTCTTTGCAAGTGAGTCAAAAGTATCAAATTTTAGTCTTAAAAACATAATTTTCGAGTTAGAATCATCAGTTTTACGCTCTATTTTCATTGATATAAGACATATGGCACGTGGATCGCATTCAGTGGCCGAATGGCGACAATTTGAAATAAATAAATTTGATAATTCTCACGTGTTGGCAATGAAACCTACATCTTTGGATTCTGTAAAATGTAAGCTTTTTATTTATACATATTATTTGTTATTCTTCTTTTATTTTAATATTGTTTGTGCGGGAGTCATACTAAACTTTGGCCTTTTAGTACTCTTTTAATTGAATTATCTTTTCCTATTATGTACACGATTCACTCTGGCTGAATAATAGATAAGTATCTTCAAATAGAAGTTCTTACTACCTAATATGACTGTCTTCTTCAAATTTTATTGTAGGTATCTCGTATGTATACACATTTAATAAAAATGTACTTAATCAATTACATATTGTGTGTATTATTTACCCCATAGTAGAATTTAAATATTTATTTAAGCTTCTCCAACTTCTGTTTCCAATTATGTCAATAAATTTACATACAATTATTTTATTTATTTTACAAAAGCTATAAGCCTGTTGCCTTGAACAATCTATATCAGGCCGGTTTTGAAACATAGTAAATTTGTTATTAGAAAAAATACAGAGTTTGAATAAGTAATATATAAAAGTTAAAGTCCCTAATTAATGGCGATTAAGCAATTTTGTTATCAGAGTTGTAGATATTTTCTATGCAAGTCTGTAGAAGATTCGGAATTTTTATTGATTTCTTAAGGCATTAGTGACATTCATATCTTCCAGAGCATGACTATCTTCGTCTGCTACTCCCCGAAGTTCCGGGCATTCAAAACGAATATGTTCTGGCGTTCCTACCACACATAAGTATGACATAATATTTAAAATAGGTATATCGCCTTGCAAGTTGGTTATTTGTATTTTTTCCTAATAAAAGGTTTGTTCAGACCCCCAGTTCTGAACAATTCTAGAACTAGCGCGCATGTCATTTGGAAAAAAGGTGTTCGGACCATGCAGTTCTGAGAACTGTTAGTTTAATATTCGGTCCTTCAGAACTCGTAATTCAAGAACCGTTCGGAACAGTTCTGGCCGATGGGCTGAAATTTGAAATTCTGAGCATGCGTACCTAGTTGTCATTCGTATTAGCTTTTGCATTTTTGGAGTTATGTTTATCATGTTTAAACCTTATGTAGTTGATATAACGTAATCTACTTTAATAAAGAAAAGGAATTGCTATCAAAAAATTAATCTTCCTGACTTTTATTATACATATTCACAACTACCTTATGTAGTTGATATAACGTAATCTACTTTAATAAAGAAAAGGAATTGCTATCAAAAAATTAATCTTCCTGACTTTTATTATATTCACATTTTCAAACAGTGTTTATAATAGGAAGAAGTAATGAACAAAATCATGCACACTTGTCCTACATTAGCAAATACATATTTTCATCCTTTTCTAAAATTGTGATTTTGCTGCTTGAGATAGGTATATGTACCAAATAAATGACCGTGCTCAGGACCACGGTGACGATAAGAATTAACAAAATCACAATTTTAGAGACGGATGGAAATATATATTTACTAATGCAGAACAAGTGTGCATATAGTGATTCTGCTACTAGACCCGTGACGTTATTAATTTTATAATCGAATTCGATCGGTCACTGCTCTACAAATGACTGGTCCAGACCGCTACATAACGAACTCCCTTATATTTCCTTTCTTTTACGTCCCACGTCTAAACTATCAACTTCACTATGGGGTCGTCGCGAACTTTTTTGTAGAGAATTTCATGTTTTACAAAAAAGTTACTATACAATTCTGCTCTATCTAGCATCGTTTTCAAGGCGGGGGAGATATAATGTCAAAAATGAGTGACTTTCACAAGTTTAGCAGCCTTTAGAAATTATTTAAACAATTACTTTACAGCAAGATTAACCATATGCTCTATTCAGTCGATTTTCCTATATATTTCCTATTTTTTGATTGTTCGTGAAGTGAGCAAAATCTTAGTTTGACTGATTCGTGCTTGAATCAATTCACACTCGTTTACATGATTTTAACTTCGCCCGAGCCTGGACAAAAATCCTGCTCCGTCTTCTTTTAAGATGAGACAGATACAATATCGTGCTACTCCTACAGCCTACCTCCCGCTTCCACTCTCAGGATTTTGCGGGTTGAAAATTTCTGAACACGCGTATTAAACAATTTTAATATAATAATAATTAGATTAAACTTATTTATTAATAAAACTTAAAATTTGAGGAAGTAATTTTAAAAAATAGCGGCCGAACCTAACTTATTTTTTATAAATTCTAGTTGAAAAGAAAGTATATGCGACGATTATGTATTTCCTTCGACCCCTAATTTGTCAAGACTTTGGCCCCCTGCCCGAAAACCTGGCTACGCCCTTGAAAATAGATAATATATATCTATTTAGTTATTCCCATTGTCAACATCCCAACAATTTATTGTCTATTTAAACATCAGTATTTCTATATACCTGGTGATTCAACAATTTGACAAAGTAAATTTACTCATTAATACTAATATAATAAAAATGTCATGGACTGTATTTGATAGGGTTGCTATTACTTCACAATTTAATAATGTATACATACCAAGTGCTTGCCTGAAGCTGCGGATGCATTTACTGTGTGATAAAACGACGACACCGAGAGTTTGTAGGAGTTAGTACGAGAAAGCAAGATACAAACTGCTTTTTGGTCGAGTGTAGTGTTGGAAAAGAGGGTATTCGAGTACATTTACGCTGAGGCTAGACTGACTCTCGTTTAATTAGCGCAACAAGGATAGCAGCTGTACTTGCGCATTTCATTTGAATTTTGTTTACGCTCGATCTCTAGTCGACTAGTACATTTTTAAATCGCGTTTCGTCCATCTAACTTAGAACAATTACGCGCCTAAATTAATAAATTTTCGAATCATGTTACCCCGGAAATGTTAACAAATGTCCGTCGAAATTTTTATAATCAGCTGGGTTACTGCTCAGCTCAAACGGGAGGCTTATTTGAGCATTTAATAAGTAATTAAGTACTTGTAGAAATTAATTTTTCTTTCAATTAAATTCATTGTTTCTGCGTTTATAGTTTATCTTACTCAGACATTTTGTTTAGTTTCATACAAATTTATTGTCTTCTTTCAAAATTTTAGTTTGTTTCCTTTTCTATTTTGCAATACTACGGAATTATTTACTTTTCATCTTAATAAGAGTTTTCCTATTGTTACGTTTTCGTTTTGTATATCAGCTATATTTCTTGTCTTTGATATTTTATGAAAAAAATATTATTTTTAAGTTTTTAGAATAGATGATCATATCTTTTATTTACTCATGCAATTTGGGAAGCTGTGATGAAGTCCTTTACTAAAATTGTTTACTGCGATTATTTGATGCTTCAACAAGTTACTTATAATTTATCCATGTAGTGATTTTTTATTGATTAATCTTATTTCTCTGTTTCGGTATTAGAACAGCGTTATTCTAGCACCCGTTTTGGTGTTAGAAAGGACTCCATTCTTAAACGATTTTTGGTAACTTTTTATTTTAGTAGAAATAGGTTGGTGGCATAAATGTTTCATATTCTTTTTCATAATTGCTTTTCGATTTACCTGGGAGTAAATTACTTATGGTGTTGGAGGCCACGTCCTGCAATTCTGGTGGCTCAGATTGAAGCTCTTCGTCTGACATTCCGCCCACAGAAAATATCAGCTTTTTTCTAATTTAAGCAAACTTTTCAATTCAAATAATTCTTACAAAAGTCAACTGTCAAATATAAATCAGTGCTACCAAGCGACTACGTCACGTTATCAAAATTTCCCTTAAGAGTCCTCGCTAGTGAATGGGAAATGTAATGTTGGTTGCATAGCACATAATTAAATAAGCCAAGGATGTCCGAGTACTTTTACACATAGGGAACATATAATAAATATTTGAAATAATAACTCAATATATAAGCGAATAAAAATTCATTTATGACCAACTATTTACACATTTGTAACCGCAGGAAATATTTATAGCAGAATAACAATTCATTGTAATGTGGGTTGCCTAATTTTAATTTATTTTATATTCATTTTAAACAAAGTAAAGAATAGTTGAACGAAAAATAAGTGCACAGCCGGGTAGCTTTCTATTCAATTTATAACGTGAACCCAAGCAAACAAATCTCCTCTGAAGGATTATTGAGAAAACTGGTTTTTAGTATTTTGACATATTAATTAATTTTCTTTAATCCGATATTTTTTTTCTAAATTTGATTCTTCAGCCGGGTAGATTACTAAATTCTTCATAAGTTGACGTTGAAAGGTTGTCTCCATCTTTAAAATCAACAAAAATATCTGGATTCTAAAATCTGCTATTTTGCCATTGTTGACAGATCCACTAGCGAGGACCCTTAAAGAAAAAAATTATCGGATTACAGAAAATTAATTAATATGTCAAAATATTAAAAGACAGTTTTCTCAAAAATCCTTCGGAGGAGATTTGTTTGCTTGGGTTCACGTTATAAATTGAATAGAAAGCTACCCGGCTGTGTACTTATTTTTCGTTCAACTATTCTTTACTTTGTTTAAAATGAATATAAAATAAATTAAAATTAGGCAAACCACATTACAATAAATTGTTATTCTGCTATAAATATTTCCCGCAGTTACAAATGTGTAAATAGTTGGTCATAAATGAATTTTTATTCGCTTAGATATTGAGTTATTATTTCAAATATTTATTATATATTCCCTATGTGTAAAAGTACTTGGACATCCTTGGCTTATTAAATTATGTGCTACGCAACCAATATTACATTTCCCATTCACTAGCGAGGACCTTTAATGTATATTTTTAACTTTTCTATAAATAAATAATGTAAACACAATCAGAAACAGAGAAAATAGTGTAAAACACTCGTAACAGAAGGCCGTTCCAGCATTCTTTTGGAAATCATACTGGAATGAATGCCCTTCTGTTACTTGTATTTTAATATACTATTCCATCTTCTCTAAAGCGGTACAGTAAATGACTTTATTCTTGGTTAAAGAATTTGTTATTAACAATAACAGTAGCAATTTTCACGGACTAACGCAATAACGATTTCTGCGGTGTCGACTTTAACGTAGCTCTAATGTTAGTAACAGAGGCTACCCCCTTATTCTCCCACTTATAGTCGACCAGCTTGTCTAGTATATTCATCCGCAGATAGACCGCGTGCACACTGTATATAGTGATCCATAAATCAAACCCAAGAAATGTTGAAAGTCAATGTTACAGATTCATTTTTTTTTGGGATCCAGAAGTAAAAAATCTATGTCAAATTTAAATCGACCTTCTATATATTCGATAATGAATCAGGCTCTATATTGACATGTATAGGTATGTCCAAAGTCCAAACCAACAATATTTTGCCTACAACTGTGATAATGAATATGATTTTATTCAAAAGTATTATATCAGCATTCAAAATTAAAAACAACAATAAATAAGGTTTCATAATTGCCCATTGTTCTTATACAAATACTAAATAAAATTTAATCATAATCATGAATATCAGGATCCACATTAATAGAAATACTTTTATTTCTGTTGTGTAGATATTTGAAATCCAACAAAGACATAAAAATATAGTTACATCGGCTATCTGCATTCTCCCTTTTCTGTGATTTTATTCAATTCAAATACATTGAGTAATTTAACTACTGTGGTGAAGATGGAGTTGCCATAGATTACTATTATAATTTATCATAGATATTTATGAATTTCCAGAATATTTTGTAATATGTATTACTGCTTGCATTTTAGTGCGTTGGTATAGCAATTTTCTTTGAAATTGCTTTTAATATTAAATATGTTAAAAGTCAAAATGTGATGTGCATTGCTATCCATCTTAATATATTTGTGCAAGTTTGTCAATCAAAACCACTTATAGTTCAAATAATTAGATTCTTTTTAATATTTGCATTGTGTGCTAATTTGTCGATAAGAAACAGTAAAATCTGAAGAATATGGGTATATCAATTTCTGATTTATAGCTGTATTATATTATAGCGACGTATAATCATAGGATTGGCAGTCAAAACATAAACAAGACTAGGTGTATATACCTTATAAAAATATTAGAAAAATGAACGTTTACACTTTAATAATTACTTAAATGGAAAAATAATAGCACCTTAAGTATTATTGGAGATTTCGAATTTAACATAACCTATTGAAGTCACGTCTCAGAAAGATACCAAAATGAGTGCATTTAATTATTCGGGATTTCAATTTAACAAATCAAAAGGCAGTCACAATGCTGTACCTCCGCCCCCTTCAAGTGGGGTGAGCAAACAGGGGTACTCTACGATGAATGCTATTAGTCAAAATGCATTATCAGCAGCCTGGGGAGGTAGCCGTAAGCGCGCCGTCACTGAGGATGAGTGAGTTCTAATAAAGAGGTGGACTTAAAGAGCAAGCTGTACGTGGATGTTACAGGTATTTTGAAGAGGATGACGAGGAATCAACTCCTGCACTGGCATATATACCAGCTCCAGGAAGTCCGACTCAAATTCCAGAACCGGAGCCAGAAGAAGAGATGGGGGACAATACTGGTGATGATCCGTTAGATGCTTATATGGCCGGAATAGAACAACAGGTTAGATCTATCATTTATTATGCTGATATAATGATTTGGAGTTATCTTGCATTCGTGAGAAATTTTAAATGCAATATTTGATAAATAATAATTAATCATTCTAGAGACTTATCTATATCCTTAATTATTACCAAAATATTATTATTTTTTCTCTTCCACCATATGTAGATACAGTCAGAATTAGTAGATGTTTCAGTTGTTCATCGATACTCTTGTCCTGCAAATTGATTATGTACTTTGAAACTCTTTGTTAGTTCTAGAATGCTAGTTAACACATTGCTTTCTTCTTATTTTAGACTCTCATAATTAACTTCTGTAACAGAACAGTTGCAGCCAGTTACTGTATTTCCTAATAACTTAATGATTTTGAAGCCACAGAGGACTTAATTGTCAAGGCTTGTGGCTCAGTTGTCTTGCCGCCTTAAGTTTGAATGAATGAAATACCTGATTTTTTTGAGTATAAAATATTTTGATTATATGGTATCTAAAAAGATTATTTCAAAAATATATTCCTGACACTGACACATTTAATTGTCAACATTTTATTATATGGATTAATTTTATGATAAAAGTTTCGTTGTAGTAGTAACTTGAACACACACCGCATAGTTGCCGGTCGTACGCTCTACCAATTAATGCGGGTCTTTATCGTCAAGATGATAAAGAGCCGCAGTGTAGTTTCATTTCGTAATAATTCATGAATTATAGCGAAATTAAACTACATATTATTTTATCGCCAACCGTCAGTAAAGTGATGCGTTACCATAGCGTTTTACGGAGGTAAAGAAACACTTTATCGTACTGTACAATAAAGTACTTTACCTGCCGCTAATATCTGTCAGCGTAGCCATGACTGATGACTTTAAAAATAAATCGTTTGTCACTGTCATAAACTGTCATAAGTTATTATATCTTTATTTCTTAAATTAACAATTTTCACGGTTGGCGATAAAATTTTGTATGCACCACGTCAGTAAAGTACCTTTACCGAACTCGTCTGTTACTCGCCGCGCTCGCTTCACTCGCTTGGCTCGTAAATCAGACTCGTTCGATAAAGTATCACTTTACTGACTTGTTACATAAATAACTATTATCGCCAACCGTCAGTAAACCGATGCGTTACCATAGCGTTTTACGGAGGTAAACAAACACTTTATCGTACTGTACAATAAAGTACTTTACCTGCCGCTAATATCTGTCAGTGTAGCCATGACTGATGACTTTAAACATAAATCGTTTGTCACTGTCATAAACTGTCAAAAGTTACTATATCTTTATTTCTTAAATTAACAATTTTCACGGTTGGCGATAAAATTTTGTATGCACCACGTCAGTAAAGTACCTTTATCGAACTCGTCTGTTACTCGCCGCGCTCGCTTCACTCGCTTGGCTCGTAAATCAGACTCGTTCGATAAAGTATCACTTTACTGACTTGGTACATAAATAACTATTATAATACAGTAAAACCTCTAAATAGCGGCCACTTAAATGTACTGTAAATACGACTCTTATATGGAATGGTTGCCGTTATTGCTAGATTGAAAGAAAATTAAATAAATAAAGTAGGTATGAATTTGTTTGTTGGCATTTTTTATGCATATTTGTCCATTGAGTTTTGTTTTAAATTATTAAGCTTTGTTTTGAATAGGAAACTTTGTACAAATGTTAGTTTTTCACATTTTCCTCACATCTTTAATGTTTCATGTACGCAGTCTTTATTATTAACCAGTTATTAAGAGGTGACAGCAATTAAAAGGTGACAGTGAAGAGAGGTTTACTGTATATTATTTATCCTTGACATTTGATTAATAACATTTCACTAATTAAAATGTTTGAAATAGAAATAATATATTACAAGATTGGAATCTCGTATGTTTATAATCAGTAAACCTGTTGTATTATTGATTTTTTTCCGATGAAATTTTTGATCGCAGAGGTTGTAATTAAACACTTCCCATCCTGTGTGCAGATGAAAATCGAGAAACACATCAGTCGTCCTCAAAAGGCAGGCATAAGGAATGATCTGGAAGAAGAAGACGATGAGGAATCGTACTACCGTTACATGGAGGAGAATCCGAATGCAGGTCTACTTCCAGTTGAAGAGGACATGCCCGATGTGGAGTATGACGAGGACGGCAACCCTATCCCACCGGATCGCAAGAAGATAATCGATCCTTTGCCGCCGATCGATCACTCGACCATCGAGTACAAACCGTTCAGGAAGGATTTCTACAAGCTCCATCCGGAAATAGAGTCCCTGACGTTGTCCAAAGTTCACGAACTAAGGAAGACCTTGGGCATTTCCGTATCGGGTAACAATCCTCCCAGTCCGGTGGTGTCCTTCGCTCATTTTAATCTGGACGAGAAGCTGCTTAAGGCTATCATCCGGGCTGAATACGTCTCTCCCACTCCCATACAGAGCCAGTCAGTCCCGTGTGCGCTAATGGGAAGAGACGTGTTGGGCATAGCACAGACAGGTAGGAATGATGTCCAAGGTTCATACCCCCGGATTCAGGATTGTGTTGTTTTATCTGTACAGGATCCGGAAAGACTGCCGCTTTTCTTTGGCCCCTTCTGATGCACGTGGCTGCGCAACCGCCCGTTGAGAGTGGCGACGGTCCGATAGCATTAATATTGGCTCCCACTAGAGAGTTGGCCCTGCAAATCTACAATGAAGCGAGGAGATTCGCACGTGTTTATGATGTGAAAGTGTTGTGCGCTTATGGCGGCGGCTCGAAATGGGAACAGAGTCAAGTCAGTACATTTGTTTTCATTGTTGTTTTTAAAATATATCTAGTGTTACTATTTTGCATTTTAATTTAGTTCAGTATTTTTGCATTATTATGATTGTTTGTTTCTGTTCAGCTATTTTACTGTTCCGTATACATATTTAGTTACATCTGTATATTGGATCGCGTTATTCAGTATTTAAATTCTTAATTGAGAATTTATTATGTTCCTTCTAATTAATAGGGGCGAGCAAATGGTGCAACAAAACTAAAGTCCATCTGTTTGCTTAAGTCATTTAGGACAATTCAGTAATCGAAATTCAGTGTAACATTATCTTTACACCACCCCTTGCTTATTACTCTATACTTGACATACAAAAATACAAAATATTAATTGTCCTACCTGACATCTCTCTTCTGCGCTTTGATCGATAATACAGGGAACTTTGTCGCCGCTTTGCTCAGTGTAGAAGGGTGTAGGTCTGACTTAACAAATTAGACGATGACTAAATAAAGCGCCACTCCTCTTACTTAATAAGACAGTCGCCTGGCTTGATACTTGATCAGGAGGTACTAGCCACAAGAATAAACAAGGGTAAATAATGACATTAAGGAATAATAAACTTAAGGTCTAGTACATCCCCAGTTGAGTACTAATTATTAAAAAAAACAGGACGGTTAAAATAAAAACCTGCAGAGGTTTGTTTATTGCCTTAAGTAATTAATTTAAAAGAATAATGCCGACTGTCACTAGACAATTTTAAAGATCAAATATACAGGAAGCAAAGAACAGTATCGGCAAATCAAAAAAATAGCCTAAGTAAACGTTAAGAATTTTAAAACCAAAAGATTCTTGACAATTGGGGAATGAGTGATAAGACGTACGAGATCTCTTCAGTCGCACAAAAATCATACAAAATTATCTAAATAATGAGTCATTAGCAGGTGTGGTGTTAACCACCCAGTATATGCGCACTATCATGCTAAAATTAGACTAAAATAATTATTAAATGTGACCCGAATTGCACAAAATTACAAATAATAACACGTTATTTTTATCGTGTTCTTCGCCCCTTAGTTATTTCAAACACGAAGTTACGTTATTTGAAAGAGATTCTGCATAGTTCTTTCGAGTCTCTTAGATGCAAGTATATGTGTAGATATTGTCCTGTCACTGTTCATCACCCCAACCAACATAATATTACGTCTGTTCACATTAGTAGTGTCATCTATCGACACCCAAATATGTTTATCGTTTATGGCATCTATAATTGAAGTCATCGGGGACAAATAATATTCAACTCTGGATGATTCATCGTATTCCATGGATTGTTTCACACTACACTTCAAGTAGATCCAAACTAAATGCTTTCTGCCGTCCATAAACAGTTGTAGAGGTAGGTACTTTATATATATCCGATGACACATGTTTTCCTATGCGGGTTTTCCCTGGCTACAACAGTAATACATTGCAAATCTTGCATCGGAGTTGAATACCGTCGAATTCTAGTGCAGGCAAATATCTTATCTAGCTTTCAACAGTATCTAGCAACGGATGTGGACGGTTCATGTTTACATAGTAAAACACATGTAACTAATAAAAGTAAATAATAGATCGGCCCGCTACACACGGCGCTTACTATGTAACTAAAATACTTTTGGCGCAAAAGCCCGCTCTTCTACGTCTCCTAGCTTTATACATATACAGTAAACCACAACATACTACGAATATATACTGAAAGGGGAATGTAGTGGGGATTGATACATTACATCTGACGGCCAGGCAACTATATCTTACTGACATATGTCATTCGTTTATGTGAGTTGTTCGTGATCTGTCAAGTGTCTGTTATAGTAAAATTATGGATATGGTGTATACAATTGATGAAAAGATTCAGATTGTAAAATGGTATTTTCAAGGCCACTCACTGATGTCTATTATAGCCCTCTTTCGGGATACTTTTGAAAATCGACCTATTCCTTGTTTGAATACCATTCATCGCATCAAAACTAATTTTGAAAAATTCGTTTGTGTTTTGCCATCGTTTCAAGTGAAACCTCAAAATAATGATAACCAGGATCTCAATGTAATGATATGTGCTGGCGTGGAAAACAATTATACTCTGACAGCATCACAAATAGGACAAGAACTGGATGTATCACGTGAAACTGTGAGAAGACCCTTAAGGAAAAACAAATATCACTCTTATCATGTTCAGAAGATAAATGAATTTTTTCCACAGGACAATTATGATCGCATTCGGTTTTGTTTAGACATAATTGAAAAATGTGCACTGAATGAAGGTTTTATTTCGAACATCCTCTTTACGGATGAATCTACGTTTCTCTTACATGGCCGGCATAATCCAGCGAACTACGATATTGGTCCAGAACAAATAAACACATTGCGTATACTGCTCACACATAATACCCACAAAAGGTAAATGTATGGGTTGGGATATTAGGCAATAATATCATTGACCCATTTTATATTGATGGCATGTTGAACGGACAGAAATACTTAGATCTACTGCAACACAGTATTATTCCTTTATACGCGGAATACCTAACATTGTGATGGAAGAAATTTGGTATCAACATGCCCATACAAGCAGGATTGTGCTGCAATATCTAAAAAATACGTTTGAAGACCAAATTATTTCAAAACGGGGCACAATCCATTGGCCTGCCAGGTCTCCTGATTTGTCACCAAATGACTTTTTTCTATGAGGTCACATAAAGTCACAAATATACGGCTACGAAGAACAACGTGCAAATAATTTAGAAGAATTGCGTATACAAATTAGAAACTGTTTGTTAACAATCACCCCCAAAGTCTTGTCCAATGTACGACGTAACTTTTATAATCGAATTGCGTATTGTTTAGAAATAGAAGGAGGACGATTTGAACATTTAATGTAGTATAATCAACCGAGAATTTTTGTTTATAAATTATTATTTTTAAGTTCTATTTATTTACTTAATAAGTATTTAATACCTTTATATTTAAACGCTCACCACTACGTCATCAGCGTGACCTTTCTACCAGATGCGTGCGCTGCCGACCGCGCAAATTTAACAACAATAATAAACCACAAACACGCTATCAACACAAACATCAGGTAGCAGTAAATATACAATAAATGTTAGTATTATTGGTCACTGTTGGTGGTAAGGACAACCGCGAAGTTTAAAAATTTTATACCAAAGCCGTCTATTGTCCTACTTTCTCTTATACCGAAATACCGTTGCTGTTTCTCTCCCGCGTAAAATATAAAGGTCCATTGAGTTCGCCCCACCTTTCCCCTATTATTGCTAAGCGCCAATGACATCACTGTGCATTTTCGTAGTTAACTGTGTAATACTGTATATAAATATATATCGTAACTTGTAAATATCGTTATTGAAGGCAAAGAGAGGGAAACCAATTGCGTCGCCTTGACGAACCCGAGTTGGAAAAATTCGTATATGCACCGTGCCTTCAAATACTTTCCTCATTAGAGACGGCCATGCTTTTTTTTTAAATAGTTGGTGACAGTGCATAAATTTGATAGTTAGGTTATGTTATGTAAATAATAATAGGCGTCTGTAATTTGAATTTAAGTATGACAACTGTCAAAATTTGAAGTTTTCATAAGCTTAGCATGTACACCAGGGGTAGTGCACTTCATTTACTACAACTTATTAGTGTTGTGGTTGAGGGAGGGTCCCTAAGAGGGCAGCACTTTATACAGGATCGAAAACATAGCTCTCAATATAGTTGGCTGCGTTGGTGAAATTTGTTAGAGTTGTTGTTGTCATGTGATTTTTCTCCGCCATTTGCAATATTGTGAGTAACTGTCATTGTTAAATACGTTACCTAGTTCTTCTCCACAAGTGCATTTCGAAACATCAAACCGATGATACTACTTTAGAAAATATGGATGCTCAGCCGTTACCATCCACCTCACAAGCAAGTTCTAGTGAAAGACCAGACATTCAGTATGTGTCATTTATAGTATTAAAAAATGTAACAGTCTCTTAATCTTATTAAATATATTGCAGTTATAAGGTATAATGTTATTTTTGTATATGATTTACTAAATATACATTACATATACTAAAAATACATTTGTTTTAATCTGTTTCATCAGTAGCACTTAGATACAGAAAAGATTTTACGATACTTCACTATTTACGTATACTAATTTGTTTTTCATGTAAAATTAGCATGAAATATTTTGACGTTTAATGTTGCAGACACATGTTAATGTTCCAGCAAATATAACGCCAAAAAATATTGATGCAAATTTTCACATGAATTTCATACTTTAATAATTTGCAATTAAGTCATTTCAAAGATCCCGCTCGTTAAAAAGTTATCATTCTCTACAGATTCCTACGATGAATTCTACCAAAAGTACCCGGAAGGGTGCAACAGATGGTGCTGATGTTTGGTTCACTTTTTAGTGAGAGAGTAGGCCATCTATTCACTCTCTTTTATCTATGATGTACACCAACATTGATTACTTAAAAATTTTAAGAAACAGCCTATTCTAATGAGGAAAGTATTTGAAGGCACGGTACAATCTACATCTTGTTATATATTATTGTATGACTGCTATTACTGTACCGAATTTCGAATTACATTATTCATTTAAGTCCAGTCCTGGAATATAAACCTGAATGCCGATCCCTAGTGATAACCTTAGCGGTAAATAATGAACTGAAAATAGTCATTCATACAAGGTGAATTTACAACTTATTTCTCGTTGTTAGACGCTGCAGAGACACGTACATACCGTATGTGTCAATTTTCATTAGGTATATGAATTCAATGTTTACATGCGATTTATACGTATACAAATAATATGTGGCAACGTGTGTCACTCCTACTATCCGTCACCAATCCCGACAACAATCGACATCACAACGACTTTCTCCGATCTTCCTACTTCTACATTAAATGTTTAGCTGCGAACACGTTGCGATCTAGTCTGCAATAAAAGACGTCATCATCAAATGGCCGCCGCGATCTAGTAGTTTATTATTATTTTCAGAATCCTTTTTTATTTACCTTATTTTTAATTTTATTAGAATTACGCTTTTGTTTGTGATATGCAGCGTGAACGCAGCTTAATAATTCTCTGCATTTACTGAAAGGAAAAAGAAAAATCCTTCCAATGCGTAAATATTATTTCTGAGCGCAGTACAAACACCCTAGTCAATAGTCCAACAGCTACTGCTATCTTGAGCTTGTATCGGTTGCGCTCGCATTGAAGAGGAAAGGTGGGGGCCATGCCTATGGCTAATGAAAATTGACACGTGCTGTATATAGATGGGATTCGCAATTTCTGTTTTCCAATCAATCCTCTGTATATTTGCCACTTACTTCTTTCCATTCTAGGCGTTAAAAGAGGGCGCAGAGATCGTGGTCGCCACACCCGGCCGCCTAATGGATCACATAAAGGGCGGAGCCACCAATCTGCAGCGCGTCACTTTTTTGGTGCTGGACGAGGCCGACCGAATGTTCGAGCTCGGTTTCGAACCCCAGGTCCGCTCGGTGTGCAATCACGTCCGACCCGATCGTCAGACGCTGCTATTCAGCGCCACCTTCCGGAAGCGCATCGAGAAATTGGCCAAGGACGCCCTCCACGATCCCGTGAAGATATCACAGGGAGTACTGGGACAGGCGAACGAAGACGTCACACAGCACGTGCTGCTGTTACCCACACAGCAGGCGAAGAGGGACTGGTTGTACAGGAAACTGGTCGAGTTGTTGTCCGCGGGTTCGGTGCTGGTTTTCGTCACGAAAAAGTTAGACGCAGAACAGGTAGACATTTTTTTTATTCTACATTGCCGAACGTATTTTTTTAAGCATCGTGTTAAATTTCGAACAAAATTTGAAATTATGAGATAAAATTCAGTAGATATTTATCTTAATATGGCATGGCAGTTTTACGTTAATGTCGTACGACAGAAATGTAATTTTATCAATAAATGTTTCCTATATCTATTTTTTGAGCAATCTTCTGCTTGGATACACGGTTTGTCTAGTAATTTCGCAATAAAATGTGAATTAGCCTACATGTATTTTATTGGATTGTCTTTGTAGCCAATTTAAAATACCCGCGAAATTTGAAAAATATTAGTAGCGTTATTGTAAAAATACATTTTATACCGATAATTGAAGAAGAGAATTATTATAATCACAACTAATCGGATAATTAGCAATCTTCCGTAGTTTTGAATTAGACATTTAGGTTTTAATAGGTGGCACCTTTTTTTAAAAAATTTCCGCCTTTCGTGACGTAATTATGACGTGCATTGCCTAGACATGAAGTCATAACCATACATATCAATGGTCGCTTTCAGCAGACAACAACAGTTATGGAACTGTTCACAAATCAAATTCAGGCAGTGATGGCTGGTGAGTACGTTTTGGCGATGCACGAACATAGACAAGACTTATTCGCTTATTATCGGTAATATACTAGGCATCTGGGAGTATATCACCGATAATAAACGAATCAGTCTTGTCTATGTACGTGCACCACCAAAACGTACTCACCAGCCGCGCCTGAATTCAGGTGATGTATGCTTGCTCTGAACATGTGGAGCGGTCACCGTTTTAGTGAGCGAAAAAATTGTATGCTCACTGTAGATGATCGCATAAACGAGAGCAGTGCTGTCAGCCAACATCTCAACAGTTATTAAGTGAACAGTTGGAGCGGGAACGGTTCCCGATCCGTCTGCTGAATACTGCCAATTTAATGTTCTGCGCATGCGAATTCATATTTACGATTGTGTATCAAAGTTCGTGGATTGGTACATCTAAACGCAAGCGTATTGACTGTAATTGAATGTCTTTTCCTAAAACGAGTCGGCTACAAGAAACTGAAAATGTTCTAAACTAGAGACATCTTATGTATAATCTACAAAGTTTTTTTTGTGGATATAAAGGATGTTTTTCGATTTCTTCTGTAATTCTGTAATTAAAAATGTTTATTCAAATAATTTCTATATTTTCAGTGAATTTAGTTTCCATTTCTTGCAAGAATACTTCTTTAATGCCCATATGAAAAAGCGATAATTACCTGCTTATCTTTTTGCTGTAGATTTTATCGACTTTCATCCATTTTTAACGATGATTTTTCGCATTGATCGACAGGTGGCTAACGATTTGAAAGTGAAGGAGTTTGAATGCCTATTGTTGCACGGCGACATGGAGCAGGCTGATAGGAATAAGGTCATCATGAGTTTCAAAAAGAACGAGTGTTCCTTGCTGGTACGTTTTCCGTAATACCCTCTTCGATTACCGTTCATCGTGAGAGTTCTTCTTTTAATTATTGTAAACAACGCAGGTGGCCACAGATGTGGCAGCTCGAGGTCTCGACATACCGCACGTACGCACCGTCGTCAACTTCGACATAGCCCGGGATATCGACACTCACACCCACAGAATCGGCAGGACCGGTCGTGCCGGTGTTCACGGTGACGCGTACACCTTGCTCACGGAGAAAGATAAGGAATTCGTCGGCCACATCGTCAGAAATTTGGAGGCGGCTCATCAGGAAGTGCCCCAGGAGGTGTTGGATTTGGCGTTGCAAAGCAGCTGGTTCAGGAAGGCCAGGTAAACAAGAATAATAATGTAGTACTTGTGTGTTTATTAACAGGATTACTGCAACATCGAATCCTGCAAAAAATATCTCTTCATAGCGCCAAAAGATATAAGGTTTTCAAGTATTAAAATGCACTCAACAGCCTCCGGAGAATGCATGCTATGCAATTCCATTCAGTTTCTAGTCAGCAAACTGAACGGTGTTGATTTCGTCGAATAACATTCAAAAAATTAATCTCTATATTGAAACTCACGAAACAATACTTCTTCGTCGTAAAAATCTATGACGTAATAGTTTTAGTACGTTTATGTGAACATTGTGACGACGAATGAATTTAGTGAAGTTTATTTTGAGGTTATATTTAGATCCAAATTTACCAAATTTTCTGAATGTAACTTTTTTGTTAAAAACACAATTATTATTCTTGTGAGTATAATGAAATAAAACTACATTTTACGGTCACTGCTTCATTTAACCAATAGTAAAAATAAAAATGCAACCTCTTTATAATTTTATTATGTATAATTATTTTGAAGACGTAAACTTCTAATTTGGCTACAATTTACATTAATGTCGTATTTTACAATTAACTTGCTTCAGAGTATGTATTAACTCTTTTTACTTGCCCAAATTTGTAATAAATCATTGTTCAGAACACTCTTCAACTTACAAGGCACACAAAGCAAAGAGAAAGTTAAAAACGATACAGGCAAATAATAAAAGCTGGGATATTTATTTTTATATTTAGTGTATTTCTTATATCAGTATAACATTCAGTACAAAAACTAAATCAGTGCACTCATTTTAAAATCAGTATATTTAGCCAGTTTATTACATCACTTCTTTTCCATCATGCAACAATTCTCGATCCCACCATTTTCTGATTCCACTGTTGTCCAGATGGTATAATTTCTAGGGTCTTATTGCACATCTTAACTGTATTTTTTCCTATAACCCTGTTCTCCAATGTGTTTATTATAGTATGTTTTTGATATTCTTCAGGTATGCTCCATTAGGTTGTGATATGGTGGTAGTCATAACCCTGTATGACTGTATTTATCTGCCTATATGTCAGTAATGTACGTCTTTTCTGGCTTATTACTAAAACATAATTATGTTACTGCAGTAAATGAAAAATGCATACCTAAGTGCATACTACATGACTAAATCTAATAATTTCGACGTTAGTAAGTTATTTGGAGCTGGGTCTTTAACCACACTCTTATTTGACGTTTGTTCCAAGAATGATTGGGACTTTTATCATATAAGACGCTATGGTAACTAGCATTATCCATAATAATCAGAGATGGCTCGTTTAGTTTACACAGGAGTTCATTTTCTAACCAATTTAAGACATTTTTTCTATGCATTTCATCATGGTAATAGAGATTACTTGCACTGTCAATAAAACCATTACGTGAACCTGCATGAAGACTAAACCTTAAAGCAAAGTAAAATGTGTATATTTAGAAGCATGTTACAATGTTAATGCAGAGCCATTACCTCTTGCCGTCAACTTTCCTATTCGTACATTTTATGACTATCATCTTGCCATAATCTTGACTTGGACTTTCAGATTGGAAATTATTCATATATTTTCTTAGAAATGTGATTCGAGCAAGAGCATATGATTGTTCCGTTAATCCTCTCCGTGGACAGTCTTATGTTCGAAACCATTAACTGCTAGTACTCTACCAAGAGATTCAATAGAGCCTTCAAAGATATGACACACCCTTAACAGCGATAATAACGAAGCTCCCTAAAATGTTCTAAAATTACATTGTTAACATTATATTAATCTTTTTATTTTTATTGATTTGTGTAACTTAGTGTGATCTGTATATCGTATATAGTATCGCTTTTACTGAAAATACTACTACAATAAAATAACAAATAACGCCTGAAAACAACAACCACCGAACGCTGTAAACCCATTGTCAAATGATTCACTAATGAAGTGTAAATGAAGTTTCATGTACGTCAACATTATTATCTTTACTGAATATTAATCATTAAAATAATTCGGTAATTATTATTATATACAGCTAATGTATGCTACATTAATGAAATTATAAATATTTCTGAGATTGGTGACAGAATTATTTTTTGTTCATGACAAAAGTGGATTCTTTCGTGCGTTCTACTATAGTTGATAAATTTTAATAGATGAACCGATGTCCTTAAAAGATTCACAATTTAAATTAAAAGTAGAAACCATACATGCATCTGTCATTTAACTTGAAGAATATTCACGATCTTGTCTGCAAATTGATAACTACATTATTTAGAATATTCTAAACCATATATAAATGGTTATCATTAACCATAGTAAAAAAAAAATAGTATTATTCAGGCTGTTTGATAAAAAACGCCCCATCCCGTAACTTCTTTATTTATTATCCGATTTCAATAAATAAAGGAAATATATAAATGGTTTGACAAACTCGATAAACCGCATTTAATCCCAATTTTTTCAAAGCTGTCTTGAATACATAACGATAACTATAGTCAACTTTTTTTTTAAATGGACATTTGTAGCTCTTTTCGTTTACTCTGGTAGATATTTTTTTTTTAATCTAGTAATGTTCATTTAGTTATCATTTGGTTGATATTTAATTAAAAAAAAATTGAATTATCTGCAACTTTTATCCACTTACTATGAAAATTTCAAGTGTGCCGTGAAAAAAATTGCAACACAAATGTGACAAATATGTCATTTAAATGTCTCGTCATTCGAAAATTAGCTGGGTAGTCTGCATCTGTTATTTACATTTTTTTATTTGTTTCACAATACTGCCGCAGCAAAAATTAGTGAGCTTTAAGGGTGTTGTATAGGTACATTTTCAAATATTTACAGATTAAAGGCTCCCTTTAAACTTTATGCAAAAATGATTTAGATGAAATATTCTTATAATGTTAATCTACACGTCCCTAGGCATTTTGTTTTTTCATTTTTTTATTAATTGTTATAAAAAATTAAATATAAATAGACCATCGAAAAATAAAATACGTACCGACGTATAACATATTATTGTGAACATTAATTTCTAGCAAAATTTTTTCGTATTTATTAAGATAAATGTGTAATTTGATAAGAAAGAAATGCATTTTTGGCACTGCTTTAGTACGCCACCTGCAGTCAAATATTTGATATATCCTTGCAATCCAAGACAGGGCGGAGTTACTTTGTTTAGGTGGGGATTCACTTTACGAGCGATATTCGGAATACAGAAATCGTTGTTACGGTTTTGAGTAGGTATTTGATTAAACATTTTTTATATTATTTTACATATCATAAAATTGAAAACATTATCGCGTAACCTTGATTTAACTTTATAAAATTAATATATATTTTCTTTTTGTAAAATTTAGTTATATTATTTTGTATTACATTTCATAAAATTGTACACATTGGCTGGCAGGCTTTGATAACTTTTACATAAATACAAACTTAAACAAAAACATTACATATGATTCATAAATAATACTAGCTTTTTTAGTTCTTCCACTATTTTACATTTATCAAGATAAAATACTACTGACATTTATAAGTGAGTTAAAAATAATGTAAAACTAATATAGAAAATGAGATGGATATAGATGGTGCCTACTTCCTCTGTACAGATATTGTACCAGACTGGTAGACGTTCAAAAGATTAATTTACGACCTAGCAAAAAATTACTCTCAAACGATTCAGTGTTCGGACAGTTATAAAAAGATTTGAAGTAAACCAGAAATTGCTCCGAAAGGATATCTTTTATTTTAAAAATTTAGCTAGATTACTTTTCCTGTTATGGCAAATAAAGAACAAACAGAAACAGGACTTATTATTTTACAGATGTAGTTACATAATAATAATGAATAAACATTAAACTTTAAATAATTTATATATAATAATAAAATAATGAAATTCCATTCAATAAATGATATTATAGTACAGTCATTCTGTATTTTTTTAGAAAAAAATATGCGAGACTATTTTATTTGATTAATCGTTAGTGGGGTATGCGACGACTCTAAAACCAAACAGTTGGAACCCCCCCTTCCCTCCTTGTGGGTTTTTGGTAATCTCAAAAAGTTTTTGAATGGAGTTTCCGAGTAAATGGTTGGTCGAACAACAAATTTTTTTAACAAAAAAAAAATATTATCTTCAAATTATCTAATGTACTCGCTGCGATAATGAAGATGGCAGTAAAGTTAAAGAGATACCACGTGACTTGGATCCGGCGCATTCAACAATTTCAACAATCTTGAAGGACAGGACTAAAGTAAAAGATGCATTAAAATCATCGACAGGTTTTAGAGCCGTAATAACTAGGCAGCGGAAAGGTCTGATTCTTGAGATGGAAAAGCTCCTCGCGATTTGGTTGATAACCAGATATAAAATAGAATGCCGATGAGCCTACCAATTATTCAGGCAAAGGCGCGAATGATCTCTGAAGTTTAATAGAAGTATTAGCGATGAAGCAGCAAGCGTTGACGTCGAAGCAGTGGAATAATTTATTGAGCAATTTGATAAAATTATGGATGAAAAAATGTAAAATTTCAGAAAGTGTTCACGAATAATTTAGATTTTGACAAAGACGAGTACACTAATGCCATACATAAAGTAGTGGAACTTACTAACATACTTAATTTAGAAGCTGAAGTGGAGGATATTGAAGCATTAGTTGAGTATATTGAGGGAGAATTAACAAACGAAGATTTAATAGAGTTGGAAGTACAACGGCTCCCGGAAGAGGAACCAGTAGAGGAAAGTGAATGAAACTACTAAAACTAGAAGATATGGATTCAAATATTGAACGGTTCACGAAAGTTGAACGGCCAATAAGTGAAGTTTTACAAGTTACAAAGCATACTACATTAACGACATTCTTTTCAAAAGCTATAACCAGAACTCCTGCCCTTGTAAATACTTCTATTTCTTCGCCTCCATCTCCCTTACCAGGCCCCTCTACAGCTTTTGATAGCTCTGGTGATAAATACAATGACGACGTTGATGAACCACATTTTGCACTACATATCATGAATAGTTATTATTCGTTTTTCACACAATGAATTTAAATGTTTTAATACGTCACTTTTTAATTTTTGTATGTATTCTTATGTTCTGTAATATATAAGGGATGCAATTAAAAAATTTCCTTAATGATTCACTATAAAATGCACACTTTGCAAGATATTCGAAAATAATAAAGTGTGGCCACCACACAACTTTCTTATACGTATGAGCGCTTCAAACTATAAATTTTATGAATCTTTTTATACAAAAATTATTCAAATTCCAATTTTGTATAATTTGAAACGCTCATATGTACAAGAAAGTCGTGTGGTGGCTACACTTCATTATTTATAATGGTCCTCTGGCCCATTGTGGAAGAGGTGTCACTAATTTTCTCAATGAACAGTCTCCAAATCGATGGATAGGTCGTGGTGGTTCCATAGCTTAGCAACCGCGATTTCCGGATCTCTACCCACTAGATTTTCTCATATGGGACATGAAAAAATCTAGACACTTACATATTCAAGGGGAAAGCCTAAAAATACCGGCTCATCCATAAGATTCATGACATTTTATGAGGCGAAAAACAATATGGAGAACTACAACTGGGAACGAGGACTCTGACGGAAGATTTAGTTATGCATTGTACAATGCGGTGGCCACATTGAGCTGCTTTAATAATGCTCCGTAGGCTTTCCATAAAATAAATCACATTTTCTTCTAAACCCTCTAGTAATTAATTACAGCTTCGAACACCGATATTTCAAGAACCGTTAGGAATTCGGAAAAAGTGAATAAGAACATTTTTGCTTAAAATTAGTCATTGAATTCATGTACGAGGTTTCTCGGATACCTTGCCGACCACCTTGTATAATAAAAGTACCTATAGATATAAATAATTATCCTGTGATTTTCAATACGGCCAATGGAAAAGATAATCAAGACGATGACATTAGTGCCTTTCAACAAAATATTATTATTATTATATAGTATTCATAGGCACTAAGTAATATTTCTTTTAATCAGAATTCCCTCTTACATATTAACTTATTGAACACATGTCAGACTAAAAAAATTTACGATCTACATTCCTGTAGCGCCAAGACACCAGACTAAATAAATCATACAAAATATTACTAGCACCTACGTTACGTAGAGTATGTGTAGCCTGAACAGAGACAATTAGCATTTAACGCATCAGACGTATGTCATTTCGAATGCATCGCTCCATAAGGGCGGTACTTATAAACTGGGAACTGTACAATTTAGATTTTTACTATAGCATTTAGCAAAACAGTACATGGTAGTGGGGTATTGGCAAGTCCCACCCATGAGCACTACCCCCGATACCCGCGCCGAAGACGTCGAAATTTTTAGTTTGCTATACAACACCCTTAAGTACAAAAATAAAATTAAATTTACAATAATTGGCAAAATAAAAACAAATTAAAAGCAATTAACAAACGATAAGTTATTGGCAATCTCTCGAGTTGAAATAAGCGGATTCTGCTGCACGCAGAAGAACATTCATTTCAACATTTTCGCCAAATCGTCGCTGTTCCCGCTTCGGGTTTTCAAAAGCACCAAACCGCCTCAAACTTTCTTCAAACCGTCTAAATTGACGGGGGTTGGAACTTCTCTGTTCGGAAAACGATCACCATAAAACCCGCTTGATTTCGATTTTTATTATATTCAACGTGAATTTCAAACATACATATCCGTGAGATAATTATTATTGTTCATGATTGCGGTGGTATCGTTATTCTACAAGAAATAATGCTTTAAAATCGCAAGGCTCTTTAATTTTCCAATGACAGACGTTTGAATGACATATTTGTTGCATTTGTGTTGCGATTTTTGTTTCACGGCACACTTGAAAATTTCATAGTAAGCGGATAAATGTTGCAGATAAATCAATTCTTTTTTAATTTAAATATTAATCAAGTGATAACTAAATGAACATTACTAGATTCAGAAAAAAATTACCTACCAGAATAAAGAAAAAAAACTACAGGTATCCATTTAAAAAAAAAAAGTTGACTATCGTAAGTATTCGATGACAGCGTTGACAAAATTGAGATTATGGGCAGTATATAGAGTTTATCAAACCATTTTTATACTTTGTTTATTTATTGAAATCGGATAATAAATAAAGAAGTTATAAGATGGGGCGGTATTTTATCAAACAACCTGTATACTTAAAACATATTCATAACAAAAAATTACAGAACAATAAAATGTTCAATGACTTCTCGCATTCCTTACCTGTTAAAATAATTTAGTACAAGAATTTTTTTATAATTTAAGTAGCGGGTAATGAGATTATTAATTTTAAAAGTTAAAAATAATAATATGTTATATAGAACTTGTATTTAATCTAACAATTGCTGGTGACAGGTACAAGAAGAAGGATCAGAGCCCAAACGTGGGCGGATTAGGCTTAGGATTTAAGGAGAAAATTTCTCGCCCTCAGAGTGCAAGTTCAACGCAGAGTTCGTCTGCGCCACCAGTACAACATACGCCGGCTAGAGGTCCGGCGACGGATCGTCTTTCGGCGATGAAAGCTGCTTTCCGGGCGCAATATCAGACACAAGTAAATGTCGCACCTCTCTCCACGTTCTAGTCGATTTCATGCTGCGTCTTGTTTCTTTTCAGTTCACGGCTAGTTCTGATATACCTCCCCCGCCACAACAGTCGAGTCCGGTTCCGCCGTCACAGTCGGGTACCAGAAAGAAGAGTAGATGGGAATGAAACGTGCATTTTACGATACTTCACACACATATTGTAAAATTGTCTTAAAACATGTTTTTGTGTATCCCGCTTACATCGTAAATATATATATTGTTCTTATTGAGACATTTCCTTTATTTTAAATAATAATAAAAAATATTTATGAATCCTTTATGTGCACGTGAAATATCAACAAAATAACACAGTTAACAGAAAATAATATTATAAACATATTTTATCTGTTGTAAGAGAGGCTTTACCTGATCAGCGTATGCCACAAAATGGTCAATTTCCACACAAAAAATCGCAAATCGCAATTAACACTAGATGAATGAAATAACCAATATTTGTTTTAGTGTGTGTTTCAAGATATAGTGCGAGTGCAAGTTCCCACAGGTTGCTTGAACACGGCAGGTGGTATGCAATAAAGGTGATAGATGTGTGAAACACGCTACAGGCCCCTACTGTCAATATTTGATAAGAAATAATAAAAGGGTACGTGTATTACAATCTACATTTATACGAAATGTCAACTACGCTATGTAAAATACAAGAATAAATTTTGCTCGCTAATTTAGTCTGTTAATTGTAAGAGATATTATTGCTGAATTGAATGTTAAAATTATAATTTAATATTAATTCCCCATATTTTCTTAATACCCTTAGGCCGGCACAGATAATTTCCAGGTACTTAAAATGTGTGTTTGCCATCGCCGGATTATGGAGGGATTAACACAATAGATCCTTAATAGTTTTATTTGTGACGTCGCACTATATCTTGAACGAAAGAAAGTGCTGTATAGTCTAACAGCACTTTCTTTCGTGTTTTAAGTGATGTAAAGCTTACTCTGCTTATATAGTACATTTTGGAATCGTGAGACCCTAGATATATTAGATAGATATATAGAAATTTAATTATAAAGATTAAAGGTGTCAAAAATAAGCATTAGCCGCGAGTCGAAAAAATCACTACTTCTGCAGATCAGTACTTCATGATTTGTATATGTCTGTTAAAGAAAAGTGAAACTAGATCCATATGTGTGTGTATAAAGGACTTTTCGAATTAAAATATCATATACACAAAAGTATATCAAATAGTTGTTTTGTCTGCGGCCTCGAGACTGTACATATGCATTTCTATTCGTTCTAAACTGTTTTCGAAGGACCAAAATATGAAGGGGAGCAGGCTGAAAACAACTCCGCTTCCTTCATTGTTACCCGTTTAACTAGAGGGCATAAAAATTGGCAAATTAACTGACTCCGAATCGCGGATCAACGACGTCATTAGTTTTATATTGTATGAACAACCACACGTTGGTTATTCAACAAAGTTCCGTATGTTTTGGTTCAAATATGTTTTTGTGGTCTTTCTTAAACGGACCCCGAGAGTTTATGCTCGGACTTACGAAGTTAATCACTTAGAGTGCCCATCAAGATTCGGCAAGCTTTGAATTCATCGCCAGGTTTATTTTTAACATCGGATTAACTACACAAAGGTAGTAGCTGCAATTCTTTACTATACCTGTCAACTGAAGTTTAATTGGCCACATAACGCGGCCCTTTTGTTGTATTTCATCTATATATAATGTTAGATGTTCAGTTTACCATCGCTTCCGACGAAATATGTATTGATGTTTTGTTCTTGTATTATTTTTCAGTAAAATTAGATTTGTAAATTCATTCACTTCGTTAATTATTCGTTTATGTATAATTTTCTTTGTTCAGCTTTATCATTACATATTTTTAAATTGTTAATTACTTACGTTAATCTATTGTCACTTTCAGTTACGACTATAGCACTTTGAAGATTTATTATTGCAGTCATTGATGACATATTATTTATGCATTTAATGTTATTTCATTTCACTTTTCATATGTATTAAATAATATCACTTTTCGTCTTTATTGTTTGAATAATATTTATGTTTATTATTGTTGTAATAAATAAACTGTGTCTGCGTTGCTGTGGCAAATATTAATAAACATTATTATTGTTTGTGAATTTGTGTTTCTTTGAGGACAAGTCTATGAAGTTGACTTATTGTTTATTCGCCGATGTTGTGAAATCCGATTAATTACTTTAATTAATGCACGGATTACCGTGCTAGAAATTCGACGACTAACAATATGTATCATTGATATGTCATTTATTTATTTCATTCATTCAAGTGTATATTAACAGTTAGTCTGTCATTAATGATTATTGAAAACAATAAAGGTCCCAAAATACACCCTTGTGATACTCTCAAAAAATTGTTTACATTCACTTTCGATTGATAATTGGATAACGATACGACTGATATTTTATCAATAAAAATGATTTTTTCCATTGGAATATACAAACACAATATGTACATACATTTTATCCAGAATACAGTGTCAAAGTCAAGACTATCGAAGGCACTAGAAAGTTGGCCAGGTATTAACCGGCTTAGTTGACTTTCGTATATTTTCCCCACTTCTATTTCTGATTAATTATAAAAATTTTGTTTTATTTTAATACTAACACAATTTCGTAAACATCTACAGGTGTTAATAAAAATAAAGAAGGATATATAATAACTGTATGCGCACCCAAGTATGTATTTATTGTTATTTACCACAAGTGACATTTATTAGTTGTATTAGTAGTAGTGCAATTGAAAATTGTATAAAAGCGATGATTGTTTGTGACGACTCCCTGGACCCTGTACTGGACAGGTGCATGTTCTTCTTTCAGCAAAAATTCATCGGCACTTCCGAGCATTTCGCACCACATCTGCAACGATAAACTAACTGTTATCCCACTAAAAAATGTCTAATTTATGGTGATTTAAGTTGTCTACGAAAACAATGGAATATATAGAGGGAGGTTCGTTTATTTTATTGCGAAATTATAGTAGGATTTTTTCAAAAAAGAACATGGTTGCGTCGTTTCGGTAACAGACACGTCAAAAACACGATCTAAACGCGACGATTCAATATCACTACAAATTCTCATCGACCGGAACAATTTCAGGAAAATAAAATTAAACGAATTAATTAATATATCTGGATATAGCTATACCTTCCGCTAGCAAATTACTATTACATGAAAGCCAGTTACAAATTAAACATTATAAATAAAATTCATAAATATTACTTTTCTATACCTATATTTTATTTAATACGTGGCTATTCAGGTTTGTAGGCAAGTTCAAAAATTTATATTGTTTGGATGACAATTATTACAAATGTCAAAAGGTGTATGAATATTATTACAACAGTTCGGTAGTGGCTTTTGTAGTTTATATTACTGATAGCGTTGATTGAAGGAATATATAAAGATGCGCAACGCTATAGTAAAATAGCGTGTCTTTCCGTTAAGTCGTCCCGCAAACCCCTTGCCGAGAAACGTCATCGCTGTCTCGGGCTGTTTCGAATCTCAGATCCAAACGACTGATGCAGTCGCTATAGATCTCGGATCCAGTTTGGGTACGCTCAGTGCTATGTAGTGGCGCATCTTTATGTATTCCTTCAATCAACGCTGATAGATAAAACTTTGCAACATTTCAAAATTGACGCCATTTTAAATTATTGGCGCATGTCGGTTGCTAAAGCGACACTTGCAGTCCTGAAATGACTTGTAGGTTATATTATTTGACATGTAATATTTTACTTTTTTATTTGTGCGCGCATATCAGCTACCAAAGCGATTCAACTATAGGAAATATTTCAAGTGTGTTTTACCTGGGCATAACTGATGAAAAACAATTGGTCCTCGGTGTAATTTTCAAGAAAAGGAAGGTTGAGCAGGAGCCTGTCTTTTCTGTGGTATGCTCTCAAACTTATTCCCAATCCAACGTTATCCGCGATATTTTCAGAGACGGTTTGATGACCGTTAATGTCGTAATTATCGTAACGTTGTTTGAAGCATGCCAGCCTTGCCTGGTAGACTTTTAACTCTATAGCCGACCCCCATTTGCGTCTACTGCCATCAAATTTATTAGACCCTGCGACTAAAAAGAGTTATGAATTCCTGTTGCTGTCTCCAGGTACACTTAAAAATTAATTATGCTTCAACCAGCTATAGTAACGTCCGTATTTTTATTTCCAAATAATAATTATTCTTTCTCTTTGAGAAAAGCATTAAAGAATAGATATTTTTTGTGGTTGTTCAAACGATAACGTTTTGAACAGGAATGAATATGAAAAACTATCTAAAATTTACATATCAGTTATTGAATTTTCTATTTGAATTCAAGTTTTAAAATTAATAGAGTTGTGATTCAATGAAACGTTCAAATTGCAGCTGCCATGGTAATAATGTAGGTACCTAAGTTAGTTTTCGCTTAAGGGTCCTCGATAGTGGATCTGTAAATAGTTGAAAAATAGCAGATTTTTGATGCAAGATATTTTTGTTGATTTTAAATTTGGAGACAATCTATTATCGTCAACTTATGAAGACTTTAGTAATCTACTCCGCTGAATAATCCAACTTAGAAAAAAAATATCTGATTAAAGAAAATTAATTAATATGTCAAAATATATAAAACAAGTTTTTTTCAAAAATCCTTTGCAGCAGATTTGTTTGCTTCAGTTCATGTTAAAAATTGAATAAAAAGCTACCCCGCTTTACTTATTTTTCTTTCAACTATTCTTTACTTTGCTTTAAATGGATGTAAAATAAATTAAAATTAGGCAACCCACATTACAATAAATGTTATTCTAGTAAAAATCTTTCCCGCGGTTACAAATGTGTAAATACTTGATCATAAATGAATTTTCATTTGCTTAGATATTGAGTTATTATTACAAATATTTGTTATATATTCCCTATGTGTAATAGGTACTCGGATATCTTTCGGTTATTAAAACTATGTGCTATGCAACCAACACTGCGATTGCCGTTTCAGTATCGAGGAGCCTTAACCCTAAATAATTTTTTGTGGTCTTATCTGTTACCTACTTCGTATAAATTGGTATTTCTATTATTTTCTATGTAGTATTATTACTATTATTTTTAAGCGATTTTCACGTTTTACAATTTCCACTTTTGCTTGAATTCAAATTAATTGTCTAATTTAACATCAGACTAGCAGGTTTAAAGGTTTTATTTAGACTAATGAACGATATAATTCGGTAAACAGAGTTGGATGGTAAAATTTTCGAATACTATTATTGACATTTACTTCTCATCAACACTGTAGATATCCAATATTTAAATTGTTCTATAATAGTTAAAAATCAGAGCCTCTAATTTCAAATCAACTAAATTTCTAGAATTTTCGAACAAAATGTGTCTTATTTTAAGTCTTTTTGCACTTTGAACACCCGAATTCAAAAACTAGTATCAAAGACGCGTTTCATGACATTTTCAGTACTTGTTCTTTACAAAGCTCGCGTCGCGGTTCGTGTTCTAAACTTGAACGCGTGCGCAAAAATCATGTCTTATGAAACTCGTATTTTAATATATTATTTCTAATTTTAATAGACGTTTTACCTATTAATGTATCCAGCGCATGCGATAATTCGTGACCAATTAAACTACCTAGTGCTCCGTAATTCAAAACCCTGCTCAACAAGAAAAGTACATCAATTAAACACTAGTCTTTCTATATGAAATAAAGAAAAATATCTAATTATCACACACTTACTCTGGATTTACACTGCGAAAGAATGGAACGTCCAACAGTCCCATTGATATGACTAAGAATGACAGAAAAAATTAATAAGAAACAACAAATTACAATGAAGAAAAATAGTCACCTACTTATCGAATTCTGTAGTGGATTGTAATATGCGTTAACCTCGAACAGATCATCAGGCCATCTACAAATGAGACATGCAACATATAAATGATGTATTTCAACAAAAGATTTGTCATTAGCCGCATTCAGCAGAAACGACAGTTGCGTAACTGTTCAGTGATCGGATTCAGAAGATGTACGTTCACTCTCAACATGTTGTGGAACGGTCGCCATTTTTGTGAGCGGAAAAATTCTACGCTCACTTAGTGAGCGTCTTCTGTGCGCATGCGCCATTAACGCATTCCAACACCAACGTAACACACAATTTTGAACAAACTTACTAGTAAAGTAAGATAGACAAATTAAAGGTATTTTGCAGAAATAAATATATTATAATATTGGAGTAAACCGAGTATTTTAATTGGGGTTGAAAAAACCGGCCCTTACATTAAAAACCACGCCGCAACTTAGTGGAGAAAGACATTTATTATTATTGTTTATTCGGCTTAATATGTATAATTCAAACCTATGACAGTACTGAAAAGTACGAAATGGAAGGTGATCACATAAAGGTGAATGGCCCTGTCCAGCGAACACTAACTGTTGTCAAGTGACAGTTGGAGCGGGAACGGTTGCCGATCCGTCTGCTGAATGCGACCATTACCAACTAAGCAAATTAGAGATTGGTATATAGATGAAAAGCCTGTTGATATTTTTACTGAATAATGCTTACTTTATAAGGTCATTGGTTTAAATCGAACCATTAATTATATATATAAAAGTAATATTAAGTATTTAAGTACCTATAAAGCTAAATATTAAATCAGGTTTAGCAACATTAAAGGAACGCTTCAAAATATGTTGTACATAGATTTATATTTTATTTTACAATGTGTTATTATTTAGTTTATTCCTTCTAGGGTAGAGCAGTTTATATGTTGAAATAAAGATAAAAACATGTTCGCAGCTTTGAATCTGCTTTTGATAATTAGTACAGCGAGATCAAAAATTATATTGATAAAGATTTGATTTTTCAGAGAGAAAATATAATGACAGTATGACACTTAAGATATAAATTAAGACAGACGTTTTACATTGCATGGCAAACCCTTATCAATATAATTTTTGATCTCGCGGTATAATGTATTAAACAAGTAAATATCATTGTATTTTTAAGTTGGCAGTAGAATTGCCTCTGCTTAAGAAGGTAGTGTTAAAAAAAATCACAATTTTAGAGAAGGATGAAAATACGTATTTGCTAATGTAGAACAAGTAGTGATTTTGCCAAATGGGAATAACTCAAGATATACATATTAGCCCTAACCTATAGTAATAATCTAGTTACTTTTTCACTTTAATGAAAAGCTTACCTTAACCGTGCCTTATCAGTCGGTACTTACGTATCTTCAGTTTGTGAAGGTAATTTTCGTAGCTTGTGTTTCGCCAGATGTTTCCTGATCTTCAGCACATTTAAAAGATGATTGTTCCCGATGACGATCTGAGATTAGGCGATATAAAGTATGAGTCAAATTGACTATCTGTAATGTGTCTGTAATTGATTTACGCTGCCGCCATTTGCATTTTAGCAATTTTTACGTTTTACAATTTCCATCCCTGCGTGAATTTAAAATTAATTGTCAAATTCGACATTGAAATCCCATAAGGGCAATTTAAAGGTTTTTTTTAGCAGTGATTTTGAAAATTATCATCATAGACTTGAACATAATATGAATTCGAAATTACAGATTATTAATGTTATTTCAACATATTGGCAATATTATCGTTATACTAATAAGCATGATCATATGGTATAAAATAATATTTTTATTGTAAATTAAATATTTTGGCATGACACTGGCGGTAGAAGAAGTGAAGAAAGACGTTTTCAAATCACCAATTAAAGAATAGGAAAATTTCTAAATCGCAATGCGTAAGGGAATTACAAACACCCATTATTAATACTCACGTCTTTATAAAAATCTTCCACTGCACTCCCGTTGCCTAACCAATCAGGGTATCCCACGTTCACTCTCACTCTGGATATTTTCTCTATGGCTTTGCGTTTAATAGCTTTACTGAGCCATTTATTCATTTTGAGAATCCTAACAAATTCGTATTTAATTTCGCCAGCCATGCGTTTGACGTCGTCAACGATGTTGGATTCGATGAATGTTTCCGAATACTCCTTCGCAAGGATATAATTGAAGTACTTAGCTGCTTTGGAGGCGCACTCGTAATTGACGCTATAATCTTCATCGACGCCCAGTACGGCACTATTTATTTGGAAATTTAAATACCTCATATTAGAAGACGTATCCCTCGCCAAGTCCTGCACCAAGTACCATACGAGATAATTTGCTGGATTGAAAGAGAAAATAATAAGGAAGCAAGCAGACATCTCGCACTAAATTGCTAAGTATTTACCGATTATTTTTGGGTTAGTCTTTGCTAGAAATGCGACCAGCCGCTCGAAATACCCAAAAGAAATTGCTATGAAATCGCTGGATTTAACTCGAATACCAGTGCCTCCGAAAAGCAATTTAAACATTTTTGCCCAATTCATTTGACTTTTCGTGCTTAATTCTTTTACATTAATTTTTTGCCTCGAACTCGAAACCATCATCAGCTTGGCCAATTCTATTTCGAAGGTAATTAAAACGTCGACGTCATCGCTTAATTTCGGTAATTCTTTGGTCGGAAACATGTCCTTTACGCTACCGATGATCCATTCTTTGTATTTGACCAACTGTTCTATGTGAAGTTCGGGCTCTTGTAGTATATAACTGGGCAATATCAACTCACCAGGATCTATCTAAACATATTTTCTAATCATATATTAATAAATTACACATTTATCGGGAATGTTGGAATATAAAGTCAGCATTACAGTCAATGTGGGTAACTTGAGCCATAAAATGAAATCATCCTCTTTGAAATAATCTGCCCGCTCTCTGTTGAAAAAAATAGAGCTACAAAATGTTTGCCATCATAATCTAAAGGTTTCTGTCGTTTATATTACTCGCATCACTCACTAACAGGTGGTTTCAACGGCGGGTTGCTACTTTTTATTGGTGCTTAAAGCTGTTTGAGATTACGACAGTGATACATGTGCTTTTTAATTCCCCAAATATTCAGCATCAGTGTCATGTAGCCTAAACATAGTCACAAGGTTTCCCGGGGGTGAAATGATGATTAAACTGTTCTGAGATAATGTCAAATAAATACCTCAGGACTGTAGGCAACATAAAATATCGTGACTACTTCCGACAGGACTTGCTTTGGATGAAGGTATAATGGGACAGTTATCTATAAGAGCGGTTGCTGAACGTTCACAACAAAGGTGACAGAGTGACAGGCATCCACATGCGAAAACCTGAGGGGCTGCGGTACTATCTGACCAAGAAGAAGAATATTGTGGGAGAAATTGTGTGTGCCGCTGAATGGGGTTTCCTATTTTAACGAAATGATATCAAATTGCTAGTAAAAAATTATTTAGATCGCGGTGGGCGTCAAATAAGGTGCTTTGTGGACAATATGCTCGGTGACAGTTGGTTTCATCGATTTGTGGAAAGAGCATGACAAGCAACCCACGACAAGGTTATCAGAAAATATTAAATAATCTAGAGCGAAAGTCAGTCTGTCTTCCTGCATTCGAAGAATACTTGAATAACTTAGGAACCTCCTTGCAAAACATGCCATCAGAAAATTTGATAAATTGCGATGAAACCAAATTTGTTGACGATCCAGGAAGAAGCAAAGTAATTACTTGCCGGGGTGTCAAACATGGAGGTAATAATGGACAATTCCAAAAGTGCAACATCAGTAATCTTCACCTGTGGCGGCCAACAAAGTGTACAAAGCAGAATATCTGTAGCAAACATGTAGAGAAGGCGGACCGAAGGGAACCCGCTATAATCGTAGCAAATGAGGGCGGTTTGATCACCATTTGTTTGAAGTTTGGTTTTTCAAATAGTCATTCCATATTTCGAAACATTAAATGGGCCCAAAGTCGCAATTGGGGACAATCTATCAATTTATATCTCATCACATGTTATTGAGGCGTGCAACAATAAAGATATTCGCTTTGTCTTGCTACCCTCAAACAGCACACACCTAACACAATCTCTTGACGTTTGTTGTTTTCACCCTGTAATAAAACAGAGCTTGGAGAAGGCTGCTAAGGAAAATCGTGTCCATTTGAGAAAAAATATGTTTCCAAGTCTGTTGAAATCTACACTCACTAAGACTGGAGTTTAGATTGCAGAAAACGTAAAGTTGGGATTTCGCGCAACAGGTCTGATACCATTAGACAGAAATATTGTTTTGGAAAAAAAATCCAAAATATGACAGCCTCGCCGACAATTTAGCTTTAAACTAATCTGGGAAATCGATGTTTCAAAAAACTCCGTTTGCAAAATATAATGAAACGGAGCCAGAGAGAACCAAAAGAAACTAAATATTCCGCATGGTAAAGCGCCTCGTGGGATGACATACGTAGTGAGATTACCATTGGCGGGAACTCGGGATATGCAAAGAGGCTGACAGCTAATAAAGAATTAGAATTTGCCGGCCAAGAAGCAGATCAGAACATTGAAGAGGATGAAAATGATACCAACCAATAATTTAGTATATGCAACTTTAATAACTCTGAATTTGAAGATCTAAAACGTACGAGACTTTATAGTATCATTCAACAAAAGGCAGTAAAAAAAGGAAAAACAATTTCCACTCTTCCAACAATTTGCTCCTTTTTGAAGAAAAACAGTAAATCTAAAACTACTCTGATCTATCCAGACGTAGTAGATGAAAGTGTAATGGACAAAACCGAATTTGTATGCAAGCATACACACGATGAGAAGGAATTATGTTTAAAGGGAATCGTTAGTCTCTTCTATGCATTTACTTAAAAATATTTAATTATTTTCCTATATTTTGTGTCAAGAAATGCTTATTTTTATTTATATTTTTTAAAATGGTATTAAGTTGATGTTTTTGTCATTTTTTTCCTTATACAGGGTGTATTTGAAATAAGGGGACAGAGTATGATTAATGGAAACATTAAATTTTATTAGACTCAAATCCAAAATATTTTGCGCAAATTCAAATTTTAAAAATTACAAAGATATTTTTAAAATATTTGTCGCGCCACTGCACTTTAATACGACTGTAGGGTATGCAAGAGTGGGGTACTCTGTAGGAGTGTGAAGGCGTGCGAAGGCAGTCTCGTTCGATTGTTACGTGTGGATGTTTCGACTATGGCTTACACAACGCACGAACTGAAATAAATTATGTTTCTTTTTAATTCATTTGCGTCCAATTAAAATAAAAGTTTCTCATAAGTAGAGTTGAGCAAATTTTACAACACAAATTTGTTTTTGTGAGAAATCAGAAGTAAAAAGTGAATTTAATCATAATAACAGTAATAGTACTTACTATACATTTATTGCGGAAGAAAATGTAATATCTAAATAATCCTGACAAATATTAAAATAATTACAAAATTCATACAGTCGGCATCTCAATAAAAAAAATTCTCATTGTTGAAAACTATGGTATTTTAAAAGAGAACAAAAGAAATCGAATAGAGTACACGCATCAATTTTATCCCAAATCAGCTGATATTTCATATTAAGGTTGTTGAACTCTTAGCATGAACACCTGTTTAGAAATAGTAAACAATGCTATCATTGGGGTTTTTATAACGTTTACAACTGTTATTGCGGTGTGTGTATCTATGTATGTATATGTTTATTTAGTTCCATAAAAATATTATTTATTACGACTCATGACGTCGGCTGTCTGGCCTAACTGGTGCGATACCTGCTAAATCCATAAGCAGCACATTAAACACTTTTCGGGGGGTTTTAATTTTGGCGTTCGTGTCGTAATTGACTCACAATTTTTGGGATTTACATTCTACATAATTGCATTTTTCCTTTTATCATACTCTGTCCCCTTATTTCAAATACACCCTGTATAACCAAATATCAATAAATAACTTTTTTAAAAACATAATTACTATCTCAGATAACCCTTACTAAGCGTAATTATATTAAACGTGAAAATTAGCGAATGTCTCAAGAATCCCAAAAAATTTGTTTTCCAAATGTATAAGGTTGCGAATTCCACCTGTAATCAAATGAGAACGTAATTTCGTACAAATGCCCAATTTTTGAAACCAACTGATTGCTAGTCGAATGCAGTGGCGGCCCGTGATTTTGTGGGAAGGGAGGGCACCGGGAGGGGGGGGTCTGAGTATTTAATATCAAAAATTAAGTAGAGACAAAAAATAAACTCAATATGTTATTTATTTAACTTGTTTGAAAATAAAATCCATCCGCCGTTCCTTACGATCAGCAAAATGATTAATAACTATGTTATTGATGTTTAGTGTTGATGTCAGTAATTGTTTTTCAATGGAACACATTGAAAAACAATTAATGTTACACATGTCCGTAGTATCAGGAAAGCAGAAAAGCGAGGAGGTATATCAAATGTACTAGGAGTAGATACTACTGTGAATATAGAATTCTATATTCATGATATAGTGTGGCTACTACTTTGAAGATGGAGCCACATTTATTATGTTTTACTCCTAATACATTTGATATACCACCTCGCTTTTTTGCTACCCTGATACTACGGACAAAATTTCCAATGAATGTGCAGTGAGTGTTTCGGTTTCAGTTACTTGAAATATTCTTTCTTGAGAGAGTAAAAAAGTCTGTCTAAACAGAATTTAAGACATTATCTGCCGCCCCGATTGCGTTTATAATTTAAAATTACCTTAAATGCAGAGAATATTTTTTTTAATTTAATTCTTTTAAATTTATCTGGGTAAGTCTACATTTGAAATTTCTTCCGTAGTATCAGGGAAGCAGAAAAGCGAGGAGGTATATCAAATGTATCAGGAGTAAAATAAAATACATTATCTGTTGGCTCCTCTGCTTTCCTTGATACGAAATTTCATATGTGCAGTTTTGCTAATTGGTCATGCTTAATGACCATTATTATAATAATAAAGAGTTAATTATATATACGTTTTATCAGTGCTTCATTTAATCCCAATACAATTAAAAATTACTATGACTATTTTCAGCAAATAACGCCTTCTTAAAAGAATGTGAATTTGAAAAATAATTATGCTCGACATTTAAAGTAATTTTAAATTATAAACTGAATCGCCAGTGATATGTCTTAATTCTCTGTAGACAGACATTTTTTAATCTGTCAAGATAAAAATGCAAGCGGACATCCTTTGTATTTGAAATTTCGTCCGTAGTACCAGGGCAGCAGAAATGCGAGGAGGTTTATCAAATATATCAGGAGTAAAATTAAATATATTGGCGGCATCTGCACAATAGTAGCTGGACTATATCCTAAATATAGCTACTATTGTGAATATAGAATTCTATATTGTTTTACTCCTAATATATGTGACTACAGAATTCTATATTCACGATATAGTGTGGCTACTACTTTGAAGATGGCACCACATTTATTTTGTTTTACTCATAATACATTTGATATACCTCTTCGCTTTTCTGCTACTCTGATATTACGGACAAAATTTCAAATGAATGTGCAGTGTTTCGGCTTCAGTTACTTGAAATATTCTTTCTTGACAGATTAAAAAAAGTCTGTCTAGACAAAATGTAGACATTATCTGCCGCCCCGATTCCGTTTATAATTAAAATTACCTTAAATGCAGAGAATATTTTTTTTAAAATTTAATTCTTTTAAGAGAGTGTAATTTACGAAAATACTCTCAGTTAATACTTTAACAATATATGTATAATTGCAATAAAAATAAAAATATTTTAAAGTTAGGTATTATAACCACCTGGTATGATATCAGCATTTAACAGTTGAAATTACGCCCCTAGTATCAGGTAAGCTGAAAAACGAGGTGGTATATCAAATGTATCAGGGGTAAAATAAAATATATTATCTCCTCGCTCTTTTTCTTGCTAAATAAAATCTGTCTAAACATACTTAAGGATGGCATTATCAACCGCGATTCTGTTCATAATTAAAAATTACCTTAAATGCAAAGAATAATTATTTTTCAAATTTAAATTCTTTTACGAAACTGTAATTTACGAAATTTATCTCCGTCATTAGTCTACATTTGAAATTTCGTGCGTAGCATCAGGGCAGCAGAAAAGCGAGGAGGTATATCAAATATATCAGGAGTAAAATTAAATATATTGGCGCCATCTGCACAATAGTAGCTGGACTATATCCTAAATATAGCTACTATTGTGAATATAGAATTCTATATTGTTTTACTCCTAATACATGTGAATATAGAATTCTATATTCACGATATAGTGTGGCTACTACTTTGAAGATGTCGCCACATTTATTTTGTTTTACTCCTAATACATTTGATATACCTCCTCGCTTTTCTGCTACCCTGATACTACGGACGAAATTTCAAATGAATGTGCAGTGTTTCGGCTTCAGTTACTTATTCTTTGTTGACAGACTAAAAAAAGGTCTGTCTAGACAAAATTTAGACATTATCTGCCGCCCCGATTCCGTTTATAATTAAAATTACCTTAAATGCAGAGAATATTTTTTTTTAAATTTAATTGTTTTAAGAGAGTGTAATTTACGAAAATACTCTCAGTTGATACTTTAAGAATATATATATTGTAAAAAAAATAAAAATATTTTAAAGTTACTATAACCAAGTATGATATCAGCATTTAACAGTTACGCCCCTAGTATCAGGTAAGCTGAAAAACGAGGTGGTATATCAAATGTATCAGGGGTAAAATAAAGTATATTATCTCCTCGATCTTTTTCTTGCTAAATAAAGTCTGTCTAAACCTAATTAAGGTAGGCATTATCAGCCGCGATTTCGTTCATAATTAAAAATTACTTTAAGTGCAGAGAATAATTATTTTTCAAATTTAAATTCTTTTACGAAACTGTAATTTACGAAATTTATGTCGGTAATTAGTCTACATTTGAAATTTCGTCCGTAGTTTCAGGGCAGCAGAAAAGCGAGGAGGTATATCAAATATATCAGGAGTAAAATTAAATATATTGGCGCCATCTGCACAATAGTAGCTGGACTATATCCTAAATATTGTGAATATAGAATTCTATATTGTTTTACTCCTAATACATGTGAATATAGAATTCTATATTCACGATATAGTGTGGCTACTACTTTGAAGATGACGCCACATTTATTTTGTTTTACTCTTAATACATTTGATACACCTCCTCGCTTTTCTGCTACCCTGCTACTACGGACGAAATTTCAAATGAATGTGCAGTGTTTGGGCTTCAGTTACTTGAAATATTCTTTCTTGAAAGACTAAAAAAGTCTGTCTAGACAAAATTTAGACATTATCTGCCGCCCCGATTCCGTTTATAATTAAAATTACCTTAAATGCAGAGAATATTTTTTTTTAAATTTAATTCTTTTAAGAGAGTGTAATTTACAAAAATACTCTCAGTTAATACTTTAACAATATATGTATAATTGTAATAAAAATAAAAATATTTTAAAGTTACTATAACCACCTAGCATGCAGCATTTAACAGGTGAAATTTCGTCTCTAGTATCAGGTAAGCTGAAAACGAGGTGGTATATCAAATGTATTAGGAGTAGATACTACTGTGACGGCCCGTGATTTTTTTTTGGGACGTGAGGGCACCGGGGGTCTGAGTGTTTAATATCAAAAATTAAGTACAGACAAAAAATAAACTCAATATGCTATTTAATTAACTTGTTTGAAAATGAAATCCATCCGTCGTTCCTTACGATCAGCAGAATGATTAATAACTCATTCATTGAAGTTTGGTGTTGATGTCAGTAATTGTTTTTCAATGGAACACATTGCTAAGGCACAGTAGTCTGCTTTCCCGCATGGTATTTCTAGAAAATGTTTTTATTCTCTTCAAAGTAGAAAAACGCCCCCAGAGATTCGCAAAACAGCAGAAGACAATTTACAAAATCTTTCGACAACATAGTCTGGACATATTACCAATAACAAACTTTTATAACAGTTGTACTATTCAACCTTGGAAGTAAATTACAATAGTAGCATCAGAAAACTTATCATCCAACTATGCTTAACAATTTATATTGTTAATTAGTAAATAAAATGTTAGCATGTGTGCTTTTTATTCTTTGTACAACTTCTATTGCACATGTTTGTTACATTAAAGGCTTACATTTTAACATTTAAATATAATTTGGTTCCATTTTTTTTTTGTTACCAACGTCAGAACAACAAAATTAGCGTGCGATAAAGAAATACTTTTGCAACCAAAACGGATGTCGTAAAGTGAACTTTATAGCACCGGAATAGAAAAAAAAGCATTTTGCACATTACACCCACACAACCAGTCTGATAAACTGTAAGAGCTTCTGTTAAATTTTCTCGTCACGGTTTTATTAGTTTTCAAACTGTGATCTTCTAGTTTAATCAATAAATATGGTCTAGGGAGACCTAGATTTTTTAATTCCGTCTTAATGTTACTAACGCAATTCATAGTTGCATTTGCACCGATAGAAATTACAACATACACTCACCGTTGTATATTACATACTGGACCGCCACCCGGACCCGGCACCATAGAGTAGTGTCCCGCCGCCTACATATATACGCGCGCTACCCGCGCCAGTTTCATCGCTCGATTTCTAATACAGACGGGGCAGTCGCGCGAGATGCCCCGGAGCCTACGTCAGACTGCGATTTTTAAACGCGCTGAAAAGACGAAAACATATTATTTGTCATCAAACAAATCAGAAAAATTACATACAAATTAGGTATTTATAATTAATTTATCTGTTAAAAGAAATTTGTCGCAGCAGCCGCCACTGGTCGAATGTTTTATAATACATGTTGTTCCAAAACTTTAGTCAAGTTACCCACACTGACGGTACCTGAAAATTGTAATCTTAATTAACAGTAATAACATTAGCACTTTAATAAACACAAATTGTTTTAGCACCGTTTCGCAACACAGAAGCAGTTGGTTAAAAACCGCTTACGCATTTCGGTAGTCAAATACGCCTTATTCAGCAGTATAACATAGTTCAAAGAGTAATTAATGTTGTGCACGTAATTCCCAATTTAACTCTTGGACTAGCATTTGTTTTTGTATAAGTTGATTTTTCATCTCTAAATAAAGAAACTGGATTAATTTGTCTTTACTTTTATTCTTCAAATTTGGAGTGAAAATTAATTTAAAATATGTTCACAGTATAATTTGATCTGAATATTTTAGCTTTTTTTTTTTGTTTTCATAAATATCGACTTCAACAAGTACAAATAAAGTATTTAGTGCAAGTATTTTTGAAAGATTGGCAAAGAAATTGGGTCGTCATAATACGAGTATTTATTACAGAACACTTACATAAAGCATATAATTCCTGACATTCTCATAATCAACGTCTACATGAATTTTAAGCAGAGGACTTATCTGAATGTTTCGAGTCATTTCGACCACCTGCAGTAACCAATCATAATCTGTACGATTCCAGTCTTCCCGTATCATTGGCCACCCGCCCGCAGCGCTGCATAACAAGATCAACTCGTTGACGTAATTCCTTTTCGAGTCTAAACAAACTCGATACATGTGCTGACATTTCGCCAAAGAATCGGTTCTAGTGGGCGACCCCTCTTCTAAAATTCGTCTCAATCTGGCGTTGATGGTATGTGCCGAAGAATGCCAGTGATTCCACAGTACCTCGGAAGGTGGTTTCTCGACGGTCGAAAGCCAGCCCCCACAGGAAAACTTATAAAATTTCTCACATATATCGGAAGGAGCAGGATCCAGTGACTTACTTATTTCCAATCCTGCAAGGGACGAAATTTGGTATTTTTTTATGAACAGTTGCATATACGAGGGAAGGTCACCAATTATTGACCCTAACATATACAGGGTTACCGCTAAATAGGTATCAGGCTATACGAAACTGAGGAATACGTATAAATGTCTAATTGAAAATCAAAAAAGAAATGTATTTGTAACTCGTCAAAAATTTCCAAATTTTTAGGGCCAAAATGTAGTTAAAGTTGGCCTATAACTTTGTTTATCCTATACGCATTTACGTAAATACCACTAGTAGTTCCAGTTTAAAGTTCTTCCAAAAAAGCGATAAAATGCAAATAGTTACAACCTTTGAGAATGAATGGCAATTCAAAAGATTTACTATAGCGATGTTTTTTGTATGTGAATAGCACGCTTTATGTGGAAAAGGTCGACAACCTCGGTGCATTACCATGCTTTTTTGACGGTAAATAGAAGGATATTATTTTGAAACTTTAATTCCTCTACATCAAAATTATTAACTAAAGAAAAATATTTAATAATGTCTTATTATCTCAAATACCAGTTTTCATTAATTTTTACGTTTTACTTAATCTTTTTATTTAATTTATGGTGGTACTGAAAAGTACCGATTGTATGGCGAAACAGGAAAAACAAGATTACAAAAAGAGTTCGAAATGCCTACCATCAGCTCTAATGCAGGCATCAATTCGGCGACGAAAGTTATTACGTACATCGGCAAAATTTGGCATTCCCTCGCGAATGCGTTGAGCTGCAACAAAAATATGATTTTGCAGGTTTGCGGCATTTTCAATGTCATGGTGACGATCATCAAGCTTTACATGTAGCCCCATAAAAAGAAATCTAAGGGATTTAGATCGAGACTTCGGACCGGCCACGGAATGTGACTTCCACGTCCAATCCATTGCGGGAAAGTTCGCCTTAAAAATTCTTTTACAAGTCTACTACTATGCGCGGGTGCTCCGTCGTGCATAAACCATATTTTTTGACGTATCGCCAATGGTACGTCATCTAAATACTCGGGTAATACATGTTCGAGAAAGTGTAAATAGGGTTGTCCATTTAATCGATCTGGGAGTATATGTGGTCCAAGTAATTGATCGCCCAATAACACTGCCCAAACATTGACGGATATCCTAACTTGCGTGGGAACTTTGGTGTATTTCATGGGGATTTTCGTACGCCCAGAGGTGCAAATTACGATAATTCAAAATACCATCTTTGGTAAACGTTGCTTCGTTGGTAAAGAGAATTACCGATGCAAGATCTCGCTGATAAATTTCTCTGTGTTGAAACCACTCACAGAAGGCAAGTCGGCGAGGATAATCTAATTCCGTTAATCTTTGCACGCGTTGGATATGGTACGGATGAAGTAAATTAGTTTTCAAAATATTGTGCACCGTAGTTTAAGACACATTTACTTCCCGTGCTAGAGTTGTACTAATGCCGAGATCCGCTTTCACAATATTTAAAATATCCTCTTCTATTTGTTGCACTCTGCGTGATTTTGAAAGACCGCGACCTTCGAAACGGGGAATTACTGATCCCGTTTCCCTAAGTCGATAAACGGCTTCGATAAACGGCTCTAGCAATTGTCCTTGACGAAGGATGGCGTCGATTTGGGAAACGTTCTGCGGACAATTCTTTTGCCGCAACGCTATTTTGCCCTATTTCAACATAAATTAAAATCACATCGGTATATTCGATATTTGTGTAGGCTGCCATTGAGAACGCATCTAACCACAATGAAGACTATGTCTAACTAAATGGAAATCCCATCAGTGCTGTTCGTAGCGGTGAATTCCTATATTGCTGCTCGTTTATTAACTGCGCCAGGTTCGGACTCGAAGAAAGAAAACTCAATTTCTCGTCACTGCGTGCACACTGTACCTCGATTTTTTTGTACGGGCGTTTCTTTCTCATCTTTTTCTTTCACCCCCTTTTTTTAATGACGCCACTTATAACTAACCCTGTATAGAAGAAAACAACTGAGAAGAATGAAACAATTTTATTTTTCAACATAATCTTCAGAAAAGTTAATACATTTTGTGTATTGATTTTTAAGTGCCAAGATTCCGTTAGAAAAAATTCAAAATTCACTTCTTCGGCTGAATTATGGTTTCCCCGAAGATGTTGTTTTAATTCTGAGAATAGATAGTAGTCACTAGGAGCCAGATCAGGAGAATATGGGGATTGTTAAAAAAATTAAACTCAGTATTGTGAACGGAAACACACCCTGTGTAGGCCGGAGCGTTGCCTTGGTGAAACAGCACTTCTCGTCTCAAATTTTCTTTTCGTTTTTCTTCGATGGCCTACCGAAGTTTTGGAATAAAGTCTGCGTAATATTCACCTGTTACACTAGGCCTACGTGGTAAAAAATTGACAAAAATAACCCCCTCAAAATCTCAAAAAGCTAAATATCTTGTGGTGACAACTCTTTTTTAAAGAGATATTTTATCACAGCATGCTTCAATGTTATCCATTTTCTTTAAATTACGGACACGTCAAGAGAAATAAACTAATATTTCGTATATGTAAAGAGACAGAGAAACGATATTTCACATTTACTAACGCTAATAAATGACACTTATAATGACAACAGTTTTCGATACGTCAGTCAACGCCATCTATCTAGGGACAATAATTGGTGAATTTCCCTCGATTATGATAGCGGTATGACTATAAGCAATTGTATTCATTTTTCATGCATAAGTTGAGTATTAAACAGGTTTGTAAAAGAAAATATATGTGGTATATGCAAGTTGTCTGTGTTTATTTATGATTTATTGCGTGATAAACTGTGATAGAGTCCGATCCAAACCTGATGGGACTTGAGATGCGCAAGGCGTGGTTCAAACTCTGTACTATCCAATATCCATGCTAAAAATATCGACACCAAAACGATCGTGTATATTTCCCGCTACAAAGACTAAACGACAAATGATAAAGTAGTAGACTAATGTTTTCACGCCCGACTATGTATAGCCCTTCCCTTAGATATCTCTCTCATTTTATACTGCTTGCTCTCTCTAATACCGAAAATCGTTTTCTACGCAGGTACCATCAGGTTTGGATCGGACTCTAACACTAATGCGTCTACTTTATTAGAAAATTTATTTTGCTGTTCGTCAATATTCTTCTCGCTTTCAAAATGTATTTTATTTTTGAACGGCAAGCATGAATGTTTTAGGGTTTTATTAAGATTCCGGCTTTATCGAATTTGTAATTATTTTGATATTTGCAAGAATGAATTAAATATTAATTTTGCTTCTGGAACAAAGATATAGTATTGTTGTTATTATTAATAAGTTTTACAACTTCTTACTTATTATTTCTCGCAGTCATTTGTATTTACTTTAAATGTTGAAGCTTCTTAATTGTGAAAATATGATCAGTGATTTACAAAAAAGTCTGACATAAACAATTTTCTGTTGATAACAACAATGCCTGTTTTTTTTTTTATAAAATGTGAAGATATTTATAATCTCTAATTAGCGCATGTTTTAAATTATTGAAAATTATATTCTTCATGATCGACACTGCTCTTGTTAATTAGCGAAATTACATTATAAAGATTTCACCGTCGGTAAGATACGAACTTAGAGGATAGCCGGTCTCTTTACTCTTCTAACTAACCAACTGGTTGACAACGGAAACATAAGTACGAATCATTTTTAACATCTTATACGAATGAATTTTTTTTTTTGTATAATTCAAAGGTTATATGATTTCTTTTCGAGATCTTTTCAGAGATGACTTCAATCATATTTTTTTCAAAAGGCATTTTATTTTATTTTTTAAATAAAAGGTTAGTAAATATTATATAATGTATATTTTTGGCAGGACTTCGCAATTTATGATTGATCTGACCCCCCGCGCTTGCTACAGGGTTTATAGTAATTCGATACATAATGGAAAACACTCTTGAGATATTTCAGTTTTTGTGTTTTTTTCTTTTAGATTATTTTTCTTAACTTTTTAACTAGACTACTTGCCCATACTATAGCTATCCGTTTGGAATGCAAAATATACAGAATCATGTGGAAATTGTAAAAAATAATTTCAAGTTATGACGCACTTTTCTAAAGAAAATATTATAAAATTTGTTTAAAAACCACTTCATTTTAACAGCTACTTATGAAGGTACTTACGTGCAACGTATCATTGATAGCTAATAAGAATATATATATATATATAAAAGTAGGAAGATCCTCATTTCTCAATTAACAGTAAAAAAATCTAGCATAATAAATTCTTACCTGAGGCATAACACCGTTCTGTAAAACACACGTTCGATGGATACGCCGAATGCAGAGCACTTTTTGAAAACGTTGCGAGCGAAACAAATCTACAAGCAAATTTTCTCAATTAATAAACATTTATTGGTGACATTTTCATTTTGCTCACAATACATATTCAGCAACAATCATCGTTCGCAAAAGTTTATTAACCCTTTTCGAATGAGCTCTTACTTGATATTAATACTGAACAACACAGGAAATCTGTTCTGATAAACTGGTAAACAGATATACGATGGGAATATTTAAATGGAAGTGTAAAAAATATCTTCTTGTTAGTTGGAGTTGTTGCTAATTTTTTCAAATATTCAAAAAAGAAATCGTAATTTTTAAAGACAAATAATTTCATGTTACCTTTTTTATCAATTAATGCAGATTTATTTCATACAAAATATTAAAAAAACGTATTTACACTAAATTTCTCTGTAGACGAAATAGAATTCGGGATTTTTCAAATTTGAACACGAAATTGTTACTAAAATTGTTTACACCAATTCTGCTAAGCAATATCAATCAAAACTTTGTGACAACAATTTTTACTGACAATTTTGTGCCAAAATATCTAGTTAGTAAGAATTTTAAACAACTTTTATAAAAATTCATCTTATGCATTATTTTTTTTTTGCAAGAATGTCTGTAAAAAATGTTGTCAACAATTTGTAATACAAATTTTTCTACTAGGGGAGTTTTTTTATGCTCTCTACCTAGCTATGAATGACGAGATAGAAAAAAAATCAAGGTAAGAACCATTAACAACACTTACCCCAACGTTTATTTAATAACACTATGCCTTCGAAAAAGAATTATTTTGGTAATTCTGCAAAGGACGATCCTCCACCTTTTTCCACGATAAGAATCGACGCCCTCTCAAGTGTTTTTTTGAGTTCTGGGTATAGACCGCACGTACCGGGCCGACATTACGACGGACAAAAGAAATAATGTATAACATCAGGCAGTTACTGAATAGCACTATTCATATGGTGGAAGCTGACAATTTTAACGAAGAACTCTGTGAAACTTTACTGGCGGCTAATATCCCAATAAATAAAATTGACAATCACACTTTAAAACATTTCTCCAAAGATATACTGGCCGAAATGTTCCTGATGAATCCTCCTTACGCAAATATCGTGTTTCTAACTGCTTCATGAACGCATTAGAATGCCTTAGAAGACATCTTTCAAATCAGTCAACATGGTTGGAAGCTACTAGTTTTTATGCAGAGAATTTCGATAGTTTACAAAATTTCGTTACATGGTTAAATGACGATGCTCGACGTATTTCTGAGTGCAAGGAACTAACACAAATCCCAAATTTAAAAAATCAGTTGTTATTCCTTCAGGAACACTTTGGAAATTTACCTAAACTAATCATATATTTTGAATATCGAAATCACAAATTAAATGATGGATTAATCACATTAGATGTGGCTATTAATAATTTCAAAAGTATTCCAAGTGACTTCGGATGTGGTCTTCGGCAAAAGCTAAAACGTAGTTTTTAACAGAAATCCAGATTTAATTAATAATATTACTGCAGTTGTGTATGGGGACAATAACACAAAATCTAACTGCTAAATACGCCGAAATAAAAAAATACTTCCAGTACGTTTTCTATCTACATGAATGTATTTCATTCATAAAAAACAAATCTTACAGAAGATAACCTTGAGAAAGTATAGTTAGTAAATATTAATACTTTACTCGACTTGAACTACAAAATGAACAAATAATAACGTATTTTGTATTTTATAGATCATCATCCACTTGTTATCCAATTATATAATTAAAATTAAAATCACTATAAAAATACACATTTCAACAGTGCGCCTATGGGCGATGAGTCATCGGACCCTCGTATCCGGTCTATAGTTCTGGGAAAAGATAACAGGCACAGAGGGCGAAGTCGGGGCTGTAGCAGTGGCGGCTGAGCACGCCCCGGCAGGGCAACCACACAGGCAAGACCGACTCGCCCATGATCGGCGATATACTCCCAGATGCCCATCATTTCACCGACAACAAACGAATCAGTTCCGTCCACGCAACTTCGCCGTCAAAACGCACTCGGCTCTAATAGTGCCCCCACAATTTATAAACTTTTAGTTATAATGGCAACTTTACCAGTCACCACATGTTCTTATGAAATATTCTTATGTATATATACATCCTGATATTTCTATTTTGGAACACGAAGTTCTTGATATCTTAGCTCTTCAATCTCGCCGTCTAGCTATTTACTAAATAACATTTATTTTGTTCTTGTATTTTTTATCTCTTGTTTTTAGTTGATGAGTATACTTATTGTTTTAAAGTTTTTTATTGTCATTTATTTTTTATGAATATATTTTACATGCACCCATTGTTTGAGTATTACTTCCGGACAATTTTTTTTTTTATATTTTCTTAAATATACTTTATATGAACGTTACGTATTTGTGTTACATAATAATAATATATTTTCGTTCTTTTATACTCTTCCTATTTTTTTGTTTAACCCCCCCCTAATACAAAATTCTCACTGCGCCACTGGGCTATGTAGGGTGGATATTGTAAGTCCTTGAAACCACATTCATTGATTACTGCTTGAACAATTCGTGGCCTTAAGCACCCTGCAGTTGTCGTGCAGAAGCAGAGTTTTCTGAGCACAAATGTGTGTTTTTTTCGTGTATAGCCGTCTTCAATTTTTAATCGTGACTTGGTAGACATTTACCGGTATTGTAGTGCCTTTTCGCATATACTCAATTAAGACAATCCCACCCGCGTTCCAGAAAACTGTGGCCTTCACTTTTCCCGCAGAAAATTGCGTTTTTGCTTGGAGAGCCCTTATGAACCCATTTCATGGACTATTATTTCGCGGAAGGGTCCCAGTCGTATACCCAAGTTTTATCCCCAGTTACAGTTCTCTTTAAGAAGTATTTATCTTGAGATAAAAGAGTCAAATTCGCTTCACAAATTTTTCGTCTACACAATTTTTGTTCGGGACTGAGTATCCTGAGAATCCAGCATGCCGACAATTTGCTCATTCTCAAATCTTCGTGTCGAATTTTAAAAACACTTAGTTTCTGATATTCCTATTTCTCTAGGAATAACTAAAACTTTTACTCGGCGATCAGTTAACACCAAATCTTCAACTTTGTTGATGATTTCTTCACTTCGTGCTTCTAGAGGTCTTACACACTTTGGGTCATCAGTCATCACGCATGGAGTCGCTGTCCCCATTGAACCGCTTACACTAAAATTTGATTTGGAAATATCATGGCATATTTTCTGCATACACTCTCACCCAGTGGCGGCGACTTTTAATTTTACTGTGGGGGCAAAATTGTCAACTAGTGTTTTAGACTTAATAAACTACTTTTACCATTTATAAGAAGAAATTCACGCTAACTAATTATGATTGTAAGTAACTTGAAAGAGGTTTTACACAACAAAACTTCAGAATAATTAATTTAATAAATTATAAAATTCTAATACAAAAAAAAAGGTAATAAGTGGCGAATGTGTTTCTGCTTAGTGCATTGCGCCGTATAAATTGATTCCCCACTTTTTCGGTAACAATATTCGGTTTATGAACGTGTAAAACAGCAATGTTATTTAGCCTTTGTTGACTAATGATCGACCTCATGTAAGTTTTTAATCTGCGTAAAGCCGAAAATGATCTTTCGGCGGTGCACGAACTCACAGGAATCGTTAAAATTAATCTAAATAATTTAAAGAATTCAGGTAAGAGTTTAGGTAAGTTGTCAAATTTTTCATTATTAGTCGATCAATATCAAAATCGTTACTATAAATGCGAGTAAAAATTGATGTATCATTTGATTTTTCATCTATTGCGAAAGTTTCCAATGCACAGAGTGTATCCATTGTATTAGACTCAAATCTAGTTTCTAATGCTAAAATAGTTCTACCGACAATTTCAAAAAAATTTCTGTCGATAGAACTGCTGAATATTGTCAAACTGGTGAGTATTTTCATTCATTTCGTCAAATCGTTTAGGAGCTTTTCTTTGTCTTGGTAAATATGGTTCATCTAAATCTAAATCTTTAGTTACTTCTACACAATCCTTCCATAGTGACTCGAAACTATTAGCTCGTAGGTATATTTTTTATTACTTCTGTGATAATTTTTATGTTTTGAGGCTTCATGAAAGTGCAATTGTATATTTTGTAAAGCACCATTAAGTATTTCAACTTTTTCAAATATTCAAATAAATGTTTTTAGTAGAAAAAGTGTTTCAAATAACGGCAATTGTTTTAATTAACGAATAAACCCTAGCCAACATCATCGCTGTTGTTCTTACTTAGTTCTTCAAGAAAATCCATTAATGATTTGTAATTTTGAACAATACTATTCAGAGATTTTATTCTAAGACACCATCTAGTAGGACAAAAACTGCGTTGTGAGACTAAATATTATGGAAAATAGCGGAACGCTTTGGTGAACTTTTACCTAATGAATCAAATCTTTCATATTGGCTAAAAAATCTCTAACCTGAGATGTCACTCGCATCGCATCTTGCACCGCCAAATTTAAATTATGTGCAAAACAATGAACAAACAGTGCTCTGTTCTACCTCTCTACACCGCGTTTACAATTCTGTTATATGACCACTAACATTTTTTGCCCCGTTATTGCACTGTCCACGACAATTATTTATATCTAAATCAAAACGCATCAAAATAACTTTAACAATTCCAAAAAGACTTTCTGCAGTTGTGCTTGCTGTCTCAAAAAATCCCATAAAATATTCATTTACTTTTAAATTATTTTGATCAACTGTTCTGATGCAAACATATACTTGTTCTATCATGGAGATGTCTGTTGTTTCATCTAGAATTACAGAATACCATTTATTTAATTTAGTTTCTGATAACAAATTGGACAAAGCGAAATCTTTCATAATGTTCAGTAATTCATTTGCAATGTCTTTCGAAAGCCACTTATACTTTGCTTCATTATTTAACCATTCTCGTAATTCTGGCACATCATCAGAACGCAGTTCCAATAATAGTTTGATTTATCATCAGTATGTCCTCTCATTGCTAATCTTTGCAAAGTTAAATATTGTAAAGATGGTATCAATTTAAGCAATATTATGCGGGCTTGTTTCATTTCTTGACTTTTTTTATTTAAAATACTCACAATATTTGTTCCTTTACTGACATTTATAAGTGCAGCTACTGATCTGCGATGTAATTTGGATTGTTCATGATTTTAAAATTTTTCACATGCTTTCTTCCAGTTATTAAAGCCATCTACACAAAAACACTGATGCGTCCGTGCATCAGAAACTGAATTGCATATTATTTCTTTTGGGAAGCTTCTTGACATATTTTGCAAAATACCTTGTCGTTCTCATATTTAATCCATGAAAATGTTGAACTCCAAGAAATGTTATATTTGCGTTTACCAACGGAAACTAGACACTGAAAGTGAAAGTTAATTTAAACAATAACAATTTTTTATATGTACCTATATTGCTTTTAATTAAAAATTTGTCCATTGTTTTCTGATTTTCAGTTATTAAAAGTATCGCCAACACACAATTAGATTTCTTCAAGTGTTAAATTCTTTCTAACACAAACACACCGACGACCGACTGACTGACATGACATTTTACCAACAGAGCACAGAGCGATGCGAAGTGCGCAGAGAAGAACAGCTTCGCGAAAAGTCACAGAATATGCACAGGCACGATATGCAGTTGTAGTTTGGTACGTGCACTGTTTCGCGGAGCGCTCAAGTCTGGTGAACGCGCGTACCAGCCATTGCGGATTCTGGGCGCGTAAATTTAAAATTTAATGACAGCAAAGCAAACAAATGAATGTAATAATTGTGCTGTTAAAATCCATTGGGGGCAATACCCCCTACAAAATATGCTGTAGGGGGGCAGTCGTCCCCGTGCCCCTTACAACTCGCCGCTTCTGCTCTCACCATTATCTTCTTATGGATATTTTCGGGCTACTGCCTTCCTTTGATAAAAATTTCATGACACTTCTGTATTCAAGTTTTAATTCGCTTATTTTGTCTTCTTTAAACGAACGTAAAAGTACGATTCGAACCAAACTTCGAGATGACACTATAAAGTGTCACAGAAACTTAATGTGAGAAAATTGTCACGATAACATACCGGGTGTAGAATGGATTTTCGTACATAGGGATTTTACATGCAAAACTAATAATTTGCGAATATTCCCTCCCCTAATTTTTTTATAGGAAAATGTTAAACACAAAAATTATAGAGCTTTAAAAATAGGTCCCATTTTTTTTCTTCTTTGCTTACTATCACCCTCCGGGGAATTAAAGGAAAAAGAATTGAAGAAATGATACAAAATAGCAACAGCCGTGACATGTGACAACAAAAGTAACAAAATTCATTCATTTAACACAACAATGTGACAATTTTAGTAGAGGCGTTTAAATATGTTTTAAGCATAGGTTTTAAGTCGTTTGCAGAAAATAAAAAACGTGCTGAAGAGATTTTAAAATTTTATTGAACGTGGTAATAAAGGTAGTTGTAGTAATAACTAAATTAAATGCTCAAACAAATCTCCGTTGACAGCTGAGCAGCACCCCAATCTGTCGTAAAAATTTCTTCTAGTTGCGGCCAGTTGATAGTGTGATATTTGACGACATTCTGCAAATATTGCAGCTCTTAAAGCGTCGACATTTTGATACGTCCTTCCATTGTATAGCCGATCATGCAATGTGCCCCACAGAAAAAAATCATTTGGCGAAAGATCCGGAGATCTTGGAGGCCAATTAATTTCTCCACCTCGACCTATCCAGCGATTTGGGAATACATGATTTAAGTACTCTAAAACATCGCGCTGGTAATGCGCCGAACATCCATCATGTTGGTACCAAAATTCGTAATTAATTCCCAATTCGTCGATAGCTGGCCCGACTTCTTCTTGCAAAAAATTTAAATACGCAGCACCAGTTAAGCGGTCTGCAATAAAGAACGGTCCAATTATGTGAGGACCTAGTATGCCAGCCCAAACATTGACACTACCCCGGTATTGCGTATGAGCCTGCAACATTAAATGTTCATTTTGTGTGCTCCAGTAGCGATAATTTTGTTGATTTGGTTCACCAGTTAACTGAAATCGACACTCATCGCTGAATAAAATCCTAGATAAAAAGTTTCGGTCATCATTGGCCATCTCCATCATTATTTCACAAAACTGCATTCTTTTTTCTTTATCCTCCTCGAATATTTTTTGGTGCTTTTCGTATTTATAAGACCGAAACCGCGGATCTTGACTCTTTAAAATTTTCTGAGCAGTAGTAAAATGAATCCCCAAATTATTACCTATTTGTCTTAAGGAGACATTTTTGTTCTCTACAACGCTCAAGAGAACGGCATCTACCTTCCCTCTACTTGCACCAGCTGTTATATTCTGGCACTTACATTTCTTATTAACAGTGCCGTTGGTCTCAAAGTGCCTGACAATTCTATTCAGGGTGTTCAAATTTAGAATTGGTCGCTCCGGGTAGAATCCAGCAAAAGTTGCTTGTATGTCCCTAAAAGACAATCCAGAGTAGTACCATTTAATAAAGTTGACTTTCTCTTCTTGGCTATAGCAATTCATTTTAAGAATCGGCAAACTTATTTTGATTGTCAAAACGTGACATTTATTGCTGACAGGATTCATGGCTAGTACTAATCGGTTCATTCCTAATACTTTTTCTTCAAGTCTAGCAGGACCAGAAGGTGTTAGAAAATAAATATCAAAGAATTTAGATACATTTTTTTGTCTACAACTTTTGTGTTTAACATTTTCCTATAAATAAATTAGGGGAGGGAATATTCGCAAATTATTAGTTTTGCATGTAAAATCCCTATGTACGAAAATCCATTCTACACCCGGTATAAATAATTGTTTTCATAGCTAGGTAGATAACATAAAAAACTCCCCTGCGGTATAAATAATTAACAATTTACTCTTTACCTTTGAAAATTTAAAATGAATGTTATTCACTATTCTAGAGTATCACCAGCGAGGTGAGACGAGTTGAATGAATATAAATTTAACTTTAAGCGTAAGTTATTTCGAGAAACGAATGGTAGGCATTATTTATAACACCAATGTGAAATGATTAATTAAAAATTATCTGATATATATGAGGTATTCCATAGTGAATTTCTGAAGAGCTGTAGAAACGTTGTTAGAGGGTACCTAGCGAGGTAGGCGCCATAAATTCTCGTCCTGACAGGCTTATACAGGTTCAAACGTGTTCAAACTCCATTCACGTCATGCATGTACATACACGAGGTGTACACTATAAATATGACGAGTTCGAAGCCTAGTAGTTTTTAGTAACCAGCCAACAATCGTGACTAGCGCACAAAAATTTCTGAAGTAACGAAAATTGAGTACCACGCGGTCATTTCATTTTTAACAAAAGAAGGACACCTAATCACATTAAACAACGTTTAGACGGCGTTTACGGTGATTCATCTCCTTCCTATTCAACTGTTGTAAAAAAGTGGACAAAATGTTTCCGTTTGGGACAAGAATCCCTGGAAGATGCTGATCGGCCGGGTCGACCAATTGAAGTGATAACGACTCAACAAATTTCAAGTACTGAACATTTAGTGCTAGAAATCGCCGTGTGAAAGTGAAGGAATTAGCAGTGATAACAAACATTTCCGAAACAAGTGTTCGCCGAATTATCGATGACCATTTGGGTATGAATAAAATTAGTGCTAGATAGGTACCGCGACTTATTTCTGCTCTCCAACGTGAACCTCGAGTCGAATGTGCGCAGTCGTTTTTAAACATGTGTGGAGCAGTGAAAAAGGTGATGGCCACAATATTCTGGGATTGTGAGGGCATTTTGCTAATTGACTTTAAAGAGCTCAATACAAATGTGAACGACACATATTATGCGTCTTTATTGCATAAATTAAGCGACAGTATTCGTGCAAAACGTCGTGGAAAATTGACAAAAGTTGTGCGATTATTGCACGACAATGCTTCCGTCCATACTGCCGCCATTTCACAAGCTGCTATCCGCAAGTGCGGCTTTCAAGAAATGGAACATCCACCGTATAGTCCGAATATGGCTCCTTGTGATTTCTTTTGTTTTCTAATTTAAAAAAAAATCTTAGGGGACGTAGTTTTAAGGACGACAGTGAGTTGCAAGCGGCTGTTATAGAACATTTTGACGGAAAAACTTCAGATTATTTTTACAAGGCTATTGAGTTATTAATTAATCGTTGTAATAAATGTATAGAAGTTAGGGGAGATTACATTGAAAAATAAATATTCGTATATTGTTCCTTTTATATTGTTTCATTTTTGTATATCTACCTCGTATGTATGTTTTATGTGGAATCTTGCAATATTTACTTAAGGCGAATCGGGACGGCCAAGTGTGCGAGAGGGATGCAGATATCGGAAAAGTAATTAGCGATTTCTGAAGAAACGGTACAACCGATTTTCAAATTTTAAACTGCATACTTCTTAAAATATTGTTTGAAAATGCGCCAACGTTTTAGTTTTTTAATTTTTGGTTTGATAAAAAAAATAAAAAAAATATTTTTGTAATAAAAAAAAAAATTAAAAATCGGCTCAACGGCGCATATGAAGACCAATTTTTTAATTACAAAACTTTTTTTTTTTTTAATTTCGGCAAATAATAACGCCCGAAACGGAAAAATGCATTTTCCTTTGACAGTCATTATACCGACAGTCCGCTGGATCCTTTTACACAAAAAAAGTTTAGGTGGGATGTAAGATTTTCTGTATTTTATTGATAGTAACGGGGTCAACGGAAGAGCGTGGAAATTTTGAAATCTCCATCCTCTAATTTGGTACTTAATCCACACCATTTCTAATTGTAATTCAGAAAGCGTAAGTTGATATTCAGAAATCGTCAATTGTAATTTAAATTAATCGTTATTCAGGTAGGTATCAAATGTAATTCAGAAATCATCAGTTTTAATTTGGAACGCATAATTTTGGCAATGAATAATATGCGAGTAGGAATATAAGTGTTGATTTTGTTAATAATAAAACTACCCTAGGTTGACCTTTTTGTATATTTTTATCGTTTGTACTGTGTGTTGAAATAAAATCCTTCATAATCTCTTTTAAATTACATTTGATGATATTCTCTGAATAACAATTAATTGATGATTTCTGAAATACAGTTTACTCTATCTGAATTTCAATTGGCTATTCTAATTACAATTCTTTTGTTCTGAATTTCATTTAACTAATCAGAATTACAAGTATTAGTTTCACAGTAAAAATGTCATTTACATGACACCAGTGTCAAATGTCCCTCACTTTTAACGTTGGTGGCATAAAGTTACATTACAACAAACGCTAAAAGTCCTACTTTTTTTCTACAACGGCATTAATTCAGAAATTAGAAAATATTAATAAAAAAGATTTTCCAGTCGTGACAAAAAAAACATTGCAAACAATCGATTGTTTTTTCATACAAATTTATTAATAATGAAGATCAAGGTGATCTACCCGCATAATTTATGTATTATGTTGTATCTTGAAAATGTTCGATAGGCTCTCTAATCTTCATACTCCTACATGTTCGTGGGTCTATGATTTCAGGTAAAACCGCTTTTTCGAAACAAAATTTCAACTTTGGAGACAATGTTTTGTTCCAAAATTCATAATCAGACAAAATCCGCTCGATGTAAATGTCTTTAGGGGTCCACACAATAAAATCATAATATTTCCTACCAGTTACATGCAATTGTCCTTGCACCTGATAATAATAATTATGTAATCTTTTTAATCGAGTACTTTTGTCCAAACAAAAACCTTTAATCGTTTCAGTTGTCTCAGCGATTGTCAAGTTTTCTGCTGCCTTTGAACATTTAACCTCGACAATACCTCCACTGTCGGTTAGTCCATCTGGAGAAGCGGCTAAGTAGCCATGGTCTAGATGAACAAATAAACCACAATTCGTAACTTTTTCTCCTGTTCGTTCAATATACGTTCTTACAGCGTTTTTTCGTTAACATTGCCATACTGAACAGCGGCGTTTGTAAATGGTCTACCATACAAAAAGTTTTCAACCATCTTACACCATTTAGTATTTTTTCTCCGTTTCGCTATTTGCTCGAACACTGATGAAGTTAGACGATTTTTTCTTTCCATGAACCAAATTTCATTATCACTCAGTGCTCTAGTCATGTTTTCTATCAAATCTTTTTGTTCGATGGATACCTGTAGACTTTTTTTAAATTCATTTGCTTCTTTTGCGAGTTCTTCCGGGTCCAAGTCAAGCTTTTGGCACATTTCGCCATAGTCTTTTCTTCCTTCTACCTCATTGGTTTTTCCTTTTCTTGGCCTGTCAACTACAAATAAAGATTTTCTTGTCCTTAATAATTTTGTAATTTTCTGTGCTCGACGTTTTATTGTTACAGATGGGCTTTTTCCTACTGATGTTTTCATAGTTTCGTAGTGCCACTTGGGGCCCATCTGATAATCAAGTCCAGCACCCTGTACACGACTAGTGTACGATCCTCTTTTGCACCGATTAACATGTTTCCCCCCAGAAAATTTAGCAACTAAAGACATAAAATTCTCAGCATAATTGTTCGTACTGTTGGTAACAAGTTGATGAGCTTTTCGGATAACAGGCTTGAGGCATTCTTGAATATATTTAAGTGCTTGGAGCCTATCACCCTCTAGTACACTTTTATCAGACGTCGATGAACAAAAATATTTTTTACAATTCTTGGGCATGCCGAATACATGGATTGGCCCGTCTCTTAAATCCTCTCTGAGATCGACAGGGTTTTTACCATTTTTCGAATTATATATAATGGCTGCCCTGGCACCTTTGACTAGGCGTTTGATGATCGGACGCGTAAGAATATTTCTAACACTTCTAGAAACGCCTTGAACTTTCATCAAAGCTTTAGTGTAATTTTTCATCACATGGTTTGTACATTCAATTTTCTCAATTTTTCTACCGTACGAAACCATTTCTTGTAATTCTTTGTGCACACTAGAATCACCATCCCCAATGAAGCATCGATATTCCAGTCCATGTAGAGTCTTACTTTGATTAAAAGCCTGAATGAGCATATCCGATTCCATTCCACAGGAAGTACCGGTCCAATTTTTAAAACAATGGGCGTGCACTTCATCTTTTCAGCTTGTTTTCAGATAAAGGCACATGGCACAAAATTTATTTCTCACATCCAGATCCAGCAACTTTTTTGTTTTTACACCAATAACACAAGCTACACCAGAATTAAAAGAATATCTGTGACCATGGCTTCGATATGACTAGCCTTCATCCACAACTACTGTGATAAATGGAGTCTAATCCTCCGTTATATGACCATTATTTACAGCTAAAGCTTTTTCCTGCCTGCCAGCTTCAATCATGGATTCTTATAAAATTTCTTGCCAAACCTCAGTAAAACCACAAGTTACCAGTAAACTGAATGAAGTATGAAAATATTAACCTCTGCTTACCTTTCCTAGTTTCAGTTCTATCTTTTGAAATGACTTGCTGCCTATTGGTTTAACTCCTATGGTAGAGAACAATTCTTCCATACTCGAATGTCCACCACCAATAGACATTACTCCCCATACAGCACTATCAGCCACCGTAAGTTCTAATTTAGGAGTTGATATCCTTGGAGGTGTTCTCTCTCAATTTGTTTTAGGCTCCGGGTGGAATCTCTGTTTACAGACATGAGGTTTTCTTGCAGAGTAATTGGTAACTATCAGAAACTGTACGACGCATGCGTATTTTATGATCAATGTTCGGAGAGTAGAATCACAAATTCGATTCGTTTCCATCTACTAGTTTAGTGTTCGGACTAATACAAATTTGCAATTGTAAACGATTTTCAAACTATCACAAGAGTTAAGTGTTTTATCTCTGACAAAAGTTCGCACATGCGTGTGTACACATTTCAAGTAGAATTTTTTAAATTTCGTTGTGGTTGGTAGGGTCAATTGCGTCGAGGTGTTATCGATCACGATTCCTTTATTGTTGTACATAATGGAAATACATAACCTCTGTGTATATTCACATTTGTATATAAAAGGTAACTAGGTATTGGAAGTATACAAACAAAGAGATTCTATAAAAGATCATCTTTAAAAACAGAAACGATTATTTACAATGAAGTGTATAAAACACACATAATTTCTATAAATATTAATAATTATGTATTATCGTGGGTCCATAATGTACATTCATTTTCACCAGATTGCCTCTCTAAAAAGCGTTCGTACTGTCCACAGAACACTTATTCGAGAAGGGCAACTCAATAAACAGAAATTGTATCCAAAAATTAGAGCCATCTATATTCTGGGAGTGCGTAAATGGTTCCTAACTTTGCTATATATGGCATTTCTCTACACGCGGGTTTTTTGAATTTATACTTATAAAATAAATTAAGAATTATAATTGTATGTGTTTACTGTCGTGCAATATAGGATTAAAATTAATAACTTCAGTTCTACTACCCATGTAACATTTTTCGAATTTAGCGGGTGTTTTAAGATTGCAATGCACACCTGCGAAATTCGAAAAATGTTACATGGGTAGTAGAACTAAAGTTATTAATTTTAATCCTATATTGCACGACAGAAAACATATACAATTATAATTCTTAGGAGTAAAATTAATGGTAAAGTAGAATATTCGTCAAAGAAATAATAGTAAACTTATATATTATTTACAATAAATTTTTATTTTATTCAAGAACAATATACAACATACAATAATAATATACAATACATGTGTATGAAATACAATATGGTATGGTATGGAAACAGGTACATATTATATAGTAATTTTATCTTTTATTTTGAATGAAATGTACATATTTTTATCACATAAAATACACAACCAAAATTTTAATGCCATCCAAAACAAGATCGCAAAAAAATATAGCAAACATGGTAAACAAATCTAGTATGGAAACAGACAAAAAATGTAATAACAGTGGCTTTTGTTAGTGACAGTACTGATGATAAAAATGTTGATGAGGTTTACCTAATAACAGATCTTCGAAATAAATTAGCAAAAACAGAATACGATTTAAATGAACAAGTACGAATGCACAGAATTAAGAAATAAATTACAAGGTGCACTTGTCAATATAAAAAGTAAAGAGTCTGAATTAGACAATAAAAAACTGAAATGCGATAACAATAAAAAAATTAAATGCGACATGAAACATCAATACAATACAAATCCCTACGGAAATAGTAGAATCTGAAACCACTTTAATGGAACTTTTAATGAACTAAATAAAAATGAAACAAAAATTAGAAATTCTCTCGTTGAACAAAATGTCATTGGTGGTCATGCTCAACATTATAGTCAGTTAATGGGCAAACATCTTAAAGAAAATGTTAAGATTATTGGTGAAATCATTCCTAATGCGGGAATTGATGCTGTAATCTCTAGACTGAAAGAACAAATAAATCATCTTAAGAAAACTGATTCTGTTATAATAATGGCTGGCACAAATGATATGAATTACTTTTTCGATAGCTGTAATATAACAAACATTAATAAATTTAAAAATGGAAATTACGAAAAATACAAATGTTATTATTGTTACCATACCATTCAGATGTGTAAATAAATATGTCAATAGGATGATAGAGCACGTAACTTAGAAAATCTATAATATGGCGACATACTATAATCATGTCAAACTAATTTGTATAAGCAATATAATTACATACTGGAATTATGCAAATGATGGTATACATCTGAAATATCGGTCAAAACGTTTTGTTTCAAAATTGCTGTCGGATATGTTGACCTCAGCAACAACAAAGAATGCACTTGGTAAATTTAATATAACTGTAGCCTCCAGGATACTCTCCAGTATGGCGAAAGGGCAGATATGAGAAAGCATCTGGACTAATTCGAATGCATAGATGTGTATTTTATAAAATGTTGCCCTCACAGTAAATGTTTTGTAATTTAAAATTTACAAAGGAAAAGTAAAGGTGCCAGTATACTAACACGTGTTGAATGTAGTTCTGATAATGAATCCTAAAGTTTATAATGCTGAATTAGAGATATAATTTATATGATTATTGAAGGTTAGATTCTAATAATATTACCAAAATAAATTTCAAATTATCAAAATTAAGAAATTTTTTTAAAAGTAAGTATATTACAACATGCATAGCTATTAAAACTACTTTCTTTTCCTTTGGCAATATTTATCATAAGCCAATTTATAAATTGGATCATGAATCTGGCTAGGTTGAAACCGTGAATCCACTCCCTTCAAAATTTTATTGATTTTATTAGACCACGCAAATAAAGATAGAGCGGTAATTTCATCAACAATAAAGTTTGTAATATCTGAATGATTTTCACAAACAACGTTTTTGAAGCTTATTAATTCTAAAACATTGTTAACAATTATATTCCGAATACCAGTGCACAAACAATATTTTGGTATTGATTTCGATATAATTTTATGAATTTCATTTAAACAAACGAAAAATCTTGTAGATGGAAACAGCAAAGATTTAGCAGAATACCTTCTTGCCCGAATCAACAAATGTTCTTCCTCTTCTTTTGTCGTTGTAAGTAATTTTACGCATATTGCACAAGATTTAGTTTTTTGAAAAACTTTTTTTGCAATGTATCCACCTATATACGATAGTGCATAAGCAGAAGGAGAATCAGTTACAGTTTCTTCAGGGAATTGCAACACCACACCTGCTGGTTCTTCTGGTATAATTGTTTCCTTTTGTAAAATAAGGCACCTTAAATTATCAAGGACACCAGTTGAATTGTCATCTTCACAATTTGAGGAAACTGATTTTTTTGACATTAAATTATTAATAGTTAGTGCTTTAAACGATGATGTAAAGTTGCTGCTTGTCGGGTTAATATTTCTTCCACCATGACTTCTAATCATTGAAAAAAAGTTTTCCAGCCCATCTTGATTAAAGTTTTTTGGAATAAGATATTTAAACCCACACTCTTTTAATTTATTCCATAAATACACAAGTCCTGATAATAATTTAATCCAATTATTTATGGATGGTGGAACGCGTTCTTTTGTTTCCTACTGAAATCTCATACTGCTCAACACTTGTTTTGCATGCATATAGAATTCGAAATGTGGTGAATTATCACTAATTGCGCACCGCATTTCATGTCCCAGGCTAGGTTTCTTTGAGACCCCATTTACTGAATCAAACAGTTTATCAAAAAATAAAAGTAGATTTGCTGTGTCAGCTGCTGCCTTTGGAATTACAGGCGATTCTATAACAAAAAGGAATAGAGTTAACTTACAGCAAGATAAATGAAATATTAACTTACCAGCATCAATTAAAAGTTTCATAAAGTTTCCCACGCTATTGCTGAATACTTGTGTGGCACAACTGACCTTCATTTTTTTGATTTTATTTGGTACAATATGGGAATCGGTTAATTTTGTAAATATACCAAAATATTTGCTTTCACTATCCCATTTATATAATTTCAAAAGATGGTCCCAAGAGGCACGGCAGCTGCGACCCTCATAATCATACAGTAAATCCTTAGTTAATAAATGATTACGGATACACTTCAGGAGGTGTGGATAATCAAACAATTGAACAATCTCAACTCCATCTACTTCAAAGCCAAGTATGTCGTACATCTTATTTTCTAGTGTATACTTTTGTTGAGTTTCTTCAATTAAAAGTTTAATTGCTCCCTGGTTAGATGCACCTTGATCACAAACAGTGGCAATTGGTTTTAAGCCGCATTCTAATACTTGTTCTGTAACTTTTTTTATTAATGCAGACAGTTGGAATTTTGAGACACTGCCTTCAGTGAACATAAATGCAAATGGTTGTTGCCACCTTTTATAAACTCCCTGTACCATAAAAACCAGTGCATGGTCTGCAAATTTGCATAATGGTGCCTCACCAAATGTAACCCATCCTTCCATAACATCATTGTGTTTATTATAATGCAAGCTTGGTTGAATTGCCATTTCGTCAAACAGAATACAGCAATATTTTTCTTGTTGTGATAAGGCATTCACAGTTTTTTTTAAATGCTCCACTAAAAAATGATTAACCCCTGGTTTAAAGGGAATTCGTTTTAAAAGTTCGCTTAGATTCCTCCTACTAGGTAATACAAATATTTTTTGCATTAACCTATATGCTTTTGGGCTGCATTTGTACAATGCTAATGCAAACAATTTAAAATCAATGGAAAATCTTCTACCACGAGGTTGTTTCATAGATTGTTCCAATTGACATTGAATAAATTGCTGCACAGTAGGGGTTAGGCCACTCACTATTTTGGAAAACGCTTTTGAAGCTTCTAACTTCTCAGCAAGCTTTACACGCTTTTTTATGTTAATCAAATTTCCTCGAAGTGTAAGACATTTTCTTTTGCAGTACTTCACAACATGTTTTAATTTTTTTACTTCTTCAGTGTGGTACATAGTTTTAGACACTAAAAAGAATTTAAATCATTAAAATTTATCATTATAATTTTAACTATTGCATAAGCATTAAATGTAAATTCATAACACTATATATACATGTACAATATTACCCAAGCTGTTTGAAAATATTGACGCATCAATTATTATTTCATTATATTGTTACTTAGTTACTTTCTTTCAATACATTTTACCTAATGTTATAAGACCAAAATAAAGTGGGGTTAACAAAAGCAATTATCATTTTTACAAATACTATACTAATAACCGAGTAATAATCGGAATTCCCGAATGATTAAGAGATACATATTGTTCACAATAGATACTGTAATAAATCTACCAGCAGGGTGCTAATTCAATAATGAAATAATCTATGGCTTATTATAACTGAAATTTGAGTAGGTACTGCAGTTTATGATGCGCTTAAAATAGCAATATACAATACTAATTACACCAATACAGTGTTAGGCACTGATACTAAGAAATAGAAAGTTGGGGAACTTTGGAATTAGAACCTATCTAAAAGACTTAATCATGGATAATGCCTATAGTAAAACATAAATCTTTAACTACAATGCAGGGCTAAATTAAGATATGATATACAAATAATTGCATTTCTTAAAATGTAATAAACTAAATATGGAGAAATTTGTTAAATAATAGTTAATATACTCATGTTCTTAACAATATACATGCCTAAAAAGTAATAAGATAGGTGTAATCTGAAATCATGTGAATACTAGACAAACAATAAATGTAAATGAAACATCTATCATTTCATGTTACAATATATTTACTCAAGACCAAAGCAATGTTACATATATACGATCATGCAATACCTAACAATAGCAAAAACATAATACCGACCAGCACACAAGCATACTCCTAATTTTGAAGGACAGGAAAGTTGTCTTAATAACAATTAATTCTAAATCAAACTTTCATTGTCTTTAACCAAAGGAAAAAATTATTTTTGAAAAAATCATTTTAAAACATTATTTTACTTACTTAATACAGCTTTTTTTCTGCACCTTCTCTTACCTCCAGAAACTTCTAAAATTTACAAAATGTCAATATGAAAATTTACAACGAGAAATTGAATAATACCTTCTGAGACACTGATGTCAGAAATATGATGTACGTCTGGTAATGGGAAACCAGATGTTGATGGCCTTTCTTCATTAGTCCTACTTACAGTAGGATTATAAAACACATTTTCAATATTGTCATCAATATTGGTAAAGCCTAAACAAATATAAATGTAATCATATACAATTAAATTGTAATATAACAAACCTGGCATATTTATTGTAGGTAATGCATTTTTATGTAAGTATTTTCCTCTCTTGCACACATCTAAAAAATGCGAACCACATATGCGTACATTCCCATACAAATACTGATCACTTTTATCAAAAAATTTAACATTTCCAATCCTTTCAAGCCATATTTTTTTTATTTCGGGCTGCTTTACAGGAACTTTATGCCTACAAAAAAAAACGGTATAGTACCTACTTGAATTCCTACCTATATATTTTCAAAAGTACCTGCTGGATTTGGTGTCCAAGCATCCTCTTACAGAACAAGGGCAATAATCTATTTTACGTTTCATATTGCAAATAATTACAGAAATAAATGTTTATTCTTACTTCCAATAAAAAAAAAAAAACACAATTAAAATAAGAGATCAAAAGGCCCGCAACTAGAACAGATTTCAATATCAGGATTACAGTAAATATTTTAGACAATGATTCTTACTTTCTCTGTCCTTATAACAAATAATGATGGTCAAAATTAACAAAATACACAACCTGTCACAATCAGGTTCAAACAAAAGTAAACGACGGACAATGCACAAATAACTAACCTAACTGTGCGGCGTAAACAACTTTCTGAAACAACAAACAAAAGGGCCATCTGTTGGCATATTTGGGCAAAAGTTGTGCACTCCCAGCCGTTTGATGTCGCTACATTCACTGAGTTTAAATGCAGGACCGACTTACCAACCCCTGGTACTGTCAAAATCTCAAACAAGTTTGATTTATATTAAATTTTGACTGGCGCATGCCCATTAGAAAAGTCGGAGACTGTCGAATAAATATCATAAAAACTCTCTACGAACAAACCTATGATGTCATTGGAATTCCCGCAATTGCAAGTTCCACAGTGGCACTGTGTTTTGAATATTGTGTTTAGTAGATATAAGAATCAAATTTGTGGGTGAGTGGGGTGGCTTGTTTGATTTTTTATCGCCGTACGTGCAAAAAGTCAGTTCTCGGAAAACCAAACTCGGAAAGAATTAGGTACCCGTTCTACTTTTAAATGTATCAATAACTAGTATGAACATAGTATTATATTTTTTCAATTTTATGTTAATAGTTTTGTTCATAAAGTAAGTAAATAATAGTATAATTTATTGAATTGTTGCAGAAAATACGTAGGTACCTAAGCTACTATGAACCCGTAGCCCGTAAACATTCTTAACAGGCTAGCCCTTTTATTTCCAGTATCATTAACATAATTATTTATTATCTTAAATCAGTAAATTCAATTGTTTTAACTATGCATGCTACTTCGCAGGACACTGGCAATGTCTTGAAAAGATCCTTCAGCTCGAATATAGGTATAATTTGTATGGCGCAGTCAATTAGACGCGTGGCAAAAAGATCGTCCGCATTTACGGTGCGGCGAGATCAAAGGGGAAAACGTATATTACTGTTTCGGACGCTATTTTCTGACGAAAAAATAAAATAAAAATTGATTAAACATTAGTAGATATAGCTTCAACGTCGCTCTTGGCCACTTTTTCTATTTTCTTCTTTTTTCTTAAGTTATTACAAAAAAAAAATTTTAGAAAAAAAAAATTGAAAAACTAAAACGTTAGCGCATTTTTGATTATTGCTTTCAAAACATTTATTCTTTCAAATTAAAAATATTTTGCTTGGTTTTTCTTAAAACAGCTAAATAATTTCAGCGCCATCTACCGCATCGGAAACACACTATATGGTCGTCCTGATTCGCCTTAATATGTAAATACATCTTTATATGTCCGTGTTCAAAAAATTCAGTGGAAATTAAATTATATGTTAATATGTTTTTACTGCAGTGCCGCAGTGTGGTAGATATCATTACGTGAACAAACATGCGTGTGCATTTGCTGCATTCATAATCATTTTTATGCATCGGGGAAAATGACGTCATCCTTACATAAGATCACACAGACGTAAATATATTTATTTTAGTAAAACAATATCAGGCGTTTTATTTGTCGTTTACTTATTTATATTTTGACAGTGTGTTTCACCAACAGATTTCAATCACTTCATTTAATTAACCGTAAATACATATATTTATATTGTTTGTCGTATTACGTCCCTGGGTTGAATTTTAATTTTACTGAATGAAGCCATTTGTAATTAAAATAAAAACATTATTAATATGCCGTCTTCAAATTTAAAGTCTAAGTTTCTACAATAAACTAGTTATAAATCCAACGATCATTAAAAGTAAATTTTCGAGGTAATATGTACCTACCTATTAATGTATATGTATTAATCAGTAAAACTATTATAAATACATACAGCTCGCAGATTGAGACCTGGCCGATGAAATGACCTTCCCACAAGATGCGCAGTGAATTCTTATAATATTAGGATAAGCACGAGCAGTTGGTCATTTCCTTTTTCTGAATACTTTCTCTGTCTCGCACTGACCTATAAGACTCCGCCCATCGGCCAAGACTCAGTCTGTGTACTTGTAATTCAATTCTAAATAATAGTAATACCGGTAATACGGATATTACGATTATTATGTTTTGCACAACAAATGACTGAAATGAGGTAAACATCTTTCCTTTCTATTCACAAGATATGATCGCAGTTTGTTATACATACCTATATGTATGCATGCAGTGCGAGATAAATATAGGGGAATTACCTTTCTCGACAGTGCAACAGTAGCCATAGATAAAGAAATACTATATATGGGAAACATAATGTATAAAAATTGAGTACTTACGGAACTGCCCTCTTGCGGGCTTAGTCACGTATTACTTTCATATACCTATTCATATTTTGAAATATGTAATTATTGTTTTCGGATGCGAACAAATTAAATGTGTTCATTTTCACCTCGCTTTAATGCACATCTAAAAGTTGGATGAAAATTAACACATTCAATTTGTTTGCAAGACATGAATACTCTCTTTTTAATTTATTTTCACCCATCACAATAGTACAATATATTTATATATCAAACAGAAATTCAAATTCAAACATTATTTATCATTATATTGTACAATTGTAATGATAAATAGATCTATAAAGAAATAATAAAAAAGAAAATCTTATAGAAAAACAATGTCAGAAATGAGGAAGTTACTTTATTACAAGTAATCTTAATTGTTATGAAGAACTTCTTGTGTTTGATATACTGTTCTCGCACAAGTAATTTCAGTGGGTCTGTTGGATTCACTGCAAATTTTCTCCCGTGCAATACACATTTTTGAAATATATCTTTGAATTAATTTTATCCACAAATCTTACTCTTATCGAGAGCTGCTCAACACCAGAAATATCAGCAGATTCATCAGCTAACAATGAAAAACCTTCACTGTTGTTCACTTCTGTAATAATTTCTTCTCGAATAATATCACCACGAATCTTAATTAATTCATTCTGAGTCTGGTGAGAAGTATATTTAGCATTTTTTGCATAATTTTCCAAGTGATCTCTTATACTAAATCTCCGCTCTCGACTCTAAAATTTAGGAGATCAAAATTTCCAGTAGTTTTACCACGAAGAGGTAAATCATGGATACCACAAAAAATATAGTGGAAATGACTGGCATACGTTTTTCTCTATTAGACTTAACTTGTTCCCGTTCATAGTTACTGAGCTGTTCAGTGACACAAGAACTTTTATCCTCAATAACATGTCGAAATTTACAGCTTTTATTGTCGATGAACGATGCCACTGCGACACCATATGTTTTTTTGCATCTTCATGAAAGTTTTTGTAATTCTTGAGAGGTTTTACAATGAAAGACCGTTCGGAACGCTTCTAATAGTTTTGGATGGTGAGCTAGTATTTGAAATTTTGATAAATCCGGAGCATGCGTAATTGTCATTCGTATCAGCTTTCGCATTTTTCTGGTTATGTATGTTATGTTTTGTCATATTTATGTTGAACTTCAGAGCACAAGAGTTGGGAGTTGTAGGTTACTTTTTAAGTTGTAGTTCAACTACCTATTTGTTTTTGTTTTTTATTTTAGTTTGTGTTATTATTAGAGTATTGGTGTGATTCGGTTCAACAAAGTTATTTTTAATTTTTTTTCAGTTGTTTTTATTCACACCCATTATATCAATTTTGTAATAGCCAAAGTAAACAGCTATAAGTATGCCATTAAGGCGAAAGGTGGTGACCAAGTGTGCAAGAGAGATAAAAGTATCGGAAAAGTATTCCCGTTTTTATAAACAAATTACAAAACCTATTTCCTTTTTAAAGTAGTGCTTATATGACTTATTTTTTTTATTTTTTTTTTTTTGTAATAGTCGAGATATTTTGTTTAATTTCGGTATTTAATGTTTTTTTTTAAATTCTGAGAAAGGGCGCATGTGAAGAAAATATTTTTAAATATTATCCAAAAAAGGAAACAAAATCGGTTGAAAATTACCGCCCGAAACGCGAATAGTAATTTTCTCTCATGCTTTTTTTTCATGTAGTTTTTTTAAGCGAGCTGTCGGTTGTGGTTCTGTTCCATTATGCGTGATTAGGAGGTGTGGAAATGTCTAAGTAAATGTTCAGTGGATGGATCGTTTTATAATTTTTAAAATTATACAATAGTAAAAGAAGCAAATATGAGACAACTGTTTTGAGTTACTAAAATAGTACAGTATGATTTGACACTAATTTCTGTGGGCTTGTTTCGTTACATTGCCCCTTCTTAAAAACTGCGTTTCGTCCCGAAACACACTATTCCATGTTCTTCTTGTTGGCGGATGACGGAATCGACATTGGGACCCACGGGTGTACCCAGCTGTCTTATAGAAATGGCAATCCACCGTCTTAGGTTGTATAATGGGCTGATTGGGCCGATAGCTGCATACGACTATTTTCATACCAGTATGCCGAAACACCACCTCCAGCATGTTTCTTACGATTCTCCATTCCAATCGGTGTAATCCACAGCCCAGCTTCGGAATTGACAGCCTCTTTATGTTTTGTTTGAGCGCACGTCCTCGTAAATCAACAAGGGATTCCCACAATGCATGATAGGTCGGCCTTTCGTTGGAGACTTCCTTTGTGACCAGGTAAAAGATAGATTGTCCATCACGTTTTATCTCCAGAGTGTTACCAACCCTTGGTTTTGTTGGATCAGTTCACTGACCCCGCCATATCTCTTCTTGAATTCCACGGCAATCCCTCTACGCATACATAGGTCCTGGGCCACACAGTGAGCTAAGGCATAATCACAGGGTACCGTAAAAAGATCCTGTTGCTTCTCCGTGGTAATTCCAAAACGAGCCTTCCTGGTACCAGAATATTCTTTCATGAAATTCCCATAAGTCTGCTCTCTATGTTTTCTGGTAATTTGTCGCACATCTGTTACTTCGCTGTTGTTACGTCCATGGTATGGGACCATTCGGTTGAAATGCACCACCCTTGACTTACTATGGGGTGTTCGTCGACGTCTTTGGGGCCCATTGCCGGCGGCACAAGTTGCACATTTTCGGCACCATTCCTTTACATCTCGTGTGCAATTCACCCAATAAAATCGTTGGCGCACACTCTCAAGTGCCTTGTGTACGCCACAGTGTCCTCCGGACCTGTCCTTGTGGAGCTGCTGCAGTACATCAGGTATCCTTTTCTTAGAGATGACCACCTGTATCCTTTGCCCATATCCATCTGGGTTCTCCACAACACGCTTGAGTAGGCCATTCTCCACCTTCAGAGAGTCCCATTGAGTCCAGTAGGATTTCAGTCCCTGTGAACGAGGAGCTACTTCTTGCCAAGCTGGTCTGTGTCCAGTACCTTTCCAAACCATCAAGGAACCAAGGTCTTCATCAGCTTCCTGATCGATCCTCAAATTGTCAGGTTGCCACTGATCGTCAACCACGGTAGTTCTAAGTGTGTTGGTCGATTTTTCTTCTACCCGGTCTTCTAGACATGGTCTCCTTGAAAGAGTATCAGCGTTTTGGTGTTTAAGGGATGCAATTTGCGCTATTGCTTTTGAGGCTCTATGATACTGGGTCGACCATTGCCTCCTCTTATAGTCCCGTTTTAGTTTTCCTGCTTGCTTCGCTATGAGTTTCTTAGGTTCCTTCTTGCATTTACTGCGAACATGGCCCATTTCACCACAATTCCACCATTGGAGCGTTCTTCTCTTAGGTTGCACCTGATTCACTAATCGTCGGACTACCTGTTCTAAGGATTCTTCGGCTTCTGGTAGATCTCTGATAGAACATACTCTTGCAGGGTTTCGAGAGAACAGCTTTGCGGTTTCGAACTTCAGACCACGTGCCAAAGCATCGATTAGGGTTTTTGGTTTTGCCAGCCTCAGTGCTTGTTGTGTAACGCCATCTCGAAGACCATCTATGAATGTCTGCACAGCCAACTGTTCCGAGAAGCTATCTGGAGCCGTTGGATATGCCAGACGAACCAAACGGGCGATATCACTTCGAATTCTTGGAGGCTTTCACCCTTTTTCTGCAGACGATTCTTCAATTGTATATGATAAACCTGCTCTACGTGTGCATGCCCATATCTCATCTCAAGACGCTTGATTAATTGAGGATAGTCTTGGCACTCTTCTGGGAGTAAGGTCTGTAGAACGTCACTGGCCTCTCCTCTTAACGATACAATCAGAGCAGTAGCTTTCTCCGGGGACGTCCATCCATTTGCTCCTGCTGCGGCTTCGAATTGTTTCAGGTACGTCATCCATGACGTCTTTCCATCGAAGGTGGGAGGTTTTACCTTTGCCTTTGTTGTTCGGCAGCTCTCCAGGGTTTCGCTTGAGGTGTCATGAGGACTGCAGTCGTTCATCGCTGGCAATCGAAGCTGAACTTTAAATTCGTCCCTCAATTTCTGTTCTACGGCTTCGATGGGTTCAGAAAATTCCTGTCTCATATTCGATGAATTCTTTTGAATATCTTCCTTAATAGTCTCGAGTTGTTTTGAATTATTTGCAATTTTATTTAACATCTCATCTTTTAGAGTCTCCATAGTAGTCTCGAATTGTTTTGAATTATTTGCAATTTTATTTAACATCTCATCTTTTAGAGTCATAGTAATCTCGAAATGTTTTGAATTATTTGCAATTTCATCTTTCAGAGTCTCGAATTGTTTTGAATTATTTGCCATTTCATCTTTCAGAGTCTCGAATTGTTTTGAATTATTTGCAATTTCATCTTTTAAAGCTTTTGAATTATCTGCAATTTCTTTTAGAGTCTCCATAGTTAAGCTTTGATCAGCTTGTACTTGAAACAAATATTTTTCGGGATCCTTACCTTCATTTATTAGAATGTCACGAAGCCTGTCCTGGAGATCTATTTTTTTCCAGACGTATCTGCGTCCCTTTCTTCTAATTCTGCCCTTAACTCGGTGACTTTTAATTCTTCCAAACGTTTGGTAACCATTTTTTTCTTTTTGCACTTATTGTTCATCCCACTTCTGACACCAAATTGTTGCGTTTTCGGGTTCGCAATAAAACAACTCGTGCAAATGTTTTAAAACTGTCTGTATATTTACACAATTAAAACTAATCACAATATAAAAATATAAAATAAATGTATCGCACTTAAAACTACTACAAATAAACACTCGTATTTATTTCTATCACCTCTATTTATACAACACTGCACCACTATATTTATTTTGTATTGTCCGAATACTACTGAATGAATGAATGAATGCTTATCCCACCGGCGGCATTTATATGTGCAGCGACAAAACTCTAGAAACCTCTCGCTTCATTCTACATAGGTCGAGAAACTGTCGCCCATGCCGTGGATGATTTATTGCTTATTTACGGTGCGTAGCGCCAATGTTTAATTTTCTGTGGGCTTGTTTCGTTACAATATTTTAGTTTCCTGAAAGATGTGGAATTGGCAAATAAATGGATAAGAGCCTGTCAGTCAAAAGATAAGTTCAATTTAAAATATAGGAGTATTCACTCCGAATTTGTTGTATTACAAGGAACCTTCACATCGAAGGTTCTTTTCACATTCTTGCAGTGCCTGTAATTTTGATTCTTTTTTTTATTTTAGCATGCATTTGTCCTATACATCACTTGTTTTGAATTTCGTCTGAAGCAGCATCTATTGAATTATGAACCAGAAAATATTCACAAAGTAAAAATCGATTGTGTGGTTCCCTTATATTCATGCTCCTGCAGTTTCTAGGGTTCAAAATTTCGGGCAAGAGAGCTTTTTCAAAAAAAAATTTTTTTTGAAAGCATCTTGTTTTCCCATAGTTCCTGGTTTGGAAAAATTCTTTCAACAAATTCTTTCGGGGTCCATACACAAATTCACATAATTCTTTTTTTGTGACATGAAGTTGCCCCTGTACCTGGTGATAATAATCATGACATTTTTTTAGTTTTTCTTTCTGGTCTAAACAAAAAAAATTCCTTAAATCTCTTATTGCCTCATCGATTGCTTTATCTACTGCAGATAATTTCACGCCCACCCCGTTTGGAGAAGCGGCTAAGTATCTATGTGCCGTGTCGACAAATAGCCCACAATTGACTACCTTTTCTTTCGAATACAGTTCGTAAGTGTCAATAGCATTTTTATCGTTGAGGTTTCCGTATTCTATGGCTGCAGTGTTAGGTACTCTACCATATAAAATCGTATTTACAAGATTAGCCCACTTACTATTTTTCCTCCTTTTTGCCACTTTTGCAAAATTTGAAGCAGCTAATCTATTTTTCCTGTATTCGAACCAGAGGTCATTTTCTCTTTGGCCTCTGGTAATTTTCTTAATTTTGTCTCGTTCCGCTACATTAACCTGTAAATCATTTTTAAAATTAAGTATTTCATTTTTCAAATCATCGTCATTCATATCAATTTTGTGACATATCGGTCCGTAAAATTCTTTTCCCCTAAAAAAAGTGTTTTTTGTTGTTGCAATGTTGTGCGTCTTTTTCCTAGTGTCTTTATTAATTTGGGCGGACTTTTTCCTACAACTTTTTTCATAGCTTCATAGTACGACTTAGTTACCATCTGAAAATCCAATCCATCTCCTTGGCCACGTATACTATATGATTCCTTTTTTACCTTCAACAACGGCTTTTGCTCCTACAAATTTTGCAACCAAATACATTAAATTTTCTGCTTTTGTGTTATTAGTAATTAATTGATATGCCTTCCTTATCAAACATTTTAAACACTCTTGTACATTATTTAATGCTTGTAATCTGTTGCCCTGTAAATTTTCATTCGATTTGTTGGAGCAAATGTATTCTTTACAGTGTTCATGAACCCCAAACGTATGATAGGGTCCATTTCTCAGATCTTCTCTTAGAGCTTCTGGATTTTTTCCATTATAGATTAAAGCTGCCCGCACTCCCTTTACAAGGCGTTTTATAAAAACAGGATTGAGGACACTTCGTACAGGTCTGGGGACCTCTGTATCTTTGTACAGGGCCTTAGTGTAATTTTTTATGACGTAATTGGCACATTCTAGTTTTTCTATGTGCCATCCATATGGTACCATCTCTTGTAACTTTTTTTGGGCACCAAAATGTCCATCGCCAATAAACCGACGATATTCCAGCCCATGTATTGTCCTACTCTGATTATTAAAGGCATGTACAAGCATGTCAGATTCCATTGCGGACGAAGTGCCATTCCAATTTTTAAAGCCGTTTTAATGTTAGCGCAGTATTTATTGCGGACATCCAAGTGGACAAGCATTTCGTCAACTACTAAGTTTATACAAATTTATAAAGAATTCATAAGTACCGAAAATTAAATTTGAGAAGAATTTTATTAACAAAGTTTTTCGAAATTTCTACCAAAAGTAGTCTTTTATTCTTATGGAAAATCAGTTTTATGCGAATATTTCGCAAGTCATGCTTTTTAAACAGGTACGTTACTAGTATAAAAGTATGTATATAGAACTTAATTTTAAAAACCTTTTGTATAAAAAAAGTTTCTAAATTCGGACCGGAAGTAACACTTTTACTCTTATCGAATAGCGATTTTTTTGCAAATTTGTCGGAATTTATGCATTCTATATATATTTATCAAAAGTACAAAAGCATTTAGAGCTGACTTTGGAATATTTTTTGTATAAGTGAAACTTCAAAATTCGGACTGGAAGTAACACTTTTACTCTTAGCGAGTAGCAATTTCTCGAAAAGTATGCATTCTATAAAGATTTGTTAAGAGAATAGAAGTACTTATAATAGGATTTTGAATAATTTCTATATAAAAAGATTCTTAAAATTTGGCTTATTTTTCTAAGCAGATAAAACTATTTACAAGAATTTAGAACAATTTTGTATAATATGGAGCGCTCATATGTATAAGACGAAGGTGGCCACACCTCATTATTACGTTTGGCACTAAGTCGAAGATGGTTTCTTACCTTAGTCGTGTATCTTTTATCCATGTTATTCCTGTCTGTTTTATCACTACAGAACTGAACTCACAAATGCGAAAACTTTAAATTGATAACTTGTTCTGCATCAGGTGCGTGACAATTTTGAATCAAGACATGTGATCACGACCGATCATCGTGATCTCGCCCGTTCGGGATGGGTAGCGGCGAGGGGTGTGAAGGGACGGAAAAATTATGAAAATATGCGTTTCGGACGTTAATATTCACTAAAGTACATACAAATTAACTCTATAACGTCGCCCTTTCTCAAATTTTCTTTTTGTCTGTTTTTTGGAATTTATTAAATATATTTTTTTTATAGAATGAAATATAAAAAAAGTTAAACGGTGTATCATTTCTAAATACACTTAACTATATATACAATCAATGAAATTTATAATATATTGTATAGTTTTTGAAAAAAACGGGAACTAAAATCAGCGCCATCTCTCGTTTCCGAAACACATTAAATGCATTTCACCTTTCGTCTTAAACATTCAAATTTCTTCAAATGTTGGTTTATTGTTTTAGAAATCACTTCAGTTACTACCATGTTCTTGAGTCTAGCATGTGATTCTTTCTCTAAGAATAAAGTGCATGTAATGGTACAATTATAGGAACTTGCAAACATGTGAAAAATTAATTTATTATTATCATATATTCGTAGACAAACCGCCATATTTGTTAAACTTAGACAATCTAGTATTTAGTATGTTAACTTAACTTATAAGTTTTGATTCGAAGTGCCCCCCTTGAGATTTAAGAAAAATAAAGGGAATCTGTGATACCAATGTATTAGATATCCGAACAATCTATGATATGTATGTATTTGTACCAGCCTGTTACGTCATGAAAATTATAATAAATTGCAAGCTAATGTGACCCCCTGACTTGTATGACATAAAACGTTCAGAGTTTGATTGATGTAAGTACCAAATTATGTGTCACAATTCAACTGACCAAACAGGCTTCAATTCTCAATATTCTCCAAAATAGATTAAAAGAGTGCACTACTTCACAGATTAAAAATAATTAAAAATATGTTGGGCATAATCTTTTATTTTAAATAAATAAGTAATAAGTTTTAGTATTCAGTTTTGTTTGGCTTTATAATTTTAAATGAAAATTCTAATTTTTACGAACTAGGTAGAAACAAAAAAAATCAATTTTCTAGAGGTAGAGCAAGTACCCTGCTTTGCCTCCCCTTCCCGGCGCCACTGGTAAGCGTATCAACAAAATTTACTAACTGCGTTGAACGTCTTGTTATCTTGGAGACCTACGTTGTTTACGAGTACTTTCTTTTCCTTAGGACAGCAAAAAATAAAAATAAATGTTTGCATTAATTTTACATCGGATTGTCGTCACAAAGTGCATTGAGCTTTAAATATAGGCAGAACTATCATAACGTCCAAACAGCCGCCTGTGATGCAGACAGCTTCAACGCAAGCGCGATATTTCCCTTGCGTGTGAAAACATTACGTATATAGCGCTACTATATACCTATATGTGGCTGTGTATATATATATAGAAATACCATTCATATGATCGTGATTTGGTGCAGTGCCTCGAATAATTCATTATACCTTTCCGTGCTTTCAGGTGTAATATACGCTTAGACAAATCAAAACGTGAACGGTATCATAAGAGATCTCTGTCGGTTAGTTTTCGTGAAATTCTACGCAAAACCGCGATAACCTCCTTTTAAGAAAGCATTGGAGACGATCTCCTCTTGAAAACACATTAATTTATTGTTTGTTTGTGAATCATATCTACACGGTCACGTTTTCTGAATTTCAGTGTTCGGAAAATATCACAAGCTCGCAAACAAAGTTGCCTATATACATCTAAGTAAATTAAAATTCTTAGTAATAATTCTAGAATAATTAAGTCGTCAATTTTCTTTAAAAAATATACATCAGAAAAGTATGTCCGTAGTTTTCTAGCAGGATTAGGTGTACGAGTTTTTCAAGGTGAGTTCTTTTTTCTTTCCATATTTAAATTGCAGACGTTTGAGGGTTACATTTTGCCTTCGGTTGACGCAAAATGTCTGGGAGAATATTGATTTTTCCTATTGTTTAAAGAGATATAATATACGATACATAAAAAAAAACGTGTGATTTTATTATTTCGACTTGAAAAATACAAAATACTAAAATGTCACCACATTTAATATTATGTCTTTTTTATTTAATTTAATTACCAAGTAAACTCGAATTTCTTTAGAATCAAATGTAGATCAATAATTGAATCTCACGAAATACATATCTTAAATAATATATTTTGAATTTACTAAAGATTTTCCAATGACATTTGCGTGCACGTGGAGATGTAAATTTAGATTCTTATGCATACACTTACGTCGAATATATACAAGCATATTAGTGTAGAAGGAAATCATGATTTTCCATTAAAAAAAAATGCATATGGTGAATAGAAGCGGCCTTTACATTTTTATATCATATTCTTATGTATTAATAGATATAAATAAAGATATTAATATTGCTTGTTCAAAGAGAAAGGCTTGCAGGCATCTTGTTTTTTTTTACACTTCACGATTTGGATTCGCGAGTGTGGAAAAAATCTGCCTATTTTTGAGCTATTTAACTCACCACAGCGCTAGAACATTATAGGTCCGTTAGTTTGAAAATCGACTCAGTATCCTTGAGAGTTCAATGATATCTAAATTTGAATTTAGGTAAAGGACATTATGACAAATGGGGTCAAATTCGAGATGTTGCAAGATTTTGCTGTCAAATAATATAAGCTAAAATAAAAGTTTTTAATTTTTGCGTACGCGTTCAAATTTTAAAGTATCTTAAAATAAGAGACATGTTTTGTTCAAACATTTTAGAAATTTAGTTTTTTTGAAGTTGCTTACACTTATTTTTAACTCGCACACTTTAAATATTTGAATATCGGAAGTGTTGACAAGTATCAATCACAGTTCAATATTGATATTAGACATTTTACCATCCAACTCATTTAAACGAATTAATTTTACCACGTGTCTTTTGTATCTTTTTACAACTTCTACTGCACATGTTTGTTACATTAAAACGTTTATATTTGACATTTAAATATGATTTGGTGAATTTTTTTTGTAACCTACCTCGAAAAAATAAAATTAGCGTGCGATAAAGTAATAGTAGGTATATTACATACCGAGGTGGAAAGTGTTTCATTACTGTCGAGAGATTAAGTAGTAACTTTATCTCGAGAGAGGAATGAAACTTTTCACCGAGGTTTGTATACTATTTTATTTACAACCATAATTATTATATTTATTTGTGATAAAAATTCCGGTAAAAGTTTTGACTTACTTATTGAGTTGTCAGATTTGTGTTACCTCTTGTAGAGAAAATCCCCACCTATTAAGAAATATAATTTGGAGCGACGAATCGAATTTTTCGAATTCCGGTATGTTTAACAGTAAAAACATGCACTACCTACTGGTCCCGAGAATATACTATTAACTTACCCAGCACACCCACAAATAAAATTTAGTTTGAATGTGTGGTGTGGTGTGATTGGATCGCTCACTGGAGCAAGATATGTCAATTTTATGGTGGAAGTATTGGAAGAATTCCTAGATAATATTAATTTAGTAGATCGTCAAATCACTCACTTCCAACAAGATGACCGGTGGATAGGGACAAATGGTCCGATAAAATGGCCGGCCCGTTCTCCAAACTTGTCACCATTAGATTTTTGAAGTGAAAACTTCTATGGGCGCGTTGATGCATTGATTGTTGGGCACTGAACGAGACTGAGCCGTCACGCTCGGAATGAAACTCTAGTTCGGGTAAAGTCGGCTCGACGCTCGGCTTTATATTATAATACTAACTAGCGCTATTTAATTTTAATTAAATTGAAATTTAGAATAAATACGCGAAATATTGTATTTTTATTTTCTGAAAAATTCTTGTCCGCCTGCAGATTCGATCCCGAGCCGCCCGGGTATAAGGTCGGCACGTTACCATTAGACCAGCACGGGTACTCGTATGAGAATTATAATATTTGTATATATACATGCGTACGTATGAATTTTTGAAGTGAAAACTTGATCAGATCGAGCGAAATGTACTATAATAATGTATACACAATAATAATAAAAATATATTTTTTAAATGTAATATAGAACGAAAATGGAAAATGTAAATGTAAATGAATATAGAACGAAAAAAAAGTTGTATTTCGTATTATTATGAAGTCTTCACTTCTGCCGTGTGGTCTAAAGCACACCCAATTTTTTTTTCTTTTGGGGCAATGTAAAGAATAAGGTGTACCAACAGAAATACGCTAATGTAGTGGAATTAGAAAATAGTATTCGTTTATTCATTAATTCAATAGACGGTAGAAGCATTTCGAATGCTACAAAAGGCGTTCATAAAAGAGCTTTAACCTACATTCAACAAAATGGTGATATTTTTGAACATTTATTGTAATTTTACAAAAGTTAAATAAATGATTTATTGAAAGTCAGGACTACTTTGATTAAATGTTAAAATTCTTAATATCTGCGTTATTTCAAGTATATTGATATGAGTGTATAATGACTTTTGTCTTGAATTAATTATTCTTTCATTTGAAGTAAAAATATACAGGGTGTTCCATTTAAAAAAATAATGTTTTTTCAAATATCATGTAAAAGCGATGTTCAATTATTTTTGAAAGTTCACCGTCGTAAACTGCAATGAAAACACTGCTACTTTGCTAATTTAACCAAAATCATGGCTACAATAATAACAAAGTTAGCAATAGTGCCGAGTTAATTTGAAACAGGCTGTATTTTAATTAATTTGAAATTGTCTTCTTTAGTTCGTACTTTGGCCGTGTTATTATTATGTGAATATCTTGTTGCAGAGGTATTAAATACTTTAGATAAACAAAAAAAACAAATATATTGCTTTAATTTAATTAACACCAATAATATTTTGATTTGTACTTTCAGTATCTATAATGATTTTACATTGGACTCTAAAGACACATTTAACACATAAAAATCAACACCAGTAAAATAGTTTGTCTGACAGTATCGAAATAATTTCATAAATTCGGATTGAATAAATTGTATTTCCCAATTCGTCACAAGTAATAGGTACATACAAGAAATAATGAATGCCTGTAATTGACCTCGCATTACAATTTAGAAAATTTTCTTATTATTATATCGTCAACTCGGCAACAACTTCCATCATTTTTTGTACTTACCGCCAGTGTCGTGCCTAAATATTTAATTTGCAATTTATAATCATATGGTCATGTTTGTATGCAACTATACATTGCCAATATGGTAAAATAACTTTAATAACCTGTAATTTCAAATTTATATTATATAAAAATTGATTAATTTATGTCGTTAATTACCAAAATCATTGCAAGGGAAATTGTAAAACATAAACATCGCTAAAATGCAAATGGCTGATGCGTAAATCTGTTACAGGCACAATTTAATTTTCCAGGATTTTTAGTCAAAACAGGTTTTTGATTTATGTGACATAACCTATGCAATTGAAATTCATAACCATAACTGTATAGAATAAAAAGAAATTATTATCTGTGTAACGAAAATGATTTATAAAATGTATTATAAATGCAGCAATCCTATTTAATCAATTAATATATAGAGCAGTATAGTGTCACTTTACTTCAATTTATATTAAACAAACATCACGTATATGCTAATTTGTTAGAGGTCATCAAAGTACCGCAATAATAATGCTAAATGCCATATTGCCCAGTCTTTGAGATCCAGAAATTTCTGTTCTATTCTGTCTGGATGGTGGTACGATGTATAACAGTTAGATTTTAGTGATGAAAACCATGATATTTATTGATTGATCTATATCATAGTATAAATATCTATCTCGCTCTAATTTATCAGCTGCGATCCCACCTTGCTCCCAAAACAAATCAGTACTGTGCCTCTTTGCAACATTTCCTTAGAATTTGGCAGAAAATTTTTAAATAGGTAGTAATATTTGACCTAAAATACAGCAATGCGTTTCGTGGATACAATTCTGTGATTCCCCGGTTTTTACTGCTTGTTAGGTATATCTCAAACAACTCGTGAAGTCAAATTATTTGTTCGCTGATATGATACACACATTATAAAAAAAATGGAATGCATATTATGAACAGACTTAATCCCGTTGCTATTGCATTACACTGCATGCAACTTGATCAAACGACAATCTGAGTTGCATTCCAAAGTATTTATTTTCCACACAATTCCAATCAACAAATCCAATGAATTGGTGGAAATCAGTTGCAATTTCTGACTCAAAATGGCCAAGAAAAGAATTCTTACAATTATGTGAGCAGTTATTCAGTGCAGATGTTGCCCTGGTTTAGAAAGAATTTTTTAGAGCTTTGGGATAATTCAATCTAAATTAAGAAATCGTTTGGGCAACGAAAAACCGAGTAAACTTGCATTTCTTTTTAAATGCTGAAATCAAAATACTGATACAAAAGCCAAACACTTGGACTGGATCTCGTCAAATGATGAAGTATTTGCCTTAACTAAATTTTCTCAAAATGAGAATGATATTCCCCTTTGTTACCATAATAAAGTTTTTTTTTTTTATATATATTCAACGTTTTTTTTTTTGCACCTTAGCCTAGGGAAAAATTTTCAAAATTTCTGATATATTCTGATAATATGATATTTTGATATTTACATAAATATCATGGTGTTTATCAACATTGATGAAAACAAATTATAACTAACCGGTCTAAGTCATCAGTAAAATTGAATATTAGACGCTTAAAAAACGGAATTAGGCAGCCAGCTTAGTTATAAACAACTCTAAAATATGTAGGTCTTTTACAAAATTTGGTACTCACTCAAATTTTTATTTCATTTATTTCATTTTATTAATCCAATTTCCAGTACATTTCGTGTGATCTGAAAAACAAATAAAGTTCGTCGAAAAATTTCCAAATCCTTCACGATGATATGTAAGTTCTCGAAGTGATAGGTACCTATTAATCCGGATTTTATAATAATAGGTAACCTAATCAGTTTCCAACTTTGAGATTATCCCAGCATATACTTTTATAGTGCCACCGCGTTATCGCTTTTTTTCAGTCTAAGTAAATATTCTACAAGGTAACAAGCATTGCTAACATAGTGAGAAGACCAGAGTGCGGATTCCCTTGCCTTATCAAATTTAACGTTAAGGTATGACTTTAATATCATCTTAAGTATCATATATTATATTACAGTCAAACCTCTAAATAGCGGCCACTAAAATTTACTGTAAATACGACCACTATATTGGAGATGGCTGTTATTGTCAAAGAAAATGAAAAAAAAAATTAGATATGTATTTCTTCGTTGCCGATGGTAAGCCCATTTTCAATCGATTTACAATAAATTATATAATGAATAACGTGTTTACTTGTTTTGAAAAATGTTTATTATGTCTGCTTTTACTTTCTTATACATAGTATAAGGAAGTATTGTGTTGATGAAAATTTTTGACCTCGAGATTTTTGCAGATGTCCACGTTTTCAAGTCCCCTGATACCGAAAAAGTGGTTTTTAAAAAATGTCTGTCTGTCTGTTTGTCTGCGTGTCTGTCTGTGACCACGATAGCAGTCAAACCGCTATTGCTATCAATTCCAAATTTTGTATTTACGTGTACAATCTCCCTCTTGAGATCTGATTAGTTTTTCAATAAAATCGGTAGACCGGAAGTAGCAGTTTACTTCAGTGAAAAAATATGCCAATATTTCGTCAACTACTGAGTTTAAATAAATTTGTAAAGAATTCATATGTACTTAAAATTAAGTTTGAGACAAATTGTCTTAAAATGTTTTTCGAAATTCCAACCGGAAGTAGGTCTTTTACTCTTATCGAAAATCAGTTTTTGCGAATATCTCGAAAGTCATGCTTTTTAGACAAGTACGTTACGAGTATAAAAGTATTTAAAACATAATTTTCAATATCTTTTGTATAAAAAAAATTTCAAAATTCAGACCGGAAGTACCACTTTTACTCTTATCGAATAGCGATTTTTTGCAAATATGTCGTAAGTTATGCATTCTGTATATATATATTTATCAAAAGTACAAAAGTATTTAGGACTGGATATGCAATATTTTTTGTATATATGAAATTTCAAAATTCGGACCGGAAGTAGCACTTTTACTCTTAGCGAGTAGCACTTTTTTTCGAATATCTTGCAAAGTATGCATTCTATAGCGATTTATTAAGAGAATGAAAGTACTTAGGATTTTGAATAATTTTTGTATAAAAAAATTCTTAAAATTGTAAAGTTTGAAACGCTCATACGTATAAGAAAGTCGTGTGGTGGAAGCTGAAATACATAAACTACCGAAGCAGATGCTGCATGCGCAAAGAGAAGTAGGCAAATCCTCGTAGTATGCTATGTTATAGTGTGATGATGTGATGGGAACAGAAATGAAAGAATTTTACCTGACTTTATATGCGAAACATAGTAACTGTAAGATCATTGATGCGTGTTTATCCATATCTAGTTGAAAGTAGAATTTGTTGAAAAGTGTCCGTTATTAGAAGTGACTGCTATGAAAAGGTGGCCTTAAGGGAGGGTATGCCTTATTATTTAATTACATCTGTAATACGAAAATGTGTGTATTTATCTGTCATTTATGTTAGTATTATACGTATGTAAAGAGAGGGTTTACTGTATATATAATATCAGGAGTGGCAAAAAATATTACTTTGCACTATATAAATATGAGTTTAGGGTTTCTGTAGCACGCAAAAATATTGTGAATTGACACAGATTCGTTAAAATATAATTCCAAGAATGATGAAGCTTTGACTTGAGACTTGAGTATCATCGGGAGAAGAAAAGTTGCAAAACCCAACTCACTTTCAAGTTTCTCAAAATTTTTCGCTGAAATATACATACAGAATTATAGATAAAACATGCATTATTTTGTATTTTATCAATTGTTCCAGAAATAGGCCGTAAGATTCAACACATTTTGCACATATCATGTTAACTAAATATTGCCAACTTTTCCTTGCACACTACCACCATTCAATTGATTATCTTTACAGATTTTAAGCAACAGCCTTTCAAAGAAACTATTCCAATGAATTTCAGCTGGCATAATAATCTGATAAAATTTGTAAATCCTGTATAATATAACGAAATAAATCTACGATTCTTAGCTTTAGAAATTCTAATTAAGATAATTGAAATTGATTTTTCAGTAGGTACTGGATGCACTAGACTAGACGATTGTAAGTTCAAGGTGGAAATTTCGCAAACGCAATCTATTCCTGGTATAAGCTAACACGAAATCAAATTGATGGTGGGCATTGTGCACATTAAATGAAAATTGCTATTCAGTCAGACGCAACGAAGTCGTTTTACAAATCTTCATAACATTTCTATTAATACTTTTTTCCAATATTGATCGAACTCTGTGAGCGACACTCTAGTTCTTATAACGTGATTATTAGGTGCCGTTTTAAGTACAATACAACACGAGAAATTCCCGTTAGAGATGAATTTTTATTGTGAATAAAACTGAATTTTCATTGTTTCATCACATATAGCAACAATTGTTGATAATCCTGTTTTAGCTTCCAATAGAAATGTTAAACGTTATTCATATTACATGTGTTACATATTATGTAAATGTGTACGCATCATAGATCAACTGATTATTTGCGATCACCAGTGATTATGTCAAAGTATTTGTTTATCGTAATCTCAGCAACATTACACATTTCGAGTGAAATTACTTGACATTATACCAGCTGTATCCTTGTGTTAAATTAGATGTTAAACAAGAAAGATTTTCGGCAAATACCTAAATATCTATGGAATTTAAATGACGATTGGAAACAATAAGCACTCACGCCAGTAATACTAGAATAAATATCTTCAATCACGTGCTAGATGATTCATTCTAAAGAGAAATTGATTTAACCGTTTATTGATGATCGCATAAAAAACTTATTTTGTGTAAAGCGTATGTATACTAATGTATAATATGTGTTATGTGTGTTAGCACTGTTGACGTAAGGGACATTGAACTTTATGTAATTAGAGATCGTCTCGCAAAATTCGATGAGTCAGACTATATTTTGAAAGGTTTTTTCGTCTTTTTATTATTGATATTATTCTTCAATGCAAATATATACAGGTGAGTCGGGAACTATATTTGTCAGGGTAAATTTTAAACGTAAATATAAAACGATAGTGGAAGGACAAAAGATATGGTATGTAATTACCTTCTTCTTCTTCTTTATATTTTCTTAAGATTTAGTCTTGTTTCTCCCATTCTTCTTGATCTTGTTCAGCCTCTTGGGAAGGAGATGTCCAGCTGTCGCACCATCTTTTGGGAGGTTGGCTGGGGGGGGGGGGTTCCTCCTTGAACTCGGCTTTTCATCCTTTGCCCATCGATTCCCTTGTCATTCTGTTGACGTGGTCTCTCCAATATCGTCGTTTCGATCTCGTAAACTGCACCACATCTTGAATTTTGAAATCTGCTCTTATATCTTTGCTCCTTATCTGGTCTCTTATCTCTGCTGCCATCATCATGCCCTTCGCTTTTTTGTATTCGCTCGGGTTTCCACTGCACAGTACAGGTCTCGCGGCGGTTTTATATATGTGGACTTTACTTTCAGTGGACATATATTTGTTTCTCCATATCAGGTCCATCAGATAGCCAGAGGTTCTTGAGGCGTTGTTCACTTGGGTTCTGACTTCCTGTTGTAAGTTTTTGGAGCTCTTTATCTCAACTCCTAAGTACGTACATTGCATACATTGGTGGATGGGTTTACAGCCACCTTACATCTAATGGGATCCTTTGCCATAACCATTGATTTTGTTTTTTCTATAGATATCTGCATATTAAAGATCTCCGCTCTTGTTTGAAACATATATAGTAGTAGCTGTAGATCGTCCTCGTTATCCGCCATCATAATTGCGTCGTCAGCGTAGCATAGTATCTTTATCGATTCCTGTCTCATTCTGTATCCTCCATCACCTTCTTTTACACTATTAATTATTTTATCTATAATGAGGGTGAACAACATGATCGGGCTCAAACTATCGCCTTGGCGGATTCTAGTTAGTACTGGTACTTGTTCTGTCAATCCCTGTGATGTTTTGATCTTTGTGGTGTTATTTTTATTGAGCTCTTTTATTACGTTAATGTAAGGTAGGGGTATCCTGTTTTCCTGGAGTATATTTATGATGTCGGCTATTTGTACTCCGTCAAACGCTTTCCTGAGATCCATTAGGCAGGGAAACAAAAATGTATTATATTCGAGAGATTTTTCAATCATTTGTCTGAGGATGAAGATTGGGTCCACTGTCGATCTATTCTGTCTGAAGCCTTGTTGTTCTTCGCTTATTTCTATTCTGTTCGTTATTTTTGTTGTTATAACTTTTGTGAACAGCTTTCTTATATTGGCTAGTAAAGATATCATTCTATAATTTTCCGGGTCGTTCTTGTTTCCCTTTTTATAGATTGGTATTGTGATGCTGTTTTTACAATCAGTAGACACTTTTTGGGTCGACACAATTTTTTGGAATAATAGTGTGATTGCTGTTTCCAATTCAAGCCCTCCGTACTTCATTTCGTTAACGATTTGATCTGGCCCAAGGGCCTTTCTATTTTTCAATCTTATTAGTGTTTCATGTACTTCGTCCTGTGTTATGTTCCAAAAGTTGTTCTGTGTAGGTGTTGTCTTCATTGTCTTCATTGTCACCTGTTATCTGTTATATTAATAGCACCATAATTTCATAACTGAAACAGGCATGAAATTTGGAATTATATCTACCGCAGCTACTCTACACGTAAACCATGGTCCCTAGCATAGATGGCGTTGAATGGCATATCAAAAACTGTTGTCATTTACTGACGTTAGTGAATCTAAAAATTTGTTTCTCTGTCTCTTTGCAGATGCGAAATATTAGTTTATTCCTCTTGACGTGTTCGTAATTCAACGAATATGGATAAAATTTTATACTCTAATCGTATACTGTTTGTAATTCCAAAATTGAAAATTATTTTAGTTAATTTATTTAACGTCATTCAAGTAACATTGAAGGCCGGTTCTACAAGACAAGAAATAAATTACGGATAACTATGCCAAATTTACAAACAAAAAAAACTACCTGTAAGCTCTTGTTTTTACATCCGAAATGCGTCTTTCGATCTTGCGTAACGTCAAAAGTTATTCATAGCAGAACGTAAATATTTTGCTTTGCTTGCCACGTTCAAAAATAGATGCGTTCACTTGGTGTTTTACATGTGCTGTTTGGTCAGTCAATTTGCGTTAGTGAGCTCTAATGTTAAACTTGGCAATAGAACGGCCACCTATGCCGTGCTATGTACATATTTTAAAAATGATCGAAACGCCAACAATATTGGCGGATGTCCATAGAAAAATAATTGATGCTTATCGATGCTCAGTCGTTATTTTTGTTTGAATCACGCCAGATAATTTTTGGGAGCAATTTTTGTTTTTGTTTCTCTTCTAGACGTTTGTGTTTTGTTTTAATAATACACGTTATGATCACTAGGGTTCGGAAGTTAGGTTTACACGACATCAATGCCAGGGACGCATCGAAAACTAACACATATCACACATTCTGACGGTTCATGTTCACAGTTCACATTGAAAGTTCAAATTAAAGTAAATCACCATTAATTGTGCCATATGGTCAACTGTTAATAATTGTCTGTCACCAGAAATACATTTATACATTGAAAACGACCGTTCAACATCTACCGTTGTAATAGGAGCATACTTAAAGTCATAACGTTTGAGTGATTCGGATCCAGTAGCTGTATTATAGTTTTAACGACGTCAAAATGAATGTGGTAATAGGATGCTGCTTGTATCCATATGTCCCAGCGCGTGAAAACGGGTTCTGGAGGTAGTGGCACACGTGGCAATTTTTTACGTAATATATGCTTGCGTGCCGGAGCCTTGCGCAAAAACTTTTTTGACAGAAGGTATCAATTTTTCTACATTCGGGTAGCATTTTCTGACTACCTCTTATACTTTTTTGCTTCGGAGTTGAATACCGTCGAAATCTAGCATGGGCAAATCTCTTATTCACCTTTTAATGGCATTTCATGATTGATGTGGGCAGGACATATCTACTTATTTAACTAATACAAGTATCAGGTCGGCCCGCTACACACACACTATTTAACTAAAATACTTTCGGTGCAAAAGCCCGCCATTCAATATCACCTATATTCGCCGCGATAAATGCTACCAGTTTTATACATACATATCGTAACTTGTAAGCATCATTATAATAAGAAGGAAGCGGTCTGCGTCGCGTTGATGAACCCGAGTTGAAAAAATTCTTATAATGGGTACAGTCATGAACAGTACAAAGTAACCGAGTTTGGTCCATAAATATAGAATTTGCTAATGAATTGACTATATCGCCATCTATCGGATTCTAGCATAGCTATGAACCATCGTCTCAACAAGGACCACTTATTCGTCTTTTCTCAAAAGAAAACCAGTTTTTAAAAACATAGATGAAAACTACTTTTATATATAAGGTGTGTATAAATTGGCGGACCCACTACACGCGGTGATGTTCTTCGTTAAATTCGGAGTCCAAAATCCTAATACGAAAATGTTGTACCATGCTCCATATCTTTGCACGAGGTTCCTAAAGTTCGGACTTTCAGTCTTGAAATAAGCATTATTACTTGATATTTGTTGACAGAAAGAGCTACAATTTAGAAGAAAGAAGAATTGTTCTTATTATCCTTTCGTTAAAGTTTTCTTTTTGATTTTAAAGTTTGTTTTTAATATTTGTTTATTAACTTATTTTGACGAAAAACACATCTGACAACGTTGTAAAACAATAAGTAGACAGCCTAATGTTGTTCTAGTCAAATACATTACTACTGTCAAATTTTCACACTTTGTAATCTACCTATTTCATTCGACTTGCTTATTTTTCGTATTTATTTGTATAGTTTTAATCAGTTTTCGGGTTTTCGTGTTTACTAGTTGTTCTGTTTGTTTATTATGAATTTTACGTTCAACGAATATGCCGATATGGACATGATATACGGTTTCTGTCGTGGAAATGCTAGCATGGCAGGGCAGGAATATCGAGTGCGTTTTCCAAATCGGAGGCATCCAAGTAAAAATGTATTTCGAAGGCTGGACCAACGACTTCGTGAAACAGGTTCGTTTATTCCAAGAAATGCGAACGCAGGTCGACCAAGGCAAAGGCGTACCGTGCAACTAGAAGAGCAAGTTCTAGCCATAATACAGCAAGATCCCTCTGCGAGTACCCGTCAATTAGCTTCTACACTAAATATTCCCAGTAATAAGACTGTTCATTTGGTTCTACGAGAAAACTTGCTTCATCCATACCATGTTTCTAAAATTCAGCCTCTTTACGTAAATGATAACTTATTTCGAATCAATTATTGCATACAATCTTAAATAGAATTCAGGAAGAAGGTGACTTTTTAAGACGTATTCTTTGGAGTGATGAGTGCATGTTTACCAGAGATGGTGTGTTTAATACTCATAATTTTCATCATTGGGCAGATGAAAATCCACATGAATTTCGCGAATACGGTCACCAAAGAAGGTTTTCTGTTAGCGTTTGGCTGGGTATAATAAACCACAGGGTAGTTGGACCAATTTACTTACCAAATCGCCTAGATGCCGGTGAATATTTAAATGTTTTAGAATAAGTTATTGATGAGATACCGCTGAACGTACGCCGTAATATGATTTACATGCATGATGGAGCTCCTGCGCACTTTCCTCGTAATATAAGAGATTGGTTGACTGAACACTTCCCAGACAGATGGATTGGTCGTGGCGGTCCCCTTTTGTGGCCTGCGAGGTCCCCCGATCTCAATCCATTAGATTTTTTTGTTTGGGGTTTCATTAAAGGTAAAGTTTACGCTACACCTCCACAGGACGCTGACGAAGTTAGAGCCCGAATTGAAGCCGAAGTATTAGAAATCACATCAGAAAGACTTGAGCGAATAGTACAAACGATACCACAAAGATTGCAGCTATGTCTACAAACTGATGGATTTCAATTCGAACAATTATGTAGGTAATAATTACATTGATTTCTATCAAGAAGATGTACAAAAATTAGTCAATATTATCAAAAAGTTTTTAAGCTTTGTCATATTTTCGTAATAAATATGTAATCTAAGAAACCAATTTTATTTCGTTTGTTTCTTTTTTAAATTTAAAATGTAAGGTTCACATGACGACGTGTAAAAATGTTCCGAAGATTATAACACATGCGTGTTCAATGTTGCCAAATGTATGTTTCTTTCAAATTCATTCTGAAGACAAAGGAAGCCTGATACATCGTTTTAGGATTAGGACTTTTAACTCAAAATTTGACCAAGAATGTCGCCACGTGTAGTGGGTCCGCCAATTTATACACACCTTGTATACATATCGTAAGTTGTAAACATCATTATTCAAGGGAAGGCGCCTAGACGAACTCGACTAGAAAAAAATTGCACAGTATGTAGAGTTACATGTTATTATTGTATTACTGCAATTACTGAGCCCAATTTCGAATTACATTTTCTAAGTTCGGTCCTGGAATGTCAACCTGCTTCGTATCCCTAATAATCACATACAAACGGCATTCTGTTATGTTTTTCGTTATATTTTGTTCAGATCGTGCGGGAGGAGTAACCTATTTCGTTTTGTAATACAATTTACAAAACATAACCTATTATTACACAGGTTTAATTAAACACAAAGTTTATATAATACACTTATGATATTGCATCCAGACCCGCCGATTTCTTGTTAAGTAGATTCTGACTTGCTTGTAGTACCTACCTCAAATGCTGTTACCCATTGGGTATAGCAATTTTGATTAACAAAGTTTCCGTTTGTGCATGAATCTGATGTAACTTTACGAAAATAGTTTTGAATTTTTGTTTGCAAAGTTGTTACTCCTTGACAGATAGATATGTTATTGTATACCATTATGTAGTTTTGCAAATTGTGTATTTTTTATTTTTGTCTGTAACCTAGCTGGCTTACTTTTATTATACACAGTGCCATTTGCTTATATAACACCAAGGGCAACCTCGCCGGTTACAGAATTGGTCTTCTGAATGTCGTCCAGACACCAAAAAATACGCACTCCTGGCTGCCTATATGTTCAGGCTTCAATGTTATGATCTGGTAAAAGTACGGCCGTTGACCTTAATGTCAACTTGTTCGGGCGGTTTAAAATAAATCAAAGTTATGGTGGTTTTAGAGTGGCGCCTTGGGACAAAAGACCTATTGCTCACAGCTGACTCAGCGGAGAAAAATAACGTGAGTACTTCTTATTGTTTTAATATGATTCGTTACTCTTGAATATACTACTTTCTCTATCTCACTAGCAAACGGTAAAGGTAAGCAAAAAAAAACACACGGTTAGAAATTCATTTGAAAAGTACATAATAATTAACTTTTATTTCTGTTAACACATTATAAAATCATATCAAACGAATAAACAATTCAGCAATTAAATTATGGTCACAATTGATACACTTTATGGTTTAATATTAATTATATATTTACAAAATCTATGTACATAAATAGAATACAAATTAAATACGCGTCAATGACCTCTATATGTCGCGTATAAAATCAAGCAAGAACGTTTGTACGTTCCTAGTCCCTGAATTAACAATTACAATCCCAGAATATTCCGTTAAAGAAAAACATAAATAAAATGGTGTTTGAAATAAAATACGGATGATCAGGTTTGCTTAAATTATATTACAACTAAATTTTTGTACGTTACCCTGCTCGCAGAAGAACCTTATATATATTTCGTCGCGGAGAACAATTTCAATCGGTGCGGACTTTCGCGCGTCTATTCGGAGAATTATTATTATATCTTTGTTTATGCTACAAAGCGCGGACAATGTATTGAATTTATACGCGCGTTACAAACAAAATTTGAAATCTAACGTTTCTGAAAATGAAATACATATATTAAATACAGAGATATACATAGTCATGACATTTATAGTCTGACTCGGACGGGAATTATAGGTAGTAGCGGTAAAAATGTCTATTCCTTCACGACCCCTGGTCTGAATGAAACAAACACTTTCGGACGGATTTTAGCGGATTTTGAAACGATTACTCCACGGCGCATGAGACCTGAATGTAATACGTTTCTAGGATAAACACCTATCTTTCCCACGCCATCAAGGCTGAGTAAAGAAAGGTAAAGGCAGCAGAAGGATAGGAAAATAAAATGGAAGAGACACACTTGTTGGTGTCTTTATATATCCGTAAACCCCCCTATTTCTGTAGGAAAAACTCGTTTTAAAATATACAATTTGCGCGCGACTACGAGCATGACGTATACATCCTTATATTGAAAAATAACAAATAACTTGAATGATCGTTGCACATGAATACATATACAGGTCCGTCCAAAACATTTTATACAATATTTGAGCAAAATAACTTACATTCTATTAATTTAATATTGTTAAATAAATTAATAATGGACTAAAAATGTTAATTTGTGCAATTAACGAGGAACTTCGTTACAGCCCCCTCCTTAAAAGTAAACAACGAACCCTAACAACTAAATATCAAAAGTACAGAAACGGAAAATTAAAATTTAAACAATTAATTCTTGAAAGTCTATCATCTTAAAATTAAAAAACTAAAACTCGTCAGTTTATCATCACTCACGATGTCTATGACGCACGCACTATCACTGCTTGTTCTGTCTTTTCAGATTCGCGTGGTGGATCTCAGCTTCCCTGCGAGTCATCACGACGCTCACTCCGTCGACCCGCACATGGACTCGCTTGTTCCCATGTCGCCTCTTACGGACTCCTTCCCCCAGCGAACCTTCCTTCCTCACCCAGGCCCCAGGATTTGCCAGACGAGGTTTAACGGTCGGCGGCGGAATCGTCGGCAGCGGCGGAGGGTCTGAGCAAAGGAACGGCATGTCCAAGGAAAAATGAGGCAGAAAAGGAATAACTGGTAGATTTGAGGTACCATGTGCGGGAGGCGGCGAAGGAATTGAGATTGTCGGAGGGGAGGCATTGACAAAGGGTGCTTTCTTCGCTTCAGGCGTTGCTGGCAACGGTGACAATAAGTCGGGCACTGGAGAAGCACCGAAAAGTTGTAGAAGCCTGAAACCCAGATAGGCTTCTGCGTCGGGACTGTGTAACGTGGGTCCCACATCGACTGTTGTCTCGTCGGAGGGCGGCACGGAGACTACTGGCTTGGGAGGTGTCCTGCAACAATATGTCTGATATTTCTCCTCCATGAGGGCAACGGTCGCTGGTGACACCAGATAGCGAGGCGTTATTGGTCGTTCGGGCGTCTTCAACCCAGGCGGTGTACCCCACAACGCTCGATATCGATCATCCATGGCGGATGGCGGCGGAGATACCAAGGGACGGGGAGCGGTCATCTTGCCTGGTTGCTTGGAAGTGCCCATTGCGTCGACTGTGTATACTGGATGGTACGTACGAATTTATATATCCTCCTGGCCTTCCCCCACTACTTCCAGCGGATTTGGAGGTGGAAGATCGGTTTGGAGTTCGTCCGCGGACGGAATCTTTACATCTTTCACATGGACTTTCACGGGTTTTCGTCTGTTTGGTACCTGTAACATAAGAATAGACGGAGACAGGATCTGGATAACTTTAGAGGGACCTTCAAATTTCGGAGCAAGTTTAGCGGTAAATTTCTTAGAGGCGTCGGATAAATTATGGGTCTGGTGATACACCCATTGTCCAATTTGAGGGCGGTAAGGACGATGTCTCAGATTGTAGGGCCTACTTTGCCTCTGGAACGCTTGAGCCAACTTTATCCTGACAATCTTGAAAAAGTCGTCCAATTTCGACAGTTCTTGAGCCAATTCTTCTGTGTTCGGTCGAGCAGGATCCATTAATTGCCCATCAGCGGTTCTCCGCAGAGAGCTCGGCGGCATGAGTTCTCTACCAAAGTTAAGAAAGGCAGGTGTGAATCCTGTAGACTCATGTTTAGCGGTGTTGATGGCGAAAACGAACTGAGGTAGGTATTGGTCCCATTCTCTATGATCTTTATTGATGTATTGTGCAATCATAGGTCCTAATACCCTATTTGTCCTTTCCACAGGATTCGATTGCGGAGCATACGGAGCATTAAATCTTATCTTGACACCTAATCCATTAAAATAACTGGTGAAACTGTGACTGGCAAATTGCGGACCATTGTCAGCCAACAGGATCTTCGGACAACCAAAACGATAGATTACCTTTTCCTTCAGTGCCTGGATGATGGTTCGTGATGTGGCAGAGCGTAGCGGCTGGCACTCTACCCACTTCGTGAATCGATCATGTATTACCAATAATGAAGTATATCCTCTCTTGGAACGCGGAAAAGGTCCGAGGAGGTCCACACTCACTTGTTCCCATGGACAATCAACGGGTGAGAATAACATCTGGCCTAGAGGTTTTCCCTGATTAAATTTATAATGTTTACAGGATCGACATCGATTGACGTAGCGGCGGACATCTCTGAACATCCCTGGCCAATAATATAACGAAGCGGCTCTCGCTATACTTTTGGCGACCCCAAGATGTCCAGCTTCAGGAGCGTCATGGATTTCCTTCAGGACGTCGTTTCTGTCAGGCGTAGCTACACACAATTTCCATGCGCGCACTCCCTCGGTATGTTGTGTATCAGGTATGTGTCTGTACAAATTACCATTCTCCAATCGGTATTCTTGAAATTTTTCAGGATCTGACTGAACGTCCGCAGCCTTCTTGTTATACCAAGAACAAGACGTTTCTTCTAACAAGGCACAGGTATCTTCATCGGTTTCGTGTTTGAAAGGAAGCGGTGCTCGGGACAGAGAATCGGCTAAGTTATTCATCGCTCCTTTACGGTATTGAATGACAAAATCATACTGTTGTAAATCAACAGCCCATCGACTGAGTCGTCCTGACGGATTCTTCAAATCGTTCAGGAATCTTAAACATTGATGATCGGAAATAACGGTGAATTGGTAAAATTCTAAATAGTACTTAAATTTTTTGATACCCCAAACGACGGCAAGAGCTTCTTTCTGGGTCGTCGAATAATTTAATTCTGCCTTACTTAAAGTCCTACTGGCATAGGCAATCACTCTTTCGGCACCCTCTATTATTTGTATTAAAACGACTCCCAAACCTTTCTCACTGGCGTCGGTATGCAATTGGAATGGTTTGGAGAAGTCCGGACACGCGAGAACTGGGCTCTCTGTTAATGCTTTCTTTACGGCGGCGAATGCGGCGTCTTGTTCCGTCGTCCATTCCCAGCGCACATCTTTTTTAATTAATTTTATAAGCGGAACGGTAAGTTGTGCGAAATTCGGTACGAACCGACGGTACCATGACGTTTGTCCCAGAAAACCACGTATTTCTTTCTTGTTTCGCGGCGGCGGTACATTTAATATAGCAGCGCTCTTGTCCGGGTCTGTACGGATTCCGTCCGGTGTTACAACATGACCTAAATATTTTATGTCTTGTTTGGCAAAAGTACATTTGTCTGGTTGTAGTTGAAGGCCTGCTTCCCGTAAACGCGCGAAAACATTACTTAAATTTTCCAAATGCTCCTCAAAAGTCTTGCCTAAAATAATGATATCGTCCAAATATACAAATGCGTACTCTGCCATTTCGGGACCTATCACCGAATCTAATAGGCGTTGGAACGTTGCTCCCGCACTATGCAATCCATACGGTAATGATACAAAATGAAATAGGCCCTTTCCCGGAATTGTAAAAGCTGTCACGGGTCTGCTATCCTTTTCTAATTCCACTTGCCAGTACCCACTTTTAAGATCAAGCGTCGAAAAATATTTACTGTCGCGGAGTTTATCAAGAATATTTGAAATATACGGCAAAGGATATGAATCTTTAATCGATACAGAATTAATTTTTCGGAAATCGACGCAAAACCGAACGCCACCGTTCTTTTTCGTGACCACGACGATTGGAGAACTCCACGGACTGTTACTGGGTTCTATTATACCGTCTTGTAGCATCTTGTCCACTTCGGCGTCGATTAGTGCTTGCTTCTTCGGGTTGCATGGATAATAACGTTGTTTTATTGGGGCGGTATTCGGTTGCAAACGGATTGTGTGACGTATTAGATTCGTCCGACCAGGCACGGTAGTAAATTTACTTAATTCTTGATCAAGGAATTTTTTTAAGGCGGTCTCGTGGCGGTCCTGTACTCCGGAGATCCCACAGCTCGCGGCAAAGACTGCATTGTCTCCCTTAAAGTACAGTTTCCTTTCGGAAAAATCGAGAACAGCCCCAATTTCCTTGAGAAAATTAATTCCGAAGATGACTGAGCACGGGCTCTTCGGCATAATTATAAAATTTACGTCTGTAGTTCGGCTACCCATGCGGACCGGTAACAAAACTGAGCCAGGCGATTCTACAACGTCTCCATTTGCGAGGCGGACTTTAGATTTTCTATTTAAGACGCGTTGTGTATTGTTTTCCAACAACCGGGCAACTAGCGATTCGGACAAAAACGATGAAGTCGCTCCGCTGTCCACGAGGGCTCGTAAATTCTGGTTATGTATGTGTACGCGGATCCAGACGCGATTGTCTGGCACTGTCGAGTCTTTGATACCTGTGTTTGCGGATTCAGGCGGCTTTACTGCTTGCGGACGGTCTTTGCCTGCAGACCGCCCTTCTCGGCGTTTCCCTGGCATCGGCAGTCAACGGAACGCACATTTAACTTGCCACACCGTGAACAAAACATTTTAAATGGGTTACGGCAATAACCACGCGTATGCCCCTCTCTGCCACAGCGCCAACAACGGTTTTCCGGGTGTGATAATTTTTGTGACGGCGACGGCGGTACAGGAAATTGGCGAGGCTTATTATCCTGGGCGGCATATGACAAATGATGCGAACGCGAAGTACTCGGTTTATCGCTGGGCGGACGTTCCGGTGCTGATAGCGTACTTTCTTTCTTACAAAAGCGCGCCTGCTCTTCCAGCAGTAATTCGTAGTCGGCAGCGAGTTTAGATAATTGCCGGAGGGATTGTATCGCGTCCCTACGTATATACATCCTGTAACTAGGTGACATGTTACCGTATACACGTTCCAATTTATCACCTTCGGACATTTCTTGGCCGCGTCTCATCAACGTCAATATGGCGGTTAAATAATCTTTAAAAGATTCTTTTGGTTTTTGCAACCGAGCGCGTATTTCTTCTTCGATTGAAAAATTATACCGGGGCGGAAGATATTGAAGTTTGAAATCCTCTAAGAACTCGTCCCATGTACCCCATAAAGTTTTATTATTCCGGAGCCAAAGCAGTGCTTTGTCTCTAAAAAGCTCAGGCAATGCATGTAGCATATGTTCGTCTTTAATCCCATAGCATACTTGGAGTTCGTTGACTCTTTCCAGGAAAAATACAGCGTCCGAGCTGCCATTAAAATGAATCCCCCATTTCCTTATTTGAGCACAGATTTCCGCGGAAGAAATCTGAACGTTAGTGTCCCTTTGCGGTGGAGCGTTTCCCTTATTCGTTGAACCCGTTTTATCCTCTTTCAGAAAGGTACTAATGCGTTTACGTACGTCCTCGACATTACCGGTAGCGTCTAACCCTAAAGATTCTGCTGCGGCATTTAAATCCTCTTTTTTCAAAGTATATATCCACCCAAGAGGGTTTGGATTTTTGCCTTTGTCCTGATCGGTCATTTTATAATTTATACTGTACAAAATAAAAATAAAATAATAATAAAATGAAAATGTATTGTAGTTGCAATTTTATTCTCCTATCCTTTTACTCCCTCACAATTAATAAAGAATATGTATGTTTTACTATCCTTTAATAAAAACTTATCTCTATGTATGTACGTAAAAATGTGTATCAATTTTCCTATCTTACTATTTACAAAAAATAATTATACATGTATATCTAGCGGAAAACTGTGAAATTATTCAAACAGTTTTATTAAACGCGGCGGAATTTAATTTTTTAAATCTCTTAAAACACGGCCAAACGTTCTGGGCGCCATCTGTAACCTAGCTGGCTTACTTTTATTATACACAGTGCCATTTGCTTATATAACACCAAGGGCAACCTCGCCGGTTACAGAATTGGTCTTCTGAATGTCGTCCAGACACCAAAAAATACGCACTCCTGGCTGCCTATATGTTCAGGCTTCAATGTTATGATCTGGTAAAAGTACGGCCGTTGACCTTAATGTCAACTTGTTCGGGCGGTTTAAAATAAATCAAAGTTATGGTGGTTTTAGAGTGGCGCCTTGGGACAAAAGACCTATTGCTCACAGCTGACTCAGCGGAGAAAAATAACGTGAGTACTTCTTATTGTTTTAATATGATTCGTTACTCTTGAATATACTACTTTCTCTATCTCACTAGCAAACGGTAAAGGTAAGCAAAAAAAAACACACGGTTAGAAATTCATTTGAAAAGTACATAATAATTAACTTTTATTTCTGTTAACACATTATAAAATCATATCAAACGAATAAACAATTCAGCAATTAAATTATGGTCACAATTGATACACTTTATGGTTTAATATTAATTATATATTTACAAAATCTATGTACATAAATAGAATACAAATTAAATACGCGTCAATGACCTCTATATGTCGCGTATAAAATCAAGCAAGAACGTTTGTACGTTCCTAGTCCCTGAATTAACAATTACAATCCCAGAATATTCCGTTAAAGAAAAACATAAATAAAATGGTGTTTGAAATAAAATACGGATGATCAGGTTTGCTTAAATTATATTACAACTAAATTTTTGTACGTTACCCTGCTCGCAGAAGAACCTTATATATATTTCGTCGCGGAGAACAATTTCAATCGGTGCGGACTTTCGCGCGTCTATTCGGAGAATTATTATTATATCTTTGTTTATGCTACAAAGCGCGGACAATGTATTGAATTTATACGCGCGTTACAAACAAAATTTGAAATCTAACGTTTCTGAAAATGAAATACATATATTAAATACAGAGATATACATAGTCATGACATTTATAGTCTGACTCGGACGGGAATTATAGGTAGTAGCGGTAAAAATGTCTATTCCTTCACGACCCCTGGTCTGAATGAAACAAACACTTTCGGACGGATTTTAGCGGATTTTGAAACGATTACTCCACGGCGCATGAGACCTGAATGTAATACGTTTCTAGGATAAACACCTATCTTTCCCACGCCATCAAGGCTGAGTAAAGAAAGGTAAAGGCAGCAGAAGGATAGGAAAATAAAATGGAAGAGACACACTTGTTGGTGTCTTTATATATCCGTAAACCCCCCTATTTCTGTAGGAAAAACTCGTTTTAAAATATACAATTTGCGCGCGACTACGAGCATGACGTATACATCCTTATATTGAAAAATAACAAATAACTTGAATGATCGTTGCACATGAATACATATACAGGTCCGTCCAAAACATTTTATACAATATTTGAGCAAAATAACTTACATTCTATTAATTTAATATTGTTAAATAAATTAATAATGGACTAAAAATGTTAATTTGTGCAATTAACGAGGAACTTCGTTACAAGCTTAATGCCAACTTAAAACACCCGCGAAATTGGAAAAATGTTATTTGGGTTTCACGATCCTCGCTAATCAAAACACCACATAAAATTCACAGAAGTAATCATTTACATCCATAAATATTTTTGTACCAACCAGTTGGGGCATTTTGATAACTATATATACAACCTATACAGGGTGATTCTTAATATATGCGACAAACTTTAGGAGCTGATTCCTGGGGTTCTTTTGATCATAAAAGTTCATAAGAACATATGTCCAAAACCGCTTAGTTCAGAAGTTATACAATGTTTAATAGAAAGTTAAAATAATAAATGGTTTTATTATAAATTAACAAAATAATTAGTAAAACAAAATTAACTTATAGTAACTGTTGAAATTGACCGCCCCCAACTGTACTACAAGCTGCTATCCTCCGTCGTATTGACTGGCGAGTCCGTTCGAAAATACCAGAGGTATTTCGAATTGTTTCAAAAGCTGCTACAATACGATTTCTTAGTTCATCGACATTTTCCATGGGAGTCGTGTAAACTAATGATTTAAGGTGGCCCCAGAGAAAAAAGTCCAAAAGGTCTGGAGACCGAGGAGGCCACGGTTGTGGACCTCCCCGTCCTATCCACCGATTTGGATACGTACTGTCCAGAAACTCGCGAGCAAGTAAACTAAAATGCTCTGGAGCACCGTCATGCATAAAATACATTTGTAATCTCAACTGCAACGGAACTTCTTCCAGCAGTAGTGGTAACTCCTCTTCAAGAAAATTGCGGTATACCTCGCCATTTAACCGCATCGGTAAAAAATGTGGACCTAACAAGTAATCTGCAACAATTCCGGTCCACACATTGACAGAGAATTGATGCTGATGACGGGCATTCATTATTTCTCGCGGATTTTCTTCGGCCCATATGTGATTATTATGAAAATTAATAATCGCGTTTCTAGAGAAAGTAGCCTCGTCGGTGAAGAATATTTGAGCCAAATGGTTAGGATTTTGTACGACTTCGTGTTGCATCCATTGACAAAAAGCTAATCTTTGTGGAAAATCTGCTGGCAATAGAGCCTGCACCCGTTGAATGTGATATGGATACAACAGTTGATCTTTCAATATTCTCCAAACTGTGGCCTGACTAATGTTTAAATCAAACGCAATTTTTCTGGTGCTTGTTGTAGGATGTTCCTCTATTTCACTTATACCATTTCTTCAACTTGTGGAGTTCTCACTGTAGATGGGGGCCCACTATCAGTCGTCCGTTTTTTAAAACTTCCCGTTTCACTAAGACGTTGATGAAGACGGGCAAACATGGAATGATGCGGTATGATACGGTTCGGGTATCGTTCTGCATAAAGACGTCTGCAGCACGCGCATTTCCATTGGCAAGACCGTAAACGAAATGCATATCACACATCTCAGCATTCGTATAATTCATTTTAGAAAACATAAACTGGCAATAAACTGAATGAATACTCTGATACTATTGACAAATATTGAAATGACAAATAAACAATTCCAAAATACCGTACATAATCACAACACGTGCTTCTTGAGCAACTGGTAAACACCAACTGATTAGCATCGACAACGCGACCACTACGCATATTAGAGAAACAGGCACAGACTTGTTTACGAGCTTGTATTACAGTTGGGAGCGGTCATTTTCAACAGTTACTATAAGTTAATTTTGTTTTGCTAATTATTTTGTTAATTTATAATAAAAACATTTATTATTTTAACTTTCTACTAAACATTGTATAACTTCTGAACTAAGCGGTTTTGGACATATGTTCTTATGAATTTTTATGATCAAGATAACCCCAGGAATCAGGTCATAAAGTTTGTCGCATATATTAAGAATCACCCTGTATATCTAAATTATTTCTAAATATCCTATACGAACACGAGTGATGTTACCAATACTATTGGAGATTTCATGATTAAATTTCAACATTTGTGTATGAGTATCCCTCATACATAAGTGTACACATCCATTGTTTGGATAAGATTATTTTATTCATTTTAGCAGACTCACACGCGCATACATAAGTTATATGCCCTAATAAATAGAAAAAGACTTACCTATGTATAATATTACATATGTAATTATTAATTATATTATGTACCCGTTTACGGCATAGATACTATGTTTGATATTGAGATATAAATACTCAAAATGAAATCAGAACAATGGGCTCTCTAATAACTACTTTCATTATATTAAAATCAAATTATTAATCGGTACTACAATTAGCGGTACATCAGTATTATCTCTTACGAAATCTTGGCATATCTAAGGAATTCTATTCGTATACAAGACGATTTGGAATGACATTCAACAAATTTCAGGGATTACAGAGAGCGTAAATACATAGATTTTTTCATGATGAAGTTGTGTGTTGTGTAGTTTGAATTCTGTGATAAATGAAAACAAAAACTATTAATTAAATAATGTTTCATTTATACAATATAATAATTAAAATATTTATGAACTCCTTAAAAATTAATAATTCTTAATAATATTCATAATTAATATTTCATTTATTTGAATTCATAATTAAAAATTTCATTAATCATATTACTTCAAATTTTAATTTAATACAGTACCTATACTCTGTCTTAGCGGACACCTCTTATGCGCGAACATCCCTTATAATAGGACAGATTATCGAACACCGAAAGAAATGGTATGATTTACATATCAACGTTTTCCTATTTAGCGGACTCATTAACTGGATACGGACACACGATAATAGTGTAGTTCCGAAATGATGCCGGTTGTTTCCCGAATTATGTCTCCTCGCTTCCATACGCAAACATTAGTCGTTGCGTAATTGTAGTGTAGTGTGCAAGTACATACGTGCAGATTTTTGGTTTTATTTTACTATTGGTGCGTGGAGTTCTACATAAAAGCTATTCTTAATCAGGGAAGAATGAAAAATATCAAAAACGCTTTAAGGAAACACTAATATTAACAACAAAGAGAAGCTTAGTGTTCGTGTTTTAGAAGCAGCAAATATTTTAAAGGATAAGGAAGAATTGCTGAATAAGTTTTATTCTGGTGACAATATTCAACAAAAAAAAAAAACTTTTTTAAAGGTGAAGGGTGCAATATTGATAAATTAACGCAGGGATGGTTTGTAAAAGCCAGGAATAAAAATATTCTACTATCTGGGTCGATAATCCTGTCAAAAGCAGTGGAAAAGCTTAGCAATTCGATAAGAAAAACTTTAGTGCCTTCCTCATCAGGTTTGTTAGAACGCTTTAAAAATAGACATATTACTTTTAAAACATTAACAAGTGCAATTTTCAAGCAAAAGTTTCGGCTGTGATTAGCGATTATAATTATAGAGACGCTTGTAATGCCGACGAGACGGACATCTTTTTTCGTGCTCTGCCCAATAAAACTTTCGCCTTTAAAGGAGAAAAGCGTGCTGTTGGAAAATGGCCAAGGAGCGGTCAACCATTTTACATTGTGGGAATATGACCGGACAATAAGAAAAACTACTTGTGATTGGTAAATCTGCTGGCTCTCGTGCATCTCAGAAAATTAATTTGAGCACTTCATCCGTGCTTTGGCGATTTATTAAAAAGGCATGGGTAACATGTGAAAAGAAGTCGATAGGAAAATGGGCATGCAAAAACCCAAATCTTACTCTTTCTTGATAATGCTGCATATCATCCACGAAATTTGGCACTAAAAAATATCAAAATAATTTTTCTTACTTCTAACACTACCGCAGTTTGTCAACCAATAGATTGAGGAATTATCAAAAATTTTAAATCTTGGTACAGATCAGTAAAAATTCACACAGCTAATTCTCTAGAAGATCTAACCAAATCGATTCATTTACTAGACGTTATTTATTTTATAAGAAGAGCGTGGAATCAAGTGACTTCAGTAACAATTAAAAATTGTTTTTTAAAGCTGGATTCACGTATTCCGAAGTTTCTCAGACTGATAGCGATTTTGATCACGAAGATGAACTATCTTCATCTACTATTGCAGAAATGTATAACATGCTTCACCAATCTGGAGTACACGATGTTGATTTTGATAAATACGCAAGTGTTGACAAAAACTTGGCCCATGAAGATGAAAATGTAGAAATAAGCGTTGAGATTGGTGGAATCTTGCAGCAAGAAGAATCTGATTCTAATGAGGAAGTTCTAGATAATGATCCAGAGGGAAAAACGTACATGATTGAAGCCTATTTTCGAACTGGAGTGCGAATTCATGGAATTTGGGTGTACAGCCAGCGTGCATGTTCGGATGATTTCAGAGAGCTCTTCCCAGAGCTACCTGTAATTCCCAATTTTTTTTATAATTGCTTTTCCAACTGTGCTCGTGTTTTTTGTGAGACTGGTTCTGTGGGCCATAAATCACGTACTGGTAAACCAACTGTTCGTTCGGAAGAAGTTATAAATGATGTTTATCAATGTATGGAAAATAAAACCATTGAAACGTCTTTCTCAAGAGATTGGACTTTCTTATGGAACATGCTAGAAAATTGTAAAGAAAACCTTACACATGCATCCGTATGCCGGTAATCTACCGTAGACGTCTTGCTTACTGCCAGTGGTTTGCAAATAATTTCATGCAAGATAATGACCTGCTAAATTTCACAATTTTCTTTGATGAAGCGTGGTTTCATCTTTCTTTCGGTGTACGTCAGTTCCCAAAATACTCGAATATGGAGTAGTGAGAATTCTCATATTTTTGTTGAATCGTTTTTGCATTCTGGGAAGCTTGCAATGGTGTTTGGCTAGCAGTTTTTTTTTTAATTTTGCAATTAATGCTGTGAGGTACCTATAGAAAATTTTGAATGAATTTATAATATAATAATAACAGCTACACGAAGATGAATTACAATTTGGTTTCATCCAAATTGCTTTTCTTGCGTTTTTTGACGATCGGATTATAGATTTACATACGGAAGTTGAATTTCTACCACGATCACCTTGTTTGACAATTATGGACTTTTTCGTGTTTTCTCACCTAAAGAATAGAATATTTAAAACTCCTGTTGCTAATTTGCAAGATCTGCAGTAAAGAATTATTGAAGAATGTGCATTAATAACGCCTGCAAAATGCACTTAACAGCTGAGAAAGCGTATAAACTTGGGAACTGAAAATAATGGACAACAATGTCAACATCTGATTTAATTTCGCGTTTCTTTTTTATTAATAAAATCTTGAATACCAACTGAGCTTGTTGTTTTATTGTATCTTTAAATCAAATTAACATATTTATTGATGTCACGATGACACTGTCAAAATAATTTTTTCTACCGCGAGATCAAAAATTATGTTGATAAAGGTTTGCCATGGAATGTAAAACGTCTGTCTTAAGTTATATCATTAAGTGTCATACTAAGTTGTATAAAGAATACAAAACACACATGCTAACATTTTATTTACTAATTAACAATACAGGGTGATTTATGAGCTCACCGACAAACTTTGCCATATGAAAGCGCTTGTTATTTTAACAAAAAAACATTATTGGAACATAGGTCCGATTTCAATTATTTAAGGAAATAAAAGACTTCAAATTTTTTTTTTAATTTATTTCATAAACACTTACATATTTAAATAAATTGCTCAAATCTCAAAATCATGTGAATAGTTAATTATATTAAGTGTTCAAAATGTCCTCCTCCCGCTTCAATGCATGCTTCACAACGACGAACTGAAGAGTTTTTCACCCGAACAAAAAGGTATGGTTCATTTCTAATTTGGGTAGCAGCATTTTGTATTCTCTGTAACAACTGTGGTCGTGTATTAATCTCCTCTTGATAAACAATTTGCTTCAGGTGTCCCCAAAAACAGAAATCCAAAGGATTTAAGTCAGGTGATCGCGGAGGCCATGCAATTGGACCATTATTACCAATCCATCTGTTTCTAAAGTGCTGGTTTAACCACTCAAAAACTACCCGTCCGCGATGTGGTGGAGCACCGTCCTGCTGGGACCACATAGTTGCAATAACGTTAAGAGGTGTATCTTCAAGAAAGTCATAGATGTTGTTTAAAAAAATTCTGTAAGTATTTGCGTTCAAACGTTCTTCCAGAACATGCACAGGCAATAAGGTATCGTTGAAGATTCCACCCCATACGTTGATATTGAATCTTTGTTGAAAATTACGTTGCCTAATCGCATGTGGGTTTTGTAATGACCAAATATGATCATTAATAAATAATTACCATAAATAATAAACAATTACCATAATGATCATATTGGGTCATTACAAAACCCACATGCGATTAGGCAACGTAATTTTCAACAAAGATTCAATATCAACGTATGGGGTTGAATCTTCAACGATACCTTATTACATGTGCATGTTCTGGAAGAACGTTTGAACGCAAATACTTACAGAATTTTTTTAAACAACATCTATGCCTTTCTTGAAGATACACCTCTTAACGTTATTGCAACTATGTGGTACCAGCAGGACGGTGCTCCACCACATCGCGGACGGGTAGTTGTTGAGTGGTTAAACCAGCACTTTAGAAACAGATGGATTGGTAATAATGGTCCAATTGCATGGCCTCCGCGATCACCTGACTTAAATCCTTTGGATTTCTTTTTTTGGGGACACCTGAAGCAAATTGTTTATCAAGAGGAGATTAATACACGACCACAGTTGTTACAGAGAATACAAAATGCTGCTACCCAAATTAGAAATGAACCATACCTTTTTGTTCGGGTGAAAAACTCTTTAGTTCGTCGTTGTGAAGCATGCATTGAAGCGGGTGGAGGACATTTTGAACACTTAATATAATTAAATATTCACATGATTTTAAGATTTGAGCAATTTATTTAAATATATGTGTTTATGAAATAAATTAAAAAAAAAATTTGAAGTCTTTTACTTCCTTAAATAATTGAAATCGGACATATGTTCCAATAATGTTTTTTTGTTAAAATAACAAGCGCTTTCATATGGCAACGTTTGTCGGTGAGCTCAGAAATCACCCTGTATAAATTAATATAACCTATCACTCAACTCTTCTGGATGATAAGTTTTCTGATGCTATTACTGAAATTTACTTCCCATGTTGAATAGTACAACTGTTATAAAAGTTTACTACAAGAAGACTCGTGTGAATTAGTGGATATTCCAGGCAGATTTTGGGAACACTACGTTTTGTCTGAATTCCTGTTGCTTCGCATTGACTGACACGTAGGATAATATTCGCTATATTATTTTCTTTAGACCAACTTAAAAGTGCTGGTATTGTTTTTGATAAAAATGTCGAGACTTTGTTGACGAAAGATTTTGTAAATTGTGTTCTGTTATTTTGCGAATCTTTGGGGGCGTGGAATTATTTATTTCGTCCTTTTTGTTGATAATTTGAAATAATGTATGCATAAATCAGTCTAAATTTTAATAGTTATTTATGTAACAAGTCAGTAAAGTGATACTTTATCGAACGAGTCTGATTTACGAGCCAAGCGAGTGAAGCGAGCGCGGCGAGTAACAGACGAGTTCGGTAAAGGTACTTTACTGACGTGGTGCATACAAAATTTAATCGCCAACCGTGAAAATTGTTAATTTAAGAAATAAAGATATAATAACTTATGACAGTTTATGACAGTGACAAACGATTTATTTTTAAAGTCATCAGTCATGGCTACGCTGACAGATATTAGCGGCAGGTAAAGTACTTTATCCACAATCACTATATTATACGGTCATAATTCAACTGCTTAGCAACCTTTTATGGGGTCTATAAAACACTAGTGTTTTATAAATCATAAAACACGCTATAAAACACGCCAATGCAAAATTTCAATGATTTTTGAGGTGACAGCCGCTGTAAGACCGAAATGTCAGATCATTGTTTCATAAATTTCGGCGATTCTGATTATAAATAAGTGTGATTGTGGATAAAACGTTGTATTGCATACGGGTTTTAGATGCATTTTATTCACTTAAGAAAATTAAACGCTCGAGCAAGCTCTCGCGTTTAAACATTCTTGCGTGAATAATATGCTATCTAAAACCCTTATACAATAAATAACTATTATTGTACAGTACGATAAAGTGTTTCTTTACCTCCGTAAAACGCTATGGTAACGCATCACTTTACTGACGGTTGGCGATAAACATAATTACATATAACACCGCCGATATTCAAATACTTAAAATGTTCTACTTAAAAATCAGAATAACCAACTTCAAAAAAACAAAATTTCTAAAATGGTCTATCAAAACATGTCTCATTTTAATCTTTTTTGAACTTTTAATAACCGAAATACAAAAAAGTAGTACGAATTACACGTTTTGCGCAACTTGAATGCGTGCGCAAAAATCATGTCTTACGAAACTTGTATTTTAATATACTACTCAAAAGTTGTGTTACGAGTATAATAATATGGCTTAAGTTCAGACATATGTTTTCTATTTCAATGCCATCGTCGTCCTAGAAACTTCATGATATCAGGGTATAATATATTCGTACATGATTTTCAGTACAGAATGAAGGACATTTTTAATAATGTTTGAGGTACCTATGGTGTGTAATATAAACATAGTGTTAATAAAGGGAGGATTAATCAAGGCAGTGGGTATTTTTTTGAGGATTTCTTTAATGATGTGACATCATTATTAATTGAGATAAAATTTATTTTTCCCCGTACAGAAGATCACGTTTAGGGCCATGGACGAGAAGTTTACGCAAGTGGTAATTAATCAATAATATTGCAGCATGTTATAAAGCTTTTTTTTTTACAATGTTTTTACAGCTAGTTTATACAGTCGTATTCGAAAAAAGGGAGCCGCACTTTTTATTAAACTACTTGATTCCGAATTACTTTCCTGAATGAATACTTATTAAAAATAAGTAGGTATACAGATTTTAACCATATTATGCAAATATATTAGGTATGTTAGAAACTAATACAGTAACATATAAATGTTGAAATCTTTAGTTATCTTTCGAAAATAAATGAATTTTTGCTGTTGAATATTTCTGTTTTTCTATAATGCAATTTTTGTAGTTGTGTTATAGCGCAATAATACGCTGGAATTTCTTATGTGCTTTAATTTCCACGTGCACTCTGACGACAGCGAGAGTTTGTATGAGTTAGTACGAGAAAGCAATATACAAACTGTTCTATTGGTCGAGGGTGGTGATGCTACACTGACTCGCGTTTAGGATAGCAGCTGTACATGCGCATTTCATTTCAATTTTGTTAAGAGTCGGTGTTTAGTCGACTAGCAAGCTCATTTTTAAATCGCGTTTCGTCCATCCAATTTAGAACAATTACGCTCCAAAATTATTGAAGTTTCAAATCATGTTACCCCTGAAATGTTAACAAATGTCCGACGAAATTTTTATAATAAGCTGGGTTACTGCTCAGCTCAAGAGGGAGGCTTATTTGAGCATTTAATAAATAATTAAGAACTTGTAGAAATTCATTTTTCTTTAATAATTTCATTCTTAACTTCCAATTAAATTCATTGTTTCTGCGTCTATAGTTTATCTTACTGAAACATTTTGTTTAGTTTCATACAAATTTATTGTCTTCTTTCAGAATTTAAGTTTGTTTTCTTTTCTATTTTACAATACTACGGAATTATTTACTTTTTATCTTAAGAGTTTTGCTATTGTTTCGTTTTGTTTTTTATAACAGCTATATTTCTTATCTTTGATATTTTAAGAAAAAAAATATTGTTTTTAAGTTTTTAGAGTTGATGATCATTTCTTTTACTTACTCATACAATTTGGGAAGCTGTGATGAAATCCGTTACTAAAATTGTTTACTGCGATTATTTGATGCTTCAACAAGTTTCTACTTATAAATTATCCAGGTAGTGATTTTTATTGATTAATATTATTTCCATCTTCTCTGAAGCAATACAGTAAATGACTTTATTATTGGTTAAAGAATTTGTTATTAACAGTAACAGTAGTAATTTTCACGGACTAACGCGTAACGATTTCTGCGGTGTCGACTTTAACGTAGCTCTAATGTTAGTAACAGATGCTACCCCCTTATTCTCCCATTTATAGTCGACCAGCTAGTCTAGTATATTCATCCGCAGGTAGACCGCGTGCACACTGTATATAAACATATTATTTATGCATATAAACCTGTGTCTCTACATTAGACGTTCAGAACTGGGGGCTCTAGTTGTATCTATATGTAGAGGATACATAATCAAAGTTGTAAATAAGAGTGTTTTGTAAAGTCCCATTCATCATGCCATCAGTAACCGTTCTTTTTCTATCATTTTTTAGGTTTTAAGCCAAGAAGAATTTTATAAAGAATAATGGTTTCCCTCCATTTTCCTTTATTGGAGAAATTACGTGGACACATTGAATAATAAGCACAAGTCATCCTCGTGCCACATGCTAAGCTTCATATTATTAATAGCTCGAGAAGTGTCCTTTCTATGCAAAAAAAAAACCCACTGTCCGTACATAAAAGATAAATCTCTAAATATAGACAAAGCAGGCATACACTGTTTTCGATTTATTATATAAAGTACATGCACCCTAAATACATGAACACGATACATAATAAAATAACGCTCTTATTATCGTGGCGGACTTAAACACGTTCAGTTTACGTACACATTGTTCGAAACATGCGACTTACTGCAATTTACAAATTTCTCGTTTCCTCATCAGTAAATTACTTCCTTTGTTTTTGATACCACCGTCGCGCCGCACACTTACTTTCAGCAAGCGTTTAGATATTTTTCTTTGTTTCCAATGATAGACAATCGTACATACATGCGTCTAATATATTTAGTGATAACCCATGCGCTCCAACAATAACCACATCGAAATCACTATCAGTTGTAAACGGGTATCTCAAAAGACGGGAGTGTATATATTTCTGTTGACAGTATTTTCACTCATTCAGTTTTTAATATTGTTTTTTAAAAGTGTTCTTTGATACACGCACGTTTAATTGATTAGATAGTGATTGTGTGATGTTAGTTGATAAAAGAAAACTAAAACTACATAAACAGTGTAGGAATATTAACAATACAAATAAAAATGAAACCCTGGACTTTTTTTCTTGTAGTGGTGAGTTTTTGTTTATTCTCATCGGTTAGTGTTGGGGCAATAATTGTATTTGATTCCGGTCTTACATCTTTCATTTCTATCCTGTTTTGTAGTATCTTCCTGTACGAAATTAAGTTGTATGTAAGGTATATTCTCATGGTTAGAATTACACATGCATTCTACTAACAGCTAACACATGGAACGTTAACGGTTGTTATTGGCAGTTTAAAGAACTTTAAAGATGTCTTTGTTGGGATATTTGCACAACTTACGCACTGATTCAATTAGATACAGCTCTTATACTGAAACCGAATAATGTTGGGTAGATAAATGGGAATAATTTTATTCAATATTGCTCTGCTCATATTTTTTTGTTGACGAATTGGATTTTGCCATGTGTACCTATATATACCTACAGTCATTTTCAAATAAATTTATTAAATTAAGGTTTGTATTGTGTATACTTGTATACATATATACATTAGTTACAGACACAATTATAATTCTTTCCTTTGCATCTGTTTCAAGCTTTAAATATCAATATACTTCTATTCTGATGAAATTATTATGTATTAGGTAGGTATATCAGTGTCTACAGAACTATAGTTAAATACGAATGTTTCGTTTTCTAAATAAAGGTACGTTTCAAAAGATTTCATCCTAAAAGCTTTTTGAGAATACATACTTTTTCCATAACGATTTTTGCTCTGTTAAATTTAAACACCTTTCATCTTATTTTTCTTGAGTTACATTATTTCAGCAGCAGTCACATGACAATTTCTCATAAAGCAAATACAATGAACATCAAGCAAAGTTGTACATACCTACTTTCTTTGCGTAATTATTATGTTCAATTCATATCGGTGGAAATTATTTTTATTCTACAAACAATTTCTAACATGGTGAAAGTAAGAGTTTGTAAGTATGATTCAAATCTCTGTCAGATATACCTAACCCTTCCTAACCTGTGTACAGTAATGACTTTCCGCAGAACAGTGGCCTTTTTTTAATGATTACTAACAGGCTGCATTTTCGTTGCAGCCTTGTTTTGACGTGACGCCCAACCTTCCCCTCTGCGAACATTCTTGGTGGTGGTAGCTAATAAACTGTGGTCCTACCGAAGACGAAAATCTATCGGAATCGGTCGGCTATTGCAGACTTAAAAGCGAGTGATAGTTTAATTACAAACTGTCACTCGCATTTAAATGTCATATATTCCTATAATATTCGAGTATATAATAATATAACAGTTATGGGCAAGCGAAAATTGGCTTATTATAAAACATCAATATCAACAGTTCCGTAAGTACTCATTCTTTATACATTATGTTTCCCATCTATAGTATTCCTTTATCTATGACAGAATCTGTGAATAAAACCGAAGCGCTGTGACAGAACCGAATATCGTCTACCTCCACCTACTCACACCCCCTTGCGTCTACCCGTCCCGCGAGTAATATAAGTTGCATAAGTTTCTATTTGTTGGTAAACGCCACTCTTAATAAATGTTTTTAAAATGAAATGGCCACATTGTCTACAAACTGAATTGTATGTTTTTCCAGTTCTACTCTCCGAAATTGTCAGTTCTAGGGTAACACTTTTTTCATCACTAACAATCTAATTCTGTTTTATTTGTCTTTGGAATAAAGTGTAGAACACGATTTTATTAATGTTCTACAAAAAAAGTGGCAAATATTGATAAAGGAAAATACACTGTCGCATAAATTTGGATCTTGCGAGCACTGGCTCTAGCTAGTCTATGCCATAAACGTGCATAGACGAAATTCTAGGATAGTTGTTTCATCTGTTCATAGGAAATAAAGAGTGATAATTGACTGTTTTTTATGCAATTTACCTAATTTTATGAAAAAAAGAGAAAACATACCTAAAGAAATTTTGCTCTCTTCCAAAAAAAGGTTAATTTATTTTTTATATTATGCATAAATAAAAATTTTGTTATTATTTGTTATACACTAAAAAATATTTATTCAAATATGAAAACTATGCATATTTTTTTGGATATTTAAAAAAGATATTTTTTTATAATAAAATCTTTTTTTAATAGTCTTCCACTTTTTTCAGAAACTTTTCATATAAATTATGTTTATTTTTCAATTAAACATTAAAATTAATTTTACATTAGAACTACAAGACAGTTTTTCGTTCTTGTAGTCGAAGATTTAATAAAACATAAAAGTTCATGAAAAATTCAAAAATTGACAACGAATGTAAATTTGCATACCTGTGAGGGTTTAAAATCACGGGAAATGCTGTTTGACATTCTGAATCTATGTGCAAAATTTGGTAGATTTCAAAATTCCCCTTAAGTAGTAATTTACCAAAACCGCAATTATAAAATAATTCGTTATTTAAGATAATTTTTGTTGTTCTAGTAATACACACCAATTGTGTTGTAGGACACTATTTTATTTGACCAGAGAATACACCAACGTAATCATGTTATCTTTCTCCTACAGTTAATAATGAGAAAAATGTTACCGTGGAACTGATAATTACGGAGCGTAGGATTGGAAAAACATACCATTCAATTTCGTGACCATTTCATTTTCAAAACATTTATTAAGCAATAGTAAAAAAATCAGCTGTTTAGTAATCATTTTTTGTGACCTCGTTATTTGTACATGCTGGGGGTGGGGGACGCTTACGTCAAACCATCGATTTTGTAGGACAAATGTTTTTTCGTGTTTAGTATGAAATTATCTCCAGATTTAACTAGAACACTAACGGTTAGTAATAAAACGTCCTGTTTATTAGTTACCATTACCGATAATTTTCACCGAGGGAAAAGTTGGGCGTCTCGTCAAAACGAAGCTACTCACGAAAATTCAGCCTGTTAGTAATCATCAAAAAAAAAATAGGTGTGGCCACCACACGACTTTCTTATACGTATTAGCGTTTCAAATTATATGTATAGTTTTTAATTTTTTTTAATATAAAAATTATTCAAAATCTTATTATAAGTATTTCTATTCTCATAATAAATCTCTATAGAATGTATACTTTGCGAGATATTCAAAAGAAAGTGCTAATCGCTAAGAGTAAAAGTGTTACTTCCGGTCCGAATTTTGAAATTTCTTTTATACAAAAGGTATTGAAAATCAAGCTGTAAATACTTTTATATTCGTAACGTACCTGTCTAAAAAGCATGACTTACGAAATATTTGCGAAAAATATTAAATGAGTAAAAGACCTACTTCCGGTATCAATTTCGAAAAACTTTCTTAATAAAATTCTTCACAAATTCAATTTTGAGTACATATGAATTCTTTATAAATATGTGTAAATTTAGTAGTTGACGAAATATTGGCAAAATTCACCGGAGGTAGTGAAGTAAACTACTACTTCCGGTTTGCCGATTTTACTGAAAATCTGATCAGATCTCAAGAGGGAGATTATACTCGTAAATATAAAATTTGGAATTGATACCTATAGCGGTTTGACCGCTATCGTGGTCACACACACACACACTGACACACACACAGAGAGAGAGACATTTTTTAAAAACCACGCTTTCGGTATCATGAGATTTCAGAACGTGCACATCTGCAAAAATCTCGAGGTCGAAAATGTTCTTCATCACGATACTTTCTTATACTACGTATAAGAAAGTAAAAGGCCGCTGCACTGCGGACTATACGTCTTAAACACATATACATTATTAAATTTTTCTGGGTGCACACAATTGTTGTGTGAATTTAATACAGCAAATCGTAACCTCCGTGATATTAGAGGCCACGAACAAGGCTTGTGTCACGTGATCTGACGTCACGAATGCCGGCTGACGAGCATTACAGTTTAGATTTGCCGTGGTCGCACATGTCAGTCGCGTGAACTAGATTTCGCAAGTTTTTCTTTCAAAAACTCTCATAAAGAAGTTCAAATAAGTTAAAATGATAAGTTAAAGGTGTAGAATTTCAGATTTACCTGATTTATGTGCAGATAATTTCTAAAATCAGTGAAAAGAGAGTGTTTCTCAATTAGCGTGTCGAGTTTGTGGGTTAGCAATGTATTGTATGTGAAAGTTGTTTTATTACTTATAAATAACTTTCGGATGGTGTCGTTTATAATATGGTTGTGTCGTTTATATAAAATAATTAGTTAATCAAGAACAGTTTGACTAGATACCCATTAAATCGGCGCCGGCTTTGTCAAAAAAGGTTTAAAATCCGTCTTCACTAGAACGACAAAATGTTCCACTAGCTGTCAGATTATTTGATGAAAAAAATATTGAGGCACTGAATCAACCTTATAATGAAGTTAACACTGTTGGTACAGCAGAATTTTTAAGAACTATACTTCATTGGTGGAGAATAGTAAATGTACGTTCACACAAATCAGGATATCATCAACGTGATCCTTTCAGAGACCCAATAAGAGAACCAAATGACAAAAATATTCAGTTCTTGTTAAAATTTTATGATTTCCTTTGCGCCTGGGAATCTTTAAACGCTGGAATTTTAAAAAATGGACAAACTGGCAAACTAACATCTGATACATTCTTTGCTCTGAAACATACGACAAAAGCGTCAATTAATTTAGTCCAGTATTTGTTTGAATGCTTTCAAATTAAATACGTTTTGTTAGGAAAGTTCCAAACCGGCAAATTAGAGGGACGTTTTGGCAAATAAAGGCAAATGAGCGGGTCACACTTTCATGTTTCAGTAACACAAATTCTAGAGTCAGAAAAAAAACTGAAAGTTTTAAGTCTTCTTAAGTTAAAGACCGTCAAGTTTGGAACTTTTTCATTGAAAGATTTTTCACTAGATGACACAGATGAAAATGATTGCTATTATCTGAAAACGTCTCTTCTTCTTCAGATATATTAAATAATTCATTTGACATTGCAGTGAATGCTTCTGTATTATCATCTTTGTTCTATATTGCCGGATATTGTGCACATTCACTAATTAAGTTTGTTAATGGTTGTGACAATTGTTTAACATCCATTATTACCAATTCAGATTTTGTTATAAATTTTACCAACTGTGGTGAAAATGACTCTGCAGATATTCGCAAATATTTGAAAAATTTAACAAGACGTGCTCTAAAACAACTCTATTCAGGCGTATCAGATATATAATGAGCTTATTTCAGATAAATATGAAACTGAATTTCTAAAGACTGGTAAACAAAGGATTATTTTACGGGAATTGACAATGTTAAAATTGGAAAAATATGTAGAAGAAATCAATGAGAAATGTATTTTATGCAGCAAAACGTTGAAGTCGATATTGTTAAAAAATAGTCATGTTCTTGCCAATATATTTCTTAATAACTATTCAAAAATAATCAACGACAAAATTAACATCCAAAACATGGATCTATCAAAGAGAAAACTGATTAAATTTAATGGTTAAGTAGTTATAAAAAACACATTAACGCATGGAGATAGGGCTGTTGGCGAGGCCTCCATAAGAGCCAACGCGTCTATTATGGGTATCTCAAAGGTGACGTGAAAACCCTGTTCATTGTTTTTTATCATAATAAGTTCTTTTCTTGAAATAATATTCAGTTTTACTCACAAATGTAGAATTGTCTCTATGTTGGGTATTTTACTTTTCGCAATTGTCAGCCGACTTTCGTGACGTCACGATTGCTTGTTCGCGGCCTGTACTTTCTCGTAGGTTACGAGCAAATATATGTAAGTACCTAAAGACTGAGTTGATAAACTGTCTAATTCAATTTTTCAATGTATAAGAAACTTGTATACATTCAGTACCTGCTTAACAATAACTATTAGTATTTGTTTGTCGTTAGTGATTTAGTTTTCTTATGTACGTGTGGGAAATCATCTGTGTGGGTGAATAGCTGTTCTAAATTTATGTACACAAATATTTTTTATATACGCATCCACGACATCATGAATCCCGATTTGATATTTTTCACATGCGAATTAAAATACGTTTAAAGAAACAAATACTTACCAAGTAACAGTAAATACATCTTTTCCAGAAGCAGTATTGGAGCACTGGAGGGTTTTTAAAATATATCACACATCTTCGCTGTTCATATGAAAGTAAATCACAATTAATTGTTCCATACGCCCAGGTGTTAATAATTGTCTTTCACCATAAATACATTAATAATTTATACATTGAAAACGACCGTTGAACATCTACCGTTGTAATAGGGACATATTTAATAGTTATTTATTGTATAAGGGTTTTAGATAGCATATTATTCACGCAAGAATGTTTAAACGCGAGAGCTTGCTCGAGCGTTTAATTTTCTTAAGTGAATAAAATGCATCTAAAACCCGTATGCAATACAACGTTTTATCCACAATCACACTTATTTATAATCAGAATCGCCGAAATTTATGAAACAATGATCTGACATTTCGGTCTGACAGCGGCTGTCACCTCAAAAATCATTGAAATTTCGCATTAACTAACTATGGCGTGTTTTATAGCGTGTTTTATGATTTATAAAACACTAGTGTTTTATAGACCCCATAAAAGGTTGCCAAGCAGTTGAATTATGACCGTAAATATAGTGATTGTGGATAAATGTCTTTTTTTAATGTTTGGCGACGGTGCACGTAATTACACAAAAACTCATAATTTTGTTAGTTTGGTTATGTCATGTATGCATCTGTAATTTAAATTTAAGTGTAACTGTCAGAATTTGAAGTTTTCGGAAGCTTAGCATCTACACCAACATTGATTACGTAATTACTTAAAAAATAAACTACTTTAAAGAGGTAAGATTTTAAAGGTACGGTAAGTTAACAATTCGGCATACACTATGAATTCCTCTAGATTGCTATTTAGAGCTGCTTCATATTTTGACATTGTCAACAACTGCTCCAGATAATTGGGAAAGGACTTGACCAATATCATATACAATATTCATGACGTTAATTGTATTGTAGTAGAGTAAGTTCTAGATGGCGAATGGCCAAAGGGATTATGGAATATTGGCTAAATTTAACTGAATAGTTGGGTCCATAAATGCTTGTTGAGATTGTAAACTAGAAGCATCATCCGGATCCAGTAACTGTATTATAGTTTTAACGCCGTCAGAATGTATGTCATAATAGGATGCTGCTTGTGTCCAGGTGCCTCAACACGTGACAACATGTTCTGCTGGCAGTGACACATGTAAAGTCTGTCGTCCACTGCATACGAGGCTGTGCTGTGCTGTACTGTGCTGTGCCGTGCGAGTTTCTTTGAAGCCGTGGCGGGACCGTCCATTGCTACTGTGTATTTGCAAGCGAATTTACTCTGACATGCGATGCTTTCAAGTGTAGAAATAGAACATAATTTGATGGATTTGAGTGCAATTTTATTTTAAACAATATAGTTAATAAAAGAAAATACAGATTTTGGATTGCAAGTTATATATTAGACAGAAATATATTTGGCGTTTGAGAGACGAAGATTTTAGGAAATATTTTAGAGTAACAAAGGAGCAATTTTTAGAAATTCACAAGTTGATATGCTTTGATATTGAAGCGTTCGAGATCGTAATAAATTTGTGAATTTCTTTATTCCTGATTGGGGAGAGTTCCCTGGCAAAATAATGCAATTGTCCATTAATGCAGTGAATCTGATGTATAGAATTATTATTTAAGTTAAAATGTTAAATGTTCAATTTTATTTTAATAAACACTTTAAAAATATTATTTTCCTTAAATCAAAACAACCATAACAAGTTAGTATATTGTATGTACGTTTTTCAGATAATAGTAATTTTAATTTTAAAATGAATGCCTAAATCATCTTATAATAACTATGTTTTGCTTAATTTTTCTAGAGGTTATAGATTAAAACTAACCTATAATTTACATTTTTACAAGAAAATGAAAAACTTCAATTTGTTCGCGCTATCTTCCCATATAATGTCTCTTTTTCCCTGGTTCTTGTAATCTTTTTCACCCGTTTTCCACAAAACAAAATGCCTTCAATAAATTCTTCCATTTTGCTCTATATATACAAAGTACAACACCGCACACAGCTCGGCTAAAATCGGTCACGGTGCGAAGTCAAGCTGGCTCAGCAAGACACCGCTTCTCTACACCGCACAGTAAGGCACAAGTGGACGGTTGCCTATTTAAAACATACATGGTCGAAAACACATGCTGGCTCCGCAAGCCACCGCACAGCACCGCTTAGCACAGCCTCGCATACAGTGGACGCCAGGCTTAACAGTTTTCACGAAATAAATGCTTGCGTGCAGGTGCCCTCACAAATATTGTCTTGACAGAAGGTATCAATTTATCCGCATTACTTCCTCTGATACTCGATGAAAAGCATGTGCAGTGCAAAACATGTAATATGCGTCATACGACTGTATGTTGTTGTAAGAGCTGATCAGCCGCCTTTATATAACTCTATCTGTTACAAATAATAACTTTATCTTAATTTTTATCGTGCTTTTCACCCTATAACAATTTTAAACACGTAGTTACGTTATGTGATGTGGATTCGGCATTAGTTTTCTTGAATTTCTTAGATGCAAGTAGATGTGCAGACATTGCCGTATCGCTGTCCATCACTCCAATCAAAACATTTGCAATATTGCGTTCTTAAACATCAGTAGTTTCATCTACTGAAACCTAAATATATTTACCGTTTATGTCACTGATAATTGGAGTCTTAATTTCATCTTACATCGGAAACAAATAATATTTTCTCAAGGTAGATACCGCGGGCATACGCAAGGCACTATTTTTACCGTTAACACAATTTTGTAAAAATTGAGTAAACTCAGGATGGTTTACCGTATTTCCTGCAATATTACACGCTAATAGCACTTTAAGTAGATCCGAATTAAATGCTTTTTGCCATGCATAAGTATTTGCAGAGCCAGCAGTACGTGTTTTATGTGTATCCAACGACATGTTTTACTACATGAGTTTTCACTTGTTACGACAGTAATACATTGCAAATTTTGCATCGGAGGTGAATACCGTCAAATTCCAGGGCAAGCAAATAATAAAAGTAAACAATAGATCCACCCGCTACACACCGTGCTTACGATTTACTTACTTACTGAAATACTTTCGGCGCAAAAGTCCGCCCTTCAACGTCTCCCACATTCGCCGCGATAAATGCAACTACTTTCATACATACAGACATATCGTAATTAGTAAACATTGAATGCAAGAAAGGAGAAGCCAGCTGTGTCGTGTTGACTAACTCGACTTGGAAAATTCGTATAATGTATGTATACTGCCCAACTCTGGAAAAAGGCAGTAACTAACAAAAAATTGAAAATTTACTTTTTGATCTTTTTGGGTTGATAAGGTAATTTTGCATCTATTTTCAACATAAAAAAGCAGTAAAAGTAACCAGAAATAGATAAAAAATGCATAAAACACTTACTGCCAATATCAAATTTCCTAATAATACAATAAATAAAAACAGCAGGTGCACAATACTCAGTATAAAGGCAGTATGTGATATCGAATCAATAGATACTCCGTTTGTAATATGCATTTAATTGTGTAAAAAATCTTATTTGCATATGAATATGGCAGTAAGTATATTTTACAATGAAAAAAAGCAGCAATTATCTAACCAGGTTCAGTTACTCCTTTTTTACATTCTATTTGATTATTAACCAGAAGAAGAAATTCAATGGAAATAAACGGTAACCATAAACTAGACCAGTGGTTCCCAAACTTATTTTGCCTACTGCCCACTTTGAGAATAAATTATTTTTTAGCGCCCCCATTTTTTCACCTACTCAAAAACCACTATAACTTCAAATTAAATTAATTATTGTGAGCTATATTAGCGGAGATTAAACATTCATTCTAAACGAGACTTTTACTATGGGTTATAGTAAAAGTCTCGTTTAGAATGAATGAGTTAACTTGAGACCTGAGCGTAGTAGGTAGTACACAACGGCGCTCAGGTCTCAAGTTAACTTTTACGGGCTACACCTGCCAATGAGAATGATTATTGAAACGCAACTTTATAGTATTCAGACAAAGTATCTTTTATTCAAAATTCAAAATAAAACAAACATAATCGATTCTAATATAAAAACTAATGTGAAGGATGAATCTGATGCTGTTTAATAAGTTTGTTGATATCAGGTTCCAATTTACTCAAGAACAGCCGCAAGTCACCACGTTCGGTAACATGCAAACGATTTCTCTTTTTAGTAAGCAGCGTTGCTACAGCACTAAATCCACGTTCACACAAATATGACGATGGGAATGCTATCAAGAATCGTTGAATGATTGACCACAATCCAGGGTACAATTGCGGGATCGGTTTTTGTAGCCAAAATTCTTGGTAGCCATTTTTGAACTTGATTTTTATTTCCTCGTTCGTTGTCAATTCTATAAGTTCTTCTTCCAGATGTGGTGATATTGCTGTGTTGACATTTGAAAACGGATCCAACACCCAGTCTGGTATTTCCAAGTTCAAAATATCCTGGTATCGTTCGGTGAAGTCAATGTGGAGCTTTTCCAAATGTTGGCAGTAGGCAAACAAGTCGTCGTTACTGCAGGATACTGATAAATTCGGAAAATTATGAAACTCACGTCTGCCCATATTCTTTTTGTGTAGAAGCAGTTTGGCTGCGAAAGCAGCAACGACATTTTTTGTTTTAATTAAATTTAGTTCATCGCCTTGCAGTTGGAGATTCATGTTGTTGAACAATTTATACAGGTCTGTCATGTAAGCTATATCATTTTTTGATGTAATGAGCTTGTTGCGCAATTCTGTATCTTTAGTTTCCAAAAACTCTATCACAGAGTCAAACAGGTTGTAAAATCGAGTCAGACAATTGCCTCTTGATAGCCAACGAACTTCGGTATGAAACAACAAACGGTTGAAATCTTCGTCATTAGTAACACAAAGCTGATGAAATAATCTATCATTCAAAGAGCAGTTACGGATTTTATTGACTGCTTTGATGACATATTGCAGTGATTGAAATAGTCGTTCACTTAAATTTCTAGCAACCAAATGTTGTCTATGAATAACGCAATGTACAGCAAGGACATCTGGAATTTTATTTTTTACGTACGCTATGAAGCCTTTATGGCACCCTGTCATAGCCGGAGCGCCATCCGTAGCAACTGATATAATATTTTTCAAGGGAATCTCTTTCTCATCACAAAACTTTTCCAATGTATTGAATATGGTTTCGCCTTTTGTATCGGTCTCTAAATTTCTAGCAAACAATAGTTCTTCACATATTTTCTCATCTTTAATAAACCTCACGTAAGACAGCAACAATGCTTCATTAGTTGGTAAAGTGGACTCATCGAGCTGAATTGAGAATTGACTAGTCCTCAGATGATTGCACAATGATTCTTCTATGTTTCCGGCCATTTCATCAATTCGTCTTTGCACAGAATTATTACTCAAAGGAATTTTTCCGATAATATCTGCGGCCGGTTTATGAAGCACAGTAGTTATTACTTCCTTTATTGCTGGCAAAATTAACACTTCTCCGATGTTGTGTGGTTTGCCTTTTTGAGCAATTAACAAAGAGATGTTGTACGAAGCTCGAAGTCCGTCGTCATCTTGCTTAGCAGCCGCCGAAAAGAGTTTTGCTACACTTGGCCGAGTATTATGCTTCTTCTCTAGGTCTTGAAAATATGCTACATTCTTGTCTTTCTTATCTGGATGCATTTTATTCAAATGATCTTGAAGTCTTGAAGGCTTCATTGCTTCATTCGAAAATGTTTTTAGGCATAGAAGGCACAAAGGCGACGATGGGTTTGTAGGATTTTCAATGAATCCGAATTTAATATATTCCGCACAGTATTGCCGTCTCTTCTTTTTTACTTCCGACATTGTTTTGTTTTGAGAAATACGTAAGTATAAGTGTTGAACTTAAGTACTGCTTATCTATTACGCGCGAAACCGCAAATGAAAATAAAATAAATATTACGTTATTTATATAGGATTGCATAAGCAGCACGCACCGACAGGAATAAGACAAACATGCATAAACTCGTTTATCTCATTCGACGCTCAATCGTACTCAACAAGTAAGAACAAGTATTCTATGAACCAGCCGATTGATACAGTTGCCTTTTTATTTGTTTGTTTGTGTCTCTTTTCGTTTCGAAACGGAGCGAGCGATTGATATGTTTTTTATTTTATTTATTCAATAAAACAGGACAGATATATGAACTACTCGGAGAGAAATATCGAACCGAGTTGGTTTGAGCAATCTCTTAATTAATATTAGTTGATGTTCACAAGCTGTAGTCGAGAGTAGGGATGGGACATCGGTGGGTAAACATCGATATCAAACATCGATGTTAACATCGTTGATCAACATCGATGGTTGCAAAATATCGACTACCAAACATCGATGTTTTTAAACATCGATAATTATATTTATAGATTTATTTTTTGGCAGTTTAACAAAAACTTTATTATAACTTAATTAATTTACGTCCTTAACAAAATGATATAAAAGATATCACTATTCAAAAAAAATAATAAAAGAAATATATACATTTATAATATGTAGTTAACTTTAGAAACTACTCAAAAAAAACTATATAAAAAAACAATATTATGCAATTACGCATGAAACAACCACATGACTTAAATCGTCTGATACTTAAAAAATATATACATTTACGTGTATCAAAGCTTTTTAAGAGAACGATTTTTATTTGGGATTTTATAGTCTTGCATTTTTTTTTGACTACGCTGGCAAATACCGAGATACATATGGATATGGTTTTATATTTCTGATGTGTCATCTTGCATTTAATACGTGTATCGTCGTGTATGATTGTACGCACTAGGGAATTTCCCGAAGAAGTATACATCGGTAATGTCTATCTCCCTTCTTTTTCTATGAAAATACGTTTACCTCCTTCACTTATTCTGCATGCATACATAATTTAACTTTTATTCTGCACATTAAAAGTACTATAAATAAATTTATGTATTTAATTATATATTATTTAAATATTTATACTGAGTAATATTTAAAAGAGCCTAAAATGAAATATTCGAATTTATATGATATAGCACTGTGTAATTTAAATACTTTTTTTATTCGTAGACAATTTTACATCCTCGTAGCCTGTATGTGAGCTGTTAATTTGGAAACATTTTTGTATTTGTCAACAGAGGACGCTGTTTTATTTTGTGATTAGTGCAAATACATTTTGTCAAGCTTAAAAGTTCGATGTTCACTATATTTCTTCTAACATCGATAGTTTATCGATAAATCTAAATTGCAAACATCGATGCAAAAACATCGAACATCGCCCCCATTTTTTTTCTGGGTCTCTTACCGCTCCCCTTTAGACCTGCAGCGCCCACAAGGGGGCGTTATCGCCCACTTTGGGAACCTATGAACTAGACAGTAGTTACTGCTTTTATACGTCAAAACCGTCGTAGATGCTGCTTTTTTACAATGCAGCTGTGCGTTTTTGAAACACGCCACACATCGACACCAGGTAATTATTTAACAGCTAACCTTGTCTAGATGGTGTTGACAGATTGTAGATATTTTTTTATATTTATTTCATTTGTCAAATATAACTTTTGACTATTCAATTCACCTGTCATTGTTCAAATATGAACCAATAAAATAGCAAATATTTACTTTCGTATCATAGCAACAGGAAATTTCAGCGATTATATCTTCCTAGAAGGTATTCAAGTGGATATTTTAAACAAGTGAAAGTTTTTATTAATGTAACTCATTTACTAACAATATTGAAGGTACAATTAGAAAAACTAACATTACTGCAGTGCTGCAGCAGACATTCTGGAACAGAGCTATCACTGGGAGTACCCGAGGGAGTACCTTTCTCTTGTAGCTTAATACCGTCACTATTACTGACAGATGTCGAAGTTGTACATGACACATTTGTTGTACTAAATTGTCTCCATACTGAATCTTTGGATTTCTTCGTGTTCCAAGGGATATTTTCGCAAATTTCAGCATCGATTTCGTCTTCAGATTTCGTGCCAAATCTTTTCTCAGTTCCCATTATTTAGAAACACCAGTTTTTATTCAACGAAACGAACTAAATAGGAACACGATTCCAAAAATTTTAATGACAAACATAAATGTTTTTTTTGTTGACATGGAAACGTAATCATGTGTAACTAAATTTTGAGTCATTTTAATATGAAAAATTGATTTGGTTCATTGAATAGTCTCTCGAATACGATTCGTAGTCAAAGTTGAGTCTACTATTTTTGTGGTGCTTTACACTCATGTCTTTCATAATTGCGAATACTACTCGTGCTCCGCACTCGTAGTATTTAAATGCAATCATGAAAGACATTCGTGTAACCACCACAAAAATAATCGACACAACTTTGACTACTCATGGTATTATAAGTGATTATTAACAAATACTGTTTTAATACCCTTTAGGTTAACAAGAATTCAGCGTATTTTAAAAAGAGCGAAGAAACAGCAACAACATTCCGACTCGGAAAGAGATATAATACAGGATTAGAAAAATCCTAGGACACTCATTGATGATGCTTTGGAACATGATATCATAATTGCCGATGAAATAGGTGAGTATATTGAGAGAACTTTCGACGGGCATTTCATGAAAAGTACTGGTCACTTTCATGGATGCAACAAAGAAGTTTCATTTTGAATTCCTGTTCTCGCATGTCTGTGAAAAGAAGAACCACGGCAACTGATTCTCAAAGAAATCCTACTTTTATATTCCGATTAAAAGGAAATAATGAAAAGTTAACTGATGTGTGTAAAACATTTTACTTAACGACACTGGGCTATCACAAGAAAAATTACAAAGTAGTCTTCAATGTTTTACATACATCAGCGCCTGGTGCAATTATTCCGGAATCTGATGGAAGAGGATAAGCACCAAACCCTAAAAAGATTGATAGGCAAGCAATAATGACACATGTAAATAGCTTCCATCCAAACATATCTCACTACAGGCGTGAAGACGCCCCACGAGTAAGGTATTTACCAAGCGACATTTCGGTCGCTTTCAGGCATAAAGACTTCGTTGAAACATTTCCCCAACATAATTGCTCCTACGAAGCATATCGAAAAATTATTTTTCAGGAGAACATCAGGTCTACGAAGCTCAGGCATGAAGAATGCGAGACTTGCGAGGTTATGTATCTACATAATCCTGATCATGAAAAAAAAAACCTTAACCCGGATTGCGATAAATGTCAGAAATGGAAAAAACATATAGACAGAGCAAACATTGCAAGATCTTTGTACAGAAAACATGCAGAAACAACATTCGATCCAAAAACTGTCTGTGTGTCTGCAGATCTAGAAAAAATTATTATGTTGCCTATGGAAGATTTCAAAAAAGTGCTGTTTATCCCAAGAATTATATCCTACAATGAAACCTTCGTGCCAAGTAGGAGGATATACAATAAAGAACACATCACTCCCTTTCGCAGCATTATGGCATAAAGCAATCAGAGGTAGAGGAAAAGAGGAATTGATAAGCACATTTAATGCTTTTTTTTTTGCAAAACAGAGATGCGGAAAATTTTATATTTTGGCTCGACAACTGCGCGGCGCAAAATAAAAACTGGGCCTTCATCTCTTTTTTGGTTTACATAGTTAATTCTGCAAAAGTAGCAGCTAAATCTGTAGAGATACATTATTTTGAGCCAGGTCATACTTTTATGTCGGCGGACTCTGTGCATCATCAAATAGTTATCCTTACGTTGTCGGAAGAAAACTTGCGATTTCAATGATTTTGTGACTACAGTGCAAAAAGCGAACAGCGGAAAGATAATAACAAAAATTATTAACCCTAGTGATTTCTATACTTTCGGTAACAAGTAAGAGAAACGGGAAGGGATGCACCAAAGTATTTCTCTCAGATATTGTTTACTTAAAAGCCGTACGAGGATCTTTTCAGATGGAATATAAGACAAGTTTTTTGGACGAACAGACAAAGCAACTAGACTTTTTGAAAAATCATGTTTTAAAGAACAAAGCTTTTCCTGAACCAACCTGCTACGTACAACCTTGCGGAATAGCAGAAGATAGAAAATCGACCATTATAAAAAAACCTTCTGGAATTAATGGAAGCCAATAGAAAAATTTTTTGGTTGAACCTGCCAGTTAGAGATTAATCTTGTTTCACATCATTGTGATTTTTGATTTATTATATTCTTAAATATATTTTTCCATTAAAAATTATATTGCGATTTTTTTCTGATATTGTTTTGCGCTGCTTTCCAATAGGTTTGTTCGGGTTTAATATTACGAACGGTTCTAACAGTTCTGTTACTGCGCAGAACTGTATGCGTCATAGTACACCGTTCGGAACGGTCTGGGAACGGTTCCGAACGATTCGATGCCTTTATCCCGAATTAGTTCTACAGTTCTAGAACGGTTCCAGAACTGACAATCAGAAACCAAAACACGAAATTTTTATTTCCAGAACAGTTCCGGAAACCCGAACTCTTAACATATTTCTGCGCATGACGTGAACTGTTCTGGAATCGTTCTTAGCGAAACAAAAACAAACCTAATATAAACAAGCAGTATCTTCCAATCAAAGAGTTAAAAAGCATTAGGTGCCACTTACTGCCATCTGACTACCTTCTGCATCATAGAATATGAATATAAAACGGCAGTATCTGCTTTTACTTAGAAAAAATAAATAATTTGCAAGTAATTTTCACTGATTACATATTTTTAAATGTTTTTACTACTAATAATAAATAGTACAACAAGTTATGCTTTTGAAATTCGTCAAATCACAGCTCAAAAGTATTTGCAACTTTTACACCATTTCATAATTTTTTAGATACTGCTTTTCTCCATAGTTGGGCAGTATACAGGGTGTAGATAAAGTCTGGAACAAAATTAATATTTCTGTTATCTTCGGTTTGATGGAAAAACCCTGAAACAGGTCGATTTTGTTTTTATCCCGTGCACTCTATAACATCGTGAATTTAATTCTGTCGTCATCTGGTTGCGCGCGGGCGTGACGTCATTAGTTTTTTCAAATGGTAACCCGCCACATTTATTACCCCTTGTCGTTAGGTATTCCATTGTGCATGCAATGGTATAAAAAGTTTGGTACCTTACATAACAATTTTTGGGAGAAAAATGCTTTCGAATTTCAAAAAATTATAATTTTATTTCTAATGAGAAACTAATCAAAAATTATTTTAAAAAATCAGATAAATTATAATCCGAGGTTTATCTTGGATTGTCGTCAAACAAGACACCAAAAAAATGTCAACGAAAGTGTTCAAATTGTCCGCCATTGGCCATTTGACACTGGCCGAGACGGACGTACACGCTTTCTACGACACGTCATATTGACAGTTCATTACTTGGTGTTTGAACTTATCCATTCACAATACTTGCTTCATTGGTAGTGTTGAACGTGCATTGCGAAAATGGCGAATTTGAGCGAAAAAGAGCGGATTCAAATTCTCATTATTGTTGGTTGTGGTGATAAAATACGTAGCCATGAAGAAGCCTGTCAGTTTTTCAATGCAGAAAATCCAAGCCGCGCACCGATTTCGCGGTCAACGGTGAGCAAAATTGTCGCAAAATTTGCTGAAACTGGTAGTGTAAAAGACAGGGCTCGTCAAGGTCGACCAAGAATTGAGGAAGATAGAAGGGTCAATATTCTCTTGGAACTTCAGGACAACCCCCACACTTCAACAAGGAACATTGCCAGGGATCATACATTCGATTTTACCACAGTAGCCAAATTGCTGAAGAAATCCGTACAAAATCAATCGGGTTCAGGAACTGAATGAAGATGACTTCGACCGCCGACTCGAGTTCTGTGAACAAATCATGCTTCGGTGCGATGAGAATCCCGGATTTGTTGACAATGTGGTTTTTAGTGACGAAGCAACTTTTACCTTGAACGATGAAGTGAATCGCCACAATTGTAGGTACTGGTCGGGCGAAAATCCTCGATGGGTTCGAGAGGAGCACACCCAACACCTGCAAAAAGTTAATGTATGGGCGGGAATAGTGGGAGATCGCATTGGGCCTTTCTTTCTGGACAGAAATTTAAACGCTGAAACATACTTACATTTCCTAAGATTTACGCTAGCGCCAACATTGGTAGAATTATTTCCGGATGAAAACACCCCCGACAAGCCTCACCCCAGAATCTGGTTTCAACAAGATGGAGCACCTCCACATTTTGGCTGGCGTGTTCGGAGTTACCTCGACGAAATTTTCCCCGGGAGATGGATCGGACGAAGGGGAACAATTGAATGGCCTGCCCGTTCGCCAGATCTCACACCACTTGATTTTTTTCTATGGGGTCATGTGAAATCAAAGGTGTACACCAATAAGCCAAATAACTTGGATGATCTGAAACATCGTATCCGCGAGGAAATGCGAAATATTGGTACAGAGACAATACGACGTGTCGTAGAAAGCGTGTACGTCCGTCTCGGCCAGTGTCAAATGGCCAATGGCGGACAATTTGAACACTTTCGTTGACATTTTATTGGTGTCTTCTTGGACGACAATCCAAGACAAACCTCGGATTATAATTTATCTGATTTTTTAAAATAATTTTTGATTAGTTTCTCATTAGAAATAAAATTATAATTTTTTGAAATTCGAAAGCATTTTTCTCCCAAAAATTGTTATGTAAGGTACCAAACTTTTTATACAGTTGCATGCACAATGGAATACCTAACGACAAGGGGTAATAAATGTGGCGGGTTACCATTTGAAAAAACTAATGACGTCACGCCCGCGCGCAACCAGATGACGACAGAATTAAATTCACGATGTTATAAAGTGCACGGGATAAAAACAAAATCGACCTGTTTCAGGGTTTTTCCATCAAACCGAAGATAACAGAAATATTAATTTTGTTCCAGACTTTATCTACACCCTGTATATCTGAACATTTACATACATAATGAACAGCTTGTTACGTATTATTGTATTACTGCTATTACTGTGCCCAATTTTGAATTACATTATTCATTTAAGTTCGGTCCAGCAAAGTACTCTTAACAGCCGATCCATACTTATAACTATTTGTTTTTCTTGATGTTACTTGCAATTTATAATAACTGATAATTGCCATTGATACTTTTGTTCATACAAAGACTGAACAATGATTTTTTTTCATGTCCAATTAATTATAAGAAGTAATATTATAAAACAACAAATTTTAAATATTTCTGTACTATGTAAAATATGTAATACTAAAGTAAAAGATATTGTTAATGATGCCTATAATTACTGCTCTAACAAGTTTAATATTTGAAGAAGATATTATGTTATTTTTATGTATCTCGACCACCTATACTATACCTATACCTATTTGCAGAAACATTGATTTTATAAAAACTTAATTTATTTATTTACATTTTATTAAGCTGCACTTAAAAAAATATTACGCACTAATAGTAAATATAGCTCATATTATAAAATTTCATTTCGAGAGATTGAAATATTACCAAATCTGTTTCACTATCCGTGACAAATATGGCCAGCTGGGAAATCCCCCGGGAACATGCATTTCTTCTTCAAACTAATTCTTGGAAATATTCATTAATTTTCATTAGACCTACTTAGTTTAGAATAAATAAATATCAATATTATATATAAAATTTCATAATTAAATTCAACCATTATACGAGGACGTATTTTTAGTTATCTACCTAGCCATGAAAAAAAGCACATAAGAGAAAATTTTTTTTTTATTTCTCTACATAACTCCCTTCAACACTAATACACTTATTCCATCTTTTTTCCGGTTACCCCATACCCTCAGAAAAAAATTGCTTCGGTAACCTCGCAGAATATTTTTCAACAGCTTCTTTGACTTCTTCATCAGAAGCAAAACACTTTCCTCTGAGATGCTTTTTTAAATTTTTGAATAAGAAGAAGACTGACGGAGCTAGGTCGGGGCTATAAGGTGGATGCCTTAACTCTATAAACCGACAGTCATTGATTATCTGCTGAACTTTGTTTGTCTTATGAACCCGGCAATTGTTGTACAGCAACAAGTTTTTTGTGGATAAGTGTGCGTGCGTTTTTCCTCCAGAACAGTTTTTAAATTTTTAATTGTGTTTCCGTAGGCCTCTCCATTTATGGTAGACCCTCTTGGCATATATTCAATAAGCAAAACTCCTTCAGCATCCCAGAAAACAGTTGCCATCAGTTTTTTTTCAGAAAATTGTGTCTTGGCCTTTTTTGGTGGGGGAAAGCCCTTATGAACTCACTGCATAGATTCGTGGTTAGTAGGAGGGTCCCAGTAATATACCCAAGTCTCATACCCGGTAATAATTCGAGATAAAAATGTTTTGTCCCTCACCAACTTGACCAAATTTTCTTGAGAAACTTCTTTTCTGCACAGTTTTTGTTCCAGTGTAAGCAATCTGGCTATCCACCGTGCAGACACCTTCTTCATAACCAAATCGTCATGCAAAATTTTGAGAACACTTGCTTCGGATATACAGACTTCATTGGCAATGACAGAGATCTTTACACGCCGATCTTTCAGTACCAAATTTTCGACTTTTCGCACAATGTTTTCAGTTCGAGCTTCAACGAGTCGTCCGGACCTTGGGTCATCATTGATTGACTCTCGGCCCCATCGAAAGAGTTTAGACCAATATTTTACTTGGAAATGTATGTGTATCTTCCCCATACCATTATTTCATGAATTGCTTTTGGACCATTGCCTTCCTTTGTCAGAAACTTTATTACGCTGCGATGTTCAACTTTAGTTTCACTCATTTTATCGAGAAATGGACCGTCTCAAATCTCTATACACAGCATAAACTAAACACAACTTAGCACATGTACTTCTAACAGTGACAGCAATTTTTCAATAATTTGTTTGACATCGATACTCTTTTGTTTCATGGCTAGGTAGATAACATAAAAATACGCCCTCGTATTTCAAACGTTCCTTTTCATAAACACTTCAAATATAAATGAAAAATACGCCATCGTTTTCATGCGTTCAGTTTCTTTTAGTTCTAAAATAGATTCCCTTAATCCAGTAGATTTAATTGAAAGAGATGTATGACATAATGACCTTTTTATCGTATCGTTCCATGAACATGATTGAAGTCTCTTTAACCTTCCTCAAATGATAAGGATTTCTGTTTCTACTTATGTTTTAGAATGAAGTCCACTGTCAATTATATCGCTTTTACTATATCTCAAGAAAGCGTGCTTTATATTGTGCCAGATTAGATAACTATTATTCCTTTAATGATATTGATATAAATAACGTCTCATAATTATGTATAAATATATACATGTTACGTAGATACATGTATTTTTAAGTTTCATATCGCATTTGCGTGAATTTTTTCGATTAATTCCCCAGATAAAAGAACTGAGCCAACAAACTATGCACGTGCAACATGTAGCTGTAGGTATTAGAAAATTAATATTTAAAGGAAATTGATCTGTTCCGATACTGAAGGCTCATTAAATTGCCTGACAAACCTTGATAAAACGTTATTAAACGAAGTTTCAAGAAGGAATCACAACCAAATAAATTATTCGTGTTGCAATTTTGCCAATTGCCTTGAATTATAAGCGGTACGAAATGAGAGAATTATCTTTCGATTAAAAATGTGTATTCTAAAAAACACGTGTTTCTAATCATCGACCTACAGAAAATGTGAAGTTTTTTTTTTGGTATAGAACGAGAACGCCTCCAGTTTACCTGTGTAATATTCCTTCTTCTTCTTTGTTGTGTAAGTTGTAAAGATCATGAAAATTTATATATTTCAACAATCACAGGTTAGTTAATGTTAACCTCAGTTCAATATTGTATGCCAATTGTTAAATGTTAATACTACATAAATTTAAGAAATAATGATGAAGGAAATATTGAGACTCCTTATATAAAAAAACAATAAACAACAAAAAATGCATTTCTTATAAATCATTAAAAAAACAGTTATACATAAACAATAGAATAAACAATAAAACAATTATCTAATAGATATATATGTATCAAGTACACAGAATGGGATTTTAGGGGACGAATCGTGATTAAGGATGAGGCGACCAAGGAGCCGAGTTCTTAATGAGATGAGTCTCTTAGAATCATATACCTACGTACGTGGTACATACATTTTTTTTGCATGAGTTAAAACTCAAAACAATCCGCAAAATGGATTTTTACAGGATATTGTGGACAAGTGCGCTAAATTTGCCATGGCAACTATTTTGCGAATTGAGTCCCCTAAAGACACATTTTGCGGATTGTTTGGAGTTCGCAAAGGCAAAATACTCATTTTAGAGAGCGATTAGCGAATGCAAAAAAAAATAAAATATCTAAATGAAACAAAAACAAAGTATTCAGTTAAAAAAATCAGTATTCTATCTAGTCTTCTTCTGCATTTTCATCCTCCTCTTCAAATTCACTCACATAAATCTCCACAGTTATAACTTTATCATTGATATTCTCCCTCTCTGTATCTTCTTTATTTGCAGGAGCAGGCTTTCCAGAATTCCTCTCTGGATTAAAATTATGTTTTATAAACGTGAACTTCATGACTTTCTCATTTAAAATACGATTCCTTTTTTTTGCTGTGAATTATACCTTGAGTGCTGAAACACCTTTCAACTGCAGCAGAAGTGGCTGGCATAGATAATGCAATAGTGGCTATTTTTCTTAATGAACTGTCTTCTGGAGAAAAAGCTTTCCACCAAGTTACTTGTACGATACTACCCTTTTCTAGAGCTTTCCATCAATATTCTCTCTTCCAAAAACCTTTCCTTGTTTTAAAATTAGCAAATTCGGCCAACACCAGACCTGATGCATTTTCATTAAAAAAAGATGATTCCTCAACATATTTCTGAATGGCATCAAGAGCAATGCTTTTTTCGCTTTCTGAAAAATCTTTTCCACATTTAAACGGATCTAAATGCTATCGGGTGGATAGGTCTCAAGCAAAATTCTTTTCTACCTCAAAAGTCCTCTTGAATCTTAGATACAGCATTGCCATCAACGTCATATTCTTTTAGTACTGGTGACCATTCATCAAAACCGGTGTCATATTCTCTGAAAATTTGACAAACAAGACTCATCTGTGGCCTGTCACATTCTATGATAGTAATCCAATTTGTAATAAACATTGACCAAAGACCAAAAATCGTCATTTAATATTTAATATTTTGTTTTTATGTTTTTATTTAAAAAAAAAAACCTCATCAGAATCAATTGCGAGTAATTTTAATACTTGCTTGTTTTGTAATAAAGAATTTAAAGTCTGACCATAGAATCCCCAACGTGTAATAACTGGAAATTCCAGAGAATTATAGTCTTTCAATACCTCTGTTTGTTTTTTCTTGAAATAAGAATGTAATTTTCGAGCATAATATTGAAAAATTATTTATGAAATTTATGAAATATTTCAAGGGGTCTGAAATATTTCATTGAAATGAAATTTACGTGAAATATTTCACTTTACATCACTATTTGTGTGTATCAGAGTGGCTGGGGACATGTCCCCATGCAGATATTGTAGCAATGGCATAAAATTTGTTAAAGATTTGCTTTGGTGGTTTAAGGCAATCACAAGCATATGACGTTACAATATGTGGATTTATTTATTATTATGGCGTTAAAATTCTTACAATTAGTATATGAATCTTTACTCATTATACCTATATGTTGACATTTTAATATCAAAAATTGTATATGGGACGGCATTCTTGTTGATCGGATGATAGTCCCGCACGACAATATTGAAATGAAATATTTCCAGGGAAGTAGCAAGCTCGCAGAGGTCCTTTTTCCTAGCTTGCTACTAGGTTTTCAGACATCACAAAATTAGATTTTTTTATAGGGCTTCGTAAAAAAGCAAATATGTATACAGTATACCTATAAACACAAAAGGAGCTATGCAGGAATATATTTTGTGCACGACCTATACTTTAAATTTTACCTTAAGGACTACACTGCAAAATTTACGTTTGACAGATTTGACATTTGGGCCATCAAGCGGGACTGACAGGAGATTTAAATAGTGACATGTGCATCAAAAATTATTTCACACATTAAGTTCAATTATTAAATATCACTATTATTATAAAACTATCACTGATTGTTTTAATTTCTTTGGATTCATTTATCACCATAAAGTGTAGTGTAAATCCATTGGACAAAATAAAAAATCGTACGCAAACAAGACAATTTGCTAAAAGTCATGGCTTGTTTATTGTGCACTAGTGGTACAATATTATTGTACACGAGTAAGGCAAAACCGTCCATTCCAATACTCTATACTCTGAACTATAGTAGAATTACCGAACAGATGCAGTAGCAACATTGCACTGACGTAATAGCTTAAAAAGGCAAATTCACAACGCTTAACGCAGAGCCTTAACCTAAATGTTTTGACAGACGTTATAAACAAATATGTAGTTCTAACCCCATATTTCGATGCAAGGATTCTAGACATTATCCTATATAAATGTAATTATAACAGACGAAAATTAATGCAATGTACGTAATATAAGCTCTGTTTAAGCAACTAGTTACTAATATTTTTCATTACTTTAGATTATTTTACGTATAATCGAAATGAAAATAAAATAAAATACAAGAGCCGTCCTCTCTTTAGGTTTATGTGAACATTATAATAAACAACTTTGTTCTTGAAAAACGTCAAATTAAAAAAGTAGAACAATTTGTCACTTTTTTATATCGTATATATTATATATATATATTGGTATTAACATACATCCATTAACCTGTTATTGTTTGTATTGCATATGTATTGTAATATTACTTGGCAAAAATAAAATTTTCTAAGTAATTTCGTCTTCCGTATCTTATACAAATTAACTTGCATTAAATATAACAATATACTCTTTAGACAACATGAAATATTTATATGTATATTTATTATAGCTTGGAATAAGGCAATACCTTTTTCGAAGTATAATAATTATTCTGATTTGATAAACATAAAATAAATTTTAACAGCGACGCTGAGTTCGAAATAATTGTCTAAAGTAAGAAAGTTTATGAAGCGAAATATTTATTGCGTTAATTTGACTTAATTTTATTAAAATTATACTAGCAGAAATATTCATAATGAGATAGTTATAAAGAGTCACATTAATGCTTCTCCAAATAATAGTTTGCTTCCCTAATACCAATTTAATTCATTAGAAATATTGTAGTTTTATGTAAAATCATGACTTTTACAATTTTGAAGTGTTTAAAAAATCATGCCTAATACCTGTGCCCTATTAATCACTTACGCCACTGGCACTTTTTGTTCGCGCAGCTTGGTGATGACGTATGTGATATTCTCTAAATGTTTTGAATAATTGCAAATATAATTAAAAACTGCGTCTAGTACGTCTGCAGGAATTATTAACAGAGCAACCAGGTATATTAAATGAAATATTAAAAAAAAAAAATTAAGAATAAACTCAAAACACAGATCACTATGACACTATCAAAACTGACTTGCTTCCCTTGCTTCGCTATGACGTCTATGACAGCTCAAGTTACTAATGTTCATAACGATCTACCTGTCAACTGCGAGCGTTCTTGAGCATCAAATCTAACCTCACAGATAATATTACAGCTTTGATTTAAAAACTTTTGAAATTTAGAGTGCTTGAGTAAGTATCGTGTTGTCATACTGGCAGTGAATATGCAATATAAAATATTTTACTATCACTTGAACACGAAACAATGAATACACTAACTAATATTGGACTTTTGATATCATGAATGTCCCTTTGTAACACCGTATTATATGATTTTCTTTTCTTTTTTGCAGTGTGATCGGCAACCGCCTTGGTCGTCGCGTTCTACGCATGGAACGACATCTTCATCCCATTAATAACCGGCAACTGCCGTTCTGCTTAGTCCGCATGATAGACAACGTCGGTTTAACGAGAAGTCTCGCGTCCTTACGCAGACAGTTCTGCAGGGATCTAGAAGAATGGCCCAACAACCGAAACCACAAGAACAAGAACAAATCAACCAGAAATATTACGACATACAGCAACAGAACAAAAACAATCAGTCCCCGATCTCGTCCTCGAATCTCAACCATCAGGTACGCACCAGCGTCAACTCCCCGTTCAAGAGCTCGCAGCAGTACGACGCAAAAGTGAACGACATCATCCGCGACAGCAGCAATTACTGCAAGAATACAGGAGGCGACGGCAATGTTGAAGACGCATCGGACAGCTGTGAAAGAAATGATGTAGATGGCGGCGGTCGTTTTTACGATAACAACAAACAAATAGTGACATCTAGGAATCAACCATCGATTGTTACAACCACCACCTCTTCGGCGAATTTGTCGCCGTGCAATAACATCACGAATAAGATCGATAACACCGTTAATGGAAAGAGTGATCTGTATTCTTCAGATTACCACGATAAAAACGATAGCGAAAAAGAAACTGATCTTTTGCTAGGGCGAAATGGTCGAATTGGATTGATACCATCACTGAAACTACCTAACAATTCTGCGATCAAATCCGTTACAACTCCTGATAACGAAAAACCCTCTCTGCGCGTCCAGTTCAACAACGACGACTTGGGTTCCAACGAGTCAATCGACGTGAAGGCACCACAAAGTCCGACGGCGAGTGTTACTTCGAATAACAGCAATGATGCCGGGGATACCAGCAGTGAATCTTCGGATTCCAGTTTGAGTTCTGACAGCAGTGAATCCCTGGAGATTTCTGAAGCTCGTCCGCCGGACGGTGGATGGGGTTGGGTCGTGGTGGCTGCATCTTTCGTCGTCAATCTCATCGCTGACGGCATCACTTTCAGTTTTGGCGTGATTTTCGTGGAGTTCCTGAAGTATTTCGAGGAAAATCGCAGTAAAACTGCATGGATAGGAAGTCTGTTCATGGCCATGCCTCTGTTATCCGGCCCGGTTGCCAGTTTCCTGACGGATCGTTACGGCTGCAGGACCGTCACGATGGTGGGCTCGGTGATGGCGTCCGGTGGTTTCGTGATAAGTTCGATGGCTAACAGCATGGAGATTCTGTTCATAACATTCGGGGTGTTCGCCGGCTTCGGATTGAGTCTCTGTTATGTCGCCTCCGTCGTGATTGTGGCCTATTACTTCGACAAGAAGCGATCGTTCGCGACCGGTCTGTCTGTCTGCGGCAGCGGTATCGGCACCTTCATCTTCGCACCTCTCATGCAAGTATTATTAGACACGTACGGCTGGCGAGGCACCACTTTGATACTGGCCGGATTGTTCCTAAATTTGGCGGTGTGCGGCGCCTTGATGCGCGATCTCCCATGGACGCCTAGCAGTATTAAATCGAAGGAGCGCAAACGGAACAGGGAAAGGAAGAACAAGAAGAAGAGCGGTGCTGCGTCCTCAGCCGATACCTTCTCCGTGAGCAACAGCACGAATACGGCCAGTGTTTTGCAACCGATCTTGGAGGGTGACGAAAAAGAATTCGAAGACGAGCATCTCGATTCAAATCGCTTGTGCAGTTCCTTAGTTAATTTACCCACTTACGTCAGGAATAACGAGAAGGTACCTATCGAAGTGATCGAACTCTTGTCGACACACAAGAACGTCTACAACGTCCTCCTGCGGAATTATCCGAGTCTGCTGACTCCCTCGAGGAGTTTCAGCGATTCGGGACGTCTGCACGAGGTGCATCTGCTACCGAAGAACCACGCGCCTTCACCATTGGCTCGCGAAGATATTAACGCACTCCCTCCAAATTCGACGCGATCGAGGAACGCCGCGAATACGACGGTGACGTCAGGTTCCGACGCCGCCTTCTTATGGTGGCTGAAGCGTAACGAGATAACACCGCCGAGGATGCACACCACCAAGAAATTACCACCAGCCTATCTGAAGGACTTGCGCGTGCATCGATTATCGTTGACGTATAGAGGGGCGATGTTAAACATCAACCGGTATCGATTGAGAGCCTCTTCTTGTCCCGACATCTACAGGAACTCGATGACAACCATCGCTAAAGAGAAGCACGATTGGTGCGCTGGGCTGGTAGACCTGAAACACCTGATGGTCGACATGTTCGATTTTTCGCACTTTTGCGACACGAAATTCTTAGTTTTCGCAATCTCCAACTTCCTTCTGTACACTTGGTACGACGTGCCCTATGTTTACCTCTCCGATAACGCCATAAGGGTCGGCCTGACCGAGAACGACGGTTCCATGCTGATCGGCATCATTGGAATTGTCAATATGTTTGGTGAGGTGAGTACAGTGGATCAATTTTATAGTTTAACGTATATTTCACCAAGGGTAAAGATAAAGCAGAAAATATGTGTTTCTTTTGTTATTATTAACTTAAGACATATTTTGTAACAAAAAAATGTTTATTCCAAAAATTCGAAAAAGAACAAGTGTTACGTTAACGCAACATTGGTAAAACGAATGAACATTATTACTTAGATGTTATGATATTTTTCAAAACCATCACTCTGCGTATACACATTACATTTTTTGCACATTAACATTATTTGGCTGTGGTAAACATTATATCTTTGGCCTCGTTTTATTTTCATTTTTCGCAATGATTCAATATTGTCAAAGCGAAGTTAAATTGCTACTCTAGAAGTCGATGGTTTATACCTGCGATTTTCAACTTTTAGAATTCGGAGGGTGATGAAGTAGCACTTGAAATATTAATTGTGACATCTTTTTGTATTTAGTTATTTAGTTATACACCTTCCAAGCATTGACAATCGCACATCAATCGCATTGGTAGAGGCCACCACTACTTTTTTTTTGCAATAGCAATTCGGTGATTTGCAACACCATTATCGTGCAAATCTACGCTCTCCATGTTCTTGTTATAACATTTGATAACATTGGGTTGTTGGATGATGACTTGTTTCTACTATATCTCTTTAGGCAGGCGGTCAACACTAAATTTGTTACTAATAACAGTAACCACAGAATTATCTTTCGATTTGACCATGAAAATCGTTGTGTTGTCATCACAAGCAGCGTCAAAAGAATCTCGTCTTTTTTACTTTCTTATACGTAGTATAAGGAAGTATTGTGATGATGAAAATTTTCGACCTCGAGATTTTTGCAGATGTCCACGTTTTGAGGTCCCCTGATACCAAAAAAGTGGTTTTTAAAAAATGTCTGTGTGTGTGTGTGTGTGTGTGTGTGTCTGTGTGTGACCACGATAGCGGTCAAACCGCTGTAGATATCAATTCCAAATTTTGTATTTACGAATATAATCTCCCTCTTGAGAACTGATTAGATTTTGAGCAAAATCGGCAGACCGGAAGTAGTAGTTTACTTCAGTGAAAAAATCGAATTTTGCAAATATTTCGTCAATTACTAAGTTTAAACAAATTTATAAAGAATTCAAATGTACTCAAAATTAAATTTGAGAAAAATTGTTTTAATAAAGTTTTTCGAAATTCCTACCGGAAGTAGGTCTTTTACTCTTATCGGAAATCAGTTTTTTGCGAATATCTCGCAAGTCATGCTTTCTAGGCAAGTACATTAAGAGTATAAAAGTATTTAGAACACACTTTTAAATATCTTTTGTATAAAAAAAATTTCAAAATTCAGACCGGAAGTACCACTTTTACTCTTACCGAATAGCGATTTTTTGCAAATATGTCGTAAATTATGCATTCTATATATATTTATGAAGAGTACAAAAGTATTTAGAGTTGGATTTGGAATATTTTTTGTATAAATGAAATTTCAAAATTCGGACCGGAAGTAACACTTTCATACGTATAAGAAAGTCGTGTGGTGGCCACACCTCATTTTTAGATCGAGTTTGTAGTTTTCAATGGACAATATGGCTTGGTTATGTTTCGAATAGTTGCTGAAGCGAAATATCCTTTTTTAGACAATACTCTAAACAGTTTATAAGACGGATTTCTTTTTAATGGTTTTCAGTATTCTTCACATAAGTCAATAAATAAATCAAGACAACTTGTTCTCCCATTAACACTTTAGATTTTTCTTTAGCAGGACTTGCATATGCATATGGGATAAATTGATGAAGGTAACCCTCTGAACATAAGCATCATAGCTTAAAACAAAACCTTAATGGTTTTCCTTTCATATACTTTTTACAGATATGTCTTCCTAAATACGGGACCATTTCCTTGTCAAATTAGCAAGTTGTGAGAAAATGTACCAGACCGAAAAATTTTGTTGTTTACCAAATGAAAAATTGTGGCAGCTTCGCATATTTGTCTAAAGAAGTATTGTCAGGATGTATATTTCTTTTTATGCTGCAAAATGTATTCCTACCCATACATTTTTTCACTATCTTGACCTTTATATTCTTCTGTTGATCGATTTAATTGTGTTTGAGGACAGTACGATATCCTGATAACAACGAAACCCCTGTAAGACTTTTGTAAATCAGTATCGTTGAAATCAAAATCGTTTATTATATTGACGAACATTATCAAAGAGTTATTTATTTACAATAAAATTTAGCATTACATCGCCTAAGTACATAAAAGAAAATCCAAAGATGATTTTCCTTCTAGCTGGTTTATTAGTTGTCTAGTTCCTCTTTGGAAGCTGGTTGTGAAGCCAAGATCCTTTTTTCCGATTCCATATATTATATATGGAATCGGAAAAAATATATATGATATATATTACTTTCTTATACGTAGTATAAGGAAGTATTGTGATGATGAAAATTTTCGACCTCGAGGTTTTTGCAGATGTCCACGTTTTGAAGTCCCCTGATACCAAAAAAGTGGTTTTTAAAAAATGTCCGTGTCTGTGTGTCTCTGTGTGTGTCTCTCTCTCTCTGTGTGTGTCTCTCTGTGTGTGTGACCACGATAGCGGTCAAACCGCTGTAGATATCAATTCCAAATTTTGTATTTACGTGTATAATCTCCCTCTTGAGATCTGATTAGTTTTTCAGTAAAATCGGTAAACCGGAAGTAGCAGTTTACTTCAGCGAAAAAATCGAATTTTGACAATATTTCGTCAACTATTAAGTTTAAACAAATTTATAAAGATTTCATATATACTTAAAATTAAAATTGAAAATAATTTTATTTAAAAAGTTTTTCGAAATTCCTACCGGAAGTAGGTCTTTTACTCTTATCGAAAATCAGTTTTTTGCGAATATTTCGCAAGTCATGCTTTTTAGACAAGTACGTTACGGGTATAAAAGTATTTAAAACATAATTCTCAATATCTTTTGTATAAAAGAAATTTCAAAATTCAGACCGGAAGTACCACTTTTACTCTTATCGGATAACGATTTTTTGCAAATATGTCGTAAGTTATGCATTCTATATATATTTATCAAGAGTACAAAAGTATTTAGAACTGAATTTGCAATATTTGTTGTATATATGAAATTTCAAAATTCGGCCCGGAAGTAGCACTTTTACTCTTAGCGAGTAGCACTTTTTTGATAATATCTTGCAAAGTATGCATTCTATAGAGATTTATTAAGAGAATAGAAGTACTTAGAATAGGATTTTGAATAATTTTTGTATAAAAAAATTCTTAAATTTCTATAATTTGAAACGCTCATACGTATAAGAAAGTCGTGTGGTGGCCACGCCTCATTTTTTTTATTTTGTGTCAACTTATTTCCAAAAATTTCATCGTCAGAAGGATCATAGAAATTGTCTTCATTTATGTGAACTTGAAATGTCCCTGCTATGTCACCATCAGGAAAGACTTCTTTCCCTAACAAGTTTTAGGCAACATCCTCTTCATCCGTTAGTTCGTCAATGTCAGGTGGAATATAAACCGTATATATTTGACAATGGTAACATGGTAGAAATATGTAAATACGAACCTCCGGTTTTCTGTCTCATCTGCAATTTGTTCGATAGCAGCTTTCAATTCATCAGGATAGTGGCCAAACGGCTATAGCTTTCAATACCAAAACTTTATATTAACGAGTATAATCTTCATTTTTCATGCTTCATTTTTAGTAAGATCGATAGACCGGAAGTAGTAATTTACTTCAGTAAAAAAAAAAAAAAATTCTAATATCTCGTCAACTACTAAGTGTAGACAAATTTCTAAAGAATACAAAAGTACTAAAAAGTGAATTTCAGAAAGATTTTATAAAATAGTATATTAAGATACAAGTTTCATAAGACACGATTTTTGCGCACGCGTTCAAGTTTAGAAAACGAGCCGCTAGGCGAGTTTTCTAAAGAACAAGTGCGCAAAAATGTCTTATGAAACGTGTATTTTATACTATTTTTTCTATTTCGGTTATTGAAACTTCAAAAAAGATTAAAATGAGAGACATGTTTTGTTCGAACAGTTTGGAAATATTGTTTTTTTGAAGTTGGTTACTCTGATTTTTAAGTAAAACAATTTAATTATTTGAATATCGGCGGACTTGTCATTTTGTTTAAAATTTAATCTGATTTATGCAATAAATTATTTCAAATTATCAACAAAATGGAAGAAATAAATAACTGCACGCCTCCAGAGATTCGCAAAATAGCAGAAGCCAATTTAGAACATCTTTTGCCAACAAAGTCTCGACATATTTATGAAAAGCAATACCACCTCTTTTTAAGTTGGTTTAAAGAAAATAATATTGTGAATATTACGGAAAATGTAGTAATTGCTTATTTTGACAAAGAAAGAAAGATAAAAAAGGCATCATCCCATTTATATTGTTAATTAGCGTAAATAAAATGTTCGTAACTGTGTTTTTTATTCTCTGTACAACTTCTTACACATGTTTGTTAGATTAAAGACTTATATTTTGACATTTAAATATGATTTGGTTCCATTTTTTGTTGTTACCAACTTCAAAAAAATAAAATTAGCGTGCGATAAAGTAATACTTTATGCAACCAAAACGGGTGTCGTAAAGTGAACTTTATAGCACCGGAATAGAAAAAGAAGTTTTTTACAAATATCTCGTAAATTATGTATTCTATACAGATTTATCTAGAATACAAAAGTATTTAGAGCTAGAATTGGAACAATTTTTGTTCATAAAAAATTTTCAAAATTCCGAAAGTTTGATGGTGTGGGGACTTTTATTTGTTCTTCCTATAACGGATTCGAGCTATCTTGTTCAGCTATAATATCCTTTAGAATTTATAATTTAGTGTGAAACTGACTCATGTACGAACCGTAATTATTTGTTGAAATGGATTTTTTTCGAACAGATTTATATTACAATTTTGTATGAAGTAATAACAAACCATTTACAACAAGATTACGGAATATAAATGTTAAAAAATCATGAGGGGTAATTAAAAAAATCTAAGTAATTCTCTACTTTTACAACAAAATTAAAATTATCATAAAAACTATATCAAAGAGTATTCACTTAAACTATAAAAACCACGTTTTGATAATTCTGTGTACCTATTCTATTAAGATAATGTTTGCAATAAATCACAAAGCTTTTCTGGTAAAGTATTATGTTCACAATGAAGAAGAATTTCTAGCAAAATTTCTGGGTATAAAAGATTTTGTTACTCAAATATTTACAGAAAAGTCGAAGTGGTGATTTTGGCATATAAGAAATGTTTATTATCCGGTCCATAGTTTACATTCGCCGGCAAATTTAGGGCGACAAAAAATGTGCTTTCCAAAAAAAAAACTATTTGCATATTTTACAAAAAAAATCAAAACAATTTAAGGTAAAACACAATAACTAAACAACAGAACGACACCAGTTTAATGAAAAAATATAACAGAAAACAAAATAATGAGGTGTGGCCACCACACGACTCCAAAACCAAATTATACAATTTTAAGAAATTTTTTATACAAAAATTATTCAAAATCCTATTCTAAGTACTTCTATTCTCTTAATAAATCTCTATAGAATGCATATTTTGCAAGATATTCGAAAAAAAGTGTTACTCGCTAAGAAGTGTTACTTCCGGTCCGAATTTTGAAATTTCATATATACAAAAAGTATTGCAAATCCAGCTCTACTTTTGTAATATTGATAAATATACAGGCTGTCCAGAAACTCTCCTGACAAACGAAGACCGGAGATTCCTCAGATAATTTTAAGACAATTTAACCCAATTCACCCTAGTCCGAAAATGCTTCCTAAGGGAGCTAGAGCTCTTTGAAGATGGCGCCTTGTAATTAGTTTTTTTTAATATCTCCCGAACGCTTCTATTTAGAAAAACAAAAACTGGTATTCTTATTTATCCTCCAGAGATGAATCGATTCCATCAATTGCGAATTTCTAGTACCGGTCATAGGCGTCCGTTTTGGGTGGGTTAACGGTTATTTTAACGCATAACTTTTTTGTCTTTAACTTTTAAGCATTTGTGACACTAGATTATTAAATTTTCAGGTATTCTAATACTAAAAGGTACTCTTACTTTAAGTCGGTAGGATACACCGTTTTCTAGAAAAATCGATTTGAAAATTTTTCGATTTATCGTCATTAAAATTCAATTTATTATTTTTTGCACTAGTTCGCTCTGAACTGCCAACAGAAATAAAACATACGTTTTTAATTGTCAAATTGTTGTCAGTTCGCGAAGTTTATCTTTTAATTTTTTACTTTGTAGCATTCAAACACAACGATTTCAATTTAAAAAAAAGTGGTTTTTACTAATGAAGAATACGCCGATGTGCATTTAGTTTATGGCGAAATGAGGTGTAACGCTCGAGCAGCGCAACGTAGATACGCTGAAAAATTTCCCAATCGTCAGCATCCCAAAAAAAATGAAACAGGGGGACATAACGATGTAACAGCAGAACATGAAGATGTTATTTTAATGAAAGTTGATGAAAATCCAGAAATTAGCGTTCGAAGACTATCTGCCATGTATACCACAATTTCAAAATCTTCCGTAGGAAATATCTTACACAAAGAAAATTTATATCCTTTTCATTTTACAAAGGTGTAAGCACTGCTAGAAGGAGATTTTCCTGCTCGTGTAGAATTCGCTAGATGGTTACAAAATCAAATAAATCAAGATGAAGATTTTTTCAGGTACATTTTGTTTGGTGACGAAGCTTCATTCTCAACAATTGGAATTTTTAATGTACATAATGCACACTATTATTCGTACGTTGGTGACAATCCCCACGTTGTTCAAGAATTTAAGAAAATCAGCATAGGTTTAGCATAAACGTCTGGATTGGAGTAGTTGACGATTATCTACTTGGACCTGTGGAATTACCTGCTCGTTTAAATGGTGTTGATTACTTACATTTCCTGCAAAATATTTTACCTGATTTGTTAGATGAGGTGCGTTTAAATATTCGGCAAAACTTATGGTTTCTACAGGACAGCTGTCCGGCCCACTTTAGCAGGAATGTACGAGACTTTCTAGATAATAACTACGAAGACCATTGGATTGAAAGAGGCGGTCCAGTTGCTTGGCCAGCAAGGTCGCCGGATTTGAATCCTTGCGATTATTGTGTTTGGGGATACATAAAAGCATTTGTTTATTCCGTTCCGATATAAAACCGTGCACAACTCTGGCTAAGGATACAAGATGCTTGCAACGAATTTGGAAATAACTTTGGAATTTTTGCAAGAATTCGGCGTTCTCTAAGCAACAGGGTAAATTTATGCATAGAGACTAATGGTCATCACATCGAGCATCTTTTGTAACTATCTACCTTTGATACTTGTTCTTTTTTTTTGTTAGTTTCGTTCCATTGTAATAAATACTTTGTTTTTAAAAACCTTCAGCTAAAATTTTGTTTCAAATTGATTTTTGCTTCTTTTCCCAAACTTTTTTTACGAATTGTGTGCTGCATTTATTGAAACAAAAGATGATTTATTAAATTAATTTTCATCCATGCCTTGATTGTCCTAGCCAACTTCGTCGCTAAAAATAAGTAGGTACATAATAAATTGAATTTTAATGACGAAAAAACGAAAAATTTTCAAATCGATTTTTCTAGAAAACGGTGTATCCTACCGACTTAAAGTAAGAGTACCTTTTAGTACTAGAATACCTGAAAATTTAATAATCTAGTGTCACAAATGCTTAAAAGTTAAAGACAAAAAAGTGTGCGTTAAAATAACCGTTTACCTACCCAAAACGGACGCCTATGACCGGTAGTAGAAATTCGCAATTGATGGAATCGATTCATCTCTGGAGGATAAATAAGCATACCAGTTTTTGTTTTTTAAATAGAAGCGTTCGGGAGATATTAAAAAAAACTAATTACATCTTCAAAGAGCTCTAGCTCCCTTAGTAAGCATTTTCGGACTAGGGTGAATTGGGTTAAATTGTCTTAAAATTATCTGAGGAATCTCCGGTCTTCGTTTGTCAGGAGAGTTTCTGGACACCCTGTATATATATATATATATATATATACAGGGTCCGGCAACGAAGCGGGGACGGAAGATTACATGCTTATTTGAAAGTTAGTCTAATATTTAGTCATCGGATATTCTTGCGCGCCATCAAGCGCACGTTTTAAAAATATTTTGGTTTATACAGGGTGTTTCAGATGGAAATGCCAGACTAAAGTTGCTTTTTTTTAAATGGAACACCCTGTATATTAATAGTTAAAATGATCCGCGCTTGAAAGCTGGTTACATCGATATAATGCTGTATGGGTCTAAAGATGATAGTTTCTGTGTTAATAATTATTTTACTTGATAAATTAATACATTTCAGTAGGCTATTCTGCATAAGGAAAAACAAAAGATCCGACACCAACATTATAAAATATTTTTTACTAGTATTGAGTTTCATTGCTATGTGAAATAAATTCTGCAACTGTTCGCGTTATACAGAATGTTCACAATTTCGCAAAATCGAAGAAATCTCGTAATTTTTAAATGGAACACCCTGTATATCAGTTCATTTTTGAACTGTTTATTAAATTTCATGTCAGAAACATGTGAGATGTTAATACTTTAAATTGACTATTACTGAGCTATTGTCGTTTTTTGATATGCTTTTTTTAGTTTTTGCATAAAAGTCATTTTTTTCAAATGGAACAGCCTGTATATTACTTCATTTTTGAATTTCCTATTAAATTTCACATCAAAAACATGTAAGACATTAATACTTTAAAGGTGACTATTACTGAGCTATTGTCTCTTTTTGATATAATTTTGTCAGTACTATACTATATTAATTAAAACCACAAAACTAACAAAATTATATCAAAAAGAGACAATAGCTCAGTAATAGTCACTTTTAAAGTATTAATGTTTTACATGTTTTTGATGCGAAATTTAATAATAAATTCAAAAATGAAATAATATTCCATTTGAAAAAAATGACTTTTATGCAAAAACTAACAAAAGCATATCAAAAAACGACAGTAGCTCAGTAACAGTCACATTTAAAGTATTAACATCTTACATGTTTCTGACATGAAATTTAATAAACAATTCAAAAATGAACTGATATACTGGGTGTTCCATTTAAAAATTACGAGATTTCTTCGATTTTGCGAAATTGTGAATACTCAGTATAACGCGAACAGTTACAGAATTTATTTCACGTAGCAACGAAACTCAATACTAGTAAAAAATATTGTATTCTGTTGGTTTCGGATCTTTTGTTTTTCCTTATGCAGAATAGCCTACTGAAATGTATTAATTTATCAAGTAAAATAATTATTAACACAGAAACTATCAACTTTATACCCATACAGCATTATATCGATGTAACCAGCTTTCAAGCGCGAATCATTTTAACTATTAATATACAGGGTGCTCCATTTTAAAAAAAGCAACTTTAGTCTGGCATTTCCATCTGGAACAGCCTGTATAAACCAAAATATTTTTAAAACGTGCGCTTGATGGCGCGCAAGAATATCGGATGACTAAATATTTCACTAACTTTCAAATAAGCATGTAATCTTTCGTCCCCGCTTCGTTGCCGGACCCTGTATATACAGGGTGAGTTTTTTATATTAAGACAACGGAATATCTCTAAACCACTGCATCAAATCAAAAAAATATCTTAATAATATTTGTTATAATGTAGGGGGCTCACTGAATGGTGCTGAACTCGATCCCCACCTCACCCCCCCCCCCAGATTGAGAGGGGGGACAACTTTGAAATCTTAAACGGGAACCCCTATTTTTTATTGCAGATTCGGATTCTACGCCATCAAGTATGTAGTTTTAGTTCGAAACTTTTTTTTTTTTCGATTCGTAACTTGTCATGTACTGATAAAGTACGGTTTTGTATCGTTGAATAGCATTCCAATTGCGAATGAATAAATGTTTCGAAGTGGAGGGGCACAGTTTCGAGCACATGGCTTTTTGAAATGTTAGTTTATGTTAAAATAAAAAAAAAACACAAAATCGTGTTTGCTTGCTTCTCTTTTTTGTGTATTTTCTCTAGACATTCACAACCATGTTTTTTGCGATTACACCGCAATCCGTAAAAAGTTTCAAACAAAACGTACATTCTGATGGTGTAGAATCGGAATCTGCAATATAAAGTGGGGGTTCCTATTTAAGATTTCAAAGTTGTCCCCCTCACACTCTGGGGGGGGGGGATCGAGTTCGGACCATTCAATGAGCCCCCTACATTATAACAAATCTTATTATGATCTTTTTTTTATTTGATGCAGTGGTTTAGAGATATTCCGTTGTCTCAAGATAAAAAACTCATCCTGTATATAGAATGCAAATCGCTATTTTATAAGATTAAAAGTGTTATTTCGGTCCGAATTTTAATTTCTTTTTTTAGACGTGTTGAAAATTATGTTTTAAATACTTTTATACTCATAATGCACCTGTCTAGAAAGCATGACTTGCGATATATTCGCAAAAAACTGATTTTCGGTAAGAGTAGAAGACCTACTTCCGGTAGGAATTTCGAAAAACTTTTTAACCATTCTTGTCAAATTACATTTTGAGTACATTTGAATTCTTTATAAGTTTATTTAAACAGGTAATTGAAAAAATATACTACGTATAAGAAAGTAAAAAGCGTTTTAACGGTTTATGTACTTTTTTTGTGTGTATGAGATATAAATTTAATTTTTATAACATTTGTTCTCTCCACGAGTCGTATTAATGCGGCCATTCGCTTCGGCATACTCCTGGTGCTATTGTTAATTAATTTTTGAGAGAAATTGTTTCATTCTTGCAATAATATGGATTTGCAACTTTTGTGTAGTTTTAGGGCGCAGGATTTCTGGCCGTCACCCGTCTGCCCAACATGGGCTAGACTTGTTTGATAGGATTCATGGCAGGGCAACTAGCAAGCTAATCCATATTTGGTTATCCCTGTCTCGTTTAGTTAGACAGCGTGCAATATCCGGACGAGTATTGCCCTGCTAAAAGGAAATTATTTATGGGGCAAGAGGGTACTACATGATCTTGTAAAATGTTCGTTATGTACCGATCACCAGTCTATGTGCCCCTGTCAATGATCACAATTCTGTGCACGCTCCCAAACATATTCTAGCCCAGACCCATAATCAATCCTTTACCAAAAGGGACTCTCGGAGTGAATTGCATTGGGAATATCGTTCTTCGTGACGTTGCCATATTCTCTCCCTCCAGTCACTGTTTTTACACAAAAATGACTTTCGTCGGTGGACAAAACTTGACTCTATTGGTCAATATTCCAATTCTCATTTTCATAGGCAAAAGCTAGCCGTGCTACTCAATGCCGTATCTAATATTTTGGAGCTTTTGCTAGTACGTATGAACTGAAATGAGTGAGCCTTCTCACTAATTGTTCGCTCATCTGTACTCCTCGGATCTCTCTCACAGTACTTCAGATCTGCACTGTTGCTTGACGTCGGTTCCTCAGAGTTTGCAACCAGTGATGTAAAATTACCGCAATTTATATTTTAGGTGGTGAATTACCGCTCTTTTGAGAATTACCATGGTAATTTACTCAAAAAATGGTAAATTACGCAAGAATAAATCTTGGTAAAAAGCAGCAGTAATTTACCAGGGTAATTTACCAAAAATATAAATTACGGTAATTTTACATCGCTCAATATCATACAAACGGCTGATTCACGGGCTTTTACATCTGCTAGAAAGGGACTTCCCCAATCACTGAGTGTTCTATATCATACGTGTTCATAGATGATGTTTTACTTTGTTTGTAATTTACGGAAATTTTATGTGGTAATTTACCGTAAATGACGGTAATTAATTCGGTAATATACGGGGTAATTTACCGACTTACATCACTGTTTGCAACACTATGGAATGGTCATTTCTGGCTGTGGTTGACTGTGTTCAATCAGTGCCACAGCCTGAGCAACATCTGTCGGGGCTAAATCACTTATATTGTGTTCGTCTTCTTATTAACAGATCAAATGAACCGACCTTTGAGAGCACCCACGAAATTAAAATCTAACTTTTTCAAAATTGCTGAAACGGCGAAATTTTTGACAAATATTCGGAAGACACTCATAACTTCGGCGTAAACGGTAAACAGCTGTCAATTTCTTATACTTAATACAACAAGACAATTAAATTTGAAAATATATTCAACGATGATCCAAAAAAAAAACTTTATTTTTCTGTGCTCCCTAATTTTGCTAGTGTGTCTACTAAAAAACTAATCGAAATAAAATAGGGCAGCTAGTTCTGAGAAAAACTATTATAACAACTTAATTTTAAAAGAAAAGTAGAGTAGTTATAGTTAATGTAATCGTTGCACTTTTTTTCTGTATTTCAAGATAATACTAGGCTGGGCAGGCGACAGGCCTTGGATAAATCCAAGCATCGTGTACGCATTGTGCATGGGATTTTGTGGAGCAGCCACCGCGATGCTGCCACTACTGACCTCCTATTGGACCTTGGCCGCCGCCTCTGGAGCATTTGGTTTATTCATTGCTGCCAACTATTCCTTGACGTGCATAATCCTGGTCGAACTAATCACTTTGGAGAGATTCACCAACGCGTACGGACTGCTGTTGTTGGTGCAGGGTGTCGCCAATCTCATCGGACCACCGCTTGGAGGTAATATATTATTAACTAACGAAAGCCTATATAATCTGAGACTATACTCTGTTTTTCAATTCCGTGGACCACCTTTAAATTCTAGCGCTAAAAGTGGGTAATTCGATTGGTTCTCTTCGAGCCCAAATGAGACTCACTTAATTTAATTGAAAGTCATTTCTAGTCATTTGACAGTTTCATTTTGTATAGTTTCCACGCTTTTTTTCTACCCCGTTTTCTCTGTTCATGTGTTTATACAATAGTTCTTTTTAGTATTCTTAGACCGTTTATCTAGTGTCTACCATAATATATCATGGACCCAATGCCGAGTACAAGTAGAAACCTACCTATTTCTCCACCGAGAAAACGCGGCAGTTTTGGTCACTTGTCTCTTATTGAAAAGCAAATAATTCTCAATAGTTATAAGAAACTGAGAATTGAAAATACAAAAAAAATACAAGGGACATAGAATCGCATATATGTAGTGTCAACAACGGGTAATATGGTATTTTCTTAGGTTATGTGTTATGTTTACCCATATTGTATTATTGCAGGTGGTAGATGCTCATTAGTCAACAACTTTGACGAAAATGTAAAAAATGCTTTTTTATAACAATGAAGCTCCTACACTTAATAAAATTTTTAATGAAATTCAAAACCATTGCAATATACCTCCAATGAGCCGTTCTTCATTATACATACCTACTAATGAAAAAGATTATTTTCAAGTAAAATATGTTTATTTTTAAAATGAATAGGTAATGTCGGGACGCGATACCTAGCCTTGCACGTCATCAATGAAGTATACATGATGACATATCTACTATGATATCAAAAATTAAATTGGTCAATGTTGGTCATGGAATGTAAAACGCTTGTCTTAGTTTAAATCGTCCTTTTGAAATAATTCAATCATTGTCAAGCTACACTGACATTATCAATAAGCTACAAATGTGTTACCTGCTTAGTTCAGCTGTAAAATAATAGTGAACTACAAGTTATGAAATAAATAACGTTTTTATTAACCAGAAAAACTAAATTACAATAATTGTTGTAAATGTCCCCCGTTTTGTTCAAAGCACAAGTTTACGCGCCTCCTCATGCTGTGAAAAGCGTTTTGCAGCATTTCTGGCGTTATGGTTGCACATTGCTGAACAATTCTTTGTTGCAGTCCTTGCAAATTATGTATCGGATTTGCGAAAATCTTATTTTTTAAATAAGGAAAGATAAAATAGTCCATAATTGTCAAACAAGGTGATCTCGGAGGAAACTCAACTTCCGTATGCAAACTTATCAGCCGGTCGTCAAAAAACTCGTGGAGAAAAGCAAGATTTCTCGTGTAGTATGTGCTGTTGCACCGTCTTGCTGGAAATAACCGTATTGAAGTTCATCATCGTCTAACTGTTGCACAAAAAATTGGACCAATTATTCTTCTGCGAGAAGCTGCCATGCAAACACCAATTTCCTGAGCATGTAGTGGCGTTTCAATAAAAATATGCGGGTTATCAGTGCTCCACATTCGCATATTCTAAGAATTGATGTATCCCGAAAGGTGGAACCAAGCTTCGTCAGAAAAAGAGTTAAGTTCAGCAGATCGTCATTCATTAAATTATTAACGAACCAATGGCAGTACGCAAGGCGTCTAGGGTGATCTGCAGGCAGAAGAGCTTGATATGATTGCATCTTATATGGATGCATGTTCAGATCCTTCTTTACAATCGTTTGGCATGTTCCATAAGAAAGCCGAATTTCTTGAGAGAGACGTTTTAAAGGTTTTGTGTAGGCTCTTCTACCATACGTTGACGAACGTCATTAATAACTTCTTCTGTACGAACTCTTGGTCTACCAGCACCTTTTTTATGCGTCACAGAACCAGTTTCGCGAAACACTTCAACACAATTTATAAGGCATGCATAAAAATTGTCCGATAATACTGCTACGGCTGGGAAGTGCTCTCGAAAATTGTCCAAATACAAACGTTGACTGTATTTCCAAGTTCCATTAACTAGCACACCCGTTCGAAAATAGGCTTCAATCATGTAAATTTTGTGCTCTGCTCATGATTCAAAAACCGTGCAGGATTAGAAAACTTCAACACAATAACTTGACAGATTTTGACATTCAAAACATTATGACATACCTAAATGTACGATGCACGCTACGACAATAATTTTACAAAATCCATGACCACCATTGACCAATTTAATTGTTGGTATCCCGGTATATTAGCCCATTTGAAAACATTTTAAATGCAATATGTATTAAAAAGTCGTTAGTTTATTTGTTTTACATATAGTAGCACTACTATACAAGTATGCGACGTAGCCGATGTCAATTCATCAGTCATTGTCAATCTTGTTACTGTGTGTCACCTAACCTGTATTTTAACCTTACATTTGACATAATACATATGATCAATTTGCGGTTGTCAATTATAAATCGATCGATACGGCAATATTGCCCTGCTGAGACGTCAATGTTGGTTAATGACGCACTTCGCTAGCTATTGCGTCCCGACTATATATAAAATATATTATTCTTATCATAAGTACCTGAAGCGAAGCAGGAAGTACTTGGAAATATAGGTATTTAACAACTATTATATCATATAGAGCCCAACAAAAAAAGATATTTTACTTAGATGAAACGTGGTTAAATGAAGGGCATACACAATCAAAAGTTTGGGTTGATGTTAATGTACATAACCGCAGGCATTTATAAAAAAGGCAAAGACTTATTATTGTGCACATAGGATCTGAAGATGAGTTTGTAGAAGGTAGACTATTAGTTTTCCAAAGCAAAAGAACTGGCGACTACCATGAGGATATGAATTCTATTGTATTTGAATATTGGTTTAGTGCTGTTTTAGAAAAATTACCAAACGATGCCATTATTATTATGAATAAGGCGCCCTACCATTCTCGTAAAAAATTCCAAGTACATCATCTAAAAAGATGGACATGCAGAATTTGCTACAATAAAAAGAAACAACATTTCAACTAGAAATGCGCAGCTTTACTGGATTTGATTAAATAACATCGCCACAATTTCAACCATCATATTGTTGATGAAATGGCAACAGCAAAGAACATGCACGTGTTGAGATTACCACCGTACCACTATGAATTAAACCCCATTGAATTGGTATGGGCTGAAATAAAAAATTATGTTTCCGCGAATAATATAAATTTTAAAATGACAGAAGTCAAACAATAACTATTGACTGCATTAGCTAATTTTATTAGTGCTAGATGTAGAAAGTGTATAGAACATGTAATTAAAGAGGAAGAAAAAATGAGTTTATTAGATGGCCGAATTGACAATATCGTGGAGCCATTTATCATTTCAAATACAAGTGATGTGATACAGATAGTAACAACGAATAATAAATTAAGCATGTGCATAATTTGAAGTTTTCCTATAATTACACATGTGTCCGTGTAATGATATTTTGAAGTTTTCTTAGTTAAAGTACTGATTAAAGGATGTATAATAGTATATTATGCAATGAGCATTTAATGATAGCTATTAAGACACGAGTAAGAGAATTACAATACGAGACGAAGCCGAGTATTGTAATGAATACGAGTGTCTTAATAGCCATTAAATGAGAGTTGCATACACTATTTTTTCTACGACCCCATAATAAAACATATTTTTTGAACAATCCATTTCATAAGTTGAGCGTAAAATTTTCCGTATCTTTTTGTGAATTTGGCTGGTAATAAATTGTTCGTGGCTACTAAGGCTTGTTCCATAATTTCTGGTGGAGTCAAATATTACATTTCACTGTCATTATCCCTCATTTTTACCGATTATATTTTCAAAAAAGCACAAATTTTAAGTACTTACTTGTAAATTGCAGGGAACTGTCACATTTAATTCATTTTTATATCTGTCAGATATGCAGTCGCCATATTGAATATTGTTTGAATATTTGAATGTCGCATTCCAATTGGATATAAACTTGTATCGTAATGGAAAATCTGGATTCCTATTGGATATAAACTTGTATCGTAATGAAAATCTGTACCGTAATGGACATCATTAAAGTACAGCTTTAGCATATCTAATAATACAATTTTAGTATGGGAGTAGAAAAATATTTTTATAGTTTGTTGTACATTAGCAAAATATACTTTACTTTTGTGTTATTATTTAGCAATATATTCTTCAGTTCTCTCTGTAAACATGAAAAATTATCAAAATATTAAATAAATCTTCTTGTATTATTTTTACATATCATGTACATATAACTAACTTCCTTGACGAAAATGCAAATATTGTTGGCATATTTTAATATAAATATCCCAAAGTAACTGCAGAAATTGACTAAAAATATTTGAGTACATAAATCTTGATGTAAAAATATTGAACAAGTGCATTGTAGTGTAGGTACATTCATAGCAGTGCGTATACACATAACATAATGTACATAACCTATATCATAAATTTTTCAAAAATAAATGTCATATATTGCTTAGTGTACATATGGCTCTACTTGGTGGTCTGCGGAATTGAAAAACAGAGTATAGATGTTATTGATTTGTTAGGTGAATCACCCAATTATAAAGTGACAATTCCAAGTCAAAGAGTATTAAAGTTAGCAAATGTGAAAGCTTTAATTTTTCCTGTCTGCCTTACTTAAAATATACAGTTCATTTCAAAACGTCCCGTCCTAAATTTCTGGAAATCTGGAAATATATGAAAAAAAAAACGTGAAACACGTAAGAAGTATTATCCTGGGGGCAATTTCTGGATGCAAAAATTGACTCACCTACTTTAACCCCCTGCCCTCGGGAGCTACCCCCTTAAAAATCTTAAATGGAAAGGGTTATCAGTAATAAATACGTCATTTTAAAGGTCTGTTGAAACAGTAAATTTTAGCGTTTAGTTTTTTAAAACTGATCGATTCGTTTTTAAGATTTTTAAAAAAATCGTTCGGTTTGTTTTGTTTTGTATTCTAGCTAGTCAATCTATTTTAGAAGCATTGGAACAAGAGCTAATAAAACGTTTATGATCTTTTTTGTTATGTTTAATTCAGAATAATTTACCTTCTTCTTGTTAATGTTTTTATACCGAAAAACAGGCAATAGCATAAAAAGCGGATATATCATTCCTTTGTTCCGGTGTTCCGCGTTTGGAAATACATTCTATGCTGCTTTAGTATAAATTGTTATATAGTGTTATCAGCCCAAAGTTATTTAAATAAAATAACAATAATGGTTTACAGTTTGCAAGGGTGAGTTGAAATTGTATTAATTTATGGAGCCGAAAATCAATGTGCTCGACGTACTGCTTCAACATTTAACGAAAGACATCCGGATAAGATCACATCCCATAGATATGTCCTAAATCTTATTGACAACTTTACTCAGACTTGATCTTGTTGCAAGTGTAAAACATAATCAGTCGAGAGTTTTAAATGAAGGCGCTCAATTGGAAGTGTTGGGTCATTTCGGTATAAATCCAATTACCTCATTACGTCAGATTTCTGCAGCAACTGGAATTTCCTTGGGTTCGGTTAATAAAATTACAAAACTTCATAAATTCCGCCCTTTTAAATTGAAAATATGTCAAGAACTAACGGAATTATGACAGAAGGGTAGAATTTTGTGAACAAATGACCACTATGATTAATAATATGGAGTTACTTGGAGTCTGTTGTACCGCGCGATAATTGACATTCTGGACAACCTAATAAAAAAAATCCCGCCTGCTATAATTTAGAATTTAAATGATCGAGTGGTATTTACCCCTCTACCTCAAAATTTTAAAGAACTTCGTCAGAGGATTAGTGCAACCTGCCGTGAAATTCCAAGAGATGTTTTTGAAAATATAGACCGCAGTTTTGAATTACGGATATATTATTGTTTAGGGATCAACGGACAACATTTTGAACAATTTTTGGATTGAATTTTTCTGCAAAAAAATATTTTAATTCTTAAATAACATTGAACACAAAAATAAAACATTTTAAGCAGTTAAAGTGTGTTAGATTAATAGATATTTACGCCTAAAACAAAAAACAAAAATTTTAACAAACCAAAAGACTTTTTTAAAAATCTTCAAAACGAATCGATTAATTTTAAAAAAATTGACGCCAAAATGTACTGTTTGAAAAGACCTTTAAAATGACGTATTACTCGATACCCCTTTCCATTTAAAATTTTTATGGGGGCAGCTCCAGAGGGCAGGAAGTTAAAGTGGGCGAGTCAATTATTGCATCAAGAAGTGGCCCCCACGATAATTCTTCTTACGTGTTTCAGGGAATTTTTCAAAGATTTCCAGAAATGTATGGTGGAAAGTTTTGAAATGAACACCTGTATATTTTATCATTCTGATGATAAGAATTTAACTAAACTGTTTCATTTGCAGGTTGGCTATATGATATAACAGGAACGTACGATCTCTCTTTCTACCTGGCTGGTATATTCATTGCCATGTCCGGTTTATTGATGGTCGTCCTGCCCGTCACGAACAGCTACAGACGCTTTCAAACATTGCAAAAACAACACTCGTCCATGAAATTCCACTCCATCCTGACTACGTGCATAACCGGTGGTCAGGTCACCGAGGACACGCAACAGCCCCCCGCGACACCGGAGAACGCCAATCGCGTCTGAGCGAGAATTGACTTGAATTTCCTATAGTAAATAGATCCGTCAATGATGTTATTGTGAATAAAACAAATAAGTAAACATTAGTCGATAATTATTGAAAGCCAGTTGGATTAGACTATGTTGACGATATTGTCGACTAATTCCGTTTGGTTTAAGGTGCTCTTGCCTAAAGAAAAAACCGCTGATTTTCCCATTTGAGATGTGAAGCATTCACTATTTCATTAAGGTAGAGGAATGTGTATTAGGCTTTTTGAAATTACAGATTCTCCTTCTTCGAGAACAATAAACACGTTATATTGACAATTTTTCGAATTAGATATGTAGATATTTAGATGAATTTTGAAAAAATAAACTGAGCAAGCTAGGATGAATTGGTCACAAAAATAATTGTTGGCTATAAGAACAGTGTAAGACCACTATTATATAATTCCGGCAAGTAAATTTAAAAGAAACTTTTATTGTTTATAATAACATCTCGTGTGCTAACCTGCGCAAAAAAAAATTGTAAAGTATGTAAAACAGAAGTGGATGGATAAATATTTTTGTGACTGATATCTCTTCTTGTACATCGCGTTTCAACAGTAGAATGCTCTGTTAATAAATAGATACCTACACAGACAGACAAACACATTTGTATTATAGTAGTATTTACACGAGTTTTCGTTAGGTGCGTGTTATTCTTCCGTTTCGAAAACGTTTTGGTGTTATTCAGTTTTGGAACAAAGTTTTTTAAATAAATTTAAAAAAAGAAACGATAAATAAATATTAATTAAGTCCTAGACGTTAAAACCTAAATCCGATATTGTTTGCACTTAGTATTATAGGGAATAAAATTGACTCAGGTTCCGAGATTTATTGTCTTCTTTCAACTCTTGCCACTGGAAATGAATTTACGAAAGGAAAAAAACTGCGTGAAATGCTAATTTCAAATATTTTTTGTATCAAATGGAACAGTCACGCATTAATAAAAACAAGAAATAATTGTTCCTTATTTGTTGCCCAAGTAGTAGTCATGATGACATCTAAATAAATAATAAATGACTATTTTAAATAAAAATAAAACTTTTGAAAACTTGCCACAATTTTAATTTAGTCTTTGCCACATATGTTTCGGTATTTTTCATACCATTCTCGAGCGGAAACTAACAGGTCAGTTTGTGTGTGGGGTGTTATACCGTAAGCGTCAAATTTTAATTTCGGCTTGCACTTCTATCATATGCAGAAGATGATCTTATCATATGCAGCGATGCCTGCTTGCTAACAGTGGAGGGAGAGCAACGGAGTGGCGGGGGACCCCCACGCCTTACAAATGTCCAGTGTGGCAGCCTCGCTTATGTCTATCTTTAGTTTAATTCGTCGCGCTCTTTTCCATTTACTACTTTCCTATCAGAAATTAAAATATGACGACCTCGGTATATGCCGTTGTATTTATTGCCTCTTTATACATAAGTGTCTATTATGGGTGTGTGTGTGTTAGTAAAATCTCTGTGTGTGTTCGTTACCTTCTCTTTTCTTTGAATTGATTTTTTAATTTCTAATATTTCTAACAAATTTAATTTCGGTCCTTTGTTTACATTATGCATAAGTTTACAACTATCTATATCGGGAAAATGGAGATTATCTATACAGTGTTCGGCAAGGCCTGTATTTCTAATGTTATGCAATATTGATTTTTTATGTTTTTTTAATCTAGTTTCGATCTTTCTGATTAAGATTAAAAGAACATAAAAAATCAATATTGCATAACATTGGAAATACAGGCCTTGCCGAACACTGTATAGATAATCTCCATTTTCCCGATATAGATAGTTGTAAACTTATGCATAATGTAAACAAAGGGCCGAAATTAAATTTGTTAGAAATATTAGAAATTAAAAAATCAATTCAAAGAAAAGAGAAAGTAACGAACACACACAGAGATTTTACTAACACACACACACACCCATAATAGACACTTATGTACAAAGAGGCACTAAATACAACGGCATATATAACACCCCACACACAAATTGACCTGTTAGTTTCGGCTCGAGAATGGTATGAAAAATACCGAAACATATGTCGCAAATACTAAATAAAAATTGTGGAAAGTTTTCAAAAGTGTTATTTTTATTTAAAATAGTTATTAATAAAATGTTCCACCAAGAACCGTCTGCTAACTCAATTAATAGAAATAATAAGTGGTTAACACTTGAGGTTTTTTTCTTTACAAAACTTTACATCTTCCAAGAGTATTAAAAAAAATGTTATCAAGTCAGAGTATGTATCGTAAATACTAATCATGAACCATAACACCAAGGAACACGATATTTTACGTTTATTTGATAAATGACTTTCATTAAACTGAAAATGTTAGATAGTTTTATAGATTAATTGTGCTGCTTTCCCTATTTTGGAAATATAACTAAACGTTTTCAATTGTTATACAAATTCAAAATAGAGAAAGTAGTTTTTCGAATATGTAACATAATGACACAAAAATAAACATAACCTCGCAATCCCCTTAAGTTCTCACGATTACCAATAATAACCAGTATTTCAAAGCGGTATTTTTGGTTGCAAACAGTTGGCAACACTTACAGACAAGCATGTATCTTTAACAATAAGATAGGGAACGCATACCTGCCTGCAACCACGGTTAAAATCTTGCATTTACGGTACATATTCTAAGAGTTGATGAGCTGTAGCTTTCCGCGTCAATAATAACTAACTATTCTATTACACTATCTAGGTACTGGCATCTACATCTATGGAATTGATAATAAAGGTAGAATATACAGCGTTTTGAAAAAAGGGTGCAATTGGACAGTAACAAATTCTAATTAATGCATGGTGTGAATGTAAAACAAGTTTGCAAATATATTTAAAAAACTAAATTAATTTTTACTAATTAATATGGCAACAATGATATAGATATTCTGTTGAATGATTTAGTGGAATTTTCAGGCATAATATAAAGAAATAAGCTCTTCTTGTTTATGATGTCTTTTTTATTTAAGTTGGTATTGAATAATACAAGGGAACAATAAAGTTGGAAATAAACATTTATGATCATGTATATGTTACAGGCATGGGCGGAAATTAGAGATGGGCAAGATAGGTGAATACGAGTACTTTTTAATTCGACTAGCGAGACTCGTGTTTTGTCGGCTTTCGATCAATACCGTTACCTACCGGCTTCCCCGAGAGTCGACAAAACACGAGTCTGTTACTCTCCAGAAGGAGTTCTCCTATCTTTTGCATTCCTAATGAAAATTGGCCATTTTGAGCAATGCCTAGACATTGTAAACAATGCCCAATGGAGGAGCATTGTGAGCATTTCTAATAATGACGACGATATCCTGGGCAATGTAATAGATACTTATATTTTTTAATTGTCTTTTTGAAGCAGGGGTTGCTGTTGTGGCATTTAGAGTTACCTACATAATTTTGCATTATTCCGACACTTGCGGTCTTATGTTTTGCATCTCTGGTTACGAAAACATCTGATCCTATTCACACACTCATTGTCCACAATGACATTTAATTTATCATTAAACTTGTTGGCAGCTTCCATTTCGAAGCGTAAAAGGCACAAAACATAAAGCTCGACTTCACAAGTAAAAATGCTTTAAAACTGAGGTTATATCTGCTATGGTAAACGAAATGATCTACTTTGGCCGACTTAGTGTGGGCATTGTTCGCTATGACCAATCAATTCAGGAAATGCAGTGAAATATTGTAATTTGTTCTACAGGTCTAATAAGGATGGTATTTTTTTTGCGTTATTACTTAACAAGATGAGTAAAGAAGATGTTGTACGTTTCTCTTATTTTCGACAATACAATCCTCAGCTCTTTTAGGAATTCTTTGACCATGTATGACTGATGTCTTCATTAAAAATAACGGTTAGGCTATGAGTTTTGCCCAACAACGGAAGCATACTCATACATTCGTCGAAGTAGTAATTCGTAACTTTAGTATCAATTTTACCAAATTCACTTTGAACTACAATTACATTTACTAAATTTCAAATTGTCACATCAATAAACAGTAATAAAACAGCGGATATCTCTGAAGTTTATGTTAGTATATGTTTGCAATATCAATTAATTACATGCGTAGTAGCGTTTACACTTTCTCACAAAAACCGCCGTATTGCTTAAACCACAATTGCACCCTTTTTTCAAGACCTATAATATATATAAATTTAGTTCTTCAAAAAATCTTGAATTTATTTAAACGGTTGATATGGTTTATTTATTATTCTAGGATGTTGTCTAACATAATAAGGGTCCAATAATAGATGTTACCTTTGTAAGTTTGTAATGTTCAACGACACAATTATTTCTGTGTTAATAGTCGAATAATAAATAACTAAGTATATACATAATTGCAAATGTTTTAATAAACGTCCGAATGGCGGATGTTCTGTCAGAAGTTGAAAGTAAAGTCTTGTTAGAATAGACTTAAATCACCTTAAATTATTTAATAGACTAATAAGGACTGTTCACGATTCATTTTATTTGATATTATTGTACTGACTACGGCATGAAGAGTAAATATATGTTTATTAAGTCGTATTTTCCTTTCTGTTTTGGAGTATTTTGTATTAACGAATACATTTCACTTATAAATGGATATTATTTTTTTTTTATTTGACGTAAGACGAATTGTCATTATTTTCATTACAAGATGAGTATTTTCATTTTAGGGTTATTATCTTTTGTATCTCTAATACGAACCTGAAATTCAAGCAGAAAGGCTGTGTTGGTGTTTTCTCTAATTAATAAAAAAATTATATATAAAAAATATAAGTACCCGAAATATTTTTTTAGAAAAATTACATTTTAAGTTTAAATAGGTCTACTGGTATTGTTGAGGTGGAACTGCTGCTCTGTAGAAAACGATGTATGTATTTCTTGTAAATCGCCCTGGGAATGTTTCTACACGTTTAATAAAACATACAGATGAAATCTGATTTATAAATCTGTCTCGTGAGTGTACTTTAAAAAAAATAAAAAATCTCAACAGTATCACGCCCTAAAATTTAGTAATTAATGTACAATTTTTGTAAGCACGACTGTGATTATCTTTAATTCAATTACTGTGTACATTTTGACGTCCTTTCTTTTTTTATAGATCACACGTATTCATTTCTCTCTGTATTATATGATTAGGATTAGGCGCTTTTACGTTTTTCTTTTCCTCCGTTCTGAAACATTGCCTATATAATATATATATATACATAATATGTAAGATTTTGTTGTGTTTCTCTTCTGTAGATCCCTGTCGGATCCATTATCGATCAGTATCGTAGGTAAGCAGCCGCATTATGAGTTGTTAATATTGTACGATTATTGTATTATGCACGTCTATGTAACTCGTATACTTTGCTTACTAAAAAGTGCGATGTCTTCTCGTGTATATACGATGCATATACACACCTAAAGTATATAAATTTCCTGTATATTTCATTGATTGATTAGTTCTTTAGAAGTATTACGAAGCATATTAATCAATTTTAGCGTTCAATAAATTCATTCAACAATATCGATGTCGTTTTATTTGTAAGAAGTATCATCACCTGTAATTAGTTAGGTACGTTTTCACGCACATGTAATATAAGAATGAAACAAACAAAAAAACACCATATATCATTTCTTTCATATATTTGTGTCAAAGTTTGTGTAATTCCTCTTTTTTTTTTATTGATCTACCAACAATTTTATTTACATGACTTAATTTGATTGCACTAGTTGTACGGCGATTTTTGTGATTTATAGGAGTGTAAATATGTGGTGAAATATATACAAGTAGGTATATAATAATAAGTGTATTACATACAAAATAAATATACCGTGATATTATAAAGTTTCTAGGACGAAGATGACACTGAAATACATAACATGTTGAACATATTGCTGTGACCTTCAAATTAAATAAAAATAAGAATGTTAAGAATTAGCTTAGTTGTTAAAAAAGGAATATTAATTTTTATTTTTAAGTTTGAAGCATTAGACAAGACAGGTAACACAATGGTATAATGGGTTGTCTATATTTAAAGTTAAACTCATATCAAAACAAATATAATTTTATTAGTATATTCTTAAGTTGAATAAGTACTAAAAATTAAGTATAAAACAAACACAAAATAAATCTATGCAATCTATATTTTAAGCGTGAGATATGAGGCGCTTTCCTTTTGACATAAATCTCAGATAATATCACCTCACTTTAGCTGAGATTATATTTTGACGCGTTCCTTTTTTAATCAGCTGACTGAGACGAAGTGAGATTTTTACTTCCCCCCTTACCGATTCTGAGGTTGGTCAGAACCTTCCTCACTACTGAGATTTAAATATCACTTGGTGGTGGTGGTAACAACTGCATTTTATAATAGGCGAAAATAGGGTTATGTTATTTGTTTACATACACGGAAAAGTATGTACGAAATTCATTGAACTAAAAATGTGTGGATTATGAATGATAAATATTAGAATCAGACGACTCGCAAAAATCGGTAGCATCACTTAACTCCTATAATTTTGCTACCTGGTTAAGTTTTTGAAACAATTATAACACGGCATTAAATAACTTATAAACATAATCTGAAATTTGGACATGTCAGGCATTCTAATTGCTTCGGTTGTTTGATATATACTTATGATATAACATTAAAAATTAATTTTACGGTTGTAATGACAAGACAAGTTTAAAATCTCACTTGTCAAAATCTTTTAACCAAGTGAGAGAATCTCACTTCAAGTGAGCAGAGACACTCACATCACTTTAGCTCAGCTCAGATCTCTAGTAAAAGGAAAGCGCCTATGATTTGAATACACAGAAACACAACCTAATTTCTCACAAGGCGTTAGGATACCTTTAAATATCTTGAATAATGGACCATTATTTAAAAACGAAAGGGTACTCAAAGTTAACAACAGAGAAAGAGTTATGTTGAAAGATGGAACGGTAAAGAAATAAATCATTTGAATGCCATTAAATTATATGAGCAAGATCAGATTAGGTATGCTCGAGACGAGAATACAATATTGAATAAGCAAATGTAAATTCAGACATGCATAATGTGCCAATTCATGAGAAAGTTATTATAATCATAAGTAAAAATATAGCAAATACCTTGAACTTATATCTATGAATAGTAAAAGGATATGAGTCAAAACATTTATAATACGATATATTCGATGGCAATGTTCTGTATAAATAATAACTGTACGAATACAAAAATACATTTATAAGTTTTTATACGGATAACGCAAGGGCTTCAATAGAGTGTGGAAATGGTCAGGTGTGGTTTAAAAACTACAAAAGAAAAAAAAGATGACATTTGTATTTTAAGCTAGAAAGACGTAAAATTTTCTAACATGATAAAATTTATTATTTTTTTTTATTGCTGTTTATTTTAAAATGGAGGATATGAATAAGGCAGAATTTGAAAATATATATGATGAAATAAAGTAAGTTAATAAATAAATGATTCAATTTTGGAAATAATTGGTGGTGCTGTGCGTTTCTAAAAGCACCTACTATGTGAAAATATTTGCTTTTAGTAAGACGTTGAGCATTATTAATTACATAAATATTATCCTGTTTAGTAATAATAATTTATTTGTTTCTAATAGTAATGAAAGGATAGATAATGGAGCTGGATGCGCTGAGAGAATAATGTGCGAATATTTGCTTTCAGTAAATCATTAGGCATCATTAATTATTATACTTTATCATTTTGATTTAAAATTTCAAACCAAATAAATACTTAAGTACGAATATAAAGGTAATGTTTTTGGTGGGCAGGTATTAAGACGCTAGCGGTATTACGTGCGAATGTTTCCAGCTAGTGATTAGTATAGGCCAATTTCCGAGCATTCATGATTGCTAGTTCTAGATTACCAAGGCACTATGTGAAAATGTATGTTTTTGGTAAAATAGAATCAGCTACATATTAACAAATTACTTATCAAAATTCAAGGTTTTTCTTATTTTTAAAAGAACAGGATAATTATTTTATGACGATCATTAGAGATATATAAGCTTTACACAAACATTATAACCCAAAGATGGATAGAAATGTTTTTATTTTTCATTACTTATAAAATAAAAATTGCTATAGATACAGTATAGCAATGCTATTTAATAAAATATAAATATGATTTTTATTTAAAATTTAGACTTTTCTTTTAATTTGTAACCTTATCCTAAACAACACTGAATAAGAGGTAGCCAGAAAAGGAAGAAGCTAATATCACTGCAAAAACTCATAAGAAATTAAAAAAAAATATGCTGAACAGGAACTAGCTTATGATTAAGACTATAATAAATTTTATCATAAAAATTATCATTTATCTAAATTATTCAAATTATTGATGCGACAGCAATATGTCTAAACTGAAGCTATATTATCATACTCGTTACATTTAACTTTTGAAAATTATTTTAACAGTGCCATCATGAATCGTGACACAAATAAATAAATAAGTCATTTGATTTAAAGATACAATAAAACAACAAGCTCAGCCGGTATTCTAGATTTTATTAATAAAAAAAGACAAAATTAAAGTGTTGAAATTGTTGTCCATTATTTTCAGTTCCCAAGTTTATGCGCTTTCTCATGTTGTTAAAGGCATTTTGTAGCATTGCGGGCGTTTAATACACATTCCTCAATAATTCTTTGCTGCAGATCATGTAAATTAGCAACAGGAACTTTAAATATTCTATTCTTTGGGTGAGAAAACGAAAAAGTCCATAATTGTCAAACAAAGTGATCGTGGTGGAAATTCAACTTCCGTATGTAAGCTTATAATCCGGTCGTCAAAAAACCCACAAAGAAAAGCAATATTTTCTTGTGTTGTGTGTGCCGTTGCATCATCTTGCTGGAAGTAACCATATTGTAATTCATCTTCGGGTAGCTGTTCAATAAATACATTCAAAATGTTTCCATACCTCACAGGACTAATATTAAAATTTAAAAAAATGGGTTCAGCAATTCTGCGGCCAGAAATTGCAAGCCAAACATACATCAAGTTTCGCAAAATGTAGAAACGATTCAACAAAAATATGAGAATTTTCACTACTCACATCTGAGTACTTTGCGAATTGACGTAAGCCGAAATATGAAACCACGCTTCATCAGAGAAAATGTCAAATATGGCAGCTCATTATCTTGCATTAAGAGGAGCGTTTACCTATCGAAAACTATGGCCCTGCAAGGCATTGCCGTTTTGCGTTTTTTAAATTTATTTTGTAATTTTAGAATTTCAAATTTGGGTTAGCGATGCAAAAGGCATTTATTTACAATGTCAAGGTCAGTTTTTGTGTTAATTTAATTTCTTAAAAAAGTTATTTGTTTTAGAAATAACCACAAAAACGCATGAATTTGATTAATGTCTAAACAACTAAACTAAAGAAAAAAACAACCTCTACGCGCGCCAGCTGCACATTTGATTTACGATATAAAAAAATCAAATTTATGTAGTTCTTTTTGAAGATAAAAACCATTAAGAGGGGCGTTTACCTATCGAAAATTAAGGCATCGCCGTTTCGCGTTTTTTAAACTCATTTTGTAATTTTAGAATCTCAAATTTGGGTTAGTGATGCAAAAGGCATAAATTTATAATGTCAAGGTTAGTTTTATACTAATTTATTTTCTTAAGAAAGCTCGTATCTAGTTGAGCTAATAACTAGCTTTGTACCACGAGGGCGACCTGAAATGTTTCCGGAATCGACAAAAAAAACACGGCATTGGTGTGGTTTTTTATTTTTATTTTTCGATGTACTCTCCTCGAGGATCAATACACTTTTTCAAACGGTGCTCCAGTCTCTTTCAGCCGTCGAGAAAGTAGGATGTTTCGAGGTCTGCAAAATAGCCATCTGTAGCGGCGATGACCTCCTCATTTGAGACAAATCTCTTTCCTGCCAGCGATTTTTTCAGGTTTGTGAATAGGAAAAAGTCGCTGAGGGCTAGGTCCGGTGAATATGGAGGATGAGCTACTAATTCGTAGCGCAACTCATTCAATTTGGACAAAACGATGCGAGATGAATGAGCCGGTGCATTGTCGTGGTGAAAAAGCACTTTTTTCCGTGATCGTCTTTCTCTTCTGCAAACAGTCGATGAGGATCACATCTTGGGAACCCCAAAATTTGGTTGCCATGACCTTTCCGGCCGATGGAATGGTCTTTGCTTTCTTCGGAGCTGATTCGCCCGGAAAAGTCCACTGCTTCGATTGTTCCTTGGTCTCCGGTATGTACTGGTGGTTCCAAGTCTTATACACGGTTTCGAAACGCATGAAGAAATCTCTTGGATTGCGTTGAATCTTGGCCAGACACTCCTCCGAAACGGTCACTCGATTTCGTTTTTGCTCTGGTGTGACCGAACGCGGTACCCATCGCGCCGAAAGCTTTTTCATTCCCAAAATTTTGTGTAGGATAGGGCCAACGCGTTCTTCTGAGATGCCTGTTGTCTCTGTTATCTCTTTCAGCTTCAATCGGCGATCGACTAACACGACATCATGAATCTTGTCGACCATTTCATCGTTGGTAGCGGTTTTTGGGCGTCCACTGCGTGGTTCATCACTTGTGCTTGTGCGGCCACGTTTGAACTCGCTCACCCAGAAGCTGATGGTCGAAAATGACGGAGTAGGTCCACCATGAACCTCTAGCAAAATATTTCGAATTTCCGTAGGCCATTTCCCTGCCATCCAGAAGTGTTTTATCACTGCACAAAATTCGGTTTTATCCATTTTTGCGAAACCGACTTGCTACACAAAACACACTCTTAAATAACAACTATTGACAGTAAACGTCTGAAATTTTGACAGTTGCTATAAAAAAAGTTGCCCTTGCCGACCAATAAGTCCACTTCAACCTTCGTGCGCCATCTCTTGCCGATTCCGGTAACATTTCAGGTCGCTCTCGTATGTGGAAGCTATAAGGGTATGTTCTTTGTTTTTCTTATACACGGATCTGTAGCAGTTTCCTCTACGAGATAAGCGCTTAAAAGTTTATATTTTAAGTTCAACCGTACATTACGTTTGGTATCGATACGCAGACTTTAAAACTGCCGGTATATAAAAATATAATTTATTAAGGCGCCTTTCTTGCATTTTTTTGTTAGTAAAGTTAACGCTCAAATTTCACTTACTCATTTTGAATATTTCATTATCTTGTAATAATTTAGTAATCACAAGCTCGTGAATCACTTTTCAAATGCTTTGTTAATTTTTGAGTTTTCTTTGCTAGCTAATTGGAATCGATTTGTTTCCATCAAATTATTTAGCATTTTTTTACGTCTATTATTTAGCAAGTTGTGTTTGCCATATACCAGTTAATCAAATTATTAATTTTTGGTGTGTTGACACCATAACTTCTGGAGTACCGGTCTTACTTGCCTTATCTTTTTCAACAACTAGCGGTTTCATATACGCGTGACTCTTTAAACATATATGAGTGATGCCTTTTTGAACGCCTCTTTTGACCCGACCAGCTCCAGCTGAGCCGGCGGCGAACTGAATGTTAGGCTATATCAAAGAGGTCGATGGGTTTAGTAAAAGTGTTGAGAGTTCTCATTTTTTCAATACTTACTCCTCAATTTCCTTTTTTTATTATTATGGTTAAACAATGCTCAACAGGCGCCATATATGCTGCTACCTGAGACCCTTCGATTCTAATGTAGCAGCCCAGCGAGATTTCAATCAATTTAATGGTTACATTTTGGGTACCGAGTTGTAATGTATAATATATTATTATATTTAAGTGTCTACTGCCTACCTGTTCCGACGTTGAACAATATATTCAGGGTATTATACTTTGGCGCTTGGCTACAGTATCAGTGACTTATGTTATTTTAAGCCAATTATAAAGAATATAGCATCAAAGAAGTTTTAAAATTACAACAACTGTATCGTTTTATCAACTGCAGTTAAAGATATATTTTTATTTTGTCTTTATTTACATTAAATTTTTTATAACATAATATAATAATTGCATAACATTGTCACTTTTGAAAACGCAAAAATAAATTCCCTCCACTTTGTGTGATATGAACGTAACTTCCTCAGTTAAAGGAATTCGGGCAGTAGCCGTGGCTCTGTTCATGTCCGGTACAGTAAATTCTGGGACTGTGCGAACTGTCCCACATGCCCGGGCCGCATCTCATGCAGAGGCCCGCCAGAGTGCAGGGAATCTCCCTGAGTTGTCTGAACTGATGCAGTAAGCCCCTAGCCTTCCTCGAAATCACGAGTCCGTCCATGTACATCGCTGGCGAAAGACAAATTCAAAATTAAGTGTATTAAAAAATGTGATTTTTGTTCAAAGAACCACGACATACGCTTACATGATCGATCATTAATAGAAAATAGAAAAATAGAGATTTAGAGTATGTATCGTAAATGTAATATTTTAACCGTGGTTGCGGTTTTGAGTTTCGTAAATGTCGATATCCTGAAAAGCAAAGTCATTATATCTTTATTTTTTAAATTACAAATTTTTGCGGTTGGCGATAAAATTTCGTATGCATCACGTCAGTAAAGTGTCTTTATCGAACTCGCCTGTTACTCGCCGCGCTCGCTCCGCTCATTTGGCTCATAAATCAGACTCGTTCGTTAAAGCATCATTTTACTGACTTGGTAGATAAATATTTCCCGAGAATATTTTCTAGTATTTTGTTTTTGTTAGTTGACAACGTATTTTCTAATTTTGACATCTGTCACCAGTTTATTGTAAATTGTAAGACAGTGGCGGCCCGTGATTTTTTGGGACGGGAGGACACCGGAAGGGTCTGAGTGTTTAATATCAAAAATTAAGTACAGACAAAAAAATAAACTCAATATGTTATTTAATTAACTTGTTTGAAGGTAAAATCCATTTGCCGTTCCTTACGATCAGCAAAATGATTAATAACTAATTCATTGAAGTTTGGAGTTGATGTCAGTAAATGTTTTTCAATGGAACACATTACTAAGGCACATAGTCTGCTTTCCTGCTTAGTATTTCTAGAAAATTTTTATTCTCTTCAAAGTAGAAAAACACCGTTCACTTTCAGCTGTTGTCATCGGTATGGTGCAAATTATTTTCAATAGCTTCACAGATTCGGCATATGTAGTTCTTAAATTGCAGTAATGTTAGAGCAGATGAAGCAGTTCCAAAATCTGGTCTATTATACAAAACTACCAATCCATGCTTAAAAGGAATTGATTCCAAATTAAAAGTCTTCACGGCCATCTGGAATTAAGTTTCGGGGAAAGAATTTTGATATGTTGAACATAAGCGTGGTTGAAAAAGAAGAACTATAGATAGGTGATCACTAAACAAAAAACGGTCTCATCAATATTGTTAATAATAATGTCGCACACTTCTTTAGCAACCATTTTATGTTTGTCTTCATAACGGGGTGTTCTGTTCCGTTGTTGAGAATGTTCGTCTTATTTTTTATCGTTATCACTATTTTCATTGTAATAATCGTAATCAGTTGAGTTCCTCACATGCTGAATTGACGATTTAAATGATGCCACACAAGACTGTATTTTAATACTGTCAATTTGACTATGTTGTAATTGGTGGTAGAGAATTTCGCAATGCGGCATGATTTTATTAAAAAAATATAACCAGTAATTGAAATCATAATCATTTAAAATGTCTTTCAAGCCTACAGCTTACCTTATTGTCGACTGTTCATTAGATTCATCATCTATGATCCGCGGCAGACATGTGATAAGATCTTTTTTATATCTGAAGACATTCACAATACATCATGATTTAATGTTCCATCTGGCTGGTGCAGCCCGCGGAAGTCGATTTTTCACAACCTCATCCAGTATAGCAGTACGCTTTGGGGATCTTGTAAAAAAAGTAGAAAAACCATCTGGATTGCAAAAGAAAACTTTCACTTGTTGGTTATGTGAGGCAGCCCGTTCAACTATCAGATTTAACTGGTGCGCGTAACAGTGATAATTTGCATTTTTGTTAATATCCTTAATTTTTGCCTGAACACCGTTGTTTTTACCTGCACTCATTACTGAGACGCCATCGTAGCTTTGGGATATTAATTTTGCAGGCGTTTGGTCCAATTTAATTTTCCTAAGTTCTTCCAATAAACATTTGCTAATGCCATCAGCAGTATGATTCTCTGGTTGCAGAAAAGACAGAAATCGTTCTTGTATATTTCCGTTCAACTCGTATCGAACTATAAAAGCTAACTGGGAAAATGTAGCCGAATCTGTCGCCTCGTCTGCTTGTATAGCGATATAATGGGCTTTGTTAATTTCGTCTAGAATCAAAGAGCGAGAAACTTCGTAGATACTGTCGTTAGTAATAAATTGATATGAAACCTATTCCAATCATTTTGCGACGAAGTGGGTTCAAACTAGACGAAAATACACCAGTCTGGGCTGGGGTTTTAATATGAAGAGGTGCAGTTGAGAAGATTATGAAGAAGCCGTTATTAAAATAATGTGAAATAAGACCGCCAAATTAATGCAAGAATTGTACGATTTTAATAGAAAATTAGACCCGTTTAAAGATATCGAAGTTAAATCTGCGAGAAAAGCCAGAAATACAAAACGTAAAATATTACAAAAGGAACACAATATACATACATATACGAATTAAAAATTCGTACATGCATGTATGAAATAAATGCACAATCCGCCCTAGAGTCGGCATCACAATAACCAACAAGCAGATACGGTGTTTCAGTCTACTATGACTTCGTCAGTGTGCGACGTGCTTGCTGCAATGCCAGTGAGCTCCAGACCCTCCGCATATCCGTCTCTTCGGATAACGATGCCTATGAGAAAATCTCAACAACCTCTGTTATACAAAAGCAACGCGCCATTATCATTTTTGATTACAAAAGGATCCAAAAAAAGGAAGCAAACTTCTCTAGCTTTAACTAAAGAACAAATCAAATGATAAAACTCTACGACGAGGAGACACCCTTTGGTTTGCAAAATATTTTTTATCACACTGTTTCCATATGAGCTAGCATGGCGTGGGGGGAGAAGGTTGTCAGTGTTTAGTGCATTATTTTAAAGAAGAAACAGACAGTGCTAGTTTGCCACTGGAAGAGTATAATCCGATTTTCTCTAACAGCGCAAGGTGAGGCACAAAAGTTTACTAATAGTAAATGATTTTAATGGGTCATTTGCAATAACCTTTAACTTTTGACCTATATTACTTCCAAAAAATATACTTTTACCGATTATACTGTTATACTTTTTCTAGTGATACTTCAGATGTTTAGAAACTAATTATTAACTTGTAAATCGAAATTTTTACCATCACGCTCAACAGGCGCCATACATTGTTTAAAATTTGTACCAAAAGTTGGCGTGACGGTAATGTTAGTGCTCTTAGGTACATACATTCAGTAAATACTTAAAATTAAAAAAATATGCTATATCTTTGAAATTTTACATAAATATGGCGAAGAACAAGTGTTGAAAGGATGTAAAAAAATATTTTTATAAGATGTACCTATACAAAATATGATGAAATATAGAAAGTCAAATTTGAAAAATTGAAAAAGTATAACGTGACGGTAATATAAAATAGAATACTTAAAGTTTAAAAATAGAAGGAGATAGCAATTTTAGGTTATTTTTTGTCTTTAAATTGACACACCATAACGTAATGTACCTAAAAAAAATTAGTACGCCCTAATATAATTATAATTATAGGGTACATGTAAAGTTAATGGTTATTGAAAATGACCCTAATAGCAAATACTGAAAAGCCTAATATTTGTCTTATGTGCTCAAGAAACTGCTAACTAAGTAAGAGGAACGAACATATTAAAATTGACAGGCTTTTTGTAACGGTTAAAATTAACATTGCTTGGGATAAATATTATCTTCAGGATGGTACAGAAATATGCTGATGGGGGTGAACATAATGTCGAAGTGGATGAAAGAATCGGCGGAGATTATTGGGCTGGATACTAAAAAAATAAAAACTACGAACCATTCTTCAAGGTCAAGTGCAGTGTCTCATCTTGCGAAAGCAGGTGTAAACGAGCAGGAAATAATAAAAATTACTAGCCACAGGTCATCTGATTTATTGAAACCGTTCCTGCAATTAAATAATGAACATCATTCAAATTTGTTATAATTTTCAATACAACACAACAGAACAATGTTGCAAAATCCACCACTCACGGGCAAAACAATTACAATAATTGTGTATTTTACATACAAAACTTTAAGAATAATTAATTTTGTTAAATTAGAAGAAATAATAAAAGGATGTATTATTTTTTATGTTGGGTTTTTTATTTTTTTAATTAAGGCTCCTCGATAGTGCATCTGTGAATAGTTGGAAAATAGCAGATTTTTGATGCAAGATATTTTTGTTGATTTTAAAGTTGGAGGAAACCTTACATCGTCAACTTATGAAGAATTTAGCAATCTACCCCGCTGAAGAATCAAACTTAGAAAAAAATTATCTGATTAAAGAAAATTAATTAATATGTCAAAATATTTAAAACAAGTTTTCCCAAAAATCCTTTGCAGTAGATTTGTTTGCTTCACGTTAAAAAATGAATAAAAAGCTACCCTGCTCTGCACTTATTTTTCGTTTAACTATTCTTTACTTTGTTTTAAATATATACAAAATAAATTAAAATTACACTACAGTGAATGCTATTCTGGTAAAAATCATTCCCACGGTTACAAATGTGTAAATATTTGATAATAAATGAATTTTTATTCGCTTAGATATTGAGTTATTATTTCAAATATTTATTATACATTCCCTATGTGTAATAGGTACTCGGATATCCATGGCTTATTAAATTATGTGCTATGCAACCAATATTACATTTTCGATTCACTAGCGATATGTGGATATGTGAATAGTTGAAAAATAGGAGATTTTAATGCAAGATATTTTTGATTTTAAATTTGGAGAAAACCTTTCAACGTCAACTTATGAAGAATTTAGTAATCTACCCCGTTGAATAATCAAATTTAGAAAAATGTGATCTGATTAAAGAAAATTAATTAATATGTCAAAATATTAAACACAAGTTTTCTCAAAAATCCTTTGCAGCAGATTTGTTTGCTTTAGTTCACGTTATAAATTGAATAAAAAGCTACCCCGCTCTGCACTTATTTTTCGTTCAACTATTCTTTACTTTGTTTTTAATGAATATAAAATAAATTAAAATTAGGCAACCCACATTACAATGAATTGTTATTCGCTTAGATATTGAGTTATTACACATGGTACATGAAACATACTTAGAATTCGATGCAGAATTAACAAATTAAATAAAAAATATATGGAAACATATGAAGGGTACAGGGGAAGAACGATCTAAGTCACACACAGGGGTAAATTGAGTTGGACATGTCTACTTATAGTTTCAAACCTGCTCTTTCCAATGGGCTTCTTGCGATGTATGAAAAATCGGTCTAAGTCACCTTAAATCCCGCATAAAGAACGCTGGGTTTATGAAAAAGCGATCTAAGTCTATCACTTGTACGCAAAAACGATCAAAGTCCACTGCAACCAATCACACTGTTTTATAATATGACATACAGCCAGTGTCATTGTGATGCTTGAGTGGTTGTGGGTAGCCGTAAAATCGTTACAAACGTAAATTAATAACATTAACTTGGTGAATATTTTTGTGTTGTGTTACGTGTGGTGACAAACGCAAACATACAGTTAGAATGGGTGACAGTATTGAGTCTGGAGGAAGCGATAACAGCGACAATGAACCACTACTTAATTTAACACGTAAGCGAAAGTCGTTTGGTCGGGTACAAGATGCAGCAAAGGCAATCAGGAATCATACATACGAAACCGGAAAACCCTGTGGCTGCAAACGATTTAACTGTTTTAACAACATTACCAACATTCAACAAAAGGAGATACTTCGCGCATTTAATGCAATGCACGACAGAAATGAACAAAATAATCATTTATGCGGTCTTATCAGCCTGCAGAACATAAAAAGGAGGCGACCAAGAAATAATGAAATGGAGGCACGTTTAAGAGATAATTCTTTTACATACAAGGTGAGGGTTTTAGAGGAAGCATCTCAACAGTTTAAGGAAATTCAAGTATGTCAGTTAGCTTTCATGAGCCTGCATGGCATTACTAATCGACGACTGATAACACTGAAAGGCTATTTACAACGCCAGGGAGGTTCATGCCATGACAAGAGAGGAACACATCAAAATCGGCCACACAAACTTTCTCAGGAAAGATTACAGATCATACATGCTCATATAAAGAGTTTCAAAGGTCGGAAATCTCATTACAGTTTAAAAGATTCTAGAAGAATCTACTTGTCAGAAACTTTAAATGTCAAAAAAATGTATCGAATGTATGCTGAAGAAAATCGTCTGAGAAAACCCGTAGCTTATGAAACATACAGAAACATTTTTCTGAGAGATTTTAATATTGGATTTGGGTACCCCCGCTCGGACACGTGTAGTAGTTGCGATGCAACAAAGGTACAAGTAGCATCACTGGAATCAAAACTGACTGTGGTTCAAGCAGGCACTGCAGAAGAAGGTACATTAAAAGAGCAGTTGAAGCAAGTGGAAACCGCGGACAAGCTGCATAAATTAAGAGCAGCAGCTTTCTACAAAAGAAAACGCCTTGAAAAAAAGAAGAGCAGAAAAAATAGTGACTATGAAGCCATTACAATGGATTACTGCAAGAATTTGCAAACCCCAAACATCACCACTAATGATGTGTACTACAAACGGCAGCTGACTTTTGTTAGTTTTAACATCCATGTGCTGTCCACAAATCAATCAGTTTTTTACACGTACCCTCAGACCATTGCCAAAAAGGGAGCTGACGAAGTAATGTCCTTGTTGTACCATTTTTGCACTGAAGTTCTTTCTCAGAACGTAAGGCATTTGCGTATTTTCTGCGACTCATGTGCCGGACAAAACAAGAATTTTACTCTTGTACGCTTTGTACACTATTTAATCCATGGAAAGCAAAGGTTTGACTCCATCGAGGTCATATTTCCCATGCGAGGGCACTCGTACATGGAGAGTGACAAAGATTTCGGATTAATTAACCAAAAGTCCCCTGCAGAAGTTCCCTCTCATTGGGTCGCAGTTTTTAAAGCAGCACGGTGCAAACCCCAGCCATTTGATGTGTATGAATGTACGCAAGAAATGTTCCATTCTTGGACAAAGTTTTTGTCACGCTTTTATAGAAAATCATGTCCATTCCCAACCAGACCAATTCAAATATTGCAGTGTTCCAAGGACCACCCTCGTACAGTAGCAATCAAAGAGACAGCGTATAACGCACCAGCTGTAGAGTTTGTCATTAGAGCTTCTGGTAATGCAAAATTCCCACCAAATGCTGAGCCTGACGCTCTCTATCATGCCTTATTGCCAATTCCTAAGTTGAAGTACCAACAACTCCAAGACTTGAAGGTCTTTATTTCGGAAGAACTTCAGAGCTACTATGATAACTTACCTCAGAATGATGCTAATCGGAGTGATGACGAATTTGACGTAAGTAATGTGACAACATTCAGTAACAAACCATAAATCACTTTATTTTTTTAGGTGGTGTAAACATGGACTTGGATCGGTTTTTCAAACATTTTTTTACTAGAATATGTTTAGCATTTTTTTGTTTATGTGTAATGTTATCTTTTTAGTTGTGAAGACTTAGTAGGTTTATGCCAACAGAATATACAAAATAAAATACAAGTAAAACGTATTGATAATTCATTCTAGTACTATGCTCATCGTTTTACATTTTAAAACTGCAATTACTCAAAAGTATATAAATGTGACTTAGATCGTTCTTCCCCTGTACCCTTCATATATTTTTTATTTAATTCGTTAATTCTTTATTTATTGATATGTTCAATTGTAAATTTCTCGATAACTGTTGAGTTTGGGTATAGGACATGGTACATGAAACATACTTAGAATTCGATGCAGAATTAACAAATTAAAAAAAAATATATTAATTTGTTAATTCTACATCGAATTCTAAGTATGTTTCATGTACCATGTCCTATACCCAAACTCAACAGTTATCGAGAAATTTACAATTGAACATATCAATAACTGCAGTTATTGATATGTTCAATATATTAGAATTCGATGCAGAATTAACATATTAAATAAAAAATATATGTTTCCATTTGAAAAAAAAAATTGATGGTCGTCACTTATTTTCGGACCAGCCTTTGTACATCCATTTACCATCAGAGAAACCGCAGCTAAAAATAAAAATCGACCTATCCGAGCGTTTTTCCATAAAACAAAACCAAAAATTCTAAATGAGTTTATTCCAACCCGCGCGTCCTCGCTGTATATAAGATAATCAATATATAAATTCCAAAATGTACTAGCTCTACAACAAATTACAGAAGTCCTTAATATTTTCAGCGTCCTATAATTTATGATCTTTATTTATCCAGATGCCACTACGAAATTATATTTAATGTAAGAAAATATCAAAAATTATCAACTTTTGTATTTAAATAATAATTATTATGTGTTTCTAGTCGATCTTAAGCTATTACATACAAAGTATGTTGTATGTAATAATAAACAGAATCGTATTTATGATTTTAAATTACGGTAGCTAATTTAATTTAATGCAACATTTAACTACGTATATATTAAGCATGATACTATAACTTTCTAAGATATGCCCACGCGCAGGTATATTGCATCTTGCTCTAGCGGATGACGTAGACCTGTGACAACTGACCCGCCGCCGTCGCCTCGCTTCCCATTTCGCAACAACGAATGCATGTGATCGTGTGTATTCACTTGTGGTATATACCGGTAAGTTTTCGGGTGAAGCAACGACAGAGGAGTGTCCAAGTCCCCACTATCACTCGCTACAGTTATCGTATTCCCCGACGCGAACGGCTGTAGTATACTACTACCACCGCTCTGGTTAACGGAGGGGAGTACATATACGTAGTCGTTCAGTTGTGGGGACTGATACATGCGCTATACAATCGTTGCGTTACCAGAAAACCTACCGGTATACAAGATAGGTACAAAATGGTTATGTGTGCAGTGGTTAATTGTAAAAACAATAACAATAAGAAGGCCAAAATCTCTCGAATGAAATGTCGCTTTTTTTCATTTCCCAAGGATAAGGCCATACGTGACGTGTGGATCCAAAAATGCTTGCAACAACATAAATTCAACGCCGATTTCGCTAGAATATGCTCCACACATTTTATCGAAACTGATTATTGTTTGCAACACAGACTTTTGAATTATTCTCCGACAAAAATGAAGCTAAAACCCGACGCTATACCATCGCTAAATTTACCACTAATGCCGCCACTACCATCAGGCGCTGGCTCTCATTCAGAATTACTATCATCTCAATCAAAAGGAAGTGGTCGAAGTAGCAGATTGAAAAGACGCAATTTGGTGAAAGATATTCTTGAGTAAAGTCTTGCATATAAAAGTCTAGGTCCTCCAATAATACTTATATCTTGCTCTTCTAGGTATAAAACATCAAAAAGTTCTGTCCTATCTGACCTTGCTGATAATTCTGGCAATAATAACGAAGAAAATGTTGAAAATGAGATTGAAGGCACAAAAAATAATGAGGCGATCCAAACAGACAGGTAACTATTTATAAATTTATATAATTCAACAATAAAAAAGAGTGCTTGATCTAATAAACATTGGAATGTCTTCGTACCTACCTCGGTGTTCCCTATTTACTTTCAAGATGCAGAACTAGATCTGATGACTTTAGTTACTTTTGTGGAGTAAGTCAGGCATTAGCGCTTTTTTTTGTAGTGTGAATTTTTAATAAGGATACTGTTGGAGCTTAGGTTTCATTAATTGCCACTATTTAACGTTTCGTTTAGAAATCTTACTGACTTAATTTAGAAAGGTAGCTTTTCAAATCATTGTCAGTGATCCACCGCCGAATAAGTTTCCCATGTTGATAAATCCACATTTCATCTAAAAAAATAAAGGTAATATTTTCACCCCCTCCCTCGAAACTCTACTTCTTCACGTGCATAATTTAATAACATATCCAAATTATAATATTCGTTTGTTTGAATTCCACTCATAAATTTTCAACTGTACATACCTATTTATTAAATCGTTGTTAAATGTGTAGCTCCAAAATGTTTAATTTTTTTTGGTTTGCTTAATTTCGCTTAAATTTTCAAACCCATCCTTCAAAATTTTTGGTATTTCACCTTCAGATCTAAAAACGTTTCAGCAATATTGGTAATTGTCCAAGTAAAAAATATGCTTTCCCCAAATTTTGACAATTTTTTTCAGAAAAGGTTTTAAAACACCCAAAGATACTTGACAATACAATAAGTCAAAAAAAATCGACAATGTCAACTTTTACCAACATTTAAAAAATGCATCAAAAACAAAAAGTAGTGTCACTGTTAGTTATGTATCTTGAAAGTAAATAGAGAATATGCGATTCTAATGAATATGCATTCTAGATTTGAACAAAATGAACTGTTAACAAAACTGGAATCGCTGCGGGCTGAGAATATGAAGCTTGCTGAACAAATTAAAAAGCTGGAAGCTGCTAATATTTCTATAACAAAAATTTTAACCAAAAGTCAAATAAAAAACTTCAAGCTCCCACCAAATCATATGTCAAGTGGTCCGTGGAAGATATTGCAAGTGCACTCTCATTATATGCGGCCGGACCTCGAGCTTACAGACTACTCAGGAAAAGAAATTACCCACTACCAGGTGTATCAACGTTACGAAGATGGGCAACAAGGGTAGATGTACAACCAGGTAGATACTGGAAAGTTAATAATATGCACAGAGAAAAACTCATAGGGATATTATATTTTAGGCACATTAGAAGTGGTTTTCAAACTAATGAAAAAATCTGACTTACCTAAAATGGAACGAGCATGCATAATTCTTTTTGATGAAGTGAAAATTCAGAAAATGTACGACTATGACAAGCAATCTGACTCAACCATAGGTTCATCAAATTATGCACAGGTTATTATGGCACGTGGTATTTGCGGAAATTGGAAGCAGCCAATCTATTATAATTACGACACTAAAGTCAACAAGAAACTATTATATGAAATTATCGACAAACTCGAAAATATTGGCTTTCCTGTTTATGCCATTAACAGTGATCTTGGAGGCGGCAATAGGGGTTTATGGAAAGAATTGGGCATTTCTGAAGACAAGACGTGGTTCCTTAATCCGGCGTCAAAGAAAAAAATTTATGTTTTTGCAGATATTCCTCATTTAATTAAACTTTTGAGAAACCATTTCCTTGACTTCGGATTTCGGTTATTTGGAAAACTTATAACAAAAGAACCAATTGTTAAGCTTCTACAAATGACAGAAAGATCCGATTTGCGTATAACCCATAAAATTAATCCTACGTTTTTAACTGTTAAGAATGCCAAACGCCAAAAAGTTAAAACAGCTACGAAACTGTTTTCGCACACAATAGCTATGGCTATTTCACGAGCGGGTTCTTTGGGTTTATACCAAAATAATAATTGGCTTGAATGTGCTCGTCTATTTAAAATTACCAATGATTGGTTCGACGTATTTAATTCGAAAGTTCCTCAAATAGACTCCAGAAATAGTACGAAAGCCTATGGTCTGGCATTAGATGAACAAAACGGAATTTTGGAAGAAATGGAAAATATAATTACTAATTTGAGAACCGGAAAAACAACCAATGCAGGTAAAGCCAAACTGCCGTTTCAAACAGGAATTCTGGTTAGTATCAGATCTCTAAAATTACTTTTTGAGGATCTAAAATCTGATTTTGATATAAAATATTTATTGACGTATCACCTCAACCAAGATCCGCTGGAAGGTTTTTTTTCCATAATTAGATCTATTGGAGGTTTGTACGATCATCCAACACCTTTACAATTTAAATATCGTTTACGGAATTATATATTGGGAAGAAATGACCAAGTAATTTCGGAATCAGCGAATGTAGGTCAGTTTCATGCACCAAATTTATCAACTCTTGACAATTTGATGTCTGCGCCAAATAATTCTGTATGTGATGGTAATAATGACCATAAGAACTATGAAGATAATGATGGGAATATCAGTACAGTAGAGAAGGATGATGCAAAAATTGTAACTGGGGAGTTGTTTGGTGCTTTAACTAGCAATGAGGATAATTTAATGACCGAAAATGCTACGTCGGCAGATGATTTCACACAACTCCAATGGGATGGGTTAGAAAACCTAGCGGGTTTTATCGCTTTCAAATTTCGACACTCAGAGAATCTTGGCTATTTGCCACCCTCCAATGACTCCTCAAATACATGGGTCAATCATGTTTCGGAGGGTGGTCTAATGAAACCGTTTCAACATTTTGTTTTAAAGTGTAAGCAGCTTGATAAAATTTTTGAAGAAGTAAATGGGGAGTGTTTAAAAATTAAAAACAAATATCTTAAAGAACACTTAGATCGTGCCAGACACGTTGAGTTAAGCTATAATGTTAAGCACTACTTCTTTAAGTGTAGAATGTACTTCAGAATAAGGGCGCTAAACCAAAGCAATAAAGAATTGTCAAATGTTTCAAAAAGAAAATTTGTGAAAATCACTAACTAAACTAAGTTTATTATTATTAACAATAAAGGTTTGTTATACATATATATCGAATTTATTTACTGCGTTACCGCCCTACCTACTTACTTTAAAATTGAAATTTTATTTCTTCAAGGTGTTTTTAAATTACACCCATATCCCGATTCATTTGATTACGAACAACGTCCGGGAGAAAATGAAGCGGGATATAGTTTCACCATTGGTTATTTATTTAGAACCCATCATTTTTTATTAAGCAGGTAGGTAGTATCAGTTGTAGCATTCTTATACTATTTGTATCATCGGTTCGCTCCGCGACTTGTCACACAGTGACGTCACTGCGCCAACAGTTCGAAACTGCACTTGCTAGCGGGCATATCTTAGAAAGTTATAGTATCATGTATATTAAGTAACTTTTTCAAGATTTCTTATTTCATTAAGTGTCCTCTAATTTAGTATACTATCACAATATTTAAAAATTGCAGACACAAGCAAAATTAGCCTATAAAACTAACCAATCGGTTCCTTTAATATAAGTAAATTTTCAATAATCGTGATTGTGGTTATGGTTCATAATTAGCATTTACGGTACATACTCTTAATATATGTGTCGACTGAAGTTGATGGCGTCTGCCGTAACTCTTGCTTAAATGAAAACCAAAATTTTAAAAGAATATTTACCTAATGAACTGAAATGCAGCAGCATTTCGTCAGCTTTAAGGTCCTGTGCAATTACGTCGTCAGCATACACGCATATGATCGCTAAGCAGAGGAAGAGATGAAAATAGTCGGTAAGGAAATTGGCCCAGCAAGCCTCCCACATGCGAAGCGCAACAGCTTCCGTGAATTCTCTTTTGAAGCACCTGTGTGTTACAGAAAAAGGGAAAAATAGTGTTATCGACAGTTTAACTTCGTATAATGTTTTAAAATTACACAGATCTGCAACCAAAAAGGTGTTTAGAAACAAATCCCTGATTCTGATAGAATTTTGGATGTTGATTTCAGGAAAAACAATCAAAAAATTCCATCAAACATACCAATGAAAATGTTGAATTTTGTAATCACCAATTCATTGGGTTTTGAAATCGACTAAAGAAGGAGATGAGCATCTAATGTCAAGACGTCATTACTGGCAAAAAAATGGAGATTTTTAGGGCAGTGTGTGGCGCAAATAAAAAAAAACAATTTTTAAGTAATAATATGTGCAAAAATTTTTTGTTTCGACATATTTTACTTCAAAATGGTTCTGATCTTCGGGAACCTACGTTAAAAATCGCCCTTGTTATCATGAGAAGAATTCCAGAAACTTGAAATGAGTCAATTGATGACTTGCTCACTAAGGTTTTTGTCGCTTATTCCACACTTCCTTCACTCGGCTTAGTTATTATATGATATTTGAATGAAAAGGTTGTGTACTATGCAATGCATTTCTTCTCAGTGTTTATATCTTTAGAGATTATTAATTTCCCGCAGCGGATGAGTATACAAATTTTTATAGTTTTCATATTTAAGTTTTACCCTATAAAAAGAACTTAGTGGCACAAAGGGCTTGTCTTAATTGACCAGATTCCTTTGTTACATTTGTGGAGAATATCACAGAAATATAACAGATTTTGAGAGGAAAGTATATTATACATACGTCGGTGTAAAACTTGGTTCAGAAAACGTGAAACAGATTTCATTCCATACATTTCTCAAGATAGTGGCTTGGTTTACTGTAGCAATGCCCTTGACTTGATGGAGATGTTTATTATAGTTGAGGTATTTTATTGACAAGTCAAAAAGAAGCCTCAATGCAGTGCTTCTACATAACGGCAGCAAGTATGTGTCAATTTGTCAGAATGTTACGAGAATTTTGTCTTCTTGGACATGAATCAGGATACACCCTTGCTTTTGTGTGAATGGGGCAGTCGAGATTAGGGCATTCACTGGTTCCAAAAAATTTGGGTTTCAGTCCAGGAAAACATTAAAACTTGGAAACAGAAAGACAGTGAAGAAGAGTTTGATTGATCCTAGTAAAGTCCTCTTGCTTCCACTGCACATCAAGCTTGGCTTGATGAAACAATTTGTCAAGGCTTTATCAAAAGGAAGAGAGTGCTTTAAATACCTTGGCCAGAAGTTGCCAGCTGAAACGATTTCAAGACAAAGTGTTTGAAATGAGTGAAAAAGAGGCCCCCTCCCCTGGTGGTCTTTTAAGTCGTCAATAAATTCCTCAGAACTTTAAGGCCCTAAGCTATAAATATATCGCGGAAAACATGATAAGGAAATTCAAAGACTTGGGTTGTTCGACGAGTTCATTTCTCAAATTCGAATTTGGGCTACTTTCCGGGAAATCTTGGTGCTGTTACTGAAGAACAAGGAGGAAGATTTCACCAAGGTATCAAGGAGATGGAGCATAGATACCAAGGTAGGCGGAACGTCAATATGATGGCGGACTGCTGTTGGATGCTCCACAGAGAAGTGCGAAAAGGAGCTTTCAGGGGAAAAGGAAAACACTGCATAAGGACCTATGTAGTCATAAGTATAAAATCACACTCACAACAGAATCCACCTATGGCAAAATAACAGCTCAGCAGCGTCTTTGTGATTGTGCAAGTGCTCGTGAAATTTAGGCACCATTATTCTCACTAACTCTCTAAGATACTTCAACGACCTGTCCATGTCTCTGTCGGTAGGGGTTGCGACGAAAACCGCCCTTTGCATCAGGCCCACGAAACACCAAAATGCGGCCACTTCATCCCTCAGTTCGCACAGGACGGGTGCCAATAGATCACTCATACCTTGCGTATACCTTTAACAGAAAGTCACCCACCTATGTAATAACTTTTTTGGAGAATGTGGGACAAACACGAAAGTCGAGGAAATATTATGAGCGTCACTCACCCCAAACCCGGGTTATAAACGGCGTAATTTAGAAGAATATTCTTCATAATGTTTAAATTTGGATTGTCATCGCCTGCGAAAAAGGGGTTTCCCCTGTCCGTCCTGATGACATCCTTCTCCACGACGCTCTGAATCTTTCGCTTGAACTGATTCAACTGATTACCGGTCAGCTCGAGACGTCTTCTAGTTATTTCTTCGTACTCCTGGTGAACACGAGATGCACTAAGTTTTACTGAATTTACCTCACTTTTACCTGCCGCCTGATGTTGGCGATTTGTTCACGTTCTTCGTAAGTGCTGTTGTACGGATAACAATGTAGCAGGAAGGGCCACACCTCTTTGCGCAAACACCGGTCCATACCGGCGAAGAAAACCGATTTTCGCAGCGTCAGATCGTCTTCCAATTGTCCGGATTCATTAAAGAGACTCCTGAATAACTCCTCCGTCAGTTTAGGCACCTGGCCTTCTTCCGGATGCAGTTCCAGATCAGATACTTCCGCTCTGCACACCATAAAATGTCGATACGGTAAATTGTCTTCGAAACCTAGATGGACGGAAATTTTATTCAAATTAAGGTTCCTAGATCGTAAGATATATTCTTCTGATAGACACATTACCTTTCGTATATTTGATAGTATGGAGCAAGGAGTGCCATTGATGCAACACTTGAGCAAGATGATCTAAGCCGCCGTGATGGAAATGCAAAATCTTGTATTGAGATTCCCTCGACGCTATTACCAGCTGTCCGCAAGTGCAATTGTTATCGTTGAAAAATAATCTAAGCGATCGCATTTGGCTCAGGTCCACCGAAAATCGCCTGCACTTATGAGGCTGTTTGGTCGGCAATATTGGTGAGCAATTTGCGCTGTCTGGAAAGGCCAGATTGTGCTTTTGAGCCAAGAATTCGGGAGTGGACATCCAATTGAACTGGCCGCTATCAGTCGAAGTCACCGATTCGGAACGTGAAAAAGAAAATTTGTCCCCGTCGCTGAGGTCTTTTGCACTGTCCGGAGTCGTTGAAATGATTTCTATGTCGGGTTTGCTTATTTCCACATTGATATTGATGAATTCTTGTTTGTCGTTTTCGTCTGAACTACCGGACCCTGTGAAAATATCACGAAATTCAATCTTTTTGTAGACAAATAAAAAAAATCTGTAATGTATATTTTACACATGCGTAATAAAGTTCACTTAACACCCGTCTTGGTTGTATAAAGTCTTACTTTATGGCACACATTTTTTTTTGAGGTTGGTAACAAAGAAAATATGGAAGCAAACAATATTTAAATGTGAATATAAACGTTTTAATGTATTTTAATGTAACACATATGTGTAATACAAGTTGTAGAAATAATAAAAAAGACATGCTAACATTTTATTTAGACTAATGAACGATATAATTCGTTAACAAATTTCTAAAACTATTATTTAAATTTACTGCTCAACACCGGCGACATTCAAATATTTAAAATAGGAATCTGAGTAGGTAACCAACTTCAAAAAAATTAAATTTTCTATCAAAACATATCTTTTATTTCAAATATTTTTGAACTTTCAATAACCGAAATAGAACAAATAATGTAAAATACATGTCTCATAAGACATTGCGCAATTGTTCTTTAGAAACAACGCGTGGGCAAAGATCATGCCTTGAAATTGTATTTAAATATGCCAATAGGTCATCGAAATTGATTGTCATTACCGTTTCTGTGATTTTGCAAAAAATGTTGGAGTGTACCACCCAACATGAATGGAGTTCAAACTAGAAAGAAACCTACGGTCGAAAGCAAAAAAAAGTAGACAAGATATGTCGTACTTTGTAAACCCGGCTTTATTTACTTGTCATTAAGGTCAAGTCCTTATTCTAAAGAATATCAAATAATTATCAAAACATCTGCCATCTGATTAATAGGAATCAAAACACTAATTAAAAAACATCATGAAGCATTAATATCTGGTTATAGACCCGTTTTTGTTTAAAACTTCTTGCAACCTATTTGGAATAGTTACAAAAGTTGGTACAATTATTTTCTATTATTTCTACCAGTTCTTATATATTATGAGGTCTGCGATTTAATGTCTTTATTTCTTTGATCAAACGCCCACACATTTCCGATAATATTTAAATCAGGACTTCTTGGCGGAAAATCCAACACATTGATATCATTCGCTCTGAACCATGTTTTCACTCTGTTCGATGTATGGATGGAACAGTCATCCCGTTGAATTATAAAATTGCGATTTGGAAAAAATAGCTCCACTGAAGGTAACATCACGTTACTTAGAATGCTGGTATAAGACTGTAAATTTAAGTTTCCTTCTATTTCCCATAACATACCAGTTCCATGAATTGAAATCCTACTCGAAAAGTTTACTTGAATTTTTCTGGACACAAATTGTCAATAAAGTTTTCGTCAAATTGGGTACCTCTTGGTTGGTATACATGAATTAGTCCTTTTTTCATGCTCTGAAATAATTTTTTATTTGTAAAAATTACAGTTTCCCAAAAATGTCTGTTATTTACCAGATGTTCAAGTGTCCTACACGAGTTTCTTTGTGGGTCGCATTCAAATAAAGTTTTTCGGCAGTTTTATGGCACAGCAAATTAGCTTTTCTAATTCTTCGTCAGGCAGTAAAAACAAAACCCGGAAAGTTATTTGCGTCAGCTGCATTCACTACAGAAGAAAATGGATTTTCAATAAGCACATTTGTGAGATGGCGGTCTTGCTCAGCTGTTAATATTCGTTTGCGGCCAAAACCAGAAGTTCTACAAATTGTATGTGTAACGGTAGGCCCTGTATATCATAAATAAAATATTAATATAATAACATCAAAGCTATTTACGTTAAGGCAAAATTACCAAAGGTAATGATATCATGAAATTAATGTATATAATTAAACAACACAGATCGGGAAATATATATTACTTATTTATTTGTATTAAAATATTATATTCCTTCTTAAAATGTCTCCATGTAAATTCTGTATATATTCGTGGTGTAAAAAAAAAAGAGAGTGCGTAGATGTATCTATGTAAAAGAAACACGTGTCGTCAACCTTATCAACGCCAGCCAAGAAGTTATGCGGCGTTGACAGAAACTGCTTTGTGTGCAATCGACACGTGGGCAACCTTAAATGCTAAATAAGCACGAACAAACATTTTACGGAGTGCTTTTTCTCATGAACAAGTTGGAAAAGAAGTGAAGTCCCTAAGAGTGGCCCGGGGAATCCCCGTAAAGAATACCGTGAGACGCTCCTTAAGCGGCGAAGATGCAGTTAGACGTTCCCCGACTAGTGAAGGAGCAGGTTGACAGGTCCCTCTTGTCGAATAAATAAATTGGCTTAATTATAAACGCATCAGAAGAAATTTCCTGGCGTTTATAATTTCATAGGGAACGATCTCGCAGGTTAATAGTGCTAATAAAAATATAGTAATTCAAAGCACTCCTTAAGAGAAAAGAAAAGCCTAGTGAGAAAATAGATATACAGGGTGTCCAGGAACTCTCCTGACAAACGAAGACCGGAGATTCCTCAGATAATTTTAAGACAATTTAACCCAATTCACCCTAGTCCGAAAATGCTTCCTAAGGGAGCTAGAGCTCTTTGAAGATGGCGCCTTGTAATTATTTTTTTTAATATCTCCCGAACGCTTCTATTTAGAAAAACAAAAACTGGAATGCTTATTTATCCTCCAAAACGTAGGTTTTATTTCTGTTGGCAGTTCAGAGCGAACTAGTGCAAAAAATAATAAATTGAATTTTAATGACGAAAAACGAAAAATTTTCAAATCGATCTTTCTAGAAAACGGTGTATCCTACCGACTTAAAGTAAGAGTACCTTTTAGTACTAGAATACCTGAAAATTTAATAATCTAGTGTCACAAATGCTTAAAAGTTAAAGACAAAAAAGTTATGCGTTAAAATAGCCGTTAACCTACCCAAAACGGACGCCTATGACCGGTACTAGAAATTCGCAATTGATGGAATCGATTCATCTCTGGAGGATAAATAAGCATACCAGTTCTTGTTTTTCTAAATAGAAGCGTTCGGGAGATATTAAAAAAAAACTAATTACAAGGCGCCATCTTCAAAGAGCTCTAGCTCCCTTAGGAAGCATTTTCGGACTAGGGGAATTGGGTTAAATTGTCTTAAAATTATCTGAGGAATCTCCGGTCTTCGTTTGTCAGGAGAGTTTCTGGACACCCTGTATATAGGCAATAAATCAAATAGTGTGCTACGCGATGTAAAAGTAAAATTAAAGCTAGTGTGTGTGCCCCAGTTCGAGGCAAAGAAGACGGCATCCATCTATCCTGGGAAGCTGCCCGTATCAACGAATGAAAACACCGCTTCATCTTCATAGCATCATCGTAAAGGTACCCAACGTGTAATCTAATTAGAGGCCTATATCATGCATGCATTTTACGTAACCAATCAATTAACATCTAATTAAATTCACGGTATGTTGTCTCTGTAAAGCGCCATCGTCTTGTTAACCTATTATATCTGCCTATTTTGTAACTTATGCGTATTTTATATTGATATATACAATTTTAATTGTATTTCGCTTTGTAATATTTGTTTTGTAACATGATCTTTGTTGTTTGTTTTTTAATCAATATATTCATAGTATTTAAATATCATTTTGCATCTTATTTGGTTACCTTAACATAAAAATCTGGATTATAAAGATAGTACGTCTATAAAAATAATCTTAGTGTCTTAATACCTGAACCGACTTGAAAATAAGATTCTCATGCGAACCGACCTCCCATCTGAGCTAGTAACGAGGAGTGTTCAATAAGTTAATTAATTTCACTATTAAATTTGAGTCTGTTTAAAAACCTAAAATTTCTCTCACAAAAGAACAACTTAATTACTTTATTAATTACAGTCAAGAATAAAGCCGTACTATTACATATGGTGATCTTGCCTTTTTTTAATGATTTTAAAAGCTGTGCTTTTATTAATATTATTTCTTTCCGTAATTTCACATATTTTGAAACCATTACTCAAATCTGCAATAACATTGACTTTAATATCTTCATTTATGGTAGGCATCTTTATAATACTTTAATAACAATAACAACTGTAAGGTTGTTAATTTTGATAGATAACCAAATATTGACCAGTAACTTTAAAGCCGCTATTACACTAATCATTTTTAGAAAATCTATGACAGAAACCTGTGTTTTTGTCTACTTTTCTTTTGCTTTCGACTATAAGTTACACTGAAATATTTCTTTCTGTGCTTTTGTTAATAATAAACATGTTTTAACCTATATTTGATATTATGATAATAGTTTTTCCGTTTCTAAAAGTAAACGTACTTATCTCAAAACTTTGAGAATGTGACGTTTCTAGTTTTCTCCCTGTACCCTTCAATTATTGCATGCATTACCTAAGGTGTCAGTTTTTTCATCTGAGTTGATAATGAACGGGTTCGTAGACTTCAGCTCGATACTAGCTGGCCTTTCAACCTCATAAATTGATATGTTCGAATCCGTGGATGTGATGCTGTCGATGCTATTCTGCGTTTCGTATGCATTCCTGATCGCCGTATTGGAATTTTGCAGCGTGTTAGGGCATTTCCTCAACGTCACGTTGGGAATCCAAGTGAGAAAGAGGGTCGGCCTCTTCGCGTCGTTATACTGGTCCACGAAGGTTTTCGTGGCGATGGTCAAGTAACCAGGGTGATGCCTGATGTCCGCATCCTGCCGTATCACTGTAGGTGGATGCACGCACACGTTGTTCTTGCAGAACAAGATCTCATTGTTCTCGTATTCACTCAGTTTGTCGTTGTCGATCTCCGATCCCAATATTAACGTCGACGCCCTCTTTATGATGTCTGACAGAGGCATTGCTGTTCGTCGGATATTGGGTTAGGAGGTAAAGAGTACCTGCAATATTACTCATCGTTTTAGAAACATATTTATTCTTACCCATATAATTGAACTATTTAAAATGAAGTCGGTATCTGCATATTAGATTCAGCTGCTTTATTATGCATTATTTAGAGACCATAGTCGGGACGCGATAGCTAGCGAAGTGCGTCTTTAACCAACATTGACGTCTCAAACCAAGTATTGCTACTATATGTAAAACAAATAAACTAACGACTTTTTAATACATATTGCATTTAAAATGTTTTCAAATGGGCTAATATAGATATGACATCATGTATAGGTACTTCATTGATGACGTGCAACGCTAGCTATCGCGTCCCGACTACATCGATATCGCGATACAGTTTCAATTTGATATTGTATAATCGTGTTTCGATGTCTCTAAACAAAGTAGAATGACAACTGTCATTCTACCAGACGCGGCTAGTGAGTTCGTTCAAGTGAAGCAATTATATAGACAAGACTGATTCGTTTATTATCGGTGATATACTCCTGGATGCCGAAGATATGACCGATAATAAACGAATCAATCTTGTCTATGTAATTGATCACCAAAACGTACTCACCAGCCGCCACTGTATTCTACTAACCTTGATTGCTACATGGCCAACTGGCTACATGTAGCAATAGGCCAGTTAATAACTTACAGTTACTAGCATTAAATTTTGGTCGTCAATGTCATTAAAAAAATGTTCTCATCTGTCACGAATTAAATATTTCATCTAATTGATAATTACTTTTCACAGTAATTGTCAAAATTAAATTTAGCTGTCATAATAATGGCACCAATTTCTTATTTTAGTAAAGTAAAAATTCTTTCTTTAATTGAAACTGGACTATCCGAGGCTGCTGTAGCAGTACAAATGGGAATTTCAAAAAGCACAGTAAATTCTATAGTAAGACGTTGGAGGGAAAGAGGATCTCTGCAGAGGTTACCTGGTTCTAGACGTCCACGCGCTTCAACACGTGAAAATGATGATAACCTTTTACAGGTTATTCAAAACAGTCCCTTTACAACTGTCGTAGACGCAGTAAATTTTACAGGTTTTCCGGCATCTGTATATACAGCTCATCGTCGCGTTCGGGAAAGAAATTTAAAGTGCTACTCAGCAGCTGGAAAAGTGAAACTTACTGCCAGGCACAAAGAAATTAGAATGGGTTTTGCTCTAGAGCACATTGTTAAAGATGACATTTTTTGGGAACATGTCATTTTTAGCGATGAAAAAACGTTCAATTCGTCAAAATCTGGACGATTGAGGGTTTATAGACCAAGAAATCAAAGATATAACGTCAAATACGTTAATAGAATTGAAAATAATCCTAAGTTCTCAGTAAATATGTGGGGCTGGATATCCGCAAATAGTCCTGGAATATTACTCCACGTGGAAGAACGCCTTACAAGTCCAGTATATAAACAGATTTTGGAAAGCGTGATATTACCTTCAGTGCGACAAGTGTTTCCAGAAAATAACTTTATATTCCAGCAAGATAACTGTCCAATTCACACATCGCGTCAATTAAAAGAATGGTTTCAAGATCATGAAGTAAATGTACTTGACTGGCCGAGTTTAAGCCCCGATATAAACCCAATAGAGAATATGTGGGGAAGGTTGACGAAACTCATAGGAAGCAGGCGTGTGCAATATCAAAATAAGGAGGAATTTTTGGCCGCCATACATGACGCCTGGAATAATCTTCCTCACGATTATTTTAGAAATTTGTGTTTGTCCATGCATAATCGTTTAAATAAAATAATTGAAAGTAATGGAGAAATGACGATATATTAAGTTCCTTTATAGTCTTTATTTAATTGTTCGTGCCATTTTTGTTATTATAAACTTTAAATAAACATGTTACCTATATTTTATGTTCAATTCCTTGATCTGCTATGTACCTACATCTAAAAGTATGACATTATTGACAACGTCAGGCAGGTATTTGACGGCATTGATTATATAATCTACCAGACCTACTTACAATAGAACATTTTCGATCCTGTCAGAAAATGACATTGACGACCAAAATTTAATGCTATACTACATTCAGTCTAAGAATAAAGTAGATGGCGCTACAATTTGAGCACAGTTTACACACGATGAACTTTGTATTTTGAAAACAAGTAAAACATATGTTTACTGTCAGATGGATAGCAGGGATATACATATCTGATATCATTATATTTTGACATTTACGTACATTTTTGTACAAGTTGGTAAGTCATTCCTCAAGAAAAAGGAATGCACATGTCGTCTAATTGTACTTTTTTGTGCTTCATCCAATTTATTGTAAGTATGACGATAATTTCTTTTTCTTGGAGGAGAAATTGGAACTCCATATAATTCCATTTCTTTAATAATGCAGTACATTGTATTCCTATTAATACCCACTTCCTCTGCTGTTTGATTGACTGCAGCTGTTTTAGACATATTGTCTTTATGCTTAATGTACACATTATAAGCCATTTGCCTTTGTCCAGATCTTATGTGTTTCCCTTTACGATTTTTTGAAGGACCTGGTAAAATGCTTCCGCCGTACTATAGAATATTAGCGATTACGAAATAACGAAATTGATAAAATACCTTAACAAATGAATATTTCACTTGCGAGTTCTAAGAAGAACTATTTTTTAAGAATATTAACAACAAATAACTATGTAAAATACGGAAATCGACAAAATCTTTGAACAAAACTGTCAGTAAACAAATTTTTGACAGAACGAGCTAAATGCGATTATTTTGCCGGTGTAAATGCACACTCGATTTCAACCAATCACAAACGTTTATTTTAAGCCCTATCTTTCCCAATGCTTTATTCTTAGACTGAATGGAGTATAGTAACTGTATCTTGTACTATCGCTAACACAAAAAACTAGGACAGCTATGTTTTGGCTGTGTAAAACCGACGGATATCAATAGCTATCAGTTAAAACGTCAGTTTGATTGATAAGGCAAGAATAATTACGTCTAGAAAAAATGGTATGACAATAAGACAAATTGCTAAAGAGTTTGCCATTAACAAAAACACTATTACATCCATAATACAACGATGGGAAGAACAAGGCGATTTCACCAATAAAGCTGGTTCTCGAAGGCAAACGGCAACAACTGCAGCCAAGGATAATACCTTAACTGATTATTGGCGGAAAAATCCGTAAAGGCCGCAAATCAAACTCATTTTCCTGCATGCATGATGACGATTAGTCGCAGAATTCGCAATACGGATTTACGGGACAGAGTAGTTGCTAGGAAAATTCATTTGACGAATCTTGGGAAACAACGACAGCGACAACTGTCCTATACACTGCACGGAATGTAACACGTGGTTCCGAGATAGGTATATTGAACTAATGCCATAGTCTGCACATAGTCCTGATCGCAACCGCATCGAAAATGTTTGGGGTTGTATGATAAAAAAACAGAAAGAAATCGTCAACCGGTAACCGCAGAAGAACAAATTGGCGGCACATAGAATACACTAAAACAAGACCAAAATTTAATAAGACCTTTTATATCCTCCATGCCTCGTCGTTTACAGAGTGTTATCGACAAAAACGGAGGAATGACTAATTGTTAATTTTATTATTCTTTACTTTTGTTAATTGTATTTTCTGAGATTAAAAATTTAATTATATAACCTCATATTATTTTGTGTGACAGAAGTGCCAAAAGCCTGAATGACATTAGCACAATTAGCAAAATTCATGGCTATCTGAAATAATATTTGTCCTAGTTTTTTATGTTACCGATAGTACATTTTAGGGCATACTTTTCTATTTAAATTTTTCTGATACTACAAACATTCAGCAGGTTCATTTAATGTGTGCTACATATTTACTATAATATATGTCTGGAAGTTACGGCATATATCAATAGGAACTATCTGGTTTTTCCACCGACCAAAAAAATGTGGTTGATGTGGTCATTTGGTTCTTAATAAAATAGTCTGTGCTAAGCAAGTATTTCTCAAGTATTTCGGAAAATGAGACTTGATCATCGGAAATGTAGTATATGGAGAATTCTTACCGGTCTGAAGTGAAGCAGCATTGGTAGACATTATTTGGTCACTAATACTAACAATAAGTCTGAATATATAAATTCTAAGGTATCGAGGGCTGATTTACTACACTATTAAAAAAGATAGAAAAGAAGTGGGTTTATTAAGCATATTTCAACATAAAAATGCTGTAATTATTACCAATAATAAACCTTGATGTAAATAAAGTTGAAAATTGCCAACAAGGTGAACGGTGCTGAAGCAGATTTTAGTCTGAGCTAATACCGGAACATTTTCATAATTCAAGAAGTCATTTACAAAATCCAAACAAACACTTTACAGCATAATTGATCCCCACTTAATGTTACCTCTTGAACTATTATAAAAGTAAGTAAAATTGTTATTCCTGAAACTACCCTACAACTTAACTTTAGCAGCACTTTTTAAATTTTATTCCATTCTATTTCATTATTATAAAATTACACTGGCCAACAAATTTCAACTTTTGATTTTGCCATCAAATAATTTATACGAATTTCAATAGAAAACATATAAACATTTATTTTAATAAAAGGTAGAACGTAAAGTTAGCTCGATTTTTTATTGTATTACAATGAAAAGGTTTTTTAGATTAGATCATAATTTAATGTATATTTCAAATTATTATAATTAGAAATGTAAAGTAATATTGCTCTGTCTCTTATAAACAACATCTACAGCATCTCTTCTTAACGTCCAACAGTAATCTGCTAACATAATAGGATTCCATTTCCTCTGATACCGTTTTTCCATTCCCATGATGTCTTGGTGGAAGCGCTCACCGTGTTCATCGCTAACGTCGCCCATATTTTCCGGAAAAAAATCCAAGTGAGAATGTAGAATGTGCACTTTAAGGGACATATTACAGCCAGCAGCGTGAAATGCTTGTATCATATCCATTACTAAAGTTTTATAGTTGTCAGCTTTTTTGTTTCCCAAGAAATTCGTGAAAACTTGTACCATGGAGCGCCAAGCTGTTTTTTCCTTCGCTGTTAATTTGGTTTCAAAGATTTCATCATTTACTATTTCTCGTATCTGAGGTCCAACAAAAATACCTTCTTTCAGTTTTCCTTCTGTTATTTTTAGAAACTTTTCACGAAGGTATCTAAAACCGTCACCTTCGCGGTCCACTGCCTTTACAAAATTTTTCATGAGCCCAAGTTTCACGTGGAGAGGTGGTATTATGATCTTTTCTTTTTCTACTAGAGGCTGATGTTGTACATTGTCTTTTCCTAGTATAAACTGTTGTCGTAGTGGCCACTCTTGCTTATGGTAATGTTTTTCCCTGTCACGACTGTCCCAAAGACATAAGAAGCAACAGTATTTGGTGTAACCAGATTGCATACCCAAAATAATTGCAATTACTTTAAAATCTGCACAAATATTCCAGGAATAGTCTTTGTACTTTATCTTTTCTAATAAAATTTTGAGATTTTCGTAAGTTTCTTTCATAGAAACAGCATAACCTATCGGAATAGCAGGATAATGGTTTCCATTATGCAACAAAACTGCTTTTAGGCTGGTCTTTGATGAGTCTATGAATAATCTCCAAGAACTGGGATCATGATGTATTCCAAAAGCTTCAGAAAGTTTATAAATATTATTGCAGTAGACCAGATTACCGGCCATACTATAAAAATCAACAATATTTTCATGTCTGCTGCGAAAAATACTTATTCTTGTGTCCTTTGCTAAGAGATTCCATTGCTGTAGTCGCGACCCAAGAAGTTCTGCTTGTGATTTTGATAAATTCAAATCCCGCACCAAGTCATTTAATTCAAACTGAGTAATTAAATGTGGTTCGTTTGATGTAGATGGAATAAAATCAGGGTCACTTGATTTTTCATTACCTTCAAAGCTAGTGTCGCTATCGGTAGCTATTGTACTCTCCTCGCTTTCTTTGTGAATTGGCGGTCGTGGAACAGGATGCTGTTCATCATGGGGTCGAGGTTTCTGAGCTGACTCAGTTTCCACATAATTATATTTTCTTTTCTTACGGGTGTTAAGTCCTGCAGTTTTGTTAAGGCAAAAATAGCAATCTTCAAGATGATTCTTTTGTTCTTTCCATCGCATAGGAATGGCGAACGGTAAAGAATGTCGTTGTCCACATAACCAATCTCGCAAATATCTGCTGCATGTAGTACATATTACATGTGGAACCCACTGTTTGTCCTGATTTTTGACGGTCATATCGAAGTAAAGTTCATAGGCCCGGCAAATGTTCAGACTTAACTTTTCACTCTGGCCTAGTGGGGTAAATTTACCACATACGTAACAAAAGTTATTTGGATTACTTCTACACGAACGAGGCATGACTGTGTCTTTAAAGATGGAACTAAATTATCTCAATTTTTAATTTCGTTATTAAAAATTCTCATTCACGGCTTTATGCTGTGCTAGCGCTAGTGGTATTTCAGTCAAAGATGTATCTCTTATATAGTATGTATCTGCTTATCCCCTCCCTAAGTCCTATCAACCAACCAGATTAAAGCATAACACTGCAAACTTGAACATTCTTGAGAGAACGAGTCAAGTCACGTCTGCAACAAGTCTCGACCTGCATTTTCTCTGTAACCAGAGCTAAGCCAATACTGCCGCTTTTCGAATCATTTTTACTTTATATATGCTGTTCAATTTCATTAGTTACTAACTTAGGGTAAAAACCTTGTTGGCCAGTGTTATTAATACACAGAGAAAACAGTCTAATCCAATCTAGATTATATAAAACATATAATACCGGCTATAATAAGTTTTATTAATACTTATTAATTCAGTAAATTGCCTCTATAATACAAATATTATATAATGTGTTTAATATAAATATAATACAATGTCTTTAATATTTACTAAACAATAAAGTTTTGGCCTGTATACAAGTTTAAGTGCTTTCAAATTTCAAATATATTGAAGAAGACAATAATCCATACAATGAAAAGGAATAGCTACAGAAAAATAAAACCTCAAAAATTGCTTTAAACACTAACTTTCCCACAAATAGTGGCGGCTCGGATGCAGCTCTTTTTTTGTTGTTGAAAATTTGGATATAACAATCGAAATATGATGTGGTGCGCCTGTAGTTTCCTAATTTTTTTTATTTTGTGGATGACGTTTATTTTTTATATACATACACAATTTTGCTGATGTTAACACGATGGCGATTAAATCAATCTGCAGATGACAACGGCGTAATTAAAGAAAATCCAAAGAACCAATCGAGACAACTATACAGGCTGTGCTAATTATCTTACTTCCTGTTAATTTAATTGAAAAATATTTCAAGTAAAAAAGACGAATAATTAATAGTATTATACGTTATAATAATCTGTATTAACAGATTTATATTAAATTTGTGTAATACTGTGTATTACATTTTTTTGCTGTCACTATACGTAATACAAAATTTAATACCTACTATTATATTTCTAAAGTGTATAATTTAAAGTGGTATTTTAAAATTTATTTCAATAAAAATTGAGAAATTATTATTTTTGTGTTTATTAGTGTACTACAAGATATTTTACATTTACAAACACCCATTACTTCGTTAATGGACTGTAGACGGATATATAATGGTGATAATATGTTTTCCTTTACTCAGATGACCAACTAAATTCAATATAACAGAACCGTAAGAACATTTTGTTTGGTAAGATGGTTTAAATATTTTATATACAGGATGAGCTTTTTTGAATGTTTAGCATTGGGATCTCAGAAACTACTGGAGATAGAAAAACGCTTAAATGGGGAAAGATGCGCAGTTTTACGAGTTTGATTTAAAACTGCTTTTGTTTCTCCGATAACTTTCATGGCTTATTAGATATTCAAAGAAAACTAAATTTTACGATTTTCTTTAAACATGCTTAGCATCGTTAATAGTAATTTTAGAGAAAAAGTGTTCAAACAAAAGTTTTAGATAATTTTACGCCAAATAAAACTATGTAGCTAATATTTTTTTTCGTACACAATTATCGAGTTATGACACAAACATGTGTTTTTTTAAATAGAAACCATAGTTGGTTTTGACATCATTAAAAAGCTTATTTTTTGCTGATTACAATGATATAGGGTTTGACATGGTTATTTTAAAAAATAAAGAGGATATAGACATTTTTATGGTTTTTATGGAAAACAATTGAATTTCGAACTGATAAAATACAAACCAAACGAAAACTTATTTTGAAATCTTATGTAGTAATAAAATGAAAACTATAAGAACCTTTATTAAGGGCACACAACATTATTAATGTTCAAAGATACCTCCATTATTATTAATACACAAATTGCATCTCTTCACAACAGAATTTGTAGCATTGCGTACTTTACGCCTATCGATGTTATTAAAAGCAACTAAGACAGCTTCTCTTAAATCGTCGATTGTTTCATATGTTCTTTTGTATACTGTGTCCTTTAGTACACCCCGCAAGAAAAAATCCAAAACTGATAAATCAGGGGATCTAGCCGGCCATTCAATGGGTGCATTTCGTCCTATCCATTGATTAGGGAAGTTCAAATTTAAATAATTTCTAACAATCAGTTGATTGTGCGAAGGCGCTCCGTCATGTTGAAACCATTGCAGCATTGCTCGGGTTCTTAAATTTAAATTATCTAACATTTCCTCGAAATCTTGTTGTATAAAATTAAGATAACGATTGCCAGTTAGTGATCCATCAAAAATAAAAGGAGGAAGAACAGTTGATCCTATAACACCACACCAAACATTAAACCCAAATTTAATTTGTGGTCTCCTATGTTCAACGTGAAGTGGATTTGTTTGAGACCATATGTGCTCATTGTGCCTATTAAACATTCCACAATTTGTGAAACGAGATTCATCAGCCCATAATATTTTCATTGAAAAGTGTGGATCGTTTTGACACTGATCTTTAAACCATTTACAAAAAGCTATTCGTCTGATGTTATTAGACGAATAGCATGTAAAGTATGTGGTACTGATAATTTGTAGGGACGAAATTTATGCTTCGTCAACACTCTGACAATAGTGCGTTGAGAGGAGCCCATTTCTGTTGAAATTTGTCGGGTCGATGTAGATGGATTCCGAGCGACCCTTGGTAATATGTTTATTTCTCTATCTTCATCCATCCCTTTTTTTGATTTTGGTTTAAAGAACGAACCATAATCTGCTAAATTATCCCATAATCTCTTAAAAGTAGGTAGCGACGGCTGACGTCGATCAAAATAATTTTCAAAATAAACTTCAGCAGCTCTAGCAGAATTTTTCTGGCACTGAATGTAACATTCAACCATATCACGCTTTTCTACGTTAGAAAATTCCATAGCCAATGCAAACTTATGATTAACGGCCGTTTGCACCGCTTATAGTTAAGTTACAATTAAATTAATGTATAGTTAATTGTCAATGTTTGACAATTAACTTGACTTAAAAGTAAAAATTAACAGCTCTCACTTCTGTGACTCAACATGAAAGCAATGTTAGTATATTTATCTCGACTGCTCCAACGAATACTATTGTAACTCAGATTTTTCGTTTTTTGAATTACAAAACACCAAACATTTTTTTTTTCAAGTTTATATCTTATAAAGTGACCAATCATAGAAATGTCTATATCCTCTTTATTTTTTAAAATAACAATATCAAACCTTATATCATTGTAATCAGCAAAAAATGAGCTTTTTAATGATGTCAAAACCATGGTTTCCATTAAAAAAAAACACAAGTTTGTGTCATAACTCGATAATGGTGAACGAAACAAATATACTAGCTACATTGTTTTATTTGGCGTAAAATTATCTAAAACTTTTGTCTGAACACTTTTTCTCTAAAATTACTATTAACGATGCTAAGCATGTTTAAAGAAAATCGTAAAATTTAGTTTTCTTTGAATATCTAATAAGCCAAGAAAGTTATCGGGGAAACAAAGGCAGTTTTAAATCAAACTCGTAAAACTGCGCATCTTTCCCCCATTTAAGCGTTTTTCTATCTCCAGTAGTTTCTGAGATCCCAATGCTAAACATTCAAAAAAACTCACCCTGTATATATTATTTTATCATTTTATTTTTTGTATGTGTATCAGTGTTGGGACGCAAAAAGTATCTCTCGAAGTGTAATTGTCACTTTTCACTGAAAGTTTCACTGAAAAGTTTGCCAACGAAATATCTTTTGATTTTGAAGTGAAAGATACAAATTGAGGACCAGTTTACTTCCGCCATGCTTTTCATAGAAGGCGTTGGGGGAGAAGATGGGTTTGTCAAAACATGATATTGCAGTTGAAACAGCCATTTTCGGGCAAAAGAAGCTCGCTACAAAAGCGACTATCTATGAAATGTTGTAAATGCTGAAAAAATGACAGGGTACTTTTGGTGGAAGGGTTATTGTAATAAAAGTATTTTATGTAGCATGGCATACTTACTGTTCCTTCTTCCTCAGCTTCCACTGAACGAAGTTTTAGCTGGTTAGGTCATACACATTCCAAAAAAAGAAATCGACTGGATTGTGAACGGGTGGAAAATTATTTATTAAATCCAATATCAACACTATTAAAGGTTTAACTCATGAGATTAATGATTATGATGGCATTGAGGTAGATGGTTTTGAGGGAGATGAAACAGATGGTCTTGAGATAATTGAAACAGCAGATGATGAAGACAAAAATTATGACAATATAGAAATGGAAATATTAGACACAGGTAGTGTGGAAGATCAAGTAGAAATAAGTAAGAAGAATAATGAAGAAGAAGATTATGAATACATGAAACTTATTATGGAGAACGATGAATGAAAATAATGAAAAAATAATAGAGACAATGAAGAACAGGAATTACAAGAATAAAAATTACAAAATATCAAAATAAGAATACCGTTTTGTTGTTTTTTAGGTTTTATTTTTTGTTTATCTATGCTTCTTATTTGTTTTTGTGTATAATTTTTTAATTCAATCATTTTAGATTTGTTAACTTTAATTTCTCATTCTGAACAAAACTTTAACTTAAGTTTTAGTAATTTGACCACCGTTTCACTGTTTTATGTATTAACCCTTTCGGCCCTAATGGTGGCAAATGCCACCATCAAATTCAAGGCCCACGTACCTGTAAACTGTTTTATTTAGTTCGACATTCATGGACTAGGTGGCATCACTTATACATGTAGTTTCAATTTCTGTGCCCAGAAGTTTTATTTCATAAGTGTTCTCTATGGTTTATACAGATATTCAACATGGATGCTGACATAAGTGATTCTTGTGCTGGTAAGTGTTACAAAATCAGTAAATATTATTGCAATCATTGCTCTGTTTATAAATATATTTTAGCAGATAGTATCATAAGGTTGCCAAAGTTCCTTAGTTTACAATATTTGTTCAAAATTTATTATTGCCATTGATTTATTGAACCCTAAAAAAGTGTGTACGCAAATGCCACCGCCAGGCTTCAATGCTAGTTCTTGATATGATGTTTCTTTCAGATTTGGAAATACCGACGATTAGATTTTACGGTAATTCAAAGCAGATCCCACTGAACAAAACTTTGACTACAATATCCCAACTAGATGAATCAGACATTGAAAATTTTGACAATGATTGTTCATTTGAAGATGATGATTATAACTCAGAAAATAGTGACGAAATCGAGACTGAGTCTGCATCTGAAGATGAAAGTGATGAAGAAAATATACCTCCAAATATTTATTGCAAAGAAAGAAAAAGTGACAATAAAAAAAGACTAGCTGCAAGCTGGAAAAGAAGAGAATTTATACCACCACTATTGACTAGTTTTCAGCAATCTGACAGCTCTATAACTGATGATGAGCCGGAATCACCTTATGTTCTTTTTTCTAAATATTTCCCTCGTCTTACTTTTTCCGAATTAGCTGAGAAAACAAACATGTATTCATTGTCACGTAATGGCAAGTCAGTAAACACAAATGAATACGAAATTAGAAAACTGGTAGCTTTGCATCTCATAATGGGCGTACAAAATGACCCTAGACTAAGACTCTATTGGAAATCATCTACTCAAATTGCTCTTGTAGAGACATTGGGATTACAAGAAACCGGTTTGAAAGTTTGAGAAATAATTTACATATTACTGATGGAAATGATCCACATCAGGTGCAACAACACGATCGACTATGGAAAGTCCGTCCACTTATTCAAGCATTTGAATCTAGATGTGAAGAACTGGCCCTAGAAGAGAACCTATGTATCGATGAATCCATGATCCCTTTCAAGGGACAACTCAATATAAAGCAATACATCAGAGGAAAGCCCACACCCTGGGGCATAAAAGTATTCATGCTATGCGGTGAGTCAGGCATAATATACCGCTCTTTGGTTTACCAAGGCTCCACCACACTCACTGAAGAAGCTAAAACTAGCAGTCCCAGCATTACATGTTCTCTAGTTCTTCATTTAGCCGCTAGAATTCCTGAAAATTCAGGTCATAAATTTTTTTGATAACTATTTCAATTCTATATCTCTTTTAGAAGAATTGTACAAAAAAAGGGATATATGCAGCTGGAACAATAATATACGTGCCAACAGACTTGAAAAATGTCCCATAAAAACCGAAAACAAATGAAAAGAATGGGTCGAGGGCCCTGTGATTACGTAGTGTCCGACAACAATATAGTAATTGTGAGGTGGTTTGATAATAAACCAGTGACTTTGGCTTCGAATTTTATCGCTGTTAGCCCAAGAGATGAAGCAAAAAGGCGGGACAAGAAAGAAAAAAAATACGTACAGATAGAGCGTCCGGCAATCGTTAGAATGTACAATGCATCTATGGGAGGTGTAGATAAGTGTGACTTTTTGCTTTCTATATACAGAACTTTCATTAGATCGAAAAAGTGGATACTCAGAGTTATGTTTCATTATTACAATCTTGCTGTATGTAACTCATGGCTGGAATATAGAAAATAGGCTAATGCAATAGGTTTGCCGAAGGAAAAGACAAAAGATTTGCTAGAATTTACGCTAGATGTTGCTGAAGCACTTGCGTTTGCAGGAATCCCCACTACCCAAACCCCAAAAAGAGGTAGGCCTTTAAGAGAAAATTCTCCGCTTTTGCTACCTAAGTAGCTTCATGTTGCGAAAGCACGAGTTTCAGACATCAGATATGACAATTGTGGACACTGGCCAGTGCCAACAGAAGGTCACGAGCAAAGATGTAAATTAGAAAACTGTAGTGGCAGGTCAAGAACAGCTTGTGAAAAATGTAATATTTATTTATGTCTTAGTAAACAAAGAAACTGCTTTAAAAAATACCACATAAAACAATAAATTATATTGATTCAAATTGCACGTCCTGTTTTCCTCCTAGACCTCATGGTGGCATTTGACACCAAGTTCTAATTTTTTTTATAGCGAAGATATATGTATAAAATGTCGTTTATATATTCTTAACAACATATGTAGGTAAGTAGTAGCAACCACCAAAAAAATTTTTCATTAGCTTTTAAAAATTCAGGGCTGAAAGGGTTAATAATTGTATTATTGAAAACACTGACTTTTAAGAAAATCAGTATATTACAATGTGTATAAGTAGGTGAACCTTTAAAGCAGGCTCGACGCGTTTAAGAGCACGACGCGATAACGGAGCTATAAGGGCCCTGATTTTGTATCCAAATGCGTCCGAGATACCAAGATTATGATTCAGGTAATCGGGTATAATAAAAAATATATTTCAGTGAATGTTTCAGTGAAATTTACAACAAACCAATCATTCACCGAACTTTCCCAACCCTGATGTGTATACAATAATTTCTCATAAAATGTCAATTTATTTTAAATTATATTCATAGCAGAACTAGAAAGCGTATGTATTTCCATATATAGTATTAAATATTTCATTATTTAAATTTAGGAGATGTTTGTTTTTCACATCATTCAAATATTTTCAAATTAGAAATAAAAACATAAACATCATCTGCTTATTATTTTTTTAAAAATATAGTCGTTATGGTAGGTACTAATAACGGACACTTTTGAATTTAGTGTATGACGACGTGATTAACCCATGTATGCCTAGTGTTCTATATGTAGTACGGCTAAATCGTGTTTCAACTTGCAAAATCTGTTTTGTCTATTGACGACACAGTTTGTGTTTGAGTTTAGTACTGCGCTAGCTTTTGTATGAAGTAGATGGCAAAGTGAACACAATCCTTTCAAGTGTTTTATAAACAAATAAGTTTGTGTATTTTCACAAGATGGAAGATTGCGGCGTACGATTTGTAGGGTATGTAATTATTTCATCTATAAAAGAATATTTGCTTTTACTTTTCTTTATAATAAGTTAGATAAATGATGTATGTTATAGAGTCATTTATTTCTTTTACTTACGTTTACTGTAAATACCTTTATTTTTCCGTCAAACGTAGGCGTCCTACATATAGTACTCTAGGCATGTAAGATCTAAGTCTCTTTTTATTTTAGAGGACTTACTCTTCAGGAAGCACTGACTATGATTGAAGATGATGAAGACTTTTGTAGAAATACGGAAGAAATAATTTTATATCCTCCAGTAAATGCATGTGAAGATCAAACAGATGAGGATTCCGGAGACGAATTTGATTTTTCTCTCAATAATTTGCCGGGATCTCAACTTGGTGCCGCATCTGATGTAAAATTTCATTCTGACGATGAATGGTCTTCTGATGATGATGTACCCTTATCTACTTTTATAAAATCTTCCAAACATGTTAGAAATAATAATGCTAAGGATAAGAAAAAATATGACTGGGAACATATTGACTTGACTCCTGAGACGTCCACTTTTGAAAATGAAACTATAGTAGCCAATAGAATGACACCAGTCGATTTATTTTCTTTATTTTTTGATCATACTTTACTTCAACTAATATTGGACAAAACTCAGTATTATGCTCAAACAAAAAACCGTACACAACTCATAGAAATGTCCGAGCTAAAAGCTTTTCTTGGCGTGTTAATCCTCAGTGGATACGTACAACTTCCGAGACGTAGAATGTTTTGGGAACGAGAAAAAGACGCTCACAATAGCTTAGTGAGCGATGCAATTACGCGAGACAAGTTCGAATATATTTTATCAAACTTTCATATTGTTGATAACGCTGCCTTGAACCAACAAGATAAGTTTGCCAAACTGAGACCTCTTTTTGAACATCTGAATAAAAATTTTTTAGAGCTACCTCCTTTTGAACAAGATCATTCTGTCGATGAAGCCATGGTGCCGTATTACGGCCGTCATGGGTGTAAGCAATACATCCACGGAAAGCCGATAAGATACGGTTTCAAGCTTTGGGCAGGAACGACCAGATTAGGGTATGTCGTATGGTTTGACCCATATCAAGGAGCTTCTATAGAGAAAACTTCAGACTTTGGCGTTGGAGCAGCAGTAGTTCTCAACTACGCCAATGTCTTACAAGAACGGTGGCCTAATACCGCTTTTCACTTGTATTTTGATAACTATTTTACCTCTGTACCTTTATTAGAAGAATTGTCGAAGCGTAAATTATTTGGTATAGGTACTGTTAGAGAGAATCGTCTCCCAGGGAAGCCTCTACTTGATAATAAAGTAATGAAAAAGCAAAACCGGGGTTACTTCGACTACCAAAAAATTAAAGGCTCCAACATCATTGCCTTGAAGTGGAATGACAATAATATAGTATGTTGTTTGTCAAACGAAGCAGGCGTAAATCCTATTCATTCTACTAAACGATATTCCAGGAAAGATAAAAAAATTGTTCAAATCTCTCAACCGCATGTGATTTCTCTATATAATAGAAATATGGGCGGTGTTGACAGGTTCGATGAAAATATTGCCAAATATAGAATTTCAATTAGAGGCAAGAAGTGGTATTTTAGTCTTGTTTCTCACTGCATCGACTTAGCCATAAATAATGCTTGGCTACTTCATAGAGTTTGGGGCGGTGAACATGATCTTTTGAAGTTCCGACGCAGCATTGCCATTACAATGTTATCTCAACATAAAAAACGGAAGAACTACAATAGAAGCCACGCTTCCGCTACGGGTAACTAAAGTATATTTATCATTTGATTCTTGACTAATTCTAGACATTGCAGCTATTCAGAACGACGCACTAAGGTACGATGCTATTGAGCATTATGTTATTCCACAAGAAAAACAAAAGAGATGCGCTGAATGCCATACGAAAACAACTACACGTTGTAGGAAATGTGACATTGGGTTACATGTCAAATGCTTTGTTATTTTTCACACTAATCGTTAAGCTTTATATTTTTATATTCTTCTAATTAAAACTAGTTCAAACAATGTTCATACCTTTTATGCCTAGTGTCCTACATTTAGTACACCATTTTCCACCTAGTTTTCCCTTAGCTAGAAAATACATTTCCGGTTTACATGCTAACATGTAAGCCTATATTGCGATATTGTTTAGTAAAAACTATAATTTCGTGACCGATGAGTTTTAGGCATAAATGGGTTAAAGGCAAACGTCAGTATACCTGCTTTGTCTTGTTAAAAAATTAATAAACTGTCTCTAATGTTGTCACCACTATTTCTCGTTTATTTAAAGTGCAAAAAAAGTATAGCTGATGTACGTTTAAGCTTGGCCACCGGCCATATCACGGCAACCGTAAACTTGAAATTTAATGAAAAATTATCGAATTCTTAATTCACCTTAAGAATTGTCACCCCCTTGCGATCATTTTAGAAACTTCAAAATATTTTAGTTGAACTTCCCCTGGTCGGTTATGTAGTCTATTCAAGCGAAAAAATAAGTATTTTAATGAAGTCATGGCCAAGTGTGACTGCCATTTGAAAAAAGATAAGCTTATGTCATAATATCATGATAATTAAGTTGGCCATGAATGTTTAATTAAGATTGTTAAACTCTACGTAAAAATTACTACCAGGTGCCATTTTTACTTTTGTTATATCTTTAATGGTTACGAAGATATGGATAAATGAAAATTTCGGCTATTTTTAATTTTTTTTAAATTTCTTCAAAAATTGAGAATAAATGTCAGATCTGAAAATACTATAAAACACTCCTAAAAGTTCTGAACAACTTTGCTAATTTAACCGAAGAATTAAACAAACGTCATGTATATGAGCAGATATAGTGCTCCTAAATAAAAGTAACGTTTGCGTTTACTTAACATTCGGTATATGATTTTCGATACATTATCGCCAAAGATTATTTAAACAGTATTTAAAATCTCGAAGGTCACGTCTGTCAAAGAACTTAAGATAAATGCAAGTAACTCGAATATACAATGCTAACTTGAAATATACTGGGCAATTGGAATATGCAATTGCATAGTGGGTGTTCGATTTAAGAATTCAAAATTGAATGTGTGTGTAAGAAAACTAAGTTTTAAATATATGTTTAAATTGTAGAGATAAAAGTTAAATTACCTCTTGTCTCTGTGTGTTTTCTCTGTTTAAGTGGCTAAGAAAATATCGAAGATCCTGATCCTTATACATGAGAGACGTAGATTGTCGTTTGCTGCAATTTTAAATACAAACATATGGGTTTAGAACATGAAAACATGGATTCGTATTGAAAATCTATAAACACTTTCGAATACTTATATAAATGAATGTATTACCAGCTTAAAGTAGGTGCTTATCAAAGGATAATAATAATATCTAGCTTGCGATAATACAAACCATAAGTGCATACTTATAACTTTTAGATTTGTTGAAGCCGGATGCGACATAATAAGTCAATAACTATAAATTTGAATGAAAATTTCTTAGGACGAGTCAGTGTGAGTGAATTACCAAACTGCTTGGAATTTAAGTTCTCACTGAATCGGATATTCCATGATGTTAAACAAGTAGTTATCGAATCGAAAAGTATACTCACTTTTTCACATATTTCGTTCACTAATTTTTAGATATGATAGGCGGAATAACCTAAAACACTCTTACACATATCTAATCGATATACTTGTCACCGAAGCGCAACTTTTTTGTTTTTGATTGTCACTTTATTAAATTCACACACCACTTGTTAAATACATGGAGGTATGTTTTCTGTTGTATATGTATCGCAAAATCGCAACGTTTAGTCCGTGTCCGACTTCCTTCTCATGACCAATATCGCACCGTTTGAAATCGTACTTTTTCGGCCCACATCCTTTTTATTGATCGCAGCGTCGTGGTATCTAAGTCTGTCCTTTTTCAACGACCATTAAGAGAATTATCGCAATCGTTAACTATACAGTCCTGTCACATAGTCTGCACACGTACATAGTTTTGAAAAAACTTTGATCACGTAGAAGTAAAACTTTGAAATAGAAAGAGGTAAATATGTGTCTTCTTTTTCTTCGAGCATACTTTTGGAAGCATTTTCAAAGAAATTTCATAATGTGAAATGAATTTAATTTCGTATTCCAAGAATATATCCTTAGATACCAAGCAAAAAAAATTGCAGTTTGAGAATAATAGCTTGGTTACGGACAAGCGTCCATAACCAAGCGATTGAACTTTTCAGGCGAAAAGTCACATAGTACCAGTCGAATAAGAATAAAAGAGAGTGAACTACGAAATAGAAATACTGCCAATAAAATATTTTTCTCAGAAGCAAATACAGACAACATGTAAACAATAATGTCAACTTTTAGGAAAACGTAGTCTTATTAGATGAAAAGACTTTTAAATCAAGCAGTAATGAAGAAAGATTGACAGCTTTAGTATATAGAGATATTCTGCAGCAAGCTCTGTTACCCTCAGTCCGTTTTTGGAAATAATTTTGTTTTCCAACAGGATAATCGTCCAATACATACAACAAATCTAATAAGAGATTTTTACAAGCTAATTAATTAACCACATTAGGCTAGACAGCGAAAAGCCCAGACCGCTTTCTCTTAAGGAGGCGAGGAGATATAACTGTCTCAATAAAACACTACTTGTAATAAGACACTTATTTATTAAATACTAATAACCACTAGATGACAACAATATGAATGACTAGGAAGGATCACAAGTGATCCTCCTATCGGAAGATCACTTATGAATTATCTTTTGTTCGGAATATGCTTCTTTTATTACCTCGGTAACGCCGAGTCCGTCCTTACCTGGCTGAATTGCACATTCCTCCGTTCGATCAACTTCCGTTGAACTCATCGAACGGCAGATAGGATGCTAGGTAAGTTGGGATTCAGGTTACCGCGGCAATACTTCTAGTACTATACAGAGTGTTGATTCGCGACAATAGAATAGGTATTTCTCCTCAATGATTTAGAAACACACCCTTTTATTTAAACGTGAAAAACAGCTACAATAATAATTATGTAACAATTTACCTAGATAGTTCAATATCTACTTTAAATAGTTCGCAATTAAGATTATTTTTTCAAGTAATCAAACTATCGATTGTAGCGTGATAAAGTTGAATAAGAGTTTTTTTTGTTCCATCCTTATGTGTTATCAGTTATCAGCAGAGTACGAAGTCGAAATTAGCGTGATGTAGTTGTTAGAAGTAAATGGATATATGGCGGTAAGTTTAAACATTATTTTCTGTGTCTATGTAATTGATTTAGGATTTAGGTACGACTCCGCTATTTGTATTTTAGCAATTTATACGTCGTACAAATTTGAACTAATTATCAAATTTGACATTAGATTCCCATAAAAGCGCAGTTTAAGGGTCTTTTAGCTGTGATTTTGAAAATGATAGACATAAAATAATTAACTTTAACAGAATACGAATTTGTAATTATAGATTATTTGTAGATATCGGCAGTTAGGAATACAGTGCTGGACTAGACTTTAAAGATTAATGTAATTCCAAATTGGACACAGTAATAGAGATGATATAATTATTACTGTGCTTAATTTCAAATTACATTGTTCATTTAATTCCACTCCTGCTGTATACCTCTAACTGCCGATCCCTATCACCACTCGTAATAAGTGATATCAATTGGGCAAAGTAATGTGATATCATCATTGTGTCCAATTTCGAATTACATTATTCATTTAAGTCCAATCCTGCGATGTATCCCTAACTGCCAATCTCTAGTTATCAGTGCTATTTCATCAGATTGGCAATGGCATAGATGGAAGTAAGCATGACGATATGATTATAGCTTCGTTCGTAGAGGAATCACAAACTAGTCAGTGGCGATTTGATGGGTGGAGAAAAATCCGAAACTAGTGTCTGACTGATTTCACAACATTTGATTGACTCTGATTAGTTCGTAATTTCTGTACTAACAAAGCTTATAAAATGATGTTTATTTTGTATATTATATGTTTAGGGACGACTCTAGCCATGGAACGAAAAGAAGACGTTTCCAAATTGACGATTTCATCACACTAAAATTTCAAAATCGCAATGCGTAAGTTAATTACAGGCATTTATTATACAACGTGAGCATTTTGAACTGTCCTGAGTTGGCCATACTGATTTTAATATAGGAGCACAGTGTAATTGCACAGATAAGGGAGATTACACTGTGCTCCTATATTAAAATCAGTATGGCCAACTCAGGACAGTTCAAAATGCTCACGTTGTATATCTCCCTTATCTGCGGTAATTGGAAAGCCTTTTTTTATTTATTTTTGTGATTAGGTTTACTATTTAAAATTTTCCTGTGATAAATGTCAATGAAATAGGCATAGTTTTAAGTTGAATTATATGAAAGAATTTTTTAGAAATATAGTGATTTCACTTTATTTTTTACATTTTGATTTTGACATTTGACATGTAATTTTAGTATGGACAATTCACGGAAGTAAATATTTCCTAGTTTTTGATAATACTGGGACTTTTTTGTTGCCAACCCAGGGGAGTTCAAAATGATCACGTACGAGGGCGTATTTTTATGTTATCTACCTAGCCATGAGACAAAAGAGTGACGATGTCAAACAAATTATTGAAAAATTGCTGTCACTGTTAGAAGTACATGTGCTAAGTTGTGTTTAGTTTATGCTGTGTATAGAGATTTGCGACGGTCCATTTCTCGATAAAATGAGTGAAACTACAGTTGAACATCGCAGCGTAATAAAGTTCCTGACAAAGGAAGGCATTGGTCCAAAACCAATTCATGAAAGAATGGTTGCTGTATATGGGGAAGATACACCATTTTATTTCCAAGTAAAATATTGGTCTAAACTCTTTCGATGGGACCGAGAGTCAATCAATGATGACCCAAAATCCGGACGACCCATTGAAGCTCGAACTAAAAACATTGTGCGAAAAGTCGAAGATTTGGTACTGAAAGATAGGCGTGTAAAGATCTCTGTCATTGTCAATGAAGAGTGTATATCCGAAACAAGTGTTCTCAAAATTTTGCATGACGATTTGGGTATCAAGAAGGAGTCTGCACGGTCGATACCCAAATTGCTTACACCTGAACAAAAACCGTGCAGAAAAGAAGTTTCTCAAGTTGGAGAGGGACATAACATTTTTATCTCGAATTATTACCGGGGATGTCACTTGAGTATATTACTGGGAACCTCCTACTAAACAAGAATCCATGCAGTGGGTTCATAACGGCTCTCCACCACTAAAAAAGGCCAAGACACAATTTTCTGGAAAAAAACTGATGGCAACAGTTTTCTGGGATGCTGAAGGAGTTTTGCTTATTGAATATATGCCGAGAGGGTCTACCATAAATGGAGAGGCCTACGAAAACACAATTAAAAATTTAAAAACTTCTTTGGAGGAAAAAGACTCGCATTCTTATCCACAAAAAGACTTGTTGCTGCACGACAATTGTCGGGTTCATAAGGCAAACAAAGTTCAGCAGATAATCAATGACTGCGGGTTTATAGAGTTAACGCATCCACCTTATAGACCCGACCTAGCTCCGTCAGACTTCTTCTTATTCACAAATTTAAAAAAGCATCTCAGAGGAAAGCGTTTTGCTTCTGATGAAGAATTCAAAGAAGCTGTTGCAGAATATTTTGCGGGGTTACCGAAGCAATTTTTTTCTGAGGGTATGGGGCAACTAGAAAAAAGATGGAATAAGTGTATTAGTGTTGAAGGGAGTTATGTAGAAAAATATAAAAATGTTGTTCTCTTATGTGCTTTTTTTCATGGCTAGGTAGATAACATAAAAATACGCCCTCGTAGTATTAGACAGTGTGTAAATAAAGTAAGGAATAATATTCATATGTTGTTTATAATCGGTGTTTGGGAGAAATGCTCGGACAGGTTAATTTTATTTGTTCTTTCAGACTTTATGGACGTTAGTTTTCTTTTTTGTCGCTTACTACTCTGGGACGTATGACGTCATCCATTTTTTTTTATGAAACCTTATTAATTTTAGACCAGAAATAAAGAGTAGATTTTTTTCTGAATTCAGCAATACTGCATATGTGGTATTCAAAATTAGTGGTTTTAGAGACACGGAGGATCATAGGTATTAAAATGACAATAATTAAACTTGAAAATCAAAAGAGCAAATAGTAATAATTTATTCTTGGGACGATTAAAACATTAATAAAAAATGTTCAAATTGCCACCCATTTGTTTCCTGGCAATGATAAAGTCTGATATTATTCTTTCTCGCAGTTCTTCAAGATCTCGAGGTTTTGTCTGATACACACGTGATTTTAAGTAACCCCATAGAAAAAGGTCAAGTGGGGCGAGATCAGGAGATCTAGCTTGTCATTCCATAGGACCACGTTTTCCTATCCATCTATTAGGAAAGACTTCCTCTAGGTATTGTCTAACACGAAGTGAATAATGTGCTGGTGCACCATCTTGTTGATACCAGACATTAACACTCGGTAAATCTGAGTCCTAGTTATTTGGAAATAATATCGCTGTAGCCGGTATTAATTCCAATCTAAGGAACTCTAAATACATCTCCCCATTTAATAACTCATCGAAAAAATATGCCTATGTTTAATGTCATACATGATTGTATGACATTAAACATAAATCGTTTGTCGCTGTCATTATATCTTTTTGAATTAAAAATTTTTGCGGCTGGCGATAAAATTTTGTATGCACCACGTCAGTAAAGTACCTTTATCGAACTAGTCTGTTATTCGCCTCGCCCGCTTGACTCATAAATCAGACTCGTTCGATAAAGGATCACTTTACTGACTTGGTACATAAATAATTATTATTATTTCACATTTTATTGCGAAATTACCGACAAACTGTGTACTGAAGCAGAAAACTGGTCAAAAATAGATGCAGAAACATTTATTGTTAAAATTACGCTTCTGTTCACTAATTTTGCAGTGAAATATATGTTATATTTCACGAAAAATGTTCCATGTATATCTGATGAAGTCGCTGTGTTGGCAAATTAATCATTACATATATTAGTGTTACATACCAATAAATTGTGGAAATGTCTGTATAAGCTGTTTTATAATTAACTAGCTGGCCCGGCAGACGTTGTTCTTCCCTTCCCGGTGGGTGGCGCGATGAGTTTGATTTCGTTAAAGTCCGTATAAGCAAGTCTGGAAGAAGAGGTCGTAAGTGCGATTGCAGGTCCGACCACATCGCCACCTATCATGTGCAGATTTTGATATTTGTTTGTCACTAAACCAACACACATTGTGAATATGAGTCATGTTGGTCCATAAATATAGAATTTGTTAATAACTAACCTTCAGCGCCACCTATCGAATGTTTTGGGAACGTATTCTTTAAATACAAACCTTTTGTCGTATTAAATATAATTATATTTCTTACACGCCTTAACTTCAAGGGCACCTATTATTAATCTTCTTTTAATTAAATCCTGGATGAAGGTTATTTTCCAGGATCTAGGGGAGGGAAATAGGTGCTTTGGGGTTTATTGAGAAAATTCATGATGAACACACGCAAAATGAAAGAACGAATAGCTGTAAAGATTTCGTATTTATATTACAAATTACAACTGATAATTTAATGTACAATATGTATATTTCTTATAGGTAGTACATGGCGATCATGTAATCGAATTTTTTTGACGAGACAAATAAATTATTACGATAAAATTAATCCATAAAATTATATATTGGTACAATAATTAATTTAAAATTGTCTATTATAATACAACAGTATATGTATATTCCACCGTGCTCTGGCAAGACGAAAACGAGTAAATATTGTCCGCAGAACCGATGGAAATACGCTACTATGGATGATGAAAGATCAATTGCGACCAATTGACCGTTTTGTCATTTGAACTAGGTTGCGGCACTTCATTTGGTGGAATCTTGTAGGTACGCGATGAGATCCGCACGTTCTTGGGGTTTTTTCAGGCCAGCGAACACCATCTTCGTGCCGGGGATGTATTTTTTGGGATTCTCGAGGTACTCGAATAACGTGTCGGGACCCCACGTGATGCCTGCAATCAAAACAACCGATCACATATACAATACACAGCGCCGTATAGGTTAGAACATTTAAGAAATATAAGCAAAAAGTGAGAGCGACAGAGTCTAGACATTTTTGATTTTTAAATTATAATTTCGAAAAAAAGGAACATTCATTACATAATAATTAGAACATAATTTATCCGCAGTATTACACCCCCAGAGTGTATAAATTCCAAAATTATTATTATTATTAATAGGTACTGTCATCTACCAGTGAATTAAAAACATGAAAAAACATATGGAATGGGATCGTTAACAGAAGACATTAAAGATGTTATTATATGTAATTGTATGAAGGTGGCTGCTTGGTGGAGTTATGAAATTAAAGCAAATTAAAGAAAAGAAGCGCAGATGGAAAACTATCTTAAAGAAGGAACAAATGAACAGTATATCGAATATAAAGAACATAACAACATAGTAAAGAAATATATAACCGAAGCAAAAGCAAACATCCTGAGAAACGCTTGGAAGAAAAATGTAAGAAGACTTCCATGTAAATCAAAAATATTTTATAGAGTACTGGTAATCATAAAAAACGAAAACCATCATCAGCAAACAATAACACAAATCAGAAACATAGAAGGGTAAATGCTTCTTGAATGCGAACAAATTATGGAGAGATGGAAGGAGCACTTCGAAAACCTGCTGAACCAAAATGAGAATATGGAAAGCAATATGGGGACGATATAGACGAGGAGGATATAAGACAAGCAATTAATATTCTAAAGAAAGTGAAAACTGCAGGGTATGATCAGATTGCTGGAGAGATGCTGAAGCATTTAGGAGGAAATGGTGTAAAGTTTCGAACCCAGATTTGTAATAGATGCTGGAACGAAGAAATGATACCAGAGAAGTAGTAGAGGGGTGTTATCATTCCAATCTTTAAAAAGGGTAGCAAACATGACTCTGCCAATTATCGAGGCATCACCCTATTAAATATAGTGTTGAAAGTATGCGAGGAAACACTTGTACAAAGACTAAACCAAGAAATTGAACTAAACATGTAACATTCACAAAGCGAGTTTAGAAAAGGAAGCACTATTAAACAGCTGCAAGAAGGTACTCGAAAATATGGAAAAACATCTCTTGGCTTTTCTAGAGTTAGACAGGACAGGGCGATCGACAATGTAGTGAAGGAAAAAATGCTTTAAAGCTTTAGAAAGAATAAGTGGCAAATATCGACGCGCTTCAGAGGGAATTGGTGGATATTCTGATCATCTCTGGTATGACCAGATCTTCTTCGAGAACTAGTTTTTGATTGTGGATTTACCGTATTTTCGTAAATTAAATAATCCAAAAGTACTATTGAGTGGCAATTTTGCTAGTCATATTTCGGTCAGTTCTACAATAATGCCAAGCTAACAATATAAGAATCGTTATTTTACAGCCCAATACTACATACTTCTGCCAACCTCTTGACATAAGTTGATTTAGTCTAATCAAAGGAGTCTGGAGAAAAATACTGAAACTTTTGAAAAGGAAAAATCGTAAGTTTCCTAGTCTTCTTCGCAAATCATTAAAAAAAGGTAGTAGCAAATCAATCAGGGAATATAATTTAAGATTTTAAAACCGCAGGATTAATTCCCCTTGAGCGTAACGCTGTACTAAAGAAACTACCAAAACAAGATATGAAAATAGTAATCCTCCTGTGCGGCACATTGCCGAGGTGTTGAAAGACCTATTTCAAGAAATTTGATATGGAGAGAAAGTAAAGAAAATGATTCAACTACTCCCAAGAAAGCAACAAAAATTTTAATGTACCTGAAGGACGAAGTGTATCTTGAGATGTTGAAATACATGGAGCAAAAAGAACAAAACTCACAACATTAAAACAGTCAACCAAAAAGCGAAAGATTCCATTTGCTAGTATGTAAAAACTGTCTGACATTGACTCTGAATTTGTGGCAAAAAGCTATAAAGATTACATATTGATGTAACAGTAGAACAAACGTCCGTTAAGGGCAGAAGTCTGGGATTTATCGAAAAAATTATTGAGACAAATTCCCACCATTGCCTGCTTTTTTATATTTTTTGACAAATATATATTTATTTGTCGTTATTTGCTGCTTTCTAGGGGTTTCTTTTTAATTTTTTCTGATGTATTTATTGTCTGAATTCAGTTTAGTTAATGTCTGAAATATTTATAGAAATAAATGAATGTCCCAAGTCGCCAAAATCATCAGATCAGGTGACTTGGGACAGTAACTTTATTATTATTTTCCGCAATTGGACATCGCTCTGTTATACAGTTTGTAGCAATCGATAGCCCTTGCCATTGGGCACGATACTGTCTAATCTGTTCAAAATATAAAATTGTAATTTTTCCTCTGGGGTTAATTAAGCATGATAATTATCCTAAGTCATCCAAATCTACAGTATCTATAAACAAAAAGCTTAAAATATTATCTTCGCGATATTTTTTTGTATGTATTTTTTATGTTCATTAAAATAATTACTGGGTTCTGAACTGTTAAACTCTCTAATCTTGGTAATGTTACAATAAACAAAACATAGTTTTATTTTAACAATGATCACATTAATGTGAATATTAGCTCAAGCAACGTTAGATAAACAATGCATACCGTGCACTCTCCGTTTTTTGTACTGCCAACAAGCTCAATACCAACGATGATACTGATTCTGAATTTATTTTTGATACAAGTATTGATTACGCAAAAACAAAGGCATAAAACAAAAATTTAGACGGTTAAATTTAGATAATAAATCCACAGATTAGCGACTACAACATTTTGGTATTAACATTACATTAAATAGATAAGAAATACATAGTATATCAACGAATAAAAGCGTAAATGCAAAAATACATTTTCACCATGAAAAAATGATCCCTGTAATATGAATCCTATTAAACCTTCAAAGAATATGAAAAATAATACGTCCATGTAGTGCAGGAATTAATAAAATTCGGAAAAGTTATAGGTAATCTACTAATTTTATAATTTATTTAAAAAAAAGTTTACTCTTGATGTTATAGTTAAATGACATTGATATTTAAAAAATATAATTGTGCCATACAGGATAATTAAATTTGTTCGAAATATTGTTAAAAAAACAAATGGAAAATGTGCGAAATTGACCAATATCGACGAATGTAAGAAGTAATAAATAAAATAACATTTATGATTTTAACAATTTAATAGTAATCTTTCTTTGCCCAAATACTATAATTTATTGTATTTTATTTTGTAACAAATAGTATTCATTTCAATGAATTCCTACCTCTATTCAAGAAACCAAAATATATGATTAGGGAAGTATATAAATTTAAAAAAATAAAAATAAATAGAAAACTATCATTAGAATAAAAGAGAGTTACTTGAAGCTACAAATCATGTCATTACATTTCGAATGTTTTGAGTACAACTACTCCAAAATATTATGTACATCTAAAAAAATGATATTTTCATTTCTTCAGATTGATAATATTTATACCTATATTTCTAAATGTAGTTTCGAAAAAGTAGAAATTTCGAACAGCCTTGAATTTGTCATGCAGCACGTAGAGAATAATTCAAGTTTACCTTTGGCTTTGTTTGCATCTGTGTACGCAAATCCTGGCGCTTGGCCCGTTTTTCGGCCGAAAAGGCCATGCAAATTTGGACCAGTCTTGTGTTTACCTCCAGCTTCCACTGTGTGACATTGTGCGCACCTTTGAACGAACAGTTTCTTTCCTTTTTCAATATCTCCTGCTGGTACACCCATTATTTATCTGAAAAACATCGACATATGTACATAATCAAGCATTTCGATCATTAATAAGTGTACACGTTGGTACCATACATATTTCATTTTATGTTATATGTATAGTTTTACTAAATAAACTACATTGCTATGTTCTTTATGATCATCAAATATCATAATCCATACTTTGATCTATATAATAGTAATTGTGAAATGTGATGTTAATTTTTCAGAGATATTCAAAAGATGTTCTTATCTAACTATTGCATCAATAATCAGCCTATCGATTTTTCATTTTCTTTGTTTTAAGTATTTTAGTGGGAATATATAGCTTCCATAGGTACCTACCTAATGCTTTTTATGTTAAGTACTCAGCAACAGATACTACTAATTCTATACAAAAACATTAATTTTAATTACATGAGCAATTTGAAATAATCCAAAATCAGTAGGTAGTTATTTCTGGGAATTTTGCATCACCTGATGCATTTGATGGGACAATATATCTTCAATTATATTACTCCTGAATACAAGGGCACAATAGGTCACAGCAAGTATATATTATATAATATTTTATAAATTACGTCAAGAAAAGCATGTAGGAGATAAGTATTAAAAAATAGAATTTGGAATTAACGTTAAAAATCGTCATTGATAAAAAAAATTAACACGTGTTGGAATTTGGAATCACGTGATTGGGGAAACTCCTTGAGTTACTAATGCTTTCTTCGAATTCTTAAAACGTGGTGCTCTCACTGTCGTGTAATATGTACTATAATAATAAATTATGCCTTTTCAATTGTGTATACATATTTCGATAGAAAAACTAAATCCCGAACCATTAACTATCCTGAATTTAATATCAACTTAATAAATTTATAAAAAAAAAAAACTATTACATAACCTCAAACGTATTTAAAATAGCACCCCGTGATGTGTAACGTTCTTATGATTTCGTCCGTGTTTAAATAATTTTATGAAACGTTACGTAATGTAATACTCAACAATAATTCACAAAATTATATTTAATAATATATTCTGAAAACTGTTTTTTCCCCAAAAATTTGAAATAGTGTTTTGCAATATAGATTTAAAATTGAATAAAAATATACTCACAAATGATTAATCCTATAAGTTAACTTCAAACACTGCTCACTTCTTGCACTCTACGATTCCTCTAAAAAACTAATCGATTATAGCATTTACATATGGCATTTACAATAGATTGTGGAAAATTCGCGACATCGAAAGTAATGAAGATAACTCGAACGCGTAATAATGTAATAATACTGCAATAGATGTCTCTGAATTCAGTTCGACTGTTGTCATAAAGATGGCTCTGAATCAAAAATATGACAAAAATCTATTTGATCAATGCAATGAAAGAAAATGCAGCCCGTTTGTAATAATGCAATTTTAAATTATAAAATTATACATACAATCACAATAAATCGCTTTGATTGCTTTCATTGACATTTAATAATCATGAAGTTATCTGTTACAATTGTTGAAGACAGATAGGTACATTTTATAAATATAATTATGAGGAAGTGGATACATATTTACGGTAGGTTATACGGTACCCGAGAGCCGACAAAACACGAGTCGGTCTAGTCTGACAGAAATCAGAGCCACTTCGGCGAGATAGGGGTATCTTGCCTATGTATAGCTGTAGGTATACATGCGCGAGATAGGGGAAGTGGATCCGATTTCACTCAGACTAGACCGACTCGTGTTTTGTCGGCTCTCGGGGAAATCGGTAGGTAATACGGTACCCGAGAGCAGACAAAACACGAACCGGTCTAGTCTGAGTGAAATCGTTTAAACTTCCCCTATCTCGCCCATGTATAGCTGTAGATCGTGCTGTAGATATACCTATTCGACAACAAAGTAATCATTGTTCAATATGTAGTAGTGGTAATTTCTAGTAATGGCTGTAAGTAATAGTAGATAGGTACCTACACGATTTAATTAATAATTAATTTATTACACACAAACATGAAATAAATAAACTCCACTAGTTTAAGCTATTAATAAATATAGCATATAATTGGTAATATTTTGGGGTGGTTAATAATGGTTAATTATACCCAGAACCTGAATTAATTCAAATGACTGGTTTACTTGGATGTCGTAAATAAACGCGTTTTCACCTATTTTGTTTCTAAGTGTTTCGTAGAAAAACATTCCTCCAACGTGCTTTGTTGTAAATTGTAACGGTGCCAGTACTCTCGATGGTATACAATTATTTAAAATGTGTAGAGAGCTACATTTTCTATACTTATAAAATAGATTTAAGTGAACCTTCAAACACAAGAAGTTCTGAAATAAATACAGTTAATAATTGAAACGATTCAGCCTTTACTTACATTCACGTTAGCAGACGAGGTTGGACGTAATTAACGCGATGACCATGTTGCCAAATTTTACTTATTTTTGTATTTATCAAACTGCTTTATCTATTTGTAGGTTTTCAATTAATAATTTCATGTGCAGAAAATTGGATTAAAATTGCATGACGCATTTTTTCCTCAAGTATTTTTTTTTTTCAAGTAGAACAGCCTATATACGAGTTCATTTTTTAATTTCGTACTAAATTTCACCTCAAAAACATGTAAGACGATTATTACTGTAAAACTGACTTTTACTGAATTATTGTCACTTTTTTATATAATTTTGCCAACTTTATGTTTTTTATTTGAATACTGTATTTTTCTACTCGAGGAATGTCAAAGAAATTATTTATTATCCCAGATAGTTTACCAGCAGAAAATGTCCCAGAACAGATGCCTCTAGAAGAGTAATGAATAACTTTCATTACTACTGGTAGTTTTGCTTATTCAAAACCACGGAAACCTAAATATGTGAACATAATTTTGCCAACTTTATGTTTTTTATTTAAATACTGTATTTTTGTACTAGAGGAATGTCAAGGAAATTATTTATTAGTCCAGAGAGTTTACCAGCAGAAAATGTCCCAGAACAGATGCCTCTAGAAGAGTAATGAATACTTTCATTACTACTGGTACTTTTGCTTACACAAAACCACGGAAACCTAAATATGTGATAAAGATGAAAAATGATTATGAATTCTTATGGCAACAAAAGGAAATCCACATATCAGTACCCGTGGAATAAGTCATTTGCTGGATATTAGCTAAACCCTCGTTGGAAGAACCTTAAAATAAAATAAATGTCATCCGTAATGAATACATTTAAATACTGAGTTACTCACCCATCATTTTAAAGCTAGAAGAGTGTTCTGCCAATGGGCAATAACTAAAATTTTGGCCCAAGCAATTCTTTTTGATAAGAGGGATTCACACTGATGCAATTAGTTGCAGCGATTTATCGCATGTGAAAAGTTGCATGAACGGTGCAATTTTTAAGAGTTGCTCGGTTGATTCACACTGATCAGGAAGAACAAGCAATTTTTCACAAATGCATTTTTTTGTGGTACTACCAACATGAAATAATTATATGTCATCATTATTTTCAATGTATAGTGATGAAAAATAATACATGTACTTTGGTACAATTCATAAGACAGGTTGGCAGCGTAAAAGTTACTAAAAAATCGCATGCTATTTTTTCAGAAAATAGAACACGCTCTAATACGTGCAACTTTTCACATGCGATAAATTGCTGCAACAAATTGCATAGTGTGAACGCGAATTTTCGTGCATCTTTTCATAAAACTGGAATTGCTGCAACTAATTGCATCAGTGTGAACCCCTCTTTAGGGTGTTATTTGCGGATAACGCTAGTTTCCATAGTAACGAAATAGTTAACAAAAGAAATTTCATTATTATTCAAATAAAAACCCTAAATTCACTAACTAATAGATCATCAGCATAGGTGGAGCATAATGTGTGGAAACGTATTCTTGGTGATAGAATCGCGTTTCTTTGAAGGTGGCATTAACGGACAAGCTTATGAGCAATTTCTAATAAGCAATTTAGTGGAATTATTGGAAGACGTTCCACTAAATTTACGAAAAGATGTAGATTCAATAAGACGGCGAACCACCACATTCTATACTACAGGCACGAAATACTTTAAATGAAATGTTTTCAGCGAAGTGGCTAGCCCGTGGAGGTCTTATTCACTAGCCTGGTAGGTCTTCGGGCATCACAAAATTATTATTTTTTAACAGGGATACGTAATATATCAAATATTTAGTATACCTGTAACCACAAAAGCAATATTTAGAAATATAAGTACTCACCTTCTTGTTAATGTCAATCTGTCATTGCGGAAGCGTGTTCAAAAATGTTTAAAAGTGAATAAATATTCATTCGAACGCTTGTTGAAATAATGTTTACATATTTTAATCCATTAGTGTCGAATCATATTTATTGTTATTTTATAATTTCTGTTTCACTAATTACTCATCCATTCCTGTTTCTACACCACCAAAATCAACTTATTAATTTGTGGTTTTAAAATGTTTTTATTGTGCTATATTCTTCATATTTTATTGGTATAGAGTGTATTGTAAATAAGATATATCAAAAATAACGCTACCTTTAATATATTTGTCACCCTCATTTAACATTAGAGGGGGTGGGGTGTCTACCCATATGTATCTCAGGAACTACTGGGCCGATTTACTTCAAGTTTTTTTTAATGAGCGCTGGGGCGAGCCTAGGATGTGGATCAAATTTGGGTTCACGAAACCAAAGCGGGGCTTGGCAAATTGTCAAAAACTGCAAAATATACATAAAATCAAGATGACCGTCTGGAGCAAATTGTCAATTTTTACGGTAAAAGGTCGGAATTTTGCATAGTTATATTATAACAATCCTACAAATTACAGTTACGTTTTGAAAAATATTCATTAGGAGCGATTTTATGCAATTTTTTCTGAACATCGGTAGTGTAAAATCGCTTTTGATGCAATACCGCATCGTCAATCTTTTAAATAGAAGTTTGAATCCTGATACTAAATTATTCTACTACTCAATCTGTATCAGGAACATTTTTCAGTTTTTAAAATTCCTGTCTAAATCAAATTTTATTTAAACTTTAAAATTCAGAAAGTTTTCAAAAATTTGAGTTTTTCAGACCTCATGAGCTCATGTGGTTTATTGACTGGCGTAATTTATTTTGTTTTTAATTTAAAAGATTTGCGAATTTATCGGACGAGATGATATTGAATAACTCTAAAGTCTATATATACTGGAGACGCGTTAAGTTCAGTTGCACGTCATCGATGACGTTTACATGTTGTCATAACTGTATTAGAGAAATTAAAAAAATGAGGTGTGGCCACCACACGACTTTCTTATACGCATTCATGACAAATAAACACATAATTTCCGTTTCAATATTAAATTTCTTTATTACATATTTTTAATAGACTAAGAGTTTAATTCGGTGTTGACAGATAAATCATATCTGTCAAAAAGACGTGCGTTGTGTATCTTCTTCCTGTCAAATTTTTCATGTTTATTTTTGCTTTGATATAAATTGTTTAAAAACAGTGCTTCTTAGAAGTGTATTTATTATTTATTTACGTCCATTGAATATAATGCCGAAAGGTTTCTGTAAACAGTCGAGGCTTTTTACAAACTCTTCTATAATCATGTGTTAAATTTAATATGAATAGCGTAAGTATTGCTTATTTTAAATTATATTATGGATACGTAATGAAACATTTAAGGTTTTTCGACAATCTAAATCAATATAATAAATAAGTTGAGAAAGACTGAAGTCTTAGAGCATTTCAATTACTAAATATATTACGTTATAGTTATTGTATTGTGAATAATTTTTTTCTTTGGTTATATCAAATGTCACTGACAGAAATAAATATAGATCCGGCAACATATACAAGGCGAGTCGTCATGGATCTAGTATGACGTGCAAATGAATGTAACGCGGTTCCACCATATGTATACCGGGTGTCCAGTTTAAAATGCAGTACATGGGGATATTGGAAACCGTTGGAGATACAACGTCGGTTAAATGGGAGAAAAGTTGCGTATTTACTTGTCCATGAATAATCCGACATCAGATTTTGAAATTTTTGTTTCATTGGGCAGATACAGGGCAAAAAAGAAAAAAATGCATTTTTGAAAATCTTCCATATTTTGTTTCCTAGAAGAGATAAATTTACAAAAGTTGTAAGCTAGGGATAACAAGTCATGAGGATTTTAAAAATGATTAAAAAAAAAATCTAGGTCTACTAGATTTTGCGTGACAATAATCAACTTTTGTTTTTCTTATGGCAGCCATATTGGATTTTGACATTTTTAATATCTTCAAAAAAAATGCTATTCAATTATGTATAACATGTTTATGTTTAAGATAGTAAAAACATGAAAAATAGAGAAAGTAAGATTTTACCATAGTAGGCCATGGAACTGTGGATATCCTAAGTGTATACTGATAAAAAAAACAAAAAATAACAAGTCTCCAAGTACTGTTAAAATATCTTTAACATTTTATTTATCAGTATTCATTAAATAAAGGTGGTTAGGTAGCTGAATCATTAATGTAACAACTGTTCAAATAAGCCACCGTTCATTCGTATGCACAATCTACATCGTGTTAGTACTGCCTCACAAGATTGTCTAATCATGTTCGGCGTCATTCCATTCACTGCTTCTTCAACTGCTTGACGTAATTCTTCCACATTTTCATAAGATCTCGAATAGACCTTGTTTTTCAGATAGCCCCATACAAAAAAATTAAGAGGTGTGATGTCCGGGGACCTAGCAGGCCACCCTATTGGTCCTCGGTTACCAATCCAGTTATTGTAATATTGATTATTTAAATAATTTGTAACCAACAAGGAATTGTGTGGAGGCGCTCCGTCTTGCGGAAAATACATATTTTGCAACGTGGCAAGTGGAAGTTCTTCAATTCGTTCAGCAACATGTGTGCGCAAAAGTTCTAAATACCTTTCAGAATTTAAATTCTCATTGAAAAAGAATGGACCGATAACATGGGTATCAATAACGCCGATCCAGACATTAAATCCCCATTTGACTTGCTGTCTACTGCCACGAACTAGGTGTGGATTTTCATCGGACCAAAAGATAGTATTTTTACGATTAAACATTCCAGAGTTAGTAAATCGACTCTCATCAGACCATAAAATTTTCGCAAAAAAGTTTGGATTTTCATTGTTTTTCGATGAACCAATGACAGAATTGTGCTCTCCGTATTTCGTCACCATTTTGAAGCCCTTGACTGGCTCTTTCACGATAAGGTTTGAATTTGGCACGGTTTAAAATGGTACCAGCTGTTGACCTAGCGACGCCAAGTGTATTTTCAATTACCAGTAAAGACGTACGGGGATTTTCAACTACTGCTTGAAGAACAATATTTTCATTATTTTCATTGTTTTGCCTTTTTTTGGGTTTGACAAAACTTCCATGCATTATCAAATTATCACGCAATCGGCGAAAATAGTATATTAAAATACAAGTTTCATAAGACACGATTTTTGCGCACGCGTTCGAGAACAAGTGCGCAAAATGTCTTATGAAACGTGTATTTTATACTATTTTTTCTATTTCGGTTATTAAAAGTTCAAAAAAGCTTAACATAAAAGACATGTTTTGTTCGAATATTTTAGAAATTTTGTTTTTTTGAAGTTGGTTACTCTGATTTTTAAGTAGAACGTTTTAAATATTTGAATATCGGTGGTGCTATATGTAATTGTGTTTAAAATTCAGACTGATTTATACAATAAATTATTTCAAATTATCAACAAAAAGGACGAAATAAATAACTGTACGCCCCCAGAGATTCGCAAAATAGCAGAAGACAATTTACAAAATCTTTCGTCCACAAACTCTACATATTTATCAAAACAAACTTTTATAACAATTGTACTATTCAACATGGTAAGTAAATGTCAATAGTAGCATCCGAAAACTTATCATCCAACTCTGCTTAACAATTTATATTGCTAATTAGTAAGTGAAATGTTAGCATGTGTGCTTTTTATTCTTTGTACAATTTTATTGCACATTTTTGTTACTTTAAAGGCTTATATTTTGACATTTAAATACGATTTGGTTCCATTTTTTTTGTTACCAACTTCAAAAAAATAAAATTAGCGTGCGATAAAGTAATACTTTATGCAACCAAAACGGGTGTCGTAAAGTGAACTTTATAGCACCGGAATAGAAAAATGCTTTTTTCTGGCTGCCGCCTTTCAGGGTATCTATCAAAATACATTTCTACAGCCAATTCATCATTTCTTCCACACAAAATAAAACACTCCAGCATCTGATATTTGTCACTATTTGTAAAACGATCCATCTTAGGTTTGCACAGTACAGATATTTATAACAATACAATGAGATTAACAACAAGATTACTGACAGTTCAGAATAAACTTCACAGCTTTTAGAGTTGTTTAATACAAATGTCACATTTATTATCACGGCCTACTATGTTAAAATCTTACTTTCTCTATTTTTCATGTTTTTACTATCTTGAACATAAACATGTTATACATCATTGAATAGCATTTTTTTTGAAGATATTAAAAATGTCAAAATCCAATATGGCTGCCATAAGAAAAACAAAAGTTGATTATTGTCACGCAAAATCTAGTAGACCTAGATTTCTTTTTAATCATTTTTAAAATCCTCATGACTTGTTATCCCTAGCTTACAACTTTTGTAAATTTATCTCTTCTAGCAAACAAAATATGGAAGATTTTCAGAAATGCATTTTTTCCTTTTTCACCCTGTATCTGCCCAATGAAACAAAAATTTCAAAATCTGATGTCGGATTATTCATGGACAAATGAATACGCAACTTTTCTCCCATTTAACCGACGTTGTATCTCCAACGGTTTCCAATATCACCATGTACTGCATTTTAAACTGGACAGGGTGTATATACCGTGGGTTTTTTTTATCACTGAACATAGCACACGATAACACCTATGTTCAGTTTTAAAATGAACGCGTCAACGCATGGAACATTATGCAACCAACATTGCGTTATGTAACAACAAACTAACGTCGGTCAATTATTTGTTTCGACAAACGTCAAAATCAATGTCATAACCATATTAGAAGTAAACACAAAATTTAATTCTTTAAAGACTACTTTTCTGTCTGAATATCGAAAGTGGCAACAGTCTTAGAAAAGTGGATGTGGTGATGATGATGTAAGTATCATTTAATAAAGTATTAAAATATATTGACCATATTTTATAGATTGCAGAACCAACTTTATGGTATTTTGGATATGATGTTTATTGTAAATCATACAGTAGCACGTAAGTCGACTGATGTTATTAGCGAAAACTGCAAAGGTGAAGAAATAATTGTGCAAGTGGATCAAGATATCGACTATTCACAAGATAACACAGATATTGTAAGTTGTCTATTGGTATTTTAATATTAATTTTTAATATTTAGTCTTCTTAGTTGGACTACAATTTTGGTTTATTTATAAGCAATGCAAATGAGGACGTTCAACCTGCTCCAAGTACCTCAAGTAATTATATTGAGGAAGGCGCTATAAATACAGGTGATTTTGGCATAGAAAACAAGAAAAGGAAATGTGAAGCTATTAAGGACAGTACTCCATCCCGCAAGAAATGAAAAGATGATGAATATTTGAGACATGCAAATGATGCTTTAGTAAAACTTACTTCTGCTTTGGAGAATGAGCCAACTCAACAGCCTGAAAACAGCGAGGAGGTATTTGGTAAATTAGTAGCCGCCAAAATTAAAGAAATTAATTGTCTTCGAATAAAAAATGAAGTTCAATTTAAAATTTTAAATGTTGTATATACATATTTAAATAAATAAATATTTTTTTGTATTAGACTTTATTTTTAATATTAATTAATCATAACTGGAATAAACATAAATCAATGTTCTAAATATTATGCTCAGCCACTGCGTGTTCCTGCCAATCTGCACTCCCATTGTTTGTACAGAAATAGTTCCGGAATTCATCTCTAATATTTCTGGCTTCAATACTTGACTTATTACCACCTTGTTTTACAACTGTTGGTAAATGTTTGGTATTGCTAATGTTAACATCTGTAACATACCTTTCACTTTCTGTTACCAAGAAGTTATGAAGTACCACACATGCTAAAGTCATTATTTCTACTTTTTCAACATCTAAATTTATTGGTTCTAATAAAACTCTAAATCTATTAGATAAAATTCTAAATGTGCTCTTGATAATCGGTAATTAAGTATTTTATTGTCATGACTTAAAAATCTTTGCGGATATGGCTTCATAACTCCTTCTGTTAAAAATGTATATGAGAATTAATCACCATACTGTTAAATAATGCTCTCTTAACTTCTAGTAAATTGTTTCACACACTTCTGGAACAAACCTGGAAATAATGCTTTCATGAACTCGTGTTGAATACATTTGAGACTGGAAACTTTCACCAGTTGCTAAAAACCGCAAAGTAATTTGCAACCTGAAAAATCATAAGTCTATTGTATTTGATTTTTTTAAATATTAAGAATATCTCACTTGCTATGGGCTGATATACTGTCTTGCATAAATGTATCTTGCTTTGTAATATCAGCTCTAAGGTAATCTAATAATTTATGAAACAGAGCATCATTCATCCGTAAATAATTCCTTTATAAGTCAGGGTCCTCAATGCGTAATTCATTAATTAATGACAAAACATCCCGGCCGCCTTAAAAGCCAAGGTTTAGTCCATATCTTTCTTTTTTGTTCGCGTTTCTTATTTTTTATATTAAGAATGTTTGTTATTATAACAAGAACTGCAGCTCGTAATACATTCTTTCTTGTATTTGTGTCCATTTGGAATTTTTCCAGAAAAATACACACAAATGAAATTTTAGGGTTACAAAATTCCGGATACCCGCCAAACTAGTAATACATTCGACGCATGCCCGGACCTTTAAAATTTTGCGTCGTTGCAAGTGGGCAAAATAAATTCTGCACAGAAAGTTGTACAGAATATTCTGTACAGAAAGCTGTGCAGAATCTTGTACAGAAAATTGTACCGTGTCAAGTAAGGATGTGGCGAGTTTTAATTTTCTTTCTGTGGCTATTTATTATACAGCCATCAGAATCAAATTTCCTACTAATCGCCTGAATTGTTCCGATAGATGGTATGGGCTTCTCAGGATATTTGACAGAAAACAGATCCCGCACTTTCCTTAAACTGTTTCCAGCTTTATACCAGTTTAAAATTTCTATTTTATCATCTTTTGTATACATTTTTTAAATTAGGTGAATACAAATGTGAAATATTGAAATATTCAAAATGTCATTTCTGTTATGACATTGATTTTGACGTTTGTCGAAACAAATAATTGACCGATGATAGTTACATAACGCAATGTTGGTTGCATAATGTTCCATGCGTTGACGCGTTTATTTTAAAACTGAACATAGGTGATATCGTGTGCTATGTTCAGTGATAAAAAAAACCCACGGTATATAGGCTTTAATTGCCACTGAAAAGGTATGTACTAACTAATGGCGAAAATGTCCCGAAGGCGGCAGAAGAAAGATGAACATAGAGAATCCAAAAAGCCCCGAGTATGGAAAAGAAGTGTACAAGCATGAAAAAGAAGTTCACAAACATGAAACAAAAGTGTACGAGCACGAAAAAGTGTGTACAAGTGTTATTTTCATCAGCACATTAAGAAGTGGATTTAACTGCTCAATTGTGCTATAGTATCATAACTTGGAAAAAATATTTTCATCAGAAAATGTGTATTTCGCAGTCGAGCAAGTTAAGGGGAAATGTTGAAGCTGGATTTACTTTAGTCATGCTTCAGTTGTTTATCAATCAGCTGCGGGAGACCTAGAATGCAAAATAAAGCTCTCCCAACATGTAACTACACTAAGAGACTTTCTGTCAATTTTGTATGTACATCATAGCTACATATTACTCTTTAATGTAAACCAACGAAATGTCTATTGCCTTATTGAAACAGATTAATGCCATTAAGACCATTGTGTTACTAGTTTGGTCATTAAGTTTGCAGGTCAAATGTAAATATATATAATACAATACTGCAAAGCCAATATGTTTATATAATTTTATAAATTGAAACTGCAAGCAAATAAATTAATAGTAAACTGAATCACATACATTAGCCAATTTTAAATGCGTTCGAAAATGCGTAACGAAAAAGCTACAGAATAGGGGTGTAAGAAAGAGCGCGTTGCATAACAAATAATGAAATAATTTAAAAAAAAATTATGGATTTAAATATCTATTCCTGTTAAAAGGATTTTTCTTTTTAAATCATATTATTTAATAATATTGCGGCACACTTTTAGAATTTCGCGGCACACAAAAGTGCCGCGACACAGTGGTTGAGAATCACTGCCATAATGTATTAATAAGTGTCTTATCCTTTTGTGTTTTCATTGTTTTATTGTCGCCTTTCTGTCCATTTCACGACAATATACCTCGTATACCATGCCTTTTACGATACAACAGGATACATTTATCGTAATGTCGCACTTACGCAGTGGCACATTGCAAGATGATGGATGGATTATAGAAATATTCATTGGGATCGTGTTTTCAGCAATTTATAACGGAAAATGGAAATCTGGAAATAAACTTGGACACATTCACTTGTCATCGCAATAGGGTGAATGAAAAGTTTAAGGAAACGGGGAGTGTTTGTAAATGTAGATCTGAAAAAGTAACAGTTTTAACTGACGATGTTGTCGTAGACATTAGGCAGCGAATGGAAGTTAGTCCCACAAAATCTGTACAAAGCTGTCTGCTCAAACTGGTAAAGAGATCTAATTAACTTAAACGTAATTTGTTATACAGCATTATGTATTTAAATTGTAAGTATTTCTTATGGAAGTACTCATAAGGCACTGAACACAAACTTACATATGCACCCATAAAAGGTTCAGTACTACAACATTGACGGGGCAATCACTTTGAGCAGAGATTGAATTATTGCAACTGGTTTAATAAAATATTACATGAAGAAGACTTGAATCACACTTTCTTTTGAAGGTGGGATCCATTTCTCGGGTATATCAACTCACAAAGTTACTGTACCTGGTCAATAGAGAATACATATGTTTTTGGTGAAAATAGTCTCCATCCTATCAGAGTTGTTGTTTGGGTTGCAATTTCTAAAAGACGGATTATTGGACCAATTTTTTTTTCATGATACAATTAATGCAATACGATACCGAGAACAAATATTGGAACCCTTAGGCCTTCACGAAGATGAATTAAACCTGGGGTACTTCCAACAAGATGGGGCAACTGCACATACTGCGCAACAAACTATTAATTATTTGCAAGGATACTGTGGTGACCGATTGATTAGTCGAAATCGATGGCCAGCCAATTCTCCTGATATGACCCCACTGGACTTTTTTCTCTTTGGCCATCTAAAAAATAAAGTGTTTCAGAACAGACTGCATAATCTCGAAGAACTTGAAGAGGCAATTACAATAGAATTGCAAAATATTACACCGGAAACACTCCACAATGTATTGAATAACATGAGAAGACTTGTCAATCTATGCATTGAAAATAACGGTGGACATTTCGACCAACTTTTATGAAATGTATTCATTTGGTGACATAATTATGGGATTATGTTTTACTGTAATAAAGTTGTAACGTATTTATTATTGTTTCTAAAGAATTCTTTCATATAATTCGAGGCTTGCCAATTACACTGTGTTCCCAAATTAAAATCAGTATGGCCAATTCAGGACAGTTAAAAATGATCACGTAGTATATAAGTTTTTTTGTTCTTTTTTTTACATATTCATGCATATACAGATATTATTACTAGCATGCAGTTACTTGCATACCATTTGAATTGCTATACGAGTATGTAATCATATCTATATATCATATATGAACATGTGTATCTTGAAATAAAGCATATTATTATTATTATTATTATTATTATATTTCGTTCACCTAGTGTCAATTTTTTCAAATATTTAAATTAATTTTACGTGGAAATTGATGTAGATTACGCCGATCAGGTAGATCTCCCTCTTAAATGTATGTTGTACATAAAAAACTCATTACGTAGATGTACTATAAGGACGCAAATACACCCAATATATTATTTTGTTTGTACAATCGTACCTTATACACCTACATGATTAAATGCGTTTTGAAAATGCGGACGCGCGGTATAAGTCATAATAGCTCAAAACTCACAACTCGAAAACGACGACCACTCGCCTCAATTCCGTCGCTGTTCCTTCTCTCGGTGCCTCAAGAAAGTTTCATCAGAAAACAAAATACTACTCGGTTAGCAGACTTACATTTACCAACATAGATCAACATGAGCCATTCTTATTTTGCCATTCGAAGTGAACAGTCGCGAAAATATTAGAAACACAGCATCGACGACGCGAATTTAAAGTAAAAGATATTCCTTTTAACGTTGCTTTTCCGCGAAATAAAGCACTTTTTTTTACCGAATAAGGCGAAAGAAAGTAGTGCGCGCGACTTTTTTTTTTTATTATTTGACGGGATTTTATAAAAAGGAACATAAGCTAAAAAACCGTGCGCCTTTCTGTCCAAATACATACACAACAAGATGTCATTTTTGAAGAATATATGGAAAACGAATTCGAAACATGAAAGTAAGCATACATGTTTTATATTATTTATTATTTATTAAATTGCTTTTAATACGAAATATCTAAAACACTTTTGAGTCAAGTACAAGCGATATTTTTCATAATTTCTCTTCTCTGAAGTTGAATATTTTAAAAACCACAATTATAAATAAGCCAATTATTTTGTATATAAAATGCATTCTGACCTATATATGTTATGCGCGTGATGTAACTGTTGAATATTTCGTGATTTAGAATTTTTAATTTTATTGTTATTTCGTTTGGGTAATATAACGATCTGCAATCTGCAACAAAGTTAATAATATCCATATCGCGGTGTGAACAATCCACATATTATTTCTTTAGCATTGTTATCAAAAGCAGTGTACGAAAATAACATTGCATTAAGATATTGTAATTGGTTTCTTGTATACGCGAGATTGGGTAACTTTTATTCTATATCGCCGATAAAGTTTACTCGTATGGAACGGGACTCGTGAAAGAATATAAAATCCATTCAGCAACAACTCACTGATTTGAAAGTGTTAATTTATCGCTTTGCTCTTTCAATTTTTTTTGCTATATAATAAGCTTAACAATAAAATATTTATCTGGTTTCAAGTTTAAACAAACACTTCACGGATTAACACAAGAACATGAAGTTTAAAGTTAAATAAGTGATTTCTTTGTTTTACCAAACATCAGTTTTTTAAAGGAATCATCAATAACATATTTCAACACAACGAGAATTCAATTTCAATTCTTTGACATACTGTATTTTGGTACTTCAAAAGTTAAATAAAGCTTAATATATATAATTTATACGTTCAAGACCTTCGATTTATCTGTTTTTGGAGTTTCTATATCCGGCAAAAACTCTTTTTAACAAAGTGATTCATGTGTTGCATGCAATTTTAACGAAATTATCGGCAAATGTTTCATTTTTGAAAAAGCATTATTAATTAATAATTAGGTAACATCAAATGAATAAGTCAAATATGTATTACAAATTCTTCCTAGTTTTATCGACAAATTGCGATTTCTACTGATATGTCACATGGTGACCGATAAATACATAAATGTTATGACAAACTATTAAATTTAGACATCTTTCTATTCCTAACAAAAACAAATTGTGCAATAGAAACGTTAATTAAATGGCGCAAACATTTCGAGGAAGTGTTAGCGAAATGGCCTTACGCCCAAGGCAACCGAACGTCTTTGTTTTGTAACTGAATCGGATGAATGGGAAAAACAATCGGTATAAAGATCATCTTCGTCACTGCGAAAAGAAAAGAAGTCACAATAACATCACGAAGATTATTGTTATAATCAATGTCCAATTATAATCGCAACTTTGTAAAATATTGATATAAAGTAAAAAAGAGTGTCACTGTTTAAGGGCCTGGTCAACTTATACTCTTAAAGTTTCCACCAGTTAATTTATGTCCTTAACTACATGGGTGATGATGCTATTTTGTTAAAAATGTAAACAAGGAAATTGCAAACAAATGCGTTATTTTAGTAACAAGTGATTGGGCTTAAAATACATTAAATATGCCTTACTTTCAAAATACGTGGTGCAAATCAATATATATTTTTAAAAGTATTAAACATATCAGAAATGTTGGGTTATACTATGATATCAAAAATTAAATTGGCCAATGTTGGTCATGGAATGTAAAACGCTTGTTAAATCATCCTTTTGAAATAATTCAATCATTGTCAAGCTACACTGACATTATCAATAACCTACAAATGTGTTACCTACTTAGTTCAGCTGTAAAATAATAATGAACTACAAGTTATGAAATAAATAACGTTTTTATTAACCAGAAAAACTAAATTACAATAATTGTTGGAAATGTCCCCCGTTTTGTTCAATGCACAAGTTTACGGGCCTCCTCATGCTGTGAAAAGCGTTTTGCAGCATTTCTGGCGTTATGGTTGCACATTGCTGAACAATTCTTTGTTGCAGTTCTTGCAAATTATGTATCGGATTTGCGAAAATCTTATTTTTTAAATAAGGAAAGATAAAATAGTCCATAATTGTCAAACAAGGTGATCTCGGAGGAAACTCAACTTCCGTATGCAAACTTATCAGCCGGTCATCAAAAAACACGCGGAGAAAAGCAAGATTTTCTCGTGTAGTATGTGCTGTTGCACCGTCTTGCTGGAAATAACCGTATTGAAGTTCATCATCGTCTAACTGTTGCACAAATTCAGTCAAAAAAATATTTCTGTACCTTTCTGCGTTGACGGTGAAATTGAAAAAAATTTGCCCAATTATTCTTCTGCGAGAAATTGCCATCCAAACACTAATTTTCTGAGCATGTAGTGGCGTTTCAAGAAATATATGCGGGTTATCATTGGTCCACATTCGCATATCCTGAGAATTGATGTATCCCGAAAGGTGGAACCAAGCTTCGTCAGAAAAAAAGTTAAGTTCAGCAGATCGTCATTCATTAAATTATTAACGAACCAATGGCAGTACGCAAGGCGTCTGGGGTGGTCTGCAGGCAGAAGAGCTTGATATGATTGCATCTTATATGGATGCATGTTCAGGTCCTTCTTTACAATCGCTTGGCATGTTCCATAAGAAAGCCGAATTTCTTGAGAGAGACGTTTTAAAGGTTTTGTAGGCTCTTCTTCCATACGTTGACAAACGTCATTAATAACTTCTTCTGTACGAACTCTTGGTCTACCAGCACCTTTTTTATGCGTCACAGAACCAGTTTCGCGAAACACTTCAACACAATTTGTAAGGCATGCATAAAAATTGTCCGGTAATACTGCTACGGCTGGAAAGTGCTCTCGAAAATTGTCCAAACACAAACGTTGACTGTATTCCCAAGTTCTATTAACTAGCACACCCGTTCGAAAATAGGCTTCAATCATGTAAATTTTGTGCTCTGTGGTGAGAACCATGATTCAAAAACCGTGCAGGATTAGAAAACTTGACAGATTTTGATATTCAAAAAATTATGACATACCTAAATGTACGATGCACGCTACGACAATAATTTTAAAATCCATGACCACCATTGACCAATTTAATTGTTGATATCCCGGTACTACAATGCACCTTTGAACGCCACAATTTGTCTTTGGGCTGGGCAGTCAAAAGTACACTGAAAAAATTTATGTGAAATAACATACATTTTTTGTAACATTTTACAGTAATTAGGTTGTAAGTTACTGATGTACAAATGCATCAAAGTAAATTCACAATTTATTTGTATTATTAAAGAATTCAAATTAAAATACCAATATATTTGTATAATTAAGTTGTTTAATCACAAATTGAAGTGAAAAATACGGATTTACCCTGTATATTTCCAAGATTTTGACGTGTATGTGACATTTAAAATGTAAAATTACCATGAAAACACTGGTCCCCGGTAACCAATTTTTTTTATAGTAATTTTACATAGATTTTTTTATCAGTGTAGTATGATGTGGTACCAGCAACAACTCCGGAATTGATTATTAGGGTTGATGGCTGGTTTCACGATTATAATTACGAATCCATACTGTAATACAGGTAATTGCTATTTTTTTTGGACTCTCAAGTGATATTTTTCACATACAACCTTACTCAGAATAAGAATGAGTGATTCAAATATTCCGCCGAAACCTGCAACACAGTTTAAAAATTTAGAAAAAATTTGTAGTGAAATTTAACAGTTGAAAATTATACATTTTTTTTTATTTATTCTAATAAGTATAATGAATTTATATTAATAACATGATTGTATAAATATAACTTCCTGAATGAATATGTAAAATCTACCCAAAATTAGGACTGATATTTGACATAACCTATTCTGGGAAACTCGAGCATGTAAATATTTCATGAAATTTTGTTTTCAATATGAAAGCAATGTGTGCACACATTGTAAATTATAATTATTGGTATTCCTATCAGGTGTTATTGTAAAATTTAAAGTAAAGTATAAACTAGTTTCTTCTCAAATTTATTATGAAAATATCTCAAAAATACAATAACAACGATTATAAATTTACTAAAATTATGATATATCCATTAGTCCAATCAGTTTCCAAACAGCTAGTCTTTCCACTCTACGCAAATGATATAATGGCATTGTCCATGACTATTGCAGCATTGTCTGGCAATTTATATAGCACTTGTTTAAATCATTTTTCGAAAATGAGCACAGGCAATATTCATTTCATCATGGTGGTCAGCTGTTTTTATACCGTCCAAGAGGTTCACCTTTAAAAAAGAAACTGCACCATATTTACCATACAGTATACTATTTTTAAGAGGTCTTAGTTCGTCTGTTTCTTTATATTCTTTATAACATATTGACATTGAAAAAATATCTTTTTCTGACTTTGAGTTTGTAGCATATTATTTTGTACATACGATGTTTAAAACTGTGTTTCACTGCCTTAACTGTACCAATCGTTCCTGCTGATTTTAACGGTTTGCTAGCAGCTGCGTGATCACTAATGTTCGTGACGTTCAGATTGTAATAACTAACACATGAAAATATAATAAACCAAAGTGGAAATATAAGAGAATGTTCACATAGATTAGATATGTTATAAAATATAATGGATATTGGATATTTATTTTTCCATATTAAACTTGCCTATGCAGGAATCCATGAAATCTCTTTAAAATACCTACCATTTTGGCGCGATATTTGAATCATTCCTTCTTATTCTGAGACAGGCTATATACGAATTGATGATATTTCTGGGGAAAACCTTGAAAAAGCTAGAAAGAAAATTCTCTTTCATCACCACAACATGCCTTGATACACTAGTCAAAGTGTATGTATTAATTTAGATTTGAGATTCTGCTTTAGCCCCAAGTCTACTTGTCAATCAATTCCCTAGAAACTACCACTAATTCTCTAAAATCAAACTCAAAACTTATTGCAGAAACAAAACGGTATTTTCAGGATCTTGAGAAAGATAATTTTACAATAATGATATATAAACGGCACTTCCTTTGATCCAAGTTGAATTTCAAACTCTATATGTTCAAAATAATAAAGAACACATGCGTTCACTTATTGGAGGCATCTTGAGTCTCACTTGTCAAAATATTGCTCAAATTACGATACAGACGTATGTATGTACCAGAAAAATAAGATTGCTTCAGCTTCTTCAATATTCTTTCATATTTAGAGAATATATAATAAGTAAATAAAATTATTAATTTAATTCTTTAAACTGCGAATTAAGTCAAATAGTTAGATTATACTTAAATATTCATAAAGTCTTTTTCCGTTGTTCTTGTAAATTATTCGAGCACTCATTGAAATTATTTCCGTATAGAGTAGAAAGTATAAATTACATAGAAGACATCTATACAAACTACATTTCACATACTTACTATGGTATCTAATTCAAACTTCCGCGGAAATAAATACATCTACATATACACTCTACATCTACTTACGTATATATATATATATATAGGTTTACGCAGTGCAGTAGATATAAATGAAAGCATTCAGTTTTAATGGGTTTAACATTCCAAATATGTAATCTGCATACCTGCTTAACGTATGTAATTACGCAAGCCATGTGATCATTAACAATGTCTTTACGTTTTATTAATTACCTAATATTGTAAATATTCAAAATTGTCTTATTAAAAACCTATTACAAAGTTGATTATCTAGTTTTTGCTTGGTGTCTCATCGGGCAATGTGCCAGCAAATACATATTTCGTAGGATTTTAACTTACGTATCAAAACTTTTATGTCGTTCTACACGAAATAAATACGAATTTTCACCTTTGGAATGGTCAAAAATAACAGATCTGTGTTCTGGTTCTAAAAAACGTAAACAATTTGTTAGATTCACCTTGAGTTATCCGTACAATGTATAATGTATTAGGGCGAGTTGTCTTCATTTTGTGATATCTCGCACTATTTCTGACAATTATTATTTTAAAAGAATCCATGTCATTTATAACCGTTATGACATATGATGTATATTTCCTAACTGCACTTAATTAAATATTAATTGGATAGCGAGTGCTTAATTAATTGATAAATTTAAAAACATGCGAACTTAAAAATAAAAAAAAACTTTCATTAAAAAATAAAAACATTTTCCCCATAAATAATAGGCATAGGTATCGTTAATTCGTAGTTATAATCATATCATATATACGAGTTCCTCTTATATTCTCTAATGTACATATTTGTTGATCCACTTTTAGAATTGCATGTCCTGCGCTTAGACTAAATACTACATTATAATTCAGTTTTAATACATGTTCTGGATGATTGCATCATTTCAGCTCTAAATTTCCACCTCTCTTACTCACATTGTACACCTTTCTGGCGTATTAAAACAAGCCAGGTGAACATGCGCAAGTGATTGATGCAATAGTAGCAATCCCTTGCGTCAATTATGAATTAAAATATGTTTTGTGTATTTTATTTATCTATTATATTATCACCTTAGTTTTATTGTTATAGGTATGCGGTCATAAAGTTTTATACACTCTTCTCTTTCTTGTATAATAAATTCATTCATTCATGTACATACATTTTCTCTATTTTATGACAATATTAATTTATCGAATGATCTTGGGTAACAATAGGTAGGGTAAGTCGAAAGAGAAACAAATAGAAACGTCTTAGACAATAGATCTTTTTACAGTGTACCACGTCTGCCCCATAATAGCCTTTGATATTGCTACCTACTCTTATTACTTGCAACAACTTATTTTCTTCTATGAGCCCCAAAAGACTCAGTTTTCTATTTGGGAATTTAGTAGTAGACGTAGTACGGATGTTTGAATTTTCAATTTAATATATGAATTTATATTTTCAGCTTGAAATTTAAGCCTGCTTGAGATTTATACAGACTGATTTGGATATATTTAGTGCTTGTTCGCAAGCAGCAGAGTATCTTCAATACCAATTCGGGGGTTGTTTATAACTGTAGAAGGTGTTAATAACTGTCAAGTATCTTATGCAATAACACGATCATAATTCAAAATAATATGCCATCTAAATTGATTGACATGATCTTATTCTATTTTCCGCTGGCTTATCATCAATATATACATCAACTTATTATGGTGAAGTTAGTATTTTAGAGAAATCACTAAGTTTTTGTCATTTCTAATTCAAATTATCGTTCGCGTTCGCTACCACATTTATTTTTTGTATTAAGTATTTTCCATATGTTGTAATATTGATAAGTGTGGTTATAAGGTTATAAGAGATTATAGCTACATTTTCCAAACTCCAGAGACATAATTTTCTATAAAACAATAGTCCATGTTCGTAATGGCTAAGAAAATGTACAATGAAAAAGAAAATACTCCGTAGAATTATGTGTTTCATCATTGAGAATATCTGAATGATGAAATTAATCATGGTAGGTATAAGTTGGATCTTACGAAATCAGAAATCGTTTTTGAGAAACATAGACAGCGTGTGTAGAGAATTACATTGTCATTAATAATAAGGTTGTTATAGAATTGTCATATGTGACAATAAACAAGGCTGTGAAAGGAGATATAAAAAAACAAAAATTCGACATATAACTGAGTGTTACTTAAATACATAATTTATTATCTGAATGAAGCATAGCTAAATTATAAACATTGACTAGCACTAAATCAACATGTACTACATGAAATGAAGTTACATCCTATAAAGATCAAGAAAATGTAAAAATATGTGAGTAAGTTAAAACTGAACTTTAGTTATTTTAATATTTTAATATATTTTTGTATATAAAGAAAAAAGTATATTGCGGATCATAGAATAATCAAGTGAAGAATTTAATGGGGTAACTCCGCTGAGAATGCAAGTGCAGACACGTGTTTCGAACTACCTAGTTCTCGTCAGTGCAGTGTAGCCAAGGAATAGGCTGGGATAACCTTGGAGCTGAAAAACATGAATCAGAGACATACACAGGGGACAGCCTACCAATTGAGGCTTCAGCCAGAATGTCCTCGATACTGAGGATGAATCCTAACGTCGCCGCGAGACAATGTCTACCTCGCGGCGACGTTAGATAGTAGTTCGAAACACGTGTCTGCAGTTGCATTCTCAGCGGAGTTATCCCATTAAATTCTTTACTTTATATATACATATATATCATGCGAATTCTCTTGGGCATAGCGGCCTTTTTTCACAGTTTAACAAAGGTAATTAAAAATGGAAATTGGAATAATTATTTACAAAATGTTTTAAACAAGCGTGATTACCTTTGGCATTAATTATTATCAATCAGACGCTTTTTTTTGTAGTTTGAACTAATATTCTATTGTGTGGCACAACATAAAACTTATCGCAAAATCACGAGAGCGACGTAATTTGACGAGTTGTTCTAAGTATTGTATTCTAAAAAACACACAGCGTATACATATCGTGCATATGCACTGAACATGTGCCGAAATATATAATTCTGAATGTGCAATTACACACATAGGTATCCTTTGCGAAATATGCAAACAATTTAATGTTGCATTTTAACCGCGTACTATTAATTTGAAAGTGTAAGTTTCCTATTTCGCTATGTACGACTGGATATCATAATTAAAATTGTTCTTATGTGCTTAAATTATATTTCGCGCAAATAGAAATTTCTATACTGATTTCGCAAATGTGTTTTCAAATAATATTGTCATCATTTTCTCAAAAATACACTGGAAGGAATGATAAAATATTTTATGCACGTACAGGGAGATTCAAAAAGATTGTGCATGCATTTTCAACAATACTAAACAAATTTTAGATATGTGCAGCCTTCTTTATATAATGGATTAAGATGTTCGTTGCATTTACAGATTAATTATTTATTTTATTATTAATATTTAAAATATGTATCTTTTGATGTCACGTCCGGCAGTATAAATCCCACCAAAAACATACATGTTAAAAACATCAGGGCAAATCCTCGCAGACATGTGTGTTATATTATCTTAAAAAGATAATTGAAATATAGAACTTACTTGCCTATACGTTACTTGCATTGTCCTGATAAGCACAGAAAATTTTGTATGAATTGATTAGCCTCCAGATCAAACTTGGCAAGCTTTCAAAGGTTTTAATAATATTTATATCTTTGATGAAAACTTGCCAATTTTCAATTTGTCTCGCAACTAGCACATTAGACAGGTGCTGGTTAATAGTTAAATTTAGGCTTAATAAGAAGTACCCTAGATTTATGATGACTTGTCAGTCAGTCAGTGAGTGTCCAAAATCATGAACTTTGGAAGCTCGTCGCTTTGAAGGTATTTCACCTTGATCAATGACATTTGAGTACTTCTTTTTAGTGGTAATCTTAACTCCTATGAAAAAATAAATTATGTAACTCAAATATCGACGGACATAAAAGGAGGTCGAAAATGGCTCGAATGGGTTCATATTAATATTGCACAGAGCACGCTGGTGAGTTTGTTGCGAGAACTTGATTGCTTAGATTATTTTTCCCATGCCTTACTCAATAATAGTATAATGAGAAACACAATCTAACTTACATTCCAAGTTATGTTCAATTTGTGACAAGAGGTAGTATTTAGGCATCTTATTTAGGACACCGGTGAACTCGTCACTATTTTTAATCCCTACCCTTTTAAACTAGCCAACTGGTCATCAAAGAAAGTCAGGTAAGTTTGAAGGTACCCCTTTGAAACCGGTGATCTCGTCACTTTCACTTAAATAGCTATTGGCAACCGCTAATAGGATTATCTTTATTATCATGAAACTTTGGGTGAAATATTTTGAAATTTGCTATAAATTGACTCTCTTGTAAAACGATTGCATTTGTTCGCTACAACTTGTTACATTGTTTATATAAAAATTCAAAGTTTAAGTGACAATCCACCAATTAAGAAAAAAGCTGTGCGTCAAGCAGAATTATTTGTGCAACAAAAGCTGCATGATTTAGATATAGGAAAAATTGATGAATATGAATTTGTTAAATTAGTTGCGCATAGATGTTTTTTTAATGACCAACGATTTTGTAAAATCAGTTATGTTTATTGAAGGTATTTATGCTTTTTTAATGACCCACGATTTTATAGAATTAGATATGTATTTTTATCCTACCATGTTTATTTATTTTTGTACAGGACTTTGTAAAATCTATTATGGTTATGAAGGTACCGCGCGATCATTTAAATTCTAAATTAGGGCAGGCTGTGAAATTTAAATTAAGTTGGTATATAAGTACTAATTTACAATTTGAATTGTCAAAGTGACGTTTCAAAATGTTAATTAATCAATAATTGACATTATGGACAACCTAATAAAAAAAATCCCGCCTGCTATAATTTAGAATTTAAATGATCGCATGGTATATGTAGGTAAGTTGTAAATAAATTTCAGATCTAAATGTAGTTTATAAACATATGATGTGTTGAAGAAAACAATAAAAGTATTTTTTTTCTGTGACGGGAAAAAAAATAGACATTTTATCCTTCTTGACAGGTAATAAAATGTCACTTTTTGCCCGCTTAAATTGACAGATATTTGATTATTTTACATGTTTCCATAGCAACGCACGTGTAACGTCACTTGAAATGTCACATCGATTGATTTTCTGACTTCAATATATAGTATTTACGTGTTTTTTTCAATATTAAATCGGCGTTTTTCCCATCACAGAAAAAAATTGTCCCATCACAGAAAAAAATTGTGTATTATACACGGGAAAAAAATTAGATTTTAGCTCTTGATAATTTATCTCCCTCCGCTTCGCGTCGGGAGATAAACCTTACCTCGAGCTAAAATCTAATACTTTTACTTTCTTATACGTAGTATAAGGAAGTATTGTGATGATGAAAATTTTCGACCTCGAGATTTTTGCAGATCTCCACGTTTTGAAGTCCCCTGATACCGAAAAAGTGGTTTTTAAAAAATATCTGTGTGTCTGTGTGTGTGTGTGTGTGTGTGTGTGTGACCACGATAGCGGTCAAACCGCTGTAGGTATCAATTCCAAATTTTGTATTTACGTGTATAATCTCCCTCTTGAGATCTGATTAGTTTTTCAGTAAAATCGGCAGACCGGAAGTAGCAGTTTACTTCAGCGAAAAAATCGAATTTTGCCAATATTTCGTCAACTACTAAATTTAAACAAATTTATAAAGAATTCATATATACTTAAAATTAAAATTGAGAATAATTTTATTTAAAAAGTTTTTCGAAATTCCTACCGGAAGTAGGTCTTTTACTCTTATCGAAAATCAGTTTTTTGCGAATATTTCGCAAATCATGCTTTTTAGACAAGTATGTTACGGGTTAAAAGTATTTAAAACATAATTTTCAATATCTTTTGTATAAAAAAAATTTCAAAATTCAGACCGGAAGTGCCACTTTTACTCTTATCGAATAGCGATTTTTTGCAAATATGTCGTAAGTTATGCATTCTATATATATTTATCAAGAGTACAAAAGTATTTAAAACTGGATTTGCAATATTTTTTGTATATATGAAATTTTAAAATTCGGACCGGAAGTAGCACTTTTACTCTTAGCGAGGAGCACTTTTTTTCGAATGTCTTGCAAAGTATGCATTCTATAGCGATTTATTAAGAGAATGAAAGTACTTAGAATAGGATTTTGAATAAGTTTTGTATATAAAAATTCTTAAAATTGTACAGTTTGAAACGCTCATACGTATAAGAAAGTCGTGTGGTGGCCACACCTCATTTTTTCCCTTGTATAATAAATAACTATTATTCTACTATGCTTTTTTTATTTTTCTACACTACTTTGTCAAATCTGTGTTCGCTAATCGCCTGAGTCCAAAAATTAAGCCGCGGATTAAAAGTGCCGAGATGGCCCGTGTCCCTTATTTACCCATAACTTTTGAATTACAAATTAGTGATTTCCTTATAACGTTAACTGCACGTTGAAAAGTGGCCGTAGATATCGATGTCAAGTTAGAGGAAAATAAAATAATCATGTCAATCGATCTCAATCGAATGTTACTTCATAACTTAATGGCGTCTAAAATTAATACACATGCATGGCGTATTAATTATAATTATATAAAAACATTATGCGCATCTATTTACAAATTTTATCTATTGCAAATGTAGCATGGGAATGTTTTATAATAACAGTTAAAAAAAAGAGATCAACACGGGTCCGATCTACAGACAAAATATCCTTACTTATTGCCAATAGAGCATTTTATTCAAAATAAAACTTGAACTCTGGTTGTACGCAATATTTAGTCTCTCGCCTGGGCTGGTGATATGCCGCGTTAGTTTTCCCAAAACATAACTAACGCATTCGTCCACGTGCGACGCGCACGAACTCGCTGAATCAATATCATATTATTTCGGCCGTTATTGTGATCTTGTGCGATTAGCATTATCTGTGATAATGTGCACCCCAGTGGGCGTCACATCCACAATCTTGGCGGCATAATCAGTCAGTAGACAAAAGAGATAAGCGAAACACTTCCTCATTTACACAATCGATTGATGTTCATACGTATGTATGTACGAGTATATACTGTATATACATAATATATCAGTCGCGCGTTCTCATTTGTTACCATTACTGGCTCGACATTTATGTATTTTTATAGATCGCATCCTCGTTTTCGGTATGCATCTTGGCAACCTGCATTTGTCGCTGGGCTGGGGTCACTGTGTGCTTATCGGGGTTCTTTTGCGAAACAAATTGTATTAATAGAAATAAAGCTTTTTGTAGATAAGAATAAGAATAAGAAGGGCGATGCAGTGCGTCAGATGATTTGTATATAAATATAATTACGTATGTAACGTCAACGAAAACGAATATATTCTCCTATATAGATGATTTACGGAGGCTGTGGAAGGTCATTTCAAGCAACTCAACTAGTATGGCGTCCCGAACCTGTTGTAGCTTTATTAGGGGCTTAACACGTATATCAAGCTTTTGAACAATTATATCATAGGCATGTTTTACCGAGCAGGCTAAATGAAACTATTAATGTTCCCTTTGGCCTTTGAACATTTAAATAGGAACCCTAGCAACTTAATGTTCAGACGATATCAATTTTTAGAAATATTTTGGTTTTCTATTTGATAGTTTGTAATTTGATTTAATATTCACATATTTAGCTTTGGCACAAATTGAAAGATTATATATATCAAAAGAATAGTTTTTATTCAAACTCAAGCTACATGGAAGCTAAACAAATTAATAAATAAACAAATTACATTGACAATTTAATGTTCGGACGATCATTTATTACATGACTTAAAACGAAGTCACATCACATTTGGAATTTAAAACAGCTTGTGCACTGGCTGGCATGGATTCCACAAAGAACCTGCTATAGGTAATCTGGTGTAAAAGATTCTCGAATTTCTGTGAGTTTTGTTTTTAATTCACTTATTGTTCGTTGAGGATTATTCCTTAAGTAACTTTTCATGCGGTACCACAAGGTCTCAATAACATTGAGATCATTCTAAAACTCTCATGTGTTGTTCCTCAAACTATTTTGTGTTGATTTTGTCGTATATGATGATGCCCATTCTGTTAAAAAATGTAGTCTTTGTCGGGGTAGAGCTCTTCTACACTAGGTATGAGGCTACTGTTCAGAATTGGTTCATATTTATTGGCATTAACAATTCCATCTATTATCTCCATCTTTTCTACACCCTTTCCAAACATACACCCCCCCAAGTCATCACACCCTTTACAAATTTCACAGTCCTTTTTAAACAGTCCTTATTAAAAGCTCCAGTTTTATTCCGAATAATACGTTTCCTATAGTCACCTACAGAAACGTTGAATTTGGACTCGTCGCTAAATATGACTTTGGACTAGTCATCTGCTGTCCAGTGCAATTTAGACTTGGCCCAGATTAGACGATTTTTCATTTGGGCTTTTGCTGACACAGCGTTTTATCTTTCGTCTATACTCTATACTAAAATCGTTGAATACTCGTATATTAGTATTTTTTAATTATACCTTCTAAAAACCGAGTCCTGATTTGTGGGATCCACTGCTTGCACCATTCTCGCAAAATTCTCAAACCCATTTCTGCATTTAAGATAGGAGTTACATCCCTTAGAGCGATTCTTCGATGGGTTTTACATATTCTTACAAGTTGTCTCGTCATTCTAGAAGTCACTTTTTTTGGTTGTCCAGTACTTTTACGAATTTCGTAGCTATTTATTTCTCCATAACATTTAATAATGTCTCCTACTGTGGATTTCGCAAAGTTCAATTTCTTTCCAATTGCAGTCGTGCTTTCCCCTTTGTTGTACTGCTTCACCACAATTTCACGAATTTTCTTTGAAGTGGTTTTATCACGACCTATTTTTAATAGCATAAATTGACTACAATCATAAATCGACGCTTTTGAGAGTGATAAATGTCAAATCTGTCATAACAATCGTTGCCACTTTAATAAAAATAATGTCGTCCGAACACTAATTTGTCAGTGTCATTTACTATATAATATTTTCATTTTTTCATATTAATAATTACTATAGTCTATTTTTTAATTCGGAGGAGTAAAATGAAAAGGCGCGTTTACACAATGGAATTTTGGACGATTCCTTTTTGGCGGCAGTTTTAAAACTAGCGACGATTTTATATAAATTGTAGTCAAGTAATTAATTAAAAATTCATTTAAAAAATTAGATAATTTTAATTTGAAATAAAAAAGGAATCATCATCGTAAGTGAAATGCTTAAATCAAAAGTTTTAAAGGGGATTTATATATTTTCAAATTTAAAAAGAAAACAGATGGTTCTTATTCTTATATGATTATTTACAAGCGAACAAAAATTTAGACAAATATTAATTATAGCATATTCATATAAAACATATAATTATTCACAATTTTTTATTATTATATACAAGTGAACAACAATTTAGACAAATGTTAATTAAAGCATATACGTATGCTATAATAATATAACAGTAACAATTTATAATTATTCACTATCACTTTCCATTTCACTTGAACTATCTTCACCCACTGATATAATAAATGACTCGATTATATCATCGACCAACCCATCTAACTCACACATTCTTCTTTCTTCATTAATCACATGGCCTACACATTTCTTCCAATTGTCCGTAGTGATATTCTGGGTTGATTTTAGTAAAAGTATCCTCACATCAGCTAATTTTAATGTAGTATTCTTAGTTGCCACCTCATTTTTTATTTGAGCCCACACCAACTCGATTGGGTTTAGTTCGTAGTGATAGGGTGGTAACCTCAAAACAGTTTTGTTACAACTTTTGGCCATCTCATCTTCAGATCGAACCATCTCTTCATTGTACTCAATATTTTTTGAATTCAACCAAGCCTGCATATCGAGTTTTCTAGAATTTGTTGTGGGAATTTTTTCAATTTTACGACTATGATATGTAGCATTATCCATAACAGTAACAGCATTGTCTGGCAGCACTGTTAATATTTTATGAAACCATCTTTCAAACACCTCTGCATTCATTTCTTCATGATAATCGGTTGTCTTTTTTCCTTCGAAAATCAATAAACCATTCTCCACAAATCCAGCCTCAGGTCCTATATGCAAAATAATGAGACGTCTTCCTTTCGCTGCAAGATTACGTAAGCCTGTAGTCAGTCCTTCCTTAAAATCCAGCCTCAGGTCCTATATGCAAAATAATGAGACGTCTTCCTTTCCCTGCAAGATTACGTAAGCCTGTAGTCAGTCCTTCATTAAATGCCTGTCGTCGACTTCTTATATTGCCATCTACCCAAACTCTTTGTTTGGTATGACCTTCGTTTAGACATGTTTCATCTAAATAATAAATTGGCCGATTTTGACGACGATAATCTTTAATTGTCATCAAATATCTTCTTCTCCACCTAATTATATCATCACGTTCTATCAAAACACTCTTTCGATTTCTCTTCATATACCTACAATAATATATCATATTTATTCTAACATATCAAAGCATGTAAAATAAAAATTTGAGTACTTATATACTCAATTTCTTTGCATATTAATTAGAACATTGGCGCTGACCTAAAGTTTATCATTTTCATCAATTTGTATAATGTTGAACGGCTCATCTGTGGCAAATCATCACGCTGTTTGATTTCATTCAGCACTTTATCAAGTGTAGGCTCATTTTTATAAAAAAAATTGTGAATTATTTGCTTTATAGAATTCTTGACGGTTTCACCATAATCAGCAATTAAAGAGTGTCTTCCAGAACTTTGCTTGGGTGGGATAACTTGTCCTTTCTGCTTATATTCTTTTATGGTACGATAGACAGTAGACCGTGCCACTCCTAAAAACAAGATAACATAATAATATATACCTAATGATGGTAATGTATTATAACACTAACCTATCATACTCGATATTCTTGCGACAATAGCAGTAATCCTCATTCTGGGGTTATCAGCACGTAATTTTTTGAATATATTTACTATATTCAGCTTCTCAACAACAGAAAGATGTCCTAAGATCACAAATTTTCGCCTTCTCAACGGGGATATTTGGAATCCAGAAGTGCTTGCTACTTCCTCCATATCCAAGAAAAACGCTATGAAAATGTTTTACACGGAGAGTATATCAGTCGATTCAGTTCTTAAAAGAACTATTTTACTATTATAACGCAAATTGAAGATAAAAAATTGACCAGAAACGCACTGACAAAATTAACGATGTATACAACAACAGCTGTTGTAACAGTATGGCGACCGCAAACATGTAAAATTTCTATACTGTAATTCTTCCCGAAAACTGACAAATAGCAAGCCTCCTTTTTAGCGCTTCAATTTAAAAACACCTCCTAATTAAAAAATAGACTAGTGGTCGAAATTCACCCTTTTAATTTTATTAATTTAATGTATTTGTAACACTTATACATAAATTTTAACTTTCTTGCCTCCTTCTCCATATGAATTTTAACTATGCCAAATCTCATACTCCTCCGTGCGCGCAATTTGCTTAAAAAGGAGTGCAAAGTTTTTTCTTCATGCATTTATATAATAATAGTTATTTTTTGTGAGAAATGATTTGAAATTGTGTATTTACCAAATCAGAAATAAAAATGCATAATTAACAGTTTTCAGTATTTACAAAAAATATTAACTATTAAAATTGGTATCGTTCGAACATTAAGTTATTAGGGCTCGTAGCTACGAAAGAATACTAAAAAAGTTATACTTCCTATGCTCCATAATCTTTCCAATTCTTTCTATAATTACGCGAAATGGATCAATACAGCGATATAACGATAAATTTCTTTTATTCAAGCCTGGCGAAATCTATTCATACTCAACCAGATTTATATAAAAAAAATTGAAAATTCCAACCGGGAGTAACACTTACTAGTATCGAAGAGCGGTTTTTTGCAAATTTTCGCAAATTATGCATTCTGTAGAGATTTATTAAGATTATAGACGGATCTGAAGTAATACATACTGACAGGTTTATTATTTAAGAAGGTAAAAGTATATGAAACTTAATTATGAACTATTGTATAATTTGAAACACACATACGTATAAAAAAGTCCTTTCATTTTTTGTTAGAACAAAAAGATACATGTTTTCTTCCTACTTTTTTTATCATTTATTCTTCACAATATCATAGTAAACAGTCGCACAAAATTTGGTTAAAAAAATGGGTGATTCTCGTTTTTATCTCCTACAGTGTATACATCCAATTTCATTTTAAGTATTGACTTTAGCAATGCGTTTCGTAACACGCATGGCACCCATAATATTTGTCTTTGCAATATCTACGTCTAAATTTGATAGTAATTTGAATCCTAGTGCGCACTTGATGTCAATAGGTCATAACTATGATGCCGCATGTTTGGGCACGCTTTGTTTTATTTTTCGTAATTTTTCGTATTGGGGTTATGAATGATTTTACTACAAACACGACTCGCTACGCGTCGTCCAAAGTGCTTTCTGATAAGACTGGATAAAGCATTTGATCGGCGATAGCTTTTCGTCTGTCGGACCTGATTGTAAAGTTGGCGTGCGTAGCTTTTCGATTGTTTCATAATAGCGAATGCAAATCGTAATTTCTAATAATGATTCCATTTATCTTTTGCAGAATTGTCCGAAGAGTTGGCCTTGCAGAATGTTAAGGATTGCGACAATGAAATTTCGGATAATGCGCGACTATCCAATGAGGATGATATCATCACATTTAAACTCAAATACTTAGGTGAGTATGAGATGGATCAATAGGATATTTCTATACGTTGATTCAATATTACATTATACAAACAAAAAAAGGAGAATTTTTACTAATGCCGTGTTTTATTTTTTTCTTACTTGCGTTTCTCCATGTTGTTAGTAAATAGTTTATTTTGTACATATAAATTCGCAATTGAAATAAGAATAAAAATAAATGAAACTGATTTATGGATCGGCCGTTCGTATTTTAGGACAATTTTACGTTCTAAGATTTCTAACCCTATTTGAATTTAACATAATTGTCAAATTAAACATTAACACAATATGAATGTTAAATTACTGGTTAATTAATTCAATTTCATCATATTGGCTTATTTAAAACGTATTAGAATGATTGGTTTAAAGACAACAGAAAGTAGGGAGAACTGGGGAAATTTGCTACAGTTTTCAGAAAAACAATATTTAAACCCCCTTACACCCACCCCTCAGCGAAGTCACTCACACGTCGAGACAATTTCAGAACTTTGCTTTAACTAAAGTATTGCATACTGACTGAAAATATTAATTTTTGACTTTGTTAGGAAGTTCTTATTTTACCCTTGCGAAGTGTCTCAAACCTTCTTATATACAGACTGTTTGATTAAAAAAAAGCCCCATTCCGTAACTTCTTTATTTATTATCCGATTTCAATAAATAAAAAAAGGATAAAAATGGTTTGACACACTCTAAACTGCCCATAATTCCAATTTTTTCAACGGTGTCTTGATTACGTAACGATAGCCAACTTTTTTTTTTAAATGGACACCTGTAGTATTTTTCGTTTAGTCTGGTAGGTATATTTTTTTTCTGAATCTAGTATTTCATTTAGATATCATTTGGTTGATATTTAATCTAAAAAAAATTGAATTACCTGCAACCTTTATCGGCTTACTATGAAATTTTCAAGTGTGCCGTGAAAAAGAAATCGCAACACAAATTTGAGAAATATGTCGTTTAAAGGTCTGTCATTCGAAAATTAGCTGGGAAATGCACACTTCCCAGCCAATTTTGTTATTTACATTTTTTATTTGTTACACAACACTGTCATTTATTATTCATAATTCATTTGAAATCACGAGACAAAAATAAAATTAAATTAACAATAATAATCAAAATAAAAACAAATTAGAAACAATTAACAAACGGCAAATTACTGGCAATCTCTTGAGTTGAAATAAGTGGAGAAGAACATTCGTTTCAACATTTTCGCCAAATCGTCGCTGTTCTCGTTTCGGATTTTTAAAGCGCCATAACGCCTCAAATTTTCTTCAAGTCGTCTAAATTGACGGGGCTTGGGTTACGATTTTTATTATATTCGACATAAATTTCAAACATATAGGTACAGTACAAAGACTGAGTCTTGGCCGATGGGAGGAACCTTGACCTATAAGTCGCGCATATTTATAGGTCAGTGCGTGACAGAGAAAGTATTCGGAAAAAAGAAATGATAACATTTGTTCATCATCGCATACATTAACCGGACGAACGAGTAAATGCAGATAAGAAATTGTAATATACTGAAAAAAGATACATATATGTGTAGCGCTTGACAATTTTTCCAGACTGCTCGTGCTTATCCTAATATTATAAGGATTCACTGCGCACCTTGTGGGAGGGGCATCTCATCGGCCAGGTCTCAGTCTGAGAGCTGCATATTTCGGTGAGATAATTATTGTTCATGATTGCTACGGTATCGTTATTCCACAAGAAATAATGCTTTAAGGGTGAACTGCCGCTGTCAGTAAGATTCTTGACGAGAGTTGTAATTTTCTGTTTTGTGGAACAAATACAAAAAAAAAAGTAATTTATTCATGTATTTTAAGTTAAGTATATCTTATGATTGACTAATTATGAGAGGAACAATGAAAATTTAGGATATCTGTAGTCAGAAATAGGGCAAAATTTACGTTTGTAATTCAAGCTTTTCTCAATAACTATTTTGTAAATTAAGTTGAATTAAGGCTGTACGTTTAAAGTAAGATTTATTGAAGGTACCTAAAGGACGTTTTTTTTCCATTTGTGGAAAAATAATATAGAAAACATATGGTAAACTTGAGTCACTTTCTAGACTCCATCTATAAATATTTTAATAAGTTTTATAAAATTTAATTCTTTAGGTACCTCAGAAAAACCTTAAAACATTTGTTGGTTTTTGTTTAAATAAAATCGCTGCAAAAATAACGGAGAAAGACTTGGATTTCTAACCTCTTGATTTCGGTAGTCGGCAGTTCCCCCTTAAAATCGAAAGGTACACTAATTTTCGAATGACAGACGTTTGAATGACATATTTGTTGCATCTGTGTTGCTATTTTTTTTTCACGGCACACTTGAAAATTTTACAGTAAGCTGATAAAGGTTGCAGATATATCTATTTTTTTAAATTAAATTTCAACCAAATAACTAAACGAATACTACTATACCCTGTCTCAGAATAAGAAGGAGTGGTTCAAATATCCCGCCAAAACACGGAACACACAGCTTAAAATGTAGTAGACAATTTGATATGACATCATGATAATTGAGGTTAGAAGAACTGTATTATTTTTAACTAGGGATTTAGCTATTTTGTGCTTCATTTACTACTTTGGTTAAAATGGATGGATGTTTCGCTCTTCATTCTACCAATCGAAGCGGCAATAAGAGTGCAAGGCAATTGGAAACAAGAAGAATAAAGTTATAAACACAAGTTTGACATATCCGAAATATAACATGTTTATGAACATGTGGTAATATAATTAGTATTTAATTAACACTTACTTGAAATTATGTAATGAGTTTCAAGAATCTGTGTAGAACTGCTCAGTTCATTTTTGGTATGTACTCATCTATAGTTATTTTTGCAATTATATTAAGTGTAAGACGTCCGATTTAAAAAAAAGAAACTGTGCACTGCCGTACAGTGGTGTTGACAGATTCATTAAATTCAAAGTTTCAAATACCTGATCACTTGTTCCTTAGGTCTTAAGCCGTCTGATCACTCATGTTCAGGTAATACATAAAAGTACGGATTTTATTTAACAACACATTAAAGTATAATAAACCAAAGGAAAAATATAAGAGACAAGGTTATAAACATAAAATGACGTTTTAGCGAACATATTTTCCCATGTTAAACTTGCCCACCCAAGAACCAATGAGATACCTTAAAAATATACACCATTTTGGCGCGATATTTGAATCTGAGACAAGGATAGATTCAGAAAAAAATTACCTACCAGACTAAAGAAAAAAAACTGCAGGTGTCCATTAAAAAAAAAGTTGACTATCGTTATGTATTCAAGACAGTGTTGAAAAAGTTGGGATTATAAGCAGTTTTTGGGTTGGTTTTTTTTTATCAAACAGCTTGTATATATCGAAGATTTGATACAATAACTGTTGGATACGATACATCAATTCAAGTATTAAGAGCTTTTTTGTTCATAAAACGAAACAAAATATAAAATCTAATTAGTGAAAATTTACAGACAAATCTTTTTTTCTCTCTTGTGATTGTCGAAAATGGTGCCATTGCGACAATTCTGGCAATCCAAACTTCTTCCGCTAATGACATCAAGCAGCTGTTCTCGTCCTCAAGATTAGAATCGTGACATATCTTATTTATCCTTTTCGTATTTCTATCCATAACTCTTCTTTTGAATTGGCGTTGATCATCGTCGTCTGAATTTTTATTTCAACATTTTCCCTATTTTCAGTTTCAATCCATAAATTGTGCATGTTTTTTTTAAACTTTCATTTTTATTTTTTCTTCTATTCAAATTTTATACTCTCCTTCGATAGCATCTCTTTCTGGAGTATAAGTCAAGATGCTGGTGCTTCCTGGGTTCCTTTCTTCTTTTTTTCTTGTAAAGCCTTTGGATACAGTTGCACTTTCTCTGGACTTTAATTATGCTGGGTACCATTTCTTTTTTAATAGTTGTATTTTTCGAAAAAATATCCATATTACTTGCAAAAGAATCTTGTGACTGTTGATAAGATCTGCTAGGTCCTGGTGCAATATCATCACTGGAAGCTTCAGGTTATGCTTCAACGTCTTGTCTTTCTTTCTGAAATGGTTTGTTTGTAACTTCCGTTCCAACAAAATCATTTTTCTGACATAAGTGTAGGTTAAAGAGATACATTTCTGTAGTAGAAAATCCCTTGGTTATAGACCAAAACCCATACTTCTAAAGATTGAAGTCGGTGGCTGTATGTGGTGGTAAGATCAATAAATCGATAACATTTTATTTGCAAGTTGTCAATCCCATGGTCGAAATATGACTATTCGTGGTTGTCAAAAATTAATAAACATTTGTTTAGTATTAAACATTTCACATATTTTAAAATGTGGCCAAGATATTTTCTAAGTTATCTGGTCATCAAACCACTGTTATGAATGGCCGTAGTACAACCTCTAGGAGCACATTGGGTCATGTAATCTTGAACCTGAACTTGAAGAAAGACGATAAAAGGCGGCACTAATTTTACTAACGCATTTATGGCACAACATTCTGTCACAAGTACACCCGGATCTGCATAAGTAGCGTTCGAAATTTGTTTCTGTCTTTTGTGTACAATTACATATTTTTTGTGGCTACACCAGTTTCTTCAGGGATTGTATATGGATTCAGGGCCAAAATGTGTCCTTTCAAATTAAGTGCACAAGTTGTCTACCCACGCTTGTTACTTGGGAGTTCGCAAAAATAATAGAGGATGCTTCATTGATTATTCTCTTATTATTTTTTAGGCCGAATTGACACACACATTTTCTTATTTGCTTAGGCGAAAGACCGTAATAAAGATTTTCTGAAGAATTTCATTAAAGGGTGTTCTGTTTCAATTGAAAGAAAATGTAGTGTCGCAAAATTTGACAAGAAGCTAACATTTTCATCATCTCTGTGCTTTCAAGCATATCTTATTAAGGTCATTTTGTCGATATTGTATTTTTTGGCGGTACTTCGTATTGGTTGATTTTCGTTAACTATCTCAAGAATGGCAGCTTTTAAATCATCTGGGGGAGTTTTCTACGATTTTTCATTTTTCATGTACGCGGCATAAGTAAGGCAAATATGAAATGGAGCTATGAATGATTGAAGCCGTTTTCCATATTTGTATTGGAATGCATTCATAAAGGGAAGTTCATACGTGTAACAACGACTACCCGAGCAAGCTGTATCAAACCTCCCTGAATTTAAAAAATATCCAAATCTTTCAGTTTAAGACCAACAACACTTATTTAATGTTCAAAAATTAATCGCAGATTCACATGGTGCTGCTGGATTTAATGGTCCTCTGTTGTTAAATATTCAATGTCTTGCGTTTCTTAGGTAAATACTTACAGTGAAAAGTCGAGAAATACACCTTACCCTCCAAAATCTTTAACTGAAATATGATTTTCATAGAACTCCACCAAACAATATTGCATGGTTTGTAACCCTGATTGTACATGCCACAACTTCCTAACATTTAGTGTGGCGGGAAATCCAAATGTGTATCAAGTTTCGCTATGTATCGAGCCTCCTCAGTCCCCTCTAATCATTATTTTCGGCAATTAAATTTTAAAATATTAAATAGATTCACCATAAGCATTCCTAAATCAAGAAATAGTTTTATAAAATCTCCCTCTTCTTACGTTTGAAGTATTTCATTTATTGTTTATTGTGCTTTTTTGAATCACGGATATGTATGACTTCTCTACACATTTATTCTAAAATATTTTGTAAAAATAAAACAATATTCTTTATTTTCTTCTGTGAAATTAAAAACAGATGAGTTTACGTTATCGATTTTCATCTTTCAAAGTGGTTTTTTAAAAACCAACTGTTAAATATACTTTATCTACAGAATTGAATATCTTACAGGTAGTACAGTTATCGAGAAGACTGCAGGTGAAAACATCAACGTAGAAGCTGTTAAAAGCATATTAAAGGTCGCCAAAGCGCAGAGGAAGAAAATACCCAGAGTTAATTTGGCCATATCTCTGAAAGGAGTTGTTGTGTCCGACTTGCAAGGAAACGATTTATTGAAAATATCGATATATAGGTTTGAGGAAAACTAATGAATATTTCATCACCGAAAAATAATGAAATCATTTTTTTCCCATTTTCTAGAATATCGAATTGCTCCACCGATACGACCCATCCCCAGATCTTCTCTTTCACGTCTACAGATACCATGGAGACCACGGAATGTCACGCTTTTTCTTGCACCAAACGGAAACTTGCTGAGAGCGTCGCTCTGACAGTGGCCCACGCCTTCACTACAGCTTATGAAGCATGGAGGATATTGCCATCGACCAAAGAATTCCAGAACGCCATGGAACAGACGAGCTATCAGCACGATGTCGAAGAAATAGCCGTTGGGAATGATGAAGAGGAGAATCGCAATAAGACGGACGAAAAATTAATAGAATTCGACGAGGATCCCAGTCCTTTGGTTAAAATACCGAGAAGCCCGACCAAATCTAGATTACAGATGCAATTGCAGAGGCCCTGGGTAGGTGTTATAATGATTATATGTATTTAAAAACTAAACACGAGAATAAACAGACGCTAACATTTGTAAATTTAAGGGTCAAGTCCGATTAAAATGCCGGTTAGCGTAGTCATTGATTAATACACTGGTTAGTACAAATTTGCGTTTTTACAACTTCCGTTAGAGCTAATCGTTGATTAAAAACGTCGTTAATCGGCTAAATTTTAACCGGTGTTTGAAGCAGTGGCGGCTGCTGCAGGGATGGCAACGGGGCACTGCCCCCCCCCCCCCGTGACAAATTTCTTTTAACAGCTAAATTAATTATAAATACCTAATTTGTATGTAATTTTTCTGATTTGTTTGATAACAAATAATATGTTTTCGGAAGTAACAGTCCGTCTTTTCAGCGCGTTTAAAAATCGCAGTGTGACGTAGGCTCCGGGGCATCTCGCGAGACTGCCCCGTCTGTATTAGAAATCGAGCGATGAAACTGGCGCGGGTAGCGCGCGTATATATGTAGGCGGCGGGGCAGTACTCCTTGGTGCCGGGTCCTGGTGGCGGTCCAGTATGTAATATACAACGGTGAGTGTATGTTGTAATTTCTATTGGTGCAAATGCAACTATGAATTGCATTAGTAACGACAGACAGAATTAAAAAAATCTAGGCCTCCCTAGACCAGATTTATTGATTAAACTAGAAGATCACAATTTGAAAACTAATAAAACCGTGACGAGAAAATTCAACAGAAGCTCTTACAGTTTATCAGACTGGTTGTGGGGGTGTAACGTGCAAAATGCTTTTTTATATTTCGGTGCTATAAAGTTCACTTTACGACATCCGTTTAGGTTGCAAAAGTATTTCTTTATCGCACGCTAATTTTGTTGTTTTGACGTTGGTAATAAAAAAAAATGGAAGCAAATTATATTTAAATGTCAAAATGTAAGCCTTTAATGTAACAAACATGTGCAATAGAGGTTGTACAAAGAATAAAAAGCACACATGCTAACATTTTATTTACTAATTAACAATGTAAATTGTTAAGCAGAGTTGGATGATAAGTTTTCTGATGCTACTATTGTAATTTACTTCCAAGGTCGAATAGTACAACTGTTATAAAAGTTTGTTTTTGATAATATGTCGAGACTATGTTGGCGAAAGATTTTGTAAATTGTCTTCTGCTATTTTGCGAATCTCTGGGGGCGTGCAATTATTTATTTCGTCCTTTTTGTTGATAATTTGAAATAATTTATTGCATAAATCAGTCTGAATTTTAATGATAATTACATATAACACCGCCTATATTCAAATATTTAAAATGTTCACGAAGTTGGCCGAAGACAAGGCAGGCACATATACAGTGAGCTCAAAAAGGTTGGAATAAATTCATTTAAAATTCAACCTTTAATTTTTTTAAAAAACACTGGGACCCGTCAATTTTTATTTTTAGATGGGCATTTTTCAAACTAATTTTTGTTTGTTTTGTGACTCAAAAAAAAGATTTCATTTGACACTTCAATTTTTTTTAATTGAAACACCCATTTTTTATTTTATTTTCGAAATATACGTAAAATTTCAATTACATTTCATGTATTATAACCTAAGTCTAAGTTAAGTTAGCTTATTTCTTTTCATTTAAACTGTACATATTAGGACTTAAACATAATCAAATTTACTGAAACTGTAAACATTTAAACATTAATACCATTTTTATCTGTTACCTAGGTTATTTAACATTGACGTTGAAGTTAATTCCCTGTCAAAAGTATTTAAACATTTGTATAACAGTTATAATAAAAGTAGTTTTTTTTAACTGTAAAATGGCACGAGTAAATGAAAGGCAGCGCATAGAAATACTAATGATGATTCGCTATGGAGATAGGATGCGTACCCAACTGGAAGTTTCCGAACTGTTCAACAATAAATACCCAAACAGAGCGCCTATATCTCAATCAACTATTAGTAAAATTGAAAAAAAATATAGGGATTTGGGGCATGTGAGAGATAATTATGTAAAAGGCCGGCCCACTATCTCAGAAGATGTGCAGTTGAATGTGCTATTATCCGTTGAAGAGAACAACCATAAAGTTAGTCGCGCTATTGCTGACGAGAACAAAATTAGCCAAGGAACTTAAACTATTTACATAAAAATAAATGGCATCCTTATAAAGTTCAGTTAGCTCATGAACTAAATGAGGACGATCCAGATAGAGGAATGCAATTTTGTGAAATAATGATGGAGAGATGTATTGATGATCCTCAATTTTCACGAAGAATTGTGTTCTCGGATGAAGCAACGTTTTGCCTAAACGGAACCGTGAATAGGCAAAATTTCCGTTATTGGGCTACAGAAAACCCGCATTGGATTATGGAGTGTCACACACAATACCCTCAAAAAGTAAATGTTTGGGCTGGGATTATTGGAAACAGAATTTTGGGTCCCTTCTTCTTTGACGGCACTTTGACTGGAGAAAGATATCTAGAATTTCTAGAATTCGATTTTATACCTGCGCTTGCTGTAGTGTATCCAAATCCAGAAGATCCTGACATTCCCAATGATAGCTTATGGTATCAACAGGATGGAGCACGAGCCCATTTTACTCGCCCGGTGCGTGAATATTTAGATAGTGTTTTTCCTGGAAGGTGGATTAGTCGACGGGGCCCAATAGAATGGCCAGCCAGATCCCCTGATTTGACCCCGTTAGACTATTATCTGTGGGGCTACCTAAAATCTAAAGTGTATATCAACAGACCGAACAATATTGACGAACTTAAATCCCGAATAAGACAAGAAATGAGACTGATAGAACCTCAAATAGTGCACAATATTTTGCAAGAATTCGAAGATCGCCTCAGATATTGCCAGGATGTTGGTGGTGGCCAATTTCAACATTTATTAAATTAATATTTCACAATTTAATTACGAATCATTGAGACATTTATTATTTAGAATTAAATATATTTTTTTTTTAAATTACATTGATTATTTTAGAAAAGAACTTAACTTAGACTTAGGTTATAATACATGTAATGTGATCAAAATTTTACGTAGAATCCGAAAATAAAATAAAAAATGGGTGCTTCAATTAAAAAAAATTGAAGTGAAATGAAATCTTTTTTTTTGAGTCACCCTGTATAAACAAAAGTTAGTTTAAAAAATGCCCATCTAAAAATAAAAATTGACGGGTCCCAGTGTTTTTTAAAAAAATTAAAGGTTGAATTTTAAATGAATTTATTCCAACCTTTTTGAGCTCACTGCTCGTGCTAATCCTAATATTATAAGAATTCAGTGCGCATCTTGTGGGAGGGGCATCTCACGGGCCAGGTCTCAGTCTGTGAGCTGTTCAGTACACAGACTGAGTCTTGGCCGATGGCCGGAGTCTTATAAGTCAGTGCGAGACAGAGAGAGTATTCGGGAAAAGGAAATGACTAGCTGCTCGTGCTTATCCTAATATTATAAGAATTCACTGCGCATCTTGTGGGAAGGGCATCTCATCTCATCTCTCAATCTGTGTGCTGTAGATTGATAGTGTATGCGGTTTCAAATAAGGTTCTGATATTCAAATGTAAATTTCACAAATATTTTTGTGCATTCTGTAAAGTATTATCGATAATCTGTAGTACACAACTGGTCGATAGTGTCCAACACCAAATACTATAAAAAGTCAGTAATTATGATAAAATAAATGCTTAAAAATTGTTAAAATAAATTAAAATATTGAGAGCGACCGTCTATATTAGGTACCTTCTATAAAGTCGTTTAATTTAATTATTTATTAAAACAAAGCTTTTATATAAACAATCTCTGTATTCTCTGAAAATTTTGAAATGTTACTCTGATTTACTGTGCATAATACATGTTCTTCAGATGTATAATATACAATAATATACATTAATGTTCGCATGTTTAAAATCAAACATTGGAATAGAAAACAACTTAGACGATTTGGCATGCTTCTGGTCTATTACATTTCGATTTCCAGTACTAACGCTTATATTAGCGTATAATTGAGTTTATGTTTCGAATGACTAGGATAATATTAAATAAATAAATTCGATTGATTTTCTGAACTTTTTTTTTTAATTTCAGGTAAGCTTCGATGACGAAATGGTTGGAAAAAATAGGGATCTACCAGTGGCCTAAATTGGAATTAATTAATAAATTTTAACATAAAGAAAGATAACGAAATATTGAAACACGCCCGAATCAGAATTGATAATATAAATCGGATTCTAATATTTAGAATGTTGCTATTTATATTCACTATTAAATTTGACTGAAACAGACTGACTTTTCAAAATGCTCATAATTCTAAGCCACTTGATTATTACTACAAACACACGCTTCTTATCTATTGAATATCATGTGCATAAGCAGTAAATATATGCACATAAGATATATCTTTAACTAAAGAAATTACCTACTTTTTGGCTAGTACCTACCTACCTTGCGTAAATATACTTAGTGTTAGGATTTAAAAGTAAAGCTTTAAATAATATTAATGCAATTTTCTTGTATACTATTATATGGATATTTTTTTAACCAGTTTTTACTAGTTTTTTATCTAGTTACTTTTATACTATTGTGCCAGAATTTCAGTTGGTGATTTTATGTGTATATATTATATGTTGGACTAAATTGGCGAATTCGCGTGCTGACTCATATCCACAACGCGTTGTAGACTTTGCAATATGATCAGATCTTATTGTGGCTATATAATTTATTGACATTGTTTCGGCCACTGGGGGAAGTAGACTACACATAACGCATTTTGGGTAAATGAACAAAATCCACGACTATACGGTTTGAACGATGAAAGCCGAGTATATACGAAAATCATCGCTTTATGGATATTGCCAAGCAGCCACAAAGCCCGGCATTCTAACCACTTTTCTTTAAAAGGCATTCAAGAAATTTTGCAACTAGTTTATGTAAACTTTATGTAGATTCGATTCGAATAATAGGTCTTTTTTTGGAAGGTTTCTATAAATTGTTAATAAGTGAGGTTAAAGAACCACAAAAATTACGAAAATCAGCGGACTCACTTTCAACTAAACAATACCGAAGTTAATGTACAGTTGAGTCGCTTTCGCAACCGACATGCGCCACTGTGCGCCACTAAATTAAAATGGCGTCAAATTTGAGTTGTTGCAAAATTTTAGCTGTCAAGTAATATAACCTACAAAAGCCATTTCAGGACTGTCATAAATAATAATATTCATATACCTTTTGACATATCTCATAATTATCTTTTGGCGTTTGTTATAATTGTTATCTAGACATTTTAAATTTGTCAACAATGCTTGCGTCCTAAACAGTATAGCCAAATGTTATATAAAATATAGGCGTAGAAAAAATAATATTTAATAGCTTTATATATAATATTTAATTTATAACTGGCTTTCATGTAATAGTATTTTACTATGGGAAGGTATATGTCCTGAAATATTTATTAATTAGTTTAATTTTATTGTTTTGAAATTGTTCCGGTCGATCGAAATTTGTAGTGGTATTGAATCATCGTCTTTAGTTCGTATTTCGGCCGTGTCGGTTGCCAAAACGACTCTACTATATACCGTGCCTTCAAATACTTTCCTCGTTAGAGATGGCCATGCTTTTTTTAATGGTTGGTGACAGTGCATAAATTTGATAGTGTTATGTAATGTAAATAATAGTAGGCGTCTATAATTTGAATTTATATGACAACTGTCAGAATTTGAAGTTTTCAAAAGCTTAGCATGTACACCAACATTGATTACTTAAAAAACTTAGAAGCCAGCCTACTCTAATGAGAAAAGTATTTGAAGGCACGGTACACATCATATTGTGTAAACATATATGTTTTACCAAATAAACAACTTCAAACCAGTGCGGTTTCATTCCGTATTATGAATTTTATGAGATATACTATGAATTTCGGTAAATCGTGTAATAGATTTTGTTAATTTGCCCAAAACGCGTTGTGAATATGTACCTAATACATTTCGCTCAGTAGCCGAAATGCGAATAAATTTACCCATAATAAGACCTGAGCATATTCCAAAGTCCAGAACCCGTTATGGGTATAAATTTCGGTTATTACCCAAATTTGCCAGTTGAGTAGAGCATATACGTTTCCATAGACTACTTTATAGATTTAGATCTAAGCTGTACATTTGTAGTTTCGCAATTTTTTATTTACAATAAATAATATGAACTTAGTAATGTCTGTTTAATTTTTAAGATGTTGACAACATTAATTTTCTAATTTATTTATTTAAGTTCTATGTTTTTATATATAGTTACAATGTTACATAAGTGGGCAAAAACCGCAATATAGAAATAAGTATAGCTAAAGGAACTGTTTTTCTCAGTGCATAATACCTAGTGTAGAAAAATTCTACAAAATTCTCCAAATATTATTATCGCTTATAATTACACGAGAGCTTTCTTTTTTCCGGATAAATTTTCACTTTTTAAAGAAAATTTTTGTTGCTAGGTAACTGTACGAAACAAATTGCCTGATAAAACGACTCGTCCTTCGGACTCGTCGTTTTATCGAGGAGGCAATTTGTTGAGTTCAGTTACCATTTAGCAACTAAATTCGAGTTTAAAAATGGAAAATTTATTCGGAAATAAAAAGAAAGCTCGAGTGTAATTCGATAAGATAATTTACTAAATGTGTAAACAATTACTGAAAAATGTATTACATAGTATTTATGTTATTTAAAAACACAGTTATTAAAAACACAGTTATTAAAAACACAGTTCTTATACATTTTGTAAAGACTACTTACAATCAGCTTGCAAATGTCATAACAACACTTCACAACGATGTCGGGTCAACCAAAGATAGTACGCAAAGCTTACGGTTGCGTCGACTTTGACATTTCATTTTGACAGTGGGTTTGTTGAGTTTATGACATAACGAGAAAACAAAAGTTGTTGTCAGGCCAATCAAAGGTAAACAACTTTTTTGCCAATATAAAAGTTAAAGTAAACTTTTATCGCTGTCAAAGTGACAAAACAATTCTGACTTATGGGTTTTTTATACATGCATTAAATTATCAGTGATAATTGGGATGATTACAATTTTCAATATCTCATGAGTAGGTGGTCTACGCATCTTTAGGGATTCTTGAGATACTTGTTCATTTCCACGCTAAATGTAATTCTAAAGGTTATTTGAGAAAGTAATTTTGTTTTAAAAAAAGTTATTTAATGATTTTTGAATATATAAAGCAAAAAATTAAAGAACACTGATATAATAGCAGTCTAAATCAAATATAAATAACAGTAATCATCCTTGGATGCAAAATATGGCAATAAAGGTAGATATTTTAATGCAGAGTAGAGACAAATGTTTCTCTTCAAACAGAATTCCTCATCTACGTATGTGGGTGGGTGTGGACAGCTTGCATACAAATTCGGTTTTGTTCATTATACCCTCATCTGGTACGCCTGGAGAGATCAAAGTATTTTTCAATTTACTGCTTTTCAAAAAGGAGCAAGTTGTTGGATTAGTGAAATTTAATTTTCCTATATATCTCTTTTACCGCCTCTTGTTGGAAGTAGTTATGCTACTATGAAGTCACCTATGTTCAGACTTTCAAATTCACTTTTGCCACAGTTTTTCGTCTATCACATCTGTTGCATTTCTTGCATTATTTTCATTTTCTAAATATTTGGTTGCATCATTTTCATCCTCTTCAATATTTTGATCTTGTCTCGAGGTCCCTGCAATGATAGACTTTCACCCTACGTCAGGCATGTCAAACTCGTTTACCATCAAGGGCCACATCAAGTATTACAAACAAGCCGCGGCCCGTTTTACCAAAAAAAAAAAACTACAATTGAAACCAAACAGATATTTTATTAACATGGTAATTACGTACAAAATAATGTATAAGTGTTTAAAAAAAAACTGTCGTTTCAAACATAACATTAGTTAAATAAAGCTGCATAAATATATCATATCATATTTTTGAAGAAACTTGGCAACGTTTATCATGAACCAAATCTTCAAAATTTGGTTGAATTTGTCGAGCTGTACCTATTTCTAAAATGGATTGCACGTGCTGGTTTGTTAATCTCGATCTTTCCGCCGATTTATTATTTTTCAAAGTTCAAAACAGTTGTTCGCACAAATATGTGCTACCAAACATAGCTAAAATACGCCAAATTACACATAACACATTGAGGTATCGGTCCACTGATAAATAATTATAGAAATTTGGTATTCCAACGTCCATAGGTATATTTTTGTGTCAATATGGAATCACACTGAATTTCGATTAATTCCAGTTGTAAATTATCATCAACAGTTTCAACATTAATTGATAGAGGATAAATGTGAAACTGATTTTCGCATTTATTGAAATCCAAAAATCTTTTTTCGAATTCATTTTCTAATAATTTAATTTGTTTGGCATATTCTGAAAATTTCAATTCTGGAGATTTTTGTAATAATGACTGACAACATTCAAAATGGAATAAATTTTCTTTTTGAATTTGTTTTTGCCAAAGTATTAAGGGTGTTGTCTAGGTACATTTTCAAATAATTACAGATTACAAGCTACCTTTAAATTTTATGCAAAAATGATTTAGATGAAATATTCTTATAATCTTGATCTACATGTTCCTACGCGTTTTGTTTTTTTAATTTTTTATTAATAGTCATAAAATATTAAATATAAATAGAAAATCGATAAATAAAATGCGTACCGATCTATATAATATTATTATGAATATTAATTTCCACTAAAATTTTTTTGTATTTATTAAAATAAATGTGTACGAAATGCAATTTTTGCACTGTTTTAGTACGCCACCTGCAGTCAAATATGTGACATATTCTTGCAGAGAAACAGTGGCGGCTGCTGCAGGGAGGGCAACGGGGCACTGCCCCCCCCCCCCCCGTGACAAATTTCTTTTAACAGATAAATTAATTATAAATACCTAATTTGTATGTAATTTTTCTGATTTGTTTGATGACAAATAATATGTTTTCGGAAGTAACAGTCCGACTTTTCAGCGCGTTTAAAAATCGCAGTCTGACGTAGGCTCCGGGGCATCTCGCGCGACTGCCCCGTCTGTATTAGAAATCGAGCAATGAAACGGCGCGGGTAGCGCGCGTATATATGTAGGCGGCGGGGCACTACTCTATGGTGCCGGGCCCGGGTGGCGGTCCAGTATGTAATATACAGCGGTGGGTGTATGTTGTAATTTCTATCGGTGCAAATGCAACTATGAATTGCGTTAGTAACATTAAGACAGAATTAAAAAATCTAGGTCTCCCTAGATCAGATTTATTGATTAAACTAGAATATCACAATTTGAAAACTAATAAAACCGTGACGAGAAAATCAACAGAAGCTCTTACAGTTTATCAGACTGGTTGTGTGGGTGTAATGTGCAAAATGCTTTTTTCTATTTCGGTGCTATAAAGTTTACTTTACTACATCCGTTTTGGTTGCAAAAGTATTTCTTTATCGCACGCTAATTTTGTTGTTTTGACGTTGGTAACAAAAAAAAATGGAACCAAATTATATTTAAATGTCAAAATGTAAGCCTTTAATGTAACAAACATGTGCAATAGATGTTGTACAAAGAATAAAAAGCACACATGCTAACATTTTATTTACTAATTAACAATATAAATTGTTAAGCAGAGTTGGATGATAAGTTTTCTGATGCTACTATTGTAATTTACTTCCAAGGTTAATAGTACAACTGTTATAAAAGTTTGTTATTGATAATATGTCGAGACTATGTTGGCGAAAGATTTTGTAAATTGTCTTCTGCTATTTTGCGAATCTCTGGGGGCGTGCAAAATAGAAAAAAACAAGTGAACGGTGTTTTTCTACTTTGAAGAGAATAAAAACATTTTCTAGAAATACCATGCGGGAAAGCAGACTATGTGCCTTAGCAATGTGTTCCATTGAAAAACAATTACTGACATCAACACCAAACTTCAATGAATGAGTTATTAATCATTTTGCTGATCGTAAGGAACGGCGGATGAATTTTATTTTCGAACAAGTTAATTAAATAGCATATTGAGTTTATTTTTTGTCTGTACTTAATTTTTGATATTAAACACTCAGACCCCCGGTGCCCTCCCGTCCCAAAAAAACACGGGGCCTCCACTGTATAGAAATTGTTATGTATGTACGGTTTAGTAGATATTTGATTAAACATTATTTATATTATTTTACATTTTATAAAATTGAACACATTCATACCAGAGTATGCTTCCATAACTTTTACATAAATACAAACTTAAACAAAAACATTACATAAATAAAACTAGCCTTTTTAGGTCTTCCACTGTTTTACATTTATCAAGATAAAAGACTACTAACATTTACAAGTGAGTGAAAAATAATGTAAACCTAAATTAGAAAATTTGTCACAAGCTTTATTTTCGAAAACTTCACGCTACAGAAATCTGTACGTGATATTGGTGTAAAATTCTGTAACTTTGTTTAGAACAACTAATTTCGATTTTTTGACGATATCTTTTGATCTGTAAGAGACATGGTTTTGCCATAAAAAATAAACAACAGAAAAGCAACATATGAGTATATTACATATTGTATTTCTTATGTCAAAATTATCAGCATGTTCAACATGTTTGCGAGACGGGGAATGCTTACTCACTTTAACTTTAGAAATGTATAAATCATCATGTGGAAACTCTTATGTGTGAGATGTAGAACCTTCCTCTGTTCAAAAAATGTCATACCTACTCTTACGTTGTAGTCTTCGTATATGAATTCAATGACTAATTTTAAGCAAAATGATTCTATTCAGTTTCAATTCCTAGCGGTTCTTGAAATATCGGAGTTTGAAGATAAAGTAAATTACTAGAGGGTTTAGGAACAAATGTGGTTAATTATTAGGAAGAGCGTAATGACAGTGCAATTATTAAAGCTCCTCTCTCTATATATTTTTTTTCGGTACTTGAAATATCGGAATTTGAAGTTGGCAGGTCGTATGGATAGATCCTATAAATTTTTGTTATTATCAGTTCGTTAGTTGTCATCACTGACAGTTGGTTATTTTTTATTGTGTCATTTGTGTTAAATATATGTCTGCCATTTATTCAAATGAAGAATACGCGGACATGATTTTCGTGAATAGGTATTGCTTGAACCTTCACAACTTTTTGATTAACAGGTGCGTTTTTTAAACCGACTTGTGAAAGAGAACTTATGCGAAGAAACAATGCTGCGGAAGTGCTTGTGGTTATTGAAAATAATCTTGGTGTTAGTACGAGAAGACTTTCTGTACTTACTGGACAAACTAGCATGGTTGTGCAAGACACTGACTGCATCCCTATCGTTATCAACTGGTACAAGCAAGAACTCCCTACGGATCTTCCCCAAAGAGTTATTCTTTGTGAATGGAAATTACATCTACAAGAGATTTGATTCCATCTGTTATAAAAGTAGTTTCGTCACAGAAAAGGGCGCTTGAAAGAGAATTCAGATGATTGTTCCACAATTCACAAAGACGAAATCTTTGGGGGAAAATCCGTAGGGAGAAGTTCTTGCTTGTACCAGTTGGTAACGATAGGGATGCGGTCAGTGTCTTGCACAACCGTGCTAGATTGTCCAGTAAGTATAGAAATTCTTCATTTTCAATAACGACAAGCACTTCCGCAGCATTTTTTCTTCGCATAAGCTCTCTTTCACAAGTCGGTTTACGAAACGCACCTGTTAATCGAAAAGTTGTGAAGGTTCTAATAATATCCATACACGAAAATCATGTCCCTGTATTCTTAATTTGAATAAATTACAGGCATGATTTTAACACAAATGAGAAACTACATATACAAGATGTGGAATAAAGAATTTCCACAACGAACATGTGTGGGCATCGAAAACCCTCATGCTGTTCGTGAAACTCATTTCCAGAGAAGATTCTCCGTAAACGTTGGACTGGAAATTAGTAACGAAGTCATCGGACCACATATCTTCGACGGAAATTTGAACAGCGAAATGTACAGTTCTTTTAACAAAAAGGTTGCCAATCTAAAGTATAAATTCTGTCTAATATTTGAAGGTCGAGCTATAACTTTATTATGAATGAAAGAGTCAATATTTCCAGCGACAGAGTTTCGACGTAAATTATATGGATGAATAGGTATATACATTCATGAAGATGCACTTAATGTAAACATAATAAAGAATTATTTTATCATAAACCAAAATATATTTAACAATTGTTTTTGGTATGTATAAGCATATTTTATTTGTTTTACGAGAACCCAGCCCACAGAGGTAATTTTTTAAATTATAGGTGGAAAAAATATGGCTTATAAGAATCTCCCCATCATGCAATTTGTTATTCACATTCAAATTGTAAACAGGATGCCCATTTTCTAGCTTCCCCATATAAACTTGCTTAATATTTGAGGAGTATTTGATACCTAGTATTTTCATATTCAGATTTAACATTTGTTGTCAACTTTTGAAGATATTTTAAAAAAATGAAAATAGCCAAAATTTTCAATTAAATATATCTTCGTAACCATTAGAGATAGAATAAAACTAAAAACGGCACCTTCTAGTATTTTCGTAACGTACTTGTCTAGAAAGCATGACGTGCGAAATATTCGCAAAAAAAACTGATTATTGATAAGAGTAAAAGACCTACTTCCGGTAGGAATTTTGAAAAACTTTTTCGATAACATTTTACTCAAATTTAATTTTGAGCACATTTGAATTCTTTACAGTATAGTAGTAGTTGACGAAATATTGGTAAAATTCGATTTATTCACTGAAATAAACTACTACTTCCGGTCTACCAATTTTACTGAAAATCTAATCAGATCTCAAGAAGGAGATTTTACTCATAAATACTAAATTTTGAATTAACATCTACAATTGACAGACAGTTACCCAGAGAGAGACAGACATTTTTTGAAAACCACTTTTTCGGTAACAGGAGACTTCAAAACGTGGACGTCTGCAAAAATCTCGAGGTCGAACATTTTCATCATCACAATACTTCCTTATACTATGTATAAGAAAGTAAAATTAATTATAATTTTTTGGAGACCGATCTATCTCTACTACTTGAGGTTATTCATCTTCAACTCAGAAAGACGATGTTATTTGTATGATGGTGCTCCGGCCCATTTTGGAAGAGGTGTCACTAATTTCCTCAATGAACAGAGTCGAAATCGATGGATAGGTCGTGGTGGTCCCATAGCTTAGCCACGGCGGCACTAGATTTTCTCATATGGGGCATGAAAAATCTAGATACTTACATATACAAGGGGAAAGCCTGATAATACCGGATCATCCATAAGATTCATGTGACATTTTATGAGGTGAAAAACAATATGAAGAATTAGTTATGCATTGTACAATGCGGTGGCCACATTGAGCAGCTTTAATAATGCTCATTAGGCTTTCCATAAAATAAATCACACTTTTTTATAAACCCTCTAGTAATTTATTACAGCTTTGAATTCCGAAATTTCAACACCCGATAGGAATTCGGGAAAAGTGAATAGAAACATTTTTGCTTAAAATTAGTCATTGAATTCACGTACGAGGTTTCTCGGATACCTTGGCGGTCACCCTGTATAATAATAGGACCTATAGATATAAATAATTAACCTGTGATTTTCAATACGCCTAATGGAAAAAATAATCAAGCCAATGACATTAGTACCGTTCAACAAAATATTATTATTATTATTATATAGTCATAGGCACTAAGTAATATTTCTTTTAATCAGAATTCCATCTTACATATTAACTTTTGACTTATTGAACACATGTCTGACTAAAAAAACTTACAATCTAGATTCCTGTAGCGCCTAGACTCGGCTAGACATCAGACTAAATAAATCATACAAAATATTACTAGCACCTACGTTACGTAGAGTATGTGTAGCCTGAACAGAGACAATTAGCACTTAACGCATCATACGTATGTCATTTCGAATGCATCGCTCCATAAGGGCGGTACTTATAACCTGGGAACTGTACAATTTAGATTTTTACTATAGCATTTAGCAAAACAGTACATGGTAGTGGGGTATTGGCAAGCTCCACCCATGAGCAGTACCCCCCGATAGCCGCAGCGAAGACATCGAAGTTTTTAGTTTGGTATACAACACCCTTAATTTCTGTTTAAAAACGTTAATATTGTCAAATAACATACTACTTGCTGTTTACCTTGTAGTTTAATATTAAGTTGACTAAGTTGATTTGTAATGTCAACTGAAAAAGCCAGGTCCTTTATCCATTTTTTAATATTCCACATTCATAACTTTTCGATTCTAAAAGAATGATAATTTCATCCTGCAATTCAAAGAATCGTTTTAAAACTTTATGACTGAAAAGCCTTCGAATTTCTGTGTAGTAAGGTAGATTGGTGTATTCTCTTCCTATGTCTTTTAGAAATTTTATAAATTGGTGATGATTAAGGCCACGTGCACGAATATAATTTACAATTTTAGTGACATTTTTTAGTACATGATCGATATTTAAAACTTTGGAGCACAATGTTTGCTGATGAATGATACAATGAAAATGTTGAAAATAAGCGTTACCTTGTTCTTGGCATTTTTCTTTTAATTTTGCAACAGCTCCTTTAACAACGCCAGTCATGGCAGGAGCACCATCAGTTGCAAGACAAACTATTTTTTTTAGCAATAAATTATATTTAATCAAAACTTCCATAAGTGCTTTAAAAATATCAGCTCCAGTAGTTGTATCTCGCATAGCAATAATTTTCAGAAGCTCTTCACTTCAGTGGCGGCTCGGGGTGGTTCACATAGGGAGTGCATAATTTCAAAATTAAAAAGTATAATACAAGAACGCTTACCCAATCTTTATAAGTTTCACCGACATACTGTTCCAGACAGGTACTGTTCATTGTACAGTTTGTTTTGAGGGAATAGTAAATATAACACTACAGTTTGATTAAATCTGACGATAAACGAAGTCCATTTTGCGTGTCTTTGACTTGCAAAACAGTTCTATCACTTTTTCATTAAAATTTGGGAAATCATTTATAAATTATTTTTCACAAGATAACATAGTAAGGGCATTTAATCTGTCTTCTTTCATTGTATTTCTCAGGAAAGTTTTTATTCTCTTCAGCCGTGAAAACTGGCGTTCCGCTTCAGACGTTGTCATTGGAATTGTAATGACAATTTGTAAAAGCTTAACAATTTCATTAAAGGTGTCGCTTAATCCATCCAGCAGAAGGCCTACCACACCTACAGCTCCGACTTCTATATTTTGCCTAAATTCTTCCTTAGAATATAGAACACTTAATTCAGTTCGTAGTCTGCTTTCATTGAGGCATGGATAAAATTTTACTGCTTCTTTAAAGCAATCTTCCGGAATTTTTTTTTGAAAAGAGGAGAACTGTTTAAAAGAAATTAAGTTTGCTAATATTAAGTGCCTTGTATACCGAAATCTAGTTTTTATTTCAAGCAAAATAATATCGCACACTTCAATAGTTTCCCTCCGTCTTTGGCTACCATCAGTTACTCTTCGTCGCGTTGATGGTCGAGGAGTCAGTTGTGAGTCATTTTGTTTAACCAACTGATTATCTGTGTCAGCGATTTCGGTTCGAATTTTTCCAATAGCGCGTTCAAAATTATAATTATATAATATGTCCACATGTGGCATAATTTTATGAAAGAAAGTTAACCAATAGATAAAATTTTCCTTCTCTAAAATTCGCAAATTGGCACCAGCTTGATGAATGGTAGTTTGTAAACTAGCTTCTCCCTCGATTTGTTCTAGAGCTTCAATTATTTCTTCTCGGTGCTCATATATTGTATTCACTGTCCTAAAATTGAAGTTCCATCTTATTTTTGAAGAACGAGGTAAGCTTTTTCACTGAAGGAATTCTTCCAATCTTGCAGCTCGTTGTGGTGAAGTGGAGAAAAAAGTACATAATCCGTCAGATTTGCAAAAAAAAATCTGCAATTACTACTGCTCGATGTAGCATGTGACATAATAAGATTTGTCTGATGTGCGTAACAATGTACAAAATTGGCCCTTGGATACTGGTCTTGGACATGTCTTTGCACGCCATTAATAGCACCACTCATGACTGCTGCCCCATCATAGCTCTGTGCAATCAGTTTTTCTGGGTCATCAACAAGCAAACTAATTTCGTTAAGGATGGAGGCAGATAAAGAATTAGCATCATGTCCACTAGGCAGAAGAAATTTCCAAAATCTTTCGACCGGTCTCGCGTTCACAATATATCTTAAAACAACCACCAACTGAAACTGATTGGACACATCTGTGGTTTCATCAGCTATCACAGATATGAAGTCGGTTGCTTTAATTTCACTGGAAACTTGTTCATGATACACGTTCAACATTGCATCAAGCAGCTCATTCTGTATCGTTTTTGATAATCCCTTAAAAACCGGTGCTGCTTCGATGTGATCTCTGAGCGATTTATCAAATTCTGCCGTAAAATTTATCAATTCCCGAAAAATGCCCTTGGTATTCGACGTTTGCCGTTCATCATGACCCCGAAGTGCCAGTTCAAACGCGCCACAAAGCTAATGCAATTTATTGTTAAATTTAACACATGCCTATTTTTTGTTACCTGTTCATTGTGCTGTTGAACTGCTTTTCTATATATGATGAATCTAAAACATTCTGAATGTTATTTTTTCCTAACATTCTTAGACTAAATATATTTTTCAAATGCCCTGCGGAATTTTCATGTTTCGTAATTTTAGCACTAAGATGAATTAAGTCTTTTATTCCGTTTTTTGACCAAGAAGGTTCACCACCAAACAAAAGACACGGAAAACAAAACAAACTATTTTTAATTTCACACCCACAAATCCAGTCATTTTTCTGATAAATATTCATTTTGAATTTTCTTATAATGTCTTTACCTTTAACAGATTGTTTATTTTCTAAACATAATTGAGGCATCGGCCGTTTAAGATTTTTTATTGCGATTTTTTCATCATACGTTAACCGCGAAAACGTGTTATTCTGTAACGCAGACACAAAATTCATCTTGCAACAGCGGTGAGCCGACTGGGAATCTGCTCACATGCTATGTATTAACGATATGGAACTACAACAAAATACAGTTCTCCCCACCTTCAATGTAATGTTTAATGGCTTAACGCAGCAACGGTAGGGCATTGCTCATGGGTATGTTTCTCTCGGTGGAAGGGGTAAACATCCGTGCGCTGTAAGTCGTCATTATATCTGTACCGACGATCGGTGCATGTAGGTTGTTATGCACGCCGCACACAGTTCCTGTTCAATAACTATGAATACGTAATAAATAAATACCTACTTTCAGAGTTAGTCGCCGCTTGGTTTGTTTTGTTTGAAAATTCCAGGGGGTGCAATTGCTCACTTGCTCTCATTAAAGAGCCGCCACTGCTTCACTTACTTTTAAGTTCACATCACATCCGCGAATAAAAACAGCCAGCTGAGCGGTATCCTTCTGTCAATTGCAATGGCCTATGTCTCAAATGTTGGTATTATTGACTTCAGTTCTTTCCTTAAATTCCCGGCTATAACATCAATTCTGCTTGCAACAGTGTTTCGAGTTAAGCTAATATTTTTGAATTTTTTTAATTATTCTGGATACAAAATTTCTGCTGTCTGAATAATGCATTCGTGAATAAATTCCCCTTCATTGAATGGTTTCGACTTTCTTGCAATTAAATGTGATAACACATAACTAGTTTTTAAGTTTCGCAATATATTTGTCGTAGGTTACTTTATGATTTGTATAGTAGTGCCTTTTAATATTGTATTCTTTGCAAACTGCTATAGATCTCCTACATATTAAACATAAAATTTTATTTTTCGCTTGAATACAAAAATATTGTAATTCCCATTTTTCAAGAAAATTGCGATGTTCATTTTCAATTAATCGTTTCTTACTCATGTTGATAGAGGCTGCACACTGCACACTGCACAGTAACCTGCAGTGGGTTGTCATATATTGGCAATTTTCGTGCACATTCGACAAAGTTCGATGACGATAGTTCATGGCCCACCCAAGAGGTGCGCTATTGTCGCTTTTACCCGCGATATACAAAAATAGTATTGTAGTATAATATCAATATATTCCCAAGACATTATATTTTGTTATAAGTGTCATAAAGTGATAAATTTCATATATAAATTTATCATTTTATGACACTTATAACAAAATATGATGTCTTGGTAAAAATCTTTTGTAGATTAAATGAAAAACAATTATTTTTACCTTATATGGAAATATATTTTTTTAATATTTGATACCAACCTTGCCGGGCTGCAGACAACTTGTAGGTGGGCCGCGGGTTTGACATGCCTGCCCTACGGCATCCCACGAGACGCTTTGCCCTGCGGCAACATTCATTTTCTTTTTTTTTTGTTCTCCTTGGCTCGATTTCACAGATATGTTTAAAGCAGAGTTGTCGAAGAGAGTGTCTTGTTTTGTTTTTTTTTAAATTTTTCTGCAATGTTAGCTCAAATCTTATTGAGTGTAGATTTGGAACTATATCTTTACTCAAAGGGCCACGATTGCTTTAGCAGGCTTCTCCAAGCCTCAACCAAACGTAGATTCAGAGATACTCAAGAGACACCCAGTAAAGGACCTGCACAGACTTGTAGAGGACACAACATTGCTGGAGTGGACAACATAGATAACACAGGTTGAGCACATAAGCTCATTTATAGGGTAAAAACAACAAACGCTAAGATGTTGTGTTAGGTGTGTGCTGTTTGGGGATAACAACACAAAACAAATTTCCTTATTTTTGTATCCTGCAATAACATGTAATGGCATATGACTTGATAGATTTTCGCCAATTACGGACTTTGGGTTCATTTAATTTTTTAAAATATAGAATGGCTATTGGAAGAAACCATTTCTCAAACAAATGTTGACCAAACAACCCCAATTTGCTACGATTATAGCGGCTTCCCTCCAATCCCCCTTCTCTCCATATCTACCATAGGTGTTACGGTTTGAAAACTATGCTGGGTTGGGGGGGGGGGAACATCTGATCTACTACAGGAAAATATTACTGACGTTGCATGTTTGGGATTATCCATTATTCTCTCTGCGTTTCACACCCCAACGAACAATTACTTTTCTTCTTTCCGGATTGGTTTCATCACAATTACAAAGTTTTCTGGTGGTTCGTCCTTGCAAATTGTTTCTAAATTATTAAAGTGTTTTTCGAGTACAGCAAGCGACACTTCAGCTCAAGATCGCTTAATGTTTTCTGCCAACCTTGTCGTGAGATGCTCGTCATGCCTTTCCATAAATCCATAAAGCCAACTGCCAGCGGGCATATTGTCCACAAAGCACCTTATTTAGCAATTCGATATCATTTTGTTCAAGTAGGATACCCCAATTAATATCACACACAATTGCTTCCATAATAGTTTTTGTCCTAATCAAATAGTACCGGAGCCCACAGATTTTGCATGTGGATACTTTCCACCTTTCTTTGCAAAATTGCAGATGATATTCCGTAACGTTCAGCAATCACTCTTATAGATAGATGACCCATTTTAACTTCATTTAAAAAATGTTGTAAATCCGGGAGTAGACCTGCGGTGTTGATTTCGCATTGTCTCAAGTAACCTTAATAAAGACATTTTCACATGTTATTCATAATTTCACTCCCGGGAAAACTTATGACTAAGGTGAGGTTATATCACACTGAAGCTGAATATGTGAGGAATTAAATAGAATAAATATCACTGTCATAACTCGATATAGCTTTAAGGACCAATATAATATAATGCAATTTTATTTAATATATTTAAGCAATTATATTTATTATATTATTATATATATTCTTTTAAATATTTATGTATTTTGATAATTTCAATCTCTATAGTATATGTTAGAACTATTACTATCGTTCTCATTGTCAATGTGTTGAAAGTTCTTCAAACATTTATTACAATTTGCATTTTAACTTTTTGTTTTGATGTCAACAAATACGTAATTACAACAGTTAATGTTTATCTAATATCTTAGATAAATGCCTTAATTATTTCCGCATTGATTCTATGTTTAAACTACACCATATTAAAACAGTTATGCGTGAAAAGGCGCCAGCCTAATTTACCAATTATATGTTAGCAATCCATCAACATTCTGTCCAATCACATGTCGTATGGGTTTGTTTGTGCATTATAAGTTGCATAACCGACACAGCCAACAATTCAATATCTAACAAAAAGTTCAAAAAGTGTAGAATCAGAGATAAATGTTTAGTATCCTTAGGCCGGTTTTTCCAACTCCGATTAAAACGCCAGTTAGCGTAATCATTGATTAAAACACCGGTTAGTACAAATTTGCGTTTTTCCAAAGCCGGTTAACTCTAATCGTTGATTAAGAACGTCGTTAATCGACCAAATTTTAACCGGCGAAAGAAGTACCTGATAAAATATTAAACAGTGATTGGATGATCTACACATGCGCATAACCTAGAAGATTTGAATGTGTATTAATGTTATTATTGACAGCTGTTGTTTTCATATGCATTTGTTTTACTGTGTAAAAGTATTTTTTGGAATTAATTAATAATTATTTACATCAGTGATTTAGTAATTGTATTGTTTCTTCTGTAAATGTAATGAACAGTATAATTATAAATAAAAACAGCATAATATGAAATATGTTTAACTTTTAGCTTACAGAAATATAATTAATTAATAACTACGGATACATTATTTTCTATGATGAGGATGATACAGTTTTGGAGGTTTTTCTATTCTACTACAATTCTGGGACTTTACCTTAATTTGTGTGGATTCTAAGATCCTGTCTCAATTTATGCTTGCATTTGTGCATTCCCATTTTGTAATTGCATTTAATAGCACCTTATGAAAACATCAGTTTAATCGAACATATTTTAGACTCAGTTTAGATATGTTATTAACATATTAAACTATACTGAAAAATCACAAATGACATTGAAAATATGGAAGAAATTCTAGAGAAGCTGGCAGGTTTACGTTGAGATTATATGCAGACAGTTTAAATTCTTTTAGTTGAACTGGGACTGGATGAATAATGTACATGCGTCTAAAGTTGATGTGCAGCTAAATTCTACACTAATAATTATTACAGCCACTGTGAAGTTCACACCGATTCCTCCAGAACATAACAGTTATTATGTTGAAATCGTGTAAACCAATTTGGAAACAAGGTTTTCTCTTATCAGTCTTCTTTCATTAAAGCCCATAAAATTAGTTAGAATGTATTGTTCTTAATAAACAGCTGATGTATGATCTTTCAGTAAAAATATCTGGCTTTATTCACCCCACAGGAATTTGGTGAAAGTTAAATCATCTCAGATATGGCAATAGAAAGTACAACATTTTATACCATTTTAGTGTGACTGGTAATCCAGCTTAAGACCCTAGGTGTAGACTTTTCTTTTTCAGCAAACTGTTCCTACTTTTATGAATTTGTTACATGTCATATATTTTGCAAAATTTTGTATTTTTCAATAGCAGTAAGCAATCAATAAATTTATTTCAGCTTCAAGTTTGTTGCATTTGTAATTTATTTCATAATAGACATTTTAAATATGTGCTATGGATCTTTTATACATAGAAATTCTTATGCAATATTCACAAAATAAGTACTTACACCTTATTTACTATATAATGAAATATCTAATTATAAAGAATATAATTAAAAAAAAATAAATGCAAAAAGCACAAAGAACAAATACAAATATAGGGAATAGCGCCAATATTATTAGAACAAATATTCCAATTTAGATCAAATGTACGAGCATTTTTGTTACCAACCTTCCAAAATAAACTCTTAGATCAGATAACCGGCGAATTTCTTGGCATTATGAAAAACGCCGGTTAGAGATAATCAACGATAAAGCGTTATCTGATATTAGTTAACCGGATACTTTATCCGGTGTTGGAAAAACCTGTCCTTAATTAGAAATGTAATGTTTTGACTTTCGATTAGAATATTTAAATAGTTTAAATAGATTATTCATTTCGGAACAATTTTTTTATTTGAAATTAATATAGCTTTCTATGTACTTAATTACTAAATAAAAATTCAGTGTTAGTAATAATAATAATAATAATAATATATATTTGCCCAACAGATTTACAATCTAATTATAGGACAAAAGCATGAATTACAACATATATATTTGCAGACTAAAATTAAGGTAAATAAAACTACGCAGTTATAATCTATAAATAAATCAGAATATACTATATATACCTACTTACCTATTTTAAATTTAAAAAAAACAATAATTAATTGTACATGAAACCGCTTCTCGTTTCTGCAAGTTTTACATATCGAAATAATAAATAGAATAAGAAATAGAAATGCCCAGCATAATTTACTAATAAACTAATTATACTCAGCCATAATAGCTATTAACTGTGCTGTTAGTTTTCCAATAAATTGTAGAGTACATTTTTAACAAAATCTTTTTGTATTAGATTTTATTTAACTTTTTCTTACAGAATATCGTTGAAATGTAAACAATAATGACGATTGAATGTTTTTTCTTGTTTACTATTTAAGGGAATTATTATTTTTTTTTAATAAAATACTTACATACCTATATTTAATTTTAAATTTATTGTAATATATTTTAAAATAATTCTTATAAAATTGCTCTTTAGTATTAGACGAGCCTAGCACAGACATATGTGTCAAATATTCTAGAGCGACGGATTTACTTGTAAGGAACATGTAATATTAATACTAAATAAATAATTAATATTAAAATGATAGTTGTTATATAAAATGTAATATAAAAACCAAACAAAAATGCCAAGTTATGTGGGATGTAGAACATAGGTCTTAGCTTCCCCTCATATCACAAGTAAAATCCAGTAGTAGTATTGTCATTCGAACACTGTGGTGCTTATAAGCGGCGCCCAGTGCGTTTGCTTTGACGGTTCGATGGACGTTTAAAACGCGATCGACATGTGAAAATTAAATGCAATTGCAGTGCGTGATTGTGTTATTTAAATATTTTAAATGGATGTTATTAATGGGTAAGTCAACTTTTCATTGATAATTTAATACAATTTCAACATATCATCCATACAATTAGACATTTCGTTTAGTGTTGTGCATTGGACTGACAGATCTTCGATTTATAATATATATATATATAATTAAAATCATAGGGTTAACGTTTCCGTACTCGTGATTCCTATTATTTGTAGAATCATATGTGACAGTTCACGATTTCATTCAGAGTACATTTTTGAAGGTTTTGTCAATCAAGCTCTCAGCCTTTCCTTAATTCGTTCTGCAGGGTATACGAATATCATTGCAAATCCGGTAAATTACACATTTTAGGTACAGTCGTGATTTTGAAGAAGTTGTAGCCTACAATTTTGATTTTCATGAAAAGTAGAATAGTGACATTAATGTATTATTTTTCTGATAAGGGGTGTACTTTATATAATTGGCCAACAAAAACAACTTAATACAGACACTGCTCAATTGCGCTGATTGAATGTAATTTAAGAAATACAATAATCACATTTCCATATTATACTTTTCTTAGTCGTTCTAGTGAAAGGACCATTATTCTGTGTAAAGCTGAATATATGCATATCACATTGTTAGTAGGCATTTAAATATGCGTGTTACAGACATATTATCTTCATAATTTGTAATTTATAATATTAAATCTGGGATTGAATTAATTGTCTTGATTGAATGGTAAAAGAAATATGCTATATTTTTATTACATGTTACTGTACGAACAGTATCACTCCACAATGATTCGCTTGTCCATTAATTTGAAAATATTCTCTTCTAGTGATTGGTCCCTTAGTACCTATTATTAATTTTGCAATGTATGCTATGTAGACTTCTTAAAGCGATCATATAAATCTGGATGCATCTCAATTATACAAATCAATTTGTTTGTCCTATAATATACTTGGAGTACGTCAATGTCCATTTAAATTACATTCATGTATGGAAATGTTTGAAAAAGATACGCACATCAGTCAAGCAAACTGTTTGAACACGCTGTTGTTACATATTCAATTTATTTGTCACATATAAATGTCAGATTAATCTGTAAATAAGTTTTACAGAAATTTTGTTTAATTTGTGTACAAGCTACTACTTTGAAGGCATAATAGATACATACAAAATTAAACAAATTATTAGGTTGCTGTACACAAGTCAATAAGAAATTGTTTGTCAAATATTTTATATATTTTTTTTTAAAACACGGCACAGCCACTGTCCCCTAAGATATTTTGCTTTTTGTTACTCTCTTTACAGCAGGAAATTATCCCAAGCATTTTAAAGTAACAAGTCGCGCCGGACAATCGTGTGGGTCACTAGCACTTGCAGGGATACTATTTCCAGTGAAAGTGTGCAATGTCAGAAAATATAAGGTCGACCGATAACCTTTCCGTATACAAAGGAAGTCGAATAAAAAAAACGGCACGATTGTTGAACGGGAGAATGTCACATGCGATTGCAATTACTATCTAAGCGGATTAAAACTATTGAAAGTAATGCATCAGCTACGTACTGAAGCATTTAATTTAAACATGTGAGATAACTGTCCTGCACATTTCTACACACATTTGTTTTAATTATGGAAGAATTAATTTCGCTGAGAACAAAGCTATAGTCTCATACCTATTCATTTATGTGTGAAAAGTTATTAATATCGTGTATTGAAGGTAATAAATGTTAGATCATTCGAGTTCAGATTTCCTTCCGCTTCAGTTTCATCTATTTGTTATTTTTGTATTTGTTCCACTTCTGCGTTTTCTTTTCTGCAGATTCATATACTGGATGAAATTTTAATAACAAATCGGACGTGTGTTATTTACAGACTTACGAGGGAGCGTCTTTAAGTTTGCGGAATGGAGGGGTTGGATGGTAGTGGGCTAGCTCTTTCATGTCGTAAGGTGTTCAGTGACTCATTATTAGTATAAAGTTTTAACACAATCTCTATAGACCGGACACGAACGGCCGATGACTCATCGCCCATAGGCGCGCTATTGAAGTGTTGTATTTTTAAAGAGGTTTTAATTTTATTTATATAATTGCATAACAAGGTTCTCTTCTGTAAGATTTGTTCCTTTGAATGAAGTACATCCTTGTAGATATAAAACATCCTTTGTACATCGCAACTGGTTATAGTGGTGCGTACTGGAATTATTCTTTTATTTCAGCATATTTAGCAGCTAGATTTTGTGTCATTGTCCCCATACACAATTGCCGCAATGTTATTAAATCTGGATTTCTATTAAAAATTGCGTCTAAATTTTCCCGAAGGCCACATCCGCAGTCACTTGGAATACTTGTGAAATTATTAATAGCCACATATAATGCGGTTAATCCATCTTTTAATTTGAGATTTCGGTTTTCAAAATATGTGATTAGTTTAGGCAAATTTCCAAAGTGTTCCTGAAAATAACAACTGATTTTTTAAATTTGGGATTTGTATTAGTTCCTTGCACTCACAAATACTTCGAGCATCGTCATTTAAACATGTAACCAAATTTTGTAAACTATGGAAATTCTCTGCATAAAAACTAGTAGCTGCCAACTATGTTTCCTATCTAGTTATTACTGGCGAGCGAGGCAGTGACAAAGATGGAAGTTTTTCACTGTAAAGAGCTACTCTAAATGGTGCTTTTCTGAAAACTTTTAAAAGAAAATACAAGTCTTATCAACTTTCGAATAGGTGCCTCTGATATATTCACAGATTCTGTGGAGAGTATGTGCTACACAAGTAATATCCAGCATATAAGGTTGTGTTTCCTTTAATCACAGGCCTACAGTGATTTTGATGTTTGAAAGCTGTTTGCTAATTTGTATATGTTTGGGGGCCCTTATTCCAAAAAAACGCCATATTTTTCCTCTATCACGTAATTTTTTTTTTATAGTGCTGTATATCTTAAAAATGCTATTTTATTAATATACATACCTATGGCATGAATATATTTGTTCCATGTTAGGCATGATTTTTAAATGAATTGATTTTTATGAAATTAAATAAGATTTGGCAACACTGGTTAATATTAGATTTCTCAGCAAAGCAACAGCGTCGGCGCAGAAGCGTCAATACAACGTTGACACCTGCTTATGTGCAGTTTGGTTGTGTCAGTCGTCGTGCTACTGTCTCCGTGGTTGTTGTCTTCGTTGTTGCGTATTTTTAGTGTTCTAGAACGTATAAATATGGAAAGAAGACATTGTGTGAACAATCCGAATAACTTTTGTTATATCTGTAGTAGTTATGTCGTAGTAAAGCAGAGGCAAACTATAACTTCTTTTGTGAAAAATGTATACCACGCTTATTTTGGTGTAAAAATTGGCGACCAAGACAAGTCCTGGGCTCCTCATACTGTTTGTTCCGTTTGCGTTGAAGCATTAAGAAACTGGCAAAAAGGTAGGAAGAAATGTTTAAGCTTTGGTGTTCCTATGGTATGGCGAGAGCCTAGAAATCACAGTGATGATTGTTATTTTTGTTCGTGTAATGTTCAAGGATTCAACAGAAAAATAAGAAACAAATTGTGTATCCCAATCTTGAGTCTGCTATTCGACCAGTTCCTCATGGACCAGATATACCAATACCTACCGCCCCAAAAGCACTAGAAAACGTCATATCGTCAGAATCAGAGGAATCTAATTCCGATCCAGATGACTCAGATTTCACAACAGATTTCAGAGAGCCCGAAGTGTTTAACCAGAGCGAACTAAATGATTTAATTAGAGATTTGCACCTTCCAAAGGATGCATCCGAATTGTTAGCTTCCAGGCTTCGTGAGAAGCATTTACTGGCACCTGACGTCACATCAAGCTTTTACCGGGATCGCGAAAAAGAGTTATGTCAATATTTTACTCTAGTGTATTGCAACAATATTCCTGACTTAATTTCAAAATTAGGAAATGTGCCGCATGTAAAAGAAGAACGGCGCCTGTTTATTGACTCAAGTAAGCGTAGTTTAAAAGGCGTTTTATTGCACAATGGTAACGAACTGGCCTCGGTTCCCGTTGCCCATTCGGTACATTTAAAGGAAACGTATGAAAATTTAGAACTTCTTTTAAAGAAAATAAACTACCAAGAACTTCAGTGGATGCTTTGTGGTGACCTTAAAGTGATGTGCATGCTACTAGGACAACAAGGAGGTTATACAAAATTTCCATGCTTTATTTGTGAGTGGGATAGTCGAGCAAGGCATAGACATTGGACTCAAATAGAATGGCCCTCTAGAACAAGCTTTACACCTGGTAGCAAAAATATCTTAAGAGATAGTTTAGTTGACCCCAAAAAAGTTTTACTGCCTCCTCTTCATCTCAAGCTTGGCTTGATGAAGCAGTTTGTTAAAGGCATAGACAAAAATGGACAGTGTTTCAAATTTTTGTGCGAGAAATTTCCAGCCTTATCCGATGCCAGGTTAAAAGAAGGCATTTTTGTTGGGCCGCAGATAAGAACATGCAAAGACAAGGATTTTCAAAACACAATGACCAATGTCGAGAAAAACGCCTGGGTTTCATTTAAAGAAGTAATTGATAAGTTTCTTGGGAACTCTAAGGACGAAAACTACGAAAATATTGTTCAAAATATGTTACAACACTTTCATCATCTAGGTTGTAACATGAGTTTGAAAGTGCATTTCCTGTTTTCACACTTGAACTATTTTCCTGAAAATCTTGGAGCAGTTAGCGAAGAACAGGGAGAGAGGTTTCACCAAGACATTAAGGAAATGGAACGGCGATACCAAGGCAGATGGAGCATAACGATGATGGCGGACTACTGCTGGATGTTAAAACGGGATATGCCCTTAAAAACAGACAGCCGAATGTCCGGACAACGCAGCTTTCTGGCAAAAAGACGAAGATTTCACTTAAAAAAGACCGAGTAAAGTATTTTTTTCCACTTTTTTAACTTGTATTCCACCTTTTTACTCAATAAACAAATAAAATTTTTTAGATATATCGTTTTTTTCCCCTTTAATATTTGCAAAAAAACCTTACGTGATACAAATAAATGCATAGAATTTTTGAAATCAGCCTACCAAAATTGTATAAAATCAGTTTTCAAAATAAAAACATCTGTCAAAAAGTTTAATTTTGTAGACCTGTGTTATTATTGGGAATGAAACTTAGGTTCATCATTATGAACTTCACTCCAAGCAGGACATGCAGTGGCATGAAAAGGCACACCACCAGTCAAAAAGCTTAATGTGTCTCAATCGGTCGGAAAACTCATCGCTATTGTTTTTTTTAAACTCAGAAGGAATCCTGTTAATTAATTACAAATATAAAGGCGTTTCCATAACCGGATCGTACTACGCTTCAAACCTAGAGCGGTTAAAAAAGTTATTAAATTAAAAAAGGGGAAATTTACAAAAGATCTCCTCTTCCTGCACGACACTGCTCCGTTTCCACAAGATCGTATTGCGTTGGCTGCCCTGCATAAAGTGGGTTTCGATATTTTGACTCACCCTCCCTGTAGTCCAGACCTGGCTTCTAGTGATTTTTACCTATTTCTTAAAATAAAAAAGGAGCTGCATTGGAAGAATTTTACGCGCGTAAGAATTAAAGGCAGTTTCGGCTTATTTTTCAGTCAAAGATACATTTTTTTATGAAGGCATACACAAGCTAATTGATAAATCTGGAAATTGTATTAGGGTTGCAGGTGACTATATTGAAAATCAACGGGAACCTAAACACATTGCCTCGTACATACAGAAAATTGATGAACTTGTGCTTGTTCATCTTTATTGAAAATTGTAGTTTGATCATGTCATAAAAACACTTTGTTTCTTGTTAGTTCAATCTCACAGCTCACGGGAGAAAGGCGTTTCTTCAAGGCCCCACCAAGTTATATTTTCAGACTTTCAGTTGCAAAATTAATTGTGTTAGTAACAACAACAGCTCAATGTATTGTAATGTTTTGGCTTAGGCGGATGATTTAAAAAAAAATCATCGTATTGATGGGGCTCAGGATGCTGCCTTTCTTCAAGAGAACTTGGACCGAGTCACATATTGGTGCTCTTAAAATAAATTGAAGTTGAACATCGACAAATGTTGTTTTGTTTCGTTTACCAGAAGACCCAGTAGATTTTGCAAGAATTATTCTATTGACAACATCGCAATTAATCGCAAAACGCATATCAAAGATCTCGGAGTTACATTTCATGAAAGACTTACCTTCGCCGATCATGTTTCCCTAGTCACTGCGTCAGCATTTCGAGCATTGGGTTTCATTATCCGCACCTGCAGAGATTTTAACAACATAGTTACACTCAAGTCACTTTATTATGCACTGGTTGTTAGCAAGTTGGAATATGCCGTTGTCGTGTGGTATCCTATATATAATTGCTATATTAATGTAATTGAATCAGTACAGCGCATGTTCCTAAAGTATTTATGTTATAAAGTAGATGGATCTTACCCTCCTCGTGAGTTTGACTATGAGTTGCTCCTGGATCGACACGAGGTTGGGTTGCTTAAAGCAAGACGACGCCAAATTAGTGCTAATTTTGTGAAAAATATCATTCTGTTTAAGATAGACTCTCCGGATTTGTTAGCAGGAATTGGCTTTCGAGTGCCTCGTCAATGCTCAAGGGTGAATGAGACGCTTCTGCTTCCCACTGCCAGAACAAGTATTCTGCTGAGGGCTCCTATGGTGCATTCTGCCAGGAACTTCTATAGCCTTGCTGATGATATTTTTCATTAGTTGTATACCGTAGTCGTCAAATTTTAATTTCGGTTTACACTTCTATCCCATGCAGAAGATGACCTTATAATATGCAGCGATGCCTGCTTGCTAACAGTGGTGGGAGAGCAACGCAGTGTCGGGGGACCCTCACGCCTTACATTTCATAGGAAACGTTTGTCGAGTGTACTGTCTTGGCAGCCTCGCTTATGTTTATCTTTAGTTTATTTCGTCGCGCTCTTTTCCTCTTTCTACTTTCGTATCAGAAATTAAAATATGTCGACTACGGTATATTTTAATATTTGTTATTGTCAATGTTTACAGGTGTATTATCTTTATGAATTGTTTAGATTGTCTGTATTGGGGTGACATGTTGGGCAATTTAATTATTATTATTATTATTATTATTATTATTATTATTATTATATACTACTATCTCTCCATCGGATCTTTTGGGTCACGTCATCAATTGCGTGACGTTATCAAGGACATCGGCACCTAGAATGTATATATACTCATTTCTTTCCAATCTCAATGACTAGATAAGGATAGAAATTTTAAACTTTAAGGTGGGGTTGTCTTCCCCATAAGAGTAATAAGATGGACAGAGAAAATATACCGCCATGACATGTTACCGCTTTAGTCAATTTATTAAATTTTGACATACAACATTGTTCTCTGCGTTTTGGTTTATTTTCGTTTTATTGCTTTTCTAATTCGTTTTTGTTTTATCTTGCAAATCATTGTTCTTTTCAGAACAAAAAAGAACTGTATTTAAGACATTATCTGTAAGTATTCTGATCACTAAATTTATTGGTTATAGGTTAAGAATTTACATTTATTACAGACATGCCTGGGAAACGTCCTGGCCTTTTTTGAAAGAGAAAATCAAAGTCGTGCACCTCTCATAAATATAAATGCACCTATTGAAGTAAGAATCATATACAAAATCATAATAAAGGTTTGAATATTGCAGAGAGCAGCCGCTGCCCTTAAAATCTCCACACAAACTATCAGAAATATAAAAAAACGTAAAGGACAAAACCCAGTACTTTCTTCACCCGGTAAGAAAAGACCTCGTGTCAAAGCCAAAACAGAAGATTTGCGAGAATCTACAAAGATGGAAGTACGAAACACTATTTATAACATGTATAAAGAGAGTATGTTATTATACCCTGTCTTAGAATAAGAGGGAGTGATTCATATATCCCGCCAAAACATGGAACACATAGCTTAAATTTTAGTAGACAATTTGATATGACATCATGACAATTGAGGTTAGAAGAATGTATTGATTCTAACCAAGGATTTAGCTGATTTGTGTTTCATTTACTACTTTCGTTAAAATAGATGGATGTGCCGCTTTTCATTCTACCTGTCGAAGCAGCAATACGAGTGCACGGCAATTGGAAACAGGAGAGTAAAGTTATAAACACAAGTAGGGTGCATACTTCTATAATTTGATGAATACAAATCTCTTAACATTCAAATCTATTCATTCTAGTTTTACAAAAAAAATTAGAAGAATCTATGGATAAAGATGTAGGCCCAATTTACAAATGAAAGATTAGAATTTGTTCTTAGCGTTTTGAGGATTACCGTTATAAATATATAATTACTGCACATTTTAGTGAATGTGCGATATCAACATGAAAATTGTGAATCAAGTCTATTTATTATTAAATATTTGTATCAGAGAGCAAGAATGAATCAAACCTTTTATCTTTTATCAAAATGTCCTTAAGAACTTGCAGGTAAAAGGTTTTGCTAATTAGTTTCTATTTTAAATATCAATAAAGAACTTATACAGATAAATCATTCGTATTACTGCTACAAACCTTAAGATAAATTCAAGCAACTATATAGTCTTGGAAATCTGAATCTGAATACAACAGCAACAAATAGAAAAATTTACATCGGCTGAAATTGTTTACACGAACTGCAAAGATAATTACATATACCTACACATTACTAATTATTATTTCCTATTAAAATTTATTTATTATGAAAATATATAAAGTATAACAAATATTTATTTCTATTATATATTGGAAATTAACAATAATTTAGTGTTCACATCATGTTAAAAAGATTAAAAATGTACATGCTCGGCACAATATTTCCAAATACTTATTGTAACATTTGTAATTTCTTCTGTTAAAAGTTCTCATATAAGTGATATTCTGAAAGGGGATTTTTTTGGAGCAACTTCATCTTATGTATTAATTCAGATCCTATATGAAGTATTCTTAATTGCCTATCTTTATCGGTATGGCTATTTAATCCTACAGGTTTTCATCAAAGCTTGTCGTGCACTCATTATACTTGTGGCAATCCAAACTTTTTCCCATATTCTCCACTAGATATTTTCACCTTTTTCTATTAGTACAGGTTTCTTTACGTTTGACACATCTGAAATATAACATGTATATGAACATGTGGTAATATAATTAGTATTTAATTAACACTTACTTGAAATTAATGAGTCAATTCTAGAATATGTGTGAGTTGTCCAGTTCATTTATGTTATGAACTCATCTATAGTTATTTTTGCAATGATATTAATTGTTGAATGTTTGATTTTTGCACTGACGTACAGTATTTTTGACAGATTCATCAAATTCAAAGTTTCAAATGCATGATCAAGTATAATAAACCAAAGTAAAAATGTAAGAGACTAGGTTATGGCTTGGCTATAAACATAAAATGACGTTTTATCAAACTTATTTTCCCATGTTAAACTTACATACGCAAGAACCAATGAAATACTTTAAAAATATACGCCATTTTGGCGCGATATTTGAATCACTCTTTCTTATTCTGAGACAAGGTATAGGTATTTCATTTATGTTTCACAATTTTAATATATTCGAAATTATTTCAGAGAAACATGTTACTCTGCTTACATTGAAAAACGAATTACACACCAAAGCAGTAATCGATATTGGAAAATCTTCTTTGTCCCATTTATTAAAAAATATTGGATTTAAATTCAAAAAGGAAGGCACCAGACGAGCATTGGTGGAAAAGCGTGATATAGCCCTTTTTCGAAGCACTTTTTTGAGAAATTATACAGATAATTTAAAGTCAAATTCTCCAAGTTTGATATTTGCATCGAAAACCAAAGCAAAAGATTATCATGCTGAAATGAACAGTAAAAAGTTTGAGGAATGGATTAAAATACAATTCATGCCACATTTACCAAACAATTCACTTGTGATAATGGACAATGCACCATATCATAAGTGTAGTATTAAATAAAATCCCAAATTCTGCATCGAGAAAACAGGAAATAATAGACTGGCTGTTCAGCAATAATATAAGTTTTTTCGGTGAATCACAAAATATGAATTGTTGGATTTAGTTAGGAGAAACAAACCTGAGAAACTGTATTTAATTGATGAAATTTTAAAAGGTAGTGGACATGAAGTATTAAGATTACCTCCCTACCACTGTGAATTTAATGTCATTGAATTAATTTGGGCTGCGGCAAAGGGCTATTATGATAAAAACATTGGTAGGGATGGCTATGGGGATGATAAAGTATTAAATATGTGGAACGAGTCATTGAAGCACTGCCAGTAAATACCTGGCAAAATTGTATTCGTCATACAAATAACTTAATCACTAAATGGTATCACCGAGAGAGACACTTAGTTGATGTGGATATTCAGCCAATTATTATAAATCCTAACGAAACATCCAGTTCAGATTCATATTTAGAATCTGAGTGAAGTTATTTTAATATAAAACAATGTGTGTGTTGAGTTTATAAACATGGTAATGCAGAGTGATTACCTAAGAAGTTCTTTTCTGAAAATCCAGAAGTTGGGTAACATTTTGTTGAAATCATCGTAGAAAATAATTATTCGTGTGAGAATGTATTTTTTGGCAGCTATCAGATGAACATTAAATTACTTGATAATTTGGATCCATTCACTTCTTGAAATTAGCCAATTTAATAGATGGCATTCCACCTGTGCCAAGTACGGATATTATATATTTGGTTTTATTACATATTTATTACACTAATGACAGTGTTTAAGAGTCTCACCGCTTACATTTATTAACAACTTCTTTATTTTATATGGAAATGGACGTGTTTTTGTTTGAGTGAAACATTTATAAGAAGTTAATTTAAAACTAATGGATGTGTAGTGCATTATTATGAAATGTGAATCAATACTTTTGGCTCACTCTACATGCATAGCTGGAAACAGCCGAACATTGTAGTTATGTTGGTGCATTATTATTTCTAGTATACGAAGAAAAAGAAAGCCACTCATGCACTGATTAAGGATTAATTATTTAAACTTGTCTTTAAATTTACAATACCTAACAAAATAATCATAGGATTGTTTAATAAAATTTATTTATTAAAATAGTTTCACTTAATTATAATAGAAGCAATAGTTAATAAATAGTAATAAGAAAATAAGTTTAATCATATAGAAATATTATGTGTAAGATTATAAAACAATATATACAGTTTAGGACTTAAAAAATGTAAATAGATTTCAAATATATTAATACATAAATAAATTTAACTTATTATTAAAGTTTTGTGTCTTGTCTGTAACGAAATGCCTATTTAAATTCTAAAATAATGGCCACGTTGTACAGGAATACATTAATATTTAATAATATAGTGCCATAAATAATTATAAATACAAAATCATTTGCAACTTATATATGTTAATTAGAGCATTAAATACAATCACGATTTTATCTACACTGTTTAATTTTTGCATGTTATTACACTTTTATAACACATATACTAAAATGAGATATTTTAAGGTGCTAACGAGTTCTTCTTTTAGAATAACTAAAATTCACTTGCAGAATTCCTAGTGCTTCCTTTATCAAAAATGCTCTTTCTCCTAGAACAACATATCCTGGGTTAAAATTGTTGTAAAAACCACTTCTTCCATTCATTTTTCAGATGTATGTCACCCCGAGCTTCACTAATGTAGCATATACTTCCCTGAGGAGTTATCGCTACTAAATTTCTATCGTGATTATAAATAGAACAGTACTACTGCTGAGCTAAATTATTATCTGGTTTTCCAATGATAATTACTCACAAAATGTAAAAATAACCATAAATCAAAAATTATTTTGAACTGATCTACTGATTTTCCACAAAATAATTCCATTAAAAAATTGTCACTAGAAAATAGGTAGAGGTGTATTTAAACAATTTATGTGTTCTATATTCAGACTGACTTTAATATTTAGAGATATTATTCCACTATTATGTTTTCTTTTAATAAATACATAATAAGGAAGTGTACATAACCCATTTGTTGTAAGGTGAATGAATGACAGACCGATAAATTTTGTTCATAACCATAACCAAATTTTATTATTGTTTTATTAAATTTCATTTTGATAGATATAGGTAGCTGATTTTAAGCAAGGAATAAAACATGGTATAAAATATAGAAAATATTAGATATAAGCATTATAAGCTCTTTATTTTTAAATATTTAATTCTATTTTGTAAGTAATGAATTTGAGCCGGAAGTGTTGATTTAATTCATATGGATGATAATCAATGACGTAAGCCAAAAGATCCCACGGACAGATAGTACATTGAAAATCTTGGTATTGATAGCTTCAAAACAACATAATTCTTTGGAATGTTAGCTGTGCCACCTACAGCAGGAAACTACTACTATTTATTTTTTTTTTTTGAAAAATTTTCGTCACGGGCATCATCCTTCTTTTTACTACTCGAACATAATATTTTATGTCTCGTTTGGCCGTTAACTTGAAAAGCAAATGATCACCTAATTTTATGTCATCATTTAATAGTACAGAATTCTACCTTAATTCGTTGCCTCTGGAAGATTTACGGATTTGTTACTCCAATAGCAGAGACTATTCCGTAAAAGGTGACCAAACTTCCCCACTTTCCAGAGGCAATTTGAGCAACCTGTTATTGTCCATTTAGGCTTTTAACAGCTAAAAATTAGCAAGACACTGTTGCACACTATTACTTCAATACTTTTCATGTGTTTTAATGAACAAACCCATAATTTATTCTTCGACACTGAATATCAGTCTTGTTACATATATTATATGATACAGAACGAATCACCCAGTATAAAAACTACGTACGATTCGTTTTTTTTTGTCGTCGACTACCTACATCTATATTTTAGTTTTATGTCGGCTTTTGAGTTGTTTTTCTGTCATGAATTATAGATCTTGCTCTTTTGTTTATCCAATTTGAGTCTACAAAATATAGTTCACTTTTACATACGAACATCAACCAGTCCCCCAGTACTTTCACCTTGTTAAGTATCCATCTTAGTAGGTACTAAATTTATCATTTTTTCTGAACCTTCACCGTGATTCGTGTGTTTGCATTTAGGAACAATTCCGTAACGTAAAACATTCTTTTGGGCATATTCTGACGGACTGCTCCCAGTCCTTTGGCCGAATGAGCCCTGTTCGATATACAGACCGTATTTTAAATACACTGAGTCACAAAAAAAGTGGCGCACTAACTAAAACGGAATATTTACTAATTTAATTCATAAAAAACAAATATTTTTTTACTTAAATACTTTAATTAGTCTACAAACAATAATAAATTGTATTTCGAAACAAAGGTTTTAATAACAATTAGAAAGAAATGAAATACATAAAAAAAACATCAAAAATCGAAAAACGCAACAAGAGATTATCTTAAAATAATCAAGGTTTTCTGGTATCAGTAACGAGTGTTACCTCCGCGAACATCCAGCAATGTGTGAATTCGTCGAGGCATACCTTGAATTAACTGTCTAATCACATTTTGGTCAATTCTATCCCACTTTTCTACAAGTGCCACTTTTAACTCTTGTAGCGCCTCTGGACGCACCGGGCGGGCTCTAACACGTCTTCCTAACTCATCCCACGCGTGCTCTATGGGATTCATGTCAGGACTCATCGCAGGCCATTCTAAACGGGTAATTCCTACTTCCTGCAGATATCGCATGACGCACCTAGCGGTATGGGGTCTTGCATTATCCCGCATAAACAAAAACTCGCGCCCTATAAATGGTGCGAAAGGAACAACATAGTCTGCAAGAATGTCCCTAATGTAATTGTTTGCATTTAAAGTTCGTTCTTGAAGAATGAAAAGGTCAGTTTTTGCCTCTAGCGAAATTCCCGCCCAAACCATAACAGACCCTCCCCAAAAATTTTCATGCTGAACAACGGTGGCTGAAGAATATCTCTCCCCTTGTCTTCTCCAGACTCTATGGCGTCCATCCGGTGATCGCAAAGAAAATCGTGATTCATCCGAGAAGAGAACTCGTCTCCAATCACGCTCTTCCCAATTTTGACACATTCTAGCAAACTCCATTCTCCGTTGCTTGTGCTGTCGTGTAAGCCTAGGTACTCGATTCGGCCTATATGCTTTTAAACCAGTCGCTACCAGTCTTCGTCTAACTGTCTGAGCACATACAGCTGTGCCACGCACATCTCTGAGCCTCTGAGCCAGTTCAACCGCGGTTTGGTGACGATCTCGGAGACACTGCAGCGACAAAAACCTATCGTCTCTTGCAGATGTGGATCGCGGACGACCGGAACCAGGACGTCGGGTGTACCTCTGTGTCTCGCGGTACCTCTGAAGTGCTCGACGTACAGTTGTCTCCGGTTTTCCAATAGCACGAGCAGCATATCGAACTCTTCGGCCATCTGCCACTAAAGCCATCACCCCCGCAACTTCATCGGAAGTTATTTGCATTTCTGAAAAGAAAAGTATTTAAGAACAAGCAAGCAATCACCATAAACAGCAATGCTTCAAAAACTTTAACGGAAATATGCTCTCAATGAAAATAATGATTTAACAGGGGAAGAAAAATAACAACTTAAACGTAAAATAAGACTTGTCAGAAAATTCATTGACAAATACTAAAAATTATAAGTGACAGAATACAAGTCATAGCCATCTGTGTCAATATTTGGCTTTACAAACAAAGAATAACAACATAATAAGAAAAAACTAGAGTGCGCCACTTTTTTTGTGACTCAGTGTATTTTAATATTTACGTAGGATTAAAGATAACAATAACCCTAAAGATAAGTCATGAAATATATTAACAAAAATTATGTAAATGCCTGTCCTGCAAGTAAAAGTTTCATTTCTTCTTACATTTAAGACAAGTATAGACATGTTTACAGCTATTCTCAAAACTAGGGTTATTTTGTAATGTATTTTGTTATACGAAGTAATTGTTTTTTATTGTTACATTTCAGATCAGTACCTGTCTTTTATTTTATTAATTTTTGAAGGGGTATCATAAAGCCATTGTACAGGGTGTTTCATCGGTTGGGGTATCGCGAATGAAAGTGCCTAAATATAAAAATATCGACTTCAAATTTTAACCACTTATAGAGCTTTTAAACCGCTACCAGCAGGTTAGGTTGTTTTTGATAATATTATTTTAATTAATGCGTAAATTAAAAAAAAAAACGTATTATCAAAAATTAAAAGTGCTCAAAAAATGTTCAAATTTGAATGGTGATACGTGGAAATATCACCCATATTAACTTCACAATCAGAATTTTTATAAACGAAACCGTTTGTCAAATAAAGTCAATATTAAATAATGTCGTTTTTCTTACGACAGATTTATGGTACTTAACTTTCTAATTGTGCTGTCCGCAAACAGGTAGTCCTTTTAAATTTATGACGGATAATAAATAAAAATTTATGACGGATAATATTCAACCCTGAAGCCTTCAGTTGTTGTTGTAGTTCTACTAATCGGGAAGCGTTTCCAAGGGCATTCTGAACTTACATTTAGGTACTTTGTGATGTTAGTTGTGATTCTATTTTCACGGAGTCAAGTTCATTTGTTTAAGCTGTGTTTTGCTAGTGTTTTCTGTTTTCAAAATGCCGTTCACTTTCTCTGCCGACGAAAAAGTTGACATGATACTTGTTTATGGGGAAGCTCTACAAAATGCCGCGGTTGCTGAGCAGATTTATGCGGAACGTTTTCCGGATAGGATCCACCCAGAAAGTCGAACTTTCAAACGGTTAGTGGATAACTTGAGGCAAACGGGATCACTTGCGTCAAAAAATCGAAGTGTGAATAATCCACCTGTCACCAATGAACTGAATCAGGCAATTGTTTTAAATATGGTGGACAATAACCCTCAGATAAGCACTAAAGAAATCAGTGTTGCGACTGGAATCAGCAAGACATCGGTGTGGCGGATAATCAACAAACCAATGAACTGAATCAGGCAATTGTTTTAAATATGGTGGACAATAACCCTCAGATAAGCACTAAAGAAATCAGTGTTGCGACTGGAATCAGCAAGACATCGGTGTGGCGGATAATCAACAAACACACTTACCACCCATATCATATCGAGCTTCACCAAGAACTTCACGGGGATGATTTTGCAAATCGAGTTGCATTTTGTGAATGGGCACAAAGACAATTAGAAGAAAATGAGCACTTTTTTAGACATGTTTTGTTTACTGACGAATGCTCTTTTAGAAGCAGTGGACATGTCAACAGACATAACATACACTATTGGGCACCAGTGAACCCTCATTGGATGCGTGAAGAACGCATTCAGAATAGGTGGACGGTCAATGTTTGGGGGGGAATCATTGATAACCATTTAATCGGCCCCTTCTTTTTTGACCAGCATTTAAACGGCGAGCTTTACGCAAATTTTCTGGAAAATGATCTTTACAATTTATTAGAAAATGTGCCGTTAAATGTTCGCCAACACTTGTGGCTGCAGCAAGATGGGGCTCCTCCGCACTACGCACTAAGGGCTCGTCAGGTTATGGATAATCAGTTCCCTGCACGCTGGATCGGACGTGGTGGGCCAGTTCCATGGCCAGCCAGATCACCCGACTTAACACCGATGGATTTTTTCACATGGGGTGCTGTGAGGGAGATGGTGTACCAACAACCGCCAACTACCGCCGAGGATATGAGGGCAAGAATAACAAATGCGTTTGAACGCCTTAACCAGCTAAACAGAGGCGCTACAGTTCTTAATTCCTTCACGCGTCGGTTAGAACTGTGTGTGCAGCAAGAAGGTCACCATTTTGAACATTTGTTATAAATATTTACTTTCTACTACCTGGTATTACCCATTCACTTGACATCCGCACAGTGACAGTGTCATGTTGATCTGAATTAGTGGAATTTACAGCTAGCGCCAAAAAAAGCTGGGTAATACCTAATTTTTCCTAATTTATATTAACTTTCTTACCTTGAATCGCTTATAAACTCAACACACAACACTGTAATAAAAAACCCATAAATTCTTCAACGTCTTGCCTTTAATTTTGAAATTATTGTAAAATATTCAATAATTGATTAAGTTTTAATTTTTTTTTCAATTGCATAGTTGATTTTATAGACATATCTTTTTAACACCTGAATTTCAATAAAATCTGAGTACTTTTGATTTTTTGAACGAAGGTTTTTTTTTTATTTACGCATTAAATAAAATAATATTATCAAAAACAACCTAACCTACTGGTAGCGGTTTAAAAGTTCTATAAGTGGTTAAAATTTGAAGTCGACATTTTTATATTTAGGCACTTTAATTCGCGATACCCCAACCGATGAAACACCCTGTACAATGTGTTCAACAATGATTGAAAGGCGTTTGCATCGCCCGCGCTTTTTTTATGTCGGAAAGTTGGTGCTTCTAGAAGATATATCGGTATAGCGTCTTACTTTGCAATAGGACAACAGGAAATGTTGCGAAAGGAACATTTATAGGTCGTCCTACTGTTTTAAATGAACAAGTTGTTGTGGATATTAATCAAAGAATGGATACGAGTTCTAAAATATCTTTACGGTGCTTATCAGCCCAATCAAATTTATCACTTTGTACCTGTCAAAAGGCTTGCAAGAAAGTTCTTCATTTACATCGATATAAAATAACTAACTCATGAATTGTTACCTCCGGATTTTCCTCGTCGTACCCAGTACTGTGAATGGTTCAATGAAGTTTTAAACTGACGATATCTTGGATATTATTTTCTTCAGCGACGATGCATGGTTCCATCTCAGTGGATATGTAAATTCACAGAACAAGAGAATTGGTCTGCCGTAAATCCTCATATTTTCGTATAGAGACTCTGTTACATCCTCAAAAGATAGGTGTTCTTTCCTCAAAATATTGATGCGAATACCTATCAAAATCTAATTTTAAATCCTTCTATTCAACTACTTCACAGTAGTTCGTAGTTCACATTAATGAGTTGCAACTTCGTTATTTCCAACAGGATGGTGCTACAGCCCACACTGCGCAGAGAACATTAGATTATCTGCAAGAGTTTTTTAGGGACAGAATGATAAGTAGAGACTGCTGGCCTGCTCGGTCACCAGATTGCACCCCTTCGGATTATTTCATGTTCGGTTATTTAAAGAATAATGATCATTCTAACCGTATCCATACAGTGGACGAATTACAACATACAATTTCAGAAGCTGTAAATGACATTAAACCAGAAATATTACACAATGTGTTCGACATTATGAAAAGAAGAATGAATTTGTGTTTGAATTTACACGGGCAGCATTTTGAACAATGTAATATTTTTCAAAATTTTAAATTATAAATATTTTGAATAAGTGTTATACTCTTGTAATATTTTTGAACAAATGTAATTATTAAAATTTTAAATAATAAATATATTGAATAAGTGTTGTACTTTTGTAATAATTTTTATTGACTAGTCTAATCTCTAAAATTAAGATGGAGTATAATTTAAAATATAAACATTAGAAAACAATTTTATTCTAATTATCTTTTAATAAATTGGTATATGTCACTAAAATTGTTCCCTTTCTCATTTTTTTATGTTACGCCTATGATATACAATATTAGAGCCTCAGAATTTGACTAGTACTTGGCACAAACTTTCGCAAAAAAATAGAAAGCAGGAAATTCAAACGCCTTTCAATCATTTGTATACACTCTGTATTTTAAACTGCACAAATAGCACACATGTGTCATTTTGTTTTGTGAACCGCAATTATACAAATTAGTTCGTTACTTAAGGCCTTATACCTTTTTTTGAGAAAAACTTGAGTCAAGGAATCTGTCGAAATTAAACATCAGAAGCCAGTGCAACAACAGTTTGAACAGAACAAAAAATTCAAACTATTTCTCTCTTCAATTACACAAATGTATATATGTATATAGTGAATTTAAGTTTAAGTTATATCATTGTCATACTGTCATTAATATTTGTCATTATGACACTTAATTATATAACTTAAGACGGGCGTTTACCAACAAATAGAAACTTATGCAACTTATATTACTCGCGGGACGGGTAGACGCAAGGGGGTGTGACTAAGTGGAGCTACACGATATTCGGTTTCCATCACAGCGCTTCGGTTTCATTCATAGATAAAGGAATACTATAGATGGGAAACATAATATATAAAGAATGAGTACTTACGGAACTGTTGATGTTGTTGATGTTTTATAATAAGCCAATTTTCGCTTGCCCATAACTGTTATATTATTATACACTCGAATATTATAGGTATATATGACATTTAAATGCCAGTGATAGTTTGTAATTAAACTGTCACTCGCATTTAAGTCTGCAATAGCCGACCGATTCCGATAGATTTTCGTCTTCGCTAGGACCGGTAGAGATACCGTAAAGTGGGGATAGACGACGCGATTAGCTGGGAAAAACCTCGTGTAAAATGTGTGTGACAATGTTTACTGTTTAATGTTTTTTATCTTCAAAAATAATTACATAAATTTGATTTTTTCTTTATATCGCACATCAAATGTGCAGCTGGCGCGTAGAGGTCGTTTTTTTTCTTTTGTGTATATCAGCCTTAGTTAGTAGACATTAATCAAATTCATGCATTTTTGTGGTTATTTCTAAAACACATACCTTTTTTAAGAAAATAAATTAGTTCAAAAACTGACCTTGACATTATAAATGTATGTCTTTTGCATCACTAACCCAAATTTGAGATTCTAAAATTACAAAATAAATTTAAAAAACGCGAAACAGCGATGCCTTAGTTTTCGATAGGTAAACGCCCCTCTTAAGACAGTTTTACATTCCATGGCAAACCTTTATCAATATAATTTTTGATCTCGCGGTATTATATCTATTCCTGAATCGGAACCATTGACTTGTCTTGCTACCTTTATTAAATTAAGTTCTCTGTTGGTTAGTTATTTTTCATTAATGTATAAACGAAGCAAATTGAACCCTTCTATTACTTGCGAGAGAGCGTTTTAAAGTTCGTGGAATGGAGGGGTTGGATGGTAGTGGGAGATATCTTTCGTGTCGTAACGTGTTCAGTGATTTATTATTAGTAAATATATATATAAAGTTTTATAACACAATCGCGTCAGTAATCTTTAAGCTATCGTCGACCATGCAACTTAATCGAAAATAAAGTGTGAATTATGGAGAAAATCGAATATCGCGTCGTTATCAAATTCCTTACAAAACATACTGGAAGAGAAGTCATCCGTTTACGGGGATTCTTATCCCTAAAAAACAGGAGACACCACTCTCAGGAATAACTGGAGTATCTGATACAACCATTTTTAAAAATTTTCATGATCATCTTAGGATGACTAGGGTCAGCTCAAGATGGGTGCCGAGAATGCTCACACACAAAAACAACAGTGTGTGAAATGTTCCCGTGCGTTTTTGGACATCTGTAATGAAGACAGGAATGGTGTATTGAGCCGAATTGTTACTTGGGATGAAACTTGGGTTCATTATTATGAACTTTTTTTTTGTCGGATGGAAATGCATCATGCACACCACGTATTGTATTTCTGATGGTGGTAGTGTGGGACTTTAATCCACTACCCCCCCCCAAGCTCTATTAATACACCCTGGATCATCATTTAGTGACATGCATCAGGTGCATCCAGCTACTAGTCTATCTAGTTCCCTCTGTTGTCTGCTCGCTCTCTTTCGTCCATATCTTTTTGATGCATTATTTTTCTAATCATTTCTTGTATTATTTCCTACCTTTTCCTGATCTCCATCATTTCTATAGCCATTGTGTCCCGAGTTCATCCTGTGTTGCTTCCCGCACCTCACTTCATCTTCCACACTCGAACAGTGTATGCTCCGGTGTGTCCACATTTGTATGACAGTATGTACAGTCATCTGTTTCTCGCTTTCCTATCCGTTTAATATAGGTACTAAACGACCCATGTCCCGTGAAAGCCTGTGTAAGATAATAATCAATACTACGATGTTTGCAACTGACCCATTCCTCTATATGTGGGATGAGTCTCTTAGTCCACTGGGCCGTATCAACATTATCATTCCATTCTTGTTGCCAGTTGCTCATGCTTATTCGCCTTGCGAGTTTCTTCACTATGTCTCTTCATCTCTCATGAACCAACATTTGTATGGGCACTGTACCAGTGATGATCTGCAGTGCAACAGTTGAAACAGTCCTATATGCCGATGCTACACGCAGCATCATTTTCCTTGGAATTTTGGTTATTGTATTCACGTTTTTTTGAATATTCATCGCTCTGTACCATATTGGAGCCCCATATAAAAGGATGCTATGGACAACCGAACACAGGACATTTCTCTTCAGATTGCTTGGTGCGTTGATGTTGGGCATAAGTCTCGCGAGGCTTGATGGCCGTTCCTCTGCCTTTGCAGCAACCTTCTGGACATGCTTGCCGAATTAACCCTTTCCACCAAAATTTACACCTAGGTATTTTACTTCTTTTGAAGGCACTACTTCCACATTCCCTATCCTAAACACAATGTTGTCTCTTTTCCTCCTTTTAGAATAACTATTTCAGTGTTTGTTGGTTCCAGTTCTAATTTATGTCTGTCCATCCAGACGTTGATTCTCCTCAGGCACTCATTTGTGTGTCTCATTAGATCTATTTCATCATCTGCTGCTACTACGATCGCCAAATCATCAGCAAACCCAATGGACGTCGCCATTTCCGTAAGTTCTACACCAAGTACACCATCATATAGAATATTCCACAATATTGGACCCAAGAGTGATCCCTGTGGTACGCCCGCAGTTACTTCCATCATCTCATCTTCACTCAACAGTATCCTTCGGTTTTCCAGATAATTTGATATCAGGTTTCTCAGATACACAGATACCTCCCTCTCACGAAGTTTTTCCATTATGAGACTGTGGCTTGCTGTGTTGAATGCATTTTTTACATCTAAGGTCACTAAAATGCACCACCGCTTATCACATGCATCTAGTGTGTTTACTACTGTTTCCAGAGCCTGAATAGTGAACCTACCCTTCGAAAACCGTATTGATTATCATGCAATCCTCCCTTTCTTTCGATTTCTTCGTGTAGTCTCTCCCTGATAATTGCTTCGCAGAGTTTACTTATCGTATTAAGCAAGCACAGAGGTCTGTATCTTGGAATATCCTCGATGCCCTTTGCTACTTTTGGTAGTAACACTATTTTAGCAAGCATACCTGGTCTCTTAGAAGTCGATTTATCCCTTCAGTATCCAGGTTGGTATTGGTCTGACTGTTATTTTAATTGCTTCCGGAGGTATACAATCGATTCCAGGGGCTTTCCCCTCTTTCATGTCATCAGCTGCTTTTTGCAGTTCCATCTCGGTTACTGGTGTCACATCATTTGATGTAGGTTCTTTTTCCCATTCATCTCTTGCATACGGAAACAAGTTCCTCATAGCTCTCCTTGTATTTATATGCATAGAGCATGGCGCGTAGCTTTTGATTGTCTTCATGGCTATTCATTATTCCTAAATTGATTTTTCTGCTTCGCGCTGAGTAAATTAATTAGGAAATTTTATCACAAAAATTTGCCCAAGATGAGATATGAACTCATGACCTTCTTAATGCCGTCAAGATGCGCTACGAACTGCGCCACGAGGGCTGGAGTTCATATCTACTTAAACGTCTTGATATCATCAAGTGACAGATTGAAATAATACATTTTTATCCGGCAGTTCGGAAATGAATGTGTAAATTTGAATTTTAATTATTTTTAAAATTCTGTTTTTCTCAGCGGAGAAATACCTAAATTGATTTTTCTGCTTCGCGCTGAGTAAATTAATTAATCTTGACGGCATTAAGAAGGTCATGAGTTCAAATCTCATCGTGGGCAAATTTTTGTGATAAAATTTCCTAATTAATTTACTCAGCGCGAAGCAGAAAAATCAATTTAGGTATTTCTCCGCTGAGAAAAACAGAATTTTAAAAATAATTAAAATTGAAATTTACATATTCATTATTCATATTATATTAGTCCTTATTATGAAGTTGAGTCCAAGCAAGACTCCATGCAGTTGCATAAAAAAAGCACACACCACCACCCAAGAAGTTTAAGGTGTCACAGTCATGGACACTGGTTTTTCAGACTCAGAAGGAATCCCTTTAATTGATTACATCCATAGCTGCAGACTACTCTTCTCCAATCTTGGAAAGTTGGCGAAAGGTATCCACCTTTTGCATGACAATACTCCCCCCGTTTACTGAAAAATGTATTAGGGTTGCAGGTGAGTATATTGAAAAATAAAAATTTTTGTATTTTTATTTTCTCGCCTTTTCCCTTATTCCGCAAACTTAAAAACGCTCCGTCGTATATATTTCTAATCTTAATCAGTACCTAACACATACTATTCTGTATAACATTATAATTTTGTATTTTATAAATTAGAATATCGAATATTATCACGTATTTTGCAATAAATAAAAAATGTAATTACATTGATAGCATATACTCTGTGGAATAGAACCAAAGCATTTCATAAAAAGAACGTTTTAGTTGTCTTGAAAAATATTTTGTCACTGATATCTCGTGCATTAATATTACATCCATTCAAGAAACGCCCCTTATTATATTTCGTTTTTATGCTCCACTTTTAATCACAATTCACATTTATATTTTACGAATGAGTCAGTTCATAATTTAAATTAACTTGGTCCGTAAAGGATACACATACATTTAAAATACACAACTCAGCAATATCAATCTGTTGTCTATTCTAATCAAGATCTCCGACAGTATCTTTCTCAGATCTCATCGGAGACCGTGGCAAGAATGTTAAAGAAGCGTTAGGTGATGCCCAACTGGTGTACCCACGGCACCCTATACAAGGGTATATTCACCCTGATCATAGCGCTCCTCTTGCTCGAATACCTGTTCGGAACAATCGATAATAAAAATTGGGATGCTCGGATTAACTATAATACAACTAGGTAAGTGTTGATGGTTGTGTTTTTATTTACTAATGATGTATGTGAACTTGAACTTCCATGTTTTCGATGAAACTGGGTAAAATAGATAAAAATGGAGTTATTTACAAAATTAAAAGTATTTTAAACTGGTGTATTTTTAATAAACTAAGTTTTTCTTTTAATGGCACACTGTATTTTGTGGTTTTCCCAGTATATTTAATAAGTTTCACTTGGAATATTTAAAAATATTTTAATATAAGTAATCCTAGTCGTTTATTTCCATTCATTTACCTTAACTCTTTAAGAAGGTTTATTAATAAATAATATTAAAAACGTAATTTTTGAACGTAGCTAATATAACAATTAGCGATAGTCTAGCATGTATTAAAACTACTATATGATATACTGAGTTTTCAGTAAATGCCTCTCTTTCTTAAAACAATTGAAATGAGTATAAGTTTTTAATATATAATTAATTAAGGTAAGTAAGTCCCAAATTTAGTCCCGGACCTATCCGCCATCAATATCTATAGTGCCTTTTCTGTCACGTTACCATCCTAGTGCATATACCGAATCGCTCTTACAGTTAAACCTCACGAGCCTTCAGGGATTGTGGAGGGAACCTATTGGGGTATGGTGTCCCAAGCAACCTGTAATTCATGCCGGAGAGCTATGAGTGTCTGCGGGGGATTGGCTAAATTCATAAGTTTTCGTCCCATAATGTCCCACACATGTTCTATTGGCGATAGGTCGGGGGATTTGGGTGGCCATGGCAAGATATTGACATGAACCTCTTCCAAGCGATTTATAGAAATTCTCGCTACGTGGGGAGGGGCATTATCCTGCTGGAAAAGTGGCTCTTCGAGCGTTTGAAGATATGGTAGAATATGGGGTTCTACCACCTCATCAATGTAACGCTGGGCGTTTATGGTGGTTTGGATGAACACCAATTGAGACCTACTCCCATATGCTATAGCACCCCATACCATAACACCCACTGCTCGATGCACATGCCTTTCAACGGAAAACTGAATATCACGACGTTCCCCACGTCTTCGTCTGACCCTCATACGGCCATCATGCATCCCTAGACAAAGTCGAGATTCATCACTGAATACCACCCTGTGCCACTCCACGTTCCAGTGCAGTCGCAATCTACACCACTCCAAACGTTGCTGTCGGTGTTGAGCCGTAAGTGGTAACACAAGATGTGGACGATAAGATTGTAAGCCGAAACCCCTAATTCGACGATAAACGGTTCGAAGGGTTACAGGACGACCAATATTACCTAACCACACGTCAGCAATTGATTTGGTACTGGAAAACCTGTCTCTTAGTGCCATTAAGCGAAGGCGGGGGTCCTGTATCTCATTAGTTCTTCTTCGGCCTCCGGTTCCTCTTTGGCGTCTTTCCTGACCTTCCCTAGTCCATGATTGATAACAGCGCATAATGGTGGATTGGTTCCGGTTAAGGCGATTTGCAATTTCCCTGTATGAAAAACCACCTTCTCGCAAACCAACAATTCGACCTCTGTCGAATTCGCTTAATTGGCGATAATTTCCACGTTGCCGCACTCTAGGCATAATAAAAGTCTTTAAACACGTTAAACAAAGGTATAATAAGACAAAACCGTTGAAATTAATTTCAAACAAACAATTAATACACCACACATTAATGTCAGCGAAAACTGAATGAAGTGTCAGATGTGTCATGACCACTTGATCTATCGCAACAAAATTTTAATCATAATTTGACTAGTTATACGTTTCTACCAAGTTTGGTCAAAAAATTCGCACCCATTCTTGGTGTTGCACTTTCCATGTCATGCAGCATATGTGAATTAACATTACAATAATATATTCATTGATTTTAAATATGTTTAAAAATATCAATAAAAGTATGATTAATTAAATTATTCAATATGGTAAAATTATAATATTAATATGTAATAATAGGCTTTACTATTACAAGGTAGAGTGAAAGCACTTAGAGAATATCACATACGTCATAATACGCAATGAACGTACTAGAGTTGGGCGAGTTCATTATATCCCATCCGATCCAGTTTAAGGGTGTTTGTGTAACAGTAGCGTGGCGCTTACGATTACGTTATATTGATGTTTATGTTTTGTTGCTGCTTCTTTGAATTTAGTAAAATATTGTTCTTTAAATAATTGTCTCTATCAAGACAATTGAAAGTATTTCTATTTTTAAACTAACCGATTGTAAAAACAATATCCACAATTATGAAGTTTAAAAAATCCCTAATTCTTCCGCCCTTTTAATCACCTGCTGCACCCCTGGTACTTTTTGTTTGTGCAGCTTTGTGATGACGTATGTGATATTCTCTAAATGTATTCGCTCTACTAATTAATTTTCAATTTCTCAGACAGTTTCACCAATAAAACTTACAAATCGTAAAAAAATAATATTTCCCTCACGCAGTTCATGATAGATCTTTTGCATTTTTTGTAACAGATAATTCGGCTTTTTCCTTTAACTCCTGCACCACATTTAATGAATTATAGTTCTCTCTCTCTCTCTCTCTCTCTCTCCCCCAAAACTTTCATACGTAACTTTCCATTTTACCTTCTTATACGCAGTATTGTGATGACCAACATTTTCGAACTCGAGAGTTTTACAGATGTCTATGCTTTGAAGGTCCCTAATACCAAAGAAGAGGTATTTGAAAAATGAAAAGCAGTTGCTTGCAAATATATATAAGGTTTTGAGGTCCCTTGACTCCGAAAAAGTGGTTTTTGCAAACATCACGATAGTGGCCAAACGGCTACAGGTACCAATACCAACTTTATATTTACGAGGATAATCTTCCTTTTGAGATCTGATTAGATTTTGAGTAAAATCGGTAGACCGGATATAGTTGTTCACATCAGTAAAAAATTAAATTCTACTATTATCTCGTCAACTATTAAGCTCAGACAAATTTTTAAAGAATACAAAAGTACTAAAAAGTTCATTTTAGAAATACATTATAAAAAAGTTTTTCGAAATTCCTACCGGAAGTATCGAAAAAGTTTTTTTTTTTGCAAATATCTCGCAAATTATGCATTTTATACAGATTTATCTGAAATACAAAGGTATTTAGGGCACGAGTTGGAAAAAATCCTGTGTACACATTTCGGAACGCACATACATATAAGGTCATGTGGTGCCGACATCTCGCTTTTTACTTTTTTATATACGTAGTACATGGTGAAACATTAGCAGCCGCTTCTTCGATTGCTCTTTAGTGTTATAAATAAATGAAACACCAGTTGGTGGAAGATTCATGGTTGTTGTGGCGCATATTCACGAAACTTAATGTTTTTAAATGACCCATCCTATAGGTATATTTTTGGATTTTTGAGTACTGTTTTAAATTGTCTATTCAACTATTTTTTCTTTTTCAAAGTTAAGCCAATAGTTTTTGAGTTATTTTTTTTATGAAAATTTTTGACCAAAACACGTTTTCAAAAAATATCATTTTAGCATTGCTTTTAAAAGTAAGAACATTTTACTTTGGTGGTGCTTGTGACCAAGAAAATTGATTGCTGATTGCTCCTATAGTGATTATCTCAGAAATTAAAAAAGATAGGTGTAGGACATTGTTAACAAAAAAGAAAGCGAATAAAAAAGGAACAACGTGCCACAATAAAATTCCGGCTATTCCATTTAAAAAAAATAAGTTTTTGGTATGTCAAAATTCGGGAAGTAGGCATTGAAAATCAAAAGTTATTTGAGGTATTGTCGAGTGCAACTTATACCAAATAATGCAGAGATTTTCTTGGTTACAAGCACCGCCAAGTTATTATTTTTACTTTTAAACACAATGCAAAAATGAGGTTTTTTCTGAATGTGTTTTTGTCAAGAATTTCCAAAACAAATTAATAACTCAAAAACTATTGGCTCAATTTTGAAAAAGAAAAAAACAGTTGAATAGGCATTTAAAGCAGTACTAGAAAATCTAAAAATATATAGGGTGAGTCATTTAAAAAAAATAAGTTTCATGCATTTCCGGTGAAACCGGACGTGCGATAGGGCTTAAAATATTTTTAGAATATGCGCCCCAAGCTACCATGAATCTTGCACTAATTGTTTCGTCTTTTATTTAAAACACAAAAGAGCAATCGTATTGTGATGTCAAAAATGTTTTGAAGTCCCCTGATACCGAAAAAGTATCTCTCCCCTGACTTATTTCTCGCTCGCTCGCTCGCGCTCTCTCTCTCTCTCCCCCCCTCCCTCCCCTCCCCCTCCCTCCCTCCCTCTCTCTCTCTCCCTCCCTCTCTCCCCCTCTCTCTCTCCCTCTCTCTCTCTCCCCCTCTCTCTCTCTCTCTCTCTCTCTCTCCCCTCCTTTCTTTCTCTCTCTCAAGAGCTATCAAACGACTAAAGCTATCGATACCGAACTTTACATTTGTATATTTATAATATTATATTTATATTCCTCTTGAGATCTGATTAGATTTTCAACGAAAACTATAAACCGGAAGTAGTAGTAGTTTCAGTGAAAAAATTGAAATTTACCAATACCTTGACAAGTACGCAGTTTTGAGTAATTTCTAAGGAATTCAAAATTACTAAAAAGTGAATTTTCGAAGGATTTTATTAGAAAAGTTTTTCGAAATCGGCAAGGTCTTTATGTTTTGTACGATAAAGAATCAGTTCTTTTTTGCACGTGTCTCTTAAATTATGCATTATATTCAAATTTATCTAGTGCACAACAGTATTTAGAGTTGAATTTGACGTAGTTTAAAAAAAAAATTAAAATTTTGGCCGGAAGTAACACATTTACTCAGGTTTATTAAGGAGATAACAGTATTTGAAATTTATTTTGTAACAACTTTTATATATAAATTCGGAACGCAAATACAATAAGAAAGTGTGCGGTTGATCGAACTTTTCATTCACATTTCCCATCATTATAATTCGTTTATATTCTACACTATCCAAGAGAAATATTTATTTTGCAAAATATTGTTAGAGTTGATTGCGTTTACAAAGGACAATTATTATTATTGCTGCAATATTACTACCACTTTTGGTTTTATTGCATGTGTTTCATTATGTATTGTTATGTAGAATGTAGACTTGTTCAGTGTCCATTTACGATTTCATTGTTTTTTCCTACTTGACACACACATCCAACACATTAGCGTGCCATGCTAAGATTAGATATTGATTATTCGATGACCCCTGTCTATTGGTAATATGCGTTCGACGATTGACCGTGTCATGTCTACGAATATTGTCGCTCTTGTCACGGAAAAAGGTTGCGCCAACCTATTTTAACACCAACACGAATATAGAGACTAATTTGGATTTGGGATCATTTTCGGTACCTTGAATCAAGCGGTCACGATTGGTCCCATGACGTTATTCCACCAAATCTAATTTAAAAACATTGCGTCGGTTGCTGTTGTATTCTTTTAATTGTTTATATATCAATTATTTTAAGTATCGGTATTTATCTTGGTAAAATTATATTCATAATGAGCAAGTATGTATGCATACAATTGGATTTACATGTAATATGTACGCTTCTATTATAAAAGTATCGCAATTATCGGATAATAGTTTTTTTGAAAATATCACTGTTTACTTCGAAAGCAATAAAATTCTTAAGCTTGTTTTATACGTCTGTCAATTTTGTCAGTTAATATATATCCTATTTTTTTGTTAATACCCCAATACATACAAAAATCATATCGCTAAGCTTATTTTGCGAAAAATTGATTATAAAATTAGGCTTGACAATTGAAAAGCAACTTATTAAATGTCATCCATTCAATTGTTAATTTCGCAATTAAAAAATGAACCGATATACAGGGTGTTACATTTAAAAAAAATCACTTTTAGAGAAAAATATGTTATGTAACTTTAATCCAGTTTTCTGAAAATTCAATTAATAATTGCAAAAAAATATGTTTTTATTAGGACCTTTTATTGTGAATAAAGCTACCAAAAATTGTGTCCATCTAATATGTCGTTTTCGAGAAATATAATTTTATAAAAACATTTTTTTATGAAAATGGTAATAAGTCGAAAACCTTAAATTTTAGGCGTATATAGTCAGCCACCAAGTTATGGAACATTCTGTATAATACAAAGTAATTTTAAAACGTGCATCTAATGAGCGATTATAACAAGAAAACTGCTACGAAATATCTTTCTTCATAAAGTCACAATCTGCCTTCCTCGCGGAGATTACTCACCCTGTATATATAATCGTTGGTTCGTCTGAACGACTTGACCGATTTATGTCATATTCATACAATAATTTGTTTTGCCGAGTCGATGGTTCATAGCAATGCTAGGAAACGATATGTGACGCTGTGGTCGAGTTATTATATATTATATACAGGGTGAGTCATGTCATTGTGACTTTATCGGAAAATATATTTTGAAGCGGTTTTCTTCCTAGGAAAGCCACTCATTAGGAGCACCCTCTAAATTTACTTGTATTATATAGAGTGTTCCATAATACTTGGTGGCTGACCATAGTAATATTTTTTCAAATGGAATACTCTGTATATTATAGCATTTTTGTATTTCCTGTATAGTTTCTAGTCAAAAATTAATAAGATAGTGTAGGTCTAAAATCTAAAATTTTTGATTTATTAAATTTTTTTTTTCAAAAAGTCAATATTTCGAAAAAATTATATATTTGGAAAACCACGCATCAGATGACCACAATTTTTGGTAGTGGTGTTCATAACAATTATTGAGAATAGAAAGATTGATACAAGTTTTTAGAATTTTAATTTTAAATATGTTCAAAGTAATTGCCATTTACAATAATACACTTAACCATTCTCCCTTTCCATAGTTTAAAAGCGTTCAACCAGCTGTCCTTAGGGATGCTATCAAAAAAACACCTAACGGCGATGTCAATCTCTTCTTCTGACTGGATGGAATCTTTTCCCTCTCAAATGTTTTTTGAGCTCAAAAAATAGCCAGAAGTCATACATCGCCAAATCCGGTGAGTAAGGAGGATGTTCTATAATTTTGATTTTGTTTTCCGCTAAATACTGAACAGTTGTCCCTGCTGTATGGGACGACGCGTTATCATGATGTAACATGATCCCCTTTCTGGGCAGTTTACTAAACACAGTAGGCAAACAATTTTTAACATACCATTTAGAGGTAACTGTCTTCTGATCTTCTAATTTAATTGCGGCCACCAAACCCGTCCTTCTAAAAAATACTGCGTACATAACTTTTTTCATTGCTCGGTGTTTTTTCACCATCGTAGGGGTTTCCTCGTCTTCATGTATCCGGACTCGGCTTTCTTGGCGAGTGGGAACATCAAAAAACGGTATGTACGTTTCATCGCCAGTTACAATTTTAGAAATAATTTGATGGCCTCCAACATTCAACATATCTAAAGTTTGTAGGCAAATTCTAACACGTTCTGCTTTTTGTAAATCTGTCAGATGATGGGGTACAAACCGAGATACAACCTTTTTCAAATGTAAATGTTCGTGTAATATTGATCTCACTTGCGAGGATCCAATCTTCAGATTGGACTCTATCCATTGCATAGGTAATGCGGTTGTCCTCTTCCATCATCTTCACAGCAGCAATGTTTTGGGGTTAACAGCAGTTAAAGGAGGGCCAGCTCCTTTTTTGTGTACCACCGACTTGCAACCTAGCTCAAATTCTTTATACCATCTATAAACAGTAGCCAATGCCTTAGCTCAAGCCTTTCTTTAAATCATAGTAAATCATTATCCGAAAGTTCTCTCGTGATAATTCCATTTTTCCGATAACAGAAGCTTATTCTATGGACTATTTTTCAGACACTATTCAACCAAATGTCACATACTAAACTGCAATTGACAGATAAAATAATGTACTATTTAATAAACAACAATTTGTTTTGCACGGGTAACTAGATTTTTCAATTCTCAATAATTGTAGCTTATCCCTCGTAATAAATGGATTTAATGCAAGCATGTTCCATTTTTTTGAATTACTATTTGCTTTTGTAGAATACTAGATTAAAGTTATATGACAAATTTTTGTCTAAAAACAAATTTTTTCAAGTGGAAAACCTATATATCGCTTCATTTTGGAATTCCTTGCTAAATTTTACACCAAAAACATATAAGATGTTATTACTTTAAAAGTGACCATTGCTGAGCTATTGTTATTTTTTTTTATAAAATGTTGCCAATTTTATATTTTATTTGAATACGGTATTTTGGTACTCGAGGAATGTCAACCAAATTTATTAGCCCGAGAGTTTACCAGCAGCGTTAGCCTGGAAGAAGATTCCCAGGACAGATGCCTTTTGACGAGTAATTAACACTTTCATTACAACTGTTAGTATTGCTTATTCAAAACGACCGAAACCTAAATATGTGATAAATGATGAAAATGAATGACTGACTTCACGTCAGTAACCATGAAATAAGTCGTCTGCAAGATATTGCCCAAACTAGCGTTGCACGGACCTTAAAATGAAATAAATGTCATCCGTAGTGAATACATTTAAATAATAAGTTACGCACCCATCATTTTATAGCTAGAAGATTGTTCTGTCATTGGGTAATAACTAATGCTAATGTCCAGACAATTCATTTTGATATGCTATTTACGGCTGAAACTACTTTCCATACAAGGAGAAATTTTCATTAATATTCAAATGAAAACCCTTCCTTCACTAGTAATTAGATTAGCAACAGTGAAACATACTTGTATGGGAAGGCATTTTCGTCGATCGGATGATAGGCCTGCACGAAATATTTTAATTTAAATGCTTCCAGGGAAGTGGCTAGCTCGTCGAAGCGCTATTCACTCGCCTACTAAGTCTTCGGGCATCACAAAATTTGATTCTTTTTATAAGGCTAGGTAAAACAGCACATATACAGTGTACCTGTAAACCCAAAAGACGCCATGTGGGAATATGTCGATTCATCATTTCGGAAGCGTATTCAAAAATATTTAGAAGTGAATAATACTCATTTGAATACTTACTGAAATAATTTTTATCTATTTGAATGTTCATATTTATTGATATTTTATAGTTCCTGTTCCACTAATTCCTCTTCCATTCACGTAATGTGTCTGAACCTACGATAATCAAGTTATTAATTTGTTTGGTTTTAAAGTTTGTGTATTGTACCAAATTCTATATATTTTGTGAAATATATTGCATGCAGAGACGGTATTGTAAATAAAATACGTCCAACAATTTTCGTATAAATACAGGTAGGTATAGACATGATACACTTACTAAGATTTTATAAGTAAAAGAAAAGAAGAAGAGGAACGATATATTATATATTCTTGTAATGCAATCTTATAAACAAATCAAACTGTAGCTAGTACATTTTTTTGCATTCCCCCAATACATACAAAAATCATATCTCTAAGCTCATTTTTAGAAAAATTCATTATAAAATCATTCTTTTCCACTGACAAGCAACTTATTAAATGTCTGTCATCCATTCGATCGTCAATTTCGCAGCAAATATCATGGCTACCAAAAAAGACTATATAGCTCAGCAATGGTCACTTTTAAAGTAATAGCGCCTGACATGTTTTTGGTGCGAAATTTAGTACAGAATTCAAAAATGAACTAATACTGGGTGTCATTTAAAAAAAAAATGACTTTTGATCCGATTTTCTGCATATGCAATTAGTAATTGATAAAAAATAAAATATGCCTGTATTAGGACCTTCTATTATAAACAACGTTGCCAAAAATGGTGTGTATCAGTTAGTATTAAATATAAATAAACTTATCGCCTATGTTCGATCGACAAGAGCGGTAAAGTATAATATGTAATTTATTATTGATTCACCCAAGTATACATACCTGCATATAGCCGACTTACGTACCAAATGCCATGAGTCCACTATATGCAGGTAATCTAAGTTTGTAAGGCATTGTGAACAACACGCTCGTGCACTGATGAGACCCATGTAAGATCAGCTGTCTCTACATTGTTGTTCGCAATGCCAGCTTGGTGTAGATGTGCATTCATACATTTATTCGTATACGAAATTTTTCGTGTATGTATACTTGAGTGATTTAATAGTATGAGAGCTAATTCTCCAAGAATTACTTTGTTACATTGTATTATTATTGCTTATGTGGACTCCGAGGCGGTATACACCTCTCAGTCATTTTTTTAAAGACTTTAACAAATGAGCATATTAGGATGTTAATTCTCTGTCATTCCTATCAGAAAATTTGTCTTTTATATGTACCAAATAAATGGCTGTCCTCGGACCAAGGTCACGATAAGAAATGACCAAACGGTACCGAGTCACGGCGTCATTAATTTTATAATCGAATTCTACCGGTCGCTGCCACACAACGGTAGCGAACAAGACCGCTACAAATCGAATTTGCCTTAGAACGAACTAAATTGAATAGTTTGTAAACGGGGAATATTATTATGTGCTGTGCTATCTGCGATCTCGCCATTAGCAACAATGAAAGCATTGGCTGTACGTACATACGACAGTAGGTGGCAGCCTCTTACATATCGTACGTGTTCCACATGTAAAATGCTTTATCAATCCACCAGACATCCGACCGCTATTATTATTATTGTTTTAATAGACGACACAAGTAATACATAGTCGGACCCTTCTCAAGTTCATATTAATTTGCTTGCGCTAAGCGCTGTCGCCTCTGCGTATTCGTATATCGCAAAAGACGACCGTTTCTAAGTGTAGGGATAATAATGGTATATTGATTATTACAGCTTTATATTGTCTGTTACGTTCATATTTATAAATAATAGGTTATCGAAATTGATTGCCTCTTCCGTGATTTTGCGATAAGTTTTAGAGAGTGCCGACAAATATGAATGGAGGTTCAAATTAGAAACTTAACATTGGCATGCTTTGAAAACATTTGTTAGGATACGCAATATATGAAATATTTTCGTTCTGTGACTTAAGTTTGATGTATCTGACTTGCTGACCTCTGTGGATGTATATATGAGTTCATAAAAGGTTGTGAAAATGATTATTAGAAAACTGTAGTTTCATATGCTTTTTCTAGCCCCTTTTTTCTTAAGAACTAAGCATTATAATTTTGTACAATGCGAAATAAGACTACATTATAATAATTTTTGTAGATTTTGAAAATGATGTGTTATGTTATTAATTAAAATTGAATCAAGGATATATGAATGTATAGTATAAATATTGATTAAATTGGATATTTTGTTGCGAGTAACATATATGCATTCATAAGTGTAATAATAAAATTAGGTTGTACAGGGTTATTCATTATAAATTACCCTTTATTATTGCATATACAAAAAAATTTTTCAAATAAAGGTTATGTGGCGGTGACTGAATTTTATTTGCACGCAATCAAAAACACGTGGCGTGCTGGTACAACTGTATAATTTTTTTTTAATGGAATATCTGTATATATACCCTATGATACCAGTATCTTAAACCGTTTTAATTTAACATTATTAAAGTAAGTTATGAAAAGGACAACTATTATGTTTGATAAGTGACGTTTTCCGTCAAAATGGTTTACAGTGAGGAAGTGCTGTTTTATACAAAATAACAAAAATAAACGTCCAACAAAAAGGGCATGCATAGGCTGTTAAATAAAAATCGCCTGAAAACACGTTTAAAAATATTTACCAAGGGTAAACAATACCCCCAGTTTTAGTAGAAAAAAGCGTTTAGTGGAAAATGAGAACGAACAAATAGATATAGTACTACATTTCGAAGATAAGGCCATCTATATTTATTCGCCAGTATGCTGTTATTGAAACGTGTATGATTTTTAGAAAGAAATCAGTTTAAATAATGCAGCTGTGCTTTAATAATGTTAACTTTTCCATAGTACGGTAACTACGATATTCGACATTTAATAACTCGAAAACGGTTTAAGATACTGGTATTGTTGGCGCATCACCCTGTATATTTAGTTTATATTCAATTTATGTTTAAGTTAAGATTGTATGCAAGTAAAAATAACGTCATTATAAAACCATATATAAATGTGCATTTATAATCTCATTATGCTTTATGACGATTCAGACTGTCAGGGAAAACCTAATGATATTTGTTAAGCAAAGGATAAATTTATTACAATATTAACGTTACCTTTGACAACGGTAGGTTTAGAGTAATTATATAGTTTCTAGAAATAATATTGTAAATATCTCCTTAATAGCGTTTCCTAATAGATTTTAGCTTTGGAGCGTTAATCCCACTGTTAAGCTCCCATTCAATATCGATGCTGTCTATTCTTATGTATCACGAGGTACCGTTAAGTAATGTATTTGTAAATTTTAGGTATTTTACCTAATTACCTTTATAGAAGGATTAGAATTCTAACAAACTCATCATCTGTGAAAGTCTTGAACTTTCCCTCTTTAATTAATAGCCAGTATTCTTGTCGTGAATAGTGGGGTCGATTTTGTAAAAACCTTCCTTTTAAGATTTTAAGAATATGAAAGATCAGTTCTATCGCAGAGTTCAGGGCGAAAGCACTACTTTCAAATTAAATTAGTGATCTTTCCGAAAATATATATGTAACATAATAGCAAGATAGTTCTCAACGTTTACATATTTTTATACTATTTGTGTTAACTTTCAAGTGTTGATAAAGGAGTTATTAAAGTGCTTGCATATATTACGACTTTTATTTTAAATAGTGAAGGTTAACAAAGTGTGGTCTTACAAACCAACACGGGTGGCGAAACAATCCACGCTCATACTTTCCTACTGAAAGTGGCAAACAATCCTTCAAACCAGGAGGATTCAACATTGGTCCTTCGAGCCGTGTATTGACGACAGCGAATTGCACAAGGAAAGCCAACAGTGTAGTGTAAATCATTTGTGTCTTCAAGAATTAAATCAACAACAAGAACTGGAAACTTCGAGAACAGCCACCGCCAGAACGTCAACAAGAAATTGAGCATCTGCAGCAACTTCAGGATTTAACAGGTTAGTCTCCAGTCATTCTGTTATATCATTCTCCTAATATACCTAAACGGCAATTCCTTTCTTACATTTACGTCATGGCAGCTAAACAATTACTGTTACTAAAAAACAAGCGCAAGGGTGTAAAAGCTGCGGCAACTAGATTCGAAACTTTTCTCAATAACATAAATGAAGGTATTACAATAACTCAAATTAAAGAAAGAACGGAAAGGTTTGCAGCTACATATGACGCGTTTGATAAATTGCAATCCAAATAGAAGAATTAGACGACGAAGAATATGAGACTAATGAACGCGAAGAATTCGAAAACAGATTTTTTAGTTTAAAAGATAAATCTTATCAATTAATCAACTGCCCACAGAATTATCAGTGCGAAGATATAGATAATAAGTCAGTATGTAAATTCGAAGAAAATGTATCAGTAATATCTGCACCATTATTAAATAGATGTGTAAAATTACCCACTATTAGTTTGCCAAATTTCTCGGGGTCATACGAGGATTGGTTCCCATTTTACGACACTTTCAATACTCTCATACACAATAATGAAGAAATAGCAGATATTCAGAAATTTCATTACTTAAAATCGTGTCTGAAGGGTGAGGCAGCCAATGTTCTTCACTCTTTAGAAATATCCGCAAACAATTATCAATCGGCTTGGCAAATGTTAGAGGATAGGTACAACAACAAACGTTTAATAGCGCAAAAGCATATGAAGGCCATATTCGATTTACCTATAGCAAATAGAGAGAATCATGTTATATTACGACAAATTCTCGATGGGGTTTTGAAGCACGTGAGGGCACTTACATCACTAAAGTGCCCTACAGAGCATTGGGATGGTATACTCGTATATTTGTTAACAACAAAATTAGATTCAACTACTGCGCGGGATTGGGAAGCAAATCTTTCTTCAACAGAACTTCCTACATTTGACGAAATGACAAAATTTCTGACGCGAAAATGCCACACATTAGAAGCGATTTCAAAGCCCAAACGAGATGATATTCCTAAAGTGAGGAAACATAACACGCTTCTTCATCTAGCATCCAGTAACCGAAGCGCTCAGTCAGACGATTTCGTCCAAGCAGATGTCAACACGATTGTGTCAAATTACAATTCTAATCTAGGAGAGCACACTCACGTTTTACTTTCGACGGCGACAGTTAATATATTAAGTTCTAAAGGAAAGGAGTATAGTTGTAGGGTGTTGCTTGATTCAGGATCTCAATCCAATTTGATAACCAAGAGATTAGCGGATATTCTTGAATTGCCAAAAAAGCAAGCGAACATTTCGATTAAAGGTATTAATCAAGCAACAACGAGCTCGAATTACGTAATACAAGCCACTATCAAATCTGAGCAAAGCGGATTTAAAGCGGATATAAATTGTTTGGTACTAAATCAAATCACCCAGCACATACCACTCATATCTATTCCAAAAGAACGTATTACTATACCAAAAAACATAAAACTGGCTGATCCAACCTTTTATTTATCTCAGGAAATAGATTTACTAATTGGGGTTGAGCTATTTTATAAATTATTGTGCGTGGGACAGATTAATCTCGGAAATGGTCAGCCTTATTTACAAAAGACATTATTAGGTTGGCTGGTTTCCGGCACAATAATACACAAACAAGAATTAAACAATCATTCTGTATGTAATATATCTACTATCGAGGTGTTGAATCAAAATATTTTGAAATTTTGGGAAATAGAAAATGTTAACAGCGAAAGTAGTGTAATGTCGCCAGAAGAAAGAATATGCGAAAAATATTTTATGCAGACGACAAAACGCGATGCAGCAGGTCGATTCGAAGTATCATTACCATTCAAGGAGGATCCATCAGTTTTAGGAAGTTCATATGAACAAGCGCTGTAGAGATTTTATTTCTTATAACGCAAGATAAATAAGGATCCTCAACTTAAGCAAGAATATTGGCAATTTATAATCGAATATTTAAAATTGGGCCATATGCGGCCATTGGAAAAAGCAAATGAAATATTTTCAGTCCCGCATTTCTTTCTTCCGCATCACGCAGTACTCAAGGAAAACAGCTCAACTACAAAAGCTCAGGGCATCACTACCTTAGGTCTGCAGTGGAACCCGAGGTGCGACATTTTACAATATTGTACTACTTTCGGGTCAACGACGAAAATTACGAAACGCACGGTATTATCTCAAATTTCAAAAATCTTTGATCCGCTTGGTTTGATTAGCCCATTAATCATAAAATCTAAAATATTGATACAAAGAAACTGGGAATTAAAACTAAGTTGGGATGAATCGTTACCGTTAAGTATTCAGGAAATGTGGGCAAATAATGTAGAGGAATTGCTGAACTTACACGAAGTAAATATTCCGAGGCGCATTCTATGTATTGAAAACCCAATATGTTATGAAATGCACGGGTTTTGCGATGCCAGTGAAAGTGATGATGGTGCATGTATATTCATACGAGCGATGGACGCATCCGGAGAAATATCATGTAATTTGCTGTGTTCAAAGTCAAGGGTTGCACCTCTCAAGGCAACGACATTGCCGCGATTGGAATTGTGCGGTGCCTTACTTCTAGCACAACTGATATTTCGATTAAGGCAAACACTGCATGTTAAACTTCACAAAACATATTATTGGACCGATTCAAAAATTGTATTGTCGTGGATTCAAGCCCCATAAAAACGTGGAAAACTTTTGTGGCAAACAGAATTAGGGAAATACAAGATATAATGACGCCATCTGACTGGCATCATATTGCATCAGAGGAAAATCCCGCTGATATAGTTTCAAGAGGCAGTGCCTTAGCGGCATTAAAAGATAATCAATTATGGTGGACTGGACCTCAGTGGCTCGGGCAAGAGATTACATGCTGGCCGACAAGTGAACCTTCCGGAAATGTCAATGTTCCAGAACATAGAAAGGTAATTGTTATGGCTTGCAGTGACTCTACACAAGATTTAGAATCGTTTACTAAATATTCGAGTCTGAGCAAGCTGATTCGCGTAACAGCCTATTGTTTGAGATTTAAAAATAACATTCAAGCGCGATTGAGCGGGAGAAAGGCATTAGTTAAGGTGGGATTTCTCGACACTTCTGAATTAAATTCAGCAACAGCGACGCTTGTAAAAAGGGCGCAACTGTCGGTATTCAGCAAGGATATATGCAATTTGCGTGAGAAGGGTGCAGTAGATTCTAAGAGCAATTTGCTATGTCTAAACCCTTTCCTAGATAAGGATGGAATACTTAGAGTAGGAGGTCGTTTAAAGCACTCCAACATCTCATATCCTCAAAGACATCAAAGCCTGCTTCCGGCAAAGCATCCGCTCACCGATTTAATAATACGACACGAACATGTCAAATATTTGCATTCAGGCGTGCAACTAACCATAGCGTCTGTCCGATTAAAATATTGGCCCCTTTCGTTAAGAAATTCTGTAAAAAATGCAATAAGAAAATGCATCACATGTTTTAAGGCCAAACCAATTACTAGCGAATATTTAATGGGCGATCTTCCGGCGGCTCGCATTACACCAGCTCGACCATTTCAAAATGTGGGCGTGGATTACTTTGGACCACTGCATATAAGAGATGGTAAAAGACGTAATAGTCCAACGTCTAAGGCTTACGGCGTGGTATTTGTATGTTGCGCAACAAAGGCGTTACATTTAGAACTAGTAGGCAACCTGACTACAGACGCATTTTTAGCTGCTCTTAAGAGATTTATGGGAAGAAGAGGATCAATCTCCCACATATATTCGGATAATGGAACGCAATTTGCAGGAGCCAACAAGGAGCTTAAGCGTTTAATGAAGCAGTTTATCTGCCAAGCAGAGCAAGAGAAAATAAATAATCATTTAGCGCAAGAAAACATCAAGTGGCATTTTATACCTCCGCGATCGCCTCACTTTGGCGGTTTATGGGAAGCGTCCGTAAAATCCGTTAAAACGCACTTGAATCGCGTATTGGGGAAAACAACATTAAATTACGAGGAAATGTACACGATTTTAGTACAGATTGAGGCCATATTAAATTCCAGACCACTAACCCCTATGTCCAATGATACAAACGACTTGTCCTTTCTCACGCCTTCCCATTTTTTGACTGGAGACACACTAACCTCTCTTCCAGAGCCATGTTTATCAGATTTGCAGTTAAATTCATTATCACGATGGCAATACATACAACAGATGCGCGACCACTACTGGAAAATGTGGAGTAAAGAATATCTACACCAACTTCAAGGCCGCACAAAATGGAGGTCCAATCGAGAACCAGGAATAGCTCCAGGAAACTTGGTGATTATCAAAGAAGATAACGTTCCTCCGTGCCAGTGGCTGAGTGGGCGAGTGGAAAAGGTGTTCCCAGGCAGTGATGGTATTATTCGGCCAGCCTCTGTCCGAACAGTCCGAGGAATATATCAAAGAACTGTTTCTAAGTTGTGCGTACTGCCAATCAACGAATAATGCACGTTGTGAATACATACTCTTTTGGACTTATTGAAAGCGTGTCCTTTCAAGGCGGGCGGTATGTTGGTGCATCACCCTGTATATTTAGTTTATATTCAATTTATGTTTAAGTTAAGATTGTATGCAAGTAAAAATAACGTCATTATAAAACCATATATAAATGTGCATTTATAATCTCATTATGCTTTATGACGATTCAGACTGTCAGGGAAAACCTAATGATATTTGTTAAGCAAAGGATAAATTACTTTATTACAATATTAACGTTACCTTTGACAACGGTAGGTTTAGAGTAATTGTATAGTTTCTAGAAATAATATTGTAAATATCTCCTTAATAGCGTTTCCTAATAGATTTTAGCTTTGGAGCGTTAATCCCACTGTTAAGCTCCCATTCAATATCGATACTGTCTATTCTTATGTATCACGAGGTACCGTTAAGTAATGCATTTGTAAATTTTAGGTATTTTACCTAATTACCTTTATAGAAGGATTAGAATTCTAACAAACTCATCATCTGTGAAAGTCTTGAACTTTCCCTCTTTAATTAATAGCCAGTATTCTTGTCGTGAATAGTGGGGTCGATTTTGTAAAAACCTTCCTTTTAAGATTTTAAGAATATGAAAGATCAGTTCTATCACAGAGTTCAGGGCGAAAGCACTACTTTCAAATTAAATTAGCGATCTTTCCGAAAATATATATGTAACATAATAGCAAGATAGTTCTCAACGTTTACATATTTTTATACTATTTGTGTTAACTTTCAAGTGTTGATAAAGGAGTTATTAAAGTGCTTGCATATATTACGACTTTTATTTTAAATAGTGAAGGTTAACAAAGTGTGGTCTTACAAACCAACACGGGTGGCGAAACAATCCACGCTCATACTTTCCTACTGAAAGTGGCAAACAATCCTTCAAACCAGGAGGATTCAACAGGTATCATAGGGTATATATTTGAAATCAGAAAAAAAAAAGATCATTATAAAAATTTAATAATATACAGGGTATTCCATTAAAAAAAATGTTTTTTTATACCGTTGTGTCTGCAGCCTACTGTGTTGTTTTTTGATGGCACACAACTTTTATTTGAAACGTTTTTTTGTATATGCAATAATAACGATGATAAAAGGTGGGTAATTTATAATGAATAAACCTGTACATCATGTCTATTAATGCATAATAATATATATGTCGCAGGGACATGACGAAAACGGAGATTTGATCAAATCCCTAAGGTAGATGATCAATTCACGGAAGATCTTAAAATAACAACTCTATGGGGTCTTTTCCCTAAAGAAAGTAAGTGATTTGATCAAATCCTTTAACTGGTTTAGTGAAAAGATGAAATAATGTTGTTTAAACAATAAAAGTATTTATTTAGTAAACCATGCATTATTATTAAGAGTAGAGTAGGTAATGCAACAATAGTCATTCAAACACAAATTATTTATTCGAAACTAATCAACAAAAGAAATAGGTACTAACGCTGATATTTTTAGAAACAAAAAGGAATTTTTTGTGAAATTTTAAACATTTTTAGTGAAAGTAATTATTAAATAATAATATTCGTTCATTTTTATTAAAGCACGTTGTTGATTTGTGGTATCTCGAGTTACAAAGTACGTTACTTTTTTTTATAGACACATCTTTTTGTTTTACATAGTATTTTGGATTGTTCACAGGAACACTTTTTAAATCCTTGACCTCCAAATAAGGATGTTTTTTTATGCAATCTCATGCAGACTTAGGTTAGTCCGTGGAACTGTTTCGGTAAATGTTGTAGTAGCTATTTGAAAAGCGTTTCTAGGTAGCCAACCTTTGATAATTCCAACTGAGGTACCAATTTGGTGTAAATTATTTTTTATATCTAATACTATTCCCACAATGTTATTTCCATCTAATGGGCCTCTATCTTACCTTAGGTGCATACACCAAAACTGTGAAATCCACTAACAGGTCTTTAAATTTCTTCAAAGAAACTTCATTTCTTCAGCTGATCTTTTCTGGTGTTTTGCAGCACTTTCCCTTTGATCATTTATGCTCTGTTCTTTTTGGCATAAATAGCATAGAATTTTCGATCCATAGTCTTCTTCTCCTACTGTATTCCCACATATTTCTTGTACCGGTTTTTTGCAAATGTCACATGAATGGGCTCCAGTAGATATCATTCCACAAACAATAAACGTGCTTTACTGTCGCTGCAAGTAACACTACAGGGGTGAGAGAGTGGAAACAAACGAAATATAGGCCTGTGCATGTCCTGAATAGTTTATTACATCTTGTCACTAAAACAGTAAGGGATTTGATCAAATCAATTACTTTTTTTTAGGAAAGTGACCCCACAGAGTTGTTATTTTAACATCTTCCGTGAAGTGATCATCTACCTTAGGGATTTGATCAAATCTCCGTTTTCACCATCTGCCTGCGACATATACACTGTTGAGAATATAACACTGACTACGTCATTAATTGTAAAAATGAAGTTGTGAGGTAATATTTAAGTTTCATTGTTATCAATGTTATCATATAAATATTCTTAATAGAGTTTAATAACTGCACTTTTCATTTTGCAATACAGTTGCTTTTATTAGACCGCTATAGTAGGCGTAGTTATTCAGTTAATAATCTGTCAGTTTAACACCAAAGACAACGAAGGTCTTATACTGAAATGAATGTGTTTATTGTTGAACACATTATATGTAGGTTCTATATGAGTGAAGTAACAAATTTTGAGAATTATTTCAGATATAAAATGAATGACTGGGCAAATAATCTGATTTATTCTGTAGGATTATTATTTTATAAAAACATTAAATGTTAGTAAATGTATATTAGATTCGGTTTTAGACTTTATTTAAAAATAAAAGTTTAATTTAAAAATAATGAGTGTAGGGAAACTTCACTTATATTCTGCATTGTGTGCCAATTAATCATAACAATCTATGTTTTTGCTTGACAACTTATTATACACGTGTATTTCAGTCTGATAGAAACTATTTCCTAAAGTCATATAATCAGATGGGCTGAAATAAAGTAGCACATCTTTATTAGTATTTCAGAGTTACACTAACACACTGGAGTGTTGTTTTGGACGTACAAATGCTTAAACAACTACAATTTTTTTTTGAATGACATTGGTATTATCGCGTTATGGTTCACATTTTGTATGGAATAAACAGGAATATGTTTATAGGACATTATAATTGTATGTAGAAATTATATTGAAGGTTTATATTTCATATACAGGGTGAGTCATTAGTAGCCGCTTCCTCGATTGCTCTTCTCTGTTTTATATAAAAGAAAAAACAATTAGTGCAAGATCGATGGTTGGCGCATATTGCAAAAATACTTTAAGCACTTCCGTTTTCACCGGAAATGCACGGAATTTAATTTTTTAAATGACACCCCATATATTTTTGGATTTTTTTGTACTGCTTTAAATTGTCTGTTCAACTGTTTTTTCTTTTTCAAAGTTAAATTGAGCCAATAGTTTTTGAGTTATTAATTTTTTTTGAAAATATTTGACCAAAACACGTGTTCAGAAAAAAATCATTTTCATTTTGGTGGTGCTTGTAGCCAAGAAAATTCTGCATTATTTGGTAAAGTTCAACTCGATAATACCTCAAAAAACTTTGTTTTTTCAAAGCCTACTTCCTGAAATTTTCACATACCAAAAACTTATTTTTTTTTAAATGGAACACCCAGTGTTTTATTGCGGCATTTTGTCCATTTTTTATTCTCCTTCATTTTTGTTAACTATGTCCTATACCTATCTTTTGTAATTTCTGAGATAATAACTATAGGAGCAATTAGCGGTCAATTAAGGAACTACGAGCGCTGTTGTTCTATGTACCAAAATATTCATTCAACCAATGGAAGGTAGGAATGGTGCCCGACTTCCTTAGTCAACTGTCAAATAAAGTAAATGTTAAATCCAACTATCCCAAAAGTAATAATTTTACAGAATGAAGAGCATCGCGTAGAAAGCGAAGATACTCTCCTCCATTAACATTTTCATCAAAGAAATAAGGTCCAAGTATGTATGTAACTACCCACTATTCCTCCCCACAGTTTTATTGACCAACGATTTTGAAAGTTTACATGTGTGATAGAGTGGGTGGTTTTATGTGTTATAATAACGGAAATTGTGACGATGAACGTATTCACTTGAATGATGACTAATTTTCGTAGTACTAGTATGGGGGTGTTCGACTACACTCGCAAGTACCATAAACGTCTTATCCTCACCAGTTATTGCTTTTTCCGCTCTTTCTTTCATATTCAATACTTTCTGTTCACTCAAACCGTCCCTTTATACTTTCGAAGGTGTCTGCCTTCGGTTGACTTCTACCAGAGATCGCTGTGCATAAAGCCTGGATGCTAGCAAAGACTTTCTTTCAGATTTACCCAAAACGTCAATCATATCTATTAACTCTTCATAAGAATAATTCATTTGGATGATAACTAACAGCGATGCTTTTATAAGTTTGACATAAATGTATACCGAGTTTCTTTAACAGTTGACTCAGGCAGTCAGCCGCATTCTACTCTTTACTGGACGAATATTTGGGTGCATAGAACAGCGCCCGTAGTTCTTTAATTGACCGCTATTGCTCCTATAGTAATTATACCAAAAATCACAAAAGATAGGTATAGGACATTGTTAACAAAAATGAAAGAGAATAAAAAAATAAACAAAATGCCTCAATAAAATACTGGGTGTTTCATTAAAAAAAATAAGTTTTTGGTATGTGAACATTTCAGGAAGTAGGCTTTGAAAAAACAAAGTTTTTTGAGGTATTGTCAAGTGCAACTTTACCAAATGATACAGAATTTTCTTGGCTACAAGCACCACCAAAGTTAATGTTTTTACTTTTAAAAACAATGTGAAAATGATTTTTTTCTGAGCACGTGTTTTGGTCAAATATTTTCAAAAAAAATTAATAACTCAAAAACTATTGGCTCAATTTTGAAAAAGAAAAAAACAGTTGAACAGACAATTTAAAGCGGTACAAGAAATTTCAAAAATATATAGGGTGTCATTTAAAAAAATTAAGTTCGTGTATTTCCGGTGAAACCGGAAGTGCGTCAGAACTTTAAGTATTTTTACAATATGCGCTACAAGCAACCATGGATCCTCCACTAATTGTTTTTTCTTTTATTTAAAACACAAAAGATCAATCGAAGAAGCGGCTACTAATGACACCCTGTAGAATAAATGTAAGTGTATTATATGTATACATGAAAATTTATTTTATTTAGTTGTTCAAAATTAAGTTTTAAATTCTGCATCTTCTTAATAAACTTAAACCTCTGAGTAAAAGTACCTTCAGTACGAATTTAATTTTTTTTTAAACAAAAATTGTTCCATTTCGTACTCTAAGTACTTTTGTAATATAGGTAAATCTGCATAGAATGCATAATTTGCGAGATGTTTGCAAATAACTGTTTTTCGCTAAGACAGAAACAGCTACTTTTGGTAAGAATTCGAAAAACTTTTTAAATCACTTTGTAGTACTTTTGTACTGTGATTTATAAATATTCGTAAATTTTATTTTTTTACTGAAAATGTAATCAGATTTCAAGAGGAAGATTATACTCGTAAATATAAACTTTGCTATTGATAGCTGTAGCCGTTTGGCTGCTATCGTGGTCACACACTTACACCGAGGGAGAGAGAGTGAGAGAGGAGAGAGAGAGAGAGGGAGAAAGAGAGAGGGATGCTAGGAAAAAACTTCGAAACGTGGACATCTGCAACAATCACATACTTCCTTATACTAGGTATAAGAAAGTAAAAATGACATTATTATGGTATGTAATTAAGAAAACACTTATGTTACTTTGTTTTAATGTTTCACCTATCCTACCTAGATTCCAACTAATGAATATCTCAAAAAGTTTAATTTGTTTGTGTATATATTTATATACACATGTCACAGCAATATGTTTTTATCCGAAATTTCTTTTTAAGGGCCGGTCTTTCCATCTGCCATTAAACCTCCTAATAACTTTATTTAGTAATAATTTAATGTACCGTGTTTCCACTTCCTAATAAGTAGTATTCACCTAATAACAACGCTTATTTGGCTAATAACTTATAAGATACTTCAGGTGGAATTCTATATATTATCATAAACCTTATAAACTATGAAAGTAACATCCTTAAGTTGTCTATGATTAAAATGCCTATGTTGCTATTATTATCATTGCATATAGGTGCCAATATTACGTAAATGATTCACTACTGTACTATTAACATGAATATTATAATATAATGGAAGAAAAACTTTTTGTTTATATTCATTACATTCACCCCATTTTCGCAGATTGCCACATATGTCAAAAGCAGCTCAACTAATGCAAAATATTCTCAATTACGCGACCAACACCACAGTAAAAAGCCAAAATGCCACTTCGTCATCGACAATGAATGTGATTCCAGTACAAAAAGACCACAACATATCTACGCTTATTAATGGACTCTTCGATTTAAACGCAACACCCACTTCGTCAGAAGCGGACGCATCTCCTGGAATAAACAAATTCAATCCTACTATCTTACCACTTTGCCCGGAGAATCCGCCAGATCTTCGTAAGTAACCTAATTATTGCGTACGATATAGTCTTCTATTGTCACGTTATTTCGTCTCCTCTGGGTTACAGAGGGCAGAGTTGCGGTGATAAAGAATGCCGTGCCTGAGGTTTACGAATTGGAGAAGCGCTTTTCATGGCTGAAACCGGGCGGCCATTGGTATCCCGACAGCTGCAAGGTGGACAAGAAGGTCGCCATCATAATACCGTTCAGGTGCAGGGGTGAGCATCTTCTGATATTTCTGCAACACATGCATCCCTTCCTGAGGAGACAGCTGTTGGATTACACCATCTTCATAATAGAGCAGGACGGCACCGGCCCATTTAACAGGGCCATGTTGATGAACGTCGGCTTCAAGGAGGCGCTGAAAATCAGGAATTTCGACTGTTTCATATTTCACGACGTGGATCTGCTACCGGAAAATGATCGAAACTTGTACACGTGTCCGTTACAGCCGAGGCATATGAGTGTCGCCATAGACGTATTTCGATATAAGTGAGTAGTAGCTTTGCGCGTCATTTGCCGACAATATTGGCAAAAATTAGGTACATCGCATGTATATGGCGGGAATAATTGGTTGCCGTATTTGTATCTTCGATGATTACCCCCTTTATTAAATATTCAATATTTTGAGTCTTTTATTATTTGCAGAATATTAAACAATTTTAGGTAGTATTTTTACAATGCTTTATTTGTATCTGATGTTTAATTTTCTGACTTAGATTGAATAAACTGCAGAATTATACCCAATTTTAGTCGAGTGGCGAGGATTAACTATGGTGAAAATTTTTGCTTGCTTTTTTATTATTTTTGTTAAAAATTCTAAAATTTTGTTTTTTTCAGTAAAATTTTATAGTCTATTTCTAATTTTTTAATTAAGATATTTTAATGTGGAGAAGCTTGTCGCTGTCTCCGATTGCGATTCAATATCTTTCCAGCTTTCATGTCTTTGCACGTGCTAAGCTGCATTAAGTCAGTGTAGTGTGCCTAGATTTATTTTCAGCAATTTTTATATATATACAGTGCCCGCGGAAAAGTCTGCACCATATGAAAAAAAAATTTACTCTTTTAATTTTTAAAATTATTTTTTTGTAGTTTGTTTTTGCATAATTAGAAACCAAAAACTAACCTAAAATATTTAACATATCGCATTTGCTTCAATGCGTAAATGTCATTTAAAAATTACCAACGTCCAAACGTGCCATTATTTGTCAAAATATAAGAAGATGCCATAAGAAAAAATTGTTTGTACTTTCGCGGACATCCTAAATCCAAAGTTTCGTACAAAAATTTTAATTTTAATTTTTTTTTCATAATTTTGTAAAAAAACGCCTGTATATTTTTTAAGTGTATTTTTCTCTCGAATTCTGATAAAAACCTATGTTACCATGTAATGAACAAAAAAAAACAATTTGTATTTCAGAATAAGGTATATTTTTTTTAAATAAAAGATTTCGGTAAGAAAAGTGGAGGACATTCTTGGACTATTTTCATATTTTCGTATATTAAAAATGTTTATTTTTCAAACATAATGGTCAAAAAACCTAGAAAATAACACTAGTTGTAAGATTAGAACATGTTATGTACCTAGCCTTGTCTGTTTTAAGCAAAATTTCCTTTAGTATCTCTAAAGCAGGAAATAACAAGCTTATTCTTAAACTTCGATAAATTCACAAGTAGGCCTAGAAAATAATTGCAAATTCTAGACATAAACAACTAAATAAATGTCAGTTTTGTGTATTTCTCTAATAGATTTGTTTTAAAATGTTATCCATGGAAGAAAAAATAGAAATCATTTTAATTCACGGAGAAAATAGAACCAACAGGGATACGGCAAATATTTTTAATCAAAGACACCCTAACAAATTCGTTTCGCACTCTACTGTTGGTCGTATTGTAGATAAGTTCAAGTCATCCGGTTCAGTTCTAAATGATTTTAAGAAGCCACATGTAAACTGGCAAGTTCAGCAGCATGAAGAACATGTATTATTAGATGTAGTAGAGCATAAAACTACATCAATTGCTGCTATTTCCAACAGAACTAGGGCAAAAGACACTACAGTGAGAAAAAATTTAAAGAAACATAAGTACCGTCCATTTAAGCCAAAATATGTCCATATACTAAAAGCAAGATTTGATTTTTGTATGTGGTTTCAAGGAGAGCTCGAAGAAAACCGTCGTTTCCCCAAAGAAATCATGTTCTCGGACGAAGCAACGTTCTCTTCTAATGGAACGGTGAGTTCGCAGAACTGCAGATGGTGGGCTGATGAAAACCCTAACTTTATCATCGAATGCAGGGACCAATATTCTTTTAAAACAAATGTTTGGTGTGGTATTTTTTATGGTAGATTGATTGGACCCTATTTTTTCCACGAAAATTTAAATTCGCAAAGGTACTTGAACTTTCTCATGACCGAAATAACCGATTTAATTGATGATATGGTATTGGAAGAAAGATCTGTCCTATGGTTTCAGCAAGACGGCACATCTATACATAGTACACTGGCGGTGAAGAGTTATTTAAATCAATTATTTGGGGACAAATGGATTGGCAGATATTCAGCGTATCCATGGCCAGCGAGATCCCCTGACCTAACTCCGTTAGATTTTTCCTTGTGGGGGTATCTAAAAGAGAAAGTGTACCGCAAACGACCATTTCGAAACATTGAACATCTAGAAAACACAATACGTGACGTTTGCCTAGAAATTCCGGCCACATATTTTGTAAACATTACAAGAGAGTTCTCTAGAAGGATCATCAAATGTATTGCAAGAGAAGGGAGACATACAGAAATGTAGTATTGTTAACATTTTTTTATTCATTTAGTTTAACTGTATAGTAACGGTATTTTTGTAAAATTGGAATTGTTGACTACGCTTACTTGTGAATTTATTTAATTTTAAGAATTAGAATTGGTTTTTTTTGAAATTAACTTTGTTAGTTGAAATAAAATTACTTTTTTTTCTCATTTTTAAAAGGTTATTTTCTAGCTTTTTTGACCATTATGTTTTTTAATTTATTTTTAATGGTACATACGAAAATATGAAAATAGTCCAAGAATGTCCCCCACTTTTCTTAACGAAATCATTTATTTAAAAAAAAATATACCTTATTCTGAAATACAAATTGTTTTTTTTGTTTATTACATGGTAACATAGGTTTTTATCAGAATTCGAGAGAAAAATACACTTAAAAAATATACAGGCGTTTTTCTTACAAAATTATGAAAAAAAAAATTAAAATTAAAATTTTTGTACGAAACTTTGGATTTAGGATGTCCGCGAAAGTACAAACAACTTTTTCTTATGGCATCTTCTTATATTTTGACAAATACTGGCACGTTTGGACGTTGGCAATTTTTAAATGACATTTACGCATTGAAGCAAATGCGATATGTTAAATATTTTAGGTTAGTTTTTGGTTTCTAATTATGCAAAAACAAACTACAAAAAATAATTTTAAAAATTAAAAGAGTAAATTTTTTTTCCATATGGTGCAGACTTTTCCGCGGGCACTGTATATCGTTTCCTCGATTGTTTATCGGATACAAGCGAAGTAAATCATTTCTTGGCTATCCATTTGGATTAGTTGACCACGAGATTCATTCGTTCTCTTGTTCTTATGTATGCGATTTTTTTTATCGGATTTTATTGGCACTTGGATACAAATTATTTAGCACCGACAATAAGATTGGTAATTGCCAAACACAGTCCTTTTTTGTGTGTGTGTGAAGCCTCTTTGTAATAACTGATGTACGTTGTAAACCTTAAATTTCAATTATTGTGTAATTGAATTAGGCAGGCCTTCAGTCTGCTATGTATATGTACAATTCTATTAATTAATTCCCTTTAAGCAATTGCTTTGACTGTAAATCGTGAGCTTTGATCAGAGGTTTCTGACAACTCTTTTATTAATTTTTGTACTATTTTTCTCGACCTTAAGTAATTTTGAGTAAAGTTCAATTAGATTTATTTTCTTGTACAATAAATAATTTTTCGTCTCTTCACCCCTGTGGCTTAACTTCATATACAGGGTGTGTCATTAATGTTTAAATAATTAAGATGGTATTTAGATTTAACATTTATATCTGCCTGCAATTTAATAGAGTGTGTCACCAAGTAGGTTACCTTTTGTCGAGCTACGTAATCTCTGGGCTTACCCCTTATGTTTTAATAGGCCTACCTGAGTGACAATCTGCAACGAACCTGCTGCGGCAAGTGTAATTTACATACTAATTAGTCTCTTTTTTCCAGCTTTTATAATTCATTTTATTATTTCCAGATATTTCTTTATCTTTGATTAATTTTTTTATCACATGCTTTAGAGAATCATTTAATTTTCATCAAATAATTTGAATTTTTGCTTTTGAGTTTCCCATTGTTACTTTCTTGGAAATAACTTATTTTTACCAAATTTATTAACATTATCTTATTTTGTATTTCGCAAATTATCACCCTTTATATTTTATATACTTGATGATCAAATTCAGTAACAATAATCTTTTGCCAATCACTGTTATCTTTGTTGTTAACTTAATAAACCGACGTTGTTTTTTGAACTTGTAAGTTTTTTCTTTTCTTCTTGATCGTCTTTTGTTGGTTCTGTTACTGTGTTTGTGGATACCATCACCTCTTGGGCTTATAACTCTCATATATGGTCTTGACAGACCTTAACGTGTAAATGGCGCCAGTTATTCCACCTATTTCGGAACCTCAACCATCTTCAAATGGGTCGGTGGCTGTAAGTGCGGTAGTATAAGCCTCCAACAATCCATTAAACTATTCGTTTTGGAGCATCTGATCTGAACAACCCCGTGTGTAAATTTTCTGAAGCATTATCTCTGTCCGCCAAACATCTTTTATATGTTGCAGTTGTTTCTGTAACGTTCGCTATTGGTACTTATTTGATCAACCCGTCAATTCCTGTACAAACAATTATAACCACTTGCGGTTTTCTTCCATATAATCTAAAGTATCTCCAATTACACTTTTTAATTAATTGAATACACTGTGGCTCTTTAACACCGCGAAAACCCATATCGGTATCATAAAGAGACCGAGCTACTTGCAGGTTTAAAATCATTTCCATCTGATTTTTTTTTGCAACAAAAAATTAATCAAAATATATTTGGTTTTGCTTTTAAAAACTAATGATTTGAGCCCGTCAACCCTTGTTGGTCGATCTTCAACAACCTTTTCTTTGCAGATTGCCTTACAGGACCATTTTCGGGGGCGTCTCTGCTATTACCAAAGAGCACTTTCAACAGTTGAACGGATTTTCGAATTCGTTCTGGGGCTGGGGCGGTGAGGACGATGACATGTCGAACAGGATCAGTTACCACAACCTACATATTTCGAGGTACCCGTTGAGCATTGCCAGGTACACTATGCTGTCACACAAGAAGGATAAGCCAAGCCCAAATCGGTAAGTTTTGCGTCGAGTTGCCGGTACACAGAATACCCAAAATGGACATTGACGATATCTATTGCATGGGGGGGAGAAAGGGATACTGTTTAATCATTAATAACTTTCGTATAACATTTAGAACTAATCTAGAACAATGTGGAACAACCGTCTATAATTTCAATGGGAGAATTGTTTTGTCCTATTGTCTTGGCCGATTATTATTTTTTCTTTAAAATACTTTGGAACAATTTAGAGCAAACCTATAAAATCCATCGAAAAGGGGGGGGGGCGGTTGGCGAAAAAGTGTTTCTTGCCATTTTCTCAGCCGATTATGATTTTTCTGAATAAATACTTTAGAACAATTTGGAACAAATCTCCTAGGATAACCTATAACAGACAACAGAAGCAAAATTTATATTTTTGAAAAAGGGGCTAACTTCACTCTTTTGATTTTGTTTTTTTCAATACCTTTTGATATATAATAAATACAGTTTTGATATTTTAGAATAACGTTTGGAATAAACAGAACAATCTGGAGCGATCGTCAAAATTTTAATCTTTGCATAAACGGCAGCTGCCTTCAATCTCGCTGCTTTCGTTTTCCCCATTTTTTGACTGATTTTGATTTTTGTCTTTAAAATACTTTGAGTCATTTTAGAACAAACGTAGAACAACCAAGAATAACCGTCAGAATTTTGATTTTCAAAAAAAGGGGGTTGGCAAAATTTCGTTTTTTCCTATTCTCACGGAAATTTTGAAATTTCTTTCGAGATTCTTTGGAACAGTGTTTAGAACAATCTGGAGCAACCTTTAAAATTTCAATTATTGAAAAAAGGGGCTGTGTGAAAAGTCGTTTTTTTCCGATTATCTCGGCCAATTTTGTTTTTTTAAATACTTCGGAACAATTTTGAACAAACCAGAAGTTCGAAAAAATGGCGACTAACTTCACATACCCTAAAAACTTATGTTGAATGGTAGAAAAGTATATAAGTAAAGAACCAACAAATCAATTCTTGTCCAATGTTGGATGAGTTTCACATTATATGAAGACTTTCTTCCAATTTCCAATAATTTTTTGCTTATTTAAACTGTTACTAAAATGAAAATCATTAACTAACATGATAATTAGTCCACAAGAGGCCGGTCAAATTCAAGAAAGCGATTGATTTAAATTCAAGGGAATACGTGGATACAAAGAATGTTACTTCATGAATTGTCTGGCTAACCTTTCGTCATAAAAGCTTCTATATGCGCATGTCCATTTTGGTTATTCTCCAATTAAGATGTTTGAAATGTAGCCACTGGGTAGAAGACGAATATAAACGATCGCACACGTCTCCTCTAGATTAGGAACCGTGTTTCGGATTGCATGTTAAGTAAATGATAAATCACTGTTCCCAACAGGTACAACATGTTGAAGGCCGGCCAAAAGAAATTCGACACGGACGGGCTGAACGCACTCACGTACGTCATCAAGCAAATGAAGGAGCACCTCTTGTACACGTGGATGTTGGTCTCCATCGAGCCACCCAGCTGATAGGAAGTAATCGATCTCTTCCGAATAGGTACGAACAGAAGAGGCTATTTAAAGTGTCGCAGTGCGAAATAGCGTACAGCAACCCCTGAGTCCCGCGCCGTAGTTTCTCTATCGAATAGTAGTGACCGATTTGCCTCCCCTTAGATGCCGCCACTTTTTACTTTTGCTGTAATTTCTCTCTCGAATCTTTCCAATAGGACGACAATAATTTCCGAGGTTGTGATAGTCTTACCGTTGTTTTTTTTTTTTTTTTTTTTTGGAGAATCACCCACACACCCGCCACTAGAACAACTGGAAACGTTTCGAAAACCACAAAAAGAACACGAACGCTTAACATGATTTATCAGACGTATATATATGTCCATGTTGGTAGTATTTGGGGACTCTGTGATATTTGAAATGTATTAAGATACTGTTATTGCTACACTTTTCGTGGGCAAATTATATAAGTTCGGAACGTCTCTAGTTTAAAAGCTCACAGCAATGTCGATGATGCATGAAGGATGATGGTGCGTAGACTTGAATGTTATTTGACGCACTTCGTCTAGAAATTAATAGTAGTAGTGTTTTTTTTTAATATATAAAAAATACTCTGATGTTTCCAACAGGAAATATGCAATTCCAAAGTTGTTTCGGAGTTCTAACGACTGCCTTTTTGACTTGCCTATAAACCACCTACGGGTTTTATTAACTTTATAATAAATAGATAGAATTGATGTGCAAGGTCACTGGTAATTCGATACATTCCTTTTATGATTTGATACAACAGGCGCTAAGAGTAAATGTAACCCTTACATGCATTATGAAAATTCAATAGGTCTCAAGATATTTCAATTCATGTGAATTTAACGCGTTTAAAGATAATTTTCAGAAAATTTATGTGATATAGTTGAGTCGCTCTCGCAATCGACATACGCCACTAAATTAAAATGGCGTCAATTTGGAGATGTTGCAAAATTATGCCTGTCAAGTAATATAACCTATAAAAGCCATTTCAGGACTGTCATAAACAATACTATTCATACACCTTTTGATATTTGTCATAAGTATCTTCTGACGTTTGTTATAATTGTCATCTAAACACTTTAAAATTGTCAACAATGCTTGCCTCCTAAACAGTATAGCCAAACGTGGTAATATAAAATATAGGTGTAGAAAAAGTAATATTTAATGGTTTTATTTATAATATTTAATTTGTAAATGGCTTTCATGTAATAGTATTTTTACTATGGGAAGGTATATATCCTGAAATATTAATTAATTAGTTTAATTTTATTGTTTTGAAATTGTTCCATCCGATCGAAGTTTGTAGTGGTATTGAATCGTCGTCTTTAGTTCGTACTTTGGCCGTGTCGGTTGCCAAAACGACTCGACTATATTCCTTCAGTATTTTTGTTGGGTTACTTAGTCAACACTATGGATATCTGCTTGGAATGAAAATGTCCAAAAACATTTCGATCTTGTCATGTTTTTAAATACATTGTTAAAATCAAGTAAGGTAAGTATGGGTAATAAGGCCCACCCATCTAACTCTGTACTTTATATAAATTTAGAAACATTAAACTACGTATAAACTATGAGATAACGTCTAATAAAAAAAGTTAAAAGTTTTTTTTTAGGTTTTTTAAGAACTTTGTAAATGGGACTTGTTTCGTGCAATGCAGACAATCAGGTCCATCCGTTTTTAGAATGTATAGTCCCTGCAAACAAAGACATTCTCATCCTCAGGTATGGACCAACACAATCCTCACGCATCCAGATAAAACAGATTACACGTTGACGCATATCACCCACGAGTTTGGTTTCGCATAATTTGCAAAACCAGTTTTCTTTAGAGTTGACGCCCATGTTTTCTCGGAAGGTGGCTTTGGTTCACAGTGTTTTGCTTTCTTTTTTTCTGTTGAAGTGGATGAACTGACACGTCGTTCGGAGCTTTTGCCAAAGTCTTTCCTGCTATGGAAGAGGTCTCTTGTTACTTCCTGGGCTTTGTAGTTTAGAGTCTTCTTCCGTACTGTCTTCGATTTTTCGATTTTTGGTGATACCAAGACTTCTGAAAATGAACTGGAAGCAGCCGTGTTCTGGTCACGCAAGTTCTTGACCAACAAAAATAGTGGCTGCTCTTCCTCCGAATCCCATTCTTCGACCTCTGAACTTTCTCTGTCGACCTCTGAAGTTTCTCTGTTCGTTAGAGACTAGGTGCATAAGCGTGGTCGGCTATAATGTTTTTATTAAAGGGAAATTCCAGTCGCTCTGATACCACTGAATATATTGTTTATGATCATTGATATTTATGATCATTGATATTCCTCACTCAGGAGTGAATATGCCAGAAAATTTTTCCTTATTCAAGTTTCTTCCAGGGTGGTTTTCCCAGTACTGAAACTTCGTCGTCCCAGTTGTTTTCGAAGACTTTGAATGGAGCCTTGTCCATACAATTCATGTATTGTGTTACTTGTTAAGCATAATAAGTAAACGCCTTACCTTCAGCCTAGTAGACAACGGATATGTCCTGACGGCTAGAAACCTCGTCGAAAATCAAGAAGCTGACAGGAATTGGGAAAAATGTTGAAGCCATTTTATGAAAACCTCAGTTGTCATGTCTTTACTTGTCATGCGGATCTCAAACCCAGGAGGAAGTCTATTAGTAAAAGTAGATTTCAGTCTTTGCCCGTTAAATAAAATCATGGCGAGAATAACTTAACCCATAGCATTCCCACATGCCACAATAGTTTGACATGCTCTGAAGTTACTAGATGAAATCTGTTTACTCCTTTTTTGCAACATTTTGCTGGTGATGTTCTTTCTATAAATCGAATAATTTTGATCTCTGAGTCATCTTTCAGCTGTCGGATCAACACTAATGATATTCCAAGTGATTATGAAAATGTTCCAGATTTCCTCAACGTACGGATGAGGCATTTCGCAATGTTGTGCAACGTACAGCTGAGAGTTCCCTTCTACAATCAGCCTTATGTCTCCTGCATGTCTTCTTCATTTCACCTAGCACTGATACCACAAAATGTTTTGCCCACATTACCTTCAATTATTTTATTACTTATGAAAATTACCTGACAGTTGTTTTCATAAAATTATCGACGTAACATGCGTCTAAATTTCAATTATTTCAGGAACGTCCTCATTTTGTTCAACGTTCCCTTGATAATTCTAATAGAAAATGAGTGAAGGTATGACAGAATTTATTTAAATGTTCCTACTTTTTGTTAATGAAACTTCGACAGTTTGGAATTATTCGTTAAAAATCGTGAGTGCCTAATAGAAACATCAAATCATTCATTTTAATATGACAGTCCTCGGATGAACAGATAATTTTCATAGCTGATTTTAAAAATGTATTTTATAAAAGTTCTTATTTAATATTTTCACATGATTGAGATGTTTTGCGATATTTTTCACATTCGGATGACCACAATGTGTAAGTAACTCACTCAAAGAGCGCAAAAATTGAAATTTTCTCTTAACTCTTATCCCATCAAATCTGCAACGGAATTTATCTCGAAGTGCCAGTGAGCTTGTGTATATATATAGAGTGTGAATCAACTGTCTTACAGAGAAAATTTATTCTTTAATTCTTAATACAATAACAAAACCGCGCAGTGTGGGGGGTATGAAATCGAACACCAACTTTGGATTTCACGTTAAAATAGGAATATTTGTATTAAAAGTAATTAATAACTAAAGTTAATAGTTTTCGAGTTATTTATGAAAATCTAAAAGTGACATTTACAGATGTCTTTCTAATTGGCTATAATTCAACACAAAATAATTCGGTATGACATACACATAAGGTGTGCCAAAGGATACTTGTATGCATAACCTTTTCTAATATTCCAGGTGATTTATTTAACCTGTAATATCTCGAAAAATACGCATCGTACAGGGTGGGCGGGCAGCAAATTTGAAATCTTAAATAGGAATTTTTATCGCATATTTGGATGATACGTCGAAAGATACGTATGATTTGTCTAAAAGAAATGTTTTCGATTTGCGACAGATGGCGCTGTAATCGCAAGAACTTGAACAGTAATTAAAAGAAATTCAAAAAATAGATAAACACATCCTGTGGATGGAGTGATTGGTTAATATACTTACTATTAGCGTTGATTGAAGGAATATATAAAGATGCGCAACACTATAGTAAAATTGCGTGTCTTTCCGTTAAGTCGTCCCGCAAACCCCTTGCCGAGAAAGATCATCGCTGTCTCGGGCTGTTTCGAATCTCGGACCCAAACAACGGATGCATCTCTATAGATCTCGGACCCAGTTTTGGCTACGCTCAGTGCTATGTAGTTGCGCATCTTTATGTATTCCTTCAATCAACGCTATTAGTGTAACCCAGGAACAACGACGGTCACGTAGTATTTTTTGTTACCTTCGGGGTGCTTGATTAACGTGAGTCCCCTGGCCTCTCACTGTTCAAGGAAATGCTCGAAATGGTGATCTTGAAGTTCAATACATTTGTCGATTCGCGTTTCAAATGACTCTACACAACTGAGAAGTACGTCTCTAATAATATGGGGCACAAGCATTTCTGATTCGTTCAATCACATTGTCACGAGTTGTTTGCACTTTGTCTTTCAGGTATCCCCACAAGAAAAATCTACCGAAGTCAGATTTGGTGATCTGGCAGGCGTAAATTGGCCTGCCAGATCAGCAGATCCGACCACCACTATCGAACCAGCAACCATGGAAATCACGGTCAAGTACTCTATGTGTGCTACTATAAGGTGCCGGACAACCGCACTTCTAAGCTTAAGTCATGAAGTAACTGTGGCAGTCCATTGTACAGGAAGTCTTGGTATATTTCACCGTTTAAATTTTCTTCAAAGATTTGGGGACTAATGAGTTTGCCGCCAATATCCCGCACCACACGTTGATAGACCAAGGACGATGTTTAACCTGATGCAGCCAGTGTGGGTTTTCAACACTCCAATAATGCATGTTAGGTACGTCGATTAACAGCTCCATGGTTTGTAAAAGTTGATTCGTCAGAAAATAATACATAACGAAAGAAATTACGTTTGTATTTTTTCGAAATCGACGCTCTGAAGATCTTGGTGTACTGGCGTGGGGATTATAAGCCACTGCGGCTAATACAGAAATTACATTATCTTCTCCACTTACTGTTTTTCGACGGATCCTTTTTTATAGGTTTTACACTTCTTTCGCCAGTAAACTGTTCAGCAGTACGGAAAAACGAAGTGCGTGATCGCGGGCTGTCGGGAAAACGCTGAGCATAGAAGTCGACAGCAAGTTTCCTGCCAGATTCTCCATAAACAAGAACCGTTTCAATTATTTTCTCTTGTAAGGTTAACAGGTTAATTTTCACAATGAGTAACAAAATAAACTGTTCCTTGATCTTTATTAGGTATAAGTACTTCTTTCTACAACTAATGTACTGTAATTCTCACAAAATTCCGAATTTAAAGAGACTATTATTTGACGTTTGTGATTGCCATCTGTCGCGAATCGAAAAAAAGTTTATCAGACAAATCGTACGTATCTTTCGACATATCATTCGAATTTGGGATAAAAAATAGAGGTTTCTGTTTAAGATTTCAAGTTTGCTGCTCGCCCCGCCCACAAGAGGTATTCGGGTGGATGTAATTTAGTATTAACGAATGCCCCTCTTGGAAATACTAAAGTTTTAGTTTGGCAAATTTTTCTATACGATGCGTATTTTTCGAGATATTACAAAATTCCAAGTTAAATGAATCACCTGGTAAACTGGGTATTCGCAGTGGCGTTGCAAAATCAAGAAACTTAAAACAAAAGCATCTTATTTACTTTAAACGGAACACCTAATATCTTTTTACAGAATGATATTAAACCCTTCGAGAACTACTTCTTTTGTTAAGTATGCCCTATAGCCCTATACCTTTGATGAAGTAAAAATCACTGTAACCATCGAAACTATTGAAAGATATTGACGCAGAAATGTTGTAGACAATCGTCGTGTTGTTGAGTCCTGTTAAAATTATTCTACTGCCGTTGCTGTTTTATCTACGTGCCTTGTTGTTCTGAATTATTTTCTTTATTGTAACCGGAACAAAATGTATTATTTTACTCAATCATATTTTATACATCTGAGACTAGTTTATTATGTTTTTTTTTATTAATTATAATTTACACTACTCTGTTATAGTCAAGGAAATAATCATCTTTGAGTTGTAAATACATATAGATCACAATTATGTGAAAATCGTATAATTAAAGTAATTAAAGAATTAAAGTAATGAATTAATAAATTTAACAAATTTATATTCATTGTTTCCACTTGCGTACAAAGACCTACTCTTTGTAAATGCTGTTGTTCGACAGGTATTTCTCGTCCAACACATAATATTCTAGTTTTCATATTCTTAGGTCACTAAAATAAATAATGAACAATATCCGAATTCTGTGTATAATTTTTGCTGTGGCAGAATAAGATTTTAAAATAAATTTCAATATTTTTTCAAATATTGATGATAGGTATAAGGCATAGGCACTTAACAAATTAAGTAGCTGTTGACGGACGTAATATGATTCTGTAAAAATATATTGGGTGTTCCATTAAAAAAATAAGATTTTTTTTTGGTTAAAGTTTCTTCATTTTGCAACACCTTCGCGAACAACCAGTATATATTAGAACAGGTTCTGCATGTAAGTATCACGTGGCACACCTTGTGTATATGTCATAGTAAATTATTTTAATTTCTGTCATAGCACTCTTGAATTATAGGCAATTGGAAAGACATAATTATGTAAATGTCACTTTCTGACTTTAATCACAAATAACTGGAAAACAATTAACATCAGCGACTAATTACTCTTAACAAAAATATTTCTTTTAACGCAACATCTAAATCTGTGTTCAATTTAAAAAATACTTCTTCTTTGTGTTGGTGATTTATGGATCATATAGCCTCTATATATTTTAGATTGTGAAGAAATAGCAATCCTATCAACTACAAAGGGCAAATTTTTAGAAAAGTAAACATTAAAGAGTAAGTTTACTTTGTCAGATCGTCAAATCACCCGGTACATACGTGTGTCCTGACATTTTAAACAAATTCTCAATTGATTATTAAAATATTTCCAAAATGGATCTGTAAAGCTCGGAAGTTTATGTGGCGGCTCCACCAGATATTTACAACCATATCGCCAACGAAATTTAACTCAAAATATCCTAGGACACCGTGTATTTTCAAATTTGTACATGTGTTATCTGTGCTCATTGCAAATATATAGTTACCTTTAATATTTGTCTTCATATTAAGGACGACAAAGATAATAATCTCTTTTAATAATTCTACGCGTTTCAGTCATTTCCGCTTTTTCTCTTGCCTGGGTATAAACGTTCTCATTGCCCCTTTATTACACTCTGAACCCAGATACTCCCGAATTATTTTTTTACAATATTCAAATTTTGGTTTATTGATTCTTTAATTATGGTCCAATAAACAGTTTTTTATAATATACTCTTAGTATTAACAATAGTTTTTCAGATAAGGACAGTGGTATAATAGGTGGTAAACATATTTTTATAGCGTTTTCAGATTTAGTTTATTTGAAAATTAAAGGATATTAACATTTATTATGATTATAGTAGTCAATAAAGCAAGCTATCGGGAAAAATGGTATTGATCCAATTTTCGGTTATTATAGCGATGAGGTTGCATGGCAGTTTGAATAACCATATCCAAGGAATGACTAATTATAGAAAATTACCACTTTTTTCCTCTAACACTCACCCGATAAAGACTAATATTCTGGTCTGCTCTATCTACTCCTCCCATATTCTCATTGTACTTTTTGATTAATTTGGGTTGAGGCACAGTAACTTTTTTTCTTTTGTTTAGAAAGAATCGAGACATAGCTGTTAAAGAAATTAAAAGGAAAGCCGAATCGTCCTTTCTCTGTGATAATTTTGTAAACATATGATAAAACAACACTTGCGCCCAAACCTAAGTTTTTATATTCTTCTGATAGATTTGTGCTGAATCCTTGATATGGCTCGAAACAGTTGATGTGGCCGGTTTTACAAATAGCCAACTAAAATTTAAAGCCCCATCTAATTGGTTTGCCCCCGATGAATTGTTTTGAACCGACATATGGAATCATCGGTTCATCCACCCTATTGTTTTCGTCAGTAGGGGGCATGTGAAACAAACTGCTAATTAAGGAATCCTACTAATGGTCTAACGTTTGCCAATCTGGACATCCAAATTTGCATTATCACAATAATGTAGATTTTGCATGATCAAATTAAACTATTTCTTGAAATTGCGTTGTACACAGTTTGGTGAGCATCAGAACTGCTTACCCAGTATACGCTCGTATAACCACTATAAATAAGTATCCCAAAATACATTTTATTTCATCTATTATAATTTCCCTATTCCTATTAAGCTGTGCTGCATAGAGATTCTATAATCAGACATTTATCAGAGGTCCATATTGTAATGTTATATTTACATTATACATGGGTAATAATTCTTAGCATTATTAAGTACATTTGTGTGATAACAGGATTTGTATGTGATATCCTATGATTAAATCGGTTAATATGTTGTGGCTAACTTCGTTTATAGTATATTCTCATATTAAAATAGTTTTTCAAGGCTTACTTGCTCATTATTTCCTCAAAAACTAAGAATAATTGAGTTTCTCTGGCTATATTTTTTTTTTTTAAAGATTACCATACCAAACATTATATCTATGAAATCAGAAAAAAATAAGCATTTTTATGAAGTCATTGCCAACAATGATTGCCATTTAAAAAACATAAGTTTATGTTATATCTTGATAATTACGTGTGCCATGAATTTTTAACTAAGATTATTAAATTCTACGCAAAAATTACGACCAGATACCATTTTTATATTAACTAATTGAAAATTTCGGCAATTTTCAATTTTTTTATAATATCTTCAGAAGTTGACAATAAACGTTAAACCTGAAAATACTATCAAATACTCCTAAATTTCTTAACAACTCTTCTAATTTAATCGATTCTGTATCTTCAATATTAAGGAAGTTACCCATATAGGGAAATAGAAAATGGGCAGCCTGTATATATAAAGTTCAGATAACAATGAATTTGGGGCATAATTAATAGAACTAACTAAATGAGTATTAAATTAATGATGATTAAAGATTATTTAAATAGTACATTTTACACATACACATTATAAATGTGTGGAATCTGTTTTATTATAAAGGAGAACCGAAATTTTGCATAATCCATTATGCAGTGTCATTGTGAGAATAAGGAAAGCTTGGAAATATTGTCCATGGTGATCGTATCATAGATAGCTGTTATTTTGGAAAGTCAGTATTGACAATTTGATATGTCGAAGTTAAAAAATATGTAATTACTTCTACAATTTCAAATACTGAGTTTATATATAATATACAATTAAAAATCTTATACGTATTAATAATATAAAAGAATTAAGACAATGTTATATGGAGATTTTGAATAAAATTTGAAGAAGGTGTTTAATAACGAGAATATCTGGACTAAAATCACAGAAATAGCAGTGACAGAATTATAAATTTACATCAATCATCATGTAGGACGAACAAATAAGAATTCTACAAAGCAAAAGCACACTATTTACACATAACATGACACATAGATGCTAGTTAACTATACTCTGTAGTAGGGTAAATACTTAAATTAAATACTGTAATTATCATTGTAATATAATTATAAATATGGTACTCATGGTTCATATAATGTTTATTTGAATTTTATTTCTATATATATTGTCTGTTTATATTCATTTAAAAGTAAAACGACAAATTTGGCACCCAACGTGCGGCCAAAATTTTCGTGACTTAATTGTACTAAGATTTATTCCTCATGTTTAATGTAAATATGATAAGTATAACAGTACAATATTCGTCCTGCCACTGCGGGAATTTATTTGTTACGTCTTCATTATTATTTTAAGCCTTTTTCAAATATATCATAAAATGTGACAAAGGAACCTCATCTTCACTATATATTTTTTTCGAAAATTAGTTTAGATTGAGAATTCGGTATACCACCTGGAAGACTATCCACAGAAATCGTTTCGTCATCACCAGAGTCTTCATCGGTTACGTCTTCATTAGTATCTATTGTTCGGCGGAAGAACGGCAATGGCACTGGATAACGTTTGATCGTCATCAATATTTAAATATTCAAAGTTAAAGTTTGAAGTTTCTTCCGGTGGCTTAAAAAGTAACTAGTAGGCTTTTATACCACTGTACTTAAAACTCTATAAAAACGTCTATAATGTTCGGAACATTATATATCAAAAACACAACAGGTTCTAATTGGACAAATATGAAGGTATAATTGTCCAATAAACAACTAAATTTTTTGATTTCTGTTAAACTTGAATAACAAACGTCAAATAAAAGTATTAAAATGTACGATAGTGGCTCTGTATTCAAGTAGCAGAAAGTGCAAAATAAAGTAATTCTTGTAGCGACCTCTTCAAAGGATATTGGTTGTATTTGGGTTAATGTTACATTGTTTATCTAATGAATTGCGTATATAAATAAAGAAAATAATATTCGAAAATGGCAATAAACATTATCAACTCAATCTATTCACATTTAAAAAGTCTACATTTGATAGTCGTATCGGCTGTACGAAACAGATGATTCAATAAATAAGGTAAGGGAGGCCGCTTCATCGAATTAAATTGGAAATTCCATTGACATATTTATTGAATGCATCTCGTATACAACGTAATACATTTTAGTGACGTACTATTTACTCTAGTTATGTGCCATTTTTAAAGTTTCATTATGCTCAATCATACATTTGTACATACGAAACATATCAAGAAGTTGTAAGATGTTATTGTTACTTGTTTACAATTTTATGAATTGGAAATGCTCAGAAGGGGTAATATAAATTTGTTGATGCTTCGTTAGTTTTAAAGAAAAAGCGTGCATAGTGATAGTTTATCACTGTGTGACGTTTTCATTCCGCTAATTATGCATTCCTTTCTCTCTTTTTCCCTCTCTCTCTCTTCTCTTTGATAAGGTTATAAAATTTTACACCGGGCAGTTGTAGCCGGTATTCTTTCAAGTTCATGTAATCGAGAGGCCAAATTATAATATAGTTGATCTTAATATTAGGTATTTATATTGTACAGATAAGGACGCGTGTGTAATAAAGGTGTTTCAAAAGAATAAAAGAAGAAACTCAATATCTTCGTTTTGTCTGCATATTGTAATCGCACAAGTGAAGCCATCGATATCTGTCCTGTTCAGAACGCTGAAACCGCTCTTTAAATGTTCAAAAACCAAGTGAAAAGCGAACAAAACGAACATTATAAATATTTAGTCTGTTATGCTTTTGAGACATGCTATTTATCACCATTAATAATAAGAAGAAATAAATAGATCTAGTCAAAAGAGTTATATACAATTTTCCTATTATAAAAATAAACGAGAAAGTGAGATATTATTATGTGATTAGCTCTCATGTAGGTGCCAAGACAAATTAGCTCTACGAAAATACATACTGTATTATGTAAATAGCGTACTTAAAAAAATATAATAAACGAGGGGTAAACAGCTGACTAAAATTCATTTCTGTGAACTAAATTGAGAAATCCATAGACATTCAACGATATCCATGGACTTCCGCAATAATTTTAAATGTTTAAATCGCCGAAAAGGCAGTTTGGTGGACTGTATTTTATTAGTTATCTGGATATAATAATAGATACTGTGGAATTTCATTTACAAAGTTTTTTATTAAATCTTTTAGAAATGAAGTAACCTATATAATAGAAAACAAACAAAACTTGAATAAAAATAAAATAAAAACATATAAACAAACGAAAAACGAAGAATAAGTTCGAGAATAAGGGCAAAAAGGGTTGTTTTTTTCTGTTTAAATACAATTAATTTCGCGTAGCTGCGAATCACGTATTTGTAAGACTTCAAAGTCTTATCGGCTTCTATTGGTCCGTAAAAAATGTACTCTCCCATAACTGCAGCTATCATCTGAATTTTCCACAATAATTCTGTTTGCTTTTTTGTTTTTTTCTCAAAAAATTTGCGATATCTTCTCTATTAACAATTCTGGTAATTAAGCCTAAATACCACCGTTGTTTTTAATAGATAGCATAAAATGTTCCACATTCTACAGGAAAGAATCTTCCAAGTTGTAATATGGCTTTTTTGTAGTAGGTTGATTTGAAGAAAGTTTCTCAAAATAAATCATATTTTCATCGGTTTCATCAGAGAGGTTCTCAGTGTCTGCACTGCCATCGTATTTAACACTAAATTCGTCAGATTCAGGTCATTGTCAATAAAATCATTTGGTGGTATACTTTTACACAAATGTCGATCTAGTTTCATTTTTCTTCTACACACATGTACAAATCATAAAGTAGGTACTTATTTATCTGCAGAAGTAGTGATTTTTTTGACTCACTACTAATGCCGTTAAATTAATTTGAAAATATATTATCATTACTAATTAGCGAGACGTGGATGCTTTTCGGTCTATTTGGTCTCCTCAACATGTCGTACGCTTCGCAATGCTAATTTCATAATTTATCTTAAATTGAGAGCCTCTTCGACATCGCGGAAGCAATCGTGTTTCGATTCAAATTCAGACTCGATGTCCATTCTGAATAAAAACAAACGTGTTAATTTGACAGTTCAAATGCAAGGTAAGATTGTTGATGAATGACGGAAACTGTCAGTGGTAATTCTTATGCTTCCTTTAACTCTAGAAGTAATATAAAGCCTTTTCACTTTCTTTCTCTAGGTTAAGACTTGGATTAGAATTTAATATTGTTATGCTACTTCTTCTTCTGTTAATTTTAAATTCTAGTCATATTTACAAGCTTGCTTAGTTACCAGCTATTTCATTTGTATACGTACTCAGTGTAGAGGTATGTAGTAAATTGAGCCATTGACACTATTCAATGCACTAGGACGACTTTAGTTCTTTTGTTTACAATTAAGTCTTCTCAGAAGCAACGCGTTTACGCATGCGCACGCGCCACTTTGTCATACAAAGAAAATAGAAATCCATATAAACCCATGAACATCCATATAAATACATGGACATCCACGGAGATTCCCAAAAAAACGACTAAAATCCATGGAAATTTATGTGAGTGTACACCATGAATCCACAGCTGTTTACCCCTCGGTAATAAATAATTTACTCGTTCCGAAAAATGTAGAATTATCGCTTAGGTATAAGAAAGAGAAGAACGCAAGGGAAAACTAAAAAATGTGGAAATACGGCGTTATTCTAAATATATTTCACTTATTTTCATGGATGAAAGAAATGAATATACAGGGTGCCCCACCGAAAACGAAGCAGATTGAATATCTCGAAGGAGAAAACTTTTTTTGAAAAAACGCAAAAACAGGTCAATTTTTGATCCAAGGGGAACACCCTTCCATCATATCTTCAACTGTGATATGTCATTCCCTTCCCCTCCATCACTATCACTCTAACCATTACAATTTAAATAGGGAAAGTACTAAAAACGATACATCATTGAAAAGGTAGTTGTACGGAGAATTCAGCAAAGTGATTGTTGGTTGCTCTATTTTTGATTTTAGCGCCCTCTAGCGGGATAAAAAAGCGGTTACGTAATCTTAAATGTGACACTTCATTTCAAAGCTAATTTTATTAGCAACTAAATACGTAATATTTTTGACATTTATTTGTCATCATTGTCAAGTACAGACTGTCAGCGTATTTTGTAAACTAATAAGTTCGTAGTTTCTAATATTAGAGCTCTGCAAGGTTTTTCAATTATTTAAGTTAATATTTTTTCAATTGTGCATTAAATTGCTAATAAAATTAGCTTTGAAATTATGTGTCACACTTAAGAATACGTGACCTTTTTTTATTCCGCTAGAGGGCGCTAAAATCAAAAATAGCGAAACAACAATCACTTTGCTGAATTATCCGTACAATTACCATTTCAATGATGTATATATCGTATTTAGTACTTTCCCTATTTAAATTGTAACGGTTAGAGTGATGGAGGGGAGGGGAATGAAGTATCACAATTGAAGATATAACGACCTGTTTTTGCGTTTTTTCAAAAAAGTTTTCTCCTTCGAGATATTCAATCTGTTTCGTTTTCGATGGGGCACCCTGTATGTTCATAGTTCACATGTGTAAAAATAAATAAATGGCGTTTATGATACTCATACTGTAAGTGATATACTTGACTAATTAATCACGATAACGCACAATTCTGGCAACACCTTCGAGTCGATATCTTGTCCTTATGTATAAATGATTCTCGATGATTTCTTCCACTGACAGAAGTACGGAGCTATAGGGTCGACAACAATACTTTTTATAATAATAATAAATTAATTTAACTACTAAAAGGAGCGGAGTAATATAAAATATGTTGCGGTTTTAAAATGGTTAACATTTAAAATTGGAAGAAATTATGTGACATTGCAAAATAATATGTCGAAATTTTGATTTTTTTTTCATTATACAAATTTATATTTATCGACATACTGCGTGAACTGCATAACATCTTTCGTCTGCTATTGAATTATTTGACACCTACGCTGAATGATACCGTATAAGTCCGAAACGAAATTGCAGTTTCTTCCCACCCTGGCATGTTCTAGATGGGTTAAGATGATACACTTAATATTAGGTAATTTCCCTTTTATGCTGTTTAAAACAAAACGAATGCAGATAATCCAATTGATCTGTGATTTATATCACTATGTATTAAGCAAACGAATGTGATCCTAGAATATTAGTTCTCGTGCAATTCGTTATTATTTCCTTATGGTTTATTGAGCGTTACCAAATCTCAGATATTTGTGCTAACAGAGGAACTAATACAGGGTTGATTGGATGAAAAGGGAATTAAATCATTCTGTGCTTGGAAGTAAGCTTCAACTTTTACTGAAATCAGTTTTCAACAACCTGCATTTTCATCTGTTAAAATGAATGTCTTAATTTATCTATAGATTAGAAATCCATTGGGGATGTAAAAGAATACCTACCTGTAATTTTTAGTCGTTTTATTGTACAGGCAGTGGTGGCTTATCAGGTGACGCAGGTAGAGTTGTAATTGTATTTAAATATTAACTCAAATTGTCTTTTTAAAATGTAACTTTTTTTTATTATTCAGTGCCTATTATTAATTAAATGTATGCTTTATTTAATACTTAATCTTCCGTCATATACATACTATCATTTATGTACAATATCACCTAATATACTGTATGATACAAAAGTATTTTGTAATACTAGGGACTCTCCAAAAGAACTACTATACTCCCTGTAATTCTTTGTATGAAACTTGAGATACCAGATAATAGATTCAAGTTCAGGTACCATCGTTTGTTATATTTAAATGTCTAAGTCGGAAAGATTAAGATAGCTATGCAAAAAAATATTAGCAATTACGAACAATTATGCGAAAACGAATATGATTTACTATAACTGAATCGTTTTGGGAACCGACACGGACAGAGGGCGAACTAAAGACGACGGCGCAACGCCACTACAAATTTCCATCGATTGGAACAATTTTAGAACAGTAAAATTAAACTAATATCTAAGGGTATATATAAACTCCTGTACAAAATTAACGCACCACTTGTTACTTTTACTATTACTTGTAATTTTCACAGTTTTAATTCGTGAAATATAGTATGTAGGTAGCTTAGGTGTCTTCTCTTATTATTGAAAAAATTGCAGTGATTTGACGTTTTTAAGTTTATAAGTTTGCAAAATAGTGTATGTGGTGATGATTTCCGAAAAAGCTGTTAAACATAAATTGGTCAGTTAAATTTTTTCGATCATTAGTTTGCTTTTTATTTGTTTAAAATAATAAAATACATTGGCTAGTATAGTTAGAGTTAAACATATGAATCGTCAACGCAATTTAAATGAACATGAAGGAGCGCAAGCAATAGCTCTGTTTAATGATGGTCTTAGCCAGCGTTGTGTGGCTAATTTGTTAGGCGTTAAACAGTCAGCAATAAGTCGGACGGATAAAAGTTTTAATGAATTTGGGACTTTCTTTAGAGCAAGACGACAAGATCGTAAAATATCTGCAAACGAAGTAGATTATCGATTTTTTGGACAACTTACCTTAAAGACGAGACGATCAACTGGTTCCGAGTTGCACAGAACTCTAGCAGAAATCCGAAACGTAGAGATTTCTGGAAGAACAGTCAGGAGAAAACTTAATGAAGCAGGATTAAAGAGTAGAAGACCAGCATTTGCACCACTGCTCACCAGGCAACATAGAGTTGCTAGATTGCGCTTTGCTAGAGCTCATGCAAACTGGACAATTGACGACTGGAAACAAGTTTTGTTGCCCCATTTATCATCGCCAACTTCCTCTTTATGCAAGATAACGCTCGACCACACGTTGCTGTAGATATAATGGACTGCCTTCGAGAGTTAAATATTCAGGTTATGGAGTGGCCATCTAAAGCCCGGACATAAATCTCATAGAGCATCTGTGGGATGCACTTAAACGGGTAGTTGGACACCACATACCTGCTCCTACAACTCTAGGGAAGCTGTGGTTGCTCAGTGGGAGAAATTCGTCAAGCCACCATCGACAACTTAATTAGTTGTATGCCTAGATGAATGGAAAGAGTTATAAGAGCAACGGGAGGCAATACCCGATATTAATTTTGTAATTTTTAAGTTAAATTTAATTTTAGAAGAACGTTTTATAACTTATTCACCGTGCCTTCAAGTTTAGTTAGATATTACTGTAATATTTTTGTTAAATTAACATTGTATTACGTTGAGAATATTGTTAAAAGTTATTTACAGTGTTTTTTGTTACAATTCATATGTTATAATTTCTATAATAAAGGTTTTTGGCGAATTTTGTCACTTACTATAAGTGATGCGTTAATTTTGCGAGTATATAATAATATACAGTGCGTTCATGATAAAAGGAAAAAATTCGTTTAAAATTCAGGTAATTATTTTGCAAAAAAAAACGCTCGGACAGGTCGATTAGTATTTTTAGTTGTGAATTTTTTGACATAACAAAATTATATACAGGCTGTCTAAAGAAGAACATATGCAGCAATTATTGGTTTCTTAAATGGAACACCTGTATATTATGTCATTTTTGAATTCTAGGGTAAATTCTAAACACATTAAACACATTTTTGTGTAACATACCATATACCCAAAATCAGCGGTTTTCGGAATAATGAGTTTTGTGATAAATTAACATACACATAGGTAATGAAATAAAATGTTTAAATTGAACAAGGACACCTTGAAAATTTTTTTAAAAGCCAACAAAAACAACCTGTTATTGCAAATTTTATCTTCAACAAAAAACTCTACTTCAAATTAATCGATTTTCATGTATTTTTTTTAATTTATCACATTTCAAACGACATTATTCCGAAAACAGCTGATTTTGGGGATATGGTATGTTACACAAAAAGTGTTGAGAATTTACCATACAATTCAAATATGGCATAATATACAGGTGTTCCATTTAAAAAAACAATTATTGCTGTATATGTTCGTCTTTAGACACCCTGTATATAATTTTCTTATGTCAAAAAATTCACAACTAAAAATACTAACCGACCTGTCCGAGCGTTTTTCTGCAAAATAATTACTTCAATTTTAAACGAATTTGTTCCTTTCATCATGAACGCACTGTATAGCTTCCGCCAATAAAATACATGACAGTTACAAATTGAATATTATAAATAAAGTTATTAGATATTATTTTCTATACCTATATTTTATGTCATAATGGGTGTCTGTAATTGAATTACGCATTGCGATTTAGAAATTTTTATGTTATTAAATCGGCAACTGGAAACGTCCTCCTTCATTTGTTCCACCATCAATGTCGTACCATATAAACATCATTATATAATGATCTTATATGTAACTATAGCTGCTTTCTTTTTGTTAGAGATCTGAGCTGAGATAAAGTGGTGTGAATGTCTCTGCTCATTTCAAGTGAGCTTCTCTCACTGGGTTAAAAGATGTAGATAAGTGAGATTTTAAGCTTGCGTCTTACTTGTTATTACGTTAAAGTTGTGTCAAACTGAACTTGCTGCAAATTATTGCTATAATAAAGTAATCAACTGTAAAATTAATAGTTAATGGCACGCTTTTGTGAAAATATACGGGAGTGGCATCACAAGACATTTACCACTGAAGAACACCATATTTCAGCACAAGGTATAAATATACAAAGTAAAAGTCAATTAGTACGAGGGCTGTTCTCTTTCCGCTGGGCTGGTAAAGTAAAGCACAATATTCCTCTTCACAATCACTTTTTTGCATCCGTGAAAAACAATCTTGAAAACATTTTCTTCAATCTTCCGGCCGTAGTGTGTTGTATTACATTTTTAAAGGCATCAACCGCTTTTTCGGCCGATGTAAAACGTAATCCCCGTAATTTATTCTTTACCCGCGGAAATAAGAAGTCAATAGGTGCTAGGTCTGGATTATAGGATGAATGGCCCATTACTTGTATGTTTTGCGCATTAAAATACTCAGTTCTTTGAGCGGCAGTGTGAGCCCGAGCGTTATCTTGATGCAAGATGATACTTCCTCTTGGACGTTTTTCGCGAACATTTTGGAGAACCTAGGGCAAACAAACTGTAGTGTACCATTCCTAATTAACAGTACGTCTATCCTTCATTGCTGCATTGGAAACATGCCCAGTAATTCCGAGCATCTTCTTGTTTCGATTTTTTTCACGAACAACATTTATTGGAGCCGACTCATTCTCTAAGACCCAAACTGTCGATTGTTGCTTTTTTTCGGGATCATTGCAGTATTCTCATATTTCATCGCCTGTGATGATGTTGTACATCAAATGAGACGATCCACGGTTAAAGCGTTCTAGTGTAGATCTGCACCACAAGGTCTTCTTTTTCAATTGAAATTAATTTGTGGGGATTCCACCGAGAACAATGCTTACGGACCTTCAAATGTTTGTGTAAAATAATGTTAATTGCCTTCGCACCAATCTTTGAAGTTGCTTGAATGCTTCTGGCAATAGTGTGGCGGTCTTCTACAATCATGTTCCGAATAAGACCAATATTTTTTCCGTAACTGCCGTTTTTGGTTTAGGAGCTTGAAAACTCTCATTTAAGGAAAGTCGACCGCGTTGAAATTCATTGTACAATCGCTTTATGGTAGCGAAGCAACACGACTTGTCACCAAACACTCGATTGATTTCCTCAAAACATTCTTTACGGCTTAAGCCACTTGCACAATTGTAAAAAAATCACTGCTCGATGATATTCCTTGTTCAATTCCATGATTTGTTGGCGAAAGCAGTACTTTAAACTAATGTAACTTACAATCAGATATATTTGACAACTGTCACTATAACTAAACTTGTAAACAGCTGACTGAAATTGTCATACAAAATTTGTCTATAGTCCGTCTCAACCCTATTATGCAGTACAGGTCTTATGGCAATTGATTTCATGGTTGCCAAATCGTCTCATTGTATAATGTCGTTACAGTTCCGGTTCAGTTTCTGACATTTTTTGTAATCAAAACATAACCTATACGACTGTTTGTCATTCAATTGATGCATACAAAAAATTAATAGCAATTTGAAACACTAAAAGAGGAGAATATATGGGAAGATGGATTAGTTAAAATATTTGTAATAATATAATCCTTTGGGATTGTTCTGTAGAAAATTATTTAAAATCTAACTGAATATAGTAAGCCAGAGTAAATAAATTAATATTTCAAAGAAACACTTAAGGTATACAATTTTCTTCGTTACTGAATATTAACATCTTAATCAACTATCCACTATAAATTCAGACCAAGACAAAGTTAATCACAAATTTATTTTTCATAAAAAGACTTTTCTATTTATAAAAACAACTTAAATAATACATATTTATGAAAAGAATAACAATAACCACACATACACATGTAATTTTATTTTTTAATATGTTACATGACTTATATAGTCTTATTGAATATTAATATGTTAATCTACATTCCGTTATACACATTTAAAGACACAAATTCATTTTGCAAAAACATACTTTCCCATTTATAAGAACAAGTTAATAATACATGATAACATTTATGAAAAACCTAACCATGACCATACAAAGGAGTAGGTACACATATTGTTTTATTTTTCTTCAATCACTTAAAGAATCTTGATCTGATGATGACTGTGTGATGTTAATTGTAAACTCTTTAGCATCGTCTTGCAAGTTGGCAAGGTGGCCATTGTAATTCTGCCATTTGTTCACTGTTACATTCTGATAACCCTCCACAATTAATTGTTCAATATCTCTTTGTCTGAATGTCGTATTGTGCATTTCAACGTAGTGCTTAACTTGTGCCCACACCATTTCAATTGGGTTTAATTCACAATGATAAGGTGTAAGCCGAAGAACATAATGCCCTTTATTTTTTGCAAATTCATCAATTTTGTTTCTGTCATACTGAGACCTAACCTCTGACACACAAGCTAGTAAATCTCTTTTTAACATGTCATTATCAAGTGGTATATTCTTCTCAGTAAGCCATTCAATAATTTGGTCTTCTCCGTGCTACTGCTGGAAACTTTTCTAATTTTCTCGTGTGATATGAGGCATTATCGAGACCAACAACCGAGTTCTCTGGTATATTTGGAAGCAATTTATTCTTGAACCAATCTCCATATGTATCTGCGTCCATTTCGCTATGAATATCAGCAGTATTTTTCTTACAAAAGAAATGTACATTCAGCACCAACAACAAAACCTTGCTCGCCTCCAGCATGAATTAAAGGAAATCGAGGCGCAAGACCACTTGGTGATTTTAAACCAGTGCTGAGTCCTTGTGTAAAAGCTTGTCGACTGCTTTGAACAGTAGCGTCAGTTCACTTTTTATTTACCGAGTGTCCTGTATTCACTCATGATTCATCAGTATATATTATTGTTCTACCTAAAAATTAAACAATCACAAGCAAATAATAAATTGCGTAATGAACATAAAAGTATAACAAATTAAATGATAAACTATACCTTCGTCTCTGAATTTTCTGATGTGTCGTAAGTATTTATGTCTCCACCTAATGATGTCATCTCTTTGAATAAGAATACTCTTTCGTCCCACTTTTTAAAATTCAAAATCCATATCATGTAGCAATCTGTAAAAAGTATATGTATATGTATACAGCACGTGTCAATTTTCATTAGCCATAGGCGATTAATTCAGGCAATACGTGACAACAAGGCACCCCACCTTTCCTCTTCAATGCGAGCGCGAGACCGATACAAGCTCAAGTTAGCAGTCAGCAGTAGCTGTTGGACTATTGACTAGGGTGTTTGTACTGCGCTCAGAATTAATATTTACGCATTGCAAAGATTTTTCTTTCTCCTTTCAGTAAATGCAGAGAATTATTAAGCTGCGTCACGCTGCATGTCACAAACAAAAGCGTAATTCTAATAAAATTAAAAATAAGGTAAATAAAAAAGGATTCTGAAAATAATAAACTACTAGATCGCGGCGGCCATTTGATGATGACGGCTTTTATTGCAGACTAGATCGCAACGTGTTCGCAGCTAAACATTTAATGTAGAAGTGGGAAGATCGGAGAAAGTCGTTGTGATGTCGATTGTTGTCGGGATTGGTGACGGATAGTAGGGGTGACACACGTTGCCACATATTTTTTGTATACGTATAAATCGCATGTAAACATTGAATCCATATACCTAATGAAAATTGACACATACGGTATAGGTTATCACGTTTATCAGAATTATAGATATAGGTATGCATGCTTGCTAAAAAGAACGATTTAACAGAAATTATAAGAGAATATAAAAGTTTACACACTACGGCAAAAACTGACAATTGACAGCAACGATTACTCATATACCCATATACTTTGCATAATAGAACTTGCAACAAGGCAACCGGATATAAAGATGGCGTTATTAAGAGACTACTAAAGATAATAAGAGATGCAATATCCCTATTAAACCTGTACTGCATAATGGGGTTGAGACGGACTGTAGTGTATTATTTGGATGACAATTATAATATACGTCAAAATGTTATTATGACAAGTGTCAGCAGGTGTATGAACATTACTGTTTATGACTGTCCTAAGATGGACTTTTAGGTCATCTTACTTAACATATAATATTTTGCAACATCTCAAATTCGACGCTACATTAATTTTTGGTGCAAGTGTATTGCCAGAACGATTCAGTCATAATAAGTATGCGATAATAATTATAATTTGGCTTTCGTAAACATTTAAATCTATTGGGAGGTGTGGAGGGTCATTATTTAACCTGCTTCGCTCATATTGTAAAGTGACGAGTCGCCGCTGCCTACGAAACTTTTAAATTTGTAATTGCAAGAATGACCTACCCTCATAATAACAAAACAAAAACTAGTTAAATACGTTTGTTTTGTTCGATGAGTGTCTTTGGCTTTTTTTTAGAATATAGTGGATCGCCATATTCGTTATGATTTAGCAACGAAGTTCTGTACATACCTATATCGATTGGTGTACCGTGTATATTTCAATGTTTTTGTATAAAACGTATATTTATTTTTGAATAAAACTTGAATCCAGCACATATTGTTTTTATTAGAACGTCATTTTATTTACACATAGATGAAACAAAACAATTGAAACACTATTTCGACGCCGAACGAGGCACCGTTCCTATCCACATCTACCTTAATAGTTTCCTTATAATGTCGCCAGGCCGCCTAATTTTGAATTTGAAATTGTCCATGAAGAGCTCCTGCAGCGCTTCGCAATGCAAGAATTCGTGTATGAAGACGACACCGTCAAACTCCTCTCGTTTGCATCCCTCGTAAATGTTAGCCAATTTCTGGCGGTAGCTCAACTCGCCTTCGGTTTTAGAGACGGCCTGCCAGGGCATCGCCGCCATCATCACAGTGATCAGAGCCTCGAAGGGCAAGTAATACACCTTCGAGGGATACACTTCCGGTTCAAAACCGATCTCCACGTTGGAGAATTGCTCCTGGAGCAGATACTGCGACGCATTCTCCTCATATTCATAACTCGTCTCGTACCCTTTCATTAAATTTTCCAGGTAGATCAGTTCCCGCTCCATGATTTCGTCCCTGGAAGGAGTGCAATAAGTAAACCACACACAAACTGTAAAAATGATGAGTAGGAATCGGCAGTTAGAGGTACACTGTAGGACTGGACTTAAATGAATGATTTGTTGCGTATAAATGGCGTTTTGTTATTAAAAGTACAATACCTTCATTATTATTACATTTCATATTTTGTGCCACTGTCGGTGCTAATAAATATTGTTATTTTATTTTAAAATCTATTCTTTTCTTTGGGGCAAGTCACTGTTAACGTTCCATTTTAATTTATTAAGTTCAGAATATTTACGTGGACACTTCCTAAAACTGGTGGCGCAAATTAGTAATCATTAATTAGCCAAAACATCTTTTGTTATACATAAATTCATGCTCTCGCATGTCTGAGCTGAAAAATTAAGTGAACCACCAAAATACAGTCGTGAGGCCCCTCGAGAAGCTAGAGAATCGGTCCCCGGCCTCGAAAGCTATTACCAGGCCCGAAGCAAAGGTAAGTAAATGAAGGGTACAGGTCCAAAAGGGGCTATGTCCAAAATTATGTCAAATGAAACTGAGTACGCCATCTTGTAGATTGTTGGGAGTAGAATTCGATGGTGTATAGCACACGTCCAAAAGGAGGTTAAGTCACTGTGAAAATTACACTTGAAATATTGGTGTACACCAATAAAAGGGGCTAAGTCCACATGTACACGGCCGAAAGGAGCTAAGTCCATTAGTTCGTATACAGGTTTCATTGCATAATACGCCATTACTGCATCGCATTGTGTTGCTATCATCGTTGCTGTTTGGTTTTTTAATAAACTTTCATTGGATTGTGTACTTAAAGACGGTAATCAACGATAATGGATAGTGACAGTGAGTGTGAAAAAGTGCCGTGTCAAAATAGAGGCAAGAAAAGGCAAAAACACGGTCGAATGAAAGAGGTTATAACGAAAATGAAACTACAAAGTCATGAGTTGGGTGAGTCCTGTAACTGTAAGAAAAAATGTTTTCAAAAGGTGCCGTTTGAAGCTAAAATGACTGTATTAAGGAATTTCAATACATTGAAGTCTAACGATGAGCAGAATTCCTACTTATGTGGTTTAATTTCGGTTCTGCCGGTACGCCGACGAAGGCCTAGAAAACCAGAGGAGGAAGCAAATCTTCGCACTGCTGTGTTTTCCTACAGAATTCGTTTTAGCTTGAATGATTCCCCACAGGAAATTCAGGTTTGCAAACAAGCATTTATGGCCATGCATGGTATAAAAAAAAATTATCTTATCTACTAAATTCTCTAAAATTAACGGGAATAGCTCCAAGAGATAAAAGGGGCCAGAACATTAATCATCCTCGTAAAATGCAGCATAATGTTTATGAAACAATTTACAACCACATCAAATCTTTCAAAGGCAGGACAAGCCACTACAGTGTAAAAGATAGCAAAAGAATTTATTTGCCCGAAGAGCTAAACATACAAAAAATGTTTAGGATGTTTTGCGATTCACATCCCACAATCAAAACGTCTTATGAGTCATACAGAAGGATTTTTAATACAAAATTTAAATTTTCCTTCGGATATCCCCGTTCAGATACTTGTAGTGCATGCGATTCATTTATCGTCAAGAGTAAATCTCTCCAATCTGACATTTCTACTGCTGAAGATTCCGACACCAAGGAGAAGTTGGAGAACGAAAGAAAAACCATTACTGTGGAAAATGAGCTACACAAACGTAAGGCTGAAGTATTTTATAGCCGAAAAAGGGCCGCAAAAAGAAGCAGCCGCATTTCAGAAACTAAAGAAGCAATCTGTCTCGATTATGGCAAAAATCTATGTGTCCCAAACATATCAACGAATGACGTTTATTTCAAAAGCCAGCTGAATGTGTATGTTTTTAATATTCATATTCTGTCAACTGCAAAAAGCGTTTTTTATGTTTACCCTGAAACGGTTGCGAAAAAAGGGAGCGACGACGTATGCTCTTTGCTTCACCACTTTTTATACAATTTTCTGTATCCCAAAGTGAAGGAACTCCACATATTCTGTGATTCTTGTGGAGGCCAGAACAAAAACTTTACAATGTTTCGCTTTTTGCATAATATAGTCCATAGTGAGCGCAGACTTGATTATGTTAAGGTTGTCTTTCCAATTCGTGGACACTCCTACATGGAACCTGATAAAAATATGGGCCTAATAAACGGAAAACTAAAAGCAGAGATTCCATCAGACTGGGTTGAGATTATTAAAGATGCACGTACAAAACCATGTCCATTCGACGTAGTTGACGTTGACCAAACGTATTTCCGAGCTTGGACGCTTTTTTTCAATAGTAGATACGTGAAGAAATGCCCATTCCCTTCTCGTCCAGTGAGGGAATTAGAAATTCGCGCTGGTCATCCAAAACTAATTTACTATCGTACGAGTTACAATGGGTTTTGGGCGTCAGGTGTACTGCAAGATAATAAGGTTCGAAAAAGTCAGAATTTTCCGGTGTTACTGGAAAATGAATTCATTCTTCCCCAATATCTGTATACAGGTAAATTTCATTTGTACATCAAAACAGAAAATCTTCAAATTTTCTTGTTCATTTTCAGGTGCCCTTCCAATACCACCCAAAAAATTCCAACATCTGCAAGATCTAAAAATCTTTTGCAGGCAAGAGTCTCAGAACTTTTTTAACAACATTCCCACAAAATAATGGAACTGGATAACTGAATGCAGACAATCCATTTGAAAGGGACTTGGCACCTTTAGGCCGTTTAATTTGTGTATTTAGAGTTAAATACATTTTCTCTTGTATTTTAATATCAATAAATCTCTTTTCTGATACAAAAACGTTGCTTAGTAATATTTACAGTCTGTATTTCCGATTTTTATTTCAGGATTACTTAACTAATAACATGAGAACAGCGTTATATACTTTCTTTTTCATTTTTCTCACAATGGTTAATATGTGACTTAGCCCCTTTTGGACCTGTACCCTTCAAATATAAACTTGAACTATGGCACACGTATTTTTATTTTGTTTTCGATTTGGATTAATTGAATTAATTCGAAATTGGGCATAGTAATACAATAATTCGTAACAAGCTGCACATATACGAATTTTTCCAACCCCGGTTAGTCTGCCTTGCCTTCAATAATAGTTATTTATGTACACCAAGAGAAATAATTTTCCGTACACTTCGCTGATATATAAAGTGGTATGGGCATGTTCGCCGTATACTAATGCATAGTAAACACGCCCATACCACCGTACATCTCCGCGAAGTGTACGGAAAATTATTTCTCCTACTGTACCAAGTCAGTAAAGTGATCCTTCATCGAACGAGTCTGATTTATGAGCCAAGAGAGCGAGGCGAGTTCGATAAAGGCACTTTACTGACGTGGTGCATACAAAGTTTTATCGCCAACCACAAATATTTGTAATTTAAAAAATAAAGATATAACGAGTTATCACATTTTATGACAGCGACAAACAATTTATGTTTAAAGTCATCAGTAGGGAGCGGAATCGAGCGAGCTAAACTACCACGGAGCCACAACCGTGAAAAGAAATAATGTTTACATTATATCTGAATAGCACTAATTCATAGGGCGAACTGTAACATCTGTTTACTCCAGAGAATCAGAGAAAAAACTGCCATAAAATAAGGAATTTTATGAATAAAATCCTTTCTTCATCGGCGTAGGTACAAGGGTGACGAGTTATTAAAATTTATTATATTTACCTTATATTTCGCAATATAATATGTATGTTTCAATAACATACGCGTACATTTTTAGTTATCATTTATTTAGATCTAGAACGTTTATGTTACTTTTTCTGAGATAAAAATTAATTGTCAGTGATTCCGAAATTTATTGCAAAGTCTGTAAAATATCGTCACTTAGCTTTGCTAAAACATACACAGAAATAGTTTTCATGCAGAGAATTTCGATAGTTTACAAAATTTCGTTACATGTTTAAATGACGATGCTCGAAGTATTTCTGAGTGCAAGGAACTAACACAAATCCCAAATTTAAAAAATCAGTTGTTATTCCTTCAGGAACACTTTGGAAATTTGCCTAAACTAATGACATATTTTGAAAATCGAATCTCAAATTAAAAAATGGGGTGTGGCCACCACACGACTTTCTTATACGTATGAGCGTTTCAAACTATACTAAATTTTTTTTACACAAAAATTATTCAAAATCCTATTCTAAGTACTTCTGTTCTCTTAATAAATCGCTATAGAATGCATACTTAGCAAGATATTCGAAAAAAGGACTACTCCCTAAGAGTAAAAGTGTTACTTCCGGTCCGAATTTTGAAATTTCATATATTCAAAAAATATTGCAAATCTAGCACTAAATACTTTTGTATTCTTGATAAATACATATAGAATGCATAATTTACGACATATTCGCAAAAAATCACTATTCGATAAGATAAGAGTAAAAGTGGTAATTCCGGTCTGAATTTTGAAATTGTTTTTATGCAAAAGATATTGAAAATTACGTTTTAAATACTTTTATACCCGTAACGTACCTGTCTAAAAAGCATGACATGCGAAATATTCGCAAAAAACTGATTTTCGATAGGAGTAAAAGACCTACTTCCGGTAGCAGCTTCGAAAAACTTTTTAAATAAAATTGTTCTCAATTTTAATTTCAAGTACATATGAATTCTTTATAAATTTGTTTAAATTTAGTAGTTGAAATATTGGCAAAATTTAATTTTTTCACTGAAGTAAACTGCTACTTCCGGTCTACCGATTTTACTGAAAAACTACTCAGATCTCAAGAGGGAGATTAGACACGTAAATACAAAATTTGGAATTGATATCTACAGCGGTTATCGTGGTCACATAGAGACACACAGACATTTTTTAAAAACATCTTTTTCGGTATCAGGGGACTTCAAAACGTGGACATCTGCAAAAATCTCGAAGCCCTTCCTTATACTACGTATAAAAAAAGTAAAAATGGATTAACCACATTAGATGTGGCTATTAATAATTCCAAGTGACTTAGACGCAGTTTTTAATAGAAATCCAGGTTTAATAACATTGCGGCAATTGTGTATGCTAATGTAGAAGGGACGTTTTCTATCTACAAGGATGTACTTAATTCAAAGAGAACAAGTCTTACAGAAGAGAAAATGAACAAATAGTACGGTATTTTGTATTTTATAATCACCAGCCACTTGTTATTCAATTATATAAATAAAATTAAAACCTCTTTAAAAATGCAACATTTCAATAGCGCGCCCATGGCCGATGAGTCGCTCGATTCCGCTCCCTAGTCATCAGTCATGTCTTCGTTGACAGATATTAGCGGCAGGTAAAGTATTTTATTTTACAGTACCATAAAGTGTTTGTGCACCTCCGTCAAACGCTATGTAATGCATCGCTTTATTGACGGTTGGCGATAAAGATACTTACAACTTACGGTATGTATATATAAAAGTAGTTGTATCTATCGCGGCGAATATATGTGACGTTGCAGGGCGTGCGGGTTCTTGCGCCGAAAGTATTTTACTTAAATCGTAAGCGCTGTGTGTAGCAGGCCGATTTATTAGTTACATGTGTTCTATTGCGTAACTATGTCCCATCAACATCCGTCGCCAGATACTGTTGAAAGGTGAATACTTGAAAAGATTTGCATGCATTAGAATTCGAAGGTATTCAACTTTGATGCAAGGCTAAATACGTTAGAAAAGGAAAGTCCCATGAGTATAATGAGTATATAATATGCAAAACATTTCACCTGACGTTGTCCTCGCAATCTGCGCCTCTTTTCTTCGAATCGTTCGAATACAAGGACTCCAGGATGCAACTATCGCATTGGTGCACGGTTACATCGATTACCTCGTCCACGATGTCCCTGGCCATCTCCGTCTTCTCCGCCTGTTCCACTTCCAAGCGCATCTTCTCCTGCAACTCCTCCAAACGCTTCTGGTGCAAAATTTCGACGAACTTTTCGCCAATCTCGCTATCCCAACAGATGAACTTTCCCAGAGACAGCTGCAAACTTTTAGCCAGGCCCATGTACGCTTGCAGGTCTTTGCAGAACGCCAGTAATAGAGCCGTATAGTTGACTTTATCTTCGCTGATCCGGTACAATGTAAACAGTAACTTTTTCATCTCCCTCAGCCTGAGGAGTTCGCGAGGGTCTTCTTCGTCGAATTGCGACTCGAACCAAAGCCGGACGGTCGCGAATTGATAGTCGTAGACGTATTCGTTCGAGTCGACGTCTAATTCCCTGAACTGCTTCCTCGTCTGCATCAGTTCAATTTCGTCCGGGAAATTCAAGCACAAGTTCTGCACAATGAAATCCTTCCAATCGACCAGCTCCGTGTGTCCGAAGAATTCGTAGGACAGTCTGTTGACTCCCTTAGTGGACAGTTGTTGCCAAAATATAGGCACCAATGGTGGTTTGCCGTCTTCGGCGTTGTTCACTATGACGTCTTGCAGTAAGAACGTGAACGCTCTTTCGGGCATGATCCCGCTCGGCGCTAGATCAAAGAAGACGTCTGTCAAAAACGACAGTTGCTCGATGTTGAAAGCTTCCGGTCTCTCGTATTCCTTGATTATAGGCCCGACTTCAGGCAAGGGATCGTCGAACATCAACACGTTAGGATTGATGAAGAATTTGCCGTCTCTAAGCACTAGCTCTGGCTGTATCGGCATTTCCTCTTCAACCGCTCTAGAAATCACGTCGCAACATTCTTTTATGCTGTCCATCTCCGTATCGTATCTCTCCTTGATCTCACCGAACAAGGTTTGAAACATTTTGATGCTAGAGGCGAGCATATCGTTCAGGTCCCAGTGCGCGACGGATTTCAGCAACCGCAAACGCAAACACACTCTCGCGTATTCACCTTTTACGGCACATGACCATTCTCCTATCAGATTCAACCCGACTTCTTTCACCTGGTAATGGTAAAGGATTATTAGTCATCAAAAGAAATATGTTTTCAAGTGTATTTTAAGTCTGGTTGATAGCAACCATTTTGATATGGTCACATTTGGAGGTTTAGGCGAGGTGCTAATTATACAAAATATTTGAAGAAAACAAAATAATTTCAACTGAATCAAGATATCCTAAACAGAAAAGCCTTCACATGAAGTGTCTTCTTACAGACCAACAATGTCATTACTTCCTGTAATATCGAGTATGTTTGAAAAACTACTACTGAAGAGAATTAAGCCGCTGATAGAGGAGAAGTAGTTAATTCCATCACACCAGTTCGGATTTAGAAAACATTCAACTCTAGACCAAGTTCATACAATAACGAATGTCATAGAGAGAGCCTTAGAAGAAAAAGTATGCTCTGCAATTTTTCTAGACGTGGCGCAGGCTTTTGATAAAGTGTGGCATGTTGGTTTAAAAGTTTAGATCATAAACAACAATTGTTTCTCCCAAAGCAATATTCTCAAATTTTCGAGTCTTATACCGCGACAGATACTTCAGAATAAAACAATAAAATGCTTTTTCGGAAATCAAATAAATTAAAGCGGAATTACACAAGGGAGTGTGCTGGGTCCGGTGCTCTACCTATTGTACACTTGTGATATCCTTAAATTAGAAAACAATTTAAAAAAAAGCTACATTTGCTGATGTACTGCACTTCTAGCAGTGGGGAGAAATAATATAGAGCCACCTCAAGAACTACAAGCAGCCGCGATTCAAATAAACAACTGGACCAAAATATGGCGTGTAAAACTAACCGAAAGCAAGTCAATACACATTAATTTTACAAATAAACAAATTGTGCCTATCCAGTCAATTTAAATAATGTTCCGATTCCATAGTCAAATACATCTAAATCTTAATTATTACACTTTATGTACGTTGGAAGGCCCATGTCCAAGAAAAAAAGGGAAGAACTATACTCCATTCAGTCTAAGAATAAAGTAGATGGCGCTACAATATGAGCACAGTTTACACACGATGAACTTTGTATTTTGAAAACAAGTAAAACATATGTTTACTGTCAGATGGATAGCAGGGATATACATATCTGATATCATTATATTTTGACATTTACGTACATTTTTATACAAGTTGGTAACTCATTCCTCAAGAAAAAGGAATGCACATGTCGTCTAATTGTACTTTTTTGTGCTTCATCCAATTTATTGTAAGTATGACGATAATTTCTTTTTCTTGGAGGAGAAATTGGAACTCCATATAATTCCATTTCTTTAATAATGCAGTACATTGTATTCCTATTAATACCCACTTCCTCTGCTGTTTGATTGACTGCAGCTGTTTTAGACATATTGTCTTTATGCTTAATGTACACATTATAAGCCATTTGCCTTTGTCCAGATCTTATGTGTTTCCCTTTACGATTTTTTGAAGGACCTGGTAAAACTGCTTCCGCCATACTATAGAATATTAGCGATTACGAAAAGAAAGTTAACGAAATTGATAAAATACCTTAACAAATGAATATTTCACTTGCGAGTTCTAAGAAGAACTATTTTTTAAGAATATTAACAACAAATAACTATGTAAAATACGGAAATCGACAAAATCTTTGAACAAAACTGTCAGTAAACAAATTTTTGACAGAACGAGCTAAATGCGATTATTTTGCCGGTGTAAATGCACACTCGATTTCAACCAATCACAAACGTTTATTTTAAGCCCTATCTTTCCCAATGCTTTATTCTTAGACTGAATGGAGTATAGGTATTAAGTACAAAAAATGTATTAGCTGATTGGGAGAAATTCTGCTCTGTTTCTACATAACAAGTTGTTGCTTTATAAGCAAATTCTAAAGCTGGTATGGATATATACAGTAATAGGCTTGCACTAAACACAATAATATACAATCATTCAGAGATTCCAAAATAAAATATAGTTGATGCACCTCGGTATTGCAGAAACAGTGACTACTTCGGGGCCTGAACATGGATATTGTACCTAGTACAATTGAGAAGTTTGCAAAAACCACGAGGAGAAGCTTGATCAACGTGTAAATGTGGCAATCCAGTTACTGGTCACCATAGTTGATACAATTAGGAAGTTCGCAAAAAAGACACGAAGAGAGAAAACAATTAAAATATTTGCAAAAAAAACACGAGGAGAGACTTGATCAACATGTAAATCTGGCAAAAACTAAAAGTCGATACAATTAGAGGAAGTTCGCAAAAAAGACACGAAGAGAGAAAACAATTAAGATATTTGCAAAAAAACACAAGGAGAGACTTGATCAACATGTAAATGTGACAATCCAGCTATTGGTCACCACAGTCGATACAATTAGGAAGTTCGCAAAAAAGACACAAAGAGAAAAAACAATTAAGATGTTTGCAAAAAAGACGAGGAGAGGCTTGAGCAACATGTAAATGTAGCAATCCAGCTACTGGTTATCATAGTCGATACAATTAGGAAATTTGCAAAAACGTCACGAAGAGAGAAAACAATTAAGATGTTTGCAAAAAGCCACAAGGGGAGGCTTGATCAACATGTAAATGTGGCAATCCAGCTACTGGTCACCATAGTCGATACAATTATGAGGCTCGCAAAAAAAAAAACACAAAGAGAAAAATAATTAAGATGTTTGCAAAAAAACACGAGGAGAGGCTTGATCAACATGTAAATGTGGCAATGCAGCTACTGGTCACAACAGTCGATACAATTAGGAAGTTCGCAAAAAAGACACGAAGAGAGAAAACAATTAAGATATTTGCAAAAAACACGAGGAGAGACTTGATCAACATGTAAATGTGACAATCCAGCTATTGCTCACCATAGTCGATACAATTAGGAAGTTCGCAAAAAAGACACGAAGAGAGAAAACAATTAAGATGTTTGCAAAAAAACCACAAGGAGAGGCTTGATCAACATGTAAATGTCACCATAGTCGATACAATTAGGAAGTTCCCAAAAAAAAACACGAAGAGAGAAAACAATTAAGATGTTTGCAAAGAAACACGAGGAGAGGCTTATCAACATTTAAATATCGCAATCCAACTACTGGTCACCCCAGATTTAGTGATAAGGGTCGAAAGGACCAAACCCATTGAGTTGATTTAACTATTTAAGTTTAAAAGCAGAGACTGTGCGGCAGTGTGCACGTTAACAATTTTGTACTTAAGGATTAGAAAAAAATGAGGTGTGGCCACCACACGACTTTCTTATACGTATGAGCGTTTCAAAGTATAGCATTTTAAGAATCTTTTCATACTAAAATTATTCAAAATCCTATTCTAAGTACTTCTATTTTCTTAATAAATCTCGATAGAATGCATACTTTGCAAGATATTATCAAAGAAGTGCTACTCGCTAAGAGTAAAAGTGCTACTTCCGGTCCGAATTTTGAAATTTCATATATACCAAAAATATTGCAAATCCAGTTCTAAATACTTTTGTACTCTTGATAAATATATATAGAATGCTTAACTTGCGACATATTTGCAAAAAATCGCTATTCGATAAGAGTAAAAGTGGTACTTCCGGTCTGAATTTTGAAATTTTTTTTATACAAAAGATATTGAAAATTATGTTTTAAATACTTTTGTACCCGTAACGTACTTGTCTAAAAAGCATGACTTGCGAAATATTCGCAAAAAACTGATTTTCGATAAGAGTAAAAGACCTACTTCCGGTAGGAATTTCGAAAAACTTTTTAAATAAAATTATTCTCAATTTTGATTTTAAGTATATATGATTCTTTATAAATTTGTTTAAACTTAGTAGTTGACGAAATATTCTACCGATTTTACTGAAAAACTAATCAGATCTCAAGAGGGAGATTATACACGTAAATACAAAATTTGGAATTGATATGCACAGCGGTTTGACCGCTATCGTGGTCACAGACACACAGACTTTTTTAAAAACCACTTTTTCGGTATCAGGGGACCTCAAAACGTGGACATTATTATTAAATTAGACTAAATTAAACTGCTTGTTGGTCAGCTATGACTAGATTACATATGAAAAGCTCATCGTGTTAATAAAAATAAGTGCCTCATAGTCCATTTAAATTACACGTAGATGTTGGCGAACTATCAAACTTTATACCTTTGAAACGTGCGAATGCCTATATGGATAAATAACATAGGCCTGCAACCAAATAAGAGTTTAGAAACCAGCCGTTGCTTGTGATAGAATTTTGGTTGCTATTTCAGGAAAAGTAGTCAGAAAATTTTAAGGAGCGCAATAAATGTATCGTGGCAAACATGTTAACGAAGTTAATTTCTTAAATTCACTAATACTTTCCCCCGAAATTATTGGTGCTGTTAGTTAAGAACAGGGAGAATATTGAGCGTAAATTACAAAATAGGTGGAACGTCAATATGACGGCGAACTTACTGTTGGATGCTGTGCAGAGAAAACCCGCATACTGTCTACAAAAGGCAAAATGTCACAAGGAGTTTTCAGGGGAGAAGGAAAAGACTGCCTAAAGACCTATGAATGCCAGGATAATTTAGCAAGTCATTTCCAATAGTTTGAGAAATAATAAATTGGTAAAATTAATACGGCCTTAGCACATTTACGACATGTTAATGCAATCCAAAAATGGTTGGAAGATTGGAGAATAAAAGCTAATGAAAATAAATCAATCCACATAACAAAAGAAAGACTGTCCTGCAGTAATATTAAATGGCCCACAATTAAAAATGCTGACTCTGTCAAATACCTTGGCATTCACCTGGACAGGAAGTTAAACTGGCGAAGCATATATTTACAAAAAGAAACCAACTTGGAATACAATTCAGTAAGTATTACTGGTTGTTAGGTGGAAAATCAAAGTACTACTTCAGTACAGTACATAGTAAGGCCTACATGGACGTACTGTATACAACTTTGGGGAACACAAGCAATTCTAATATCGAAATACTCCAACGCTATCAAAACAAAGTGCTACACTTAACAGTTAGTGCACCGTGGTATGTCCCAAGCTTAGTTATTCAACGAGATCTACAAGTACCATCAATGAAGAGTGAAATACAGAGAGACGTTCAAAGTGCATCCCAACATTCTTGTCAAATAAATTATTGAAGAAACTACTGAACCAAGACGTATGAAACGCTTCAAACCCACTAACTGGTTATCCAGATTAGTTAGTGAATATAGCTTAGTTGTTATGCTAGACATTTTTTTAAATTATTTTGATTATAGTCATTAGGAATTGCTTTCCCCCATGACCACTGAAATCCAAAAAAGCACTTAATGTCTGATATTAGGACAGATTGTATGTAAATATGGGATAAATAAAAAAAACATATATCAGATCAGCACACCAAAATATATAATCAGTCGTTAGGTTTGCAAACACTTTTTCATGACTCAAATTTTGCAGACCTGTGTAATAATCAATTTATTTGTCACCAATTATAAATGTCAATAAAACAACGGTTAGGTTTCACAGACATAAGTGTTCAATTAGTCTATAACAACCGAATAAATTGTAATTGGTGTGTATTACGCCTTCGAGCAATTTATCAATCCTAGTCCATACATGTACCGTGCAAAATAAGTAGTGAATTTAAGATGGATTTGTAAGATCGGACATTTAGAGCAAGTTCTTCACTGCATTCCGTCAATGTGGGTGACTTGAACTCATAGGGGTGACAAGGGTCCTCGCTAGTGAATCGGAAATGTAATATTGATTGCATAGCACATAATTTAATAAGCCATGGATGTCCGAGTACCTATTACACATAGGGAATATACAGGCTGTCCCAGAAATAAAAAGTCGGAGTAGCAGAAATCAGAAGCTAGATTGTGTAAAAACGTACCCGCAAAATATCAAGTCTTTATTCGTGCGCAGACGGCAGAAAAAAAATAATAAAGAATTCAATTGGCCTTACGCCGACCCTGGACTAAATATCCACCTGCTTCACTTTCACAATCGATCCTTTTCAGGACCACCATGTTACTTGTGTTAAAAAAAGGAGGAGGAATAGATACTTCATAATAAATATCAAACCATTAATTACTTTAATTTTACACCTGCTAGAAAAAAAGAATTACATTCTTGATATTTACTGTAATAAAGGCTAGAAAAACTAGGATTTATTGAATATTCTAAAATAATAATAATCAGCTGTGTCCGACTAAAGAGCAACAACCTTCTTGTTTTAAAAATAATAACAATCTTTTATTGTCTGCAATAAAGTGTGTCGCCCATCTGGGTCAACAACCGACTACATAGCTGCGTTAGACGCATCGGACAAAAAATATGTTTTATATGAAGGAGTACGATTTAACGTTTTTTTCCCGTTTTATACAAATAAAAACGTATTTTTCTATGTATGCGTGTTCTTTTCTATTTACAAATGAGCATTTTTACGTGTATTTATAAACATACATTCTGTGCCAGGTCCGTAATGTGATTTTTTATCTAAAAAACAACATTGAAAATTAAATTTTTAATTTCTTCGTTATTGCGGTATATTTGGGACTGTTTCTGTTGGGACTTTACATACCTGCTACTCCGTCTTTTTATTTCTGGGACAGCCTGTATAATAAATATTTGAAATAATAACTCAATATCTAAGCGAATAAAAATTCATTTATGATCAAATATTTTCACATTTACGTGGGAATGATTTTTACCAGAATAGCATTCACTGTAATGTGGGTTGCCTAATTTTAATTTATTTTATATACATTTGAAACAATGTAAAGAATAGTTGAACGAAAAATACGTGCAGAGCGGGGTAGCTTTTTATTCATTTTTTAACGTGAACTAAAGCAAACAAATCTACTGCAAAGGATTTTTGAGAAAACTTTTTTTAAATATTTTGACATATTAATTAATTTTCTTTAATCAGATAATTTTTTTCTAAGTTTGATTATTCAGCGGGGTAGATTACTAAATTCTTCATAAGTTGACGATGAAAGGTGTTCTCCAAATTTAAAATCAACATCAAAAATCTGCTATTTTTCAACTATTCACAGATCCACTATCGAGGAGCCTTAAGCCACAAAATTGTTCTCTGTGAATAACTTGCCCGCCCTCTGTTGATCAAAATTTTGACCCTCATAATCTACGGGTTCCTGTCGTTTACATCACTCACTAACACATGTTTTCATTGGCGGGTTATTCGTGAAAAAAAAATTACAAATAAAGTTAAAAAATGATATTTTTGAATGTTTGCTACTATTTATTGGTGTTTAATGCTGTTTGGGATTATTGCAGTGCTATTTATTCTATTTAATTCCCTAAATATTCAGCTTCAGTATCAGGTAACCTCAACTAAGTCACAAGTTTTCCCGGGAGTGAAATTATGATTAAACTGTGAAAATGCCTTTTTTAAAGTGACTTGAAATAATGCCAGATAACACCTCAGGACTAGGCAATCGAAAATATCGAGACTACTCCCGGGAGGACTTACAATATTCTTTGGTCGAAGTTAGAATGGGACAGTCATATAGCGGCTTAACGTTACGGAATATCATATGCAACCCTCCAAGGAAAAGTGAGAGGCATTCACATATGAAACCGCTGGGGCTCCTGTATTATCTGTTCATAAGAAAAACTCTCTTGTGGAAAGAAGTGTGTATGCTGCTGATGGGGGTTTCCTATTTGAACGAAATTATTTCAAATTACTAGTAAAAAATTACTTAGATCGCAGTGGGCGTCAAATAAAATGCTTTGTGGACAATGCACAATTGTAGTTGGTTTTATCAATCTATGGAAAGGCATGACGAGCATCTTATTACAAGGTTGTCAGAAAACATTAAGCAATCCAGAGCCCAAGTGTCCCTTGCTTAGAAATCACTTGGCAAGACGAGCTAACAGAAAACTATGATGAAACCAACTTTGTTGACGATCCGGGAAGAAGCAGAGTAATTTTTCGTCGGAATATCAAACAAGGAAAGAGAATAATGGATAGTTACAAAAGTGCAACATCAGTAATGCCAGGTGTTCTTCTGTCGCCCTGCGCATAGTGTACAATGCAGAATACCTATGACAGGCAGAGAGAACACGGACCGGAGGGAACTTTCTGTAATCGTAGTAAATCGGGGAGGTTTGATCAACATTTGTTTGAGGATAGCTTTTTTCAAATAGCCATTCCATATTTTAAAAAATCAAATGGATCAAGAGTCCTCACAATCTATCTAGTCACATATTTCATTACATGTTATTGAGGCATGCAACAATAACGATATTCGCTTTGTGTACCAAAGAATGATTTTGTTTATATTTTCATTTAGAGTGCTATTAAGAATTAACTGAATATTACTGTCTCAAATAAACTTTTCTTAGCGTAGAATTAAAATGAACGAAAATGAACAAATGTCTCAAAAATCCTGAAAGCCGAGTGACATGAGCCATCCACTTTTTTTTTTTGGAAATGTATTTGCATTAGGTTACGATTTTCACCCGCAATCAAATGAGAAAGTAATTTCGCTCAAATCCCTATTTTTTAAAGTCAGTTGATTGTGATTCGAATGATTTATAACACATTTTGTTCCAAAACTGTACTTCAGTCACCCACATTCGGGTCTTGTATTCGTGTGGACAAGTGATTGTTCGATTTTACCTCCGCACTGGGGGCGCTGAATTTCGGCAGTTTCGGCTTCCCCTTGCTCTTGATCTCTTTCTTCAGTTTGGCCCGTTTAGCCTTCGGTTGGAAGTGATTCTCCATGGCGGCCAAAATGTCCAGACTTTTGCTTTGGTATTTATCGGCCGCAGCCAGGGACACCTGATAATTAGACGTGATGTGCTCGTGGTAGGGTGAACTCGAGGGATCGGCGTCGCATTTGGTCAGACCGTTCCTAACGAAGGCCGAATAGACATGATAGTTGTCGAACTCGAAGTTGTCTTTGAACTTGATATAGTCCAAGGGAACTTTCTCCAGCACGTCCTCCTGGCACGGCATCTTCGTGATCATTGCCACGTAGTAATCGTTCAGCAATTGAAGAGTGTCAGCGCACCGGTCGATCTCCAGTTGCATGGCCGTCACGTAGACGGAGGTCAGTTCACAGGCTTGCTTGGTGACCCAGTCCTGCATTATGATCTTACCGCGCTCCTCCTCTGACTCCCTCATCCGTTGGTCGCAGATCTGCCACATCTTCTCGCGGAATTCTTGCACTCTGCAGTGCACTTCGGCTTTGACCTCATCGTCGTCCCTCATATCGGCCGCGATCTCATTGAATAGTCTCTGAAAGTTGTACAGATGTATCTGCTTGTCGTCAGGTCTGTCTATGAAGTCGCGCATGTGTCGCCTTATAAAATTCAAGTAGGGCATGACGCTCTTCCACAGAATTCTACGACGGAAAAACAGCTCCTTAAAATCAGACACGAAGATCTCTTCGACGACCTCCCATAGCGTCGCCAGGGCCACTTGGAAGAACTCGGGCACTGGCAGATCGGAGTACCTCCACTCGGGCTGGCCGGGAGTCGGCTGCGGCAGATCAAATTCGAACAGTTCGATAGCGGACCTCACCTCTGGTATTTGTGTTTGTTTGTCTTCTCTTATGATTAGAACATCCGGGGCGTCTCCTCCACCTTTTTCACCCTTTTTCTTAGATTTCGCAGACTTACTGTCTTTCTTATCTTTTTTGCCTTTCTTACCAGCGTTTTCCTTTTTATGTTTTGCATCTTTGACCTTTTGCGCTTTCGGCGTCTGTGGTTTTGTCATTTTCTCTTTCTTGCGACCGCCAAACTTACTTTTCGACGCCTTACCTGGACCCGGTTCGAATTGGTTCATATCATTCTCCAAATATAGGACGATATCGCCGAATATCTCCACGGAAGTCTTTGGGGGCAACTTATAGTCGCCGATGATAAGTTTTCCGAGATGTTTGATAGTCGCCAGATCCAACACCTTATAGTAGAGATTGTACAGGCAACCCTGTTCTTGGTAAAAGAGATCCAGCTCGTTCAATCCTTCCGTCGAAATTACCGTTTTTTGTATGTCTACTTCACTCGGCAGATTTTGTTCCAGCTTTATGAAAGCCGTCAAGTACGTATCGTAATCGTCAAGTTTGACCGGTGGATCTGGATTCGGAAGGAGTTCTGAAACTCTGAAGCGCGCGTTCTTGTCCACCACACACTCGTTCTGTTTCACCTCCCTGAATTCCAGATTTGCTATGTCTGCAATGGTGTCGTTGTCCTTGCTGCTTTCCGACACTATTCGATCGTACGAAGATTTCGACTGGCACCTATCGACTTCTTGCTTGGGGTAAACGCGCGAAGAAAACAGCCACGATATTCCTAACGATCCGCTCCCAGATCCTTTCGTTAGGGAAACGTTAGACTGAAGAACTCTATTTCTGTCGTTTTCTTCCGCTGGTGGCAGAACCGGTTTCGAAGTCAGAGCTTCTTCCAGGAGGGTCATCTGCTCGAAAGTGTTTGGATAATTGATTAAGACCCATCCGTCGATATCTGTCAGCGTCTTCAAATATTCCACGAAAATTTGCACCGCAAGCCGATCGTTCAAGCCCTCGCCCAAGTTGAGAATTTCGTAAGCAAGCCGCCCTAATTCACCTGGAGCTGTCAACTTCAAGTGTTCACACGGAAATATCCTGGGCGTTTGGACTTGTTTCTCCTGGACGCGTTCGATCATGATGCTGTCTACTTCTCTGAGGACCTTCTTCCTGTTCTTCTTTTCGCCTTTCTTCTTCATGTTTCCTCTTTTCTTTTCCTTCTTTTTGGTCGAGGCTTTCTTAAGTGCCACCTGCGTTTCGTCCACGAATTGGCTTTCCGGATATTCGGTCACGATCTCGCTCTTGTACGCTTCGAGGCAATAGTTGACGGCATCTTCCATTTGCAACACCTTCACTCCTCGCTCGGACAACAGCTTGCTCAAGATGGGCAACACTGTAGCATCTGATAAGTTATTAATGCAGACGGCCACGTGCACCTTCGGTATGTTCGGTGGCGGCATCAGCGGCGGTTTCGGATATTTTGCCAGCAACAGACGGAAAACGACATGTCCCAAAATATTCGCCGCCATCTGGATTTCGTACAAGACATTGCTTTCAGCGTAGTCCGGTACGTGCACCTCTAATTCCCACGGCCACTCGAAATTACAGTACTGCTCGAAGTTTCTCGCGTCCATCGCGTTGTGTCGCTCGATCTCGTCCAGGTAGATCTCTTCGGATGCATCGTTGACCGGTTCATACTCGATGATGACCTCTTCATTGGGCACCAAATCGAAAATCGGCTGGCCACTGACGAAAAGCGCTGCCAAATCGTCGAGCATCCGCCTCGGCATGTCTTCCTCGAAGGCGGACCTATATTCGGCTCGCCTGAGCGCAATATCGATCAAGTCCTCAAGAATACTCTCGCACATATCACGCTTGCGCTGCGTTTTCAGGCGCTGTTTCTCTTCGTACATGATCCGGTGGAGTTCCAAGGCTCTGTCCCTCTCGAAATAGTATCTGAAATCAAAACATCTCATGTTTCAGCAGACAGCGACGCGAGTGCCACGACATTAGATATTGGAGAATTAAACCATTTATATTCAAACTTAGGTCGAACGTTGTCACATCACTCATTTGCAGGAAATCCAAAAGTGTAATAATATACATGGTGTTGTGTTTAATAAACTATAACTATGGTTGGGGAACATTCTGTATATTACAAAATAATTTTAAAAGCTGTCCTTAATAAATGGCTATCATAGGAAAAAAATGCATCAAAATATCTTTTCTCATAAAGTCACAATCTGCCTTTCGCGTGGAGATGACTTACCCTGTATATATAGTTTACAAATTTCTTTCTGTATATACAGGGTGTTATAAATTAAGTCTAATTGCCAACTCTGTTATTAATGAAGCTACAGTATCGGTTAAATTAGCAAAGTAGTAGTATTTTTATCGTGAACAATGATGGCAGAACCGAAAAGACAGTTGAACTACTAATTTTAGCGCTATTTACAAAAGTTACTTTTTCTTAAATAGAACATCCAGTATATTTCTGCATATATTGAAAGAAGGAATTATTTTAAAAAAGAAAGCTTTCATACATTATTGACAAAAAATGAAAGTTACGGCAGTTATCCACTATTTTGATGACTATTTCAAGATGGCTATGATAAAAAAAACAGCAAATATTAAACAAGCATTGTGTATTATGTATATTTATTATAATACATGTTCGAAGACATCACCGTTTTGTCCAATACAATATATCCAATACAAAAAACAGCAAATATTAAGCAAGCATTGTGCATATGTTTATTATAATAGATGTTCGAAGACATCACCGTTTTGTCCAAAACAATACATCCAATACAAAAAACAGCAAATATTAAGCAAGCATTGTGCATATGTTTATTATAATAGATGTTCGAAGACATCACCGTTTTGTCCAAAACAATACATCCAATACAAAAAACAGCAAATATTAAGCAAGCATTGTGCATATGTTTATTATAATAGATGTTCGAAGACATCACCGTTTTGTCCAATACACTTCCGAATTTGTTTATGTACATTGCGAGTTACTTTTAAAATCGATCTTGCGTCTATGTTACTAGAAATAATAATTATATTATTTTGCAGCTCTACAGCGTTTTCATATCTCCATTTGTAAATTTAATTTTTTAAATATTCCAAAAAATGAAAGTCTATAGGGTTTAGATGCGGGGACCGTGGTGGCCACTGAAATGGTCCATTCGTACCTATCCACTTACTTCAAAACATTTCGCTCAAAAAAAAGTTACTTTTGGAAATAGCGCGAAAATTAGTAGTTCAACTGTCTTTTCGGTTCTGCGATCATTGTTCACGATAAAAATACTACTACTTTGCTAATTTAACCGATACTGTAGCTTCATTAATAACAAAGTTAGCAATAGTGCCGACTTAATTTATAACACCCTGTATACAATATCTTTACCCGTACTCATTGCAGTTTGATAGTGGCATGCATCTCGGTGACTACATTAAAATGGTATGAAAGGAAGTTATTGTTTTATTTTATTTTTCTAAATCATGTTTTACTTTTTTTAATTGTGTGGAATTTGTTTGTAAGTTTTTCATCCTTTCCATCTAATCTACGTTTAATGTGCTGGGTTGAATGGGGTTTGTAGACTGTTATTGCTACTTGAATTAACTGAGAAATCTAAAATCGTAAAAAAATATATCTTCCGGAGATACACATTTGCAACATTTCACTATTTGCGGATGACACTTCAATGGTGCTGAGAACACTAACAATAAATGACTTAAAAACTACTCATAAAGCACTAATTGAAGTGCAAGAATGGTTTGAAGAGAATAGTCTCACGCTGAATGTAAACAAATCTAGTGTTGTAGTGTTCTCCAATAAACTGTCCAAAGATTTTATTGTTAACCACAACGATTACATGCTTACGCCATCTGAATACATCAGGTTTCTTGGATTGATGGTGGATGACAAATTGGCCTGTAAGCCACACATTTAATTCTTACTTAATCGATTGGGGAGTTTCTGCTATGCTTTGAAGATAATATGCGAAACAGTAAATACGCAAGCAATGCTGTATGCCTATTACACATAATATGTGGGTTCTCGCTTAGCACATGACATCATTTGGTGGGGAAACAGTGTGGATGTTGGTCGTCTATTTGTACCACAGAAAAGGTGGATTAGATAGTTATTCAAATTAAGTAGTTGTGACTCGTGAAGATAGACATTTATAAACAATAACATACTTACCTTAACGGAAATCTATGCACTAGAGTGCGCTGTATTTGTAAAAATCACAAGGACTATTTTAGTAATTACCCACTAAAACACACCTACACCACTCGTGAAGCGGAAAACGATTACTTATGTGCATCAAAACCTAAATTAACCGAGATTATGAGAGGAATGGAACATCAGGCGATAAAAATTTATAATCACATCCCCACACATATGAAGGTATTACCTATCCAGAGATTTAAAGCGGCTCTCAAGCACCATCTCAGTTTTCAATCAGTCTCTTAACAATATTAATATTGTAAGTTTACCCTAAACGTAAATCATATCTAGTAACTCTTGAGAATAATTCATATTGATGATAGATAATAGATGCTTTTATAAATTTCGCATAAATGTTTGCCGACTTTGTTTGACAGTTGGCTCATGCCTTAGACCATTTAAACCTACGAGGAAAGAATAGAACAGGAGCGAGTCTCCTTAATAATAATATTTGTCCAAAGTGGTAACTCAATATGGTCGCCGCAATGCATAAGCGTGCATAAATATTTTGTATAGGGTATATGTACATTTCGTATGTTCTCGATAATTATTCAAAATAGGTTCTTAGTCCAATAATAATTAAAGAAATATCGTGAGTGCTTTATTTTTTCAATCCTTCTATTCTTTTTAATATAGTAACATTTATTCTAACTGTATTAAAGAAAACATTAAAAAAAAACATGCCTAGAATATGTATGTTACGCCACTGAACACATAAGCAAACATACCGGATATATGACAAGTTATTCAAAATACTCATTTTATAAATTATGATTGGTCAATATTTCCATAACTGACCTGCCTTAAAGTGGTAACTTCCGTCTAAATAATACCCATTCCCCCACCAGTTTATTATCACTCCTGTTCTATTCTTTCCTCGTAGATTTAAACATATAGACACGCCGTAACTATCAAGTAGTGAATCAAACATAATTCTACGCGGGTGACGTCACTGGTGGTCACGATGCAACTACATACAGTTACTACCATTAAATTTTGGTCGTCAATGTCATTAAAATCTTTTTCGCATCTGTCACGAATTAAAAATTTCATCTAATTTTCACAGTAATTGTCAAAATTAAATTTAGTTGTCATAATAATGGCACCAAAATCTGAATATACGTTAGACGTTTGACATACAACAACAACAGAAACAAGCCCACCCGTGAATGTGACGTCACTGGTGGGCTTGTTTGTGGGTTATGTTTGCCTCAGTTCGTATTCAAGGCGGGACGGAAAACGGCGTGTCTATATGTATAAATGGTCTAAGACTCATGCAGTCAGGCCCATGGATGTCCCACTCTCCATTTCCCGCCATTTTTTTATTTTAGTTCTACTAAGGTCGCTAATGTCTCTGCTGTTCAATAATTCAAATTACCCAGACAAAATTGGATACGACGGTAACTGTTACTGACCGACATTTTGCGTAGCAGATTGGGAAGTGTTTGTGTTTTGTTGTCTTGTTTATTTTTGTGTACAGTTATTGAACTTCTTTTAAGTTGTATTATTTATATACATTATTAACCATCCATAGTTCATTAATTTTATTTATTAAGCACAATTATTAAAAAAAAATACTTACAATAAATTGTGATTATTTAGGTTCCTCATTTTCAATCATTCTGTTTAGGTGTGGAAGTGAATTTGAATTCTAAGCTTAGGTAAGGTATATTCTATGTAATCATCTTTATTTACAACCATAAGCGTAATGTTGGCATTTCTGACTTTTTAAAAGTTTGGAAATGTGATTTTGTGCGCGTTTACTTCCCGCCCTCTATTACTGCCCTCAATTACTTCCCGCCTTCTATTACTGCCCTCATTCCTAACCTCAATATCAATCACAAAACTGTCAACTCGATATGTCAAAACCTTATCGGAATTTTTATCACAAATAATTATTAATTGTATGGTTGTAAATAAAATTAATTGTTACATTAGAATTATTGAAAGCTTGAATCCATGTAGACCGGCCGCCCTGCTATTGCTCCATTCGAGCCAAGATATCTGATTTGCTACGGTAGGACAGTTTCCCTCAGTTCAAGTGGAGTGCAGTCCTTGAAGGCTTTACTACTCAACATTTCTTTTATAATCTATTCGCCGAAAAAAGCTGAGGTATATTTATTTGACGTGCTATGCTAGAACATTACAAATCTGACCACTCAATAGATATGTCAAAACGTTTACCGGAATTTTTATCACAAATAAATATAATGATTATGGTTGTAAATAAAATAGTATACAAACCTCGGTGAAAAGTTTCATTCCTGTCTCGAGATAAAGTTATAGGCCTAAATGTAAAGTTTTTGACTTATTTCCAATTTTCTGATAAATTCAACATTTTTATAAAATTATATTTCTCGAAAACGACGGATTAGATTGGCACAATTTTTGGTAGTATTGTTCATAATAAGAAGTATTAATAAAGCATATTTTTTTTTCAGTTGCTAATTGCATGTGCAGAAAACTGGATTAAAATTGGATGACACTTTTTTGTATAAAAGTCAATTTTTTCAAAAGGAACACCCTGTATATCAGTTCATTTTTGAATTTCTTATTAAATTTCACATCAAAAACGTGTAAGACGTTAATACTTTAAAACTGACTATTATTGAGCTATTGTCGTTTTTTGATATAATTTTGAGAACTTTATGTTTTTTATTTGAATACGATATAGTGAGCCATGATAGTTGTTGCAATATTGATAATTGAACGGATGCCATTTAATAAGTTGTTACTCAGTTAATAGCATGATTTTATAATGCATTTATCTAAAAATTAGCTTAGAGATATGATTTTTGTACGTATTGGGGGAATGACAAAAAAATGTTTATCGACGACTAAACAATAAAGTAGCTATTATATTAATCACTATTGGCTAATAATAACAGTCATAATATCCGGACAGAATAATGAAATGCGACCAGGGAATAATGGGCCATAACGTTACCATTATTCCCTGCATCCCGCCAATAAGAACATAACGTTCCTAACGTTGTCGTAGTAACGATAGACAAGTCCGGCCATTTTACTAACTGTCTAACCGTCAAACGTCATATTGATATAGTAATCTGACATTTTCGTTTAATTATTTTGATTTTTTTAGTAATTTTCAGTTAGTCGTCGATAAAGTAGTGTATACTAACTCGCAATAATGACTATTATTCCCTCGAGCCGATTTACTCCCTCGCCGCTTACGCGGCTCGGTTCGTAAATTCAGCTCTCGGGAATAATAACTGTCATTATTGACTCGTTGTATAAACTACTATTATTAGCTTAAGATTTTGAGTTGTTTATAAAACTGCATTCCAAAAATATATAATAAATCATTACTCTTCTTTTTTTCTTTTACTTCTATAATCTTGCTAAGTGTCTCATTTCGATATCTACCTATTTATACAAAAACTGGATATATTGTACTTACAATACACTCTATGCCAGCAATACATTTCATAAAATATACCATGTGATAGGGCTTACTGTAAGATAAAACGACGACACCGAAAGTTTGTACGAGTTAGTATGAGAAAGCAATATACAAACTGCAGTAGAGCTGCTATCTATCCTTGTTGCCCTGATTAAACGAGAGTCAGTCTAGCCTCAGCGTAAATGTACTCGAATCCCCTCTTTTCCAACACTACACTCGACCAAAAAGCAGTTTGTATATTGCTTTCTCGTACTAACTCATACAAACTCTCGGTGTCGTCGTTTTATCTTACAGTAAGCCCTATCCGCAGGTCGCCGGCAAGCACATAGTATAGAATATGATACAATAAACAAATTTTAAAACAAAACAAATGAATACTTTAATTATAGTAAGTGCAGAAATAGCAATTTGGACGTATCAACGGATCTGTAATTAGTGAAAAAGAAACTACAAAATAACATAAGCAGCATCTCTAGTAGTAATGAAAGTGTCGATTACTCTTCTAAAGGCACATGTTCTGGGACATCTTCTTTCGGGGTAACGCGGTCGGTAAACTCTCTGAGCTAATAAATAATTTCTTTGACTTTACAAAGTACAAAAATCATATCTGTAAGCTCTTCTTTAGAAAACCTCATTATAAAATTACTTCAATTATTTTAAGATTAATAGCATCAACAAATTACACCTGTCATCTAAAAAGTAACTTATTAAACGTCATTCACTTCACAGCTAATTTCACGGCATGCTATGCTATATATTAATATAAAAACATGAAACTGACAAAATTATATCAAAAAGCGACAATAGCTCAGTAATAGTCAGTTTTAAAGTATTAACGTCTTGCATGTTTTTGATGTGAAATTTAGTAAGCAGTTCAAATAAGAACTAATATATAGGGTGTTTCATCTGAAAAAAATTGATTTTTATACAAAAACGTGTCATGTAATTTTAATTCAGTTTTCTGCATATGCCGTTAGTAACTAAAAAAAATATGTTTCTATTAGGACCTCTTATTGTGAATACTGCAAGAAATTGTGTCCATCTAATACGTCGTTTTCGAGAAATATAATTTTATATAAACATCGAATTTTTCAGAAAAATGGGATTAAGTCGAAAACTTTAGCCTTTAGGCCTATACTATCTTATAACTTTTTGACTAAAAATTATACGGGGAAAACAAAAATGTAATAATATATAAGATGTTCCATTTAAAAAACTATACTATGGTCAGCCACCAAGTTATGGTATAATACAAAATATTTTTAAAATGTGCTCCTAATGAGCAGCTATCAAAAAAACCGCTTCAAAATGTCTTTACTCATAAAGCCATAATCGGCCTTACCCGCGGAGATGACTCACCCTGTATATAATATTAGTTGTAGAAGCACCTCTATTTCCTGAAGGTACTTGTTTTTCTTTCTACTTGATAGTTGATCATTACATACACATATATAATTTTAGGTTCATTGCTTGAAATACTACCAGGAAAAAGCAGGAAAATATCATCAATAAAGTTGCATGTTACACGTTCAGGTTTGCTTTCACAAGTAGAAAATATGATTCACATAAAATAGAAAAAAAACGTTCTTTGACGTAATAAGGTTGGACCTTAAATTGAAAGTGTAACTTTTCCTTAAATTAAGAAACTAGTGTCCATATAATGAGAAAAAATAACGCAGTTAATGTTAAGACTAAACTTTATATTCGGTGTATATTATTTTAGTAATAATGATTTTAAGTGTTACTTGATTCCAGTGCTCGAAATGGACTTTTTCACGAATCGGAACACTTCCGAATGTTTTTTATTAGGTGAATAAAAACTAAATAAAGTGAAACTCGCAACTTTTATTTTGTTACAAAATTTTCCACAACAGCTCGTATTTTTTGTCCATCTTGTGAACTCTTTTGCGGCTGGCTGCATTATCGGCTGAATGTCGATCTGAAACAAAACAGTAATGATAGATTTTAATTACCTTTTGCTAACCACGATCGCACATTTTTCAGGATTAAATTGCGTTAGTGGTGGTTCAACGCAGTTTATGCATAACAGTGCAGCAGTTGTTTCCACTGACAAAGCCGATCGTAATGGCTATTTCATTCTATGAACTGAAATTCTTTTCAAATTCGCTAGTGGATATTGGAATTGATGCAATGACGTTTAAAAGTGGTTTCAAATCATCAGGAATTTCTTTTTCTCCTCTGCTCATTTTGTTCGAACTAAAGCCATGAATTGTTTGTGAATCATTTAAATGCAGATGTCTAATTTCTTGATCACCATATTGTATTTCTACTTCAGCATCATTTGATCTTGGGCAATTGTTTGGCTCAAGAACACTAACATTCGCTAGTAAATTTGTGTACCTATTTGTTGTAGTTCTTATAGCTTTGTCAGCTTCAACAAGAGCAATGTTTCGTCGCTGCAATAGTGTTGACAGATCTCCCATTTCGTCAATAGCGTCAGACATAGGATGTAATTTTTTTTTAAAATTTACATCAGTCATAATGTTCAGTAAACCATTATATTTGGTCCTTTCTTTTGTGTCTCTAGTCAAATTCTTAGAAGCTGTGTCAAAATGTTTACAAAGTGCTTGGTAGCTATGTAATACAACATTAATTGTACGTTTGCTTGATTCTTCCGATTCTTAAAATTTGCGCCTCAAACGAAGCTGCTGCCTTTTTGAGGTCATTTTGGGTGATTGGTGGTAGAAGCTATATAATTTATCAATAAAGATTTTGAAATGGTTGATACCCTTGACTTCATTAACGCAGTCATTGACAGCAAGCTCTAATCTTGGTGATTAGAGCAGTGCCACACTAATAAACTTGGAAATATTGTTTGCAACCGCGTTGCACCTTCGGAGTTCTTTACAATCATAATCGAGGCTTCATCACAGGCAAAAGCTTTGAGGCACTCTTCCAGAAAACGCTTGTGTTCAAATATTTTTTTTACGTAGGCTTGATTGCTGTGACTCCCGAGTCTTTCCATTTTCTGTCACTGAACATTCTTGCCACGGTTTGGAAACTCTTTTATTTTTGTCACTCTGAATGGCGAAAGAATCAACTTTGCAGCAAACAGAACAGCCCAGGGTCTTATTTTCGACGATGAGCCAGTCACTGTTTTCATGCCTCGTACTAGCTGATATTCCAACAAGCAGGTATGTGTTTGATAAAATCACTGTTCTCGTATATCTTACTCGTGCCACTTGCGCTGGGAAGATTTTGATCACCTTTTTCAGGTACTGGTTTTTTATTGCTGATCGAACTAATTTGGTCAGTCTCGTGTGGACTGTTTTTAAGGCAGTTTTTTAGTAGGAAGCCGAAGCCGATATGACATATGAGGAAAACTTTTACGAAACGGAACAGTGATTTCACGAACCAGAACAGCGTTCCGGTCCATTTCGAGCACTGCTTGATTCTAATAGTTGACAAAGATAAAATGAAATAAGAATTGCTATTCCTTTTCATTTTAAGTAATTACTGTTGACCAAGGAACTGTGTGCTGAATAACTGTTTTTTTTTATTTGATACACTTTGAAAAAAACCTTTTTTAATTTAGCATTTTCACAATTTTCTTCAAATAACGATATTTTTCTGCCACCGACTGATTCACTTTATGTGTTAGATAACTACAAAGTAAAATTTTCGATTGGAACCCTAATGAAATACAGAATATACTTTATAAGTTCAAGGAATATGCTGTTTTACTTTTTCAACTAGGAATTGTTTATTATGTTCGGTGATATACTATTAAATATTTTATTATGTGCATGTTGATGCAAGAATTATTTGTTTTATCAACTTACTTTGTATATGAAATGTTATTTTGTTAACAGTATAATCTAATAATATAGTCTATATCTATATTTTTATATTTTTTACGTATTGTATTTTATTTAATTCATATTTAGACATGAATGTTTTATTTTACTACCTATTAAATAATAAAGTACTTTTCTGATGTTACTTGAATGTATTTGTACAAATAAATAATGTTAGTTTCATTTGCTTTAACCAACTATATTTACATTAAAGTAATAATAAATATATCATATAAATACAAATTTAAAACCCGCCAAAATACTTCAACGACACTGCGACCTTAGTAGTGATTAAAAATTTAATCCTGAGATGTTTGAGGAGTGACCTATCAATTAAGTGTAAGTAATGTGTGTGCAGGTCTCGATCCGGCCGTCTCATTGGTTAAACGAATATTCGAGTGCATAGAACAACAGCGCTCGTAGTTCTTTATTTGACTGCTTATTGCTCCTATAGTGATTATCTCAGGAAGTACGAAAGATAGGTATAGGGCATTTTAACAAAACTGAAAGAGAATTAAAAAGGGAACAAAATGCCACAATAAAATACTGGGTGTTCCATTTAAAAATAATAAGTTTTTGGTATGTGAAAATTTCAGGAAGCAAGCGTTGAAGAAACAAAGTTTTTTGAGGTATTGACGAGTGCAACTTATACCAAATGTGCCGAACTCTTTGGCTATAAGTAGCACCAAAATTAATGTTTTTACTTTTTTTCGGAATACGTGTTTTGATCATTTGCAAAAAAATAAATAACTCAAAAACGTTTGCGTTAATTTATAAAAAAATTTAACAAGCAATCTAAGACAGTATACCAAAAAACCCAAAAATATTAGGGTGTTATTTAAAAAAATTAAGGTTTATGCATTTCCGGTGAAAATGCATAAAATATTTTAGAATATGCGCCCCAAGCAACCATGAACTGTGTTGTGAACGGTATTATATTTACACAGTACGGAACCATGTCAATATCTTTCAAGTTAATAGATACATTGAAATAAAATTTAAGACATGAAAATTGGGCAATAGGCAATAAGGTGCCATAAAATTTATGTTAAATTTATAGCCTATTCCAAAAAATTGTGAAGTATTACAGGTTTTTAATTGGACCGTCTGTATCTAAGATCCCCCCGAAGACACGTTTTCATTAAACTATAACATTGGAGATTCAAAGACTTTTCTATTTGTTAATTAGTAGGAAAAACAAAAATTAGATCTTGTAAGCTTCTTGGTTAGTTAGCATATACTTTCTGCTTTAGATGTAATCTTGTTCCTAAAATTCAGATGAACGTGCACATCATTCAAATTTACCTCTTCCTTCAACCTTGCGTTTTAACCTCATTTGTACCAGATTTTGGACGGGATAATTTTTTGCAAAATGTGAACACTGTGTTTTATCTTTGTAAAGTGTTTGTAACAAAAGAACATGAAATGTGTTGTCGATTGGGATTTATAGCATTGAAAAGGTAATAAACTCTCTTTTTACGGTAGGCGCTGCAAACCCCTGGATTGCATCACAATATCTAACGTCAGCAAAACAGTAAACCCATCACCTATGTACTCACCTGTATCGTGCATCTGCAGAATCTTTTTCTCTTGCAAAAACACGTTCAAGCAGCTCCTCGTCTTTTTTTTTCTGTATTTCGTGGAGCATTGCAATCCTGTTCTCGGCCATCACCTCTTTCTGTTCCCTCACTTGATACATCTTATTTATCATTTGCTTTTCGTAATAGGATTGCTTCAGCATCTTCTGCGAAATATCGCCTTCGATCCGTTTGCTCTGAGCGATCAGAAGTTCGTCCCAAAATTGAGACATCACCATCATTCCCATTCTGGTCTGGAATTGTTGTACAGTACGCTCCTTCTCCAACTTCTTCTTTATGCTCTTCACGATCTTTCGCGGTAGTTGCTCATCCGCCTCGAAGGCAGTCATCCCCTGCGCTTTGCGCTGTTGTTCCAATAGTTCTTCATAATCTTCGGCAAGCGATTTCTCGTCGTCTTCGTTCAGTGGTATTTCGCTGATCGCCTCCTCTGTCGCTCTCTTCGGATATTTAATTTGGCGCTCGCGTTTCTCTTTTCGGGCAATGAACGCGGCATAATTCCTTCTCGTCTCTTCACATCGTTGTATTAGCTGTTCATATCTGCTCCTGTGCCACTCCACGATGTGCATGAAATCGCTTACAGCGTAGCCTGGCATGTCCGTGGCAGCATCCGGGGATAGCGGAATTTCATCTACCACGGGCGATATCTCAAATCTGTCCTTCACATCTCGTAACTTTTCTGTTTTTACCTGTTGGGCGGTAAAGTGTAAGGGCTCCTTGCCCTGAAACGCAAGATACAATTTGTAAAATAATTCCAGGGCTGCGGATAGTCTGCCCCTTTGTAGATCATACCGCGCGTCATCGTCCACGCATATGTCAATCTGTTTCAACCAGACGGCGATTTTGTCGAAAGCGTTTGTCGAATCTCCAGCGGATGTCAAAGACGCCAGCTGATCGGCAGTGATGATGTTATAGTGTCGCAAGATGGCAGCGACTAAGTAACCATTTTGCATTAGGCGCACGAACGTCTCGGAATAAACTTCAACAATTATACCGAGCGTTTCGGTAAGCCATTTTCCTATGATGTCACTCATTTTTCGTAAGTACACTATCAATTTTTGGCGTTAGACTACTAGTTTTTTTTTCAAACCCATTCGTCTCGATACATGTTTTTAATCAAAGAGGTCCCAGTTTTCCATATCACTTCTAAAATAAATTCGCACATTTAACAGTATACCGAGGTAATTTGCAAATTCAAATAAGTAAATGCCTTACCGATATTTAGCACAAGGTATTTAATTAGAATATGAAAATCAATAGGTTGACCTTTCTCATCATTAGGTAAACGACAAAACGTCGTAAAAAGTTTCAAACGATTTCAATGTCGGATAAATACCGTATTTATCATCTACTTCTAACTCATTAACTAACCAAAAGTTTATACAATAAATTTCTACAATAGTACTTATCTGCGTGTTGAAAATATACGCATGTTTTAGTTTCTTGCATGTAATTATACTTTAATTTTGAAATGTCACATATTTGACGTTTAACGGCAACGAATGAAAATGAGGGCTGGTTTTTCCTACTCCGATTAAAACGCCGATTTGCGTAATCATTGATTAAGAATGTTGTTTATAGAACAAATTTGAACCGGTGTTTCGAGTATCTATAAAATATTAAACAGTGGCATATTGTGCCAGGTTCATCCCTGGTAGTGCTGACCTATAATTACAAATTATTTCAATCATTTAGTAATTGTATTCTTTCTTCGATAAAGGAACATGAACAGAATAATTGAAAAGAAGAATAACATTATATTGAATATGTGCAGTTTCAGCTTACTACACAAAGATAATTAATTGATAGCCACGAATACATTATTTTTTCAGATCACGACGATTCAGTTTTGGAAGTTTTTTAATTAATTCTGGAACTGGGTACCTACATAATGGCCGATTTGGTTTCGACTGATTTCCTATCTCTTGTCACCACTCTCATTATAAAGGCACTCTATATAATATATGTTAGAGTGTCTTTGACAAGATAGGAAATCGATAGAAACCAAATGTCTATTAATGTGGGTATCTATCAAATGACATAATAACTTATAATTCAGTATTATTAAACATGGAATTTTAGTCACGAGTTTCATTAATCACGAGCGTAGCGTAGCGAGTGATTAATGAAACAAGTGACTAACAAGTTTATAAATCGGGTTTCATACCATACTTTTTCTACGACCACAAATAATCAGTAATAATATCACAAGCGCATAGAAAATAATCGATTATATTTCCGAGCCACGAGATGTATTCTGCGAATCACCACGAGAGCATAGCTCGAGTGGTGGTTTAAGGATATACGTCGGGTGTTTTAAGGATATACGCATATATATTTGTACCATGGATATACGTGGAGTGAAGAGGTTATATAATGGATTATATAACTCATTTGAAAATTAGCCAATAGCAATTACAAATTTTAAATATACTGGAGACGCGTTAAGTTCAGTTGCACGTCATCGATGACGTTTACATGTTGTCATAACTGTATTAGAGAAACTAAAAAAGTTACTTTGTTAAATTATACTTGAGGGCATTTATTTCATCAGCATAAATACAGAATTTATAAATTATTATTATATATACTAAAAGCCGAGTAGTCAATGGCAACCAAACCCGGTCAAAATCGACGAAAATTGGGTACGCGGGGCGCAGAACTCGTCTCTGGATACGCGAAATTGAAAGCTGCCCTTTGGCGTGAAGTTACCGACGACCTTGAATTGTTCCTCGACGGAGAGTTTTTCCTTCTAAGTGGAGCGCGTGCAGAGATATGGGCTTTTAAAGAGGAGCCTGCACTCGATGTTTTAACAGAAAAATGGCTTACGTCATGACGATTCACGTGACAACCGATCAAAATCGTAAAAATGTCAGGTATGACAGGCACGCGCGAAAGAATTGTAAAAATTTCACATTGACGAAGAAATTTCAGGCCGTCGAGGTTTAGAGTGCGGAAAGAGGATTGGAAACCAAAAGAGTGGACTCTTCCGCGACGATTGAGTGCACTGTCCACGTGCCAAATCTGTCGCTGTCGAAGGTGGGACTCATTTAAAGCTTTCCTGCAGGGTAAAAAAATCTCGCAATGACGAGTTTGCGTGTCATTAATGACTATATATATATTCACGTTCATCCATCGATTGTCAAGTTTAAATGTCAGAAGGCCGACAAATATTACGAAGAAGAAGTGTATTTTTAATTGAAACGTGGTACCTTTCAGATACGTATTAGTGTTATTATTATCAATCGTTACTATTTCTTTTCTATATGAATATATGAACAAAATGCCGACGGATATGATAAAATAAACTTAAAGTGTATTGTCGCACGTAAGTACAGTAATAAATATGACGATTTTGCTATCTTTTATTAAGATATATTAATAAATACAATGACACTATATTCATTATACATATATGTCATCGAAATGTAAATACCATACAACGAAGAACTTGAAGCAAGCTTAAATAAAGAAGAACCATCTGAGTTTTGCCATTTCGGCCTGTCAAATTACGTTAGATGCACACGAATTATACAAAACCTAAATGTCAACAGAATGTTGGATATGTATCAGTGTTCAAGTTATAATTATATAAATTTAAGCCATTTTACGAATGGGATCATTTAATAACATTTCTCATCGATCTCTCTACGTACAAATAATAGGGCGACTTTTCTTTATTTGGCAGATGTGTCCGAAGCACTTCGAAATAAAATAAATACATCAAATAAGATTCCCATAAGCATGTATGTCATTTCGTTTACCAATTCAGTTATAAAAGCAAGTATTTAAAGTGTACATTTTTGGTTAAATGGTACGACAGTGTCTAGCATCAACCGTATAGGAGCTAGCAAGATTTTCGATTGCGTTTTAGACAGTATATTATTAAAGCGTAATATGAAAATTAATTAATTCTCTCAATGACCTGTAAGTTTAAAACATGTTTTATTAAGTTAGCCTGACATTTCGTTCTCACAAGTTTATGTGTGAACAAATACAGTTCAACGAACTATTGTCACGATGACAGGTGGAACGACAATTTTGGTTAAACATCTTCATGTCAGCTGTCTGACTTTTCATTGTCATAGGTATGTGTCATCGAAATATCGTTACGATGACAGTCTGTCAGAAAATTTGAATTATACACTATTTCAATCGAAACTTGACACAAAGCGTAGTACCAATTTTATAGAACTAATAACGTGAAACAACATTCAATTAATTTTTTTTTTTGATCTGTCGACGTTCACCATGGACTAGATGTACACAACTGATACAAAACCTGAATGTCAATAAAAAAATTTTAAATATCAGCGTTCATTAAATTATATAGGAATATTGTTCGCTTTATGGGCAAAGTCTTAATAAATAAATTCATTTGCCACCATAATGTATAATCCATTTCTAGAGATATTTCTTTAAATTTAATCTTCATTCATTACAATAGCAAAGTTAACTACATAATTATCCTCCACTGTCATTCATTCATATAGAAATTAAAACACCGTAAATAGTATAGGTAATAGTGAATAGGTACAACCTAACCAACTAAAAAGAAGAAGCGTATGCGGTATCATAAAAATTAAATTAACATTATGAATGACATAGGTACTCCGACAATTTTATGTATTATGGTTAGAGTTGTTGCCGATATGCCATACGATTTTTTAACGTATACACATAATCTGACATTACGTCAAACCAATTACGTCAAACCAGTGAGCTGTAGCAGTGAAATCAACTGTTCACAGGGACAAATATTATACGGATCTAAATTCTAATTAGCTCCCTTATTTTCAGAAATAGCGTACCGAAAATAGTTATACCGTATTTAGTTGTTTTTTAATGAAATCTGCCTTATGAATTTTAACTAACATTTTTATAGAGGAAATGATTATTAACATTTAACATTCATTAAAACAGCATGCGACCAGCATTAATCGCATTACCAATGAGATGCCCTTACAGCCTTAGATATAATATTAAAAAGATATAAGTACAAGCGAAGAGGCGAATCAACCTCGAAGAGCTCCATACATCACTATATCTAACAATGGTTGCTTTCTGCAAACACGAGAGTTGCGAAATTGTTCACATAATTCTAACTTCTCTTTATTGAAATTTAAACGTTCTTTATCATAAAAATTAACACAAACACATTCATAAATTTACAAACTATATTCAAAGTAATGACTATAAAAACATCATCAAAAATAATAATGAGTAGTATAAATACATATACTTGCCCATACTTAATTCAATATAATGATTCCTTTCTATAATTGCTTCCTTTGCGACGAGAAATCATAACAGAATTTGAATTTTGAAAAAAATTATCAACATACAAACTGACATCGAAAGTCACAATTTTTAAATATTGTACTAAATTTTTCTATTATATAAATGCTTTAAAAAAGTGTAATTTCCGGTACGTTAGATTTATGTTATTAAATTTTGACAATTTTTTAATTGAATAAAATTGATGATAATTATAACAAACGTCAAAATATAATTATTTTATAGGTTATGAAGATAACTGACATAGAGGTGGGCAAAACGGCTCATTTCTTTGACTCGGTTCAGCTCCTCATTGTGAGCCGGGTCACGGAACCGGCTCATTTGAACCGTGTGGATCCGTAATAGCATACCGTTCATGAACGTGTAGTACACATACAGCACGTGTCAATTTTCATTAGCCATAGGCGATTAATTCATGCAATACGTGACAACATGGCACCCCCTACTTTTCTCTTCAATGCGAGCGCGACCGATGATACAAGCTCAAGTTAGCAGTAGCTGTTGGACTATTGACTTGGATGTTTGTACTGCGCTTAGAAATAATATTTACGCCTTGCAAGGATTTTTCTTTTTCCTTTCAGTAAATGCAGAGAATTATTAAGCATGACACAAACAAAAGCGTAATTCTAATAAAATTAAAAATAAGGTAAATAAAAAAGGATTCTGAAAATAATAATAAACAACTAGATCGCGCCGGCCATTTGATGATGACGGATTTTATTGCAGACTATATCTCGGAACGTGTTCGCAGCTGAACATTTAATGTAGAAGTGGCAAGATCGGTGAAAGTCGCTGTGATGTCGATTGTTGCCGGGAGACACACGTTGCCACATATTATTTGTATACGTATAAATCGCATGTAAAGATTGAATCCCTATAGCTAATGAAAATAGACACATACGGTATAATACTCGGCGCCGCGCGCCGTCGTCGACTCAAACGAACCGGGATGATAATTTCGGCTGCGCGCACACCAATTGTACAAAATGTTTGACAAACAATTTATTTGAAGCTAAAATGCACACAAATTTGACAAATTATTAGGTTGTTGTACACAAATTAAACAAAATATATGTAAAACTAAATTATCAATTATCTGCATCTCAATCTCGACATAATAGATCCGCTTGACTTAACATTTTTATAGATATACAGGTTGATTATTGTTCTTTTAATGATTATATATTTGCATTATTAAAATACTTTAATTCCAGAACGCGTACGCCTTAATGGGGAAAAAGATAGCTTTTAACATTTATGTGCCCTTATGACAACGATTAGGCATACATGCAGAGTGGGCGGAGCTATCTGAAATTAATTTCTCTCTTCTGATTAAAGTAAAATTCGGCACTTGGGAGTCTTTGTGGTATCATTGGTCATGTATCCAAAGTCGAAATGTCAAAAAAAAAAAAAAAATGGCCGAAGGATTTTTTGAAAATTGACGTATAAATGTGAAATTTTAGATACGAGGGTGTCTTAAGTCGCCGATCACAAATCCAAAATCAGAATGTCATAAAAAACAAAATGGCGGATGATTTTTTTGAAAATTGACGTATGAATATAAAATTTTAGATACGGGGGTTTTGGGGGTCGCCGATCACGATTCCAAAGTGAAAATGTCAAAAAAAACAAAATGGCGGAATATTTTTTGAAAATTGACGTATGAATGTAAAATTTTAGATATGGGGGTTTTGGGGGCGCCGATCACAATTCCAAAGTCAAAATGTCAAAAAAAAACAAAATGGCGGAAGATTTTTTTGAAAATTAACGTGTCAATGTGAAATTTTAGATACGGGGGTTTTGGGGGTCGCCGATCACGATTCCAAAGTCAAAATATCATAAAAAAACAAAATGGCGGAAGAATTTTTTGAAAATTGACGTATGAATGTAAAATTTTATATACGGGGGTTTTGGGGGTCGCCGATAACGATTCCAAAGTCAAAATGTAAAAAAAAAATGGCGGAAGATTTTTTGAAAATTGACGTATGAATGTAAAATTTTAGATACGGGGGTTTTGGGGGTCGTCGATCACGATTCCAAAGTCAAACTGTCAAAAAAAACAAAATGACGGAAGATTTTTTGAAAATTGACGTATGAATGTAAAATTTTAGATACGGGGGTTTTGGGGGTCGCCGATCACGATTCCAAAGTCAAAATGTCAAAAAAAAGAAAATGGCGAAAGATTTTTTTGAAAATTGACGTGAGTGAAATTTTAGATACAGGGGTGTGTTAGGTCGCCGATCACAAATCCAAAATCAAAATGTCATAAAAAAACAAAATCGTGGAAGAATTTTTTGAAAATTGACATATGAATGTAAAATTTTAGATAAGGGGGTTTTGGGGGTCGCCGATCACGATTCCAAAGTCAAAATGTCAAAAAAAAAACAAAAGGGCGGAAGATTTTTTTGAAAATTGACGTATGAATGTGAAATTTTATATACGCGAGTTTTGGGGGTCGCCGATCACGATTCCAAAGTCAAAATGTCAAAAAAACAAAATGGCGAAAGATTTTTTGAAAATTCACGTATGAATGTGAAATTTTAGATACGGGGGTTTTGGGGGTCGCCGATCACGATTCCAAAGCCAAAATGTCAAAAAAAAACAAAATGCCGGATGATTCTTTGAAAATTGAGTCATGAATGTAAATTTTTAGATACGGGGGTTTTGGGGGTCGCCGATCACGATTCCAAAGTCAAAATGTCAAAAAAAACAAAATGGCGAAAGATTTTTTAGAAAATTGACGTATTAATGTAAAATTTTAGATACGGGGGTTTTGGGGGTCGCCGATCACGATTCCAAATTCAAAATGTCAAAAAAAGCAAAATGGCGAAAGATTTTTTTGAAAATTGACGTATGAGTGTTAAATTTTAGATACGGGGGTTTTGGGGGGTCGCCGATCACGATTCCAAAGTCAAAATGTCAAAAAAAACAAAATAGCGCAAGATTTTTTAGAAAATTGACGTATTAATGTAAAATTTTAGATACGGGGGTTTTGGGGGTCGCCGATCACGATTCCAAAGTCAAAATGTCAAAAAAAGCAAAACGTCGGAAGATTTTTTTGAAAATTGACATGAATGTAAAATTTTAGATACGGGGGTTTTGGGGGTCGCCGATCACGATTCCAAAGTCAAAATGTCAAAAAAAGCAAAATGGTGGAAATTTTTTTTGAAAATTGACATATGAATGTAAAATTTTAGATACGGTGGTTTTGGGGGTCGCCGATCACGATTCCAAAGTCAAAATGTGAAAAAAACAAAATGGCGAAAGATTTTTTAGAAAATTGACGTATTAATGTAAAATTTTAGACACGGGGGTTTTGGGGGTCGCCGATCACGATTCCAAAGCCAAACTGAAAAAAAAAACAAAAGGGCAGAAGATTTTTATGAAAATTGACGTATGAATGTAAAATTTTAGATACGGGGGTTTTGGGGGTCGCCGATCACGATTCCAAAGCCAAACTGAAAAAAAAAACAAAAGGGCGGAAGATTTTTTTGAAAATTGAGTCATGAATGTGAAATTTCAAATACGGGGGTTTTGGAGGTCGCCGATCACGATTCCAAAGTCAAAATGTCAAAAAAAAACAAAATGGCGAAAGATTTTTTTTGAAAATTGACGTATGAATGTGAGATTTTAGATACGGAGGTTTTGGGGGACGCCAATCACGATTCCAAAGCCAAAATGTCAAAAAAAAAACAAAATGGCAGAAGATTTTTTTGAAAATTGACGTATGAGTGTGAAATTTTAGATACGGGGGTTTTGAGGGTCGTCGATCACGATTCCAAAGTCAAAATGTCAAAAAAAGCAAAATGGCGGAAGATTTTTTTGAAAATTCACGTATGAATGTGAAATTTTAGATACGGGGGTTTTGGGGGTCGCCGATCACGATTCCAAAGCCAAACTGAAAAAAAAAACAAAAGGGCGGAAGATTTTTTTGAAAATTGAGTCATGAATGTGAAATTTCAAATACGGGGGTTTTGGGGGTCGCCGATCACGATTCCAAAGTCAAAATGTCAAAAAAAAACAAAATGACGGAAGATTTTTTGGAAATTGACGTATGAATGTAAAATTTTAGATACGGGGGTTTTGGGGGTCGCCGATCACGATTCCAAAGTCAAAATGTCAAAATAAGCAAAATGGCGAAAGATTTTTTTGAAAATTGACGTATGAGTGTGAAATTTTAGATACAGGGGTGTCAGGTCGCCGATCACAAATCCAAAATCAAAATGTCATAAAAAAACAAAATCGTGGAAGAATTTTTTGAAAATTGACATATGAATGTAAAATTTTAGATACGGGGGTTTTGGGGGTCGCCGATTACGATTCCAAAGTCAAAATGTCAAAAAAAACAAAATGACGGAAGATTTTTTTGAAAATTGACGTATGAATGTGAAATTTCAGATACGGGGGTTTTGGGGGTCGCCGATCACGATTCCAAAGTCAAAATGTCAAAAAAAACAAAATGGCGAAAGATTTTTTAGAAAATTGACGTATTAATGTAAAATTTTAGATACGGGGGTTTTGGGGGTCGCCGATCACTATTCCAAAGTCAAAATGTCAAAAAAAGCAAAACGGCGAAAGATTTTTTTGAAAATTGACGTATGAATGTGAAATTTTAGATACGGGGGTTTTGGGGGTCGCCGATCACGATTCCAAAGCCAAACTGAAAAAAAAAAAAAGGCGGAAGATTTTTTTGAAAATTGACATGAATGTGAAATTTCAAATACGGGGGTTTTGGGGGTCGCCGATCACGATTCCAAAGCCAAACTGAAAAAAAAACAAAAGGGCGGAAGATTTTTTTGAAAATTGAGTCATGAATGTGAAATTTCAAATACGGGGGTTTTGGGGGTCGCCGATCACGATTCCAAAGTCAAAATGTCAAAAAAAAACAAAATGACGGAAGATTTTTTGGAAATTGACGTATGAATGTAAAATTTTAGATACGGGGGTTTTGGGGGTCGCCGATCACGATTCCAAAGTCAAAATGTCAAAATAAGCAAAATGGCGAAAGATTTTTTTGAAAATTGACGTGAGTGTGAAATTTTAGATACACGGGTGTTAGGTCGCCGATCACAAATCCAAAACCAAATGTCATAAAAAAACAAAATCGTGGAAGAATTTTTTGAAAATTGACATATGAATGTAAAATTTTAGATACGGGGGTTTTGGGGGTCGCCGATTACGATTCCAAAGTCAAAATGTCAAAAAAAACAAAATGACGGAAGATTTTTTTGAAAATTGACGTATGAATGTGAAATTTCAGATACGGGGGTTTTGGGGGTCGCCGATCACGATTCCAAAGTCAGAATGTCAAAAAAAACAAAATGGCGAAAGATTTTTTTAGAAAATTGACGTATTAATGTAAAATTTTAGATACGGGGGTTTTGGGGGTCGCCGATCACGATTCCAAAGTCAAAATGTCAGAAAAAGCAAAACGGCGAAAGATTTTTTTGAAAATTGATGTATGAATGTAAAATTTTAGATACGGGGGTTTTGGGGGTCGCCGATCACGATTTCAAAGCAAAATGTCAAAAAAAACAAAATGGCGAAAGATTTTTTGAAAATTGACGTAAAATTTTAGATACGGGGGTTTTGGGGGTCGCCGATCACGATTCCAAAGTCAAAATGTCAAAAAAAGCAAAACGGCGAAAGATTTTTTTGAAAATTGACGTATGAGTGTGAAATTTTAGATACGGGGGTTTTGAGGGTCGCCGATCACGATTCCAAAGTCAAAATGTCAAAAAAAACAAAATGGCGAAAGATTTTTTTGGAAATTGACGTATGAGTGTGAAATTTTAGATACAGGGGTGTGTTAGGTCGCCGATCACAAATTCAAAATCAAAATGTCATAAAAAAACAAAATCGTGGAAGAATTTTTTGAAAATTGACATATGAATGTATAATTTTAGATAAGGGGGTTTTGGGGGTCGCCGATCGCGATTCCAAAGTCGAAATGTCAAAAAAAACAAAATGACGGAAGATTATTTTGAAAATTGACGTATGAATGTGAAATTTCAGATACGGGGGTTTTGGGGGTCGCCGATCACGATTCCAAAGCCAAAATGTCAAAAAAAAATGGCGGAAGATTTTTTGAAAATTGAGTCATGAATGTAAATCTTTAGATACGGGGGTTTTGGGGGTCGCCGATCACGATTCCAAAGTCAAAATATCAAAAAAAAACAAAATGGCGGAAGATGTTTTTGAAAATTGCCGTATGAGTGTGAAATTTTAGATACGGGGGTTTTAAGGGTCGCCGATCACGATTTCAAAGTCAAAATGTCAAAAAAACAAAATGGCGGAAGATTTTTTTGAATATTTACTTATGAATGTAAAATTTTAGATACGGGGGTTTTGGGGGGTTGCCGATCACGATTCCATAGTCAAAATGTCAAAAAAAACAAAATAGCGAAAGATTTTTTAGAAAATTGACGTATTAATGTAAAATTTTAGATACGGGGGTTTTGGGGGTCGCCGATCACGATTCCAAAGTCAAAATGTCGAAAAAAGCAAAATGGTGGAAGATTTTTTTGAAAATTGACATATGAATGTAAAATTTTAGATACAGGGGTTTTGGGGGTCGCCGATCACGATTCCAAAGTCAAAATGTCAAAAAAAACAAAATGGCGAAAGATTTTTTAGAAAATTGACGTATTAATGTAAAATTTTAGATACGGGGGTTTTGGGGGTCGCCGATCACGATTCCAAAGTCAAAATGTCAAAAAAAGCAAAACGGCGAAAGATTTTTTTGAAAATTGACGTATGAATGTGAGATTTTAGATACGGAGGTTTTGGGGGACGCCAATCACGATTCCAAAGCCAAAATGTCAAAAAAAAAACAAAATGGCAGAAGATTTTTTTGAAAATTGACGTATGAGTGTGAAATTTTAGATACGGGGGTTTTGAGGGTCGCCGATCACGATTCCAAAGTCAAAATGTCAAAAAAAGCAAAATGGCGGAAGATTTTTTTGAAAATTCACGTATGAATGTGAAATTTTAGATACGGGGGTTTTGGGGGTCGCCGATCACGATTCCAAAGCCAAACTGAAAAAAAAAACAAAAGGGCGGAAGATTTTTTTGAAAATTGAGTCATGAATGTGAAATTTCAAATACGGGGGTTTTGGGGGTCGCCGATCACGATTCCAAAGTCAAAATGTCAAAAAAAAACAAAATGACGGAAGATTTTTTGGAAATTGACGTATGAATGTAAAATTTTAGATACGGGGGTTTTGGGGGTCGCCGATCACGATTCCAAAGTCAAAATGTCAAAATAAGCAAAATGGCGAAAGATTTTTTTGAAAATTGACGTATGAGTGTGAAATTTTAGATACAGGGGTGTCAGGTCGCCGATCACAAATCCAAAATCAAAATGTCATAAAAAAACAAAATCGTGGAAGAATTTTTTGAAAATTGACATATGAATGTAAAATTTTAGATACGGGGGTTTTGGGGGTCGCCGATTACGATTCCAAAGTCAAAATGTCAAAAAAAACAAAATGACGGAAGATTTTTTTGAAAATTGACGTATGAATGTGAAATTTCAGATACGGGGGTTTTGGGGGTCGCCGATCACGATTCCAAAGTCAAAATGTCAAAAAAAACAAAATGGCGAAAGATTTTTTAGAAAATTGACGTATTAATGTAAAATTTTAGATACGGGGGTTTTGGGGGTCGCCGATCACTATTCCAAAGTCAAAATGTCAAAAAAAGCAAAACGGCGAAAGATTTTTTTGAAAATTGACGTATGAATGTGAAATTTTAGATACGGGGGTTTTGGGGGTCGCCGATCACGATTCCAAAGCCAAACTGAAAAAAAAAAAAAGGCGGAAGATTTTTTTGAAAATTGACGTATGAATGTGAAATTTCAAATACGGGGGTTTTGGGGGTCGCCGATCACGATTCCAAAGCCAAACTGAAAAAAAAACAAAAGGGCGGAAGATTTTTTTGAAAATTGAGTCATGAATGTGAAATTTCAAATACGGGGGTTTTGGGGGTCGCCGATCACGATTCCAAAGTCAAAATGTCAAAAAAAAACAAAATGACGGAAGATTTTTTGGAAATTGACGTATGAATGTAAAATTTTAGATACGGGGGTTTTGGGGGTCGCCGATCACGATTCCAAAGTCAAAATGTCAAAATAAGCAAAATGGCGAAAGATTTTTTTGAAAATTGACGTGAGTGTGAAATTTTAGATACACGGGTGTTAGGTCGCCGATCACAAATCCAAAACCAAATGTCATAAAAAAACAAAATCGTGGAAGAATTTTTTGAAAATTGACATATGAATGTAAAATTTTAGATACGGGGGTTTTGGGGGTCGCCGATTACGATTCCAAAGTCAAAATGTCAAAAAAAACAAAATGACGGAAGATTTTTTTGAAAATTGACGTATGAATGTGAAATTTCAGATACGGGGGTTTTGGGGGTCGCCGATCACGATTCCAAAGTCAGAATGTCAAAAAAAACAAAATGGCGAAAGATTTTTTTAGAAAATTGACGTATTAATGTAAAATTTTAGATACGGGGGTTTTGGGGGTCGCCGATCACGATTCCAAAGTCAAAATGTCAGAAAAAGCAAAACGGCGAAAGATTTTTTTGAAAATTGATGTATGAATGTAAAATTTTAGATACGGGGGTTTTGGGGGTCGCCGATCACGATTTCAAAGCAAAATGTCAAAAAAAACAAAATGGCGAAAGATTTTTTGAAAATTGACGTAAAATTTTAGATACGGGGGTTTTGGGGGTCGCCGATCACGATTCCAAAGTCAAAATGTCAAAAAAAGCAAAACGGCGAAAGATTTTTTTGAAAATTGACGTATGAGTGTGAAATTTTAGATACGGGGGTTTTGAGGGTCGCCGATCACGATTCCAAAGTCAAAATGTCAAAAAAAACAAAATGGCGAAAGATTTTTTTGGAAATTGACGTATGAGTGTGAAATTTTAGATACAGGGGTGTGTTAGGTCGCCGATCACAAATCCAAAATCAAAATGTCATAAAAAAACAAAATCGTGGAAGAATTTTTTGAAAATTGACATATGAATGTATAATTTTAGATAAGGGGGTTTTGGGGGTCGCCGATCGCGATTCCAAAGTCGAAATGTCAAAAAAAACAAAATGACGGAAGATTATTTTGAAAATTGACGTATGAATGTGAAATTTCAGATACGGGGGTTTTGGGGGTCGCCGATCACGATTCCAAAGCCAAAATGTCAAAAAAAAATGGCGGAAGATTTTTTGAAAATTGAGTCATGAATGTAAATCTTTAGATACGGGGGTTTTGGGGGTCGCCGATCACGATTCCAAAGTCAAAATATCAAAAAAAAACAAAATGGCGGAAGATGTTTTTGAAAATTGCCGTATGAGTGTGAAATTTTAGATACGGGGGTTTTAAGGGTCGCCGATCACGATTTCAAAGTCAAAATGTCAAAAAAACAAAATGGCGGAAGATTTTTTTGAATATTTACTTATGAATGTAAAATTTTAGATACGGGGGTTTTGGGGGGTTGCCGATCACGATTCCATAGTCAAAATGTCAAAAAAAACAAAATAGCGAAAGATTTTTTAGAAAATTGACGTATTAATGTAAAATTTTAGATACGGGGGTTTTGGGGGTCGCCGATCACGATTCCAAAGTCAAAATGTCGAAAAAAGCAAAATGGTGGAAGATTTTTTTGAAAATTGACATATGAATGTAAAATTTTAGATACAGGGGTTTTGGGGGTCGCCGATCACGATTCCAAAGTCAAAATGTCAAAAAAAACAAAATGGCGAAAGATTTTTTAGAAAATTGACGTATTAATGTAAAATTTTAGATACGGGGGTTTTGGGGGTCGCCGATCACGATTCCAAAGTCAAAATGTCAAAAAAAGCAAAACGGCGAAAGATTTTTTTGAAAATTGACGTATGAATGTGAAATTTTAGATACGGGGTTTTGGGGGTCGCCGATCACGATTCCAAACTCAAAATGTCAAAAAAAAACAAAATGGCGGAAGATTTTTTGAAAATTGAGTCATAAATGTAAAATTTTAGATACGGGGGTTTTGGGGGTTGCCGATCACGATTCCAAAGTCAAAATGTCAAAAGAAACAAAACGGCGGAAGATTTTTTTGAAAGTTGACGTATGAATGTGAAATTTTAGATACGGGGTTTTGGGGGTCGCCGATCACGATTCCAAACTCAAAATGTCAAAAAAAAACAAAATGGCGGGAGATTTTCTTGAAAGTTGACGTATGAATATGAAATTTTAAATACGGGGGTTTTGGGGGTCGCCGATCACGATTCCAAAGTCAAAATGTCAAAAAAAAACAAAATGGCGGAAGATGTTTTTGAAAATTGACGTATGAGTGTGAAATTTTAGATACGGGGGTTTTGAGGGTCGCCGATCACGATTCCAAAGTCAAAATGTCAAAAAAGAACAAAATGGCGGAAGATTTTTTTGGAAATTGACGTATGAATGTAAAAAATACGGGGGTTTTGGGGGTCGCCGATCACGATTCCAAAGTCAAAATGTCAAAAAAAAACAAAATGGCGAAAGATGTTTTTGAAAATTGACGTATGAATGCGAAATTTTAGATACGGGGGTGTCTTAGGTCGCCGATCACGATTCCAAAGCCAAAATGTCAAAAAAAAACAAATTGGCGGAAGAGTTCTTTGAAAATTGACGTATGAATGTGAAATTTTAGATACGGCTTATTACATCTTCAATTCGGTGATTCTTCGAAACGTGATTGAACAGGGTTTAAATTTAATACTTAATTTTTTCTTATCAATAGTAGATTCGAAAACATCAGAATCGTATTGTACACTGTCCCAATGAAAATGTTGCGCTCACTGAGCTCATTGTTTCTTTCGATACTTTAACATGACTTTTGTTTAACATTAAATTACGTTTCTCGCTCTTGAGTGTGAACCGGTTTGTGTAAAAAAACAGTTCGAGTAGAATTTCAAATAAAATATACTATCGGCTTAACAAAATGTATGTAGGGGTGCTTTAAAAGTTTATAAAAGTGGACATTCTAAAAACGTCATGCCAGTGAACGCTTTTTACAGGAAAGGCGCTTCAATGGGGCTTCAATTTAAAACTTGGGCTTTTTACTTTTATTATTATTTCGTGCTCCTTTATTAACGATAGTAGATTTTGAAAAGGTTGACAGGCTTTCACACTTTCGCATCAAAATAGTATTGTACACTGTCTTAATAAAAATGTTGCGCTTCTTGATCTCATTGTGCCTTTACATACTTTAACACGACTTATGTTTAACATTAAATTACCTTTCTCGCTCTTGAGTGTGTACCGGTTTGTGTAAAAAACAATTCGAGAAAAATTTTAAATACAATAAACTATTGGCTTCACAAAATATATGTATATACCGGGATGCTTTAAAAGTTTATAAAACTGGACATTCTAAAAAGCGTTTTTTTACAGGAAAGGCGCTTTAATAGGGCTTAAATTTAAAACTTGGGCTTCTTACTTTTATTATTATTTTGTGCTTTTTTCTTAACGAGAGTAGACTTCGAAAAGATTGACAGGCTCTTATACGTTCACATCAAAATAGTATTGTAAACTGTCTTAATGAAAATGTTACGCTTTTTGAGAGCTCATTGTTCCTTTGGATATTTTAACATGACTTATGTATAACATTAAATTACCTTTCTCGCTCTTGAGTGTGTACCGGTTTGTGTAAGAAACAATTCGAGAAAAATTTTAAATAAAATGAAAGGCACTTCAATTTAAAACTTGGGGTTTTTACTTTTATTTTAATTTTGTGGTCCTTTATTAACGATAGTGGATTTCAAAGAGGTCACACTTTACATCAAAATAGTATTGTACACTGTCTTAATAAAAATGTTGTGCGTTTTGATCTCATTGTGTCTTTGCATACTTTAACACGACTTATGTTTAACATTAAATTACCTTTCTCGCTCTTGAGTGTGTACCGGTTTGTGTTAAAAACAGTTCGAGAAGAATTTTAAATAAGATATACTATTGGCTTAACATAATAAATGTATATACAGGGGTGCTTCAAATATTTATAAAAATGGACATTCTAGAAAGCGCTGTTTACAGGAAAGGCGCTTGAAAAGGGCTTAAATTTAAAACTTGGGTTTTTTACTTTTATTATTATTTTGTGCTCCTTTATTAATGATAGTGGATTTCAAAAGGGTCTCACTTTTTGAGCTCATTCTGTCTTTGGATACTTTAACATTGCTTATGATTAACTTTAAATTACCTTTCTCGCTCTTGAGTGTGTACCGATTTGTGTCAAAAACAGATCGAGAATAATTTTAAATAAAATATACTCTGCTCTTTTATTAACGATAGTGGACTTCGAAAAGGTAGTAAGAAAGTAATATACTTTATAAATTAAATTTACTTTACCCATTCACATACATATGTTTGCGAGCTATATATTTGAAGTTCATCAGCATTCATTAGCATTCTATAAGAATGTTTGAAAGCGACGCCCATTTACCAAACAAAATTTGTTGTAAACATGTTAAACACTATGGAGATACTACGTATATTTGAGCATGTCAATTAAGATGACGAGCCCGCGATAGCGGGCGAGTAGTATATATGTAATTCATTGAAATTTTAAAATGTTCTTCAATACAAGTCCTTCATTTTTAAATGACGTGCGAACTAATTTTGAGTATGTGACAGACGAATATTTCAATTATGCTGACCAAAATTTCATAATGAAAGCGCTGTTCCACTTCAAATAATTTGGGTGAAAATATATCAGTGTCAGACTGCTTATTACGTTCTTTTTTATTAATATTGTGCATGCCTATCTTAAATTGTTTCTGAGCAATTGACATACTTTTTGTTAATATACTAAATTTTTCCACTGTTATTTCAATAGCGTATTATCCCGATTGTTTCAATGAAAATGATGCACTTATTGAGCATATTGGTTCTTCGGATACTTTAACATCATTCTTATGTTTAACATTAAATTATCTTTCTCGCTCTTCATTGTGTAACAGTTTGTGTAAAAAAAATTCTAGAAGAATTCTAAATGAAATATACAATTGGCTTTACAAAATATATGTATATACAGAGTGTGCCACAAGTCTATAAAATCTTACATTCTAAAAACCACCACGAGAGTGATCGCGTTTTACAGGAAACTGTAAAAAGCTGTAAGCGGACGCGCAAAAGGCGAATTCAAGCTCGAAAAGATTGAAGCCATAGCTCACAAACATTCAACACAATAAATATTGCAATATATAATAATAGGCCCAATGATAATAGTGTATAGGTAAGAAATTTATAAATTCAATTCCTTATTTGTTTATAAATACTTTCTACTTATTTTTAGCAATTATCGTTACATGACTGGAGTCATTTCGTCCATGAATTCAGTTGTAAAAATACTTCAAAATATTATAAGATATTGTTAATAGAAAAAAGAAACTAAAATATATTCCTACCAGATTAAACAAGCACTTAATCATGTTGTTACTGTGCCAGGCAAATTGAGAAGTAATATCATACGTATTCAAAAAAGATTGTTTAATTATCATTGATGAAAATGAACTTCCCGCGACATCGTCAATTAGAATAATTCAAAATAGCAATTCTAAAAGGATGTTTTACAGTATTTTCGAATATAACAATAAGTAATCAATATTACCATAATACATACATATATTATATCTATATATTCCTTAAATTGTAGGTGTACAATGCAAAAGAAAATAATTATGTACAGTGTGAACAAGGCTTTACCAACATTATTAAGCATCATACATAACTGACAGTTGTAATACAAAGAAACACTGCAAATTATAAGAGTATAGGAATGGAAATCAGTATAAAAAATGCCAATGAAGTAAATATTATTTGTTATAGAACAATGATTAAATGAATTATTTAAAAGTATACATTCGCGTCAACAAAACATAATTCTAATAAAGCTATCTACAAGTTTGTATAAAATAAAATGTTTTTTTAAAATTCTAATGAATTTTCATTTAAACCAAAAAGACCAGTGGAATCGACATATGTATATAGACTGAAACACTATTAACAAAAACTATCAAACCACATTTTCCAACTGATGCAAAAAAAACAGATTTCGAGATTATTCTAATTTTATACCCACAAACAAAATTCAAACTACAGATAAATTAGGCAAACGTGAAATAAATCATCGGCAAGTCAAGGCACAAAACCAATAATAGTAGAAAAATTATAAATAGAGTGAAAACTACCGTCTGTGAGGCACAGGAAAAGTATGTGAAAAATGTCAATATAACTTTAAACGATAAAATACATCTTATTTCATGGACAGCCGTTAAACATTTTCAATTTAAAAACTGCTATTATCACTAAATCTATTATTAATCATTTCATCCGATAAGAATTCTGAATAAAATATTGCATAGTTGTAAACTATATACAGGGGTGTATAAAAACAACTAAGCAATATTGAACATCTAAAACACAATTATATTTAGTTATTCGCTATATATCGGAATTATATGGTGTTTCAAAAACTGAAACGCAATAAAGACAAAATCCGCAATAAATTTAGAAGAATAAGGGGGAGCGGTACCTCAACTGTAAGCGGAATAAGAGGCGATAGCGGGCCTTCAAGGCCTGCCGTATTAGCTAGTTATATATACTAAAAGCCGAGTAGTCAATGGCAACCAAACCCGGTCAAAATCGACGAAAATTGGGTACGCGGGGCGCAGAACTCGTCTCTGGATACGCAAAATTGAAAGCTGCCCTTTGGCGTGAAGTTACCGACGACCTTGAATTGTTCCTCGACGGAGAGTTTTTCTTCCCAAGTGGAGCGTGTGCAGAGATATCGCCCGTTGAAGAGGAGCGTGCATTCGGTGTTTTAACAGAAAAATGGCTTACGTCATGACGATTCACGTGACAACCGATCAAAATCGTAAAAATGTCAGGTATGACAGGCACGCGCGAAAGAATTGTAAAAGTTTCACATTGACGAAGAAATTTCAGGCCGTCGAGGTTTAGAGTGCGGAAAGAGGGTTGGAAACCAAAAGAGTGGACTTTTCCGCGACGATTGAGTGCACTGTCCACGTGCCAAATCTGTCGCTGTCGAAGGTGCGATTCATTGAAGGCTTTTCTGCAGGGTATAAAAATCTCGCGATGACGAGTTTGCGTGTCATTAATGACTATATATATTCACGTTCATCCATCGGTTGTCAAGTTTAAATGTCAGAAGGCCGACAAATATTACGAAGAAGAAGTGTATTTTTAATTGAAACGTGGTACCTTTCAGATACGTATTAGTGTTATTATTATCAATCGTTACTATTTCTTTTCTATATGAATATATGAACAAAATGCCGACGGATATGATAAAATAAACTTAAAGTGTATTGTCGCACGTAAGTACAGTAATAAATATAACGATTTTGCTATCTTTTATGAAGATATATTAATAAATACAATGACACTCTATTCATTATATATGTCATCGAAATGTAAATTTCATACAACGAAGAACTTGAAGCAAGCTTAAATAAAGAAGAACCGTCTGAGTTTTGCCATTTGGGCCTGTCAAATTACGTTAGATGCACACGAATTATACAAAACCTAAATGTCAACAGAATGTTGGAAATGTATCAGTGTTCAAGTTATAATTATATAAATTTAAGCCATTTTACGAATGGGATCATTTAATAACATTTCTCATCGATCTCTCTACGTACAAATAATAGGGCGACTTTTCTTTATTTGTCAGATGTGTCCGAAGCACTTCGAAATAAAATAAATACATCAAATAAGATTCCCATAAGCATGTATGTCATTTCGTTTACCAATTCAGTTATAAAAGCAAGTATTTAAAGTGTGCGACTAGCTGGTTGGCACCAACTAATCAGAAGTACATTTTTGGTTAAATGGTACGACAGTGTCTAGCATCAACTGTATAGGAGCCAGCAAGATTTTCGATTGCGTTTTAGAAAGTATATTACTAAAGCGTAATATGAAAATTAATTAATTCTCTCAATGACCTGTAAGTTTAAAACATGTTTTATTAAGTTAGCCTGACATTTCGTTCTCACAAGTTTATGTGTGAACAAATACAGTTCAACGAACTATTGTCACGATGACAGGTGGAACGACAATTTTGGTTAAACATCTTCATGTCAGCTGTCTGACTTCTCATTGTCATAGGTATGTGTCATCGAAATATCGTTACGATGACAGTCTGTCAGAAAATTTGAATTATACACTATTTCAATCGTAAACTTGACACAAAGCGTAGTACCAATTTTATAGAACTAATAACGTGAAACAACATTCAATTAATTTTTTTTTTGATCTGTCGACGTTCACCATGGACTAGATGTACACAACTGATACAAAACCTGAATGTCAATAAAAAAATTTTAAATATCAGCGTTCATTAAATTATATAGGAATATTGTTCGCTTTGTGGGCAAAGTCTTAATAAATAAATTCATTTGCCACCATAATGTATAATCCATTTCTAGAGATATTTCTTTAAATTTAATCTTCATTCATTACAATAGCAAAGTTAACTACATAATTATCCTCCACTGTCATTCATTCATATAGAAATTAAAATACCGTAAATAGTATAGGTAATAGTGAATAGGTACAACCTAACCAACTAAAAAGAAGAAGCGTATGCGGTATCATAAAAATTAAATTAACATTATGAATGACATAGGTACTCCGACAATTTTATGTATTATGGTTAGAGTTGTTGCCGATATGCCATACGATTTTTTAACGCATACACATAATCTGACATTACGTCAAACCAATTACGTCAAACCAGTGAGCTGTAGCAGTGAAATCAACTGTTCACAGGGACAAATATTATACGGATCTAAATTCTAATTAGCTCCCTTATTTTCAGAAATAGCGTACCGAAAATAGTTATACCGTATTTAGTTGTTTTTTAATGAAATCTGCCTTATGAATTTTAACTAACATTTTTATAGAGGAAATGATTATTAACATTTAACATTCATTAAAACAGCATGCGACCAGCATTAATCGCATTACCAATGAGATGCCCTTACAGCCTTACATATAATATTAAAAAGATATAAGTACAAGCGAAGAGGCGAATCAAGCTCAAAGAGCTCCATACATCACTATATCTAACAATGGTTGCTTTCTGCAAACACGAGAGTTGCGAAATTGTTCACATAATTCTAACTTCTCTTTATTGAAATTTAAACGTTCTTTATCATAAAAATTAACACAAAAACATTCATAAATTTACAAACTATATTCAACGTAATGACTATAAAAACATCATCAAAAATAACTCAATAATAATGAGTAGTATAAATACATCGTACCTATACTTGCCCATACTTAATTCAATATAATGATTCCTTTCTATAATTGCTTCCTTTGCGACGAGAAATCATAACAGAATTTGAATTTTGAAAAAAATTATTAACATACAAACTGACATCGAAAGTCACAATTTTTAAATATTGTACTAAATTTTTCTATTATATAAATGCTTTAAAAAAGTGTAATTTCCGGTACGTTAGATTTATGTTATTAAATTTTGACAATTTTTTAATTGAATAAAATTGATGATAATTATAACAAACGTCAAAATCTAATTATTTTATAGGTTACGAAGATAACTGACATAGAGGTGGGCAAAACGGCTCATTTCTTTGACTCGGTTCAGCTCCTCATTGTGAGCCGGATCACGGAACCGGCTCATTTGAACCATGTGGATCCGTAATAGCATACCGTTCATGAACGTGTAGTACACATATAATACTCGGCGCCGCGCGCCGTCGTCGACTCAAACGAACCGGGATGATAATTTCGGCTGCGCGCACACCAATTGTACAAAATGTTTGACAAACAATTTATTTGAAGCTAAAATGCACACAAATTTGACAAATTATTAGGTTGTTGTACACAAATTAAACAAAATATATGTAAAACTAAATTATCAATTATCGGCATCTCAATCTCGACATAATACATCCGGTTGACTTAACATTTTTATAGATATACAGGTTGATTATTGTTCTTTTAATGATTATATATTTGCATTATTAAAATACTTTAATTCCAGAACGCGTACGCCTTAATGGGGAAAAAGATAGCTTTTAACATTTATGTGCCCTTATGACAACGATTACGCATACATGCAGAGTGGGCGGAGCTATCTGAAATTAATTTCTCTCTTCTGATTAAAGTAAAATTCGGCACTTGGGAGTCTTTGTGGTATCATTGATCACGTATCCAAAGTCGAAATGTCAAAAAAAAAAAAAATGGCCGAAGGATTTTTTGAAAATTGACGTATAAATGTGAAATTTTAGATACGAGGGTGTCTTAAGTCGCCGATCACAAATCCAAAATCAGAATGTCATAAAAAAACAAAATGGCGGATGATTTTTTTGAAAATTGACGTAGGAATATAAAATTTTAGATACGGGGGTTTGGGGGTCGCCGATCACGATTCCAAAGTCAAAATGTCAAAAAAAAACAAAATGGTGGAAGATTTTTTGAAAATTGACGTGTGAATGTGAAATTTTAGATACGCGAGTTTTGGGGGTCGCCGATCACGATTCCAAAGTCAAAATGTCAAAAAAAACAAAATGGCGGAAGATTTTTTTGAAAATTGACTTATTAATGTAAAATTTTAGATACGGGAGTTTTGGGGGTCGCCGATCACGATTCCAAAGTCAAAATGTCAAAAAAAACAAAATGGCGAAAGATTTTTTAGAAAATTGACGTATTAATGTAAAATTTTAGATACGGGGGTTTTGGGTGTCGCCGATCACGATTCCAAAGTCAAAATGTCAAAAAAAGCAAAATGGCGAAAGATTTTTTTGAAAATTGACGTATGAGTGTGAAATTTTAGATACGGGGGTGTGTTAGGTCGCCGATCACAAATCCAAAATCAAAATGTCATAAAAAAACAAAATCGTGGAAGAATTTTTTGAAAATTGACATATGAATGTAAAATTTTAGATACGGGGGTTTTGGGGGTCGCCGATCACGATTCCAAAGTCAAAATGTAAAAAAAAGCAAAATGGCGGAAGATTTTTTTGAAAATTGACGTATGAATGTAAGATTTTAGATACGGGGGTTTTGGGGGGTCGCCGATCACGATTCCAAAGTCAAAATGTCAAAAAAAAACAAAATAGCGCAAGATTTTTTAGAAAATTGACGTATTAATGTAAAATTTTAGATACGGGGGTTTTGGGGGTCGCCGGTCACGATTACAAAGTCAAAATGTCAAAAAAAGCAAAACGTCGGAAGATTTTTTTGAAAATTGACGTATGAATGTAAAATTTTAGATACCGGGGTTTTGGGGGTCGCCGATCTCGATTCCAAAGTCAAAATGTCAAAAAAAAACAAAATGGCGAAAGATTTTTTTTGAAAATTGACGTATGAATGTGAAATTTTAGATACGGAGGTTTTGGGGGTCGCCAATCACGATTCCAAAGCCAAAATGTCAAAAAAAAACAAAATGGCAGAAGATTTTTTGAAAATTGACGTATGAATGTGAAATTTTAGATACGCGAGTTTTGGGGGTCGCCGATCACGATTCCAAAGTCAAAATGTCAAAAAAAAACAAAATGGCGAAAGATTTTTTTGAAAATTCACGTATGAATGTGAAATTTTAGATACGGAGGTTTTGGGGGTCGCCAATCACGATTCCAAAGCCAAAATGTCAAAAAAAAACAAAATGGCAGAAGATTTTTTGAAAATTGACGTATGAATGTGAAATTTTAGATACGCGAGTTTTGGGGGTCGCCGATCACGATTCCAAAGCCAAAATGTCAAAAAAAAACAAAATGGCGGAAGATTTTTTGAAAATTGAGTCATGAATGTAAAATTTTAGATACGGGGGTTTTGGGGGTCGCCGATCACGATTCCAAAGTCAAGATGTCAAAAAAAACAAAATGACGGAAGATTTTTTGAAAATTGACATATGAATGTAAATTTTAGATACGGGGGTTTTGGGGGTCGCCGATCACGATTCCAAAGTCAAAATGTCAAAAAAAACAAAATGGCGAAAGATTTTTTAGAAAATTGACGTATTAATGTAAAATTTTAGATACGGGGTTTTGGGGGTCGCCGATCACGATTCCAAAGTCAAAATGTCAAAAAAAGCAAAATGGCGGAAGATTTTTTTGAAAATTGACGTATTCATGTAAAATTTTAGATACGCGGGTTTTGGGGGTCGCCGATCACGATTCCAAAGTCAAAATGTCAAAAAAAGCAAAACGGCGAAAATTTTTTTTGAAAATTGACGTATGAATGTGAAATTTTAGATACGGGGGTTTTGGGGGTCGCCGATCACGATTCCAAAGCCAAACTGAAAAAAAAACAAAAGGGCGGAAGATTTTTTTGAAAATTGACGTATGAATGTGAAATTTCAAATACGGGGGTTTTGGGGGTCGCCGATCACGATTCCAAAGCCAAAATGTCAAAAAAAACAAAATGGCGGAAGATTTTTTGAAAATTGAGTCATGAATGTAAAATTTTAGATACGGGTGTTTTGGAGGTCGCCGATCACGATTCCAAAGTCAAAATGTCAAAAAAAAACAAAATGACGGAAGATTTTTTGAAAATTGACGTATGAGTGAAATTTTAGATACGGGGGTGTGTTAGGTCGCCGATCACAAATCCAAAATCAAAATGTCATAAAAAAACAAAATCGTGGAAGAATTTTTTGAAAATTGACATATGAATGTAAAATTTTAGATATGGGGGTTTTGGGGGTCGCCGATCACGATTCCAAAGTCAAAATGTCAAAAAAAGCAAAATGGCGGAAGATTTTTTTGAAAATTGACGTATGAATGTAAAATTTTGGATACGGGGGTTTTGGGGGGTCGCCGATCACGATTCCAAAGTCAAAATGTCAAAAAAAGCAAAATGGTGGAAGATTTGTTTGAAAATTGACATATGAATATAAAATTTTAGATACGGGGGTTTTGGGGGTCGCCGATCACGATTCCAAAGTCAAAATGTCAAAAAAAACAAAATGACGAAAGATTTTTTAGAAAATTGACGTATTAATGTAAAATTTTAGATACGCGGGTTTTGGGGGTCGCCGATCACGATTCCAAAGTCAAAATGTCAAAAAAAGCAAAACGGCGAAAATTTTTTTTGAAAATTGACGTATGAATGTGAAATTTTAGATACGGGGGTTTTGGGGGTCGCCGATCACGATTCCAAAGCCAAACTGAAAAAAAAACAAAAGGGCGGAAGATTTTTTTGAAAATTGACGTATGAATGTGAAATTTGAAATACGGGGGTTTTGGGGGTCGCCGATCACGATTCCAAAGCCAAAATGTCAAAAAAAACAAAATGGCGGAAGATTTTTTGAAAATTGAGTCATGAATGTAAAATTTTAGATACGGGTGTTTTGGAGGTCGCCGATCACGATTCCAAAGTCAAAATGTCAAAAAAAAACAAAATGACGGAAGATTTTTTGAAAATTGACGTATGAATGTAAAATTTTAGATACGGGGGTTTTGGGGGTCGCCGATCACGATTCCAAAGTCAAAATGTCAAAATTAGCAAAATGGCGAAAGATTTTTTTGAAAATTGACGTATGAGTGTGAAATTTTAGATACAAGGGTATTAGGTCGCCGATCACAAATCCAAAATCAAAATGTCATAAAAAAACAAAATCGTGGAAGAATTTTTTGAAAATTGACATATGAATGTAAAATTTTAGATACGGGGGTTTTGGGGGTCGCCGATCACGATTCCAAAGTCAAAATGTCAAAAAAAACAAAATGACGGAAGATTTTTTGAAAATTGACGTATGAATGTGAAATTTCAGATACGGGGGTTTTGGGGGTCGCCGATCACGATTCCAAAGTCAAAATGTCAAAAAAAACAAAATGGCGAAAGATTTTTTTAGAAAATTGACGTATTAATGTAAAATTTTAGATACGGGGTTTTGGGGGTCGCCGATCACGATTCCAAGGTCAAAATGTCAGAAAAAGCAAAACGGCGAAAGATTTTTTTGAAAACTGATGTATGAATGTAAAATTTTAGATACGGGGGTTTTGGGGGTCGCCGATCACGATTTCAAAGCAAAATTTCAAAAAACACAAAATGGCGAAAGATTTTTTGAAAATTGACGTAAAATTTTAGATACGGGGGTTTTGGGGGTCGCCGATCACGATTCCAAAGTCAAATTGTCAAAAAAAAGCAAAACGGCGAAAGATTTTTTTGAAAATTGACGTATGAGTTTGAAATTTTAGATACGGGGGTTTTGGGTGTCGCCGATCACGATTCCAAAGCCAAAATGTCAAAAAAAAACAAAATGGCGGAAGATTTTTTGAAAATTGAGTCATGAATGTAAAATTTTAGATACGGGGGTTTTGGGGGTCGCCAATCACGATTCCAAAGTCAAAATATCAAAAAAAAACAAAATGACGGAAGATTTTTTTGAAAATTGACCTATGAATGTGAAATTTCATTTCATTTTTTTGGGGGGTCGCCGATCACAATCCCAAAGTCAAAATGTCAAAAAAAACATAACGGCGGAAGATTTTTTTGAAAGTTGACGTATGAAAGTGAAATTTTAGACACGGGGGTTTTGGGGATCGCCGATCACGATTCCAAAGTCAAATTGTCAAAAAAAAGCAAAACGGCGAAAGATTTTTTTGAAAATTGACGTATGAGTTTGAAATTTTAGATACGGGGGTTTTGGGTGTCGCCGATCACGATTCCAAAGCCAAAATGTCAAAAAAAAACAAAATGGCGGAAGATTTTTTGAAAATTGAGTCATGAATGTGAAATTTTAAATACGGGGGTTTTGGGGGTCGCCGATCACGATTCCAAAGTCAAAATGTCAAAAAAAAAACAAAATGGCAGAAGATGTTTTTGAAAATTGACGTATGAGTGTGAAATTTTAGAAACGGGGGTTTTGAGGGTCGCCGATCACGATTCCAAAGTCAAAATGTCAAAAAAAAAAAAAATAGCGAAAGATTTTTTTGGGAATTGACGTATGAGTGTGAAATTTTAGATACAGGGGTGTGTTAGGTCGTCGATCACAAATCCAAAATCAAAATGAACAAAATCGTGGAAGAATTTTTTGAAAATTGACATATGAATGTAAAATTTTAGATAAGGGGGTTTTGGGGGACGCCGATCACGATTCCAAAGTCAAAATGTCAAAAAAAAACAAAATGGCGGAAGATTTTTTGAAAATTGACGTATGAATGTAAAATTTTAGGTACGGGGGTTTTGGGGGTCGCCGATCACGATTCCAAAGTCAAAATGTCAAAAAAAACAAAATGGAAGATTTTTTTGAAAATTGACGTATGAATGTAAAATTTTAGATAAGGGGGTTTTGGGGGTCGCCGATCACGATTCCAAAGTCAAAATGTCAAAAAAAGCAAAATGGCGGAAGATTTTTTTGAAAATTGACGTATGAATGTAAAATTTTGGATACGGGGGTTTTGGGGGGTCGCCGATCACGATTCCAGTCAAAATGTCAAAAAAAAATAGCGAAAGATTTTTTAGAAAATTGACGTATTAATGTAAAATTTTAGATACGGGGGTTTTGGGGGTCGCCGATCACGATTCCAAAGTCAAAATGTCAAAAAAAGCAAAATGGTGGAAGATTTGTTTGAAAATTGACATATGAATGTAAAATTTTAGATACGGGGGTTTTGGGGGTCGCCGATCACGATTCCAAAGTCAAAATGTCAAAAAAAACAAAATGACGAAAGATTTTTTAGAAAATTGACGTATTAATGTAAAATTTTAGATACGCGGGTTTTGGGGGTCGCCGATCACGATTCCAAAGTCAAAATGTCAAAAAAAGCAAAACGGCGAAAATTTTTTTTGAAAATTGACGTATGAATGTGAAATTTTAGATACGGGGGTTTTGGGGGTCGCCGATCACGATTCCAAAGCCAAACTGAAAAAAAAACAAAAGGGCGGAAGATTTTTTTGAAAATTGACGTATGAATGTGAAATTTGAAATACGGGGGTTTTGGGGGTCGCCGATCACGATTCCAAAGCCAAAATGTCAAAAAAAACAAAATGGCGGAAGATTTTTTGAAAATTGAGTCATGAATGTAAAATTTTAGATACGGGTGTTTTGGAGGTCGCCGATCACGATTCCAAAGTCAAAATGTCAAAAAAAAACAAAATGACGGAAGATTTTTTGAAAATTGACGTATGAATGTAAAATTTTAGATACGGGGGTTTTGGGGGTCGCCGATCACGATTCCAAAGTCAAAATGTCAAAATTAGCAAAATGGCGAAAGATTTTTTTGAAAATTGACGTATGAGTGTGAAATTTTAGATACAAGGGTATTAGGTCGCCGATCACAAATCCAAAATCAAAATGTCATAAAAAAACAAAATCGTGGAAGAATTTTTTGAAAATTGACATATGAATGTAAAATTTTAGATACGGGGGTTTTGGGGGTCGCCGATCACGATTCCAAAGTCAAAATGTCAAAAAAAACAAAATGACGGAAGATTTTTTGAAAATTGACGTATGAATGTGAAATTTCAGATACGGGGGTTTTGGGGGTCGCCGATCACGATTCCAAAGTCAAAATGTCAAAAAAAACAAAATGGCGAAAGATTTTTTTAGAAAATTGACGTATTAATGTAAAATTTTAGATACGGGGTTTTGGGGGTCGCCGATCACGATTCCAAGGTCAAAATGTCAGAAAAAGCAAAACGGCGAAAGATTTTTTTGAAAACTGATGTATGAATGTAAAATTTTAGATACGGGGGTTTTGGGGGTCGCCGATCACGATTTCAAAGCAAAATTTCAAAAAAAACAAAATGGCGAAAGATTTTTTGAAAATTGACGTAAAATTTTAGATACGGGGGTTTTGGGGGTCGCCGATCACGATTCCAAAGTCAAATTGTCAAAAAAAAGCAAAACGGCGAAAGATTTTTTTGAAAATTGACGTATGAGTTTGAAATTTTAGATACGGGGGTTTTGGGTGTCGCCGATCACGATTCCAAAGCCAAAATGTCAAAAAAAAACAAAATGGCGGAAGATTTTTTGAAAATTGAGTCATGAATGTAAAATTTTAGATACGGGGGTTTTGGGGGTCGCCAATCACGATTCCAAAGTCAAAATATCAAAAAAAAACAAAATGACGGAAGATTTTTTTGAAAATTGACCTATGAATGTGAAATTTCATTTCATTTTTTTGGGGGGTCGCCGATCACAATCCCAAAGTCAAAATGTCAAAAAAAACATAACGGCGGAAGATTTTTTTGAAAGTTGACGTATGAAAGTGAAATTTTAAATACGGGGGTTTTGGGGGTCGCCGATCACGATTCCAAAGTCAAAATGTCAAAAAAAAACAAAATGGTAGAAGATGTTTTTGAAAATTGACGTATGAGTGTGAAATTTTAGAAACGGGGGTTTTGAGGGTCGCCGATCACGATTCCAAAGTCAAAATGTCAAAAAAAAAACAAAATAGCGAAAGATTTTTTTGGGAATTGACGTATGAGTGTGAAATTTTAGATACAGGGGTGTGTTAGGTCGTCGATCACAAATCCAAAATCAAAATGAACAAAATCGTGGAAGAATTTTTTGAAAATTGACATATGAATGTAAAATTTTAGATAAGGGGGTTTTGGGGGACGCCGATCACGATTCCAAAGTCAAAATGTCAAAAAAAAACAAAATGGCGGAAGATTTTTTGAAAATTGACGTATGAATGTAAAATTTTAGGTACGGGGGTTTTGGGGGTCGCCGATCACGATTCCAAAGTCAAAATGTCAAAAAAACAAAATGGAAGATTTTTTTGAAAATTGACGTATGAATGTGAAATTTCAGATACGGGGGTTTTGGGGGTCGCCGATCACGATTCCAAAGCCAAAATGTCAAAAAAAACAAAATGGCGGAAGATTTTTTGAAAATTAAGTAATGAATGTAAAATTTTAGATACGGGGGTTTTGCGGGTCGCCGATCACGATTCCAAAGTCAAAATGTCAAAAAAAAACAAAATGACGGAAGATTTTTTTGAAAATTGACGTATGAATGTGAAATTTCAGATACGAGGGTTTTGGGGGTCGCCGATCACAATCCCAAAGTCAAAATGTCAAAAAAAGCAAAATGGCGAAAGATTTTTTTGAAAATTAACGTATGAGTGTGAAATTTTAGATACGGGGGGTTTTGGGGGTCGCCGATCACGATTCCAAAGTCAAAATGTCAAAAAAAAAGAAAATGGCGGAAGATTTTTTGTAAATTGAGTCATGAATGTAAAATTTTAGATACGGGGGTTTTGGGGGTCGCCGATCACGATTCCAAAGTCAAAAAGTCAAAAAAAAAAAAACGGCGGAAGATTTTTTGAAAGTTGACGTATGAATGTGAAATTTTAGATACGGGGGTTTTGGGGGTCGCCGATCACGATTCCAAAGTCAAAATGTCAAAAAAAAAACAAAATGGCGGGAGATTTTTTTGAAAGTTGACGTATGAATGTGAAATTTTAGATACGAGGGTTTTGGAGGTCGCCGATCACGATTCCAAAGTCAAAATGTCAAACAAAAACAAAATGGCGGGAGATTTTTTTGAAAGTTGACGTATGAATATGAAATTTTAAATACGGGGGTTTTGGGGGTCGCCGATCACGATTCCAAAGTCAAAATGTCAAAAAAAAACAAAATGGCGGAAGATGTTTTGAAAATTGACGTATGAGTGTGAAATTTTAGATACGGGGGTTTTGAGGATCGCCGATCACGATTCCAAAGTCAAAATGTCAAAAAAAAACAAAATGGCGGGAGATTTTTTTGGAAATTAACGTATGAATGTAAAATTTTAGAAACGGGGGTTTTGGGGGTCGCCGATCACGATTCCAAAGTCAAAATGTCAAAAAAAGCAAAATGGCGAAAGATTTTTTTGAAAATTGACATGAGTGTGAAATTTTAGATACGGGGGGTTTTGGGGATCGCCGATCACGATTCCAAAGTCAAAATGTCAAAAAAAAACAAAATGGCGGAAGAGTTCTTTGAAAATTGACGTATGAATGTGAAATTTTAGATACGGCTTATTACATCTTCAATTCGGTGATTCTTCGAAACGTGATTGAACAGGGTTTAAATTTAATACTTAATTTTTTCTTATCAATAGTAGATTCGAAAACATCAGAATCGTATTGTACACTGTCCCAATGAAAATGTTGCGCTCACTGAGCTCATTGTTTCTTTCGATACTTTAACATGACTTTTGTTTAACATTAAATTACGTTTCTCGCTCTTGAGTGTGAACCGGTTTGTGTAAAAAAACAGTTCGAGTAGAATTTCAAATAAAATATACTATCGGCTTAACAAAATGTATGTAGGGGTGCTTTAAAAGTTTATAAAAGTGGACATTCTAAAAACGTCATGCCAGTGAACGCTTTTTACAGGAAAGGCGCTTCAATGGGGCTTCAATTTAAAACTTGGGCTTTTTACTTTTATTATTATTTCGCGCTCCTTTATTAACGATAGTAGATTTTGAAAAGGTTGACAGGCTTTCACACTTTCGCATCAAAATAGTATTGTACACTGTCTTAATAAAAATGTTGCGCTTCTTGATCTCATTGTGCCTTTACATACTTTAACACGCCTTATGTTTAACATTAAATTACCTTTCTCGCTCTTGAGTGTGTACCGGTTTGTGTAAAAAACAATTCGAGAAAAATTTTAAATACAATAAACTATTGGCTTCACAAAATATATGTATATACCGGGATGCTTTAAAAGTTTATAAAACTGGACATTCTAAAAAGCGTTCTTTTTACAGGAAAGGCGCTTTAATAGGGCTTAAATTTAAAACTTGAGCTTTTTACTTTTATTATTATTTTGTACTTTTTCATTAACGATAGTGGATTTCGAAAAGATTGATAGGCTATTACACGTTCATATCAAAATAGTATTGTAAACTGTCTTAATGAAAATGTTGCTTTTTTTGTCTTTGAATACTTTAACATGACTTATGTTTAACATTAAATTACCTTTCTCGCGCTTGGGTGTGTACCGGTTTGTGTAAAAAATAATTCGAGAAAAATTTCAAATAAAAGATACTATTGGCTTAACAAAATATATCTAGGGGTGCTTCAAAAGTTTATAAAAGTGGACATTCTAAAAAGCGTCATGCCAGTGATCGCTTTTACAGGAAAGGCGCTTCAATAGGGCTTCAATTTAAAACTTGGGCTTTTTACTTTTATTAATATTTCGTGCTTCGTGCTCCTTTATTAACGATAGTGGATTTTGAACAGGTTGACAGGCTTTTACACTTTCTCGCTCTTGAGTGTGTACCGGTTTGTGTTAAAAACAGTTCGAGAAGAATTTTAAATAAAACGTCCTATTGGCTTAACAAAATATATGTATATGCACGGTTGCTTCAAAAGTTAGTACAATCTTACATTCTAAAAAGTCATGGCAGTCATTGCTTTTACAGGAAAGGCGCTTCAATTTAAAACTTGGGCTTTCTACTTTTATTATTATTTCGTGCTTCGTGCTCCTTTATTAACGATAGTGGATTTCAAAAAGGTTGACAGGCTTTTACACTTTCACATCAAAATAGTTTTGTACACTGTCTTAATAAAAATATTGCGCTTCTTGATCTCATTGTGTCCTTGCATACTTTAACACGACTTATGTTTAACATTAAATTACCTTTCTCGCTCTTGAGTGTGTACCGATTTATGTCAAAAACAGTTCGAGAAGAATTTTAAATGAAATATCCTATTGGCCTAACAAAATATATGTATATACAGAGGTGCTTCAAAAGTTTATAAAAGTGGATATTCTAAAAAACGTTTTTTATAGGAAAGGCGCTTCAATAGGGCTTAAATTTGAAACTTTGGCTTTTTACTGCTATTATTATTTTGTGCTTTTTTCTTAACGAGAGTAGACTTCGAAAAGATTGACAGGCTTTTACACGTTCACATCAAAATAGTATAGTAAACTGTCTTAATAAAAATGCTGCGCTTTTTGATCTCATTGTGTCTTTGGATACTTTAACACGACTTATGTTTAACATTAAATTACCTTTCTCACTCTTGAGTGTGTACCGATTTGCGTAAAAAACAATTCGAGAAAATTTTTAAATAAAATATACTATTGGCTTCACAAAATATATGTATATACCGGGATGCTTTAAGAGTTTATAAAACCAGACATTCTAAAAAGCGTCATGCCAGTGATCGCTTTTTACAGGAAAGGCGCTTGAATTTAAAACTTGCGCTTTTTACTTTTATTATTATTTTGTGCTCCTTTATTAATGATAGTGGATTTCAAAAGGGTCTCACTTTACATCAAAGTATTATTGTAAACTGTTTTAATAAAAATGTTGCGCTTTTTGAGTTCATTCTGTCTTTGGATACTTTAACATTGCTTATGATTAACTTTAAATTACCTTTCTCGCTCTTGAGTGTGTACCGATTTGTGTCAAAAACAGATCGAGAATAATTTTAAATAAAATATACTCTGCTCTTTTATTAACGATAGTGGACTTCGAAAAGGTAGTAAGAAAATAATATACTTTATAAATTAAATTTACTTTACCCATTCACATACATATGTTTGCGAGCTATATATTTGAAGTTCATCAGCATTCATTAGCATTCTATAAGAATGTTTGAAAGCGACGCCCATTTACCAAACAAAATTTGTTGTAAACATGTTAAACACTATGGAGATACTACGTATATTTGAGCATGTCAATTAAAATGACGAGCCCGCGATAGCGGGCGAGTAGTATATATGTAATTCATTGAAATTTTAAAATGTTCTTCAATACAAGTCCTTCATTTTTAAATGACGTGCGAACTAATTTTGAGTATGTGACAGACGAATATTTCAATTATGCTGACCAAAATTTCATAATGAAAGCGCTGTTTCACTTCAAATAATTTGGGTGAAAATATCTCAGTGTCAAACTGCTTATTACGTTCGTTTTTGTTAATATTGTGCATGCCTATCTTAAATTGTTTCTGAGCAATTGACATACTTTTTGTTAATATACTAAATTTTTCCACTGTTATTTCAATAGCGTATTATCCCGATTGTCTCAATGAAAATGATGCACTTATTGAGCATATTGGTTCTTCGGATACTTTAACATCATTCTTATGTTTAACATTAAATTATCTTTCTCGCTCTTCATTGTGTAACAGTTTGTGTAAAAAAAAATTCTAGAAGAATTCTAAATGAAATATACAATTGGCTTTACAAAATATATGTATATACAGAGTGTGCCACAACTCTATAAAATCCTACATTCTAAAAACCACCACGAGAGTGATCGCGTTTTACAGGAAGCTGTAAAAAGCTGTAAGCGGACGCGCAAAAGACGAATTCAAGCTCGAAAAGATTGAAGCCATAGCTCACAAACATTCAACACAATAAATATTGCAATATGTAATAATAGGCCCAATGATAATAGTGTATAGGTAAGAAATTTATAAATTCGATTCCTTATTTGTTTATAAATACTTTCTACTTATTTTTAGCAATTATCGTTACATGACTGGAGTCATTTCGTCCATGAATTCAGTTGTAAAAATACTTCAAAATATTGTAAGATATTGTAAATAGAAAAAAGAAACTAAAATATATTCCTACCAGATTAAACAAGCACTTAATCATGTTGTTACTGTGCCAGGCAAATTGAGAAGTAATATCATACGTATTCAAAAAAGATTGTTTAATTATCATTGATGAAAATGAACTTCCCGCGACATCGTCAATTAGAATAATTCAAAATAGCAATTCTAAAAGGATGTTTTACAGTATTTTCGAATATAACAATAAGTAATCAATATTACCATAATACATACATATATTATATCTATATATTCCTTAAATTGTAGGTGTACAACGCAAAAGAAAATAATTATGTACAGTGTGAACAAGGCTTTACCAACATTATTGAGCATCATACATAACTGACAGTTGTAATACAAAGAAACACTGCAAATTATAAGAGTATAGGAATGGAAATCAGTATAAAAAATGCCAATGAAGTAAATATTATTTGTTATAGAACAATGATTAAATGAATTATTTAAAAGTATACATTCGCGTCAACAAAACATAATTCTAATAAAGCTATCTACAAGTTTGTATAAAATAAAATGTTTTTTTAAAATTCTAATGAATTTTCATTTAAACCAAAAAGACCAATGGAATCGACATAATAATATGTATATAGACTGAAACACTATTAACAAAAACTATCAAACCACATTTTCCAACTGATGCAAAAAAAACAGATTTCGAGATTATTCTAATTTTATACCCACAAACAAAATTCAAACTACAATTAAATTAGGCAAACGTGAAATAAATCATCGGCAAGTCAAGGCACAAAACCAATAATAGTAGAAAAATTATAAATAGAGTGAAAACTACCGTCTGTGAGGCACAGGAAAAGTATGTGAAAAATGTCAATATAACTTTAAACGATAAAATACATCTTATTTCATGGACAGCCGTTAAACATTTTCAATTTAAAAACTGCTATTATCACTAAATCTATTATTAATCATTTCATCCGATAAGCATTCTGAATAAAATATTGCATAGTTGTAAACTATATACAGGGGTGTATAAAAATAACTAAGCAATATTGAACATCTAAAACACAATTATATTTAGTTATTCGCTATATATCGGAATTATATGGTGTTTCAAAAACTGAAACGCAATAAAGACAAAATCCGCAATAAATTTAGAAGAATAAGGGGGAGCGGTACCTCAACTGTAAGCGGAATAAGAGGCGATAGCGGGCCTTCAAGGCCTGCCGTATTAGCTAGTTGATCGTAATATACGCATTCATGGCAAATAAACACATAATTTCCGTTTCAATACTAAATTTCTTTATTACATATTTTTAATAGACTAATAGTTAAATTCGGTGTTGACAGATCAATGATGTCTGTCAAAAAGACGTGCGTTGTGCATATTCTTCCTGTCAAATTTTTCATATTTATTTTTGCTTTGATATAAATTGTTTAAAAACAGTGCTTCTTAAAAGTGTATTTATTATTTATTTGCGTCCATTGAATATAATGCCGAAAGGTTTCTGTAAACAGTTGAGGCATTTTACAAACTTTTCTATAATCATGTGTTAAATTTAATGTGAATAGCGTAAGTATTGCTTATTTTAAATTATATTATGAATACGTAATGAAAGATTTAACGTCTTTCGACAATCTAAATCAATATAATAAAAAGTTGAGAAAGTCTTAGAGCATTTCAATTACTAAATATATTACGTTGTAGTTATTGTACGTATTGTGAATAATTTTTTTCTTTGGTTATATCAAATGTCACTGACAGAAATAAAAATAGATCTGGCAACATATACAAGGCGAGTCGTCATGGATCTAGTATGACGTGCAACTGAATGTAACGTGTTTCCACCATAGTTACCATGTATTGATAAGTGAATATACTCTTGACGACGTGATATAACCGTTTTGGTGTTTCGCTTCCTCCAACAATATGAATTTTGTCATGGTAACAAGTGTTTTGAAGTTTGTTGATAAACGTCAAAAATATATTCAGCAATTTTCATGTTTTTTTAATTTTTTCGACATGGAACACTTTGGTATAAGCTCGGGGACCGAAATAGATAAAGAAATTGAAAATTTGACACCGCAAAATACCGTTAAAACACATAAATATGTTTCGAAACAGCGAAATTGTAAACTTTGTGCTCAAACTTCTGACAAACAATTAGCAAGTATTTTGAAAGATTGGGCATTTAACATGAAACGTGCAGATGGCACAGAATACAAAGAAGGTAGGTACCGTGAAAACAATTTGGAATATTTCCGCTAAACTTGTCCAGAAAAAGTTTTATGAAGAGTTTAATCGAGAAACAAATCCATTCAGAGGTGTGATTTTTGAAGATGCAAGAAAGGCGCGGGTAGCTAAAAGGAAGAAGTTATATACAAGCAATTCCTGAAAAAAGAAAAACAAGCTCTGTCGCCCTTAAAACGGAAGAAATTAGCAAAATTGTGTCATTTTTTGACGAAAATTCTATCAAATTTGTTCTGTGGAACTGGCGTGGCGTGGAAATGAAGCAGTCTTTTGCTTAATTGACTATTTCAAAGCAGAATGCGACAATTATGGTCAACCCACAGGACGTATTGAGTACAATACCATATTTTCAAAGACAGCACAAGGTGGCGAAAAACATACAGCTGAATCTAAATGGTTGACACCGAATAAAAATTGTGAAGATCAGTGTCCAGTACGTCTGTTGAAGAAAATGTTAAGCAAAAGAACACTAAACATTAAAACCAATCGTCTAATTTTAACACCTAATCCTGATTGGCAGAAATTAAAATATGGTATAAAAACTGCCCTGTAGGCCTTAATCAATTAAGTAAATGAACACGTTCAGCGGCAGAAAGTATAGGACTTGATACAAAGAAGCAAAAAATATCTAATCATTCCAATCGCTGTTCCGCTGTTAGCATCTTGCCACAATCTGGAGCAAACTTACAAGAAATTATTAAGAGGACAGGCCACTCATCATCTGAATCTCTGAAGCTGTATCTAAAGCTTACTAATGAACACCATAGCAAGATACTTGAAAAATTGAGAAATAAACAAGATTCTGCCAACTCTACCATCACCAGCACCAGCACCTCAAATTCAACTTCTAAAGATAATACAAGGAATATTTATTATAATAATTGTACTTCTAATTTCAACCAATAAAAAAAATTCGTTAGTTAATTCTGTATATAATCGTAACGAATACCACTCGAGCAAACGAAAATAATCATATATAATACAACGAGTAGTCAAAGTATGCTCGATTATTTTTGTGGTGGTTCACGAATGTTTCCTTGCGCTTGAATATTAATAGGACGAGTGCGTCAGCACGAGTCCTATTTACAAGCGCAAGGAAACAAGAGTGATAACACCGCAAAAATGATCTACCATACTTTGATTACGAACAATCTATTATGTATATGTATATGGTGGAAACGCGTTACATTCATTTGCACGTCATACTAGATCCATGACGACTCGCCTTGTATATGTTGCCGGATCTATTTTTATTTCTGTCAGTGACATTTGATATAACCAAAGAAAAAAATTATTCACTAAACAATAACTATAACGTAATATATTTAGTAATTGAAATGCTCTAAGACTTCTTTCTTTCTCAACTTATTTATTATATTGATTTAGATTGGCGAAAAACCTTAAATGTTTCATTACGTATCCATAATATAATTTAAAATAAGCAATACTTACGCAATTCGCATTAAATTTAACACGATTATAGAAAAGTTTGTAAAAAGCCTCAACTGTTTACAAAAAACATTTCGGCATTATATTCAATGGACGCAAATAAATAATAAATACACTTCTAAGAAGCACTGTTTTTAAACAATTTATATCAAAGCAAAAATAAACAAGAAAAATTTGACAGGAAGAATATACCTACACAACGCACGTCTTTTTGACAGATATGATTTATCTGTCAACACCGAATTGAACTATTAGTCTATTAAAAATATGTAATAAAGAAATTTAATATTGAAACGGAAAGTATGTGTTTATTTGCTATGAATGCGTATATTACGATCAATTTATAAATCTTCTATTTAAGCTAATGAAATAAATGCCCTCAAGTATAATTTAACAAGGTAACTTTTTTAGTTTCTCTAATACAGTTCTGACAACATGTAAACGTCATCGATGACGTGCAACTGAACTTAACGCGTCTCCAGTATATATTTGTACCAGCATATGTTACATCATGAAAATTATAATAAATTGTAAGTTAATGTATGACAAAACATTCAGAGTCTGATTGATGTAAGTATCAAATCATGTAGGTATCACAATTCAAATTACCAAAAAGGCTTCAATTCTCAATATTCTCCAAAATGAATTAAAAGAGTGATGAGCGGGATGACGTCACGCGTTTTTGTAAGTGACGTCACACTTTCACGAGAAAATTCTTGGCTTGCTTTCAAATTGAAGCGTTTTTTCTTAAACGCAGGCGCGTAGTTAGAGCGCGAAAACGCTGAAGTGTTGTTTGGACATCACATTGAACCTCATTACAAAAATTTATAAATCGAAAGTTTCTAAACATGAATAACGAAGAATGGAATTTGTTAGCGCAATTCTATTTCTTATATTTCTAACATATAAATATACAGGTAAACAGTCATATATGAAGGTTAAAATGTGTAAGAACAATGATGTATTTTTAGGGACCACCACATAGTGGCTCAAATTTTTATAATTACAAAAACAATCATAGCATTGTTTTGATGGCTTGCAGTGATGCAAAATATTGTTTTACTTTTGTGGATATAGGGGTGCAAGGAAGAAAAAGTGGCGAAGGTGTGTTTAAAAATTGTGCATTAGGTCAACTGTCAGAAAAGAAGTCGTTATTAAAACCGAAGCCATGTAAACTGCCAAATTCAAGTATGATGTCGCCTTTTGTATTAGTAGGGATGAGGCATTTCAAATGACTCAATATATGATGAGGCCATATCCTGGAAGAGGTGGCCTTGATTTGCCAAAAAAGACATTTAAGTATCGTTTGTCATGCATTTGGTATATTATCACCAGCATGGCCTATTTATAGAGGACCATTAAATGCTAGTATGAACACATATGAAAATATCGTTAAAGCTACAGAATGTTTGCATAACTGGTTAAAGCGACTTGAAGATAAACTTCCAGCAGACCAAAGATCATATTGTTCCCCCCATCTAGTTGACCGTGAGGAACAAGGCAATGTGATCGCTGGTAGCAGGAGAAATGAAGAAACAGGTGCTTTGGAAAATGTACATAATGTAGGGGGTAATAGACACAGTGCCAGTGCTGCAACTATAAGAGACACCTTTAAAGCATATTTTGTCAACGAAGGTGCTGTTGAATGGTAGTGGACAAAGGCAACTAATAATGCAGATTAAGTTTATGTAGCTCATAGTTATATTATGTTACAATTGTTATGGTGTTTTGCATTTCATTAGTGTAATTTACTGTCAGCTGGCAATTTTTACACACAAATTTTTCATACAAATTTGGAATAATGTATTCTAGTTATATTATTTATTAATGAAACAGCGAAATATGTATAGCCAAACCTAAAAAACGAACAAAAATATTATAAAGATAGTAAATAATTTATAATCTAATCTGATTATTGTCTGCACCATGTGCATATACTTTATTTTTATGCTTGTCAATATATACAAATAATTGTATGATATATAATATAAATATGAAAACAAACTTTTTTTTATAAAAGAGTGTTAAATTAATATTAAGTATGCCATAAGTTACGTTATTGTTTTTAGTTTATCTGCTGAATGAGAATTATTTGTTTTACTAATGTTATACCTACGTGAAATAATTACTTTTGGTTTACATATTTTCTAGAATAAAAGAAAACACCTTCATAGTATAGAAGAAGTATATTATTATAAAAGGACACATTAGTGTTTTTATACATTTTCTTTTTTTTTGTATTTCTGTTCATAAAGCATACTTAAAACCAAGTGTTACAAAATTTGTTTTATTAAGGACAGCTACCTGTTTTAAGCATTTGGTACACACATGTTGAGTTTTAAAAATCTTCGAATTACCGCGTAAATATTAGAAGAAGATAGATTGACATACTAAAAACAGAAGCACATATTAAAAACGCAGAAAAATAGAACACTCTATTTTTCCCCCACCAACTGCGAGATTTCTATTTCAAAATTTTCAGCATTGTGATTGGTTATTGTCGGATAACGCGTTACGTCATCACGCGCCCGTGTAAATCCACCTTTGAGAATATCACATACGTCATAATGCGCTATGATCGTATTAGAGTTGGACGAGTTCATTATATCCCATCCGGTCCAGTTTAGGGGTGTTTGTAAAACAGTAGCGGGTCGTTTACGATTAGGTTATATTCATAGTTATATTGGTGTTTATGTTTTTTTGCTGCTTCTTTCAATTTAGTAAAATATTGTTAATATTATTCTTTAAATAATTGTCTTTATCAAGACACAAAATATTTCTATATTATTCGATCGGTAAGTTGAAAAAGTATATATTTTATTCTATTGTATGAATACTTAGAAATTGTAGTATATGGTTGCAACCGATTTTTGACAAAATGACTAGTGTACCTTATAGAGGAGCTCTAATTGAACAACTTTTACTTATAAATTAATCGGCGCAAACGTACAGCAACGGAGATAATTAATAATTAAGGTGCTCACCGAGTGAATTTTCCATGTCACATTTTTAGTGGTATCTGTTATACACACCGTTGAAATTATGAAAATGGTAATAAATGATGTGTATTTCACTTTACCACACAACAATTACATTTGATTTTTATGTTTTTTAATCACTTTTCTGCGATTTTAAAATTCTAACATAACCTAAACAGAAAGGCTATATTAAAGGTTATGTTAGAATTTTAAAATCGCAGAAAAGTGATTAAAAAACATAAAAATCAAATGTAATTGTTGTGCGGTAAAGTGAAATACACATCATTTATTACCATTTTCATAATTTCAACGGTGTGTATAACAGATACCACTAAAAATGTGACATGGAAAATCCACTCGGTGAGCACCTTAATTATTAATTATCTCCGTTCCTGTACGTTTGCGCCGATTAATTTATAAGTAAAAGTTGTTGAATTAGACGTCTTCTATAAGGTACACCAGTCATTTTGTCAAAAATCGGTTGTACACATATACTACAATTTACCCATACTTAGAAATTATATTTACAGTGATGGCTTCATCATCGAAGAAAGTTGGCGTAAAAGGCAAAGTTATACATAGCCAAGGAAGAGAAATAATTGCCAATGTTTTAAAATTTATGAAGGAAGAAGCAGAAAATAAGCATCCGATAATTCCTTTAACAAATTACAAAGAGAGGTTAATGAGAGCGGTTGGAATTTCTGATGTGACATACAGAAATATTGCTAAAGAAGCTGAGGATGTAAATTCCGGAAAAGTTGCTTCATTTAGTACCCCACACAAAACAAGACCTCGCAAAAGCACAAAAAGTACACTTCGTCCAGAAGATACTGACACAATACTACACATTACAATACATTCACAACTTCTATATACATGAAAAACGACGTCCAAGTTTGAAGGGTAAGGATAAATATTTCCATATAAATTATAATTGTTATATATTCATTTATTTACAGGTATTTATGATAAAATAATAGAGAATGGCATACCATTCATGGGTGGACTTAAACATTATCGAAGGTGCTAAAGAAGATGGGATTTAAGTAAATAATAGTGTTTTTTCACAATATAACAAGAAATAAAAATTTTATTTCTTTCTAGATGGCAGAAAACAGGCGACAAGAGAAAAATTTTAATGGAGTCATATGATATACGTTCAAAACGTATAAAATATTTAAAACAATTGCAAAGTTACATACATGAAAATAGACCCATTATATTTACAGATGAATCCTACATTCACAGTACACATACGGAATCTAAAGAATGGTCAGATAATTCTTTGCTTGGGTTGAAGAAACCAATTTCAAAAGGAAATCGTTTGATTATGGTTCATGCTGGTGGAAAAATGGGTTTTATTCAAAATGCATTACTCCTATTTAAATCAGGTATTTATATATTACCTTTTTTACACAAAATATGTAACATTCAAATTATTGTGTAGATTGATCTATGCGTAAGATACAAATTATGCTTTAAAATTTTTGTATTAAATTTATGAGTTGTTAAAATTATTGTTGCTATTATTTCCATTGTTTTTATAGGTACAAAATCTGGTGATTACCATGATGAAATGAATTCAACAAACTTTTTCACTTGGGTCAATAAACAGTTACTGCCAAATCTTCCACCAAGAAGTGTACTGGTAATCGATAATGCATCATACCACAATGTAAAACTTGAACGTGATCCAACATCATCCTCCATAAAGGCAGAAATGATAGATTGGCTTGTAGCAAGGAATATAGTGTTTGATATGAAGTGGACAAAGCCGGAGTTATATGAATTAATAAAGAAAAATAAAAGTGAAAATCCCAGATATAAACTGGATACACTATTATGGGCTCATAAACACAACGTATTGAGGTTGCTTCCTTATCACCCGGAGTTAAATCCAATAGAAAAGATATGGGCAATTGTAAAGAATTGGGTTGGAACCAGAAATGTAACTTTTAAGTTAGCAGATGTCGAAAATTTGGTTCAAGGAAAATTTGCATCAGTAAATGTAGAAGAGTGGGCATCTGTTTGTAACCACGTAGATAAAGTAGTTGAAAATTATTTGCAAACGGAGCATTTATTAGATGATGCAACTGACAATCTAGTTTTTACAGTTAACACTGAAGAAACTGATAATGAAGAAAATAGTGATATCGATGATGACACTGACATTGAAGGTGATGATGCTGATCAACCAGTGCTAGAACAAGTTGAATAAAAGTGATTAGGCTTAAACAGCCACAAATGAACATGCAGCATTGGATATTCTGTTACTTTTCTTAAATCTTTTGTAACACTTTAAATTAAAAAAATAAACAATTTGTCTCTTTTTTATACCCCATATATTATATATACTGGTATTAACATACATCCATTACCTATACTGTTATTGTTTGTATTGCATATGTATTGTAATATTACTTGGCAAAAATAAAATTTTCTAAATCATTTTGTCTTCCATATCTTTTATAAGTTAACTGGTATTAAATATAACAATATACTCTTTAGACGACATGAAATATGTATATGTATCTTTATTGTAGCTTGGAATAAGCCAATACCTACTTCAAATTATAATAATTATTCTGATTTGATAAATGTAAAGTAAATTTTAACTGCGACACTGAGTTCCAAATAATTCTCTAAAATAAGAAAGTTTATGAAGCGACAAATTTATTGCATTAATTTGACATACTTTTATTCGAATTATACTATATAGGAGCAGTATTCATATCGAGGTAGTTTTAAAAAATCACATTAATACTTCTTTAAATAATAATTTGCTTTCCTAATATCAATTTAATTCATTAGAAATATTGTAGTTTTATGTAAAAACATAATTTTTACAATTATGAAGTTTTTAAAAAATCATCTCTAATACCTCTGCCCTCTTAATCACCTACGCCACTGGCACTTTTTGTTCGCGCAGCTTTGTGATGACGTATGCAGAGCTGCCAATTGCGGGTATTTTACCCGAAACGCGGGTATTTTAAACAGACTGTCGGGTAAAATTGTGAAGCGGGTAAAATCGGGTATTTTCACATAAAACAATTAAAATTTCCTTTTCATAACTCGATTTAGTCAACATCAGATATCAATATGTATTTTATTGTCTATCAAATCGAAACGCTACAGAAAGATTGTTGATGCATTTATGCAGCAATTTTATCAATTTCAGTGACTTAAAAGAGAAAAATGTTTTAGCTGTTGACCACACAAATATTCGCTTGTTTGTTCCACTTATGTCTGTTAAAAGAACATAAAAGCTACTTGTCTTGTTAAGGAAAGTTTAGGAAGTACATTTTGCAAAAGTCTGTTTGAAATATTGGAGGAACCTGGATGCTTTTTTTCCTAAGTCATGGACGAGATGACGGACGTGAGTGCAATGAAACAATGTGCGATTGCTGTTATGTTATATACTATTCAAAAACAAATTATGTCAAAGTAACTTTTTTGATGTGGTTAAAACTGCATCTGGAAAAGTTAATGATTTGATCAACTCGAAAATTTATTTAGAATTTATGTCATATACCTACATTTGGGACCTTTAACAGATTTTAACCTTATATTTCAATCAGAATCGCCACTTATTCATAAATTGAAACCTGAAACACAAAGATTGATGGTGCATTTATGCAGCAATTTTATCAATTTGAGTGACTTGAAAGGGAAAAATGTTTTTGCTGTTGACCACACAAATATTCGCTTGTTTGTGCCACTTTGCAACATGTATTTAGGTATATCTCCCACTGAATCTTTTGAAATGTTGAAAAATTATGCATCCCAAACTGAAATTGACCAATTTCTCAATGGTGTTTAAATTCTTATGTAGAGCCTGTCCCTGACACTAAAACGCGATTTGATTTTTCTGATCCAATTTTTAACATTCTAAGAATTCTTGAACCAAAAAGGGTCCAATTCTATGAAATAAAATCGCTACAAAAAATTGTACAAAAATTTCCAATAAATAAAGAATTTACAAATTTTCAACAAGGAATGGAAGCAGCATGCTCTTTTAAATCATGTGGAGTATAGTTTTGATTGTGAACTAAGTTGTGAACTTCATTAGAAAATGATATTTGAATTGAAAAATGCTGCAGATGTTCTTCTTTTAACCAATATGAAAGTAGTGTTTTCCTTACTTTTTATTCTGCCTTTTTCAAACGCATTTGTTGAAAGAATTTTCAGTGATTTGAAAGATAACAAGACAGACCACAGAAATGCGTTAGTTACCGCAACGCTAACGTCTTTAATGGCGACAAAAAGAGGCATTAAAGATATGAGAGGTTGAAAAAGATCTTACATTCGAATTATTTTAGACCACTTTTAAATTTGGCGCTCTCTATTTGAAATGTCGGGTAAAAGCGGGTATTTTTCATTCGCTTATGCGGGTAAGGGAGACGTATGGCTCCGGCAGCACTGGACGTATGTGATATTCTCTAAATGTTTTCACTCTTCTACTCTACTACTTCACAGATAAATATAATTAGAAATATGTTGGGCATAATCTTTTACTGTAAATGAACAAGTAAACGAAAAGAAAAGGAGCTGGCTTTGAATATTTGAAAATGTAATATATTTGTTTCAATCCATTATGATTGTTGATTTTATGTTATGTAATGCAGGATTTCGAACCAGGATTTGGCTGGATATGTGCAGAACCAGAGGTTTGAACAAACCTATTATATACATGACATAACCAAACTATCAAAATTATGCACTGTCACCTACCATTAAAAAAAAAGCATGGCCGTTTCTAATGAGGAAAGTATTTGAAGGCACGGTATAACTGTTGAGTTTGGGTATAGGACATGGTACATGAAACATACTTAGAATTCGATGCAGAATTAATAAATTAAATAAAAAACATATGTTTCCGTTTGAAAAAAAAAATTGATGGTCGTAACTTATTTTTGGAGCACCTTTGTACATCAATTTAGCATCAGAAAAACCGCAGCTAAAAATAAAAATCGACCTATCCGAGCGTTTTTCCATAAAGCAAAACCAATAATTTTAAATGAATTTATTCCAACCCGCGCGTCCTCACTGTATATTGATAGAGAGAGCCAATATACCGGGTGCGGCAATAGTGTGTCGGCGGAGCTTAGCATGAAAACTAATAACGCTGTAGCTGAGACTTTACGTACGTATGTAGTAGACTACTGTGCATTTTTCATTTTTATTTACAAATATGCAGGGTGTTCCAAATTTTCGCAACCACCTTCAACTTTTTTATTTTAAATAGATTGATATACTTTTTAGCCATTATAATGATAGCCACCTAAATTATCTTTGCAATGATATATGGATATGTGGACTTATGACTGTTAGATTTGGTTTTATTGATAATTTTGTTAAAATCTTGCAGTTGCAGCATCTAATGTGTAGAATGTCTTACGTAACTCTTGTGTTACTAATTTATGGACTTACACGTTATTTGTTTTGAGGTTGAACAAAGTGAATAAATATAAAAGGTGTTAAATATGTCGTGTCTAAGTTATCGATCTTTATTGGCTATTTTCTGGTTTTTTTTTAAATCTAACTCATAATATTTGTTTAAGTCAACATTTTCCTTGTAAAATTGCCTTTTAAATGGTACCAATAACATAGACTTATTTCTGGTATTTTCAAAGTTGTAACCTTTTAATGTTATATACCCATGATTATAATACGCAAAATGCGGGGTATCTAATAGTTGGTTGGCCTTGGTTAAAAAAAATGACTGCGCAACCAAACGTCAAATCTCTACTTCAAAATTCCATATTTTATTGTTATAATTTAAGTTCGGCTAGTTAATTATCAATGTTTGTTTGTTTGTTAGTAATTGTTACGTGGTGCATTTACCTTGTCAGTTATATCGTTTTGTTGAAATTATTTGAAACTATTATGGTATTTACATACCTTAATAGTTTATTGTTCCCTTTAGAAGTTTTTGCTTCAAAATTAATTTTTTGAAGGAGGTGCTCATAGACATGGCATTTGCTCTTGGCGCTAGCAATAGAAATCCATTTTTAACATCAAGAACATATGCCATGGAATATCCCGACCGAAGAGCACCGGATAGTAAAACGTTTGAAAATATGTTGATTAGGTTTCTCAAAACGAGTTCAATGAATTACGTCAAACATGAAAGAAGTAAGAGTGTGCATGGTTACAATTAGTTTACTGTGAATGGATACTTTTACAATTACGACAAGATATACATTTTCTAAACCATGTGCTTTACACAAATAAAGCAACAATTGCTAATTGTGGAATAACAAACAGAAAAAAAATCCATTATTATGATATTACAAACCCTCATTTTGTGCAACCCATTTCACATCAACAAAAATGGAATGTTAACACCTGGGGAAGAATTATAGGAAACACTATTATTGGTCCACCTTTTTTTTAACAATATCTTAAATTGTGCAAATTTTCTACAAAATAATTTACCGTTGCTATTAGAAGACCCATCACATAACGTCATAAGGATATTGTGGTACCAACATGATGGTACACCAACACATTATGATGCCGATGCTGCTGCAAAGCACATTTGGATAGGGTATTAACCTACATATATATGTATATAGGTGAATTGGGAGAGAAAGCTTGAAAAGTTGGCTGCCGCGATCACCAAATCTCACACCTTGCGACTTCTTTCTGTGGCCCACTGTCAAAAACACTGTTTACGCAACACCTCCTACAACGGCTGACAACATGCACCCACGAATAAGAAACGCTTTTCCTGAATTAAATGCGGACAACTTTACAAGGAATATGCCCACTTATAAAAATATTATAGGTTAGATTTTAAAAAAACGAGAAAATAGCCAATAAAGATCGATAACTTATAGACGACATATTTAACACCCCGTACATTTATTCACTTTGTTCAACCTCAAAGCAAATGTGTTACCTAGTCCATAAATTAGTAACACAAGAGTTACGTGAGGCATACTACTCATTTTCAGACTAAGGCTTAAAATTTTAGATGCTGCAACAGTCAATATTAAAAAAAAAATTATCAATAAAACCAAAACTAACAGTCGTAAGTGTACATTTCCATATATCATTGCAAAGATAATTTGGGTGGCTATCATTATAATAGCTAGAAAGTATAGCAATCTATTTAAAATAAAAAAATTGAAGGTGGTTGCAAAAATTTGGAATTTGAACATAAAAATAAAAAATGCACAGTAGTCTACTACATACTACGTAGTCTCATTGCTACAACGTTATTAGTTTTTATGCTAAGCTCCGCCGACACACTATTGCCGATATTGTGAAAATTTTGGTTTTCCATTATTTTATGTCCCATCCACATGCAAAACTAAAGGCGCGTTTCATCATCTCCCAGTTCTAACGTATTGTAATGAAACAAGCCCACAAAGAAGCAGACATCCGGGCGACGACAAAAGGAGAGTAAACATTGGCGCGACGCATCATAAATCATACACATGTGTATAATGTGTGGGCGACGAAGAGTCTCGACTGTCTCTCGAATGCTTCCAGGCGTATCAAGAAGAACACTAGCGTTTTTCTGGTGTGTTCCAGATGTTTCGTATGCGTATATAAAAGCAGTTGAACCGATGGATGATTCATTCCGGAATAAGAAATAATTCATTCAATAGTCTCGTACGGAACAGTGAAGATAAATAAATAAATATAAATAAATAGTTCCTTAAGTGGTAGCCGAAGAGTAAACATAAATATAAGTGGTACAAAATAAATATAGTGGTGTGGTGTTATATAAATAGAAGTGATATAAATACGGTAGTGTTACATAAATATACGGACATAAATATTAGTAATAAAAATAAATACCTGTGTTAATCTATTTGTAATAATTTTAAGTGCGACACATTAGTTTTATATTTTTATATTGTAATTAATTTTACGTGTGAGAATATACAGACTGTTTTAAATAAATAAATTGCACGAGTTGTTTATTGCGAACCCGAAAACGTTACAGTGTGATTAAAAATAGGTTTTTAGATGTATAATTTACATTCCTTCAAAACTATTTGAATATGGGATTTGCTCATATTTAGTTGAAGCTCCCGTATCCGTAATGAAAGTTTAGGATTATCTTCCACCGAATCATACTCGTGTTTTATCGGCTCGCGGGCAACACCGTGTTTGCCTAACGGTTTCTCCGAGAATCGACAATACGCGAGTCTATCTAGTCTCAGTTCAAAGTTCAAAATTCCCTCGTATTCCCGTAGTGTTTTAAATTCAGTACAAGCAAGAAATGCTCGTCTCTATAATAATGATTCCAAATAATCGTAATTTTATACTTTAACAATTTCATGTTCAATTAAAATAAAACCCGATAATATAACCAACATTTTATTTTAAAATAAATATTATTCTATCACAGGATTATCTAAACTTAAAATATATGACATTTATATAAGGTGTTTTCGGAAATTAAACCCGGTCATTGGGGTTACAACACGGTTAGCACGAATGAGTTCGTTAATTCAGTCGGGTAAAAACAACCGTGTTCGTAAAATCGAAAAAGTAACCGGGTTCAACAACCCGGTTCGTTTTTCATAACCCTGGTAAGTGAGTAGGGTAATGCGGGTTGTTTTACCTCCCCGGTCCATTTTTTCTGTCGTATTGCCAGTACATCTAAACTATGTTATGAAGATGAAGATAGGTATTTATAAGGTTATATGCAGACGTTTACGTTACGTTACTCAACGTGACCGCAATTGCGTTCGGAAATGTTCCATTTAACCGGGTAAAGTTACTGAACCTGTTAGGTACTTTCTAACCGGGTCAGGTTAATGCTATACATTTTCCGAAAACGCCTATAGTGGGCTTGCAAAATTTTCGGTGTTTAATTAATTTGGAAAGTTTTTCGCAATCCTTATTACAATGTATACATTTGTAACCTTCGTGCTTCTTCACATGAATATTCAAGTTTGTCTTCCACTTGTACATTTTCCCACAATACCGACATTTGTGAGGTGTATTACTGCTATGTGCTTTTTTATGATCACACAGCTGGCTATTAGTCTTAAATGATTTATTGCACATATCACAAGTGAACTTCTTTTGGCTTGAATGACTCTGTTTGTGGCCTTCTAGATTGCACTTGTCTGAAAATGATTTTCCACATTGTTCAATAGGGCATATAAATGGTTTTGTGTTCGTGTGTATCCGTAAATGTCTTTCTAGTTTACTAGGTACAATAAAACTCTTGGCACAATATTTGCATTGATATGTGTTGCTGTGTATTCTATTATGGCAACGTAGATCTCTTTCAATGGCAAATGATTTATTACAGAGATCACAAATGTAAGGCCTGACTTTTGTGTGAATCGATAAGTGTGCCATTAAACTAATCTTTTTTGTAAAAGTTTTGGTACAATGCTCACAAGAAAATGGTTTCTTCTTTACAATTAATGTTTCACATTCTTTCTTTTGACATTTTACAGAATCTACATTAACATCATTATGTTGCAATGATGTATCTTTAATATCAACTATATCACATGACAGATGCTCTTTTTCAATTAGTTTGTCAAACTGATTATGTACACCACTATAATGTGGAGTAGTTTCATCTAAATTAAGGAAACTAGTAACATTACTAGCAGGGAGCGCTTTATAAAAATCACTCGAGTGCCTCAATACAGTTTGATTTTGTTCAAAACACTGATAAGTTTTAAAGTCTACCTGTGATTTTTCTTTGCTTACTTCAATATTTCCAATATCGATTTCATTAGTGAAAGCTCTATTTAGACAAACTGGTTCAGTAGGGGTTTCACTTAAATGCAATGAATTTTCATAATCTACAACCATAACTACATTAGATGTATCCAGGTGAGTTTGTAAATTGGCTTTAGTGTTTACAATAACCCCGTTTAACTGACAATCCTCGTAACTTTCTGTCTGTTTATCCAGCCACAAACCCTGATTTGAAGCGTACATCATAGTTTCAAACTTGTCATTTGACAAATAGCACATCTCTACAAATTCATACAATTGATTCAGTTTCATATAACAGCAGTTGCATATCTCTTTAGGTTTATAATCGTCTGTAAATACCTAAAATTTTTAGATATTTAAGGGTAGGTAAAGATAATGAACATAACCTGTATTACAAGAAATGAAAAGCATTTCTTCATTTTCATTTCTATATTACGGCCACTAGTTGTTTCAAAAATTGGATAACATGCATCTCCTATTTGGGCACAAATTCTACATAAATGCCTTGTCCAAACCATATCAGACGATTATATGAGTAGTCGTAATCAAAATATTTACATAAACACAATATAAACAAAGAAGCCTAACCTCATTTTCTATTTCTGTTCTGAGCAATAAAATCCCCAAAATTTCATTCATATTAAACAAAAAAACAATACTGCACGCCTTTTTCTATTTTTGGACTTCAGACGATAATAATAAATAAAAAATGCATAAATATATGAATTATTGAAATATTTTTTTCAAAGTAATTTATAAACCTGCATAATTCCGGTTTATAAAGCTTATATGACAACTTTTACTTAACATTTAAGACTAATTTGGGAGGAAATCTTCACTCAAAACCCCTTAATAAAAATTTGTAAAGATACATAATTCGAACTCAATCTTTTTAGGTCAAAGTTTTCCCTAGAATCATTTAAATTAAGGTACACTTAATAAAACAACTGTATAACCGTGTATCTGTTTTATTTGTGTATACAGTCTCCCAAATCAGAAATATTAATAATCACACATCTTAAGCGGATTTGTTTCCTGATCTGTCATCTATAAATAGCATCATTATTAGAAAGAAACATCAATATAATAACACATAATACATTTTTCTCGACTTAATTAATTCGATTTAACACTGCTGCATATATAAAATTTATAACGTACATTTTTTAAGTTTATTTTAACAGTCTGTATACTTCGTCAATAACAGTCGCAAAATCTATGCATCACCAAAACGTGGCTTTGCATTATGTAATGTCAGATCTTTTCGTCATATAATATTAATCAAACAATACAATATAAACAAATAAATACAATAAATTATAAAATATCGAGTGGGAAAAAATATCGATTTCAATTATAATATAAAGTATAAGAAAATGCATCGACATAAAACTGCCAATGTATTAAACTAAAATTATACACATTTAGGATGTTTTGTAACCTATTTCCTTAAGTGGTACAGCTGCAATAGATAAGATAACTTGGTCATTCGATTTTATAACATGCCGTAGGTATTACCACAGAATAAGCAATGTATATAAGAAACTAGAATTAACATATATTTCATACCAATTACTTGGGATCAATGTAAATTTAATTCATGCACAATTGTTTTGAAATGCCATACAAAAATTATTATATATTCGTTTATTATTAAAGCATTTTAAGTACTCTAGATGACAGAAGAAAGCTGTTTCTATTTCAAATATCTTTTCTATTTATTCTGTGATATTACATAGGCCTTCACATAAAATAGAAGTGAAAACAAATTAGAAATTGACCTTTGCATGCACATGTCTTATGCACACTTTTTCTGTCAGTACAAGACAGATTTACATAAACAAAGAACTAATAATTTACATTTATACAATTCATTCTCGAATAAAATGTATCACTCAACTTTTAATTTTTCTATGAAATTAGATACAATTTCAACTTCTGGCAATTTGACATTAGCCAAATCAATATCCTTCGTTTCACCTATAATGCTTTCAAGTGACTTCGCCTTTTTTAACTGTGATATATCATCGACTGTTTCTATAGTATTTTCTAAAATTGCCTTTACTAAAGTAGAATTACCACTATCATTACAGTCATTGTTCTCTGATTTAGTTCTGTGCCTCTCTTCCCTCTTAGGAATACTGTATGGTTTATATCTCACATGTGGTGTTATTGGGCGGACTCGAAAACCTATAGACACATTACTGACGTACTTTGTGTTTATCGTTAACATATTCAACATTTCAGCATTTCTGCTTTCTTTCAGGTATTCCCTTCGGGCATTCGTACAAGCTGATAGCATTCCCAATTCATGGAGAGCGCTGTCGAGGTCGTTTAAGCGAGGCGGTGATTTATACTAGAAAAATAACCAAAACACAATCAAAACCTTATCTATATATTTTATTACCTACAGTGAAATATTAAATAGAACAAGCTAATAAAGGTCAATTATCCAACTAGTGATGTTAATTGCTTTTAACAGCATCATTGTTCGGTTATAACCATGTTATAACTATATCAGTAATAAAATAATATTAATTGCCCTAACCTAAACATATTGCGCTACTGAATAAAATAAAGCTCTTAGAAAAGAATATCATTCATACTGCGTATACTACGTAAACCAACCTTTAGCTCCAAATCATCACATTGCATTTTCTTAGTAGTAAATTATGAATTGATTTACAAAATGGTTAAAAAAATGTTTATATACAATGCCTTTTATAAACGTATCAATTCAATCCTCTATGAAAACAAAGACTGGCAACTCTGGCTGGCATAAACATGGGTCAAGTAGCGTATGTTGGAGAGAGATAAAATAAATGTCAAGTCCGATTTACAATACACAAATAACATGAATTACAATATGATTTTACACGTGACACATTTACTGCAAAAATTAAAAAAAAGTAGCATCTGTTCGTGTCTAACGTTTTATTCTTTTTTTATGATTCTACACTCATATATTTTTTAAACAATTTTACTTGATTCTCGTACAAGAGAAATAAAACGACACCCTGCGGACCGTTTCTGATAAAGAGCGGTGTGAACCCCTTCCAAGGAGCCGTAATTCCTTCTTTTTTTAGCAATTTCCACCAAACGTCTAAGAGGCCTGTGTATTCCTTTTTGCCATTTATAACTTTCATATTTTGTATTCTGTGAATAATTAAAATATATTATTTAGACAGATTGGCAATTCAAGTGAATAAATAATAATAAAATTATAAAAGTTATTTTTGTTTGAATTAAAAATTAACGTTATTTCTTTTTAATTTTAAGTTTAGTGGTATAGTAAGTATCTATTCATTGTAAGAAATATACCTACATTTTTTAAATATACATTACAGCAATCTCTAGTTTCAAAATTAATTAAAAACATTAGAGCAAAAGGAGCAAGTAAGTACCTTGTTTTAGCGATATCCAGAGGAAGCATACAAACGGTGGAAACAAAAGCTGATATTAAACTGGCAATAAAATGACAAGGTGTTGTATCGCCAGTTATATCTGAAATAAAATAATGAATAAATGTAAATAAAAACTGAATTGGTAAGTAATCAATCACCACTTGTATTAGGTACATTATGGACATTGAAAAATTAGAAAAAGTTATTTTGGAGATTCTTATCCTGTTGGTAAATAATACTGAATAATATTTCCAGGCTAACCTGCATAAATAAGCAACAAGTTTTCTTTTTGAAATTTAATCAGTGGCGGCCCGTGATTTTTTGGGCTGGCAGGGTAGGGGGGGGGGGGTCTGAGTGTTTAATATCAAAAATTAAGTACAGACAAAAAAATAAACTCAATATGTTATTTAATTAACTTGTTTGAAAATAAAATCCATTCGCCGTTCCTTACGATCAGCAAAATGATTAATAACTAATTCATTGAAGATTGGTGTTGATGTCAGTAATTATTTTTCAATGGAACACATTGCTAAGGCACATAGTCTGCTGTCCTGCTTGGTATATCTAGAAAATGTTTTCATTCTCTTCAAAGCAAAAAAACACCGTCACTTTCAGCTGTTGTCATCGATATAGTGCAAATTATTTTCAATAGCTTCACAGATTCGGCAAATGCAGTTATTAAATTATTTTCATAGAAACATTGCAGTAATGTTAGAGCAGATGAAGCAGTTCCAAAATCTGGTCTATTATACAAAACTACCATTTATTCATGCTTAAAAGCAATTGATGCCAAATTAAAAGTCTTTACTGTCATCTGGAATTGAGTTTCGGGGAAAGAATTTTGATATGTTGAAATTAAGTGTGGCTGAAAAAGAGGAGCTGCTGAATTGACGATTTAAATGATGACACACAAGACTGTATTTTAATATTGTCAATTTGACAAAAAAATATAATAGTTATTGAAATCATAATCATTTAAAATGTTTTTTAAACCTACAGCTTTCCTTCATAGATTCATCATCTATGATCCGCGTCAGACATGTGATAAGATCTTTTTTATATCTGAAAGCACTCACAGCACATCTTGATTTAAAGTTCCATCTGGTTGGTGCAGCCCGCGGAAGTCGAGTTTTTACAACCTCATTCAGTATAGCAGTACGCTTTGGGGATCTTGTAAAAAAAAGTAGAAAAACTATCTGGATTGCAAAAGAAAACTTTCACTTGTTTGTTATGTGAGGCAGCCCGTTCAACTATCAGATTTAGCTGGTGCGCGTAACAGTGAATATAATTTGCATTTTTGTAAATATCTTTAATTTTTGCCTGAACACGGTTGTTTTTACCACTCATTACTGAGGCACCATCGTAACTTTGGGATATTAATTTTGCAGGCGTTTGGTCCAATTTAATTTTCCTAAGTTCTTCCAATAAACATTTGCTAATACCATCAGCAGTATAATTATCTGGTTACAGAAAAGACAGAAATCGTTCTTGTATATTTCCGTTCAACTTGTATCGAACTATAAAAGCTAACTGGGAAAATGTAGCCGAATCTGTAGTCTCGTCTGCTTCTATAGAGATATAGTGGGCGTTGTTAATTTTGTCTAGAATCAAAGTGCGAGAAACTTCATAGATACTGTTCAGCAATTCATTTTGAATGGTTTTGGACAAACCCATAAAAACTCTATTATTAGACTTGTTAATGTGGTCCTTGAGGGTGCTGTCAATTCCTGCCAATGAATTAACCAATCCACGAAAAATCCCCGGATTCGCACGGTCTTGTGTTTCGTCATGGCCCCTTAAAGCGATTTCAAACATGCCACAAAATTTAATGCAGCCCATTAATTATAAAGAATGTGTCTGTTTTTACTGACGTTTTCATTGTACTGAATTATATTTAATCTATATGCAGTGTTCAGCTGGTCCAGCCGTCCTGGTACCCAAAAATGACGAGGCGGGGGGGGGGGCGCCTATGCATTGACTACCGAAAATTGAACGCTGTCACCATCCCAGATATGTATCCTCTACCCCGCCTGGACGATCTGCTGCATACTACAGGAGGTACCGCAATAATATCTACCATGGATCTGAAAGCCGGATACTACCAGATCTCGATCATGAAAGAAGACCGAGATAAGACAGCTTTTATCACCCCTTCCGGCCTGTACACCGCTTCACGCGACTTCCATTTGGACTCCGGAAAGCGCCGAGTACCTTTCAACGCCTCATACACAAATTCCGAAGTGGATTAGGGAACATTCACCTACTTGCATGCCTGGATGACCTAATCCTGCTGTCGCCCAGCTTCCAGGAGCACCTGAGCAGCTTGGAGAAGATTTTCACCCATCTGGAACAGTACCACTTACGTCTAAAGCGAGAAAAATGCCATTTCTGTTGCCCCCAACTAAAGTACTTGAGACATATCATTGACCCTGCTGGGATCCACGCCGACCCGGAAAAAATCAGCGCTATAACCAATCGAGAGCCGCCCAGGAATCTGAAGCAACTCCTCAGCTTCCTGCAAACGTGTAGCTGGTACCGAAGGCTCATCCCGAACTATGCAGACCTGGCACGACCCCTGACCCAGCTCACCCGCAAAGCCGTCGCCTGGACACAAGAAACATCTCCAGGGGGAGGGTCCCGACGAGCGACCCGTAGAATTCGCCGGTCGACAACTAACCCCCGCCGAGAAGAACTACACCACCATCGAGGTGCTGGGCACCAATCACACTTCAGCCCTCACCCCTGTCGAACCCACAGAGTCCCTAAATCAAGAGTCAGAAGCATCCGTCTTGCCATTAAGAAGAAGAGGTCGACCCAAGACCCAGGTCGCGCCGCCCACCCTGACCAAACCAAAATCCGATCCCTTGCCGAGACGTCTAAGGAATCGGAAGGGGGAGAAGTTGTAGCGCGACCTCACAGTAATACCAAAACGCCCCGCTACTACCCTCTCAGCGGCGCTACGAGAGACAACTCGACCTACGAGCTCCCACTCCGCTGACCTCCGAGGAAGACCGGCGAAACCCTTCGCGCCAGATCGCCCGGACCACCCGCGGGGCGGTCTATAAGAGAAGATCGCAAAGCCCACAACAGCAGTTCACGTTTGAGTCTTCCTAGCTTTACCAGGGCATCATCCAATTTGGAAGACCCCGAAGAACACGGTTGTCTCAACCAGAAAAGTCTAGTACGCAGCGACAGGGCTTCCCGTTTCCGCTCGAGGGAAGTCTCTTCGCCGGCTAACTCCGGAACGGTCTCACGAAGCGAACTCACGTAAAGTGATTGTGTCAATTGCATAAGATACCGTAATGAAAGCGAACTATTGCAGTCAAGTGTTGCAAAAAGTATTTTTTGACAACGTTTTTTCCGTTCCCCACCACGAGACACGATTCCTTTTACATAGCCAGATTAGGTGAACTATTGTTATAAGTATAAATTAAACCGTCCTTTTCGAATATCAATAAAAATTGAATTCAGATACAGTGCTCTCGCTTAATTGTGACACGATTTCTTCATTTCCGCTTGTTGATTTTTTAAACTATTTAAACTACTGTAATTTGACTTCTTATCTATATAGGTCTAATGGGTGTCCTAGAGTAGGGTCTAATGCTTGTTTTACTGAATTTACTCCCTCTCTATACTCAAATCGCTGAACTGATTCAGTGATCACTATAGATCGGACGTACCGGGCCAAAATTACGACGGACAAAAGAAATAATGTGTAACATCACGCAGTTACTGAATAGTACTACTCATATGGTGAACTGAAACATCTGTTGTTGTCGCGAAAAAGACAGAAAAAAAATCGATTGTACTGCTGAATTCCTTTCTTCATCGGCGTAGGTAGAAGGGTGGCGAGTTATTAAAACTTACTCTATTTACCTTTTATTTTGTAAGATAAATAAAGTACGGAGAGTTAGTTTCATTTTTTCATTGTTTTGACGTTAATTAAATACTTATTTTTGTAATAGTTTAATACCGTTTCAATGAATCTACTTCTCCCAATTATCTTGACGTAAGTGTGCAATGGATTTTCTTAAGTTTCAATAACATACGCATACATTTTTGGATATGATTTATTTAGATCTAGAACATTGTTTATGTTTTTATGTTACTCAGGTATGATATGGAAGAAGGTCGAGAATTGCATCATGAAACAATAGCGAATTGGATTTAAGGTCATACTGATTGTATGTCCATTGTCAGTGATCCTGAAATTTATTGCAATGTTGCTAAAACCATTGACGATAATTTACACAAAATGCTTCATTCGGACGGCAGGTACAAGGAAAAAATACTGTTATTTGTTAGTGACAGTGCCGCATATACACGTTGGACAACCCAGGTTCTCGGCATGATCTAAATATCGTATATGAAATGGTATAGGAAATAGTCGTGCGGTGTTGCCGTCGCAGCTCTTAATTCACCGGTCCCGTGTTTAATATTTCTAATATTTCAGTACGGATCGAGACGCTGTGGAGTATGTTGTTGCCGATTAAGTAAATATTACGTAAATGCAAATCAATAATAATGCATGAAGCAATATTTCTCATATTATTAAAATATTGGTGTAGGTATTTAGAATGTATAATAAGTGTTTATGTACATTTTTCTGTCAATTTGTCATTACTTCAATAATTGACAGATAAACGTACATTAAAAATGATCGTGTCAGACGGGCTATTACACGTAACAATTTAAAATATTGAGTTTCACATTTCTTTTTGATGCCTACTTATACAACAGAGGAGCGAATAAGTATCATTAAATAGTATTATTCTTCTCCAAATGCAGAAGCAGTCGTTGAGCGTTTTGTGTTTTCGTATCCCGATCGACCAGTTCCAAACCCTCAAACAGTTTTAAAAATCGTCCATCGTTTCGCAAAGTCCGGTTGTATTACTGGCTGTTCTAAATGCAACAATAGCGATCGGCAGGAACGTCCTTTTTCTGACGAAAGAATGGAGCGGGAAGTGCAAGTATGTGCATTTGTTGAAGCAAATGAACCGTGTTCGAGCCGTCAAATATCCGAAAACGTGAACATTCCAAGAATTACAGTTAGGAATATTTTGAAGCGACATAAATATAAGTGCTTTAAGACACAAAAGAGTCAGGAAATTTTCCAACATGATCAAGTTAATCGCCTTGACTTTTGTGAGGCTATGAGGGAAAAATGCGACGAGGATGATAATTTTGTCCGAAATATCTTGTTCACGGATGAATCCTCTTTTTCGCTTTATGGTCGCCACAATCCGTCCATCGTCCAATATTGGTCTCGGGAAAATAAACATAGCATTTTAACAGCAAAAACGCAGTACCCACAGAAGCTACATGTCGGGGCAGGAATTCTGGGTAACCATATTATAGAACCATTTTTCATAAATCGCACTTTAAACGCCCAGACATACTTGCAATTACTGCATCATGATATTATACCTGCTGTACGCAATGTGACTGGTAATCTTGAGGAAATTTGGTCCCAACAAGATGGGTGTCTGGCCCATAAAGCCAGAATAGTATAAGAATTTCTTAATTTAAATTTTTCATGAATTTTTTATTAATTTTTCACATTATTTAGAATCCATTTCTTTTGTTTACTGTTTAGAATTTAGCTTGTAATTATTTTCTTTAGAATACATTTTATTATATGACAAAACGCTCTTTAAATTTTTAAAATATGAAAACACTTTGTCAGTATTACATATTGTAAATATCTACACCAATATTTTATTATATGAGAAATATCGCTTCATGCATTATTATTGATTAGCATTTACGTAATATTTACTTAATCGGCAACAACATACTCCACAGCGTCTCGATCAGTACTGAAATATTAGAAATATTAAACACGGGACGGGTGAATATAAAAACTGCGATGGCAACACCGCACGACTATTTCCTATACCATATTTAGATCATGCCGAGAACCTGGGTTGTCCAACGTGTATGGTAAAAGCTGGCAGACTATTAAACGAAACATATCCTTATAGGCTGCATATTACTTGTGTAGCACATACTCTCCACAGAATCTGTGAATATATCAGAGACCCCTGTACGGAAGTTGATAAGACTAGTATCCGCGTTTAAAAGTTTTCTGAAAAGCACCATTGAGAGTAGCTCTTTACAGTGAAAAACTTCCATCTTTGCCACTGCCTCCCTCACCAGTAATAACTAGATGAGGAACATGGAACTAGTTATGCAGAGAATTTTCATTTCGTTACATGTATAAATGACAATGCTCGAAGTATTTCTGAGTGCAAGGAACTAACACAAATCCCAAATTTAAAAAATCAGTTGTTATTTTCAGGAACACTGGAAATTTGCCTAAAATAATCACATATTTTGAAAATCGAAATCTCAAACTAAAAGATCGATTAACCACATTAGATGTGGCTATTAATAATTTCAAAAGTATTCCAAGTTACCTTCGGCAAAAGTTAGACGCAGTTTTTAATAGAAATCCAGATTTAATAACATTGCGGCAATTGGGTGTGGGGGATAATGACACAAAATCTAACTGCTAAATGCGCTGAAATAAAAGAATATAACCAGTTGCAATATAGAAAGGACGTTTTCTATCTGCATGGATATACTTCATTCATAGAGAAAAATATCTTACAGAAGAGAACCTTGAGAAAGTATTGCTAGTATAAATTAATACTCCTTTATTCGTCTTGAACTACAAAATGAACAAATAATAACGTATTTTGTATTTTATAGATCACCACCACCTTGTTATGCAATTATATAAATAAAATTAAAACATCTTAAAAAATATAACATTTCAATAGCGCGCCCATGGGCGATGAGTCATCTCCCGTTCGTGTCCGGTCTATAGTGATCACTACAGAGCGGACACGAAATGTTGAAGACTCATCGCCCACGGGCGCATTATTGAAATTTTGTATTTTTAAAAAGTGTTTAATTTTATTTATATAAGTGGATAACAAGTGGGTGGAGATCTATAAAATACAAAATATCTTATTATTTGTTTATTTTGTAGTTCAAATCGAGTAAACTTTCCGTACTTTGTTTTAGTGGAACAAAGAAGAGCATAGGATCTTCTTTGTTTTTTCAGATTTATTATTTCGTAAGCGTGTTTTGATATTGTTTTTTGTTAAATAAGTTTCCACTACATTTAAAACCTCCGTTCGTGTAAGTCCAAAACCCCACTTAAATTGCTCATTGTTTGCAAGCATTCTGCAAGATGGCTAATGTAAAGATGGTAGTCTGTTATTGACACCGGTTGTACTTTTCATCGGTTATTCTTTGGTGTTACGAGTCGGCATTGACAATTTAATCTCTCTCTCTCCCTCTTCCCCCCCTCTCTCCCTCTTCCCCCCTCTCTCTATGCGTGTGTGTGTGACCACGATAGCGGTCAAACCGCTGTTGACATCAATTCCAAATTTTGTATTTACGTGTATAATCTCCCTCTTAAGATCTGATTAATTTTTCAGTAAACTCGGTAGACCGGAAGTAGTAGTTTACTTCGGTGAAAAAATCGAATTTTGCAAATATTTCGTCAATTACGTAGTTTAAACAAATTTATAAAGAATTCAAATGTATTCAAAATTAAGTTTGATACAAATTGTGTTAAAATAGTTTTTCTAAATTCCTACCGGAAGTAGGTCTTTTACTCTTATCGAAAATTAGTTTTTTGCGAATATCTCGCAAATCATGCTTTCTAGGCAGGTACATTATGAGTATAAAAGTATTTAAAACGTAATTTTAAATATGTTTTGTATAAAAAAAAAATTCAAAATTCGGACGGGAAGTAACACTTTTACTCTTATCGAATAGCGACTTTTAGCAAATATGTCGTACATTATGCATTTTGTATATATTTATCGAGAGTATAAAAGTATTTAGAGTTAGATTTGCAATGATTTTTGTATAAATGAAATTTCAAAATTCGGACCGGAAGTACCACTTTCTCTTTCTCTTAGCGAATAGCACTTTTTTATAATATCTTGCAAAGTACGCATTCTATAGAGATTTATTAAGACAATAGAAGTACTTAAAATAGGATTTTCAATAATTTTTTTATAAAAAAATTCTTAAAATTCTATAATTTGAAACGCTCATACGTATAAGAAAGACGTGTGGTGGCCACATCTCATTTTTCCTGTAGATATGCTGATTTTTTACTTTCTTATACGTAGTATAAGGAATTCCAAATTTTGTATTTACGAGTATTATATTCTTCTTAAGATCTGATTAGATTTTCAGTGAAATCGGCAGACCGGAAGTAGTACTTTACTTCAATGAAAAAATCGAATTTTACCAATATTTCATTAACTAAAAAGTTTACACAAATTTATAAAGAATTCAAATGTACTCAAAATTAAATTTGAGAAAAATTTTATTAGAAAAGTTTTTCGAAATTCCTACCGGAAGTAGGTCTTTTACTTCTATCGAAAATCAGTTTTTTACAAATATACAAATTCATGCTTTCTAGGCAAGTACATCACGAGTATAAAAGTATTTAGAAAATAACTTTCAACACCTTTTCTATAAATTTTTTTTCAAAATTCGGTAAAGAAGTACCACTTTTACTCTTACCGAATAGCGACTTTTTTGCAAATATGTCGTAAATTATGCATTCTATATATATTTATCAAGAGTACAAAAGTATTTAAAGTTGGATTTGCAATATTTTTTGTATACATGAAATTTCAAAATTCGGACCGGAAGTAACACTTTTACTCTTAACTAGTAGCACTTTTTTTTCGAATATCCTGCAAAATATGCATTCTATAGCGATATATGAAGAGAACGAAAGTACTTAGAATAGGATTTTGAATAATTTTTGTATCAAAAATTCTTAAAATTGTATAGTTTGAAACGCTCATACGTATAAAAAAGTCGTGTGGTGGCCACACCTAATTTTTTCTAATGGAGAAGCAGTGTATATGGTTGAGTTGCTTTGGTAACCGATATGCGCCAATAATTTAAAATGGCGTCAAATTTAAGATGTTTCAACATTTTACCTGTCAAGTAATGTAACCTGCAAAGGCCATTTTAGAACTGTCATCAATAATAATGTTCATAGACTTTTTGCGTTTGTCCTAATTACCTTTTGACATTTGTTATATTTTTTATACAAACATTATAAATTTGTCAACAATGCTTGGTTAGTATACAGAATAGTCAAGTATCAAATAAAATATAGATATAGAAAAGTATAATAAATAACTTTATTTATAATATTCAATGCAACTGGCTTTCGTATAATAGTATTTTACTATAGTAAAATTATCGAACAGATGCAGTAGCAACAGCGCACAAGAAATGCGTCACTTGAACGTCATACGTAAAATAACGCTTACTATTGGTTCGTTTGCAAGGACGGCCACAAACGAACCAATAGAAAGCGATATTTTACGTATGACGTTCAAGTGATGCATTTCTCGTGCGCTGTTGCTATTGCATCTGTTCGGTAATTCTACTATAGTGGAAGCTGTTTATCATTAAACAATAATTAATTTTATTGTGTTGAAGTTGTTTCGGTTGATGGGACTTTGTAGTGGCATTGAATCGTCATATTTATTTCGTACTTTCGCCGTGTTGGTTGCCAAAATGATTCTAAAGCGACGTAGACTTTGACAACCAATTTACAGTCATGAGAACAGAACGGTCAAAAATATTCCAACATGCACGCTACAGAAAACTTATTGATTTCGACATTAACAATCAACGTAAAGTAAATTGTATTTAAAAGCATAGTAGTATTGAAAAATTCGAAGCAGTACACTTTACTAGTACTTACTGTAACCTATGAGAATTTGCTTCGTTTGTGTGTACGTCACGAATTGAGATATATTTACAGCAACAGCTCGACAAATAGTGGGTACCGTTCCTCTAAACAGTACCGTGAATCCTTCTTCTTTACAAATTCTGTAGAGAGCGTCTGTGACGCACCAGTAATTCCTTCTTTGATCTATCGGCATTTTTCCGTCAATCGCCATTCTCGTCATGGCTACGTCCGTCGGTACACCGACGAAACCTCCCACCACACCCCCGATGAGTCCGCAGAAGCTTTTCTTCAAAATGCTTATGTTTCCGCCTTCCTTTTTTTGAAAGTAATCTAATGCTGATTGGTACACTCCCCATCTGGTACCAGTGTAAGTCGCTTGCCTTAGTATGCTTGCCGACAGACCCTTGTACAAACCTAAAATACCTTCTTTTTGCACAATGTGTTTAGCAAATTGGTAAGAGTTAGAGTGGTCTCTTTTTTTACCCATTTCGCCACTTACTTGCATTCTAAATTTGACCACATCTAACGGATAACATACCGACGTTGCGCCCATACTGTAAACGACACACACTTTCTTAAAGCACACAAAAAGAATAATACCAAGTATCTCTGACATACCCAGACGTGGAAGCGATGATAAATTTCGCGTAATTTGGTATATTTTCCGTCATGATAGCGCCGTCCCATCGGAAACTTCGGGCGGCAAATTTTCAAAATCCCTCGAGATTATCAAACGTAATGCATTTTAAAGCGGAAAAAATAATTTGCGTGACATTTCCCCAGGCCCATCAAATTTGACTGACGTATTAAAACCATCCGTCACAGAGAAGAAGATCAACTCGACATTCCGAAACAATTCCCAAACAACCACGAAACGACTATTCATTATTCCAAATGTCAACGTAAAAAGAAAGACAACATTTCGGCCTAATTTAAGGATATACTTTTCGGACCTTAATGACCAGCCTTTTAGTAAAATTTTTGCGACGAAAAGTGGACAGGGCAACATGGTCAGGATAGGGATCAACGGTTTCGGCAGGATCGGGCGACTGGTGTTGCGAGCATGCATGAGAAAGGGAATTGAGGTTAGTTCCAAATAAAACAAAACATATGCAATAACGTTGAAACGTAGCATGTGTGTTTGCATTTAGAAAAGTTCTGCTGGTGCACAGGTTGTTGCTGTGAACGATCCATTCATCTCCGCTGAGTACATGGCGTATTTGTTTAAGTACGATTCCACGCATGGCAGATACGCGGGCGAAGTTTCAGCATCTGGGAACTGTCTGGTAGTGGACGGTAAGTGGACGTATGACCTCATGTATTCATATTCATTAAATGCTCTTATTTGGTGCGATTTGCAGGGCAGCGGATAGAGGCCACGCAGGAGAAGGACGTCAAGAAAATTGATTGGAAGAAGTACTGCACGGACTACGTGGTGGACGCCACGGGCATATTCACGACATGTGAGAAAGCAGGCGTAAGTTTTTTGGAGTCTGAATCTATCATCACAAAATTTTCCTCTTAGTAAACTGCCCAGCTTTGTTGTGGTCAAAATTCGTGCGTTATTTACAATTTTCACATAGAAAACGACAATTGAGCATATCACAACCAAACGATAAAAATTGTGTTATGGAAATATTTTAGCAGATAAAAGACGTTTGTGATTCGAAATGTCATAAAAAATAATAAACGTCAGAAAGATGTGGTAATCTTTTGAAATAATTTAGCAAGTTTACTATGATTTGGTAAAGAATCGATTAGTAAAATTCTTGCTGCCACACACGAAAACATTCCAACTCTAAGAAAGATTCCATTTGGAAGCTATTGAAATAACTCATATGAAGCCGTTCTTTATATATTTTATTATTGATGTCTACACTATATAACATATCTTAAGTAAAAAAGGAAAACGTACATTTTATATGCATAAGGCATTACACATTTACTTTTTTTACTTTTTCCTATATGTATTACCAACCTAACATTTTATTGAAACACAAAATCACATTTTGACTTTTAACACTCCTTGATTTCTAGATGCAAGTTTAACAATACATATCTTGGATGATTCAACTTTATAACCATCTGGATGATAAATATATATACTTCAGATTTAACTTTACCATTTAAAAATGGTCGCATTCAGCAGGTAGAACGTTGGGGCAACTGTTCAGTGATCGGATACAGACGATGTACGTTCACTCTGAACATGTTGTGGGTGGTCGCTATTTTAAGTGAGCGAAATTCTATGCTTTCTAGTGAACGTAATCTGAGACACAATTCTTGTTTATTTGTTTGGAGTAGTCGTGGCTGTTAATAACATTTGTGATTATTGCTGTCTGAAATGCGGCTGAAGAAGATGACATTTATAAAATATTACACGAAATACTTTTAGATCATGACATTAATATATCTATTTTCGGCAATACAGCAACCGAATTGGCCCAACCACTTGAGGTTATGGAGAATGAGAGACAGAAACAGAATTCCATAAATTCCGTTTTTAATTTGGACCATAAATCTTTTTTCATATTTTGAATTTCGAAAGTCCATTTTTAAGTAAGAATAGCTTTGTATTAATAGCAATGTGCTATTTTTGTCTCAATGAAAATCTGAGTCTGTAAAATTGCAATAAAATACAAACTAAACTCTTACTGAACATGTTACCGATACGTAGCGATAATAGAATGAGTTACAGAAGTTGGCCGTCCGCTCCATAAAATAGTCGATGTAAACGGTTCCACAATAGTTGCGTCTGCTGAATGCGACCATCTTCAACTGATTTGTCTTTTCTATTGCTTTCCATTGTGCCTTTTCCCGCTTTTTCGTTATGTTTTCTCTTAATTTTTCAGAAACAAAAACGACGGACCTCAACTAAAACTAAGTTAGATTACCATATTAAAATAAATTATACGAGGCCGTTCTTTATATCCTTTATTGTTAATGTCTACCATATATAACATATATTATGTAAAAAAGCAAAACGTACGTTTTATATGCATAGTCGTTAAGCACTTACTCTTTACTACTTATAGGTATGTATTACCAACTTAACATTTTATATCAAACACAGAATTACATTTTAACAGACACAACAAGACAATTTGAAAGATTTCTCGTCGAATAAACTTTCTATTAGGGCAACAGCAACGGAAGATTTGGTAAAGATTTTGTGTGATTGAGCGTACAACATGCGAAAGTCTAACAGAGAGGAATATAGACAGTTGTTAAACATGAAAAGTGACACCAAAATGTTAATGGAAAAGTAGGTATTTGAAGGAATTGAATAGGAAGATCAATCTGTTTTTTTGGACAGATATTAATCTTCCTAAAATGCATTTCAGCTTGGGTTTTTTCTTCATAAACTAGTTTTTAAATCACTTAAATTTGATTAGGTACCAACTGATAAAAACTCTCTAATCAAAACCATTAAAAAAATTCACTTACCCTGATGCATTCATGAATTTTTCATGGTTTTGATTCTCTTGCTATTACTGTGAAAATCAAAATTCCCGTACAAAAATATGTTTTTCTATTTCGGTGGTATAAAGATCATTTGACGACATCCGTTTTGGTTGTATAAAGTCTTACTCAGTCTTATTTTTTGATGTTGGTGACAAATAAAAAAATGACTATTTCTAGAGCAAATTGGTGGTAAACAAGTATCCATTGCAAACAACACTGCTCCTTACTTATTTCATTTCAGATGCACCTGGAGAGCGGCGCTAAGCGCGTCATAATAACTGCCCCGTCAAAAGACGCCCCCATGTTCGTGATGGGAGTGAATCACGACTGCTACGATCCAGAAATGCAGGTTATATCGTGCGCCAGTTGCACGACTAACTGTTTGGCGCCACTGTGCAAGGTCATACACGAAAATTTCGAAATCGTCGAAGGCCTCATGACCACCATTCACGCAACCACCCCGTCGCAGAAGACCCTTGATTCGCCGGGCAAAAAGTGGAGAAGCTGCAGGGCTGCCATCTCCAACATCATACCCGCCTCGACCGGCGCCGCCAAGGCGATTGGGAAGATCATACCGGATCTTGACGGGAAACTTACTGGCATGGCGTTCCGCGTACCGACGCCGGACGTCTCCGTCGTCGATTTGACCGTCAAGTTGGGCAAAGAGGCGCCCTACGATCTAATCAAGTGCAAGGTGAAACGGGCAGCCGATAGCTACCTCAAGGGCATTCTCGGCTACACGGAAGAGGATGTTGTGTCGACGGACTTCCTCAGCGACACGCACTCCTGTGTCTTCGACGCGAAGGCGGGCATCCCTCTAACGCGGTGCTTTGTGAAGTTGGTCGCCTGGTACGATAACGAGTACGGGTACGCGGACAGAGTGGCGGACCTCATCAATTACGTGGCCTCCAGGGAGAGTTGCTGATGTGTCTTTTCGTTTTTACTCTTTGATGTGTTTCATATAATTAACGGATGCCCTCATTAAATGGTTACGTATTTCTCACTGCGTTTTTGTCTCGCATTACACAATGACATTGACCTAAAATTATGTTACAAAAGTACAAAGTTTACTATTTGATGATGCTTATAAGACGAAAGAAATTAAGCTTTAGATTTTTTCTGTATCTGTATTCAGCGTGAATTTAATTTTACTGGCGAAAAATTATTATAAAAGTACGACTACGCACTATCAAATGCCAGAAAACAAATCCAAGCTTTGTGTAACAAAGTTGATAAAACCAGCTTAATCTGTTAGGAAGACCAACAGAAATTCGTAAAGTGGAAAAATAAATTATGATACAATGCAACCCACACAGAAACATTACATTGAAATTAATTCTAGTTAGAGTAGCATTCCAATATCATTATGAAACGCTTTTACTTTTATTCCTGCTTGAAGTCAGCTTTAACCAAAGTCCACTTTGTTAAAAGTGGACTTTGGTTAAAACAATATTGACACATGTTATGTCTCTTGTCTCGTCTATTCCATGATATAATTCTGAATACCTGACCACGTCGATAGCTTAAATTGGGTTACACACCGATGGAGAATTTTTTTCGCTAATTAAATTTAACAAAAAGAATAGTATTTTTAAAATATTAATTTAATGTTAGTTTATTTTGTTTTTGCCAGAAATTCTAAAAAGGATTTTTGTGTAAGCCATAGAATTAAACCATGTTAATGTACGATCATTGTCGAACTGCATATACTTGCTGGATGGGAGACGACAATATTTAAGTTAGAACATATAGGGAAATCTCTAATAATCCTTTTCTTAAGTAATAATTAGGGAGCGCCCATGGGCGCACTATTGAAATGTTGTATTTTTAAAGATGTTTTAATTTTATTTATATTATTGAATAACAAGTGGCTGGTGATCTATAAAATACAAAATACCTTATTATTTGTTCATTTTGTAGTTCAAGTCGAGTAAAGGAGTATTAATATTTACTAGCAATACTTTCTCAAGGTTCTCTTCTGTAAGATTTGTTCTCTTTGAATGAAGTACATCCTTGTAGATAGAAAACGTCCTTCCTACATCGCAACTGGTTATAGGTGCGTACTGGAAATATTCTTTTATTTCAGCGCATTTAGCAGTTAGATTTTGTGTTATTGTCCCCATAAACAATTGCCGCAATGTTATTAAATCTGGATTTCTATTAAAAACTGCGTCTAACTTTTGCCTAAGCCACATTCGAAGTCGCTTGGAATACTTTTGATATTATTAATAGCCACATCTAGTGTGGTTAAACCATCCTTTAATTTTAGATTTCGATTTTCAAAATATGATATTAGTTTAGGCAAATTTCTTAAGTGTTCCTGAAGGAAGTACGACTGATTTTTTAAATTTGGGATTTGTGTTAACAAATGAACAGTTCGACCAGCATATTTTTAAAGAAATGTTTTGAAAGTGGGATTGTCAAGTTTCTTTAATGGGAAGCTTCACAGAGTTCTTCGTTAAAATTGTCAACTTTCAACGGCTCAAATTTCTGTGTATGTTTTAGCGATGGTAAGTGACGTTGTACGCGGCCTTTTTGGGCATTCTCTAACGATATTTTACAGACTATGCAATAAATTTCGGAATCACTGACAATGGAGGACATACAATCAATATGACTCCTAATCCAACTTGCCATTTTTTTACGATGCCATTCTGGACGTTCTTCCATATCATAGTAACATAAACAATGTTCTAGATCTAAATAAATGATAACTAAAAATGTATGCGTATGTTATTGAAACAAAATCCAATGCACACTTACGTCGAGATAATTGGGAGAAATAGATTGAATGAAACGGTATTAAACAGGAACTATTACAAAAATTACGAAGTACGTAATTAACAGTCAAAACAATGAAAGAACGAAACTAACGTAAGTATGAATAGGTATATACGTATATAACTTTATTTATCACGCGACATACCTATAAGGTAAATATAATAAATTTTAAAAACCCCTCACGCTACTATCTACGCCGATGAGGAAACGAATGAGGATTTTTTTGCTGTAGTTTTGGGAAAATAACAGATGTTGCAGTCTACCATACGAATAGTGCTATTCAGTAACTGCGTGTTGTTTACATTATTTCTTTACTCCGTCGTAATTTAAACCTAGCACGCTGTCTAATAATAATTGTAAACAGGTTGAGACATAAGTAACTGTTTAATTTTTAATATGTTGCGCCAACTTTATTTGTGCAAGACTAATCAGTTCTGAATCAAATCCGTCGATTAATTTATTAATTATGCAAAAATAGAAAACTAACGATTCTCTGATGTCAAAATGTGTTTTCTTTAGTGAGGAACCAAAAGGAAGGTGTTTAAAATTGTACTCAATTATTGCATTCTGTGATTAAGTTTTTCGATATTCCACTATTTTTATGTCACAAAATTAATCGGGATCAGTCTCCATAAATAACATACCTATTCAATTTTCAGTTCTATATGCGATCCATATTTCTAGAGGATAACAAAGTTGTTTTCTAATTCTGACTGAAGTACCTAATTGTTTATAAATTTTGATCCAAACACTTTATTTATATGGTTGAATAATTAAAAACTATAAACGCGTTTTCCTCCAAGACTATCTGGTTGATATTCTTCAGAAAATGACGTGCATGCTGCGAGCTATGGGGTAAAATATTAACTGTTTTAATAAAAGTGCAATTCTCTGTATTAAAAAAAATAATGCAACCAACATAACTTTTGCAATGAAAAAAATTTCTTCCGGGACATGCATGGTACAAGGTAAAAGTATGGTATAAGGTATGTTCTGGCGCAGCTTGTATATGGCGTATTCGCAAACACCTACGTCACCAACCATTGACATTAACCATAAACATACGATGACTGACACAAGAGAAACGCGTGTTTTATGATGTAGGTGTGTCAGCGCGAAATACATATATGAAATTGAATCAAAGTTATATGAACCCAAAAGTATTTAGAGTTCGAGTTCGAACAATTTTTATATATCAAGAATTTAAAAATTCGGACCGGAACTCCTTCTTTTACTCTTATCGAAAACAGTGTTTTGCAAATATTTCTCAAATAAAGTTTCTGTAGAGATTTATTAAGGATTTTCAACATTAGGACCGGAAGTAACACTTTTACTCGGAGGTTTATTTTATTAAGGAATACAGAATTTAAAGTTAATTTGGAACAACTACTGATCGCAATTACCCTTCACAAATCGCTATTGCCCGACTAACTTGAATTTGAAACCTGGTTCAATGTTTGTGTTTGCAGATGCCGCGACATAGAGAAAGAACGACGAGAAAAGCATAGTGTAGTGATGAAACCATGAAATGTGCAATGTAAAATGTAGAAGCTAAGAAGTCCATACGAGCAACTGCTCGCAAATTTGGCATACCATTTACAACGTTGTATGAAGGAGTTAAAGGTAGAAAGTTGCCAACTAAAGGCCTAGGAAGACGACCAGTGAATTTGCGACGAGAAATGATATTAAACACAACTTTAAACAGCAAGAAAAGATAGTTGGAAGAGAAGGGCTTCATAATTTTCTAAAACACATATTTCGAAAAACATTTTTAATAAAATTCTTCTCAAATTTAACTTTAAGTATATATGAACTCTTTATAAATTCGTTTAAACTTAGTAGTTGACAAATAATTGGCAAAATTCGATTTTTTCGCTGAAGTAAACTACTACTTCCGGTCTGTCCATTTTACTGAAAATCTAATCAAATCTCAAGAGGGAGATTATATTCGTAAATACAAATTTTGAAATTGATATATTTGCGGTTTTACCGCTATGGTGGCCACACACACACACACACGCGGAGTTTTTCGGAATCAGGGGACTTCATCATCTGCAAAAATCTCGAGGTCGAAAATTTTTCGTCATAACAATACTTACTTATACTACGTATAAGAAAGTAAAAGTGTTGGAAGGAAAATACTTGAGAGGTAGCAAATGTTTGGCCTCCAGTGAAAATGGTTGCAAAGAGCAAGAAGTAAAAATAAATTATTTAAAAAATGATTATTTAAAAGTTCATCTAATGAATTGTCTTCCGATTAGCTTCCTTCAGAAATAAAAATGGAAGGCAACGAATATGACGTAGGTATGTCAAGAACTTGCAAAATTATGTTGAATAAAGAAAATACAAGTTGATATTTGTTGTTTTTTTTCTCGCTCCTCCTATCTATGAAACAAATTTTATCTAAATATTAGCATTTACTAGAATATTAAACACAGGCTTCAAAGCGACCCTTTGTAAACTGTCCACTAATAACCTTCATAGATGTCTGGGCCAAGCACAATCCCAACGGTTGGTACACTAATCTCTTGATTGACAGCCGTTAATTTTACTTGGAGTGCGTTTTGTATGGTTGGTTGAATAGTTACGGGAAGATATTTTAGTTGGCTAATGGGTACCCTTAAAAGGCGGGAAATATAAATGTACAGCTCACAGATTGAGAGCTGACCTGTGAGATGCCTCTTCCACAAGATGCGCAGTGAATCTTATAATATTAGGATAAGCACGAGCAGTCTGGAAAATCTGTCAAGCATTACACATCGAAGTGCAATATGTTTCCTATATACAGGGTTGCGATTATGTATGGATACAGCTAAATATTTTGAAAACGGTTTATTGGAACTCGCTGAAATTTAGCAGACTATTAGTAGGATTTATACTACATTATTTGAGATGTTCTCCAGTTTTACATCGTCATTCATTTTGTAGATACAAGGCTAACTTGATGTATTTTAAATAGCACGGAGGGTCAAATGTAAAATTTTTGAAAAGCTTGGTCTTTTCTCTATTCAGCGAGGTAACACAGGTTACGAATTCGAATTTGAAGAAAAGTAAAAGTAAGTTAGCTTTGAAAATGCTTCCATTAGCCTTCTGTCATTTGCATTATATTCAAAAAATATGCTTATGTCATATAATTAGTTTAAAAATGGTGCATTTAAGTGAAAAGGGAGCGTATAGAAATCCTGATGATGGTTGGATATGGCGATAGAAGACGAAGTTGTGCTGAGGTCGTAACTCTTTTTAATTAAATACATCCCAATCGACAGTCGATCTCTAGAACAACGGTTTCAAAAACTTTAAGAAGATTCAATAAAACTGGAAGAACAAAAAATCGTGTAAAACCCGGACGACCGAAAGCTTTTACAAACGAAGAAGATTATTTGAATGTTTTATTAGATGTGGAAGAAAATCCAAAAACTTCTTTACATCAGTTGGCTCTAAATCATAATATGAGTAGAAGATGTATAGGTACACAATATAATGAAACGCGAAAAATATCATCCCTTCAAAATCCACCTGTTACAGGAACTGAGTAAAGATGATTTTGACCGCAGAATCGAATTTTGCGAAACAATGATGAACAAAATAAATCGAGATGGTAACTTTATCAATCACATTCTCTTCTCTAATGAATCAACTTTTTGTTTAAATGGAAATGTTAGCCGCTATACCTGTAGGTATTGGTCGGAGAGAAATCCGCACTGGATGTAGCAAGTTCATACGCGGTATCCCCAAAAAATTAATGTTTGGTGTGGAATTAGTGATCCTTTTTTAAGTAATGGTAATTTAACTTCTTTATAGATACTTACAACTTTTACAACAAAACATTGTTTCCCGGCTCAAAGAAATCTTCCCAAACTACAATAACCGAATTATACCAGCAGACACCATATGGTTTCGACAAGACGGAGCACCGTCCCATTCTGGTCGTGTTTAGTACGTCAGTATATACACCAAACGTTTCCTGATAGATGGATAGGACGGCGGGGAACAATTCAATGGCCAGCTAGGTCACCTAATTTGACCGCACTTGATTTTTTTTGTGGGGTCATTTAAAAAATCGAGTTTAATTAAACAGACCATTAAATATCGCAGATTTGTAAGAACGATTAGCAAATGAGATTGCCATAATTTCTCCTCATACTTTGATTAACACCTTGCAGAATTTTGTCCATCGATATTCATTACTGTCAAGAAGTTAGGACAGCATTTTGAGCATATTTTATAATATAAAATATTTATATAATTTAAAATTTTTTCTTAAAATGTATGACTTCAGTTTTAATAACTTGCGTTATTTTTATTATTTTTGGTTGAAGTGAGGTTGTTAATAGTTGACGACAGATTAAAAACATCATTTCAAAAGCTAACTTACTTTTACTTTTCTTCAAATTCGAATTCGTAAAAAGAACAAAAGAAAACGGTTTGTATGAAAATTAAGGCAGGTATGTGTTACATCGCTGAACAGTCTCTTCAAAAAAGTTACATTTGCCCCCCCCCCCCGTGCTATTTAAAAAACACCAAGTAAGCCTTGTACCTCGGAAACAAACGACGATGTCAAACTGCAGAACATCTTAAATAATGTAGTCTAAATCCTTCTAACAGGGTGCCAAATTTCAGCCAGTTTCAAGAAACCGTGTTCAAAATATTTAGCTGTATCCATACATAATCGCAACCCTGTATCTTTTCAGTATATTACAATTTTTTTATCTGCATTTACTCCTTCGTCCGGCTAATTTATGCGATGATAAACAAATGTTATCATTTCTTTTTACCAAATACTTTCTCTGCCTGACATTGACCTATAAGTCGCGCAGCGAGGACTCCTCCTGTTACCTTTGCCGTCTCCTGGATACGAATTAAACGACGTGCTTGCGATAAATTTGAGCTAATAAACATTACATATTGTTGTTATTAATATTTACTAAGATTGTGCGGACTTAAAAATCATTTCTATCCGTGAATGAAATTGTTATAAACAAACCTAACAAACGATGCACATTTCCCATAAAATTCCCATATATTTCTAACAGTATTAATAAATATAATAATACTGAAAATCTTTAACCAACCCAAACAGTCGTTATTGTGACCAATGATGAACTTACCGCTCACAGGCTCCACCTACCAATTTTTCACCAATGCACTAAGTGGAAATTAATTGAATACATCTCACAGGCTCCACCCACTAATTTTGTTCGAAAATTTATCAAGTGGAAAATATTTTACACGAGAAGCAAGGGCTTCTGCCAATCAAAAGAGTCGTTATTCTGACGAATAGAATGCGTCTTTCGAAAGGCCACCTGCAAGCGCGTCATTTGTTTACGTCGTTGAAAATGTTATAAAAGCTAAGAAATTTTATATTGAGTCAGTCAGTCAGCTCTAACTGCTGAATCCAGTCGCTCTAAAGACTTAAAGCGACAACAGCCCCTTCTCTGGAGAGAACCGAACTTTCGCCAAGTGACTTCAGAGCTGATACAACGTTTCTACGAGCGAGCCGAGCATTATCGAGCGAGCTCATAACGCATCCGACGAAAGTCGACGCCGGGAAAAAGTTCCTGAAGATCTCTGAAACGTATTCAATCGTTTCAGAAGATACCCGAAGGCACAGGAAGTCCTCCACGAAGCGACTCGACGCAAACCCGAGCGTTTCCGAGGCAAAGCCGAACATACCCGAGGAGAACTAAAGACGTAGGACGACTTCTACGAGCAAGCCGAAGCGACTCGAAGCAAACCCGAGCGTTTCCGAGGCAAAGCCGAACATACCCGAGGAGAACTAAAGACGTAGGACGACTTCTACGAGCAGGCCGAAGCGACTCGAAGCAAACCCGAGCGTTTCCGAGGCAAAGCCGAACATACCCGAGGAGAACTAAAGACGTAGGACGACTTCTGCGAGCAAGCCGAACGCAGTCGAAGCAAACCCGAGCGTTTCCGAGGCAAAGCCGAACATACCCGAGGAGAACTAAAGACGTAGGACGACTTCTACGAGCAAGCCGAAGCGACTCGAAGCAAACCCGAGCGTTTCCGAAACAAAGCCGAACATACCCGAGGAGAACTAAAGACGTAGGACGACTTCTACGAGCAGGCCGAAGCGACTCGAAGCAAACCCGAGCGTTTCCGAGGCAAAGCCGAACATACCCGAGGAGAACTAAAGACGTAGGACGACTTCTACGAGCAGGCCGAAGCGACTCGAAGCAAACCCGAGCGTTTCCGAGGCAAAGCCGAACATACCCGAGGAGAACTAAAGACGTAGGACGACTTCTACGAGCAAGCCGAAGCGACTCGAAGTAAAACCGAGCGCTTCCGAGGCAAAGCCGAAGATACCCGAGGACAACTGAAGACGCAGGACGACTTCTGTGAGCAAGCCGAAGCGACTCGAAGCAAATCCGAGCGTTTCCGAGGTGACCCGAAGATACCCGAAGGCGTAGGAAGGCTTCTACGAACGAGACGAAGCAAACCCGAACGTTTCCGAGGTGACCCGAAGGCGTAGGAAGGCTTCTACGAACGAGACGAAGCAAAATCGAACGTTTCCGAGGTGACCCGAAGATACCCGAAGGCGTAGGAAGGCTTCTACAAACGAGACGAAGCAAACCCGAACGTTTCCGAGGTGACCCGAAGATACCCGAAGACAAGGAAGGACCTTAAAGGGATAAGCCGAACACTTACGAGGAGGACCAAGAGTCCGAATCAACAGCAGTTGCGTGCTTCAACCAACATCCAAGGAGCATTCGTGACCTGTTAGTGAGGCTGTGAACAAAGTGACCCAACCAAAAGAGAGGTTGTTGAACAAAGTGACCCAACCAAAAGAGAGGTTGTTGAACAAAGTGACCCAACCAAATACGAGAGGTTGTTGAAGTTGTGAGTGCCACTTAGTGCTTCAACAAAGATCCAGACCACGGACCGTTATCCAAGTGTCAGACCTGTGCCGATACACCATCCCAGTGACTTGTGACGTGTGGCTAAAGTGACCTCACGTCGTACCCATTGTTACAACCGTAAGTACTGAACTGATTCCTAAGCTTGCACGGTTGGCAATCTCAAGATAGCCCCGTCACGTCACTCAGAAGTAGTTAGTTGGTTTGGTACCCGAAGGCAGCCTTACCCATTCTAGGCGTTAATTGACTAGGTACCCCGAAGGGAGCCTTATCCCCTAGAACCCCAACTGAGTGTCTCAAATATCTCTCTCTATTATTAAACTGCCAGTATCTAGCGACCACCCCCTTTTTCTTATCCCCCTGTGTGTGGGATCATTAGCCCTTTGGTCAAGGTGTCTCAGTAGACAGTGTATATAATTTCAATCTATGTATATATCTCTTAATATTTAGTGTTGCCTTAAGCCATTTCTTTATAGTCCTGCGTGGCTATTGTTATTAGTGACCGAGTTGTGGTAATAAATTCATGTGGTTTGAAACAACTCTTTCATTAACCCCAGACACTAATATAAGCCCTATCCTGGAACACCCAGTGAATAAGTGTAGTGCCATCTTGAAGGAAGGACGCCACGTCTCCCCGTATTAGAGTACTACAGCTATAAGAGCTCAGGTAATTCGAATAACCTTATCTTGAGTAATTCCTATAAGCTGAAAGGTAACACTCCCAGCGGTCAGCAATCGGTCTGTGTACTGTACTACTAGTGGCCGAGAATTGGACGTCGCTACAACTTGTTATCTGGCTGATCGTTCGCAGTTGTTGTTTGTTTGTGGTGGGCGGCTTAACGGGGTTATAAGCTTTAAGCTTGTCATAACCGCAGGAGCCTTTTTGGTGTGTATTTTATGTGTGTAAAGTGTTTCATGGCTTTGTTACTTACACCCCCTCACCGTAAAGGGTGAAGCACTGTTAATTATATCCCAACAGAGAATGGTGACTCGAGAGGTGTACCGGACCCGCCAGAAAAAATTTATTGTTCCAGGCGGGACTCGAACCCTCGCTACTATCTCTCCCACATACAGTATCGGTCATCTTACCACAAGACCATCGAGCCGTTCAATATAATAATATAATAATTTGCAAGTGGGGAAATGTAAGAACAACACATTTATTTTCACAATTTTATTAAAGAATTTTATAAACAAATGGTTTACAAAATATTAAGGCACAAAATAAAATGATTTAAAAACAGAAACTAACACGATAGCTAATGTCAGTTCCAAAACATATGTAAATATAAGCACCATTGAGTAGGTACGACATAATCATAAAAAAAAGTCACAGAAATGTCCCTTTCTCGGCAAAAACTAAAAACGCTTTCGGTGAAACGTGAATGACGATGGTCGAATAAAAAAAAAACGAATGAGATCGCTCGAAATCCGTCTGGAAAAATAAATCGTTGCACACGTCACATATCTAATTGAAATTGATCTTCGTCTTGAATTTGGCGGTGGTTATCTCGGTTTTCCTTGGGCGATTTCGTATAGTTGGGCTTTTGTTGTCGTCTGGGCGATTTGTTCGGGGTACCTTTCTGCAAAGCTTCCGGAATTTCGAAACTGGGTGGGGTGCGAGATATCGGCGAACTTCTTAAATTCATTAACACGGATTTTTCATAAACGATCTTGGTACCTGGAACAAAATCATATTATTTTTGAATGATATATACGGATATATTTGATTTTATTTGAGGGTTTTTGTTTACAGAGAAAAACAAAACATTCGTCATGTTTAATTTTCAACAACTTCTCGCTTCAAGTAAAGCCTTGACGTCTTTGAGAACCAAGCAAAAAAGCGAACAATTCCAAATGTAATGCTAGTACAGTGCTATCGAGAAAGATTGTAGACCACGTGATCAGTAATTTTCTAAAATCTGGTGATTTTCGTGTTCATACGTTTATGAGATTCGCATATCGCTAGTATTTGACAGTAGCGTACATTTTATTCACAAATACTGCTGTCATTGTTGACACTTTTAACCATATTTTACATAAAACATTCAATACTACCAACTGCTGTTAATTGGGTTGCCTAATTTGGTAGTCACGTGGTCTACAGGAATTGTTGATATCTCTGTAGTATGTAGTAACTATTTCAGCAATGAGGCTCATTATAGCGTAAATGCCTACGCGAACAAACAAAACTGTCGCATTTAGTGCACAGAAACCACAGGATAGTGGTCTTTACAACCAGAAAATTACTGCTTGGTGTGCTCTATGGGCTGGCGGAGTCATGCTATTCTACAATTCAATGTTTAAAGCAATAAACCAGCTTAATAAACAAACCTTTTCTAGAACAACAGTGGAGCCGGAAAGGGGGCAAAGCAGGGCACCCCCCCCAGAATTTTTTTTTTGTTTCTACCTAGCTAGCGCTCGCAAAATATCCAAACAAAACTGAATACTAAATATTTTATAACACTCAAGATAATACATATAAACTACTCAAAAATGAATAAGGAATTTTTACTTTTTTGTAATTTTTCGAAAATATGGGTAAATATTTGTAGTGTATTATATAAGATACATAATTTTACTCAACAATAAAATTTTCAAGTATATTTATTCAGAAAAATCGTTAGATTATTAAGAAATGATCAATTATGAAATAAGCAACTTTTTTATTAATAGCTAAAATTAACATTTTTCTGTACCAATTAATTCTAATATCGTGTATAATGGCCAGGGACATCTCTCACAGCTGTACATCTTCGGGGCATACTCATAATGCAATTATTATTGTGTTCTTGTGATACTCTTCTCCAACACAGCGGTAAAATTTCCCGCAAGTGTTGCACGTTAACTGGGGGTGGATTATGTTCGTTGAGCTGTTCTTGAAGTCTGTCCCAAATGTGCTCAATTGGCTTCAAGTCGGGAGACGTTGGTGGTAAAGGTAGATGATTAATATGGGGGTCATTTATTGCTTGCATTACAATTTGTGCACGATGAGGTCGTGCATTATCATCAATAAAAACCATGTTTTCATCCACAGCAGCCTCACAAAAGTCGACCACATATTGCTGAATAATGTCATCTCTGTATATGTGTCCATTGACATTGTTTTCAAAGAGATGGAGGTTCGTACGTCCATTCAAACTAATGCCCGCCCACACCATGATACCACCGCCCCAAAAGGCACCACAGCTTTTGTAAACTCGCGCCTATAACAGTCTCCTCGAGTTCTCCAGACCCTTACTCTACGATTATCACTAAATAAGCAGAATCTGGATTCATCGGTGTATAAACCATGCTCCCATTGTAAATTTTCTGCTAGTCGTTGGTTAACCCAAGCTCCTCTAGCCATTCTGTTGGCATTAGTTAATTTTGGGCGTCTCACAGGCCTGCAGCTATGAAGATCCATTTCCCTCAGACGGTTTCTGATGGTTTGATCCGAAACTCTAACTCCAGTGGCGGCACGTAACTGTGTTTGTAACCATACAGCACTTCTAAACGGATTCATCCTTGTCTGAATTTGTATGTAGCGGTCTTGTCTCTGATTTGTTTTCCTCTCAGATCCACTACCAGGTCTTCTCCTTGCAGATCCTGTCTGTTGGAATCTTGTTGGAGCACTACTAACAACACTTGGAGACACATTAAAAATTGCGGCAATTTCTGTTCCAGATTGCCCTCGCTGATGCAATAACGCAATTAAATCAAAAGTTTCTTTATTTAAATGACGTCTTGGCACCGTGAAAATGTGAAATGACGTTTAAAATGAATAATATTTGTCAAAAAATGCGATTTTTATAATTTTGTATTCTAAATTAATTTAAGGTTAAAATACAAGGTTCAATATTTTATCACACAGAAAAGACATTTACCAAATAAAATGTCCACAAACGACTGTGGGCCTTCTAATTTATCTATAGTTTGAGAAAATACGTTAAATTTAATCGAATTAATTAGATCTGTTACAAAAAGATCTAATTCCCTATTCATTTTTGAGTAGTTTCACAGACTAAACAATCCAGACCGGCAACTTAATCCTAGATTTTATCCAGAGTACTCATCCTTGTTTAGCAAACGTAAATTTGAATACTCTACCATCTCTGTCAAATTCAGTGAACTTGGAGATGAGATGGCGCTAGCGCCAATTGAAATGTTTGTTATGCTGTGGTTATATAGTCATTCAAAACTACATTTCAAATTTGACACGTTTGACATATTTTTGCAATCCATTCTCGTAGATCGTATTAATTATATGTTGATACAAATAACCAGTCCAAGTGTTTAGTGTGCGGGTTTGGACAGGATGAAGTTAACAAAAAGCATAGGTTTAAGATAAGATTGGCATTTCCTTTGTTTAAGAAGCGCATTTTTGACATGCTCTTTGCCTTGCAGGTTTGATACCTTTTGATTTATGTATTAGTATTATTATTACCATGCTGAATTTGTTCCTTTTGGTACATATGAGTGTTTTTATTTGTCATATTACACAAGATTTGTATTATTATTATTGTCTTCTCATTATTGGTTGTGTAATTTAATTTTATTATGTTTTATTGTATATGTATCAATAAAAACTATTATTATTATATCCCTATGTTTTCCTTGACAGTTTTCACTTACTAGATTATTATATTTCTCTTAATCTTATATAGAGTGTCTAATAGGTCACCGTAAGAGGGATGTTATAATACATGTAAGTAAAAGATTAATATTTATATTTCGTATCACATATTTAATATGTAACACCACAAAATTACACATAAGATGCTCAAACTATGGCTATAATTGTTACTGTAACTAATATCTATTACCATAGTTTTAGTAACTTTTGTGTATGTTTTTGTTACATAAATAACGTATTTAATAAGCGTATTCTAAAAACAAACTCATTTCAAATTTCGCGCCAATATGCTGCTAGAGCCATCTTCGTACCAAGTTCACTGATGTGTGACAAGGATAGAAGATTTTGGATATTTTTTTTTCAAGTAGTTGCCGGTCTGGGTTGTTTAGTTTGTGGTAGTTTATTAATTTCATGATTTCGCATAAATCATGACAACGCTGCCTGTTCCAGTGGCGCCGGGGTGGGGGGTTAGGAGTTGAACCCCCCCCCCAGGCCGCCTGATGATTTTCAAAATGATAGTCTTGTTTTAAAAATATCTTGGCAACTATGTCAATTGTTTATGAAGCGCCACGCCCACAGCATGGCATTACCACTAAACGATTGCTATAGTTTGTGCAATTGTACCGATTGTACGAATCAGGTACATTTTGCACTCTGCTGTATTCTGTACAAGTCTACAAATTTAGTTTTCTGTACATTTTAAGGATATTTTTCATTCTCGTGAAATACATTAATTTTCTAAATACTCGTTGATTTTTTTACTGCGATTTAAAGAGCATCTTGCATTGCCAAACTTTCAAAACAACGACCGATGGACAAAATGTACACATATTCTCCCTCTTGAGATCTGATTAGTCTTTCAGTAAAATCGGTAGACCGGAAGTAGTAGTTTACTTCAGGGCAAAAAATGAATTTTGTCAATATTTCGTCAACTACTGGTTTTAAACAAATTTATAGAGAATTCATATGTACTCAAAATTAAATTTGAGAACAATTTTGTTAAAAAAGTTTTTCGAAATTCCTACCGGAAATAGGTCTTTTACTCTTATCGGGAATCATTTTTTTAGTACATTACGAATATAAAATCATTTAAAACTTGATTCTAAATACTTTTTATATAAAAAAAATTTCAAAATTCCGACCGGAAGTAGCACTTTTACTCTTATCGTATAGCGATTTTATGCAAATATCTCGTAAATTATGCATTCCATATAGATTTATCAAGAGTACAAAAGTATTTAGAACTGGATTTGTAATGTCTTTTGTATACATGAAATTTCAAAATTCAGACCGGAAGTAACACTTTTACTCTTAGCGAATAGCATTTTTTTTCGAATATCTTGCAAAGTATGCATTCTATAGAATTTATTAAGAGAACAGAAGTATTTATAATAGGATTTTGAATAATTTTTGTATAAACAAAATCTATAATTTGAAACGCTCATATGTATTAGAAAGTCGTGTGGTGGCCACACCTATTTTTTTTTGTGTTACTGCTAAGTATATTTTTTAGATATGATGCTAAAAAATTTCATTTTCTCAACGCAGCGTCTTATTTTTTAATAATTTACCGATTTTAATGCTTTTTTTGAATTTGAATAGTTAATTTCGTTGGAATTAAACACCCTAGGATCTTTAAAAAATCTGGTTGGATAAGGTTACGATGGAGCTAGTGCAATGAGAGGTGCTCTTAGTGAAGCACAAACGGCAAACGGCAATGCCCTTTCTTTCATTGTTCGACACACTGCTTTAATTTTGCACTTTCTGATGGATGTTCAGTGGCAGTAGTACAGAACTGTCTGGGTACTATCGAAACGATTTATAATTTTTTCAATTTTCCAAAACGACGAGTGCTGGAAAATGAGATCAGTAAATTAGTAGAAAAACCAAAAATAGAAAAACTTAGAAGATTATATCCCACCAGGTGGATTCAGAGACATGACGCCGTGACTGCATTCGTTTCTCTTCTAAAGCCAATAATAAATGCCTTGTTTGAGATTGCCATATGGACTGATGAAAAAACGGCAATCGACGCTCAATTACTTTCGTCGGCAATTTGTCAAGATGGTTTTCTTTTATGTACTTTTGTGATGAAAGCTGTATTTTCACTGACTTTACCACTGAGCAAGTATTTACAGACCCCAAATTTGGAACTGAGTTTAGCTCTTGAGTGAGTTGAAAATGTCAATGAATCTTTAAAAAAAATGAGACAAGACGACGAGAAGTTATTTTCAGAGTTTGACATTACAATGTTAGAACCCAGAACCACTAATCGACAAACTCACAGAAATAATGCTCCTAGTTCATCGCCACAAGATTATTATCGAATGGTTATTTATATTCCGTTTCTCGACCAAACAATAAAGGCAATAAATGCAAAATTCATTAAGCACAAAACTACTCTTGAACCTTTGCAAAAACTTTTATGTAGTAATAATAGTTTAGACTCTTTAGACATTAAAAAAAATTTGATGCTGATTCTGGTACAATGGGAGAAGTTACACTTTGGGTCCAGTTTATCAAAGATAAAGCAGAAAAGCCACAAAGTGCGATTGAGGCTTTGGAAAGATACAATAAAAATTTCTTTCCCACAACTTATAAATTTTTAATTATAATGGCAACTTTACCAGTCACCACATGTTCTTGTGAGAGATCCTTTTGATCCCTAAAATATCTAAAAAATTATTTGCGGAATTCTACTGGTGACAGTGGGGACGACAGATTAAACGGCATAGCTTTGATGTATATACATCCTGAAATTTTTATTCTGGAAGACGAAGTTTTTGATGTCTTAGCTCTCCAATCTCGCCGTCTAGCTATTTTACTATAACTTATAAATCAATTTTAATAGCATTTATTATGTTGCTGTATTTCTTCCCCTTGTTTTTAGTTGATGAGTATACTCACTGTTTCAAAGTTTTTTATTGTCATTTATATTTTTTAAATGTATTTTATATGTACGTTACGTTGTGAGTTCTATAATAAATGTTCGTTCTTTGTACGCTTTCTATTTTTTCTTCTTGAAAACCCCCCCTAATGCAAAATTCTGCCTGCGCCACTGGCCTGTTCATTTTGTATACATAAACATATTTTAAGTTGATCATGAATCTAATACGATGTTATTATCTGGTGTTGGTGAAAATCGTACTGTTGAGATTCATCCTTTAGATATAGGAGATTTTATTGAACAGCATGCTTTAATTTCCGATGAAACAAGATATATGCGTTATTGATTCGACATTTTGTTCCCGATTCAAGTTACAATTTCAAAGCGGATTCAGGTGGAAAAAAAGTTTTGAGTTACGAATGGTTACAAAATTACGATTGGTTAGCTTATTCCAATAAACCATAAGGGCGGACTTTGTAAAACTTGTGTTACATTTCCGCCGAATTTAAAAAGCGGGGTTTTTGGGATCTTTCATTGTAAAACCTTTCAAGAATTATAAAGACTTCCATGAAAACGCAAAAAACATATGTTGTTGGAGTGGCATCGTTCATTGATAATAAAAGCTGTACATGTTCGACATGTTATTGAGGGTAAAAGTACCGGTGTCACTCAACAGCTCAGTAGCTATGAACGGGAACAAGTTAAGTCTAATACAGAAAGCTTATGCCAATCATTTCCACTATAATTTACCTCTTCGTGGTAAAACCACTGGAAATTTTGATGATCTCCTGAATTTTAGAGTCGAGAGCGGAGATTTAGTATAAAAGATCATTTGGACAATTGTGCAAAAAATGCTAAATATACTTCTCACCAGACTCAGAATGAATTAATTAAGATTTGTGGTGATATTATTCGAGAAGAAATTATTACAGAATTCAAGGACAGTTAAGGTTTTTCATTGTTAGCTAATGAATCTGCTGATATTTTTGGTATTGAGCAGCTCTCGATAGGAGAAAGATTTGTGGATGAAAATAATTAAGTACGTGAGGAATTCTTAAGATTTACTGAACTTACTTCCATGAATCCATAAGGTATATCATCAACAATATTACAAACTTGCGAAAATATGGCTTAAATATGCAAAAGTTAGTGGGATCAGGATTTGATGGTTGTGCGACAATGGCAGGCCGCAAAAACGGAGTGCAGAAAATAATTCGCGAGAAATATAGCAAAGCTCTCTTTTTTCATTGTGTTTCATACAGACTTAACTTGGTGGTCAACGACTTAATTTTCCGCAAAAGTCCATATCGAGGAAAATATGTATCCAAAATTCCTTTATTTTGTGAAACTAGATGGTCTGCCAAGTATAAGTCTATTAGAATATTTTCCGAACATTTTGAGGAAATAAGGAACGCCCTAGAACATTTATCATATACGCTGGAAATAAATGGAGATACACGATCGAAATCCAACCAGTTGTTATGCGCAATTTCCACTCCTCAATTTATTGTGTGTTTGCATATTATTTAATTCTATAGTGCTAAACTGGAGCCTGCTTGTAATATTTTACAAACAAAAACAATAAACCTTTTATCGACGAAGAAACATATTAATTACTTTTATCTATTCTGAAAGATCACAGGTAACAGGGCTGATGCAGAGAATTACTTTAAAGATATATTTCAAAAATGTGTATTGGACGGAAGAAAATTTGACATTGATATTAAAATACCTAGATTAGCTGCAACGCAAACACAGAGGGCTAACTACTGATAGCGCTGAAAATTATTTTCGAATTTCTTTATTTATTCCATATCAGGATTCGATTATACAGTCCATTGAAGTCCGATATTCCCAAGAGACGGATAGTGCATTTGCTCTGTCCATTTTTTACCCGCAATTAATCATACTGGCAGAAATATTTAGTTTGCTAAAATCAACCCTTCATAACATCTAAGAACTGTATGAAATTGAACATTTGAATTGTGAAGCCGAAAGCCGAAGGAAAGAAAAGTCAAAAGTCAAAAGTAACGATGCTGAGACTGAGCTCGAGGTTGTTGAATTAATAGATAAAGATTCCTTGCATCAAAAAAGCTTAACATTTTTTTTAGTCTTACCTCCTACTACAACAACAATTGAAAAATCTTTTAGTACGCTCCGATGCGAAAAACCTGATTGAGATCAACCATGTATCTAGAGAGAATCTCTGAATAAAAGTAAAGACACATTTATTTAAGAAGTACCTAATTAATATATTTTCTCAAAACAGAAGAAATAAATCTCTTATTACTTTTCCCCAATTACAAAAATAACATAAAAGTTTATTTTTTATAACCGTATACTTTTAATAATAAAGGTGTAAGTTCTAATCTAATTTACTTTGTCCCGCTCTATATTTGACGCTTCCGGCGCCACTGAAGAACAACATTTAGATGAAACAGACAGTCTGTTTGAAATAATCGCAGAAGCAACAACAGTACTAACGATGTTCCGTAGGACAGTGGACGAAACGTCGAGAGCAGAGGTGACACTCAACACTAACAATTAAGGGGGCTTACGCAGAGGTGCCGACTAATTGCCAGGAGGTAGGACGTAAGGGGGTGGCGCCATATGCGCTAATGTAAATTGAACAAACAGCAGATATTTTTGTATTTCTTATTGTTTTTGCATTAAATCGAATACAAAGGATTAATTAAGGCTTCGTTGGGAGTACTTTCTTATAATTCAAATTATTTACTCCTACATTTCACTCTCAGAGTTGGCAAAATTTACATCATAACACAGTTTCAGAAACTTTATTTTAAAAACTAATTCCAGTCGAGCATGCACTGAGCATTTGTTTATTTGTGTTTTAAATTTCGTTTTGATATTTCGTATATAAAAGCGGTACTATTGTTTTAACGAAACCTTGTAAGTCCAGAATTTACATTAGCGCATACGGCGCCACCCCCTTACGTCCTACCTCACGGCAGTTTTATCGGCACCTCTGCGCAAGCCCCTTAACAACTTCATATAAACAATACGAGTACAATTTCTAGTTTCATATTACTTTCGCTATGAAGGAAAATATTTAAAATTCCAATTATTGTATCGTTTATTTTTAATATACCACTGACATTTCCAAATTCCATTCAATCATTCAGCAGGAATGAAACGACTAATTAATAATAATCCACTAGAAATAAACAAGATTAAACTCTTTTAACAGCAATATTTGCGCGCATTAATTCGCATTTGCGGTGGCAGAGGCGGGATTTGAAGAATGCAAATGCATATAATCATAATAGAATGCCATCGACTCCCGAGAGCACGTGGAGCCGTATATTTACATACATATATCGTGATAGAACGAGTGTGTTTCAGAACAACCTTGAATTTAAATATGTGAGTTAATGTTTTCCGGAAAATGCAAAACAAAAACGTCCACGACATCACGTACAAGTATTTACAAACGCATCATATGTGCGTAAGGCTGTTACTGTTCTTTTGAATTGGTCATATGACATTATATATGTCATTAAAAACGTATCTATTACATTTTTACGTAAAAAGTGTCGGAAATTGCTGATGAACAAAAAAAAATAGACAATGCACAAAATCTGATCGATGCTGATGAATTATGATTGATGATAAAGAGGGTCTAAAGATGAGTGTATATGACTTCGCCATTTAGGAAATGCTATACTCTACGACGAAGCGAGATTATTAAATATGCAATCTAACACAAATATATAATAGATGTCTGTAATTGACTTACGCATTACGCATGGCGATTTAGAAATTTTCATGTTATTAAATCCGCAACTTGGAAATGTCTTTCTTCATTCCACCGCCAGTGTCGTGCCTAAATAATTAATTTAGAAAATAAACATTGCTTTATAGTCATATGATCACGCTTACGTGCCATTATAACATTAGGTGTGTTATTTATGTATTCTTTTAATCAGCAAAGAGATGATTAACCATGAGTCGAAAATTGTTAAACAAAACGGCTATTTTCATATATCACATGTATACTTGAAAATGACTGCTTGATTATTTTTTGTAGGTTACAAAGATATTGCCTTTCACAATTCTCAAGTGAAATACGTGTATTTTCCATTTTCAGCAAAAAAATTTATTTGTTTCTTATAACCTAGAAAACTTCCAAATCATATTAAAGAGACCAAATCAAAACATACCTATATACCAGGGGTGGCCAAACTTTTGGGACCCGTGGTCTACTCCACATTTAAAAAAATCGAAGGCGGTCTACCAATGGCAGAGCTATATTAACGTAACGTACATGTTTATATATTTATTTTCGGTAACAAGAAATAATGGTAAATTATCTAATTTTTATAAAAAAACTTAATATTCCTATTTACAAAATAAAAATTTACTGACGAAAATAATCAAAGTATTCATATATCAAAAATTGACCATCCTATTCACTTCGTTTAGTTGAAATTTGGCACTGTATATCTGCGACAAGTTTATCATATTGTGGCTGGTATGAGCTTATTGCAATGCGTAGGTAAACACGAAATTAAATGTTCATCTGTTAAACGCGACCGATGTTTGGTTTTTATGGCGTTCATGGTTGAAAAAGCAGATTCGCAAAGATACGTCGATCCAAAGTATGATTTCAAATACAAAATCAATTTGTAAATATTTGGAAACGTTTCCTCAGAAATTAATTTCCAAAAATCAGTATCGCTAGATGCTCTGGATTTAAGAAATATATCGCATCTTAATTTAATAATTTCTTCCTCGACCGTGACTGATGTGGTGTCTATTAAATGTCCTATTTTTTCAGATACTCCAACAATGTTGACATTTTCATTAAATGGAAATATCATAAAATTGAGTATTTCTTCCAACCAGTGGCGGCTCTTTAATGAGAGCAAGTGAGCAATTGCACCCCCTGGAATTTTGAAACAAAACAAACCAAGCGGCGACTAACTGTGAAAGTATTTATTTATTACGTATTCATTGTTATTGAACAGGAACGTGGCGTGTACGGCACGCGAAACAACCTACATGCACCGATCGTAGTCATAGATATAATGACGACTAAGACTAACAGCGCACGGATATAAAGACCCCTTCCACCGAGAGAAACATACCCATGTGCAAGCGCTACTGTTGCTGCGTTAAGCCATTAAACATTACATTGAAGGTGGGGAGAACTGTATTTTGTTCTAGTTCCATATCGTATAATACATAGCATGTGAGCAAGATTCCCGTCGGCTCAACGCTGTTGTAAGATGAATTTCGTGTCTGCGATGCATAATAACACGTTTTCGCGGTTAACGTATGATGAAAAAATCGCAATAAAAATCTTAAACGGCCGATGCCTCAATTATGTTTAGGAAATAAACAATCTGTTAAAGGTGAAGACGTTATAAGAAAATTCAAAATGAATATTTATCAGAAAAATGACTGGATTTGTGGGTGTGACATTAAAAATACTTTGTTTTGTTTTCCGTGTCTTTTGTTTGATGGTGAACCGTCTTGGTCAAAGAACGGAATAAAAGACTTAATTCATCTTAGTGCTAAAATTACGAAACATGAAAATTCCGAAGGGCATTTGAAAAATATATTTAGTCTAAGAATGTTAGGAAAAAATAACATTCAGAATGTTTTAGATCATCATATAGAAAAGCAGTTCAACAACACAATGAAAAGGTAACAAAAAATAGGCATGTGTTAAATTTAATAATAAATTGCATTAGATTTTGTGGCGCGTTTGAACTGGCACTTCGGGGTCATGATGAACGGCAAACGTCGAATACCAAGGGCATTTTTCGGGAATTGATAAATTTTACGGCAGAATTAGATACATCGCTCAGAGATCACATCGAAGCAGCACCGGTTTTTAATTGAATTTATAAATGATTTCCCAAATTTTATTGAAAAAGTGATAGAACTGTTCTGCAAGTCAAAGACACGCAAAATGGACTTCGTTTATCGTCAGATGTAATCAAACTGTAGTGTTATATTTATTATTCCCTCAAAACAAACTGTACAATGAACAGTACCTGTCTGGAACAGTATGTCGGTGAAACTTATAAAGATTGGGTAAGCGTTCTTGTATTATACTTTTACTTTCTTATACGTAGTATAAGGAAGTATTGTGATGATGAAAATTTTCGACCTCGAGATTTTTGCAGATGTCCACGTTTTGAGGTCCCCTGATACCAAAAAAAGTGGTTTTTAAACAATCTCTCTCTCTCTCTCTCTCTCTCTCTCTCTCTCTCTCTCTCTGTGTGTGTGACCACGATAGCGATCAAACCGCTACAGATATCAATTTCAAATTTTGTATTTACGAATATAATCTTCCTCTTGAGAACTGATTAGATTTTGAGCAAAATCGGCAGACCGGAAGTAGTAGTTTACTTCAGTGAAAAAATCGAATTTTGCAAATACATATTTCGTCAATTACTAAGTTTAAACAAATTTATAAGGAATTCAAATGTACTCAAAATTAAATTTGAGAAAAATTGTATTAATAAAGTTTTTCGAAATTCCGACCAGAAGTAGGTCTTTTACTCTTATCGAAAATCAGTTTTTTGCGAATATCACGCAAGTCATGCTTTCTAGGCAGGTAAATTATCAGTATAAAAGTATTTAGAACGTATTTTTAAATATCTTTTGTATAAAAAAAATTTCAAAATTCGGACCGGAAGTAACACTTTTACTCTTACCGAATAACGATTTTTTGCAAAATATGTCGTAAATTATGCATTCTATATATATTTATGAAGAGTACAAAAGTATTTAGAGTTGGATTTGGAATATTTTTTGTATAAATGAAATTTCAAAATTCGGACCGGAAGTAACACTTTCATACGTATAAGAAAGTCGTGTGGTGGCCACACCTCATTTTTTAATTATGAAATTATGCACTCCCTATGTGAACCACCCCGAGCCGCCACTGCTTCCAACCTAATTAAGTCAGCGAATCTTCTTTCAAATTCTTCAAACAAAACATCTACGTGTTCGGCGAAATCTTCGAAGTCTCGGTTTGGATTATGGATGCACTCTTCCTCCATGTTTTTGAAGTTTCTCAATTCACGTTTTCTTAATTGAGACGCATACCTTTTTATCGTTTCTTTAAAAGTTTTAATCGCGCTCATCATGTCTGTTAAACATTTATTCTTTCCTTGTAGATTTAGGTTTAAATCGTTAAGTTTTGCAGTGATATCGCAGAGAAAAGCTAGTTTCATGGGCCATTTCTTATCTTCCACTTCAGTAATGTGCTCTCCTTTCATTTGTAGAAATATTTTTATTTCTGGTAACAGAATACGAAATCTTTTTAAAAAAAGCACCACGGCTTAGCCACCTCACGTCTGTGTGCAATAAGAGATCTCCGTACTCTGATTCAGTTTCTTCCAAAAGCGCCCGAAATTGTCGTCTCTGAAGACTTCTTGAACGAATTGAATTGACGATTTTAAAAGCAATTTGCATTATATCATTAGACTTTAGTATTTTTGAACACAATACCTGTTGATGGATAATGCAATGATAGCTGGTAAAACTGGGAATTTCCTCATCATTATTGCACAAGGCAATAAAACCAATTCGATTCCCAACCATTGCTGGAGCTCCATCTGTTGTAATAGAGACCAGTTTATATATTGGAAATCCTGTCTTATCAATAAAGTTTTTAAATGAATTGTAGATATCTTGGCCTCTCGTTTGTCCTTTCAATGGAATTATAGTTAATAACTCTTCTTTTGAAGTCATATCTTCGAAAACCATTCTCACAAAAATGCATAACTGTGCAATGTCACTAATATCCGTAGATTCATCAAATTGAAGTAATAGGAACTTACAAGCTTTTAAATCGTCATTTAATAAATCCTCCAAATTATTATTCATAGCTTCAGTCCGTCGCATCACAGTGTTACGCGACAAAGAAATATTATTTATTGACGATATTATTTCAGATTTGTTTTTAAAATCGTGGAAAAGCACTTCTCCCGCTTTACAGAAAGCTTCTTTTATCAATTCTCCATCTTCGAATGATTTTTTTCGCTTTATCAAAACTTCCGTAATTTTAAACGACGCCAATGTTACTGCTTTAGCTTTGGTGCCTGGTTTCGTAAATAACGATTGCTGTAAATGTAAATTCGACTTTAATTCATGCACTTTAACTTTTCGAAGTTCACTACCGATTGGAAAGTCTGTAGCGTAATTTAAGTGCATGGTTTTAAAATGTCTTTCTACGTTTGCTTATTTTGGTAGTGCCACACTTGAGTTACATATGAGACAAACACATTTCTCCTTCACCATAACAAAAAAGAAATCATCTTCCCACTCATTGTGATAATGGTATGTTTTACTTCTCTTAGCACTGGTACCTGGCTGGGTCATTTTGGAAGGGTTGTTGAAACAACAAATTATCGTATCAGTGCGGTAGAAAGCGAGCGACCTACAACATAAGACGATTAACTAAGAACTGAAACTAATCGGGCGGGTGTGACGGCTAGACTAGTCGACTCGCCGCGTCGCTATCATCGCGCCGGCTACTGGATATAATCTAAGCATCCCACTTTGTCAAGTTGTTTCTATTTAATTCTCCACTGTAAAACGACAAATTCATTGTATTACTTTGCACAGTTTGTTTTAGGTTTTAAAGAGTAAACTGTAGTAAATTTTTATTTTAAATAATTCATTAATTCTATGTCATAAGTCATAAATTAAATTGTTAATATCCGAGATCATTATCGGGATGGTCGCGCGGACTACCTAAAATGTCTTCGTGGTCGACTGGTCGACCGCGGTCGACGTCTTGGCCACCCCTGCTATATACTATACAAACGCAATTTTCAGACTCAACGAAGCATCTGCTTGGCGTAACTGCTTCATTGGGAGGGGGGGGGGTAGTAAAATAACTCGCCAATACACGCCAAGCCAAAAAGTAAGTAAAACGGCAAATATTAAGTGTTGCAAAGTTTCTCAGAGATTTACGGTAAAAAGAACACAGCCATTACCAATATAATTGCATATCATTAATAACCTGTAATTTCAAATTCATATTGTGTTAAAGTTGATTATGTCGATAATTTGCAAAACTGCTAGAAAGCTCTTTAAACTGGGCTTATGGGAATCTAAAGTAAAATTTCACAATTTTAATTCACGCAGCAGTGGAAATTTAAAAATCGCCAAATTAAATAGCGGCGGCATAAATCAATTACAGACACAGTATAATTTTTCTTGTTCAGTTGTTCAAAATAAGTAAATCCCTTTATCACAAGCAGTCCTAAGATGTCTTACGACATTGTTGTTTTGGTGGAATTTCGATTATCCTGTTTAGAACTATACAATGAACTACTACAGTGAACTACTTTCCATGGACGTGAGTCACTATCAGCCCCCGGATTCCGAACATACGATACGAAATTCGAATTCGAAACGCGAGCATAGTAGAGATGGGCATGTTAGGTGAATACGAGTACTTTCAATGTGACTATATAGACAGACTCGTGGTTTGTCTTACCCATCTCTACTATGCTCGCGTTTCAAATTCGAATATCGTATCGTATGTTCGGAATCGGGGGCCAGATTTTTTTGGGCTGCGAGCCTGTGACACATATCTAGGCAGGTAATTATAAACATGCTGCAGGATACGAGGCGCTTTATGTTTCGTAAACATCTACTATCCTACAATCAACCACATATATATATAAACAATTTATTATTTATTGTATACGTGCATCGTGTATGTGCTTACAACAGTGAATTTTCAATACGATATCTATTATCTATGAAAAATACACTGAATAATGGATATTAAATGTTTGCTTTCCAAACAAGCAACTTTAAATAAAACAAATAAAAAAGTAAATAGTAGTAAAAAATGATAAATCACATGTTTGACGACTTTGTACTTATTTAGATTAGTAGTATAGTAGTAAGCTCTAGCCGAGGTCCAGGTATAAATTGATAACAGTCGGAAAATAGAGTTTTGGGCCTATAAACATATCATTTTATATAGAGTAAAAAAAACAGTAATTAAAGGAATATTTTTCAATACTTATCGAATGCATGGTTGCAAATATTTCATGTAATTAGTTTAGTATTCAAATGTTGGGATATTTATTATTATTATTATTGTTAATTATTATCATTTGCCAATCGCAAATGAATCTATCTGTTTATTTAGGTATCTATATCTTAACAAATGACGCCGTAATTAAGGCAAATAACTTCTTACACGAAGAAGTAAGATGTTGAAAACATATTTGCAGATCAATACTGCATTCTTAAATACCTAGCTAAGATATTGATTTGTAGACCGGTCCTACAACTGCATAGTGAAAATCTGATTCTTCGAAAATTGCAATCTTCCCAATTAATACTGATAATACTAATTATCGAAATTTTCTTACGAGTTTCCCCTCCTATACCATTTATAGTAAAATTTCAATCTCCTCCATGGCTTCAAAGGATGGGACCGACATCTGAGGCTATACGGACCTATTGGTGTTCGAATCGTACTCGAGGGGAAATTTTTATAATAACAAAATAAATACTATTGGTGTTGTTAATTTCATTGTTTTAATCTTATTTAGCTGTGTAATAGTTATGTTATCAAAAGCAAGATAATATGAAATAAAAATATCTACAAACAATAAAACACAAAGATGTTTCGTTGTTGATTTTTTGAATAAATATCACTAATATGTAGTATATTATGCAATGAGCATTTAATGATAGCTATTAAGACACGAGTAAGAGAATTATAATACGAGGCGAAGCCAAGTATTGTAATGAATACGAGTGTCTTAATAGCCATTAAATGCGAGTTGCATACACTATTTTTTCTACGACCCCATAATAAAACATATTTTTTGAACAATCCATTTCATAAATTGAGGTTAAAATTTTCCGTACGTTTTTGTGAATTTGGCTGGTAATAAATTGTTCGTGGCTACTAAGGCTTGTTCCATAATTTCTGGTGGAGTCAATTATTACATTTCACTGTCATTATCCCTCAATTTTTCCGTTTATATTTTCAAAAAAGCACAAATTTTAAGTACTTACTTGTAAATTGCAGAGAACCGTCAGATTTATTTAATTTGTATATCTGTCAGATATGCAGTCGCCATATTGAATATTGTTTGAATATTGAAATGTCGCATTCCTATTGGATATAAACTTGTATCGTAATGAAAAATCTGTATTCCTATTGGATATAAACTTGTAACATAATGAAAATCTGTATCGTAATGAACATCATTATAGTACAGGTTCGGCATATCTAATAATACAATTAAAGTACCTATGGGAGTAGAAAATAGTATATTATGCAACGAGCATTTAATGATAGCTATTAAGACACGAGTAAAAGAATTACAATACGAGGCGAAGCCGAGTATTGTAATGAATACGAGTGTCTTAATAGCCATTAAATGCGAGTTGCATACACTATTTTTTCTACGACCCCATAATAAAACATATTTTTTGAACAATCCATTTCATAAATTGAGGTTAAAATTTTCTGTACGTTTTTGTGAATTTGGCTGGTAATAAATTGTTAGTGGGTACTAAGGCTTGTTCCATAATTTCTGGTGGAGTCCATTATTACATTTCACTGTCATTATCCCTCATTTTTACCGTTTATATTTACAAAAAAGCACAAATTTTAAGTACTTACTTGTAAATTGTAGAGAACTGTCACATTTATTTAATTTGTATATCTGTCAGATATGTAGTCGCCATATTGAATATTGTTTGAATATTGAAATGTCGCATTCGTATTGGATATAAACTTGTATCGTAATGAAAAATCTGTATTCCTATTGGATATAAACTTGTAACATAATGAAAATCTGTATCGTAATGAACATCATTATAGTACAGGTTCGGCATATCTAATAATACAATTAAAGTATGGGAGTAGAAAATAGTTATTTATGTAACAAGTCAGTGCAGTGATACTTTATCGAACGAGTCTGATTTGCGAGCCAAGCGAGTGAAGCGAGCGCGGCGAGTAACAGACGAGTTCGGTAAAGGTACTTTACTAACGTGGTGCATACAAAATTTTATCGCCAACCTTGAAAATTGTTAATTTAAGAAATAAAGATATAATAACTTATGACAGTTTATGACAGTGACAAGCGATTTATTTTTAAAGTCATCAGTCATGGCTACGCTGGCAGATATTAGCGGCAGGTAAAGTACTTTATTGTACAGTACGATAAAGTGTTTCTTTACCTCCGTAAAACGCTATGGTAACGCATCACTTTACTGACGGTTGGCGATAATAGTTATTTATGTAACAAGTCAGTAAAGTGATACTTTACCGAACGAGTCTGGTTTACGAGCCAAGCGAGTGAAGCGAGCGCGGCGAGTAACAGACGAGTTCGGTAAAGGTACTTTACTGACGTGGTGCATACAAAATTTTATCGCCAACCGTTAAAATTGTTAATTTAAGAAATAAAGATATAATAACTTTTGACAGTTTATGACAGTGACAAACGATTTATTTTTAAAAGTCATCAGTCATGCTACGCTGACAGATATTAGCGGCAGGTAAAGTACTTTATTGTACAGTACGATAAAGTGTTTCTTTACCTCCGCAAAACGCTATGGTAACGCATCACTTTACTGACGGTTGGCGATAAAATACAATACTAAACAAATAAGCAGTAGATAAAACAGTATATACATATGTGCTTTGTTCTGACGACAAAATATTCCTGACTATTCAATTCACCTGTCATTGTTCAAATATGAACCAATAAAATAGCAAATATTTACTTTCGTATCATAGCAACAGGAAATTTCAGCGATTATATCTTCCTAGAAGGTATTCAAGTGGATATTTTAAACAAGTGAAAGTTTTTATTAATGTAACTCATTTACTAACAATATTGAAGGTACAATTAGAAAAACTAACATTACTGCAGTGCTGCAGCAGACATTCTGGAACAGAGCTATCACTGGGAGTACCCGAGGGAGTACCTTTCTCTTGTAGCTTAATACCGTCACTATTACTGACAGATGTCGAAGTTGTACATGACACATTTGTTGTACTAAATTGTCTCCATACTGAATCTTTGGATTTCTTCGTGTTCCAAGGGATATTTTCGCAAATTTCAGCATCGATTTCGTCTTCAGATTTCGTGCCAAATCTTTTCTCAGTTCCCATTATTTAGAAATACCAGTTTTTATTCAACGAAACGAACTAAATAGGAACACGATTCCAAACATTTTAATGGCAAACATAAATGTTTTTTTTGTTGACATGGAAACGTAATCATGTGTAACTAAATTTTGAGTCATTTTAATATGAAAAATTGATTTGGTTCATTGAATAGTCTCTCGAATACGATTCGTAGTCAAAGTTGAGTCTACTATTTTTGTGGTGCTTTACACTCATGTCTTTCATAATTGCGAATACTACTCGTGCTCCGCACTCGTAGTATTTAAATGCAATCATGAAAGACATTCGTGTAACCACCACAAAAATAATCGACATAACTTTGACTACTCATGGTATTATAAGTGATAATTTAAATTATGATAATAAAAATTCAAAAACATGGTATACAATTAATGAGTATTTAATTAAAGCTTAATTTAGCAAAAAAAGGGTAGTAAAATCTTAGACATATAAATTAAATACTTATTTCAAATATTCATTCATGCGTTTTACGATTAAATATATACTTACATGCTTAATTCGTTAGTGTACTTACTGTACGTACCTACCTACATATATACTTGAATATAAATCTATTTTTAAAAGAAATATAATCTGAATTCAAATCAATGGAAATTATCAAATTCGCCTCGCGCGGACAGTTAAGTCGATATTTAATTAAGCTATACATATAATGAATACAGCTAGAAAAAAAGGCATATTGCTGTGTGCTGTTGTGAACTAGTTTTTGCCAGAACATGGAGGAAATAAGTGAGCGGAAAAGAAGCCTACCTCCTGGTGTCGTCGAATAGAGAGTACCACCAGGGGTCGTCGAATAATCATGGGGCAGTTCGGACGGATCGTGGAAGGCCACTCTTCTAATAGGAATGGCTTTGCTTTCCGTCAAATGTCGGGCCATGGGTGATGCGGACATTTTTTTAATGTAGTGCACTAGGGATTACAGATGAAATTCGAACAGATTGTCACCAAAACGACTACCACGTGTACGACTGAGACTAACACGCTTACTACTAAATAAATATTACGTAAATACAATGAGTTATGAGCTGAGCGCCAGCCAAGGCGATAACGAACTCCCGCCACCAATATATACTATCGCAGTATTTTAAGACGTAAATGAAAGCCTACAAACTCAATGCAATTAAGAGAACCTGTTTTTTTGTTTGTATTTATTGGAAATGAAAAAGGATGTAAAACATTCCTATCAATTATTACATTATAGGTATTTATTTCAAATAGAAAAAATAAAGGACTACCTCAGATAAGAGTCCGACACAACATGACTTTGCAATACATACTTTTCATATTTATAAATTTTATTTATTGAAAACCTACTTTCAGCGTAATATCGTTGTAATATCATGATTTATGTTGCTGTTCTATTTTTTATTTTACTTGTTAATTTCATATCCTATTTAAGTTAAATAGTTCATAAACAATTTCATAGGCATACCTTATAAAAGTTTGTTAGTTTGTTAACAAATATATTGCTGCTCAAGTATAAATCAATTTCCTTTTTGTGATAAACCTGTTTTAACAGTACATTTACAAGAACTTATTTAAAAATATGAACAATATTGCTTAACATTTACAAAAAATACTTCCATCAGACACAGGATAGATTTCAAATTTCGATTTAAATTGATTATGGCGCAATTCCCTAGTTGACGGTGACATTTGTTATTTTGTTAATAGAGGTGTGCAGTTCGCGAGCGAACCGGCGAATCCCAGCAGCGAACCGAGAGAGCCGGTTCACTAAATTTCAATGAACCGGATCTCGGCTCACTGGGAAAGTAACTGAACCGACCTGGGGCCCGATTCTCGAACTTAAGAGAAGTGAACGTTCTATAGGCGATCTGCAAGCGAGTAGAGTGCGCCCTCTGCCTGCAAAATAGGCATTATCGTTATATAAACATAGGTATTAGTTGTATTCGATGAATGCTACACGAGTTAGTTTTATCTTTTAATTAATTGTATAATTCGTGTTTAATCTCATAGAAAAGTATAGAAACATCTAGCTTCTTGATTGTAATGCCACCATTTCTTCACAATGGAGTTTTGAGCAGTGATGAAGTTACAGATACATATAATATAGCCAGTGTAAGAATTCATGTTGAGAGGTCAACACAGAGAAATAAATTACATAATATTCTTCAATTAATAACAAGAAATTTGTATGAGCATATTGATCAAATATTTGTATTGAAATTGTATTTTATATATAAATAAAACAATCACTGTCTGTTACCATTATTTTAATTTGTAACTAAAGTATCAATACATGGTTCCAATAAAAAAGTATTCTCTAAGTTTTTATAATTATTTCATTGTACATATATAATGCAAAAACTTCTTAAAAAATATTTCTTTTAATTTAAACAGAATCTTTTTAGCATATACATAATTGAAATTCACATTAATAATTATAATTGTTGAATCAAATGAACTGAAAATAACAAAGTCACATTGTTCAACACCAAGTACAGCAATACATATTTGCACTTGGGCATAATACATATGTTTTTCTTTTAAAGATAATTTGCCATCCTGTTCGGTGAGGTATGAGCAATATTTAGGTATTTTACTTGCAGTTATGGAATTTCCTGTTAACAGAACATATAGTATGTTTAATTATTTGTAATAATCTCAATTATCTATGAATCGACATTTCATTTCTAACAGTTTTGTTCCAATATAACACCATCAGGAGATACAGCAAGCCATGTATCACTTTGGCATACAATTAGCCCTGTTTCTTGTACGTGAGCATTGTTTAACCTGAAATATGTGATTATTAATAGTTTGTTAATAAAAACAATAATTATATAAATTACCTACAATATACCTGTCTTGCAGTTTCTGAACAATTTTTTTCTGAGTTACAAAAAATAATACTATTAAAAGTATCAACACAGCATTCCCCACATATTTCAATATCTTGTTCATGCAGTTCATTTAATAATTTTACATCTTCTTGTCGCCTAATTATAACACTAACCCTTCAGTAACATTCGTATATGAATTATTTTCTTCTGCATCTAACATGTTTCTTAACATGCTGAAACATTCTCCAACTTTATTTTTACTGGATTATATTTCTTTAATGCTTTTGAATAGGGAAACATTTCATTAATTTTTTTTCCTTTTGAATACTTTCCATCTAGTAACTTTTTGGGTTTATTCCAATCACATTGCTTTTGATGCAGAATCTTCATCTATTGCAAAAACAACTGCAGATATATGTTTGCAAAATCCTGCTGCACCAGCTACACATTCACAAGTAGCATGAATGACACATCTACTATCAGTGAGCTAAAACAATGTAACATTCAGTAAAATGACTTTAATCTTCTTATATTAATAATACCTATAGAGCCACCACATAAGATTGTTTAGAAACTGATGTCTGCCTCACTACCTTAGCTGTAATTAATGAACCCCGTTCGTACATGCCTTGCTTAACACAATTTTTTATCTTTGTCAAGGTTTCCTGTAGTTTTATGAACATATTTAATTGCTAAAAAGCCAAAGTGTATTTCTTTACACATACTACTTAACGTATTATATGATTCGATAATAAAATTTCACAGACAACTCGGAATCAAAGAAAAACACACAAAATAAACTCGAAATACCTACTACTAACACACAAAAACTTATTTTTATTTGTATAATGGTTTTGCCAAAGTTCCCGCTAGAGGCGCTGGCGCTAAAAATATGCAGATAGCCTATTGAGAGAAGTGATAGATCACACTCCCATCCCTGGTTCTCCTAACTTCAAGAATAGCTGTTTTTAGGTAGGGATGTGTGTCGATCGTGTAGGAAATAGCAGTGCAATGTTGCCAGGTTGCAAATGAAGGCGGATTAGGACAATTGTTGTATAGAACAGTGTATATTAGGTAATATGTAATACGAAAACTATTTCTTTTAAATAGCGTGTGTAATGTTGAAAGGTTTTATGGGTTATATCAGTTGGATTTCCGGAAAGTGTTAGACTAAACATCGAAATGTGAATATTGTTTTCTACGTATCATACATGTAGAAATAATGTAACATATATTAAAGTAATAGAAATAATAAAATAAAATAAAACACCTTTTTCACAAAATTAGTTTAATAACTATTTAAACATATTACCTACCAGACATTTTATAATAAGTAAAATACATGTTATACAGACAAATTTTAAAGGTAGGGTGAAAAAACGATTAATGCAAAATTACAACGAATATTAACAGTATAAAATTCTGAGAATTAGTTCAATATATGGGAAATACAAAATATTAATGAGAAAGAACGGGTAAAACTAACGCTGACAGGATTACGAATTACAATTCTAAATAAGATAATGAAAAGTTTAATATATAATTATGTATTTAAACCTATTATCTAGGTGCGAGACATTTTATAATAAAAATACATGTTATACAGAACAATTTTAAAGGTAGCTGAAAAACGATTAAAGCAAAATTACAACGAATATTAACAATATATCATTCTGTGAATTAGTTCAATGGGAAATACAAAATATTTCTGAGAAAGACAACGGGTTAATCTAACAGTGACAGGATTATGGATTAACAATTCTAAATAAGATATTACTCAAAAGTTTAATAGATATTTCAAGAGTGTCTTAAGTGTTATCCGATGTCGGTATACAAGATAACAAACCAGAAGAAACGTTCAAATACGATATAAAGAACACATGGCTCATGTCAAATTACACAATGTAGAAAAATCCGCATTAGCTCTACAACATATTGATACAAGTCACAACTTCAGCCTAGAAAATGTTAGTTTAGTTAAACAAAGCAACAATAGAAACTTAGATATGTGGGAAGTCATATACATGAAAAAACATAAAAATTATCTGCTGAATAATGATATTTCTCCCCTTAATAACAAGCATTGATCGGTCATATGTACAAAATTTAAGTCGATATGCGCATGCTTCTCTTAACTTTTAATATATTCGCTTGACTTGAACCGATAGATGTATATTCTCACAACTCTTGAGAGAAGGGATCGTTCTCTCAAGTTCAAGAATACGATTTTTAACATATCAAGAGAATCCCTTCCATTGTTCTCTCGACTCGAGAATCGGGCCCCGATAGAACAGTTCTAACGTAATGCGACCGCTTCGGTCTCGAAATGAGAAAATGAGGTGTGGCCACCACACGACTTTCTTATACGTATGAAAGTGTTACTTCCGGTCCGAATTTTGAAATTTCATTTATACAAAAAATATTCCAAATCCAACTCTAAATACTTTTGTACTTTTCATAAATATATATAGAATGCATAATTTACGACATATTTGCAAAAAATCGCTATTCGATAAGAGTAAAAGTGGTACTTCCGGTCTGAATTTTGAAATTTTTTTTTATACAAAAGATATTTAAAAGTATGTTCTAAATACTTTTATACTCGTAATGTACCTGCCTAGAAAGCATGACTTGCGAGATATTCGCAAAAAACTGATTTTCGATAAGAGTAAAAGACCTACTTCCGGTAGGAATTTCGAAAAACTTTATTAAAACAATTTTTCTCAAATTTAATTTTGAGTACATTTGAATTCTTTATAAATTTGTTTAAACTTAGTAATTGACGAAATATTTGCAAAATTCGATTTTTTCACTGAGGTAAACTACTACTTCCGGTCTCCCGATTTTGCTCAAAATCTAATCAGTTCTCAAGAGGGAGATTATATTCGTAAATACAAAATTTGGAATTGATATCTACAGCGGTTTGACCGCTATCGTGGTCACACACACACACACACAGACAGACACACAGACACACACACACACACAGAGAGAGAGAGAGAGAGAGAGAGAGAGAGAGAGAGAGAGAGAGAGAGAGAGAGAGAGAGAGAGAGAGAGAGAGAGAGACATTTTTTAAAAACCACTTTTTTGGTATCAGGGGACCTCAAAACGTGGACATCTGCAAAAATCACGAGGTCGAAAATTTTCATCATCACAATACTTCCTTATACTACGTATAAGAAAGTAAAAGAGCCGCTTGATCATGAATTGGATCTCGGCTCACTTGGGAACAGTGCTGCCGTTTCAGTACAATTGTACCGAATTCAGTACAATATTTACAAATCCAGTACGTCAGTACGCCATTTTGCAAAAAGGGCTAAATTCAGTACAAACCTGAAGGTTTCAGTACTAAATTAAATCCAAGTACTAAAAAAAAATCTTTATTTTAAATTATCTGCTATATAGAATTATAAAAAAACAAGTATAGAAATAGTTTATAGATACGGTCGAAAATTTATTATTTGCCAAGCAACTGATTGGCAATATCGCTTGCCATCAAAGGGAACCTAGTGAAGAGCTTATTAATTTTAGTACAAAGTAATTGATAACATTTTATAGCGTTTTTCGGTTACCTTTCACGATGAGTTTCACCTTTTCTCAAACAACATGGAACGGTTGAGATGGCGAATGCGAAATGCCAAAATTAGTAACGAAATACGCAAGGGAAAATCTTCTGTTGATGTAGGAAGACAGTTTAATGTAAAACTGAATACAGTGTGTTAAATTTATCCAAAAAGTTTGCGAACGAGACAAGTACATAGATGACCTCCCGGCCACAGAAAGCAAGAAGTATAAAAATTCTTTTGTAAATTGTACTTGAATTTGTTTATAAATTTCATTATGTATTTTCTATTTAACATACATATAATAAATATGCATTAGTTCGACTGCTTTCAATTATTATATTATTTACATAACAAGAAGGAATATCATTTGAAATACAAATGACAAATCGTATTGTAGGAAGCTGAAAAATGTGGATATAGGTACTTAATATGGTTGTGGTAAATAGTTATTTAAGATTATGAAAGTTGAATAGAGTCATTACACATGTTGGTGATTAACTTTATTGTCCTTGAGACTAAAAAAAGGTCATTAATACATTTTTGTCGATTCAGTACGCTTTTTGTAAATTCAGTACGAAAATTCAGTACCTTTTTGGAGCTCGTGGCGGCAGCACTGCTTGGGAAGTAACTTTATCCGGTTCGGTCGCGAACGTATCAAAAACCATAAAGGAATATACTGTACTGCTGGCGAGTATCGATTGAATAACTAACGGCAATCGCAATATTGGTTGCATAGCACATACTTTAATAACCGAAGGATGTCCGAGTACCTATTACACATAGGGAATATACAAATAAACATTTGAAATAATAACTCAATATTTAAGCGAATAACAATTCATTTATGATCAAATATTTACACATTTGTAACTGCGGGAAAGATTTTTACCAGAATAACATTTACTGTAATGTGGGTTGCCTAATTTTAATTTATTTTATATTCATTTAAAACAAAGTAAAGAATAGTTGAACAAAAAATAAGTGCAGAGCGGGGTAGTTTTTTATTCAATATTTAACGTGAACTTAAGCAAACAAATCAGCTGCATAGGATTTTTGAGAAAACTCGTTTTAAATATTTTGACATATTAATAAATTTTCTTTAATACAATAATTTTTTTCTAAGTTTGGTTATTCAGTGGGGTCGATTACTAAATTCTTCATAAGTTCACGATGAAAGGTTTTCTCCAAATTTAAAATCAACAAAAATGTCTTGCGTCAAAAATCTGCTATTTTTCAGAACCCACGTAGGACTGGTTGCCGAGTATGGAAATTATAGTTGAAATACGGTCTCAGGACGGATTGAAAAATAAAAATTAATATTATATAACAGGGAGGCTACGCACTACGCATTAAAATATTTATTTTTGTACAAGATAACAACATATTGTATAAAATAAAATATTTAATTTATTAGTTGTCTGTAAGTTACAAAATTCTTACAAATATTTTTATTACACCTGCATCGTAATCATAATTGGCATTTATAAGGGAACTGGATCCGATTTCACTCTGACTAAACCATAAAGTAACCTATTGTACTGCTGTACAACTGGCTGCCGAGTATCGACTGAATAATTCGGAAATTATAGTTGGAATACGGTCGCAGGACGGATTGAAAAATAAAAATTGATATATAACAGGGAGGGTACGCACTACCCACTAAAATATTTATTTTTGTACAACATATTGTATAAAATAAAATATTTAATTTATTAGTTGTCTGTAAGTTACAAAATTTTTACAAATATGTACTTTTATTACACCTGCATCATAATCATAATTGCCATTTAATAATGCTATGAAAATTATGAAATGCTCTTGACTCTAGTTCTAATTACTTTATGTTCGAATGGCATACTCTTCAATAATTATACATACCAAATGAATGTATAATTTAGTTTTACATATATTTTGCTTAATTTGTGTATGTACAATCTGATAATTTGTCAAATTTGTGTGCATTATAGCTTCAAATAAATTGTTTGTCAAATATTTTGTATAATTGGTGTGCGTGCAGCCTAAATTATCATCCCGGTTCGTTTGAGCCGACGACGGCCCCGAGTGGCCGAGTATTACATGTCCTACACGTTCATGAACGGTATGCTATTACGGATCCACACGGTTCAATTGAGCCGGTTCTGTGACCCGGCTCACAATGAGGAGCTGAACCGAGTCAAAGAAATGAACCGTTTTGCCCACCTCTATTCTCTATTTGTAACCTGTGTTAACCTCAAATCTGAGAAATAAAAATAAAGATGTGGCGTAATTCTTTCCGTGTTTGTTCTTGTTTATATAAAACCTATAATTTGAAAGTTTTCTCGGTTCAAAAGTAAGTTTTATGAAATTTTAAACAACTATAAATGTGTAGTATTGGTAAATTATCATAATAATCTTCATTAATTAAAAGTACATTGGTAATTAAGATGGTATAGTTTTTATCGATATTTTAGGAATAGTAATAGAATTTTTCAACTGCGAAATGTTCGACATAGGGATTTTTTCACTACGCCTAGGCTTACAATGTTTGTTCAAACACAAGAAACTCCAAATCCAAATAGTTTAAAGTTCTTACCAGGTGTTGATGTACTTCAGAAAGGACAAACCATGGATTTCCCGAATTCGACTTCAGCAGCTACTTCGCCTCTTGCAAAAATGCTATTCAGAATCGAAGGTGTTAAAGGTATTTTTTTGGGTTCTGATTTTATAACTGTCACAAAAATAGACGATGACGTAGAATGGAAATTATTGAAACCAGAAATATTTGCTACAATAATGGATTTCTTTGCCAGTGGATTGCCAATTGTAAATGAAGGAGTAACAAATTCAGATAATCGTAATATACTGCAAAATATATTAATTTGAGTTTCTATTCAATAACTTTACTTTCAGAAGTTAATGAAGATGATGATGAAATAGTGCAAATGATTAAAGAACTATTAGATACTAGAATTAGACCTACTGTTCAAGAAGATGGAGGTGAACCATTACGTGATTTTTTTATTTATAGATACTTTAATGTGTTATAATTTAGGTGATATAGTTTTTATGGGCTATGAAGATGGAATTGTGAAACTGAAAATGCAAGGGTCTTGCTCTAGCTGCCCAAGTTCTATTGTGACATTAAAAAATGGAGTACAAAATATGTTACAGTTTTATATACCTGAAGTTGTTGCTGTTGAACAGGTCGAGGAAGAAGTAGACTTGGTCTCAAAGTTAGAGTTCCGAAAGTTAGATACAAAAATAAATGAGAATATCAATAGTAAATGATAATAATTGTAGATATATTCACTTATAAATTTTATTTTAATATGTAAATAAAAGCAATTAATTAAAATGAAGATCATATGTTTTATTATTGAAAGTTTTTTACACAGTTCACGATAATTGCTGTATTACAATTAAAAAAATACTTGCTAAGTCTCGATAAATAATGTTTAATATTTCTTAGTATACATTTAAGTGTCAGTATCTATACAAAACAAAAGCATTTTCATACACCTTTTCTCCATTTTTCAGCAGATGTAAACTCAGTCATTGGTTTTCCACTAATTCCACATGTACCTATACCTACACGACCATTTACAGTATCTGGTGAAGCAAATATGCTCTTTGTTTTTATACCACTTTTCTTGCTCTTGCTGGCCTTTGTTGTAAATGCCAACCATTTCTGTTTTTCCGTCTCACGTTCCTCTTCCAACTCTTTAAACCGCTGTTGCTTTTTAGCTTTTTTCTTCTTTAGGTATTCTTTGTTATTCATCTTCGCCCTCTTCAACTTCTCTGCTTCGGTGAGAACGCGCTTTTGTCCTGTGAATTCTTTTAATTCAGCTAAGGTAGTAACCCCACGATTTTTATATGCTTCAAAAGTAACATTTACCTGACCGTCTGGATTGATGGTATCTATTCTTGCCTCGTAGTACTGATTATTATCGCTCCATTTCGCCATACAGACGTCCCCGACACGCCACATTTTTTTCTTTTTATTCTTCGCAACGAATTGTTCCACTGCGAGTAAAGATTTTGTGATTTCATCCTCTTCAAAGTTGGTGGATAATTCTCTGTATTCTGGTTGGTTCGCAGCCTCTTCAGCCTTCTGTTTTAAGTCTAATGTCAGATCGATGACTTCTTCCAAGTCGATCTTCAGCTTTTGTAATTCTTTATTGTCTGGGTCTGACAGAAGCGCAGCCTCGACTTGTTGCAGTTGTAGCTTGTAATTTTGTAAATCATCAGCCATATTTGTGTTAGTGATTGACGGAATTATATATTAAAATGTTTAGTTTTTACCTTAATGCCCTGGACCTCCGTGGACTATCTTAGATTTACAGAAAGGTATACAATTTGTCATAAATTTAGTCAACAAATCAACACCTCTGTCAACACAGACATTTGCCATTTGCATCACAACAATTATAATGCCAACCTAACCAGCAATTGTCAAATAACCAACATTTTACTATGTATTGCATTTCACTCCAATTTACTATTCTACTTATTTTGTATGAATACAAAAGTTGGATACATTACATATTTAGCTCAGACATGTAATGTTGTGGTAATATCAAAACATTAGATCAAAAGTATTAAAAGTGGTGAAACTTTAATCTGCTTTAATCATTTGATAGTTTGAAATGTCATCAAATCAAACAGCGGACGCACGATGTTAAACGATTTGTTAAATATCATTAAATAATTGATGGTTTTTGATTCATCGTTAGCATTATTAGTATTGTTTATAATTCCCCACAAATAACGAGAAATGGTATGATTTTGAATATGAGTATTTTACTTAAATCAAATCGTAGGAGAAACATGTCGAACTTAAATAAACATGAATGGACTTGTTTGTGTAGAATGTGAAGATTTTATAAGCAGTTTTTCACTATTCGTGTTCATTTTGTACATTAAACTTGCCTATGTTATAATAATATTTATTCAGTCTTCTAGGCTAATGTGATAAGAAATTTGAGGTAGGTGTGACATTTTTTATCTAAATTGTTATCTCGTTTGATTTATATTTATATTTTTGTTCAATACTGGCATGACATAATTACAAAAGCCAATTTCTGTAGTTATCAGATATATAATTCATGTTTTAGGTCATGGCAAATTTTTATTTATCCCATTGGAATGATCCTCAAAAAGTATTTGTTCCAGAAGAAATTCAAGGTAAACTTAAACAATATCATTTCTCTATGGTAAGAAGTCTGTACAGATCTATCCAGAAAAAGGTGAGTAAATGATTCAGCAATAGTAGTATTTTACGAAAATATTAAATTTTTAGCATACTGGTGGAATTTTAAGTTATGATGATGGAATGAATATACCTTTGGCATTTCAAGCTCTTTGGCATGCATTAATTACTGCAAAACGAATAAAACTACCAATATTAGTCATAGCATCTGATAACAATGTTGTAGAATGGCATTATCATCTGTCTCAAATTAGAGAAATAATAATTTTAAACAGTCAAAGTAATAACATTTTTTATTTAGACATGATCCAAGTTATGATATATTTTTTTGTCTGATTACAGATTATGAGACGGTTGTTGAAAGTAGTGATTTTTCAATTATATTAGTGCCAGAATGTAATTTAAAGTTGTTACAACCTTTTCGTGAAAATGAATTTTCCTTTGTGGTTATTGAAGATTTTGACCTTATTGCCACAAAAGTTTTATTCAAAAAATTATCTGGCGAATTTAATGTGGCCCTTACCAAAAGAAATTTCATGGTAACATTTTGGTATTTTTTTTATATAATTGAATTTGTGAATATAATGTTTCTAGATTGATCGTGATTACAAGATATTATGGCACATTTTAAATTGGATAAGTCCTGGGGAATTTGGCAAATTAAATAATTTTGCTGAGTACGCATGATATTCCAATTAAATATATGTTCATCTGATAATACTTGTTGTTTGTAGCTTCGACCGTGACCATTTAGAAAATCTAAGGAATCCCTATGATGAAATATGGCACTCTTACAATTATAATGTAGGTGATTATAATTTAGATGATGTAGAAGGTGAGAAAAAGGTAAATATTGGAATTTTTATATTTTTCTGTACTGTTCATTTTATTTTACAATTTTTAGAAGTATCAAGAGACTTTAAAGAAATGGGCTAAGAAAAATGACTTGCCTTTTGAGAACAGCTCTACAAAAACAACTAGGAAACGTAAGTCAAATTTTCCCAATGGTAAAGCTGTTAAGACTAAAAAGTGCTCAGAGATATCCAAAGATGACATGTATGATGCAGAGTATCACGAAAATGAAACTCAGTTGGTGCAAGATGTGATGAATGATAAAGACTGCGGTATAAGAGATTCTTACGAAACTAAGGGAATAAGAGACGTAACTGGTTTAAGTTATTCTAAGTTAATTAGGGAAGAGGTGAAAATAGTTTCTGAAAAGGAAAATGTAGAAAAGTCTCCAATTAAATGCCCATTTTTAAAAAATAAAAATGTAAATATGAAAAGAAAAACATTCAAATTTCTAGATAATGAAAATAACATACCTGCAGAGAAAGAGTTGGAACACATCGATGGTCATAGAATTGCTAATAGTAGAATGGCCTGTGGAAGTGAAGGTGGGGATAGTGTTGATAGAACATGTACCACAGGTAATCACCTTACAAAGAATGTGGCTGAAAGTGTAGTTTGTGTAAATAGGAAAGAAGCAGAATCATTGGAGAAATTTAATATTAATACATCTATGATGAATAGACATATATCTTTCGAAATGGAAAATCAGAAAACACCATCGTCTAAGGAAGATTTTAAACATGCAAAAGGCACTCTGACTCTTCCCAGTGATCACAACACCAATAAAAATGCAAATGTATCAGCCAACATACACAAACAAATTTTTCCGTCGTTGGAGGACATCCTGACATTTAAAAAAAAAGATATAGGAGATATATTACAAGTCAGAAAACAAGCTATGCAAATAAAAAAGTCTGCAATTAGAGAACGTGCAACGAAATCAGTGGGAGACATGAAATTGTTCAGTAATAATTCGGAACGGGAGAGTATTGCATCATTGGAAGAAGTGTTTAAATGCAAACGTAAACTAATTAGTACGCCGGAGGTTATTAAGAAATTGAATGTGGAATCTCCAATCAGTGCTAATTGCAATAATGTACGCATGAAATTCACCCATCAAGATAATTTAAAGAAAATGAAACTGTGCCAGCCTCACAGAATCATTTACAAGGACATACCGATTTTGAATATTAATTATAAGAGCGTGGAATTGGTCAATAAGGCAACGCAAACGAGTAATGAGTTGACTACAACTACTTCATATAAATCAAGTTTGAGGCATGAAGATACAATCATTACTCCTGAAAATGGAATTAGTAGAGAGAATTTTAAAGATACAAGTATTGCCATTGATGAATTGCCAAAGACAAGAGTTAGTCAAGGGAATTTGAAGGAGAAAGTATGTGAGAAACCTATTAAAGACGGAAGTGATAGCGTCAGTGTTGAAAGAAATAATGAAATTGCCAAAAGGAAATCCACATTGGTTAGTCAGGAAAGTTTTCTTAAGGATTCAATGAATGTAATTAATGAAGGAAACGTGGAAGATGAGGAGAAAGAGTTATTGCTATCGATAGTAGAAGGCAGATTTGTCTCACAACCGGCGATTGACGTAGATAATAACAACAACAGCAAAGAAAAGTCAGCGAAGACTGAAAATGATAATTCCTCAAAATCGTTTAAAAGATACAACAGCAGAACTCTACTGGGATCTCTCTTTGGCGATGACGCTGAATGTCTGGAAGAGAAGAAGTTGAATGAAAATCCTGCGTGCAAAACTAAAATCGACGGCGTAGACAGATTCTGTGCTGTGGATGACTTGAAGACCGCCAGTCAGACACAGCATCTGAAAGTGAGGACCATCGATCAAATTAACGGAGAAAATTTCGGTCGTAAAAGCATTTGCGAATCTTTATTAAAGTTCCCATTTGGAATTGATGGTAAAGGTGACAATTCGAGTAATCTAGCTGGTGGCAAGAATTTCGGTGCGAGTTGCTACAATAGTCAAAACTTCTCATCTTTATTCGGTTGATTTTGCGGTTTCGAGACTTAGGTTTTTTTTACAGCCCACCCCTGTGTAATTTCTTTGTTTTTTTATTTATATTTATCTATTAAGTTATATAATTGCATTTTTCTATTTATTACTGTTATATGTTTTAACTACTAGTTTTAGGATCTCTTTTTTTAAATACTTCGAATACATGTTATTATTGTCTGGATGCAAAACAAAGGGGATAAAAGTTTATCAATAATTGTCTAATACTTTGTTAATTCGTACTAGTGAGTGATATTTTTCCAAAGTGAGTAAGTGCATCGTTAAACGTTGTGATGTGTGATTAATTATAATTTTATTACTCTTTATTTTTTTAGTTTTATTTTTAAATCTCTTAATTGTATGTGTATGTGTGTGTAATGCGGATTAGGTATTCAAGCATTCAGTTAATATAAATGCTGATAATATAGGGAGGCGCAAGCAAACGCTCCTGTATGGTTAAATCGCTTTGGCATCCGACACGCGCCAATAAATTTATATGGCTTCAAATTTGAGATTTTGCAAAATATTAATATAAATTTGTCACAATGATCGCATACTATACAGAATAACCATCGCTCAAATGAAATATATACAGCAGACGAGTTATATTCAATTGCACGTCATCGATGACGTTTACATGTTGTCATAACTGTATTAGAGAAACTAAAAAAGTTGCTTTGTTAAATTATACTTGAGGGAATTTATTTCATTAGCTTTAATACAAAATTGAAAAATTGATCGTAATATACGCATTCATGCCAAGAAAACACATAATTTCCGTTTCAATACCAAATTTCTTTGTTATATATTTTTAATAGTCTAATATTTCAATTCGGTGTTGGCAGATGAATCATATCTGTCAAAAAGGCTTGTGTTGTGTATATTTTTTCTGTCAAATTTTTCATATTTATTTTTGCTTTGATAGAAATTCTTTAAAAACAGTTCTTCTTAGAAGTGTACATCCTCTTTATTATTTATTTGCGTGCTTTGAATATAATGCCCAAAGGTTTCTGTAAAACACATAATATCCGTTTCAATATCAATTTTTTTTGTTATATATTTTTAATAGTCTAATAGTTCAATTCGGTGTTGGCAGATGAATCATATCTGTCAAAAGGCGTGTGTTGTGTATATTTTTCCTGTCAAATTTTTTATGTTTATTTTTGCTTTGATAGAAATTGTTTAAAAACAGTTCTTCTTAGAAATGTACATCCTGTTTATTATTTATTTGCGTGCCTTGAATATAATGCCCAATGGTACAACTACTATAAGCATAGCTGACTCGTCCGCCATTTTGGAGATAATTTTAAGGCGGTAAATATGTATGCTAATATCAAATGTTGAATAGAACTTCGAATAATTGACTTTATTAAGCCGGTTTAGGACGTGAAGTAATGTAGGTATAATTTTTTACAATAGTCGTATATTTAAGAAATACCCAGAATATATAATAATAACTAAAAATAAGTACGTAATATGATTTATCTCCAAAATGGCCGACGAGTCAGCTGTCCTAAATATAGTAGCTATACCCAAAGGTATACAAGACGAGTCGTCATGGATCTAGTATGACGTGCAATTGAATGTAACACGTTTCCTCTATAGGTATAAAAGAGTTGCTCTCGCAACCGACATGCGCCACTAATTTAAAATGGCGTCAAATTTGAAATGTTGCAAAATTTTACCTGTCGAGTAATATAACTTACAAAAGCCATTTCCGGACTGTCATAAATAATAATATGATTCACACACCTTTTGACATTTGTCATAATTATCTTTTGCGTTTGTTATAATTTTCATCTAAATATTTTAAATTTGTCAACGATGCTTGCCTCTTAAACAGTATAGCCAAATGTTATAAAATATAGGTGTATTTAATAGCTTTATTTATAATATTTAATTTTTAACTGGCTTTCATGTAAAATATGGGAAGGTATATATCCTGAAATATTAATTAATTAATTTAATTTTATTGTTTTGAAATTGTTCCGGCCGATCGAAATTTGTAGTGGTATTCAATCGTCGTTTTTAGTTCATTCTTTGGCCGTGTCGGTTGTCAAAACGACTCGATCATATACAAAAGTAATATTTAACATAAACTGATCGGCAAAAAAAATCGCCCACCCATCTGATATAAGTTTTCTGTTTGCACATGTAGTTTATCCGATTGTCTTTTATTAATAAATGCTTTATATTATTTAATTCATTATAAAGTGTTACGGATTGGATTTTATGGTGGTGAAATTCCTAGCTAGACAATATTAACGAATTTCAATATACTGTACAGCATTTTAAGGATATACGAGGAAGGATCGATAAGTAACGCACAACAATTTTTTTATTGTTACATTATAGTGATCTCGGACGCGAAACTTGCACGGAACGTACTTTGAAGTTCCTGCTGTAGTTGACAATTTTGTGAGCAGGAATACCTCTAACGGTAGAAGAGCGAACTACGTAGCAAAGATGGCGCACGTGTTACAGTCGTCTACGTGTGAAGACCAGAAAGGTGTTGTTCGTTTTTTGTGGGCACACGGCCGAAACCGTAGTAAAATTCACAGGGAGATGAAGTGCGTATATGGGGAAAACTATGAATCGCAGCATCAGCAGGTGGTGCAAATTCTTTGTAGAGGGCCGTGTGAATCTGGTGGATTTGCCACGTACCGGGTGTCTTGTAACAGCATCTATAGAACAGAATGTCACCTGAAAGCAAGAGGTCATCTATAGAATGGAAACATCCAAATTCCCCACCAACGAAGAAATTCAAGGTGACAATCCGCGAAGAAAGTGCTCGTGACTGTATTCTGAGACATGCAAGCGGTGGTATTGGTTAAATTTCTTGAACGCGGAGCTACTGTGAATGCTGAATCGTACGGACAAACATTGGACAAGTTGCGTCGTTCTCTTCGTGACAAACGCTCTAATGCTGGAAATGTTAAACTCCTTCATGACATTGGACGCCGCCATGGGGCTGCTTCTGTTCGTGCTCAACTAGAGCGGTTTGGGTGGGAGGTGTTCCAGCATCTACCGTATAGTCCGGATCTGGTACCGTCAGATTATCATATTTTCGGCCCGATGAAGACATTCTTGGCCGGCAAACACTTCACTTCCGATGACAAAGTCAAATCGACTGTCCGCATGGCTCTAGTCACAAAAGAGGACCATGTAGATGGTATTTGCAACATTGTGCCACAAAGGGAGAAATGTGTTCCCAGACTTAGCGACTATGTAGAAAAATAGTGTAAAGGTGTGTCTATATTTTGTATGTATTCTTAGTGTGTTACCTAAAAAAAAATGTGCGTTACTTATCGATCCTCCCTCGTATCTTTATAATTTATTTTTGCAATAAACTGCAAGTAGGCTTATTTCATTGAGATCTGAAATAAATTATAAATAAATTTGGCAGTTAATACACAAGTTTATTAACAATGCAGTTAACTGTTGTAGACGTTTCTCAAATTGTTGCGTTAATCCGAGATGGACGTAATCTACACTATGCATCCCAAAGATTGGAAATACCATGCACAACCGTTCGGGATGCGTGGAATCGGTTTTTAGAGACTGGCAGATTTGATAGACAATTAGGTTCCGGAAGAAGAAGAGCAACAACTAGAGTTAATAATCGCTTTATGGTGCTCAACACTCTAAGGGGCTGCAGGGTAACTGCAGTTCTACTTCAACATCGTTTGCTAGCTGGAAGAGGGGTTGAAGTAAGTGAAAGGACGGTAAGACGGAGACTTGGAGAGAGTGGACTGACTCCACGGAGACCGGCAATAGGAACGCAGTTACAACTCCGACATCGTAGAGCACGCCTTGATTGTGCGCATTTGCATGCAAATTGGTGTGTTCAACAGTGGAGTGAAGTTCTGTTCACAGATGAGTCGCGCTTCTGTATACGATCTCCAGATGGCAGAGAAGAGGGTGGAGAAGACGTAACGAACGCTATGCAAAGTGTACCATTTCGGAACGGGTGCCTTTTAGGGGAGGTACTGTTATGGTATGGGCTGGAATTTTCACTGAAGCATGTATCGACTTGATATTTATAGAGAATGGTGCTTTGAATGCTCGCAGATACGTGGAGGAAGTTCTTGAAGCAGCCGTAGTTCTATTTTCTCATTTTATTGGAAAAGGCTTCGTTTTAATGCACGACAACGCAAGGCCTCACATTGCAGGAATCGTAAGTGAGTACTTAAACGAGGTCGGAATTCGCAAATTCGACTGGCCTACATGTACTCCAGATCTCAAACCTATTGAACATTTATGGGATCAACTCTAGAGGCGTATTCGCTAACGCGCAGTCGTACCAGAAACTCTTCAAGAGCTAAGATTTGCGCTTGAAGAAGAATTTGAAGCAATTCCGCAAGACTATATAAGAAATTCAATTAACTCAATGCCGCAACGGTTACGTGTTTTAATTGAAGCTCGTGGAGGACATACACGCTACCGAGATTAGAATTAAAAGTTACCAATTTTATTTTTAGAAGTTGAGAGAGATATCTGTTTTTCTTATTTTCTAAAATTAAATTTATTTCTGTCAAAAATTGCCTTGTTACTTCAATAATTTGTTTATGTTGCACATACAATGAATAGTTCTTGGATTTAATGTCAATAGAATCTTAAAATGATTGTAGAGATGATTGTTCTAAAAATTTCAGGTGTACGTTTTTTTTGTCGGTCAGTTTAGTTGAGTCGTTTTAGCAATCGACTCGGCCAAAGTACAAACTAATGACGTTAATTTAATGCCACTACAAATTCCGATCCACAAGAACAATTTCAGAAAACCAAAATTGAACTAAGTCATTAATATTTCAGGATGTATTCCTTCTGTTGACAAAATACTATTACAGGAAATTAAATACAGTAGCCGCCCGATTATCCGAAATAATGTGGACCCAGGTCATTTCGGATAACTGAAATTTCGGATAATACGGAGGTTATATATTTTATTTCTGAGTTGATCATATTAAAGTAAATTAACGACAGAATTGTTAGAATTTCTTTATTAAGAACCTAGATATATGAGGAACATATTATTATTATGTATTAAGTATGTAGCTATTTGAAAAATGAATCAATACGCGTTTGTTTTATACTGCCTCTGTTTCTGGCCGCAATATCTCTCCATCTTTTAATCAGCAAAACATCACTTGCGGTTGCATTGGGCTGTTGTTCCACATATGCAAGAGATTTTTCAAGTGCCTTCATTCCTTCGCTGTGGGAAATTCTGGGAACTTCGTCTTCCATTTCCTCTAAATTTTCATCCAGTTCTTTTCTCTTTTCTTGCTGGCTATCTAGAATTTCAATAAGCTCATTGTTTGTTAATTCTTCTTCCAGCTCGTCACTAGTAACCCAGTTTTCAACTTCTTCTTCTGTCACATTTTCACACCCTTCAATTTTTCTAATGATTTCATATAAATTTTCTTCAGCGGGCTGATCTTCAACAGGTCTTTCGTTATTACTATTCTCGTCTTGTTCAATAATTTTTGACCAAGATTTTTGAAGCGTAATGCTTTTAACGTTGTTCCATGCATTCGCAATCCAGTATGCAACGTTTTTTAAATTAATTTTACTCAGACAACTTACAAGACTGTTATTGTCCTCTACTTGCTGTAATATTTCTTGCAGAAGACCTCGACGATAATTGCGCTTTAGATTTTCTAAAACTCCCTGGTCCATGGGTTGAAGAATCGCAGTGACATTTGGTGGCAGATACATAACTTTTATGTCCCCACTTTTCAACTCATTGACGTCCGGGTGAGAAGGTGCATTGTCAAGCAATAACAAAGCTTTTCTTGGAAGTCTGTTTTTCTTTAAAAAAAATTCAGTTTTTGGCACAAACTGCTCAAAAAACCAATTTTTAAATAAAACGGCATCCATCCAGGCACTTTTTTGGTTCTTATAGTAAACTGGTAGAGCATTAGGAGTTACATGTTTGAATGCTCTTGGTTTGGCAGATTTGCCGATCATCATTAAAGGAAGTTTATGTCTGCCTGAATAATTGGCACAAGCTAAAATTGTCACACGTTCCTTACTTTTTTTGTAACCAGGTGCAGCCGCTTCAGTTCTTGAAGCCAAAGTACTGCTGGGTAACATCTTGTAATTGAGGCCAGTTTCATCACAATTGTAAATCTGATCTTCAACATAACCATTTTCTTCAACTATTTTTTTGAAATTTTCTTTAAAACTGTCTACAGCTGACATATCAGCTGATAGTTTTTCACCACAAATTTTCAAATTTCTTATACCATGCCTTTTCTTCCACCTTCCCAGCCAACCATCACTCGCAGTAAAAGTGTCTGGTGCTTCGAGCACTGGAAGATCTTCGCTAATACTCATTGCCTTTTCTTGCAAAATTGGACCTGACAGCGGAATTCCTTTTTCACGTTGCTGGGTGAACCAGAGATACAATACCTCATCAATTTTGTTGTATTCGCCAGATTTCATGCTTTTGCGTTTAACATTTGGAGACGCTAGAACACTACTCCATTGCTCTATTGTATCACGATTTTTCCGCCATTCTGCTACAGTGCTTACTCCTACGCCATAATCTGATGCAACATTCTTTAACAAGTCCCCTTTATCAAGACGCTTAATTGCTTCGAGTTTCTGGGCAATTGTGACTACTTTTCTTTTACGCTTTCCCACTTTATTCATTTTTAACTAACGTATAGCTCTATAGAATTATAAGTTGATACTGGCTACTGGCAAAATCTAGACTAGGCGACTCGAAGATCCAAACAAAACAAGTTTTTATTATTTCTAAGAAAGAATAAGAAAGAAACACGTGCAATTTCGGATAATGCGGCGGCAAGTTAAAATCTATTCCGGGTAATACGGCGAAAACGATTTTCAACTTCGTTTCGGATAATGCGGTTCCGGATAATCGGGCGGCTACTGTATTACAAATAAAGCTATTAAATATTACTTTTCTACACCTACATTTAATTTTAAATTGCATAGATGACAATTATAACAAACGTCAAAAGGTATATGAATATCTTTTATTTATGACAGTCCTGAAGTGGCTTTTGTGAGTTATATGTATTATTATTACTTAACGCAACATCTCAAATTTGACGTCATTTTAATTTAGTAGCCGCATTCATTCATTTATTCATCCATATGTATTTCTTTAGTGATTTAATAGTTTTGGAGCCTATTGTCGAAGTATGTATTACTTTTGTTACATTTTCTACTGTAATAAGGTACGTCACCTTTAGGGGAATTTCTTATAGGCATTTGGTACGCAAGTCGCCAATATATGCGGGTAGTTTAAGTTTGTATGTCATTGTGAACAACACGACGACTGATGAGATCGAAACATGTGCCTGTACGTTGTCGTTAGTAATGCCAGGCTTGGTGCAGATGTGAATTTATTCATTCGTGTATGTATGCCTTGAGTGATTTTAATAGTTTTGGAGCTTACTCTCCAAGTAATACTTTTGTTACATTTTGTGTTATAAATACGATTACCCTGCAGACATTATGATTTTAATTCAACTGGTGTACAACAGGTAATAGATAGACTTAAGAAATTTCATAGGGAGAGACATTATGTCTGAGGGAATGTGGAAGCATAGTTATTAATAAACCTTTATCCTCTGTTTTTTAATATCATTTATATGAAATATGTGATGCTTTATATTTTAAAGAAGATATCCTGAGATTGAAAACATCCTCTATACAGACTGTCTCTAAAAAAAATTAATTAAAATTAATTATCTGTACTCAAAATTAAATAGTTGCGAATATGCTACAAAATGGACTAGGTAATAAAATCACGTATAGCAAAGGGCTTTTACGGCTAAACTGTGAATATTCTTGCCAAATTTGAACATGTACCTTTTCTCCCCTAAAAACAACAATGTATTATAAGTAAACGCTTATACAGGGTTATGATAAAGTAACGCACAAAATTCATAAAACGTACAATGTTCATTTTTGAAAAAAATGCAAAAACACGTCAAACAGTTTATTTTATTCCGCGTCTTTTAACATAAGTCAAAAAAATAAAACGTCAAATTTGTCAAAGTTATGACGTCATCAATATTTTTTTTAAATATGAAGCTCGTTTTTTTTTTTACTTTATTTGATAAAGCTTGTTTTTTTGCATTATAAAGAAATAATTGAAGTAGGGGTCACATAAGAAAAAACTGAGAGAATTAATAAAAAACAAAATAAACAATTTAGAAGACTTAATGGAACGAATTAGACATGAAATGACTCGTATAACTCCGCAGATGATCGAAGACTCTGTAATTCAGGTCTATCATCGTCTTGGCCTATGTCAGATAGTGAACGGGACACAGTTTGAACAATTCCTGTAAGAAATCGTTTTGGTTTAATGGACTGTTTAGTTAATTTAAATGTTATTTCTATAATAAAGTTTATTTTGTTTTTTATTAATTCTTTAAATATAAGTATTTACGATACCTCTTAGTTAGTCAAAATACGAAGAAATTCTTAATTTTAACCTTGACATGACGCGCCCTAGCGGACATTTGACAAACTCGGAAATAGTTTCCAGCATATTCCCTTGGGTACTTTTACTTAAAAAAAAGTATCCGGAAGCATTATGAGTACTAGTTTCTGAGGTATAGCCGGCGCCCATTCATAGTTGGCGTCCCGGTACATAGAATTTTGAGAAAACAAGGTAAACACTTATATTCCATCCAAAATACATACATTAGATGCTAGTGATCCTGAGCGCCGTTCGACGTTTTCTCGTTTCTATTTGAGCAAAATTCAAGAAGATCTGTCATTTTATCAAAGAATTTTGTGGTCGGATAAGTAGGTACGACTTTTCGAACAACGGTTTTAACAGTCGAAACATCAATCGGTTTTGGGCTCGAGAAAATTCGCGTGTTACGACAGTAGGTAATTTTAACGCAGATTTTCGGTATATGTGTGGTGCTGCACTTAACATAATAGACTCATTGGAGCAAATTTTATTGATGGTAAACTAGACCAATACAGCACAATCTTTGTGAAGGCGTGGAGCTACCGCTTGATGAGTTTCTATTCTAAGATTGATATCTCAACAAGAGGGCGGTACCCCTTATAACGCCATTCTGAATAGGGAGTTTTCAACAAGAAGGTTGAGAGATTCTTGGATTAGAACATATGGGCCCATACTTTGGATCTTGGATATTTTTGCTTGCATATCTTCAACGTCAAGTTTATGTGCCCCCTCCAGAAGTGAGGTTCAATTGGTAGATAACATTATCGAAGCTTGTCGAATACAAAATATGGGGTTGTGTAGATATACCGCAAAATGGAGCACAGTTTGAACATATACTCCATTCAGTCTAAGAATAAAGCATTGGGAAAGATAGGGCTTAAAATAAACGTTTGTGATTGGTTGAAATCGAGTGTGCATTTACACCGGCAAAATAATCGCATTTAGCTCGTTCTGTCAAAAATTTGTTTACTGACAGTTTTGTTCAAAGATTTTGTCGATTTCCGTATTTTACATAGTTATTTGTTGTTAATATTCTTAAAAAATAGTTCTTAGAACTCGCAAGTGAAATATTCATTTGTTAAGGTACTTTATCAATTTCGTTAACTTTCTTTTCGTAATCGCTAATATTCTATAGTATGGCGGAAGCAGTTTTACCAGGTCCTTCAAAAAATCGTAAAGGGAAACACATAAGATCTGGACAAAGGCAAATGGCTTATAATGTGTACATTAAGCATAAAGACAATATGTCTAAAACAGCTGCAGTCAATCAAACAGCAGAGGAAGTGGGTATTAATAGGAATACAATGTACTGCAGTATTAAAGAAATGGAATTATATGGAGTTCCAATTTCTCCTCCAAGAAAAAGAAATTATCGTCATACTTACAATAAATTGGATGAAGCACAAAAAAGTACAATTAGACGACATGTGCATTCCTTTTTCTTGAGGAATGAGTTACCAACTTGTACAAAAATTTACGTAAATGTCAAAATATAATGATATCAGATATGTATATCCCTGCTATCCATCTGACAGTAAACATATGTTTTACTTGTTTTCAAAATACAAAGTTCATCGTGTGTAAACTGTGCTCATATTGTAGCGCCATCTACTCCATTCTTAGACTGAATGGAGTATAGATGATAGTAGTTATTTCTTAATATTTTTTTATGTCAAATTTCATTGTTTTCAGAATAAAAATCTCAGATTTACTAAAAAAAAATGACAGTTTAGCCTTTAGCCTAATCGCAACCATTTAGTTTGGTGTATAATACATAATAAAAATTATCCTATAAATAAGAGATTTATGGACTTGTCTTTTTTTTGGACACATCTGTATATTTAATTCTATTGTTCGTTTTTTTATATATAGTTTTATTTAATTATTATTTTAGGTGAATATTTTACACTTATGTAAAGTCCTTTACTTATTCTTATACAATATTATGCATGCATCCATTTAAACTATCATTAACGATCTGAAACCTTTAAATCAGGGTTGTCACTAATATGCAGGTATAACAAGAATGTTAAACATATTGTTGGAGTAGAGGTGGGTCGTTCGCGAACGAACCGGTTCAGTGAACCGAATCCCAGCAGGGAACCGAGGGAGCCGGTTCACTAAATTTCAATGAACTGGATCTCGGCTCACTTGGGTCGTTGCTTAATTTGTATACAACAATCTGATAATTTGTCAAATTTGTGTGCATTATAGCTTCAAATAAATTGTTTGTCAAACATTTTGTATAATTGGTGTACGCGCAACCTAAATAATCCCGGTTCGTTTGAGCTGACGCGACGGCGCCGAGTATTACATGTCCTACACGTTCCTGGAACGGTATGCTATTACCACTGATCTGTATAATATAAATGGATGAGCAATGCAATAGGATGCGCGTGGAATTTTTATGCCAAATTGAATACTCAACGCGGGGCCTACGAGTATGCGCAGTCCCTAGTCTTTTGACATTCGAATGTGAAATCACTAAAGTTCCGAACGCCGATTTCAATAGACGTCCCAAGTAGCAAAATCACAATTTTAGGGAAGGATGAAAATATATATTTCCTAATGTAGAACAAGTGTGCATATAGTGATTTTGCTACTAGGGGTACTAGCTTTCTGTTTCTATTTTTGAAGTATTAGACATTGAAAAGGTTTATAATTATATAATTCCCGACATGCCATCACAGACATTGTTATCCCAAAATGTTGTCTAACAATTGAAGCGCATTGTTAAGTGTGCTAAATGTGTGTCCGTACTAGAAGAAATCTCACAAACATTTGTCGATAATGCTAGTTTTCATCTTTTGAATAGAAAAAATGTGGTGCTTTAATACGTCCTTCACAAGATGTCCAAGTACACCATATTCTTGTACAAAACTTCCTGTAGTGGTAGTGTTTTTTGGGCTATTTGTACCAATTTTTATTACCTTGTTAGTAGAAAATAAGTACTTTGTATCCTTAGATACACATATGTTTGATTCATTTATTTTACATGAAAGTCACGTTTCTCTTTTAATTAAGCATGTTGTGCGATGCACAGAGATGCAAAGAAACAAACAGAAGTAGAACGTGGGGAACTTCTAAGAAAAAAGCTCTCCAAATTAATACTTTTTTATAACCAGTAAATATTTCAAAAGGAATGTATTGTTTTTTTGAGTGTTTTTTCAAATTTCCCTTAATAAATAAGTATTTCATTATCGTCAGATGCAGATTTTAATTTTAAAGTTCAAGTTCTGTTAAATACTTTTCAAAGATTTTAGGCATTTCAAATTAGCGCCTTTATTTTATGTTATTGTGCCCCGTGCGCAGTTCGTATTTGATCACAATTTTTAACATGCTATTGCTTATCCATTTATATTATACAGATCAGTGGCTATTACGGATCCACACGGTTCAAATGAGCCGGTTCCGGGACCCGGCTCACAATGAGGAGCTGAACCGAGTGAGCCGGGTCAATGAAATGAACCGTTTTGCCCACCTCTATGTTGGAGGCAGAAAATAAAATATAACCATTTTTCATTTTAATTTGAATAATATAAAGTAACAGATTGTCCAATGCCTCTAGTAACAAGAGTGTGGCCAAACAACTTTTAGTCATGAGGATAGTGTAGTGGTCTTCAAACTTTGTCAATTTAAGGAACCAGTGGCGGCCCGTGATTTTTTGGGACGGGAGGGCACCGGGTGGGGGGGGGGGGGTCTGAGTGTTTAATTTCAAAAATTAAGTACAGACAAAAAAATAAACTCAATATGTTATATAATTAATTTGTTTGAAAATAAAATCCATTCGCCGTTCCTTACGATTAGCAAAATGATTAATAACTAATTCATTGAAGTTTGGTGTTCATGAGTTTATCTTTATTATAAAATTCATCTAGATATTTTTGGTTTGCTGTAAAATTGTCAAATTGTATTGTATATTTAAAACATGTGTTCCTAGTTGCTTTAACAAGATGTGATACATCAAAAGAATAAAATATTTTATGTTCTAAGTAAAAGTATGGTAATTCTGGAGTAACTCCTTTTTCTTTTGAATACTTACAAAAATTTGAGCCGACATCAGATACTAGTGCTCGGACAGAAAGCCCAACTGCAAATAACTTTAGTATTGTATTATCTACAGTCTCCTCTAAAGCTTTACCACTATATGTGCTGCTGACTAATACATAATCAACTGGCTGTTTCCAATTCATATGAATGCCCCTAGCAAAGAGAACCATAGCAAATTTTGCTGGTTTATATGTTGTTTGACCATTTATTTTATGAAATCCTACAATTTCGTCTTTAGTTATATTATAAAATAAATTAGCTTTTAGTCACATTTCATCAATGTGTGGAATGCATTCACGTGCTTATGGTGTAAAATGAGCAGTTTTTATTTCACTTGCAGAATACACAAAATCAACACTCGTGGAGTTATATTCCAATTCTGTGTTAATCTTTGTAATGTTCTTACGCTTTCCAATTGAAGTATTTTACTTAAGTATTTATAAACTCTTGATCTCAAAAAATAGATATTTAAAGCAAATTGTTTGTACTGTATGCTGTATCTTGCAATATTCTTATTTTTATTAACTGCATTAAATTTAACAACAGTTGCCAGTTCATTTGATAAATATCTGTCACAAAGCCCTAGAAAATATTGTAAATTCTCCTGTTTAGGATAGGATTTCATTTTAGATTTAGTAGCTATAACTCGATGCTGTTTTAGAGATTTTCTGTCTTTCCTTTGTGGGTGTTTGGGCAGAGATTTTTTTTCTGTTTGAACCCCAACATAGGGTAGGACTTTCCATAACTGGTAAAATAAAATTAAAAAATTATACATTTCATTAAAACAAATTAATTGTATGTTTGTAATTGAAAAGTTCTAAATTATTCTACTTTATACTAGATTAAATACATATGTGTTGAATTTTTGTTCAAAAATGACTTCGAATTCTTCAGTTAACAACTAAACGTATTTTATGTTTTGCTCATAAAATAATTTTGTATTGTAAATATTAATTGTCATACCTATAGGTGGGTTCACGTTCACTTGTGCTATGAACATTCATAGTTTCCACACATACTAAAATACATTTTGAAATTAGTATGCTTTTAAAATTTCAAATAATACTTAGTTCTTATAAAATAACATTTTATAATAAACATTTACCTTTAGATAGTTTCTTAACCAGTGAGGTTTGAATTGGTTTCTTTTCATTACGGTTATGGCTGTGAGAGATAACGATGTTCTCTAAAATTCTTATTTTCGAAGGAAGTTGCTTCATTATATAAAAAGTTTCATTCAAAGTGTTTACTACAAAGATGAATTATTACAAACTATCTGTTATAAAACTTACGGATTTTCTTCTTTAGGAAACGAAAAGAAATTGTAGAATATACTTTGTTGCTAAACATTTTTACAAGCAAAAATGCAACATCTATGTGCTTGGGATTTCTTCTTTCGTACAGTTTCTATTATTTATATCAACAACAATTTAACTGGCACCTTTATTTTTTCGTAAATTATAAGTTATAAAATTAAGACAGGTTATATTTATACAAGTGCATACACAACAAAAACAAAACACGCCATTTTGTTTGATTTTGCGCACAAATATCGGAATTATGCAAGTGACGCTTTTGTCACTTCTGTTATTTTGTGATATTACATACTGGATGTCATCCGACATCACAGTCTAGTGCCCTATCGTGACATATACCGCTCTCGCCCCGCACCACTTTTTATACGCGCGATTTCTAGTACAAACTGGGCAGTGGCGCAAGATGCCCCGGAGCCTACGTCAGACTGTGATTTTTAAACGCGCTGAAGAGACGGACTGTTACTTCCGAAAAAATACCCAAGCAGCAAAATCACAATTTTAGAGAAGGATAAAAATATATATTTACTAATGTAGGACAAGTGCAAGGTCCACTGATTTTGCTGCTAGGGATATTATTTGTTATCAAACAAATTAGAAAAATTACATACAAATTAGGTATTTAAATTTATCTGTTAAAAGAAGTTTATCACGGGGGGCAGTGCCCCGTTGCCCTCCCTGCAGCAGCCGCCACTGTAAGGAACCCTCATTAGTATATATCGTAAATTGCTTTTCAATTTACTACGTAATTTAGAGGCTTATGCAATTACGGATTTTTTGACTGCCGCATTCTAAGTTACTATTTACTCACAGATTTTCGTATATCTTTGTACTTTACTGCATGTGTATATATACGAGGTCTGACAATTAAGTAATGAGACTGAGAGTATAAAAACCGTATATTTAAAAATTATTCAACAACCGCATAATCCCCTTCGAAATAGTTCCCTTGGGCACCAACACACCGATTCCAGCGATTTTTCCATACATCGTAGCAGTTCTGGAAAGCTTTGATCGGAATGTCCGACAGTAGCCTCGTCACGGCATCTTGGATCTCTTCAATCGACTCAAAATGCGTTCCTTTTACCACCCGCTTGACTTTGGGGAACAAGAAAAAGTCGCAGGGTGATAAATCTGGCGAGTACAGCGGCTGTGGTAACACCGCGATCCCTTTGGAGGTGAAAAACTGGGTCACACTGAACGCGGTGTAACAGGGCGCGTTGTCGTGGTGGAGAATCCAAGTTCGTGCGATATCGGGACGCTTTCTGTTGACTCTTTTTCGTAGTCTATCGAGTACTTCGCAGTAGTAAATCTGGTTAACGGTCTGTCCAGGTGGAACGAACTCTCTATGGACCGCGATGGTCGAAGAAGCAGATGAGCATGGTTTTTATCTTGGGACTTGCTCATGCGAGCTTTTTTTGGTCTCGGTTCATTTGGAGACAGCCACTGTTGGCTTTGGCGCTTCGTTTCAGGGTCATATTGGAAGATCCAGCTCTCATCACCCGTAGTAATCCGGTCAAGCAGCGTAGGATCGTTTTCCACCTGTTGCAAACAATCGTCAGCGACAGACATTCGAAGGAGTTTTTGCTCTTCCGAAAGGTTCTTGGGAGCCATCTTCGCGCAGAGCTTTTTCAACCGAAAATCTTCAGTTAAAATCTGTCTTAACAGTTTTGCGGTTATTTAGCGGATATTTAGTTCGTCAACCAACATTCGAACAGTTAAACGACGATCTTGGCAAATTATGGTGCGCACGCGCTGCGCATTCGCGTCAGTCTGCACTTCAACCAGTCTTCCGCTTCGCGGCTCGTCTTCCACACTCTCACGGCCATCTTAGAATTCGTTGTGCAACGAAACACTTGTGCACGACTCAGAGAATCACCACCAAACACTTTAAGTATTTTACTGTACGTTTCCGTAGCCGAGTCGCCCAGTTGAAAAAGATTTTTCGCACAAATATGTCAGGAAAGGCATTAAGGCATTTACAGTTTTTGCAGAAATTATGAGGATATTCTGTGTAAATTTTTAACCAAAAATTAATATCTGGCTCGTATATGCATTTCAACGTAAAATCTGTTGATTGTTCAATTAGTTGTTCCTGTTCTGTGAGTAATAAATTCTGATTATTATTACTGAAATGGATTTTTGATCCAAACATGGGATTCTTCTTGTTGTAAAATGTGCTACCGAATTATGTGTTTATGTCATTTTTGATTAGAAAATCACTTAGCAAATTCCCGCAAATCTATTTTTTTTAATTTATGGTCATGAAGAGATTTATTAAATTGATTTAAAGTTGTAAATATATCTGCCAAATATGCCAGCAGTTCATCATTTACACAAATCTAATTTCATCTTTTAATTCGAAAAACTGCTTTAAGATTTCACCACATGGTAACTATCGCACTTAGGCTTATAAAACGTTTTATTTGTGTTAGATGTTCTTCGCATAATAAATTAAATAATCTTCAATTTAATTTTTTTTTTATAAAATTAATTATCTGTATCGCTTCATCCAAAATGTTCTTTAATGTTTTCGGTATCCTTTTTGCTGCTAACTGATGACGATGATGACAACAATGAGAATGTTCAATGTCTGGAGCAATTGCAATAATTCCTGATATAGCCTGTTTTCTCGCCCTGTTAAAGATTATGTACAATCAGTGCAAATATGTGAACATAAATCTAAATCCTAGATTATTTCAAAGTTTTGCATGTATGAATTAATAAGTTTTAAACTTTTCTTCTCCAGTAGTTCTTCTTACAAGTGGTTTACAAAAACCATATCTTCTTGGATTGAAGAATTAAAAACGTAACGGAGCAATACAATTAATATAGCTAAGCCACCAACATTTGTACATTCATCCATTTGCAACATAATAAAAAAAAGATGCAAAGATTTTATAAGGCACAAAAGTTCATGTTCAGAGTATTATGCCATTACTTTTATTCACCTTGTCACTAAAGTAATCATAAAGCGGTATGCTATTAAATTACATCCTATAAGTCAAGGCTTTATTAATTTTTTAGCAATAGTATATGCTTTGCCCTCCCTAGTGATTCGATAAGTAATTGGAAAAGAAGCCTCAAGTTATCGGAAAACATTTATTTAGAAAACGCGATCTTTTTGCTGATTAGATCTTCATGTTTACGTTGAAAGTATTCAATAGTTTTATTACATAATGTGGATGATTCCAAATGTTATTTTAGTTTGGCTGGATTCAAACTACTATTACTAATTTACCCAATATTCTCTATATCTTGTCTTATTTTATTTATCCGCGATAATTATTCTTTTAATTATCTACTGGGTTCGGATGGCACGCAGGCTGACAATATCTTCCTCTTGGTGTTGTTGGTCGTTGTCTTCAAAACCGAGGATCTTCTAATTGAAGCTACAAATGGTGGTCTATCATCTGATGGTCTTCCTGTATGCTTACATCTGCACCTTATTCTTTGGCCACACCGTGCTTATGACGACCAATGAGTCAGAAACACGTGTCTACGGTTGCTCTCCAGGGGAATTTACCCAATATTCTGTATTTCTTGCCTTATTTGATGTATCGGCGATAATTTGTCTTTTATATTATATATACAGGCCATTTAGATGCACACCTTTGTGACATGTTTCCATTCCTTTCCGTTTTTGGCTTTGGATCTTCAATTTCATGCAGTTTTCTCTCTTAGGTCTGCTATAACCGCATCTCGCCACCGTTTCATTGGTCTTCCTCTCTTTCTCGTGAGACTGTTTTCCAAGCCATCCTTTTCGGCATTCGGTAATCTACCATCATATCAATGTAATCTAGTCGCTGAAGAATTGATTTCATATACGTGTCTATTGTTGGTTTACTCTTTCATCCCTATCAATTATTTTCTTTCTTCCTAAAATAATTCGTCATATTTTCCGTTCCCATCTTATCAAACTTTCTTGTGTTTCTTTTATTTAGTATCCAGGTTTCGCAGTCATATGTTGCAGTTGGTCGCAGCACAGTTTCATAGAGCCGAAATTTAGCCTTTCTGAATAGGTGCTTTAATCTCAATAGATAATTCAGAGTTCCCGCGCTTTATTTGCTCTTATTATTCTTGCATCTATATATTTCACCTCCGCACATTTACAGGTAATTCTAGCACCCAAATATACAAACTTATTGATCTCTCCAAATTCCATTTCGCCCTAACTAGTGTTTACTCTTATTGTGGTAATGTTGAGTCAAGGTTCACCTACTCATCACTTTGCCTTTCCCATGATTTACTTGCAAGTTCATTTTGAACGCACCTTTTACTATTTTTTTTGTGGCTCTTATACATAATATCATCTACCCTGTTCATATCGGCATCTCTAATTATTTTTTTTAGGGTCATATTTAAACAAAGTGGAGAGAGGGTTTTCTTGTCGCAGCCTTGTACTGACATTGAAGTCTTCCGTTGTTTGGCCTTTTATTTTCATATTACTTGTTGTTTTTGTTACTATATTATTCAGTAGTCTTGCTAACTTCCGGGGCACTTCAAACTCTTCCATAATTTTCAAATTATAAAAGTACAGTTTGCACACAATTTAACCTTTTAACTGCTACTGAATTGATAGAGAGTAGGCATATCCTAGATATTGATCAGTGACACTGTACCCACCAGACTCAATACTTTTTGTCTACTATTCACGGCTTGTTCTTAAAAAAAAAATTAACTGCGTCTTAGGTAGGCTCTCAGCCTTTTACTACAAATCTGAATGTGACCGGTAATGATGATACTTTGAAGAAAACTAGGAAGTCATCCTACAGGAGCGCTTGCTTGGGACGCTTAGATCTCCACGGTAAATGAGGATCATAATTGAATGCCTCTCAACATCCGGATTGGAATGTAATGTCATCTCGGCTGGCACAAATACTCGCAGTCATATGTAACCTGATTTCGATTGAACATGCATGTCGATGATAGTTTGGTACTCGAGCAGTCTTTCGCTCCTCCACACCCCCTCGCACTACTAGTGACGCATTAATGTAGCAGCCAGTGCATACCCATAGATGCGGCTAGCTCGTTCGGTCAATGCAGAACGATTTATTAATTTCAATAATAATTTAATGCATGTGTAAAAAAACCCGGGATTATTTTGGAATACACTTTGACAGCGAAAAAGTTTAACTTTTAAATCGGCAAGAAAGTTGTTTTGTTTTACTTTTGGTTGACCCGACAAAAATTTGTGTTTTCTTGTTATGTCATAAAATCAAGGAACTCACTGTCAAAATGAAATGTCAAAGTCCACGCAACCGTAAGCTTCGCGTACTGTCTTTGGTTGACCCGATATCAATTTGTTTATGACATAAAATCTGCAAACTCATTTTAAGTAATCTTCACAATGTGTATAAGAACTGTTCTTTTAATAACTGTATTTTTAAATAATATAATTACTATGCAATAAATTACAGTAATTACAGTAATTGTAAATTACAGTAATTACAGTAATTGTTTACACATTTAGTAAATTATCTTACCGAAGTACATTCGAGCTTCCTTTTTATTTCCGAATAAATTTTCCATTTTCAAACTCAAATATAGTTGCTAAATGGTAACTGAACTCAACAAATTGCCTTTATCAAGCAATTTATTTCGTAGAGTTACCCAACAACAAAAATTTTCGTTAAAAACTAAAAATTTATCCGGAAAAAAGAAAGCTCTCGTGTAATTATAAATGAATATTTGATGTATTTTTATGGAACCCTGTAGGACATTTTTGGAACCCCAGAGTTCCGTGGAATACAGTTTGAATAATACTGGTTTAGTGTTTCGGGATTGCCTTAAACTGAAATAAACAAAGTAAAACTTGCAATCAGATAGAAATTTACACTGTAAAAATTAAAGAATGTTAGGGGACATCTTTATTAGTCACACTGGTACTGCTTCAGAAAGGTACCTACACAGTAATTGCTTGTTAAACGTTTTTATTTTTCTATTAGTGTTACATCTGTATTATTAATTAAACAGTGATCTAATAATATAGAACTACTAGATGTACTGTAGAGAGAGAGAGAGAGGAATTGACCTCTACATACAAAGGAGACAGATATACAAAACTGTTAGTTGTGGGCAAAACAAGGCGCCAATACATGGTTTTGTATATTATAAACTTTCTCAATTTTGTTGATTTATATATATTTATTTGTCTTTTTGGTAAGTTGGATTATGTATTTAATTAATAGATTTCTTCTTCTAGTATTGATTTTATTTCATACACCACTCACTTTATATTTGTTTAAAGAAATATGAGTATAAAGACTACTGTGCATTCATGATGATTATTAAAGTTGCAATACCTTTACTTTCCTCTTAATATAGCATATTTTTAACAAGATAATGCTTTTAAACATTATAAGCCATTACAAGCTATAGCAACATATTTGAATTTTGCCCACATAAAACGGTCAATTTCGTTCATCCATGTCAAACTTTCGACGCACATATATTTTCTTTCTTTCTCTTATGGTGTGGGTCACTTCTTAATAAGCAAGACATAGCGTACAGTGTATCTAGTAGTATAATAGTATTAGATCATTGTAATTAAATGATATTTGTCCAGTTTCATTTTTTATAAGTATCTAAATAATTTGAAACATCAGACGTCAATGTTCTAGTCTGATTATTTTAGCTGGCATAATAACTTTACGCAATATTTGTGCACATTGAAACGGTTCAGCCTAAAATACCTGAGGCTTCCAAAGAAAAAGAACTGACTGAATAATGATTAGTTTTAAAAAGTATTCTTTCTCGCCGGATACATGGGATTAAAGATTGTTTTCGTTTTTATTTGATTAAGTAATTTATTAATAGTACGTTCATGTATCCCATTGTCCGTGATAGATTGGTAGGATTGTAATTATGTAACTCTCATGTAATTAATCCACTGCACATTGATAGTAAGTACACAATCATGTTTCGTCCAATTTATAACCATCACCATGAAATGCTCATCAGTATATTGCTGTGAAAAATTCTGTTTCTAAAACTTTTCAAAATGTCCTTATCTGTTATGAACATGTACTACTGTGCATAATTTTAATATATTTTATGTATATTATACACAAGTTTTAATAAATGTCCAATTTATTTTTATACTGTGTTTTTCTTTATTTTTAAGTTTTTAAGGAAATTGAATCTATTTATGTAAATATTTTAATTTTAAGTTCCTAATTTGAAAACTATGTTTCCAAAAAAAAGTTAAATATAAGTTTGTTGCCTGTTATTACATCCAACCAATAGACTATTTTATATTAGTTTAAAGCATAATGAAAATGATGTTTCCCAACCGAAAGGGAATATAACGAATAGTGTAGTTTCTGCGAACAATGGTATTCTCTTTGAATTATCATTATTGTTTGTTGTTCTTACATTTGAATCAAATAAATGTTTTTATTTTGTTGTAACAAGATTCATAACATTCCCCAAATTTCTTTTCAAGCTCAATAACGCTAACATGTGGGTTCGCAGGGAGGTTTATCAGCAGGTTTCGCAACAATGATAATCTGGACAAGTTTCCATTGTACAGGAAAGTAATATAATCTTAGCATAGACTTGTAAATCGTTGCTAGTAAAACTAGAGTCTTTCTAGCTAGGTATGTGTTTTAACATTTGCCTGACGATGAGATCATAACCTGGAGATTTATGAACATAATTATCTTTATTTCTTCGAAGACTTCCGTTGGTTTAATGTTGTTTATTGGAAGTGATAGTTGGCAGGGGCATCTATTAAGTTTCTGTGTAACTTTCCATATTGACTGATCGTTAGGAGATAGACTTGTGATATAATACTTAAATATATTTTTTTTTTACTTTGTTAGGGTTGCTTTAAGACGATGTATTACAGTATTTAAATATGTTTTGCCTTGCGCGTTTCTGCTTGTTTGTCAAATTCTTCTTGCTCTTCGTTTTTCCTTTACAAGTTGTTTGTTAAGCAGTGGTGTATTATTGTCTCCTTTAACATTAATAATAATAATAATAATAATAATCTTTATTCCACGCGACTCAAAAGAGTATGGGAAACGTCATAACAATGTAAATATAATACATGTATATATATATGAATATAATAAATATGTATAACATAAAATACAAAGCCCACTATTACACACACAAATGAAAGTCAAATACACATGAAAATAAAACACATTACCCATTACAAAAGTGTATCTTCTAAGTATTCATTTACTGAGTAGTAACCCCTTTCAATTAGTAATTCCCTAGTTGCCTTTTTGAATTGATCGTCAGACATTGATTTAAATTTTCTTGGCAATCTATTATATACTTTAATGGCCATATATCTGGGACTTTTTTCGGTAAAACTTAGTCTATGTCGAGGAATCTCGAGCGTGCAACCATTTCGAGTGCAGAAACTGTTCTTATTTAATTTCGGCCACTTGTTTAAATTTTCTGCAGCATACAACAGCAGCCGCCAAATATAGACGCACGGCAGCGTCATAATCCTGTGCTCCCTGAACAAATCCCTACAACTAGTCCCTGCAGATACTTTCGACATAATTCTCAATGCTCTCTTCTGCATTCTAAAAACGCGAATCATGTCTGGTGATGATCCCCATGCTATTATGCCGTATATCATCACTGAGTGAAAAGAAGCAAAATAGAATATCCTCAGTACTGTGTAACTCACCACATCCCTCAGTCCACCCAGCGCAAAACATACCGGACCAATCTTACTGCACAAAATTTTTATATGCTCTCTCCAATTGCATGTGGAGTCAACAGTTAAGCCTAAAAATCTAGTGTTGTGATGGGAGTTGCATTTTACTGCTTCGTCTATTTCTTGAGGTTCTTTCTTTCGCCAGTTTAATTTTATATGTATTTGTGTTAACATATTCCGCAAATCTATTCCAATTTGTCTTCTTTGTACAGAATTTTGGACATGGCTGTTTGATGATTATGTCAGCACTCAATTTTATTTTTATTATCAGAACTAAAGTCAAAGTTAGATTCTATATCAGTATTAATGTGAGAAATTAAAAACAAACCCCGTACATTTTCAAAAATTGGGTCAAGTTTAATTTGATTATTTAAGAGAAAGGGTAGCAAAAAGTTTGGCACCCCAACGTCTGGGGCCTTCTGACCTTTTGAAAGGAAACAATATAACGATATTTAATAAATTTTGGCTTCGAGTTAATTAATACGTTTTGTTGCCCGAAACTTGTCTCTTTCGAGTGTAACGTCAAGGACAGTCTGTATGTTGAATCTGTTTACACTGTCGAAGTGGTATCTTTTATTGTATTTTGTATTGTAAGGCCCAAATCATTGCCTTTTGGAACTTTATCTTATTATCGATATTTGGAATATTTCGTCGGATCCTTTTGGGTCAAGAATTTATCGTATAACAAATATTTACATTACATTTACATTTTTGAGTAAAATTAATTTGGTATTCCCCTTGATTAATAAATTCTAATATTTATTGTCCAATTTTTTGTATTTTGTGTGGGTAACCCGGACTTTTGTAGGGCTTTTGACATTTACTATGGCTGGAAATAAATTTTAATGTTTAGAGTACCTGCTTGTTAATTTTGTTGATAATATTTCGTGAGTTTACAATTTTGTAGTATGGCTTGTATGTGTTAATCTACTTTTTTAATTTGGCCGTTGATTGACGGAATACATAAAGATGCGCCACTACATAGCACTGAGCGTAGCCAAAACTGGATCCGAGATCTATAGCGACTGCATCAGTCGTTTGGATCCGAGATTCGAAACAGCCCGAGACAGCGATGATGTTTCCCGACAAGGGGTTTGCGGGACGACTTAATGGTAAAAGGGGATTTCGTGGGATTTGTCACTTCTTAATGTTAGGTGGATGATTTAACAGTTTGATTTATCGTGTGGAGCCTTCTGCCTGTTCACCAACCTATTGTAGAGATAACTGTGTCTTTCGGGATTTTGGAGTAGGTATCGGATATTTATCGTATTTTTGGGTTTCTTGTAATTTGGAAATGGTTTCCGCATATGTGGGATAATTAATTTTCTGCACGTCAGATTTAATTGAATTCATATAAGTTTTCGACCATCTTTTAATTTTGTGAACTTTAGTAACATTTATACTTGCATGTTGTTCGTTTTTTTGAAATCGTTTTCCTTGATTTCATTAATCATCACGACTGGGATTTGTTCTCCCACCTATAAATATGTTGTGCGTTTCGTACTGTGAAACTTGAAGTCTTTGTCACCCTTTCTTTTTCACAAATTTTAGCAGACAAGCATTTTGGTATATTCAGTTTATCGACAAATTGCTAATAACTCTGACGAACATTTTGTAGTGTGTTAGTTGCTTGAGCTAGAATATTACCGTTCGTTGGGATATCGTTTATTTATCGTACTTTCTAGTTTTCGCACTGGTAGTTGATCTATTGTATTGTGTGTTATGTCTATTAGCTGACACACTGTGTTTTCGTACTGACCTAGGACTTTCGTTTGATGGGGTATGGTTGGTCAATAAGTTCGGCCACCTTACTGTGAACCGTCTTGGAAACTGAGTCCTGATAGTTCCATCGTATCGTTCTCGCGTGCATTTTGTTCAGGATTCGGATTTGATACTTTATTCATTATATTTTGTTGTTAACCACCTTCAGTGCTTTAGTCCACACTAGGCTGATGTAGACTTTAAACTTTTTCAATAACGTATTTTGTTTAGCCATCTTGCTCCCTTATTTTGTTGCTGGTTTTCAACCATTAATAGTTATGAGTGTCTGTGTGAGATATGCTGAATTGCATCTTTTCCTTTTTGTTTTTATTCCGTATCTTTGTTCCGCTTGTTTTCCTATTAACGTGTAGTTATGTATGTACCTAACTAAAAATAGGTACCGGGTGTTTTTTTATCTTTGATATCATTTTGATTACCTGCAACTTTTTTGTTTTTAAAAATATCCGAATGAAGCAAAAATCATTTTGCATAGGTATCTATGAAGTTTTTTACGTTTTAAAAAATAAAACAAAACACTAACGTTTTTCCAAGATATTAACCTAACTTATATTTTTTTAAATGGAAAGCCCTAAATATTTTCGGATATTTCGCTTTTAAATGAAATTTCAAGTATATTTTATAAAGCATACCCCATACCTATCTTCAACGGTTTGCGAAAAAACGACGTTTAAACATGCAACAAAGAAAAATTTAGTTTTGTAACCCTGTTCTTAAAGATGTCGAAATCAAACAGAAATCATTTTTCATAATTATTTAGAAAGTTTATTTTTAATAAAACAAAAGATTAACGATTAACAAAGTAACAAATTATTAAAAAAAACAATTTTAAAAAATTAAATTATTCTAAAAATGGAATGTTTAAACGCCGTTTTCTCGCAAACCGTTGAAGATAGGTATGGGGTATGCTTTATAAAATATACTTGAAATTTCATGTAAAAGCGAAATATCCGAAAATATTTAGGGCTTTCCATTTAAAAAAATATAAGTTAGGTTAATATCTTGGAAAAACGTTAGTGTTTTGTTTTATTTTTTAGAACGTAAAAAACTTCATAGATACCTATGCAAAATGATTTTTGCTTCATTCTGATATTTTTAAAAACAAGAAAGTTGCAGGTGATCAAAATGATATCAAAGATAAAAAAACACCCGGTACATAACTACACGTTTTAGTTGTGCTTAGTTCGTTTTTTGTGTTTGAGTGTTTTATTCCCTCAAGATTAACATCTCTTTTACGATGACGGTTGTCATTCGTTGTGTTGTTTGTGACTGTATGGAACTTGATTCGTACGCTTGGCGCAGCTTTACTTCTTCTTTCGCCGCTGATAGTAATGTTCCCATATCAGTCTGTGCTTTTTTCGGTACTATATGTAGCTTTTCCTTATGCCTGCTCCAGTTATTCTTCGTGGTGCTAACGTACTGATTGGGAACTGTGCTGTGTCGCGTGCAACATGGGGAGCATCATCATTCAGTTTTTTTTTGTTATACCTTTCTTATACAGACTGAATGTCGAAGGACTCATGGTTGTTATGGTGGATGTCAGTTGCTTTTCAGGTTGTTATGCATGGTTGCGTATATATGACTTTCTCTCTTTTCCCTAGTAGAGTTGCGGTTTTTTACTTGATTACCTTGTCTCTAGTGCCTTTTCCCTTAGTGCTTGGTTGCGAGTATTCCTAAGTATGGTTTTGGTAATTTACACGTAAATTCCCTTTGTAATGGAGGGTGAATTTGTACGTTTATTTGAACACATCTACATTTCCAAAAATCGCATCAAGTTTAATTTGATTATTTAAGAGAAGGGGTAGCAATGGCAAAGTGAAGTAGATCGGAGATTTTATTTAAATCACACACACATAAAGCAGATGGATATGATTGAATAGAATATTTAAATGTAGTTTTTAATTTCAAAGAACTTTTTTTGTATTATGGACTTTTACACCAATTAAATAAAATCTCTGTAGAATTTAATTATACATTAATGTGAGAATTATTCCTGGAGAGACAAATAATATTCTATATTTATGGAGGTAAACTGTAATGGAAATGTTAAAAACGCTGGTCACTTGCTAAAGTATGAATTATTGATAGTATTATTATTTAAATTGTAAATATGTATCTATCTAACTTGACCTGCTAATGTGTGTGCTTGTGTACAAGTCCTTTTGTGTAAAGTGGCACCTAAATTGGTAAAACAAATATTTAAACAGCGATCGCCTAAATTTAATTCACACTGTGAACAGAAAGATTCTAGAAGATGCCAAATTAATGTTTAAAATGAAACAAGATAGTTAGCATCAATATATATTTATTTCACAAAGTACAAATATTAAACACTACTATTTACAACATTACTATAATACAATATTGAAATCAATTTGACTATATACAAAACGGCAAATGGAAAAATCAACCATTGATTACTAAATGGTTAGAAGGTAATGAAAGTAATGGTGATTTGCTATATTTAAAAAAAAACTTAATATCAAGAACAACAAAAATATAACGAACTAAATAGGTACAACTTAAGTAACAGGAAAATGAGGGACTACTTTTATTATAGGTACTTACATTTTTTTTAAATCAATTTATATACGCGATAGAGAATTAAATAAAAAAGAAATTACATTAATAACGTAAAATTAAGTAGTTTTGAGATTTGGGAAGGTCAGTCTTTCAAAATTTATTATATAATTTATTATCATAAGAAAAGTGAAACTCGTAAATCTGGTATACTGTACATACATGAAATATGTAGTCAAGACATTTTATTCAAAAAACATTTCAGTCCTGATAATTATGTTGCAAACTCAAGCAAACATATTTGAATAATTGTGCCTAAAATTCAGTGTGTGACGGCATTATTATTTAAGTACTGTGACACTGAAAGATTTATTGAACATGTCATGCAAGTACTATATTTGTTCATGCATAAAATTCATAATAATACGGTGACTAGTTGACTTGTATGTAAGTAGAAGTTTTTATCATATTTAACATAGAATAAAAGAAGAAACAGCAAACGTTCCACATTACACATTTCACAATTATACGATATCCATTCACAAAAATATATTAGATTTAATTTTCTTTTCTTTATATAATAGTCACTTTCACAAAATATCGTCAGTGTATAAGATGGTGTTTTAAGCTGTTTAATTTCTCACTGTTAAGTTACTTCTCCTTAAGTAAATATCATTTTTTGCTTATATGGACATTCGTGTCGTAGACGAAGAATACGTATCAGAAGAAACTGTTGTCTTTCACGCTTATATTCTATATGTACAGAAATGTAGCGAAGTAATAGTGCAAAGGTACATAACATGTTTAGGTATCTACTTAACTAGAAACACGACAGACAAGCTATTATTACATACATTCATTATATATCGCCTTTGTTAACTCTGTGTTATCACTAAATCGCGGCGAATTTCGCCTTGTCTCAAATATGCTGTAATGTAAAACTAACTTTTAATCATGATCGTTTCAATTTCTATTAAAGCAAAATATATTAAGTAAATACCTAGCCATGATTTTATCAACGAAGTGAATGTCATCTCGACATTTCCTTGTCATATCCGAGTACCTTACTCTATTTTGGGTAACATCATGTGGTAGATTAGAGAGTTTTCGATAGTCAGCAATTCCTCCTAACACTCGATTCTATCTAACTGCGTATACGCAACGAACTTTACTGGGAGTTACTTTAAGTAGGTATACCTTGTATGAAAAAACAAACGAACAAGAAAAAAGACAAATCAATTTCACGATTCGTTTTTTAAATGAACACAAGCGGCTTTGTAAATATTATTTTTGCATCTTTGGAGTGCTCTCTTCCATCTCGAACGTAAAGTTCTATTTGTTATTAAGGCGGATGTACAACTGACGCGAACGTAAACGGAAATAGTAACACAGTCGGGAATAACGCGAACAGAAACGCCTAACCGAGAACGCAAACATAAAGTTGCTTTTCTTTTAACTTTGACGTTCGCGTAACGCTTAGCGCATGCGCAGTATACGCTTTTTATTAATTTGATGTACAATAAATAACCTTACTGATCTTTATAGTTTTTATAAGTGGCAGAATAACGATGTAAGTTCATACAATTACGATAACATACAACAGTATTTTGTTCGGCATATTGTCAAATATTTAAAAGTGATATCATTCCTTAAGCGCCCGCCCGACGGCTACAGGCTCAAGTAGTCAGATATATTTACATCAAAAATTGATTAATGAAGCGCCAGATGAAATACATTAGCGACAAAAGTTTAATATAGTCATAATGAGAAATAATTTAGTTGTACTAATTTATATTCTAAGTCGCAAAAGTTATGGGCGTAATGGGTGCATGTAGAAGACATGAATTACATCAAATGAAAACTACTAATTTCAATGATTTTAGTTCAACTGTTTTTTTAAGTAACAGTACCAGACACTAAAACCAAAACTGTACGAAATGTTACTATAACCAGTCCTTACTATGGAATTTATAAAAAAAATACGCGAATATTCGTCTTTCAAATGTTAATGGTGCATTAACTATCAAAAAGGAAAACGACAATGCAGAGAATGGACTTGAATAAGCTGGGAGCCATGGACAAAGATATTGCTAAGTAGATATTTAAAATTGAAAAACCACGAATTATATATCGCCATTCCTTTCGCTGATCCTCCGCAACAATTCTTGTCGATGCTGGTGGTGACATAACCACGTTAAAACGTCATAGTGACTGGAATTGTACTCGCTGAGGAATATATCGCGGAATCGAAGAAAAACTTGAGGTAGCTAGCTAATAAAATTGCAACAGGACATTCCAAACATACCATAGACTTCGTGTAACAGATTACTCTGTTAATGGAATAAGTAATTCCTTATTTTCATGTATTCAAAGCAATAAAGAAAATATCTGCATATTTTTTGTATCAATTTTTGATTTTTTGTATATTAGACGTGAGCAGTAGATTGTCGTAGAAAATATATAGTATGCAACTCGCACAAGATAGCAGTTTTGGCACTCGTATGAATTCGACTCGTGTCGCAAACATTCATACTCCTGCAAAATGTGCATCACTTTGTGCATGTTGCATAATATACTATTATATTGCGGATTGGGTTGCGTTCGCGTTACCATTTCCGTTTATGTTCGCGTGAATTGTACATTAACCTTTACTAACAGTTTCGTTAGGAGCGGATCACACTAAATCAGAGTATGTCTCCGACGTGTCGATCAAACATACTTTATTGATGAGGATATACTGTTACACCATCGTCACGTTTCGTCGCTTTTTCTCGCCGCTGTTAACAGAATTTAACGAACCCTGCAGGCTTGGTGCGAAGGGCACCTCGTTCCTCTGCATGGTCTGGTAGATCGCCTGGTTTGGAGGGTACGTTTGCGGCTGGTGAACGCCGTAAATATTGCCAGTGGAATAGGGATTCTGACTGTAGGCAGGTAGCGGAGGCACGGGTGGCGCTCCATGGACAGAGTTGTAATGTTCGGGAATCTGATGGCCGTTCAGGCTTACGTGATCGGCGTTCTGCCCGTTCAAGGACATGTGCTCCAACTGCGCCATCATATCTTGGTGTTGCGTCAGCAGCGGCTCTTCGCCCATCTCCAACGGGCTCTGTCGTCTCTCGTGCTCGTGCAGTAATTGCGAGGCGCTCCACGAGTTGTAGGGGCTCAGGGTCGGTTGATTTCTCTGGATTGTTCCGTTGGAGATCACACTTAGCACGCCGTAATTTTGATCGTTTCTCTGTTGGTGGGCGATCTGTTGCTGTTGTTTCAACTCTTCGATCAGTTGCTGCTCCTGCTGGTGCACGAGTGAGTACCTCTTTTTAGGTTCGTCGTCGTAACCTATATTGGTGACAGGGACGCCGATCGTGTGGTCGCTCTCGCTCAACTGGTTCGCGTAGCATTGCGGCTGCGACTGGGGACTGTTGACCGGGGTGTTAGGCACGATCGTGATCGAATTCATTTTGCCGTTTTCCAGGTTCTTCGCTTTGTTCGAGTCTTTCTGGTGGTCTCTTCCGCGCTTCCTCACACAGAAGCAGTAATATAATATGAGCAGCACCACCAACAGCAGGCATCCGGCCAAAATCGGGAGGATTATTTCCACGCCGATGTTGGAGGAGTCGTTCTTGCTGGGCGTCACATCGCCGTAAGCGTATATGTCGCCACTGTCTCCTGCGCCCGACGGAAATTCCGGTCTGTAGGAGGGCGCGACAGGTGGTGGTGACGGCGGCCGCTCCAGATACACCCGCACGTAATTAGAAATGGTGAAGATGCCCGACACTTGCGAGTACGCACGCACTGCAAAATAAACGGGCTCGCCCAAGTAGTCGGACATGTCCACGGTAAAAGTGGTCTCCGAGCCGATGGCCAGCGGGAACGGTTTGCCCCATTCCCACATCTTAGCGTTCGTCTCGAAATGCTCGGTGATATCGGCGATGGTGGAGGCGTGCCTCACCTCGTACCGTGTCACCTTGTGACCGCCCATGTCCGGCGCGGTCCACGACAGACGCACCAGTTTATCCTTGGCGAGGATTTCGCGCTTCAAGTCGAGTATGCGACCGGCCGGTACTTGATTCGCCAATCTGATGTCGTCGGACGTGATCTCCATCGTGATCGGCTGGAGGACCCTCTCGAAGGGCACCAGGGTCTTGGAGTTGCGCACTGGTATCGCACTGCCACAGCACTGATTATCTTCTGGAAGCAAAAGAAATGTTAGATAGGTGAGCTAAGGTTTGCCGTCGTTAATGGTAATATTTTCGTGTAGAATTTCGTTAGATTTCCTCAAATTTAGAGTATCATGAAGGACTTATGATACAAAAATTGAGGTATAATAATAATATTAAACATGCTAACGTTAATATAACGGACGGCAGCACAGAGATACACATATGAGTTCAAATTTTGTTAGTTTGCATTAGTTATAAAGATAATTATTACGATTTTGTGGGGGTTGCTTAACTAGAGTAAGCACACGAGTGAGACAGGATGAATCAAGAAGGTCCCTCAATGCTTTTTCTATTATGTGATTGATTTAATTCATGGTTTGTCAAGTTTCAGGGTTTTTTCTATTAATGCCATATTGTTTTATTTAATATTATTTCCATTTAGCATACAAATTATTGACTATTTATTGAATTTTCATTCATACACACACAACCTTGCATAACAAAATTACTTGAAAAAAGCAACATATGAACAGTACGGATATCTCTAATACTATAATAGTTCGATAACTGACTACCTTCTAATCTACGATAGTTGTCAAATTAAAATTTCTGCACAGTAGCATGATGAAAATTCTGCCATTTAACAAATTAATGAGGTGCGGCCACCACGTATGAGCGTTTCAAATTATACACAAGTTGTTCTAAATTGTTTTAAATATTTTTATCTTCTTAGAAAAATAAAGCTGTAAGTGTGTTTTCTTCAAGTCCAAATTTTAAGAATTTTTTTTATACAAAAATATTCAAAATCCTATTCCAAGTATTTCTATTCTCTAATAAATCTCTGTAGAATGCATACTTAAAGTAAGTAAAAGTGTTACTTCCGGTCCGAATTTTGCAATCTCATTTATACAAAAAAGAATTCCAAATCCTGCCCTAAATAGTTTTGTACTCTTGATAAATATATATAGAATGCATAATTTACGACATATTTGCAAGAAATCGCTATTCGATAAGAGTAAAAGTGTTACTTCCGGTCCGAATTTTGAAATTTTTTTCATAAAAAAGGTATTGAAAATTAAGTTCTAAATACTTTATACTCGTAATGTACCTGTCTAAGCATGACTTGCGAGATATTCGCAAAAGACTGATTTTGGATAAGAGTAAGACACGTACTTCCGGTAGGAATTACGAAAAACATTTTTAATAAAATTCTTCTTAAATTTAATTTTGAGTGCATATGAATTCTGTATACATTTGTTTAAACTTAGTAGTTGACGAATATTGGCAAAATTTGATTTTTTCATTGAAGTGAACTACTACTTCCGGCCTGCCGATTTTACTGAAAATCTAATCAGATCTCAAGAGGGAGATTATACTCGTAAATAGAAAATTTGGAATTGATAGCCACAGCGATTTGACCACTATCGTGGTCACACACACACACCCAGAGAGAGAGAGAAGGGTGGGGGGGGGGGGGGGAGAGAGAGAGAGAGAGATTTTTTAAAAACCACTTTTTCGGATTCAGGGAACTTCAAAACGTGGACATTTGCAAAAATGTCGAGGTCGAAAATTTTCATCATCACAATACTTCCTTATACTACGTATAAGAAAGTAAAACAATTCACAACATATAAGTTTTAACGGTCATTCTGTTTTTACTTTTGAATTTATTATAGATTAATTATTGTACTTTTTCTCTTTTTATTAATTATTTAAACAGGAATGTCTGCTGGCATAAAAACTATTTAGAGAGTGCTCTAGTGAAGAATCATTTTAATCATACTTACCAAAAATACTGGAAGAGTTCTGCCACGTGTAAGCTGTGTTTCCGTTATCCGAAACGGTCACCTCGAACGTGTACAAGCCCGGCCCACCATTACTGGCGCTGAAGTATCTCGTGTAGATGCCGTCTCCTTTGGTGATATCCGGGTCTCCGCTTCCCGTGTCCAACAGCTCGAATACTTCCTGATAAAGGATCGATCCGTTCGATTCCAATTTGGCCACGTGTACGGCCACCTTGGCGGACATGACGGGAAAATCGCCCTTGTTGACCTTCGTAAGGAGTATCAGAGGACCGCCCGGTTGATTCCTTCGCGTCCAAAATTTCGCCCGCACCATTTCCGACGTCTTGGATTTAGGAGTGGCCATGATCTGCAGAAAGTGCGACTGGGGACTTCCCTGCAGAAGGTCTATGGTGTAGGTCCACGTACCGGGCTGTAGAAGCAAGTAACAAAATTAATGAAACATGTTTACTTAGTTATCTCAGTAGCGATCAATCATACATGATTTAATACAAGTTAATTCTGTAAATCATAAGCATTCATAGTGAACTTTTATCACTTTCAAACACTAAATTGAACAATGCGAATTTTAAAATTCCCTAAATACTTTTCGAACATAATCTGTAACAAAACTTTATATTTTTAGTCACTTTACTTACAACTATATTGAATTAATCTTAAATGTAAATTAAAAAGAAATTCATTCACATTAAAAACAAAAATCATTCACATTTAAACTATTCAAATTTTGATTAAAGCTTGGTAATTATCCTTTACTTTTTATGGTGTTTCCGAAACTACAGTATTGTTATTTTTCATTGTATGCGTATATTAATGTATCGTTCTACAATAAATAAATATTCAATGTGCATTAAAGATGGCCTTCAAGTAAAAATTATTTTTAAAAAATTTCTTATAAAAACCTAAAATAGCCTTTGGTTCAATACAGAAGTGATATAAATACATATTCCAAAAGACAATATACAATGCACGTCCAAATATAATAAAAAAAGTAATAATATGCATACAGTCTGAGTTTACTCTTTGATGTTAAATATAATAAAAAATCTCGTACTGTATTGCTTCACAATTAAAAAAAAACTATATATATATGTATATAGAGTGATTCATAAATCAGTGGTACAAAAAGATATATTTTTTTAAATAGAATATTTCATATATAAGATCAAATTTATATTTTCCGTTGAAATAATAATATTTTTTAATAAGAGTAATTAATCGCTTAAGTTAGTATTTTTATACTTTTTATGGACAACTCACCTCCGTGATGTTCGATTCAATTTGGATGAATTTAATTTCGAGCATGTCGATGCGCTTGCTGAAGACCTGTTGACTCGGGCTTATCAGCTTGATGCTTTTGATCAGAGGTTGGAGACTGTTCGGAAAGTACAACATGAATCTGCTGGGTTCGCCCATATTCTCGTCCAGGACGAAGCTTCCGGTTAACGAAGACCGACCGTCTCTAACTTCTCTACGGTGGATCTGTTGTTTACGAAAGGAAAGATGATCGATTAAAATGAAGAAGAAAAAGACTCGAATAAATAAAAAAAATATTACCTCCATGGGTAGATCGTTCTTGTTTCCGGAATAAAAAGTTTCGATGATGTTATACAAAGTGTTCGTTAATTGAAAATACGTTGACAGCATACTGTGCTCGACGTTGAACTTTCTCTCGATGACAGAATAGCTCATGCCGTTAGTTTTTTCGGCCAACAGATCTAAAGGCTGCTGTTTCAGAACCAATGGATAATTTATGGTTGCAATTTTTACTTTTTCACTTTTCGCTTCTTCGATGACGTCCATTACTTGTGTGCTGTTATTCATTCCGGGGGCTATAAGTATGATGACGTTCGTCGATTGTCCAGCGGTCTTAGTCTTCGTGGCGAATATCTCCAGAGCTTTCTTGATGGCACAATGCAGACAAGGACTTTGACCAGTTTCGCCTGCAATGTAGGGCATCGCCCCGGGTATGGTCAGGCGAGCCAGCGGTTTGCTGAAAGACACCAGGGGCGAGGCGACGATAGCATCCGTATCGTTGGTCAGAATTAGGCCAAGCTCCGTGTTTGCCGGTAAATCCATGGTGGTGAACTTCTTAATTGCACTTCTCAAAGATCGCCACGAATCCCGGATGCCCATGTCGTTTGTGTTCTCCACTACGAGGATCAATCTGGTCGTTCCCAGTTTCTTGTAAGATATCTTCGGTCTGGTGTCCATAATTTCGCTTTCGTGTTTGGATTCACTGCGGAAGTCGGGATGCGTTAAGATCACGTCGAACGTGCTCCGGCGTTTGCAAAGGAAGTTGTGCTTGGTCGGAGCGTAGGGATCGTGATTGCCGGCATCGCAGAACATGGATACGGATGGCGCCTCGGCGGCGAACATGATGGACGTGCGAGCCTTCGCGTCCACCATTTTGGAGACGTTGTATTCACTTGCCGACCCATCGCAGATACTAGAGAAATAAATACATTCAATTATAAATGCTAATGATATTGAAACATCCCTTTATAATAAGCTTCATTAAAATGAACTACTATCGCTTTTAAAGAGTGAACATACAGTGCTTTTTATTTATTATGCAATGAGGTCTGTTCTGTAAGCCAATAAAGAGCTAATGTTGCTGTGTATGTGAGTGGTCATGGTAATTTTTACCAAGAAGCTGTCAAACTATAGTCTGTTTTTTAATTCTACGGAGTAACAAAGAAATGAAAATGTGACGTAACTGTTCCGTTATTGGCTCAATTCAAAAATACCGCTAAAAAGACCCAACACAATAAGGCACAAATGTAAAAACTTTGACGTTTGACGTATGATTCATATTTTATTCGAATGTATATTTTATATATGTAGTTTCATCCCGAGAGATTCTTTTCATATCTGTTTGAAACTCTTTTTTTTTCGAACCAATCTTGCAGTGTTATTCCCTGTTTAAAAGAAAACAGGTTTAATTTGTACCGGATTCTTTAAACACTTTGTCATCTTTATTTATTTCTCTTTTTCAAAATTTGCATTTACATAATATATGATGTAAGTACAAATGTTCAAAATATTTTTTTTCATATAATTCCATACATTTTACAAAAGTATTTACTGTATATTTCTTTACGCTATAATTAATACATATTATACATATATACGTTTTTCTAAAACGTGTGAAATTATATAGAAATCAATTTTTAAAATGTTTACAATATTTGCTTCAGAAAAGGTAATTTTGATTATACAACGTGATCATTTTGAAATGTCCTGAGTTGGCCCATTGATTTTAATACGGGAACACAATGTAATTTTCAAACATGTTTATTTATTTTGGTGGTTATATAGGTTTACTATTTAAATTTTTCCTGTGATAAATGCCAATGAAATAGAGTAAGTTTTAAGTTGAATTATATGAAAGAATTTTTTTAAAAATATAGTAATTGTACTTTATTTTTTTATAATAAACAATAATAAATTCGTTACAACTTTATTACTGTAAAACATAATCCCATAATTATGTCACAAAATGAATACATTTTATAAAAGTTATTCGAAATGTCCACCGTTATTCTCAATGCTGAAACTGACGCGTCTTCTCATATTATTGAACACTGCTTCCGGTGTGATATTTTGCAATTCTATTGTAATTGTCTCTTCAAATTCCTCGAGATTATGCAGTCTGTTTTGAAACACTTTATTTTTTAGATGGCCAAAGTAAAAAAAGTCCAGTGGGGTTAGATCAGGAGAATTGGCTGGCCATCGATTTCGACTAATCAATCGGTCACCATAGTATCCATGCAAATAATTAATAGTTTGTTGCGCAATATGTGTAGTTGCTCCATCTTGTTGGAAGTATCCCAGGGTTAATTCATCTTCGTGAAGGCTGTTAATAAAGGGTTTCAATATTTGTTCTTGGTTATCGTATTGCATTAATTGCATTATGAAAAAAAATTGGTCCAATAATCCGTTTTTCCGATACTGCAACCCAAACACCAACTTTGATAGGATGGAAACTATTTTCAACAAAAACATGTGGATTCTTTGTTGACCAGGTACAGTAATTTTGAGAGTTGATATATCTCGACAAATGGATCCAAGCTTATCCGAAAAGAAAGTGCGATTCAAGTCTTATCTTCAAGTATTATTTCATTAAACCAGTTGCAATAATTCAATCTCTGCTCAAAGTGATTGCCCCGTAAATGTTGTAGTACAGAAACTTTATATGGGTGCATATGTAAGTTTGTTTTCAGTGTCTTATGAGCACTTCCGTAGGAAAAACTTACAATTTAAATACATAATGCTGTATAACAAATTACGTTTAAGTCAATTAGATCTTTACGAGTTTGAGCAGACAGCTTCAATACAGATTTTGTAGCACTAATTACTTCTATTCGCTGCCTAATGTCTGCGACAAGATCGTCAGTTGAAACTGTTGGTGCTTTTTCACGCGTATGTTTACGAACGCTCCCCGTTTCCATGAACCTTTCAATTACCCTATTGCGATGACGAGTGGAAGTGTCCAAGTTTATTTTCAGATTTGCATATTCCGTTGCAAATTGCTGAAAACACGATCCCAATGAATATTTCCATGATCCATCCTCTCGCAATGTTCCACTGCAGAAGTGCGACATTTCGATAAACGTATCCTGTTGTATCGTACAACGCATGGTATACGAGGTATCTTGAAATAGACAGAAAAGTGACAATAAAACAATGAAAATACGAAAGTACAAGACACTTCAATACATTATGGTTTGGCATTTGACATGTAAATTTAGTATAGACCAGGTATGGACAATTCACGGAAGTAAATATTTCCTAGTTTTTGATAATACTGTGACTTTTTTGTTGCCAACCCCGGATAGTTCAAAATGATCCCTTTGTACATTTAGAATTTAAAAGTATGTATACAGTTTTCTGTTTATAATGTGAACTATATCACATAGATGTCGCTGATTCTGTTTGTGTTGTGTGAATATGGTTTACTCCTCCCATTATTTACGTCACTCCGTCGTTTAATAAAATAGACTATAGCCGTTAATTTGAATACCATATCAAAAAATGGTCAAATATTTAGAGCTCCTGTGTTGGTGGGAAAAATGGCTGCTGCTGCAGGATATTTTTCTATATTATTAATAACATAGGCCTGCAACCAAAAAAGTGTTTAGAAGAAAAATCGCTAATTTTAATAGAATTTTGGAAGCCGATTTCAGGAAAAATAGTCAAAAACTCCATTACGTACCATTTTTTTTTTTATAAATTCCAAATTTAGATTTTCATAGCCAGCAATCAATTGTGTTATAAAGTCTACTAAGGAAGGGATGTCATAAGATGTCATTACAAGCGAAAACCGGAGATTTTTAGGGTTCCTATTTTCTCTCGCCTATTTCACACTTCTTGGGATCCGCTCAGTTTTTATATGATCTTTGAGTGAAAAGGTGATGTATTGAATTGCACAGCAATTTTTTTAAAAGTGTGATATCGGTAGAGGTTATTTATTTTCCGCAGCGTAATATGTTCTCATTTTTATAGGTTTTATTTAAAATTTAGCCTATAAAATGTAATCAATGGCACAAAGAGTTTTCCGTAATTCACCTGATTCCTTTTGGGGAATTTATATAGTGAAGAAATATCAAAGAAATATCACCGATTTTCGGTATAAAACTTCGTGACCAGAATAAGTCAGGGGCCCCAAATAAAGTGTATAAGAATTCTGAAAAGAGTACGAAAAAGCTTTTCCGTTTTGGAGCCCCTATAATCTGGAGGGAACACAAAAATAATAGTGGTGAATGCTACTTCTGTTCATGTAATGTGAATGGGTACAATATAGAAAAACCTACATCTACTGAGAAACTAGAAGACACACACCTGAAGACTCTGATGACGAAGATCAGACTTAGGACGTGGACCTTTATGGTGTTTCAGATAGCAGCAGGGCGTAACCTTTTTCTAAGTGAAATTGAATAATTTAGTTAGAGATTTGGGCCTTTCTAAAGATTCGGCAGAACTCTTACGCTCTAGGCTAAAGAAAAAGAATTCATTGGCTGATGATTCAGAAAGCGAGAAACAGATTTCATTCCATACGTTTCTCAAGATAGTGGCTTGGTTTACTGTAGCAATGTTCCTGGATTGATGGACATGTTTAATATATAGTATAAAGTGAACGAGTGGAGGATCGGTGATACTCGTGAAAAAGAAGCCTCAACGCATACATAAACAAACATACATACTTGATAATGGCAGCAAGTATGCTTCAGTGCCATTAGTGCATTCTGTGTACTTGAAATAATGTTACGATAATTTAGTCTTGATTATCACCTAATTGAAATATAAAGGTATTAGATTTGCAGTGATCTGAAAGTGCTTGCTCCTTGTGTGAATGGGACAGTCAGGATAAGGCAATTACGTGATAGAAAAGGTGTGGCCGCATAGGAACGCATTGAAACCTGGAAACAGCAAGGTAGTGAAGGAAAATTTGGTTGAACTCAGTATATAGTTGTTCTCTTAATGAAACAATTTGTTAAGACTTTATCAAAAGAAGGAGAATGTTTTAAATACCTAGGCCACAAGTTTGCCAGAACTGTCAGAGGTGTTTTCGTAGGTCCAGATAATCAGAAACTTTTTCTAGATGAAGTGTTTGGAAGTACATATAATGAAAGTAAGTAAAGAAAGGGGCCTGGAGAATTTTTAAGGAAGCAGTCAAAAAGTTCCTCGGAAACTTTAAGAACACAAACTATAAATGTAAGGTGAGAAACGAAATTCAAAAACTTGGTTGTTCGATGATTTTGAGTACTGCTGGATGCTGCACAGAGAAGATCCGCATGCGGGTTACAAGAGGCAAACTGCCAAAAGGAGCTTTCAGGGAATAAAGAAAAGACAGCATAAGCATATATTCAAGTCCATTACGTAACTGAGAAAAAAATAAACCATATTTGAAATCAGTGCAGCAATTAATATAAAAATCAGTCATCAGTCATCACATTACTTCGCTTCAAGTAACACTAAATTACAAAAATAACTAATAATTCTAGTAATATTCTTAATTAAGTGAACTGTGCGTAGTTGCAATATAGTTTGCAAGCCTTTTATTCTGTCAAATGTCATTTCTGGACGAGCTCATTTTCATATTTACTAGTTTCATTTTCACAGTATTTATACATCGATATTAGATCAGTTTTCACAACTAAAAGAAATCACCATGTATTTTGAAAGAGAACGCTATAATAATGGACCATTCTCCTTCGCCATTAGCAGTTAAAGATGTAATATTTTCTATTATTTATATTATAAACGTTTCAACACTAATAATTTATTATTATGTGCAATTAGAAATGTAGTACCTACATAACATATATGAAAACAGTAAATTGAAGGATTACTTTTTTGGAATAATATACTGCTATGAACATGTACGTAGATCAGTTTGTTTTCCTTAATGACATCTGGATTTTCCAGAATGAAACTCTGGACAAAATACATTTATCCATATAAACACTAAAAGCAAAAATGTGCTTGGTAAAAGGTGAAATCTATTGTTAACACTATAATATTGGTTCGTTATAAATATTTATCTCGTTTTAGATACATATATTGTATAACATGCAGGTAACTCTAACGGAGATATTCTTGGAGTATCCTTCATGAGACTCAACTTGATACATATATAACCGATAAAATGCCTCCAATTAAAATTCTTTGGGCGCAAATAAGGGTGAAATTGCTTCAAAAAATACTGCATTCATACTATACAACAACTTTTGATTAAATCAATTACAAATGTTAGAATAAACAAATGGAAAAAATATATGTAATTAAGTAGGTAAAAAATCCTAATGCGGGACTTGGATGGATTAGTGAATGATATTGTAAAACAGTTTATTATTTGTGTTTGAAACTAACAGTAAAATAAACGAGCAAAAGTGGATCACTACAGCTAATTTACAGCAAATTCCGAGACAAGGTATAATAAATTGAAACACATTAAATCGAATTGTAACAACCTAACCTAATACACTATTTACAAACAACAGCTTACTCAAAGCAATATAAGTAGGTACCTAATTTGTCAACAGTGCTATGACATCACAGTAACGTTGTCTATGATGTGATTGGTCTGCTTTGTTAATTGAACTATGGTGGAAACGCGTTACATTCAGTTGGACGTCATACTAGATCCATGACGACTCGCCTTGTATATGTTATTTTTATTTCTTATTTCTGTCAGTGACATTTGATATAACCAAAGAAAAAAATTATTCACTATACAATAACTATAACGTGATATATTTAGTAATTGAAATGCTCCTAAGACTTCATGTCTTTCTCACTTATTTATTATATTGATTTAGATTGTCGAAAAACGTTAAATGTGTCATTATGTATCCATAATATAATTTAAAATAAGCAATACTTACACTATTCACATTAAATTTAACACATGATTATAGAAAAGTTTGTAAAAAGCCTCGACTCTTTACAGAAACCTTTCGGCATTATATTCAATGGACGCAAATAAATAATAAATACACTCCTAAGAAGCACTGCTTTTAAACAATTTATATCAAAGCAAAAATAAACATGAAAAAATTGACAGGAAGAATATACACAACGCACGTCTTTTTGACTGATATGATTTATCTGTCAACACCGAATTGAACTATTAGTCTATTAAAAATATGTAATAAAGAAATTCAATATTGAAACGGAAATTATGTGTTTATTTGCCCTGAATGCGTATATTACGATCAATTTATAAATCTTCTATTTAAGCTAATGAAATAAATGCCTTCAAGTATAATTTAAGAAAGTAACTTTTTTAGTTTCTCTAATACAGTTATGACAACATGTAAACGTCATCGATGACGTGCAACTGAACTTAACGCGTCTCCAGTATAGGTATATATATACTAAATAAGTGACTGACGTTAAAGCTCACCCATTGTCGTTGATCATAAAATCGGAACAGCCAGTGATCTTGACGGAATCACCGTCGTAGAAACACATCGGATATACCGGATCATTCTTGTAGCCTTGCTCCTCGAAAACTCCGTACCGATATTTGGCGAATTCCTTGATAAGCGAATGGCCTGTGAAATATACAAATGATAGACATATATTGCATTGAATCGTTAACAATATTGAAAATATGTTTTAGTTAACGCCGGTTCACCAGAGGAAGGAATTGCTTACCTAACATGGAGTCTTTCTGTTCCAAAGTGCCGTAACTCAAGTAAATCTGATCGCCGGGCTGTTCGCAACCGGCAGACTGCTCGGTCCACATGAATCCCCTGATTGGATCATTCGGAAGTACGGTAATGTCGGAGGCTTCGCCAGAGAGAGGCATCACATTTTTAGTTGTGCAGGAATTCGGCCACAACGATGGTAGAATTATTGTGGCCGATTTGACGTAGGCTCGACCATGTAATGCCGAGAATAAGAATCTCGACGCGCTGGAGAGGGCCTCCTGTAAAGACAAATAGTTGAATTAAGGATCATATATGTAGGTATGTATCAAATATGTTAATATAAAAATAACCATTTGCATTTTTTAACAATGAACAACTAATTCGTCGGAAATCCTTCAATTTCAACCGACGTTATTCCATTACGCGCCCATTCAACATTCAAATTGCCCCGTATTTTACGACGTAATTACGGACCCGACCCCTCCGTAAACGTAATTTCATCCCCCAAACTCGGATCTGGGCATCGCACGTCGCATTTATACCATTATCTGGCAAAGACAATGGTGGGGGGTTGGGGGTGTAAAGTTGAACGCGAGAGGGGTTCGCAAATTAAATACTCGAGTCGCCCTCGCGAATGACATCAAAGGTATTTCCTTATGTCATTCCTTGCATCCTGGATGCAGATAATCCTAGTTTAAATACTGGCGAGACGGTCTGGGGCTTTTGTCATTGCCAGTACCGAACTATTCCGCAGCTATTCTCTTTGATATTAAAATGTCCATGGCAGTTATGCAAATCATCGATAAGGAAGTACAAGGAGAAGTAATTAAATACCGCCAAGAATATGAGAGACGACAATACAAGAAGGGTGAAAGCCATTCTTGTACATGGAAATCTCACAGACTCACGATTGATTATAGATTTAATTACCATGTGCAAACATTTCCATAATGATTAGATTGCTTCAATTTAGCATGTTAGTTTCAACCTATATATAAGTTTGATTTTTGTTTGAAAAAAAAATGAAACAAATTGTAAACATCCAAAAATCATATAGCTGAATTGTTTTGGCAACTGACATGCGTCAGTACACTAAAATAGCGTTAAATTTGAGATAATAGCCAAGTTTCTTCTGTCAAGTAATATAATGTAAAAGACTATTTCAGGACTATCATGAAGTCAAAAAGTGTATGAAGGTTACTACTTCTTACTACACCGTTTGACATTTGTCAGAATTACCTACTGACGTTTGTTATAGGTAATTGCTATCCAAAGAATGGAAGTTTATCAACAATGTTTTCTACTACACAGAATAGCCAAGTATTAAATAAAATACAGCTATAAACAAGTATTATTAAGTAACTTTATTTATTGAATTTGTAATTGGTTTTCATGTAATAGCGAAAGCTGTTTAATTTTATTGTTTTGATATTTTTGCTGCCAATGGGAATTTGTAGTCGTATTCAATCGTTGTAGATTAGCCGTGTCCGTTGCCAAAACGATTCGACCATAGTGTATTTAAAGAAAATACTGTTACGAATTTTTGCCAGATGGTAGTAGAAGCACAAGTGGATATGATACAGTTGTGTGTAGAAAAGAGTAGGACAAGTGTTTAGTCGTGTGAACTTATATCATAATTGAAATATCTCATAAAAATGTCGTACACTCACATATAATTATAATCCGAATTATAGTATATGTCAATATATGAGTAACACTCCATTTATATGTTGAAGTATAGAAATAAATTTCAATAAACTAGATCAGCTTTAATAAAATTACAACATAATAAAGAATCTACAAATACACCGTAAAATATACGAATATTTTGTCATGGCACCATCTACATCTAATATATTATTCAATCTCAAGGGAATTGATGCATACAAGTTTCTTATAAGATTTCCGTTTTCTGCTATTTCTTGCATTGCTTCAATTATTGCAGTTCACAGCTCTTCTCTGTTATTTGGTCTAAAATTACGCTCATACATTTTTTTAATAATAATACCCCAGATGTTCTCCATTATAAACAAAGATTCAGTGTTATTAATTTGTAACCACGAAGTTACTATTCCTGCTGTGCGTACTGAAGAATTATCTTGTTGGAGAATAAAATTACTATTTTGGAAATGTTCACGAAATAATGGTATTATATTCTCCAAAATATTGGAATATGCCAAAGCACTGAATCTACCTTTAACTGATCTGCGTTAGATACGTATGATTCTTCATATCTAGTATTTATCGGTCTATACACTTTAATGTGCCCATTGTTACTCGATTGGAACGTCTTTTCGTTAAAATTACATTCTGCTGGCTGTTGACCGAAAACCCGGAAAATTTTGTTGCTACAACAGCATCTAATGCACAAGAAAACGGATGCTCTTCAAAGGATGCCACTAGAGCGGTATCATGATCTAAAGAAAACCTTCTTTTACCGCTTCCTTGATTTCTATTAACTGTTTGTTCTTGCTCCCAACGGTTTTTGACATTTTGTACGGTGCTTTTATTAACTCCGCTCGGAAATAATATAAATTTTATGTTAATTACACAATTTTCTTGGCATTATAATAAAACTCTCACTTTGAAAACCCAATTTGTTACTTAAGTGACAAGTCAAATTGAAGTTGTCAACAAAATTTAAAAGCATTGACATGTATGAGTGAACTAGATCACACAGAAATTATAGCTTGTCCTACATTTTCTGCACGCAAGTGTACATGTGTGTTTAATGAGATGTATGATATATGATTAGGTTTCTAATTTACTAAGTAGCATTATATAATTATGGCTTAGTATACGGATGAAAATATTTCGAAATAATTTGTAATTCATGATGAACTGTCAGAACTTGCATACTTTTAGCGTTTAGTATTCAATGTTATCAAGGTAGGACATTTCTTTTTGACACAACTTTAAAGAAGCTATTTTAGGTGCACTCGAAGATATTTCTATCCACAAGAGTTTTGTAGCGCTAGCTATCTTACATAAAGTGAGCTATCTGTTTCGTGAAATTAAAATAGAGGTGCTGGTGAATATATCTTCAAAAATTTCGGGAACTTAAAACGCTGGACTTTAATTTAGAAAAACTTTTGCATAAAAAAATAATATAGCAACTACTTATATGAAAGTCATGTGGTGGTCCGAGGTATTTTTTTTTAAATAATTAATGATATTCCATAAGTTCTTTCCGCGGTATATAATCAATCAACGTTATAGGTTATATGATGGATGTCATAAAACAACCGTTAATGAATAAAGTTACTGTTGTATTATCTGAATTGATTTGAAGAAAATAGTCAAATAAAAACGCAGCGAATTAATTTTAAAATAGCCACGGAAAAAATTCCACAAAACATGCTTTTTAATACCTACAAACGCAGGTGATGTCGTCCTTGACATATAAATAAATGTCTAGGTATTTAATTTAATTTATAAAAGTTTAAATTAGAAATTCGTGTTCGCATATATTTACACGGTATACGACTTCCTCTAGATCATTGGACGGGTCAGGAAACGTAGTTAAAAATAGAAAATGCATGATAAACACACATCGTATATCGATTTTGGAAACCAATAAGTTTAGAGTCAACGTACCTGGTTGCAGGCTGTTCAGTTACCCTGTAATTTAATATACATTAGTCACGTACGATTCTGTTACTTTTTATTGAACTGCTTGATAAGTTATATATAATTTTGCATGTGAATTTAAAAGACTACGTTTACAATCCCATCTTACATTTAGTTCCCGCATATTTTTTCTTTGCGGTCGGATGAAGTGAACATAACAGAACTAATTATTCTACGCATATTTCGCCCGAAGAAAAAAAAGCACTAATCGGAAATTATAAAATTAGCTAAACTGATACACACTTAGATTTTGTATTTAAGTTTCAATTTGCTTGCACTAATTAAAATACCAAAATGCTAAGGGACAAAATTGTTAAACAAAAAGAAGAAATTCAAGTCGTTTTAGCTTAAATAAGGTGTAAAAAGAAATGTCGAGTGTCGCACTTATATTTCCAAGGAAGAAAAAAAATTATTCTAATGAAATATATAACAAATTAAATTAATAAATATTAAAGAAAAGGTTATGTAGTCTCGCATCATGTTTGTACAAGTCGTACTTTTGAGAACCTAAAATTGGCTTTAGAATGTGTAGCTTGCCTTGAGGAACTGAAACATTTAGTTATAGGTTTCGGTAAAGTTTGTGTAGACTTTCGTCACAGCTTTGAGAGTAGGTATTAACATTTACAATTTTTCTGAACTCCAATAATTATTAATGTTGGGAAAGAGTCTCTCAATCGACGCGCTAGGCCAAGAAGGCAGAAAATCAACTCGCATAAGATCTGCAAATTCTTTAAATTATTTTGTCTTGAACCAGTTTCTCACATAAATTTTAATACTTCAAGCCAGCGCTCTTCTGTGAATGTTTTACTTTCTTATACGTAGTATAAGGAAGTATTGTGATGATGAAAATTTGCGACCTCGAGATTTTTGCAGATGTCCACGTTTTGAGGTCCCCTGATACCAAAAAAGTGGTTTTTAAAAAATGTCTGTGTGTCTGTGTGTCCGTGTGTGTGTGTGTGTGTGTGTGTGTGTGTGTGTGTGTGTGTGTGTGTGACCACGATAGCGGTCAAACCGCTGTAGATATCAATTCCAAATTTTGTATTTACGTGTATAATCTGCCTCTTGAGAACTGATTAGATTTTGAGCAAAATCGGCAGACCGGAAGTAGTAGTTTACTTCAGTGAAAAAATCGAAATTTGCAAATATTTCGTCAATTACTAAGTTTAAACAAATTTATAAAGAATTCATATGTACTTAGAATTAAGTTTGAAACAAATTGTCTTAAAAAAGTTTTTCGAAATTCCAACCGGAAGTAGGTCTTTTACTCTTATCGAAAATCAGTTTTTTGCGAATATCTCGCAAGTCATGCTTTTAAGACAAATACGTTACGAATATAAAAGTATTTAAAACATCATTTTCAATATCTTTTATATAAAAAAAATTTCAAAATTCAGACCGGAAGTACCACTTTTACTCTTATCGAATAGCGATTTTTTGCAAATATGTCGTAAGTTATGCATTCTATATATATTTATCAAGAGTACAAAAGTATTTAGAGTTAGATATGGAATATTTTTCGTATAAATGAAATTTCAAAATTCGGACCGGAAGTAACACTTTCATACGTATAAGAAAGTCGTGTGGTGGCCACACCTCATTTTTTTAAATTGCATTCCAAAATTTTATCTTCTATGACGTTGTTCTGTACTAGACTCACTTCATCAAATAATTCATCTTCATTCAATACTGGATACATAACATTTTTCTTCTCAAGTTTACCCATTCAAAAAGCTTTAATTCATTCAGATTTGTATTCCAGTTCTGCAAATATGTCACACAATTTGATTAAAAAAGCTTGACATGTTCGAGGAAGTCTTCTCGATAATTTACACTGCCTTCCATATTCTCACGTTTTGAAAGGTATTCTCTGAGTTTAAGTGGTAAAAAATTTTAGTCAAACGGCATTCAAGCTTCTTTTTCAATTTCAAATACTCCTCATACTCACTTTATCACCCTCGATATTTGAAAAGACTTTGTGAAACAAAGAGGCATGCAGTGCAATGTTGTATACAAATCACATCCAAATTTCGTCTGTCAGATTCTCAAAAAATTGTTTTCGAATCGTTGGGCAATTTCCAATAGACAAACAATAAGATTATAATGGTTCATACAACTGTAAAATTCGTGTAATTGTTGGCTTTAGAATCTTGTTTTCGAAAATGAACATCGTTTTGTATACTCGACATTATCAAAGTCGCACAATCGTTTTAGTTTGTCTACTCTGGCTGTGTAAATATAAAAATATTTTAACTACAATAACGTCAATTGGTAAGGTATTTGTGGCATTTTGTACGCAACTGTGGAGAATGTGTGGAATAGAGCCAATACCAACCAGGAATTTGCCACAAGAAGCATTCAGTTTAGCAAATAAGACTATTCACTCCCTTCTGTCTCATTCCGCCAAAATTTGTATTCTTATTCACGGCAGCTAATCTATTTCTCAGGTAAATTGTAAGTTCTTAAAGTGACAAACACATCCTTATCCAACTGTTCTGACGTTTCTCCACATATGTAGTCAATTTAAGTACTTTTACCTGGAACCCTTTTCGCAATGAAAGTAGCTCACTAGTAAAGATATATGTAATTTTAATTTCTTTGTGGTTTGAAGAATCGATGATGATAGTAACAAAATGTGCTTCAATTTCGAGGCATGTTTCCAAATTTATTGCCTTTATATCTTGAATTTGCAGCCGATACATGCTTTGTATTTTAAAAAAAGTACGTTTAGGTGGACTTAATTAACCTCTTAAGTACGATAGGACAACAAAATCAAAATAAGTACATATGGTCACCTAGTTATATTGGAATTTTGCGATGAATTTATTATTACCACCGTTTTAATAACCCCTAAGACAAAGTCTAATTCTTATTATAAGTACTTGTGGTCGGTCATTCAGAGTTCATCAAATTTAAACGGCCTTCCGTGACATGCAGCAATACGATGCAGTCGCACATTGCACCATTAGTAACTCTAAGTCATGGGAACCGCCGCTTTGAAAACTATTGTTCCTTACCAAAAAAACGACAGCAATACATGCCCCTTAAATTGTTTGTAATTACATGTATGAGATAGAAATTAAGATACAGGAACGTTTATCAGAAATTATTCTTATTTTTTGTACAGGAGGATGGACGTACAAAGAAATATATTAGATAATGAGTATTTAATCTTATTTCGCCTGAAAATAAAATACTGTCACATATGTATGTGGACAAAAAAACGTGTGAACGTTGAGAATATCCTTTCACGAAAAAAGTTAATTTTCCTGTGGCAACCAAAACTGTGACAACTTTTTGAAACATGTGTAAATAGTTATTTTTATTAATCTTTAAGCTTGTAAATTGTGTAAAAAAATATAGGGAATTTTCATAAGGTTAAGAAATAATTTTCTACAATCATAAAAATGTCAAAATGTATGATGGAAAGAGCAATTTATGTACATACAAGGCACACATTTAGTTGTTTACAGGAAAGTACTAATTGAATGAAAATAATCACGCATTTTACGTCTTTCAAGATAAACAAAGCTCTTTGCATGGCTCTTACAAAACAGTCTACCATAAACGAAATTTACAGTAATTATTGAACAAACAAGGTAGACCATTATTCGGCGCGATTTGTTTACATTTAAAATGAGACGTACGCACATAAAAACGACCAATCAATGACGTGTGTCGGTTTACATGTACATATACATATTCTAATAAAATAGTCAACGGGAACGCGGTAATTAACATGTTCTTTACGGTTTCACGACATTAAACGTCTCAAAGTGTGTCGCGTCATAAAAGCGAATCGCTGTCGCAGTCACTTGGCCAGAGAAAACCGTCCCGAAGAGCAATTTATTTTCTCTTGTCTAGCCGTAAATCCCACAACTTATATGGAAAGAAGAAACTTTCTTTAATTATTGATTAACACTTATACGAACACACATATTTGCTATACATACGGTTGGGTGTTTTTAAGCATATGTTTGAAGAGAAAATGAATACATTTTCGCCTGGTTTTTAAAGGAAGGGAAGTGAACGAAGCCGTGTAAATGCTTACGACGTTTAACAGGCGGCTTGGGTGTCAAGTTAAACGACATGTGTATGGTAAATATGACTCGTGCGGAAAAAAGTTATGCCAACTGTTTGGAGTTTTTTCGCAATTACCAAAAATTAGGTAGACGATTTTTGGTAATTGCTCTGTCTCCAGCGATATAAATATGGAATTTGAAAATTACAAAAAATTACGAAAACGCACATACAATATACAGGGCGCGGGGAAAAAGTATAAATACATTTAATGTTTGGAAAACGTTTTATTGGCACTTGCTGAAATTTGGCACACCGTTGAAGGATTTAGACTTCATCATTTGAGATTTTCTTCAGATTTACACCGTCCTTTGTTTTCAAAATGGAAGGCTGACTTGATGTTCTACTTTCTTATACGTAGTATAAGGAAGTATTGTGATGATGAAAATTTTCGACCTCAAGATTTTTGCATATGTCCACGTTTTGAGGTCCCCTGATACCAAAAAAGTGGTTTTTAAAAAATGTCTCTCTCTGTGTGTGTGTCTGTCTGTCTGTCTCTCTCTCTCTCTGTGTGTCAACTACTAAGTTTAAACAAATTTATAAAGAAATCATATATACTTAAAATTAAAATTGAGAATAATTTTATTTAAAAAGTTTTTCGAAATTCGTACCGGAAGTAGGTCTTTTACTCTTATCGAAAATCAGTTTTTTGCGAATATTTCGCAAGTCATGCTTTTTAGACAAGTACGTTACGGGTATAAAAGTATTTAAAACATAATTTTCAATATCTTTTGTATAAAAAGAATTTCAAAATTCAGACCGGAAGTACCACTTTTACTCTTATCGAATAGCGATTTTTTGCAAATATGTCGTAAGTTATGCATTCTATATATATTTATCGAGAGTACAAAAGTATTTAAAAATGGATTTGCAATATTTTTTGTATATACGAAATTTCAAAATTCGGACCGGAAGTAGCACTTTTACTCTTAGCGAGGAGCACTTTTTTGATAATATCTTGCAAAGTATGCATTCTATAGCGATTTATTAAGACAATGAAAGTACTTAGAATAGGATTTTGAATAAGTTTTGTATTAAAAAATTCTTAAAATTGTACAGTTTGAAACGCTTATACGTATAAGAAAGTCGTGTGGTGGCCACACCTCATTTTTTTTAAATAGCACGGGGGATAAAATGTAACATTTTTGAAAAAAAATTTCTTTTCTTTATTAAGTGATGTAACATATACCAGTCTTAATTTCCACAAAAACAGAAATAATTTTTTTTAGGAATTCCATTTTGAAGAAAAGTAAAATGAAGTTCGATTCTGAAATAATGTTTTTAATCTGTCGTCAACTGTTTGACAATCTCACTTCGACCAAAAATAATAAAAATAACACATGTTATTAAAATTGAACTCTTATACGTTTTAAGAACAATGAAAAAAAATGTTTGAAGTTGTATAAACGTTTTATATTACAAAATATGCCCAAAATGCTCTCCTTTCTTGACAGTAATGAAAATGCGTTGAAGAAAATTCTTCAAGGAATCGTTCATGGCAATCTCATTTCCTATACGTTCTTGTAAATCTGCGATATTTAATGGTCCGTTTAAATAAACCCGATTTTTTAAATGACACCACAGGAAAAAAATCAGGGTCAAATCAGGTGACCTAGCTGGCCATTCAATTGTTCCCCTCCGTCCTATCTCTCAGAAAACGTTTGGTTTAAATATTGGCGTACTGCACGACCAAAATGGGGCGGTGCTCCGTCTTGTTGAAACCATATGGTTTCTGCTGGTGTATTTAGGTTATTGTAGTTTGAGATTTCTCTGAATATTTTGTTGTAAAAGTAGTAAGTATCTTTCAAAAAAAATTAATGAAAAAAGGACCAGTAATATTCCGACCAATGATTCCACACCAAACATTAATTTTTTGGGGATACTGCGTATGAATTTGCTCCATCCAGTACGGATTTCTTTCAGACCAATACCTACAGTTATGGCGGTTAACATTCCCATTTAAAGGGGATGATATTTTTCGTGTTTCATTATATTGTTTATAGATCTTTTACTCATATTATGTTTTAAGCCAATGGGTGTAGAGAAGTTTTTGGATTTTCGTCCATATCTAATCTGACATTCACAGAATTTACTTCATTGTAAGACCTTTCAGTCGTCCACGGTTTTACAGGATTTTTGGAGCATCCAGTTTCATTATAGTATATTAAAGGACAAGTTTCATTTTGACGTTTCAAAGTACGAATTCAGAGTTTAAGAAACGAGTGGCGTAGCCACGAGTTTCTTAACTGAATGAGTGCTTTAATGTCAAATGAAACGTGTCTTTTATGCTATTTTTTGCAATTAGTTTTAAAATTTCTCTTTTTGTAAAAGCAAAACGAGAAAAATTTGATAATCAAGGGAAATTTTGTGGCGGTTGTCACCTTGGTTTGGCACAAGATTTAAATTGACAAGTTAATTTAAAATTGACACATTTTTGATAATATTCAACAGAATGTTTCTACTGCACACGGTATCACTATCACTTCGAAAGATAATTCAAACGTTAATATAAATGTTTATAATAGTTGTACTATTTCAAAGATTAATTAAAAATATCAAATCTTACAATGAATTTCAATATAAAAACCTCAAATTTGCTTACAAAATGTCATATTGACATCTCCATTTCTGTTGCAATGTGACCAACTTAAAATAAATCTGTTTAAATGTTCCATTTCTATTACGCAACTAGTGCTGTAATAGACCCTATTACCGCACTAGTGAAATAAATGGTATGATTACGGTACTAATTGCAAAAAATCTTCTTAAAGTTTTTGAAACCATTGTTCTGGAGATCAACTGCCGATTCGGTTGTATTTCATTAAAAAGAGTTACGACTTTAGCACAAATTCGTCTTCTTCGCCATATCCAACCATCATCAGGATTTCTATACGCTCCCTTGTATTGTTGTTTTGTATAATATGCAAATGACAGAAGGCTAATGGCAGTATTTTCAAAGCTAACTAACTCTGTTTTACTTTTCTTTAAAATTGAATTCGTAAAAAAAAATTATTTATGTGTTTATGCAAATTCAGGCAGACATGGGTCACATCATTGAATAGAGAAAATAACACTATTTTCAAAAATGTTTCATTTGACACCCCGTGCTATTTAAAAAACATCAAGTTAGCCTTATATCTCGAAAACAAATGACGTGTAAAACAGAAGAAAATCTCAAATGATGAGTCTAAATCCTTCTAACAGTGTGCCAAATTTCCACGAGTACCAAAATAAACCGTTTTCAAAATATTTGGCTGTATCCATACTTTTTCCCTACCCTCCTGTACCTGTTTTTTTTTGTATTATATAAATATCCCAAGGAAAAATAATAAACGCTTTCTATTCTCAATTTCTCTGAGTGGTGAAGAAAAAACACATATTTTTTATTTAGTTCTTTTAAAAGACAATGTTAAAAAAATAAGAGTGTTTAAAGTACTTTACGGAGAGCAATTTTGATTTTTTCCAATATTCATCTGTCCAGTTCTGGCATAAACTTTATCTTTTATTAAATGGTTTGTTTATAATCTGTATTCTGTAGTACGACGAGTTGACTGGTTAGACTTGGTAACATTTCTTAATAGTCGTAATGTCTTTTAATATAACCCGATTTCAACACCACTCGGGGACAACTCTTCCTATCTTCCTAACAATATTCTAAACAGACACGACCTAGAAGTAATTAAAACGCACTAATTAGGGCTAGAAATTAAACATATTGTATGCAAATATAAAGTGACGAAGAAACAAAAAATTATTCTATCCCATTACCTATTTATTTCTATCAGGAAAAACATTGGCAAATAATCAATTAATTCATTTTTATATTTTTATGTTTTATTGAAATGTACAGATTAAAGGTTTACTAAAGTCTATAAAAAATCGTAAAATGACAAGACATTAAAAAATATATTGAAAATTTGAAATTTAATATCGAACCGTTTATGCGTCGATGTCAGTCGGTGGACGACAAAATCTGGAACAGACTTAGATTGGATCAAGTTACCTGAGCGAATATAACATACATCGATAAAAAAAGGTACGTCTATCAGCCTTCTGTTGTTGCCTTCTGTTATCCCTTTTCTTACCTTCTAGATGACGAACTTTACAGACCAGGTAAGGGTATTTTTTTCAACTCTTTATCATTTTTATTCAAAAAAAATTAAGTTTCCTTTCTTATTGTGTATTCAAATCTAAATGCCACAATCGAATTGCTATTTATGTGCATATTGTTATGGTTTGTCTAATATGAATATTATTATTCATTCAGTAAAGTTGTTAAACATTTAAAATATGAATATATCTTGTGATGGTATAAGTTTATTCGATGACAGTTGTAGTTATATAATTTGAATTTACATATCAAAATTAGACATTGAAGGTTTTCTAAATACATAGACATAATTTTATATTTCTTTTTCATGAAAAATATACATGAATAATTGGTAACTATAGTCAATTTCTGAAATTTTTAATTTTTTTGGTAGGTAACCTTGAGATAAACGATTCAGGAAAGTCTGTAATTTCTTATACTGCGATATATTCATATATACCGTATGTGTCAATTTTCATTAGGTATAGGGATTCAATGTTTACGTGCGATTTATACTTATACAAGTAATACATGGCAACGTGGCACCCCTACTGTCCGTCACCATTCCCGGCAACAATCGACATCACAACGATTTTCTCCGATCTTCTCACCAGATTTTACATTCAATATTTAGCTGCGAACACGTTGCGATCTAGTCTGCAATAAAAGCCATCTTATTACTGGAACGGGAAACGTCAAATGGCCGCCGCGATCTCCTGATCTAGTAGTTTATTATTATTTTCAGAGTCCTTTTTTATTTACCTTATTTTTAATTTTATTAGAATTATGGTTTTGATTGTGTCATGCAGCGTGAACGCAGCTTAATAATTCTCTGCATTTACTGAAAGGAAAAAGAAAAACAAATCCTTGCAACTCGTAAATATTATTTCTGAACGCATTACAAACACCCAAGCCGGTGGTCGAATAGTTACTGCTAACCACGCTAACTTGTATTTACGAACATGCATCGGTCGTGCTGGCATTGGAAAGGAAAGAAGGGGTACTGTGTTGCCACGTACTGTATGGATTAATCGCCTATGGCTAATGAAAATTGACACATGCTGTACAGTTAAACAAGACCTCAGCATAGAATAATTTGTCCATAAAGTAGTTGGTTTATATTTAGTATGTTGTAATTGAAAATAGGGAATTAAAGTGTTTTCTGATATAACATGAAGTTCTTTTTCTTTACACCATTCTTCAAATTTCATCTACTGCTTCTCATAATTGCTACGAGATTTAGCGGAAAGTAGATTATTCTCAGCATTTTCAGCAATGTCTCTAATTTCAGGTGGTGTACATACATGAAATATTTGTACTCATTTTATATTAAATGTGGGGAAGTATCAAACATTGAATATAAAAATCGGGATAAATTCAAATTTTGAATTAACGTCAAATGTCATAACATATTGCCAGCCACCACAAAAATCACTACATTTTGATATTCCTATTACTTATATAGAAAAGAAAAAATAAGAAGAGGAGGCGGATTAGAAAAAATAACATCAAGAACTCGTGTCATAAGACAACTATTGCACTCGCCCATTACGACACTCCTCGCCTATACTCATCGTGTCCTAAACCTGCGCTAGTGCAATATGACGTGTCTTATGACTAGACAGCGGACGTGCCAGGTTTAAATTACGACGGAGCAAAGAAATAATGTAAACAACAGGCAGTTACTGAATAGCACTATTCATATGGTGAACTGCAACATCTGTTTACTCCTGAGAATGCGAGCAAAAAAAGTCGTCTTTCCTCATAAAATTCGTTTCTTCATCGGCGTAGGTAGTAGCGTGAAGGGTTTTTAAAATTTATTATATTTACCTCATATTTCGCATGATAAATAAAGTTATATATGTATATACCTATTCATACTTTCGTTAGTTTCCTTTTTTCATTGTTTTGACTGTTAATTACGTACTTCGTAATTTTTGTAATAGTTCCTGTTTAATACCGTTCCATTGAATCTATTTCTCCAAATTATCTCGACGTAAGTGCGTATTGAACTTTGTAGTATCAATAACATACGCATACATTTTTAGTTATCATTTATTTAGATCTAGAACATTGTTTATGTTACTATGATATGGAAGAACGTCGAGAATGGTATCGTAAAACAATGGCAAATTGGATTAAGGGCCATGATTGTATGTCCTTCAATCGCAGTGATTCCGAAATTTATTGCATAGTCTGTAAAATATCGTTACAGAATGCCCAAAAGAGCCACGTACAACGTGTAGCATCGCTAAAATATACACAGAAATTGGACAGACCCGTTGAAAGCTGACAATTTTAACGAAGAACTCTGTGTGTAATGGCGGCTAATATCCCATTAACGAAACTTGACAATCTCACTTTCAAAACATTTCTTCACTCAAATATTGTGTTTCTAAGTGCTTCACGAAAACGGTAGAATGCATTAGAAGACATCTTTCAAATCAGTACCTATGGATAGGTGCCGACGAAACTGTCGATATATTAGGACGCTGTGTGGTAAATGTTGTAGCTGGCGTACTACATCCAACTATTCCATATAACTGATATGTAATAGCATCTAAAGTTATAAATACAGTTGATGCGGAAACAGTTGCTAAAACCATTGACGAGAATTTGCACAAAATGCTTCATTCGGGCGACAGGTACAAGGAAAAAATACTTTTACTTGTTAGTGACAGTGCCGCATATATGTTAAAAACAAGCAGACTATTAAGCGAAACATATGCTGCATATTACTTGTGTAGCACATGCTGTCCACAGAATCTGTGAATATATCAGAGACAGGTATCCGGAAATTGATAGTCTTGTATCCGCTTTTAAAAAAGTTTTCAGAAAAGCACCATCGACAGTAGCTCACTGCCTCCCTCGCCAGTAATAACTAGATGGGGAACATAGTTGGAAGCTACTAGTTTTTATGCAGAGAATTTCGGTAGTTTACAAAATTTCGATGACGATGCTTAGACTTCTGAGTGCAAGGAACTAACACATATCCCAAATTAAAAAAATCAGTTGTTATTCCTTCAGGAACACTTTGGAAATTTGCCTAAACTAATCACATATTTTGAAAATCGAAAGTGACTCCGGATGTGACCTTCGGCAAAAGTTAGATGCAGTTTTTAATAGAAATCCATATTTAATAACATTGCAGCAATTGTGTGTGGGGACAATGACACAAAGTCTAACTGCTAAATACACTGAAATAAAAGAGTATTTCCAGTACGCACCTATAACCAGTGACGATGTAGAAAGGACGTTTTCTATCTACAAGGATGTCCTTAATTCAAAGAGAACAAATCTTACAGAAGAGAACTTTGAGAAAGTATTGCTAGTAAATATTAATACTCCTTTACTCGACTTGAACTACAAAATGAACAAATAATAAAGTATTTTGTATTTTATAGATCACCAGGCACTTGTTATCCAATTATATAAATAAAATTAAAACCTCTTTAAAAATACAACATTTCAATAGTACGCCCATGGGCAATAAGTCATCAACCTTTCCTGTTCGCTCCCTACTTATGACACTCGTTCTTCAATATATTATAATTATCCTATCCATAGCATCGTAATCTAGAAATATATGTGTGTTATTTTTAATGTTATTGAGAACATCTCATCCTCGGCTACTCATTATAATAACATAGTTTATACATTATTACGATTAATTAAATTATAAATTGATATTACGAGTATTTTCAAGTTCATACATTGATTGAGTTATTTATACTGTTTAAGGATATATGTATTTATTAACCAATCTTTAAAATTACAAATCTTTGTCTAATCTACAAACATTTGTTGTTTGTCTTGTATTGCATTAATCGACATAACCCCATTTCAATAATTCCATATAATTTGCTTAATCACATTTGTCTTGTAAACAAAGTGTAATATTAAATTAAACATTTATGTTAATGATAAAATTAGAGAGAAAAATATAATTAAAGGCAAAAGGACATCCATCGTTAATGGGTAGAACCTAATAAAATTCACTACCTTATAGTGAGCGTTATTATACTTAGTAGTACTTAGTACATTATTTAAATTATTAGTTTATGTGTGGTGTTTAAAAATAATTATGTATTGCCATATTCTGATTCACCATACCAATATGTATTGAATATGTGCCGAAATACCTAGCATAACCGTGAATTAAATGTCAATTCCGCTTGCTTCTATAAAAATACTTAATTAAATCAAACATAACGCTTGTTTTTAGGATGAAGTTATAGTTAGTTAAGACAAGATTACACACGAAAAAAGCAGCTAACTAAACCGTTGATTTTACCTACGCAAACAACTAATCACATGTGCCGTGGGAAAATTAAGAGTTTACTTCGTGACTGTTAGTTCTTCGTTCGGGCAGATTCTACTATAGGAATGCTAGTTACTGCCTTTCCTTAATGTAACGCGAGGTTAGGATGTGTAATCATATGTTACGTAATATGAATCGGCAGGGGAACATCATCTTACCTTTTACCACAGACATTTACTGAACGTTCGAATTGGAAACACTTGATGAGAAAATATGCATAGAAAAATGTTATTACCTAAATGTACCAACCTAAACTGAGTATAAATAAATGAAATATGTATCTACATAGGTATGTACTATAAATTAATTCTAGCTTCTGTTTTAACTTTATCCACAACATTACCGTTTTTCTGAAAGGGCAAAAAATAGACCCTAATTTTAATGTTATATGTTTAGATAAATTGACTAACATATTAATTCAGAACGGCATTTCTTAAAAACACTAGAATTTAAATCACACAAATTAGGGAACCAATAACCTATACACATTATGCAACTAAATTCTTATAAGTTTTTGTGTGTATCAATAAAAATTAAATTAATCCGGAAGCTCAAACAGGGAGAAAGGGTACAGTTAAATGAACAATGTCAATTTCAATGGTTACGAAAGGAAGCTAATTCATGTAATGATGTGTTGTGACACTTTGAAATTTACCGCTAAATATGGCGGTGAAAATCCCTGACAAGGCATGCTTCTTCACAAAAGCACAAGGGCTTCCAAATAGCGAAACAAAAAATGAAGTTGTGGAATGTTTTTTGCTAAAGCGAAAGTGAACACTGACGAAGAGTAAAATTGCCGCAGTATAAGTAGCAAACATCTACATTTAGTTAAGCATCATCACAATTATAATATCTTAGTCCGCTGAATAAAGCTAATGCTTTAAGGAATGCTAGGTTTAAAAAAACAGATTTGGCAGAATTGACGCTGAAGCGAGCCTTTAATTTTGTTATATAAACCAGAACAGATAGTGACTGATACTAAGAATTGTTGGTACTATCTTACGGTTGCCACAGATGCTTTAAACAAGGGTAATCGCAAGTTTTTCGTCTTTGTTCTATTTTATTTTGATTAAAAGTTGTCACTGTAAAAAAAAATTGTGTAAAATTACACATACTATAATAGGAAACTATTTCACATGGATTATCACGTAAAATTACATCAGTATGTAAAATTGCAGACTAGTGTGTAATTTAATAAAGTTAATTTGTGATATTCCATTTGAAGTTTGTATTTTTATGTAGGGATTCGTAATATTACATAGGTTTTAATATTTTTTTTACAAAAAAAAGAGTAAAATTCAGTATAAACGTAAATTTACTATCGAATGTGCATATTTGCATCTGCTTTTTATGAAAATTACGCATTTGAGCACATACACATTTCTTTGTGTAACTTTTACGTAAATATTTGTTTAATTTTCCTAAAATTTTTTACAGTGTGGGGCTGCCTAATAAACTCATGGATTTTTTTGAAGAATCAGGTGAATCTGCTTTTTGTATTTATAAAAATTTGACTCTATTCATAAAAAAATTGTGCTTAAATAGTGATCATATAATTGCATTTTCTGGTGACAGTGCACAGTAAATTTTTACATAAATAAGTAATTGAGTGTTTTCAGCTTTAAAACAAAAAATTCACTACAAGCACAAAGGAAACTGTCATGCACATATGTACGTATATTGCATAATAGTACAAAATTTGCAGTAAAGCGGTTGTCTTTTTATGTGTATTAAGCTTTAATGTTGAAAATATATTCGGAAATTTCAGACCCTTCGAAAAGAGTGAGTCGCTTGAAGGAATGCTTCGAAACTGCAGAAATTGAAATACCAACGAAATGTGAAGCATGGAACAACAGGTTTGTTATCTCTGTATAAATTCTTAGACAAACTATTAACGTCCTGGCCAGTAGTAAAAGCCCATTTTTAGAAATGGGTTGTGTTGAAAATTTCTCAAAAATTATATCTGACCTCATTGGTAATCAAGACGATGAACCGTCAAATGATATGACGGAAGAACTAACAGATCAGGAGTCATTCACGATTTTACTGGAATTTCCTCAAAATATATTCTACAGTTGCAGAGTAGTAATTTGAAATGCTTTGACACATAAATATATATTTTCAGCGTTTGTTAAATGTTACCAGAAGCTTATTTTAAAATAGTTCTAGCTAGATTTATCATGTATGAGAGTTTCATGACGTAACATTGCTTTCAAATGTCAGATTCAAAATAATAAAGATAACCTAAATTTTGTTTTACAAAAAGGTATTTTGTCTTATTTATGTAACATATCATTATTGCTGGATTAAGGAGTGCACTACCTAATACATATGTAATTTTTAAGAAGAGATTAATAACACACATTGCCGGGTACTCTGTATAAACGAAGATATTTTTAAATTGTGGAGCTAACGATTACACTTTTTTGTATTAAAAATATTTCGCTATGATTCAATTAGTCAAACAGACGAGTCGCGTCATAAATAACGTCACTACGATGTCATAACAGTGTTGACAAATTACATTGCTTTAAGCGAGCTGTTGTTTATAAATAGTTTCTTAGGTTAGGTTTTTACAAGTCGTATCAATGTATTTTAATTAATTATACCTTGTCTCAGAATAAGAAGGAGTTCTCTAAATAGTCCGCTAAGACCCGGAACACGACTTAAAAATGTTATTTACTGACCAATTTTATGTAAACATTTAAGAATGTAGTTCGTTTTTTTAAAATTGTTCTAGTAAGTGTACAGAATTAATATTACATAATAATAATTATTGGCCTTTTGGATTAATATGTAAAATCTACTCAAACATATATACATGTCATACTGTACTTCTAATTGCTCATTGAGTAAAATCATGTTTTGACGTAGATGAAATTCTATTTACTGTAGCAATAAATATATGAACAGTGAAGCATTTGTTACTATCTATAATAAAAATATTGGTGTCGAAACGTTTATAATATAATACATCTTGAACTGCTGATAGCGGGAGAATGGTCCATTATTATATCGTTCTCTTTCGAGTTACTTCTTTAATCCAGTGAGTGATATTTTTTGCTTGTTCGCCTAATGATTTACGCAGGATTTAGTTGTGAAATCTGAATGAAAAAAATGAAACTAGTGAATATGAAAATGAGCTCGTTTAGAAATGACATTTGACAAAATAAAATGTTTGCAAACTATATTGCAACTATACGCACACTTAATCAAGAGTATTACTTGAATTATTAGTTACTTTTGTAATTTAATGTTACTTCGACTGTTAATGACGTAACTCGTCTGCTTCGTTAAATAAAGTATATCTACATTACTATAGACGCCATAATAATGGATTTTGCCGCTTCGCTGGGACACTCGGTGTATAACATTAAAAAGTTATTCTAATAAGTAGGTAACTAACTAAAAATGAGAAATGGAGATAAGCAAATTTCCATTAGTTGAGCAAATAAATTATATATACTGCTTGACGATTTCAGAATTAGCTATATATACACCGTCTTCGGTCGTTTGACTGCTGCGTGACACAAATAGGTATATATAAGATGCACACTCGACGAGTTATCTAGGTCATGCAGACGAGTAGAGATACCTACCTACCTTGTTTATATTAACTTTTATAAAAGTTGCAGTTATTTTAAAATATTACGTTTGTCATAAGCATAAGTGTAAGTATATCGTCTAATACAATAACATGATAAACGAATATGTTACGATAATGAATATGCGTGCATCAAAGTATGTAAGTGTATAGTACAAAACGAGTTTAATTTAATAAAGCTGGACAATGGATGAAATAAAAATTATTTATACAGCTATATATAACACGTGCATGTACCTTTAAAAATGAAACAATTCTCATAGAATTTTCCCGTTAAATGATTAGAACGAATTTTGTAGTGTTGCTATACATACACACGGAGAGATGAAGAAATATATCGTCCGTGTTTTCACGAACACATTTCTTTCCTGTCGGCCGTTAAATAATCTGTACACACAGAGTACAATGAGGTAATCAGTTATTGCTTGAACGGTCGTCCGAGACCAATGAGTCGTTTTTCGTTTGACTTTGTTATTATGTATGAATTGCGTTAGTTCATTTCTTGCATCATTGCTCTTCATTATTACGTTACGCCACCAATTTGAGCAAATTCAGTAAGCGAGTCTATTGTTTGTAAATTGGAAATTATGATGAAGATGAGTGCATTGATGAACCATAATGTTCACACGAATTATACATCTTGACGGAGTCATTTTGAAACTAATTTTTTCCACACTGCCGCTTAACGCAAGCATCAGCTACCTATTGCATTTATTCATATAAGCTTAAATATGCGTCGGACTAGTTTTTATCTTTCATTTTATCGCTCCCGTTTGTCACCCCGTGCGACAGCAAATTATAATGTCCCCGAACCGAAATGATGAGCGCTGAATCAAAACCGAGCGGGCAGGTAAACGAAACCCACCTGTTATCCGAAAGGAAAAATATTCACACGCACTCTAATCCCATATAATTCACCTCGCTTATACAAAAGCAGGAAACACCATTGTGGCCGCTGAGTTGACGAATACCGCAAATGTATCTATAAAAATTGGCTCCCATCTGTGCGGGAGACTCTTCAATTTTAACCTATAAGAGATATTGAATATTTTCACTGCTACCTGTCTTTACATTGCGGTTTTAACTATTTAATGATGATTGACGTTAACACAATATTTACTTAAGAAACGTAAAATGTTATTTTTACACATTTTATATTTTTAATCACCAATCAGAATCACAGATTTCTCAAATTGGAAAATTAAACATTGTCGAATGATTTATTTCACAATTGAAATTAACACATTTTCTAAAAAGAATTACCCATACTCTATTTATTACATTTTCAATATTATAATACAGTAGGACGTCGAAAATCCGAACGTCAATAATTCGAACCGTCAAAAATCCGAACTCCTCAATAGACACGTACTACCAAAACTAAATATCCTGTGATTTTTGCCAAGTAAAATAAAGCTTACGTTGAAGTCAGTTAATGCGTCATCTAATAACAATCGCCGCAGCTGTTTCTTATCGTAATTCGATAGACACGCACATAATTTACTATATTCTTAAAGTTTCTTTTATTCATCATTTAGTTTTGCTTACTCCGTCAAGAAGTAGGTACGTTTTATTTTGCGGTATCTTTCATCTTTTGTTAATTTGAATTTTTGCACAAACTATATATTAGCTGTGTTTTTTTGAGTACACATTGTGCATGTAGTTTAGTTACATTCCCTACTCATACTTTAAAATTCAACATTATGGCATCATCATCGGCTTCTAAAAGAAAACAAAAGTTTTTAACTATCGAGTCAAAGGTAGAAATTTTAAATAGACTTGCAAAGGGTGAAAGCGCAACATCGTTAGCCAAATTTTACGATGTTGGAAAATCTACGATAACAGATATAAAAAACAAGGAAAAAGACATTTTACGTTTTGCTTCGAAGCTTGATTCCGATGATGGGTCAAAAAAACGAAAAACAATGCGGACAGCAAAGGACGCAACCCTTGATGATGCAGTATTTCTATGGTTCACGCAACGACGTAGTGTAGGCGAGCCAATTTCTGGACCTTTGTTGTGTGAGAAGGCTTTGGATCTGAATAAAAAAATGGGGGGTCCTCCCGAATTTAAAGCTAGCACAGGTTGGTTAAAAACCTTCAAATCACGACATGGAATCCGGGAGCTCCACATTGAAGGAGAAATTTTATCTGGCGACTTTAGTGCAGCGGAATCTTTTAAAATAAAATTTAAGGACTTCATTGAAAAGGAAGGCTATTCAAGAGACAGTGTCTATAATGCCGACGAGACAGGGATTTTTTGGAAATCTCTTCCCAGAAAATCATTAGCGTCTAAACGAGAAGAGTCTGCTCCTGGATATAAAGTCAGTAAAGAACGAGTAACAGCTATGGTTTGTGCAAATGCAGACGGTACTCATTCTTTGCCGTTGTTGGTGATAGGAAAAGCAAAGAAACCGCGCTGTTTCAAAAATGTTGCATGTCTTCCTGTGACTTATAAAGCACAGAAAAGTGCATGGATGGATTCCAATCTGTTTACGGAATGGTACATTAACAATTTTATTCAGTCTGTTAATAAATTTAGAAAAGACAATAATAAAAGTGGAAAGGTTCTGCTCCTTTTGGATAACGCTCCCTCACATCCTTCGGCCGAAATATTGAATAGTTTGGATGATAATTTCAAAATAATGTTCCTTCCACCAAATGTCACAGCAATTCTCCAACCTATGGACCAGGGAGTGATAGAAAAACTAAAGAAACTTTACAAAAAGCAAGTCCTCCGTCGTTTACTTTTGTCTGAAAATGAATGCAAAAGTGTCGTAGCCTTCGCTAAGAAACTTCACTTAAAGGACAGCTGCCACATGTTAGCCGATGCATGGGACTCACTCACTGTCTCGAACTTACAGAATGCCTGGAAAAAATTGTGGCCAGTCGTAGAAGCAGGAGAAACAAGTGACTCAAATAGAACTGATAGTGACGAGGAACAAATTTTAAATGAAATGACCGCACTCTTTAGCACAATTAACGGATTTGAAGAATGTGATGCAGAAGATGCAAAAGAATGGTTAAACAATGACACCAATTTAACAGGATTTACTATTTTAAGCGACGATGATATTGTTAAAAGTGTAAATGAAGCTTGCCCTAGTGACAATGACTCCGATGAAACAAACCAAGATGTTAATGATACTGGACCTACCCACGCTGAAGCCTTTACAGCATTGGACACAGCATTAACTTGGTACGAACGACAAGCGGAATCATGTTCTACGCAATTACTGTTGTTAAAAAGAGTGCGAGATCTAGCAGCCGCAAAACGTTGTTCAACAATAGTGCAAAGGAAAATTAGTGATTACTTTCAATAATATTTTCCTTAAAAATAGAGAGTAGAAGTATAACGTAAATGAAATATATTAGTGGCTTACGCTTCATGTTTTGTAATATGTATCGTTCAATATTTTTCGTTGTATTTTAACTATCAGAAATTTTCTAATGTCATAATATAATGCATATTAAGTGCTCATTATATGAATACTTTATAAATTATTGATAATGACGTCGTATATTTTATTTTCTAAAATCCGAACAAATCGATAATTCGAACACCACTAGTCCCCAATTAGTTCGGATTTTCGACGTCCTACTGTACTTCCAAATCATACCTGAAGTGAGTACGATCTTGTTTTTCAAACGAGTGTCTGGTACATAAGTCATTTTTAAAAATAACTGACAGGCGAATTTAATGATATAGCTCACATTTTATCACATGCATTGTCTGGCGTAATTGGTGATATATGTTAAAATACCCCTAGCAACATTTTTCGAATTTCGCGGGTGTTTTTAAGTTAGCTACGAAGACAATCGAATAGAATAGAGTTAGGCCAATTCACATTTTATTATGAAATTACTAGGGAAACCGTGTATCCAAGCAGAAGATTGGTCAAAAAATAGATGTAGGAATATTTATTGATAAAATTACATTACTATTCACTAATTTTGCAGTGAAGCATTGGTCGTGCAAGAGCAGACACCTTTCGTTCATTTTCCCTTTCTTTTTTCTTTAATAACTTTTTATTAATAATTGAAGAGCAGTATTCCCCAGTTAGGGAAACGCCATTTGTAATCAATTAACAGGATTCTTTCTAAGTCCAAAAAAACAGTAGCCATGAGTTCTCCTGCCAAGTCTGACCCTTTAAACTTCTTGGGTGGTGGTGTGCCTTTTTTATGCCACTGCATGGAGTCTTTCTTCAACTCAGGTTCATAATGATCAGCCCACGTTTCATCCCCAGTAACAATTCGACTCCATATACAATCTCTGCTTTTACTATCGAGGTCCGAAGAAGCATGTGAACATTCCACGCGGTGACTTTGGTCATGCCAATATAATCATGATGAATTTTAAAAATGGCCCGTCATTTTTGCGAAATATGTCTTCTTTAGCGGAGCAATTTTTTTTAGAAATTTCTGGAATGGTCACTTCGATTGACTGTCCCGACAGTGGGTCAACTTTCCTGTAATGCTTAAAGCGACGGTGCAACTTAAAAACCATAAGAACTCGATTTTCTCCACTTTTTTTCCGATTAAGTTGCTTGGTCGATTATAGTTTAAAAAATGAGGTGTGGCCACCACACGACTTTCTTATACGTATGAAAGTGTTACTTCCGGTCCGAATTTTGAAATTTCATTTATACAAAAAATATTCCAAACCCAACTCTAAATACTTTTGTACTCTTCATAAATATATATAGAATGCATAATTTACGACATATTTGCAAAAAATCGCTATTCGATAAGAGTAAAAGTGGTACTTCCGGTCTGAATTTTGAAATTTTTTTTATACAAAAGATATTTAAAAGTATGTTCTAAATACTTTTATATTCGTAACGTATTTGTCTTAAAAGCATGACTTGCGAGATATTCGCAAAAAACTGATTTTCGATAAGAGTAAAAGACCTACTTCCGGTTGGAATTTCGAAAAACTTTTTTAAGACAATTTGTTTCAAACTTAATTCTAAGTAAAATTTTCATCATCACAATACTTCCTTATACTACGTATAAGAAAGTAAAAGACTTCCAAAGATTATAAACCTACAAAGGATTGCTCAATCAGCTTCGGACGTGATCGGTCATACTCGGCAGTGACGTAGTCACCGGACCTACGAAATAGTTGAAATATAATGTCTTACGCTTTTCACAGATTTCATAGCATTGCAATATTTAAAATAAATAGTAGATTATTAAAATAATTAATCAGTATTTTCAGTAAATCTTGGGTACTGGTAAAAAAATGGATAAAATAAAAACTAAATTTTTATTTAAATTTTAACTAAACTTAAGAGACAATTTTTTTAAATTTCTTTGCGGTCTTTCTTTCAGAAGCCACAATTTTTCTTTTTCTGTTTTTGATTTTTTTTTCTTCTTGCTTAATATTTTCATAATTTATTTTAATAATTGTTCTAAGTTTTATAAAATTTTGAACTAAATCTAAAGGGATGTTTTCCTTCTGATAAATAAAGTTACTCAGCTGTTTGGTAACCGAGTGTTTTTTCTCAAGTTGAGGTCCATGGTACTTGAGAAAATATTTATTCATTTTTTTTACTTTTTGGAGCCATGACCTCTTAGGTTTAATTAAGCCTCCATACGATAAGTGTTCAACCCATGAGGGTAAATTATACTGATGTTCCGTGAGTAATAATTGGTGTGTATAATCGCCCAGATCAGGATATTTATCTTTGAATTTCTTTGCGATATATCCAGCAATATACTCTAGAGCATCGTTGGCAGTCTCTAAATTACTTGAATCGTTGGAAGAAGTTGAAGAAGAAGAGGATATAGATAAGTTAATTTCGACTAAATTATTATCTGAAGGATTTAATGCTATCTCAGCTTGTTCAAAGACTTTTGCTGATAAATATTCCTGAGGCTCCGCCTCTTCAGTATTCACATGGCTACTAAGAATGCCAGGGTTCTTCCCTAAAATAATCATACGAATTCTGTACAGTGCATTTAACGGCGATGGATGATCATCTGCTCCTCCTCTACTTCTTAGTTGGAAAAAAAAGTTTTCTAAACAGTCCTGGTTTAGTCTGTGTGTGCATATATAGGCAGCATTAAATTCTTCTTTCATTGAATTAAAAAGACCTTTTAATGATTTTGTAGATATAATTATTCCTTTTTGAAATGTCTGTATACTTGTTTTACCAATGGGTTTCATATTTTCTATTAAATCGATAATTTTGTCCAAATGTGCTACCTGACTTTCTAAATTGATTCCAAAAGCATTTTTGGACGCTAATTTATTACGAGGTGCGTAACTATTAAATATGTCAAACCATTGGTTTATATCGCTAATGAAAGTAGCTACATTTACAGCAAGAAGAGGATCATTACCTGGTTTATAACGAGCAAGAGCTTTTGCAGTCGTTTCTGATAACAATTCCGCAGCCAAACGAACATTCTGTCTTTGAGGTCCATTGCATTCCAAGTGTTTTTTTGAAATTTTGTAACAGACATTGAGTTCTGTGTCTGTCACTTTCAATAGTTCCTCCAATGGATTCTTATTTATCAAACTTCCATCTTTTAATTGAAAGCCGGTATCCAGTAACCAATTTCTAATTAATTTCAGGAGATGTGGAATATCTGCAAAGACAAATATATCTCTGTTGGTAGCGGGATGTTTGAAAGATGTGTTGTTAATGTCTATTCCTAAGTCTTTCCATAAACCAACATTTGTACTGCCGCAGTCACTAACTATTGCTACCACTTTAAAACCCTTTTCAGACAATTTGTCTATAATAGAGAATAAAATATTCGAAGTCATTCTCTGATCAAAATCAAGAAAAATAGGCTGTTTCCAATTTGAAAACAAGCCCCGTGCCATAATACACTGCATATAATTATGTGGACCCAAAATTCTATCATTTCCAACGTCATATTCTACGATATTTTGTACTTTTACTTCATCAAAACATAACACTACTGTTTTTTCAAAATCATTCATGGATTCTCCTGCTAATTGCATAAATTCCAAAACGCTTGTTAAAATTCCATTAGTAATCTTCAATTTACTTGCCCATCTTCTGAGAGAAGATAAACCAGGAAGGGGAAAGTGAAGTTTATCTTTAACATACAGATATGCCTTCTTACTATAATACCGTAGAGTAAAAGCTGATGCAGCTTCTTCGGAAGTCCAGTTGACTCGTTTCCTCCTATTTAATAACATGTTCATTTGATTTTTGGTAAACATTTTTTTTACAGCGTCTGTTTCTTCTTTCTTATTTTGGCACAGTTGTTGACATTTACTTTTGTAATGGCGTAATTGGTCATTCAATAATTTTATTTTTTTCCCACTGCTGTTCTTCAATAGCTTATGTTGCTTTTCAAGTTCATTATATTTTGTCAGTAATTCATTATTGTCATATTTTATTTCATGTGAACGCTTTTCTTCAGATGTTCTTGACATTATTTCTTGAGAGAGATGCTCATCACAAACCTGTGAAGTTGAAGCCTGGGGGTTAATATCAGATGGTATACTAGTTTTCAAAATATCCTCAACTTCTTTTTGCTTCTGTCTCTTTAAAAGTCTTTCGCTTCTTTGTATTTGTTGTGTCTGATTTTTTTCTTTCTTTTCAAGAGGTAAATTTACTGTTGGGACTGCTGTCTTCTTCAGTTTTCTTCTTACTGGTAATCCTAAATTAAGTAATCTGTAATGCCATTCTTAATATGTATTTTTTTTATATTTACCTAATAGTTCATTCTGTAAATCCCTTTCGTAATCATTAGACGTAAAGTGCACAGAACAAATTTGGCTTGTGTTGGGATTGAATTTATCGGCTCTTTGGCATCGTCGAATCCATTCTTTTTTTATAGTTGTGGAGACCAAATTATTTGCGCGAGGAAATTCATGGTAAATGACACTTTCATTTTTTGCTTTGGTTACAACTCTGCTATTGTTGCAACCAAATACGGCGCATCTACGACCCGGCATAGCGCTTATGTTTTCACGTGGTTTTCACTACCTATCAATAAAATTAAATTAATTGAAAATTTTAATAAAGAGTGGTTTTATTACTAACACAATAAAAACACAAAGTCAATCGCGAAATATAGATTTAAATCATAAAATAAAGCAAAACAATCTCATTAATTTGGCACGTGCAACACACGCCTATGTACTAAAAACACTGGAAACGTTACGATTTGAAGAGCATGGTCCAGTTGTGACGTCACCGCAGTGCGCGCCGTGAGGGGGGATATGCTAACGTTACAGCATAGGGAATGAGCAATCCTTTGTAGGTTTATAATCTTTGAAAGACTTCTAACGCGATCAGTGTTGCCAAGTGAAAACAATAAATATCACCAGATTTTTTTAATGTATCTGCATAAGTCTAGTTATTTATAAATGAGGATTGTGAATATTAATATTGATAATAAAACAGTAGAGAATAGATATTTAGGTAGGCATTTATTTCTTAAAAGAACACAAAGCCGTGTTTCGACACATGCGCTGCTATGAGGTAAAGTAAATAATAAGGAAATTAAGAGGAGCGTTTACCTATCGAAAACTAAGGCATTGCCGTTTTGGGTTTTTTGAATTTATTTTGTAATTTTAGAATCTCAAATTTGGGTTAGTGATGCAAAAGGCATCAATTTATAATGTCAAGGCCAGTTTTTGTACTAATTTATTTTCTTAAAAAAGTTATGTGTTTTTGAAATAACCACAAAAATGCATGAATTTGATTAATATCTACTAACTAAGGCTGGTACACAAAAGAAAAAAACAACCTCTACGCGCCAGCTGCACATTTGATGAACGATAAAAAACATTAAATAGTAAACATTGTCACACACATTTCACAGAGTGTTTTTTAAAGCTATTGCGTCGTCTATCCCCACTTTACGATATCTCTACCGGTCCTAGCGGAGACGCAAAATCTATTGGAATCGGTCGGCTATTCCAGACTTAAATCCGAGTGACAGTTTGTCATTAAAAAGAAATGTCATATATACCTATAATATGCGAGTGTATAATAATATAGCAATTATAGGCAAGCGAAAATTGGCTTATTATAAAACATCAACAACATCAACAGTTCCGTAAGTACTCATTCTTTATAGATTATGTTCCCCATCTATAGTATTCCTTTATCTATGACAGAATCTGTAAATAAAATCGAAGCGCTATGCCAGAACCGAATATCGTCTACCTCCACCTACTCACACCCCCTTGCGTCTACCCGTCCCGCGAGTAATATAAGTTGCATACTTTTCTATTTGTTCGTAAACGCCCCTCTTAACTTTGAAACTTCCGTGAATATTAGGTACACATAATTTTCTATATATCTATATTAAGTTATTGCATTTTTTCTATATTTTTTTCTTTATTTACCATAACAAATAATTTTTCTAATAATCACCAGAAGCATGCCCCTTTTCAAAAGTTTCCACCGAATCACCAGATGAAAAAATGAGGTGTGGCCACCACACGACTTTCTTATACGTATGAAAGTGTTACTTCCGGTCCGAATTTTGAAATTTCATTTATACAAAAAATATTCCAAATCCAACTCTAAATACTTCTGTACTCTTCATAAATATATATAGAATGCATAATTTACGACATATTTGCAAAAAATCGCTATTCGATAAGAGTAAAAGTGGTACTTCCGGCCTAAATTTTGAAATTTTTTTTAAACAAAAGATATTTAAAAGTATGTTCTAAATACTTTTATACTCGTAATGTACCTGCCTAGAAAGCATGACTTGCGAGATATTCGCAAAAAACTGATTTTCGATAAGAGTAAAAGACCTACTTCCGGTAGGAATTTCGAAAAACTTTATTAAAACAATTTTTCTCAAATTTAATTTTGAGTACATTTGAATTCTTTATAAATTTGTTTAAACTTAGTAATTGACGAAATATTTGCAAAATTCGATTTTTTCACTGAAGTAAACTACTACTTCCGGTCTGCCGATTTTGCTCAAAATCTAATCAGTTCTCAAGAGAGAGATTATATTCGTAAATACAAAATTTGGAATTGATATCTACAGCGGTTTGACCGCTATCGTGGTCACACACACAGAGACACACACACACACACAGAGAGAGACACACAGACATTTTTTAAAAACCACTTTTTTGGTATCAGGGGACCTCAAAACGTGGACATCTGCAAAAATCTCGAGGTCGAAAATTTTCATCATCACAATACTTACTTATACTACGTATAAGAAAGTAAAAAAACACCAATCTGTGAAAAAATCACCAGACCTGGGAACGCTGGACACGATTGTCTTTATCTCTATACTAATAATGAGTCACTGAATATGTTATGACACGAAAGCGCTCTCACACTACCATTCAGGTCCTCCATTCCGCGAACTTAAAAACGCTCCCTCGTATGAACTTGTAACAATAACTTTCCATTCGATAATAAGAGTAAAGTAAGAGCATTTTTTCTGGTCCGTATTTTGAATATTTTTTTTATATTCAAAAAATTAAAATCTAACTCTAAATATTTTTAAAATAGTAAATCTGCGCATACAACGCCTAGTTTGCGAGATAATTAAAAAAAATGCTTGAACATTTTTCCTGTATAAAAGTTGTTTTAAATTACGTTCTAAATATTTTCATAACCATAATAAATCTGTATTAAATGTATAGTTTGTGAAATTTTCCAAAATGCTAGTTTTCGATAAAAGGCGAAAACCTACTTCCGTTAAAAATGTTGTTGAAAAATTTGTTCTCAAATTCACTTCTGAGTAATTTTGTATTTTGCAGAAGTTTTTTAGAAGTTGGTGAGATATTTAAATTATTTATTTCAATAAGTAAACTATTACTTCCGGTCTAACGATTTCATTGAAAATCTGATCAAATATTCAGAGAAAGATTATATTTTTAAACATAAGCTCTAATATTAGCATCTTCAACTGTTTAACATTTGAAAATAAGCGAGCTATTAAGCTAGGGAGTTTTATATAAATCAGCCTAAACCGGGTGTCCCAGCGTAGCGCTAAAGTCAATTATTGGTATGTGAAAAGCTGCTATGAAATAACGATTGATGATGAAATACCTATTATGGGTTATATTAGTAGATATTTCTTTTCAGTACGTGAAATTAATGTTTATTTCGACCTATCTATGCATGTTCTTTAGAATTACATACCATAGCTAAAGTTAAAAATTCTGGAAAAAATTAAATGGAACACCCTGTATATTGGTATGTCATTGAAAAGTAAGGTTAATACAGTTTTTGCAAACATCAAGGACTCTAGAAAGTTTACGCACACTTGTATGAGGATTTTCTTGAACGCATAACAAAAGAACCTTTTGTGCATCTCCTTTTTCATACGGAATACTGCCAGTTTCTTCAAATCGTTAACAATTTTTGAAAAGCACTCATCGATGGCAGTCCCATATTTGGATATTTTTGGGTGTATATCTTTGTGGCAGCAAACAATCACTTTCCCCAAAATATAGATCATATCTATTAATTCTAATTTTAAATATTTCATTTCGCACGTAACATAAATTCATGTACGTACATCCCTTGCTATAAATCTAAGTTCAACGTTTAAACAATTTTTGACACACAGCGTCTGCGATATTTTTTATATTATTGCTAATTCATGAACTTCCAAAGTTCTCATGAGTTTTAAAATTTTAAAAAAAATTTCTTATTTGTAAAAGGAAAATAGAAGTAACTCTTTTCGATTAATTTTAGTTATAGTTGTAGTGCAAGTCATGGCAACTCATATTTTTAAGTCGTAATCGGGTTTATTCAGATATAACATATATACAGGTGGAAAAAAGTATATATTTTTAATTAGTAAATTTTATGTACTTTCCAATGACATATAAATATTACCATTCCATTAATTTTTTTTTAGAATATTTAACTTTAGCGAATGGTATGTAGTTCTAAAGAACATGCGTCGATATGTCGAAATAAACATTAATTTCACCTACTGAAAAGATATCTCTACTAATTGCTCCCATAATAGATATTTCAGCATCAATCGTTATTTCGTAGCAACTTCTCAAATGTTGTACAATTTTTAAAGAAAAATCGCCATAGGTATCTCAGAAGCAATTGAAAATGGACAAATACAAGTTGATGTCAGTTTAATCAACCCTTCAAGGGCTATCATAAAATGTAAAAAAAATGCATAGCATTCCATTTAAAAAACATAAGTTTGTGTTGGTTCATCGTTGTCGAACACTCTGTATAAATGAAAATATTTTTAAATTGTAGGGCTTATGATTACCTAAAATTTTTGTATTAAAAATTATTCGCTATCTACATTATTAGATACCAATAATGGACTTTACCGCTACGCTGGGACACCCGGTATATAAGATTCATTGAAAATGTTAGGCAACTTCGGTTACGCTTTGTAATCGATTTTAAAAATGGTAATCGTGTATATAGATAGGTGTTGTATACGCTTTGTATTGAAATGTACATAGAAAACAGGTAATTTCTTGGAACATATTTTTAGATTTTACCTAGATGCATCCGCGTATAGGATTGACCTTTAACGGAGATGTTCAACTTCTGACATATAGCTTTTTACGGTATAGAGAGGCGCATCATCCTTTCTCTTTTAGACTGTCTCGAAACTGCTGAACGGGCGCGTACTCACAGAAGACGAGTACCGAGTCGCATGAGAAACATTTTGACTACACAAATTCACTTTTAAAATTTAAGTTCTTTTTAATATGAGAATATTAATTCTTAGTACATACGCATTTACTCTTTATTTTATCGTGCCTCAATTGCATTTTGTAAATACGTTCTTAGCACTTATTTTATTATAATATGCGATCGATATTGATTGACCTGATCTTATTTTATTTTCACTTCTACTTTATAATATGAAGTTAGCGTTTTAGTTAAATCGCTACCACATTTATTTGTCATATTTATTATTTAACATATCATTGTTGTCCTAATAAGTTCTAATAATTATGGTTATAAATGATTATGCGTTTGTTAAACTGCAGAAACATATTTACATTCAAATAATTGAGCTTAATATCGTTGAGAAATATTTAAATTAAGTTTTACAATATCATTGTCTTTTGTAATGGTCATTGAAATGTACAAGGAAAATAGACATACTAACTCCGTGAAATTATGTGTTCAAGAATTCATGAAGTTAATTACGATTTAATTTGATCTTACGGCATCACAAATCGTTTTTGACAAACAGACAGAGGTAGGTCGTCCGGGCTCATCTTAGTTTTAATCAGTATGCCGTGGACGACTAAACCAAACTCAGAATTACTTTGTAATTAATACATATTTCTATTATAGTATTATCATCCACAATAATGACAAGGTACGTGAAAGACTAGACATGTTATTGCTTTGAGATGTGGGAAAACAAATAGAATATTAAAATCGCTTCAATGAAAATTTAGCAAATGAGAGTGTAATACACTTAATATATTTGTAATTGAACGAAGCGTACTATAGTTTAACACTAGCGTCTACGGACAGGAATTCCACTGTGCCGTCAGGGCTTCCGCATGCGCAATAAAAGCAAAAATGTTTCTACAATTTGTGGTATTATTAAATAGGAGTAGTTGTTTAATAATTAATTATTAAGAAATGTTTGATAAGTGAAACCGTACTTACTCAAATTTAAAAAGTAACTTAGTGGTCTCCCCTACTTATTTATTTACATTTAGGCGGCGCATTTCCATTCACTTAAATTAACACGATTTAGTAAAAAAACTGCGCAAGTAAGAATATTTTTGACACTTGTAAATTCTTCTTCTTCTGTTTCACTTCTGTTTCAACTTTAATGGTGTGTTTTTCTTCAAAATGTTTAAACATAGCTTGTTTGTGAAAATCTTTGCGGCATATCGGACATTTTAAAAACTTGTTGCTAGTGTCTGACTGCAAACCATGGTTTTTTTGGTGATATTTAAAATGTCTTAAATGACTAAACTGTTTGTTGCAAACATCGCATTTGTAATTGTATTTTTTTTTCAAGACTCTCAGCTGGAAACCAAAAAAAATCTACATATAAAAAGAAGTGGGTAGTAGGGTAAGCTAGATAATAAACACGGCCACCTGTTCTCTTCAGGGGTCACATAAGTCAAAAGCCTTTGAAAAAAAAAACTCACCAGCATGAAATATCTTCATGTGAGCCTTTAAGTTGGAATGTTTCACAAACTCTTTCCGACACATAGTAGGTACATTTTGCCACAGCTTTGTCTTTGGCTTTATGGGGTGGTAATTCATTAAAATCAGCTGCAATGTTCATATCGGGGATAATATAACTAGTGTTGTGATTATCATCGGTGATAGCCCGAGTTATAACCGATGAAAATTGACCGAGTGCGAAGCACGAGTTCAATTTTCTTTAGGTTTTAACGAGTGGTATCATCATCGATGAGTAATCATAACACGTGTTACATTTATTGAGAGAATATAATGAACGTTAACAAATGACGTAACAAGATGAAAATGGTATAATATATCGTCGCGTAATTATAATCGCTATACCCCTTCGAGATTTTTTCCAGAAAATTAATATTATCGAAGATATCGAATTTATCCATTACTTTTGCCGCACACTGTATATAATACCATGTGACACGTGAATTATATTCTCTGTTTAATATACAAAACACGAAATTGTTGATTTGCTTACCAGGGTGAAACTTTTTTACGTGTACTTTATAGTTGGAGAATTTGGAAAAGGTAACATGGCAAGTTTCACAAAATATTTTGCATAAAATTAACACGACTATTATTGATTGATTAACCAGATTAACTATAGTTAATATTATTCGACGAAGACCACAACAGTCACAACACAATCTTTAACCTTAAAAAAACACTGCACAAAATAAACCGGCAAAACTAAAAGTAAACATTGGAAATTAAAATTGACAATTGACAAACGTCAACGCGACTGTTGCGCATGCGGAAGCCCTGACGGCAAAGTGGAATTCATGTCCGTAGACGCTAGTCAATTTAACAGGATATTTGGGCCAGTTTTTAAGTTGCTCTGTCTGCTCAATAGTGAAGAATGTCAGCATAAATTCTTCTAAAATATTAATAGGTATGTTTCCATGAAATATTTATATATATGAATTTTAAAAACATGAAGTGGGGATCAGATACTTGTCTAACTAATCGACACTTTTTACACAATATACAAAAAAAATAATGAATTAAATACATCTTCAAATACAAGAAAAGAGGTAGAGCCTGGAAAGCCTCAGTGTTATAAAAGTGAAAATGATTAACATAATAAACGGTGAAATCAAATCACAAGTTTTTCTCCTGACAATGAGGAAATAAAGAAATAAATAAGGCAAGCACTGTATAACGGTTTCTTGAAATGCACACCATAACAAGAAGATGGGAAATAAGTGATTAAGTAGAACATGGATTTTAGTTATTTTAATTACTTTTTGGATATTTTTAATAATAATAATAATAATAATAATAATGTTTTTACTATCCAATAGATACCCCATTTACAGGATAATTATTACAAAAAATACAATAATTCTGAGCAGTTGCTTTCTACAATACACAGAAAAATACAAAAAAATAACAAATGTGCTGAAGAAAACAAAAAAAATTTTTTTGGGTGTGCTTAAAGGACTATTTACACACGTAGTGCCGTATCAGTACCGTGCCAGTTCAGTATCAGTGTTATCCGTGGTCGATCAGTGATGTCAATACACACTCGTCCGTAGTATATAAACAGTGGTTGCAGTGAAACTTGCAAAATACTAACAAACATTCTAATGAGTGAAATGCTTCAGAAGAAATGTGGAAAACTATCGCTGATGGCTTTAGCAGAATTTGGAATTTCCCTAATTGATTGGGTGCGATAGATGGGAAACATTTTACAATTCAAGCTTCCCCAAATAGCAGATCCCAATTTTTTAATTACAAGAAAAACTTTTCTGCTGTGTTACTGGCACTTGTTGATGCACATTACAACTTTATAACTATTGATGTTAGTGCTTATGGCAAGAATAGTGATTGGGGTATTTTTGCAAAATCTAATCTGGGGAAAGCCCTTCAAAACAATACTTTATCTGTACCACATCCTGCAACATTACCAGGCATAGACACTGAGGCTCCTCATGTGATAGTTGGTGATGAGGCATTCCCTCTAAAAACTTATCTGATGCGCCCGTATCCAGGAAGCGGATTGAGCGATTCTAAGCGCAATTTCCACTTTCGTTTAAGCAGAGCTCGAAGGACTGTTGAAAATTCTTTTGGTATTTTAATTCAAAAATTTAGAATATTTACGAGGCGAATCCAGGCCAAACCGGAAAATGTAGATAATATAATTTTGGCAGCTTGCATTCTACATAACATCATAAAAAAATATGACACAAGCACATATACATACCAAAATCCAAATGCAAACTTGAATGTTATTCGGCAGAGAAACCGACAAAATCTACCTATGCAAGGCGGAATGCAACTAATGCCGCATTTGTTGTAAGAGAATTGTTTACTAACTACTTTATATCAGATATTGGACGCGTGCCTTAGCAAGATGAAAAAAATTGGGAAACAGTTATCTTATAACTTATTTAATTAATAACATCTTAACTTTTTAAATTTAACAATAAAGTAACAACTTATGTTTATCTTCCAGTTTCAGTTCCTTTCCTATATTTCCCCAAATATTGTTTTTAAAACCGGTATCCATTTATTTTGTATTTGACAAATCGTACAATTCTGGACAATCCTGTACTAATTCAATTAATTTTTCATCCATTTTTAATTTTTCTTGAAGCAACCAGAAAATCCCGTTAGCACTTCAGTGAAAATGTCGTAAAATATCGTTGCCCATCTATTTGACATTCACGTCACGGATACTGCAGCTGACCCTAAAAGACGGTACTTTGTCGGACTGGTGTCAACAGGTCAGTTTGAAACAAACACAACGATATTTTATTTTTCACTGACACTGATACTGAACTGGCACTTGATACGGCACTGACGTGTGTAGTCCTTAAGACCACACGGCAGAAGTGAAAACTTCATCAAGGCGAGGTTAATATTACGAAATACAACTTTTTTTTTCGTTCTATATTCATTTACATTTCCATTTTCCATTTTCGTTATATATTACATTTAAAAAATATATATTTATTATTATTGTGTATACATAATTCTAGTACATTTCGCTCGGTCTGATCAAGTTTTCACTTCAAAAATTCATACGTACGCATGCATATATACAAATATTATAATTCTCATACGAGTACCCGAGAATTTTTCCGAAAATAAAAGTACAGTAGTTTGCGTATTTATTCTAAAATTCAATTTAATTGAAATTAAATACCGCTAGTTAGTATTATAATACAAAGCCGAGTGTCGAGCCGACTTTACCCGAACTAGCGTTTCATTCCGAGCGTGACGGCTCAGTCTCGTTCAGTGCCCAACAATCAATGCATCAACGCGCCCATAGAAGTTTTCACTTCAATAAATATAACAAACTGTATACTGTGTGTGTAATAAGTCAGTTATAAATAAGTCAGGCACAGCTATCCACCCGTTCGGAATCAGTTTTGGGAACTGATTTGATTCTATATTTGTACAAGAAAATTTCCAATGTATTCTGTTTTGGTAACTTTTAGAATTTTCAAACATTGCAGAAAGTAATTCTTCTTCAGATATTGTAAAACAAGCCGTTGCTCAAGATTCCTAAGAAGAATGAGAACTGTAATTTTCCTAAAATTTAATAAATTAAAGAAATAAATTGTAATAATTATTTTCATAACCTTTTAAGCAAGTGTGATTAGCTTTAGCCTTAATTATTAATTTATACATCACATCAGTGGTTAGATGATAATTTTATACAATACACATACCGTGCCTTCAAAATCTTACCTCATTAAAGTAGGCTGTTTTTTTAAGTAATTAAGTAATCAATGTTGATGTACAACGGTGGACTTTTTAAAGTGGACACCTTTTAGTTGCTATAGTATTTTTTTTTATTTTTATGTATTGTAAATGGGCGGGCGCCAACTCATCACCAAGTAATCCGTAGCAAATTTTGTAGGTATTAATGATAGGCCATCTCATCACCGGCATGAGATACCGACCGGTGAATTCAACACCACAGATAGGCCAACTCATCACCAAGTAATCCGTATTTAGTATAAACACATATATTTTTGTAAAAGAAGACAAATACATAATTTAAGTTTTTCAGTTCTATACTACTCAAAACTTTGTGGACTTCAACGATGTTCTTTGGGTTGGTCGGCATGATGTTCGTGCGATTTCGGTTGATGTTGTGTCTAATTAAACCGATGTCCTTCGTGCTGACGTTCGTCTTATACGTAGAACGAGCAATTTCCAAATTGATGATTTTCGCTGGTCTTTCGCACAAATCACCCACTGCCTTCCTCTTGCATGAATTATTGATGGCTTGCCTGCTTAATTTCTGTACATCTGGGTCATGATTATGATTTAACTCGTACCAAACTACGTCATCCGCTCCTTTAAACAAAGACAAAATAAGTAACTTATATTTATTCTGTTAGTAAATATATTAATATATTTACTAACTGCCTGGCCGAAAATTTGCATTTACACATTACATAATGCATTACTAACTATTGTTGCTTTACACTGTGGACATCACTGGATTCTTTTGGAGTTAATATTCCTAAGGTAATAATAAATAGAAATTTAAAATTTCAAAGTTAATAAGTACATTAAAATAAAATAGATTAATTAGAAAAAAACTCTAACAGTAACAACAAACACAAAAATAAACATAGTAATAACACTTTTTAAATTACATTTACACTAACTGTTCAAAATGACTACCCTGTACCATCTGACAATACCCAAATATTAAAAGAATAATAGATAAGCATACGGAAATATTTAATATAAAACATATATATTTTGTAAAATGAGAAAAATATACAGTTTAAGTAATATAGTAGTATATGCGTATAATTAAACTTACCTCCTGTATGACACTTTGCTGAACAGCCTTTCACAGTGCAAGTCCACAATATTTTTTCACCTTTTAACACTTTACGTTTTTGAAATTTATAATCATTTATAACGAGCATTTTCTGTCCACGCTGACTCAATATAAAATCTATTATTAAAGTGGTCATCTCTACAATCGTAAATAAAATGACAAAAATTGTCCCCAACCCTTATATATGATTTATTCTCAATCTTAGTTGTCTAAAATTATACCGTTAATTACCGTTATTCTCAATCTTACTAATCTAAAATTTTACCGTTAATCGGATTATCCAGGCGGGTGATGAGTTCACCTATCCCTGGAGGGTGGATTTAAAAGTACCTGTATTTTGCAGTGATGAGTTGGCCTGTTACTTTTATTGCGGATTAGGACTGGTGACGAGTTGTACTGTACCCTTGTAAATATGGTTTCAATTAGTGGCGTTTCAGTCAGTTGTGTCACTTTGACTTATACCAATGTAATGTACTAAGTACTTGTTACACAGGGTACATTAGGTGTCCACCTTGGGGAGTCCACCATAGTACATGCTAAGGTTTTGAAAACTTCAAATTCTGACAGTTGTCATACATAAATTCAAATTATAGACGCATACATGACATAACCAAACTATCAAAATTATACGTTTGTGTTTGATTACGAACACTGTCACCAATCATATATATTATTGCATTTTTGTATTTCCCGTATAATTTTTAGTCAAAAAGTAATAAGATAGTATAGGCCTAAAATCTAAAGTTTTTGGCCTATACTATCTTATTACTTTTTCGACGTATTAGATGGACACAATTTTTTGCTGTATTGTTTACAATAAGAGGTCATAATAGAAGCATGTTTTATTTTTCTTTTACAGTTACTAACTGCATGTGCAGAATACTAGATTAAAATTACATGACACGTTTTTGTATAAAAGTCGATTTTTTTAAATGGAACACCCTATATATCAGTTCATTTTTGAATTGTTTATTAAATTTCACGTCAGAAACATGTAAGACGTTAATACTTTAAAAAGTCACTATTACTGAGCTACTGTTGTCTTTTGATATAGTTTAGTTAGTTTTTGTATAAAACTTACTTTTTTCAAATGGAACACCCTGTATATTAGTTCATTTTTGATTTTTTTATTAAATTTCACATCAAAAACATGTAAGATGTTAATACTTTAAAAGTGACTGTTACTGAGCTATTGTCGCTTTTTGATATAATTTTGTCAGTTTTATGGTTTTAATTAATATAGTATAGTAGTACTGACAAAATTATATTAAAAAGCGATAATAGCTCAGTAATAGTCACTTTTAAAGTATTAACGTCTTATATGTTTTTGGTGTGAAATTTAATAAGAAATTCAAAAATGAACTAATATACAGGGTGTTCCATTTGAAATAATTAACTTTCATACAAAAACTAACAAAACAAAAAAAACCGCTTGGAAATATCTTTACTCATAATGACTTAATCTGCATTACCCGCGGAGATGACTCACCCTGTATATGAAGAAAATAACACTGGCAATATTAATTACCGTCTAGACGTATACGCGAGTCGTCCGTAGCTTCACGGGTCCGGCTCGCTCAAGGTGTTATTTGAAATCGCACTGGGTCGTAAAATTTCGATATTATAAATTATTAATTGGGATAATAACGATTTTCACGCAATCCTTGTATTTTAAAATATTATCGCAAATAACTACATGGCTTTCTATAGTGGAGAAGGTTCAGTTAGGTTAGTAAGGTATAAGTTTGTTTATTTATCCATCACCCTGTATATCTCAAATGGCTGCGTTTTATCTTCATTTTTAGGAAATGCATGCGTGTGTTTTTATAGGCAAAAACTACGTTTTTTTATCGCTTACAAGAACCAATAACTCAAGAATGTTAAAAGCTCGTACACAAACAAGACGACGCAGAGGAAACATTCTAATCGACCGACGGACCATTTTTAGTTTTACGGCTTGTTTTTAATCTTAGACACTCAGACATTAAGAATGCTGGTGATAAAATGATATATGCGTGTTCTAGTTCGAACATTAAAGTAGTATAATTTTCAACTTGTAGTAAAATTAAAAAGTATACGGACAATATATGTAGCAAGTAAACTCAATACACAGCTGCGGTGATGAAATGTCAACTTTTGTGATATATAAATATTGCCTTCTTTCTCTTTAACGTTGAAGCGTGATTATAAATATAGCCATTTCTTAATGTCTAGATAAGATTTATTAAAATACGAGTTCTCTGAACGTGGCACCAATTCCTTCTCTAAATTTTAAGTAACTCAAGATATAATGCCAGTGGTAGGAAGATTAAAGTAAGGCGATTATTTCAATAAAGAAGATGTGTCCCAGAACTTTCCTCTTTGCCGTTGCCTCTTTGTGTTAAGTATATTCTCGGTTATGCAGAGAGTAAATGCAAGTTACTGCATCCCTGATTGTTTTCTTTAAATATAATTTGTTAGTCATTATAAAATCTATTATTTAATCAAAAGTAGTCCACAATGAAATTGTACAAACTAAAAATGAAATACTAAGTAATCAATACGGAATACTCAATTTCAATTCAACTTAGAACGAGTTATTTTGACGGAAAAGATTTTTCCTTCTCTTTAATGTTTGTCTAATACATCCAATTATAATATTTAGTGTATCCATACATACCTTCTACATAAATAATTCAATTTCATCACATATGTATACAGACACCGCACCGGCTCCGGCGTTTCTCTTCTCTGGGTTTTAATTTGTTCGGACCGCATACTATAAGCTTCATAGCTTTTACAGAAGCCGCGGTATTACAATAAAGAAATGGCCCCCAGGCGAGCAACGGTAACCGTTCTTTAAACAGCGAAATAGGCCGGCTACTGTGCTTTAGAAATATAGACAGGTATAAAGTAAACAGGATGATAAAAACGATCTATAAATATACCATTAGGGTAGTCATTAAACGGCTAATAAAAGGAATAGGTTTTGGAATAAGTAATGATGAAGGCAGTTTTGTAAATATATGAATTATACACATATTATAATCAGAGAGTTCGATTAACCGTAGGTGTACGTATAAATGTAATATTAAATACAAGGTAGCAATGATATACAACTGTTCACATAAGTGAGATAATTTTTTTTTTAATTATTGATTTTACAAAACAAATTATAGGAAAGAAAATTTCGTGAATCACAAGAAACCTAATACTTTGTATCAAAGTTCCTTTGTAGTGCTTGGTTAGAGGTACAATTAAATAATAATAATTTTACTAAAGAGTAAGTACTAGTGATCAGAAGTTTTACATTCTAGGACTAGACTTAAATGAATAATGTAATTCGAAATTGGACACAGTAATAGCAATAATACAATAATACGTAACAAGCTGTTCCAACTCAGGTTCGTTTACGTGATGCAGCTGGGTTCAACAAAGATGTTTACAACTTACGATATGTATATATAAAAGTAGTTGCATATATCGCGGCGAATGTAGAGGACGTTGTAAGACGAATTGTAAGCGCCGTATAGCGGGCCGATTTACTGTTCACTTTTATTAGTTACATGTGTTTTATGGCGTAAATATGCCACGTCGGAATAAGAGGTTTGCCCGCGATATAATTAGACGGTATTCAAGTCCGATGCGAAATTTGCAATGTGTTACTGTCGTGGAAAGTGAAAACCCGCGTAGTAAAACGTGTGTCGTCTGATACACTTAAACCACGTATTGATGACTCTGCAACTGCGTGTGAACGGCAAAAAGCATTTAATTCGGATCTTCTTAAAATGCTGGATCTGTTAGAATGGTGATTCGAACCAAATTCAAGAACGTTTAAATGTCCGCTAATATCACGAGATTACGCCATTACTATTATCACCGAGCAATTTCGTTTTTTGTTCGTATTTAAATATATTTCAAATTTTCGACTGTAAACGAATTTAGTTGTCCAAAGGGAAATTATTTCTAAAAAAACAACCATTATATTATTATTAAAACCCCTAATTAGGTGTTTTGGTCAGGTGCAGTGGCGTAACTACAAATTTTGCCCCCCCCCCCCCCCGCAACATCCAGCTCAATCTAACATATTATTACGCCACTGGTCAGGTGGCAGCCATTAGCGTCTAAACACAGATAATGCAATATACGAAAGCACAACCAATAATATCCAATGTTAAGAAGCTTATTAAAGCGTTTTAAGAAAGAATATATTGTGAACTTTATTATTAGTTTAAATTTTTTTTGTGATTTTTTAAGATTTGTAAGTTCTTGGGAATGGGGAAAGTGAACCATATTAGCAGCACGAATAACATTGAAAACAAGTATGTATTGAATCCGAGAAATTGCAATAATACAGAACGTTTTTCGGCATATAGTCGACCCAATAGATGTATTAATTCGAAAAAATATTCCGTTAACATCGAGTGGTCGTAGTCATTGCCCTGGTGTCCTTAAAACCACAGAGAGAGACGACAAGCTAATTAAAAAAAGGAGGTGTCGTCACCACACGACTTTCCTATACGTATGAGCGTTTCAAATTATACAAAATTGTTCTAAACTGTTTTACATAGTTTTTCTTTTTTTGTATAAAAATTACTCAAAATCCTATTATAAGTACTTCTATTCTCTTAATAAATCTCTATAGAATGCATACCTTGCGAGATATTTGGAAGAAAGTGCTACTCGCTGAGAGTAAAAGTGTTACATCCGGTCCGAATTTTGCAATTTTATTTATACAAAAAATATTCCAAATCCAGCTCATACTTTTGATAAATTTATACAGAATGCATAATTTACGGCATATTTGCAAAAAAATCGCTATTCAATAAGAGTCAAAGTGTTGCTTCCGGTCCGAGTTTTGAAATATTTTTTATACAAAAGGTATTGAAAATTAAGTTCTTTTATCCTCGTAGCGTACCTGTCTAAAAAGGACAACTTGCGAAATATTAGCAAATAAAAAAACGATTTTCGATAAGAGTAAAAGACCTACTGGAATTTTGAAAAACTTTCGTAATACAAATTTTCTCAAATTTAGTTTTGAGTACATACGAATTCTTTATAAATTTCTTTAAACTTAGTAGTTGACGAAATATTGGTAAAATTCGATTTTTTCATTGAAGTAAAGTACTACCATCGGTTTGCCGATTTTAATCAAAATCAATGGAATCAAATGTTGCAGACCAGCCAAGCAGCCAAGGTCGACACCAAAAATGAAGAAGCATAACTGCAATGGGCAAAATTTCACAAAAATTTTACTGTTGAAGATTGGAAAAAGGTAAATGAGTGCAAATTTTGTTGTTCATTAATAAATCATTTCTTGAAGGTATCAATTTTTAAAATAAATTTGATTGTTACAAGTTATACTTTGTTTAAACAGGTGATCCTCAGCGATAAAACCCGACTTGAAGTAATGACAGAGAGTATTAACTTCGTTAAGACGAACACCTGAGGAACGTTATCTGTTGACAAGGGAACCCAAAATTGCAGCAGTGGTAAAAACTTGTATTTCTAGTATGCCAGATAGAAGTAGTGCAGTCGTTATGGCTAAAGAGGATTAATAAAATATTCTATTCATAAATAAACATTTTGTATTAGTAATGTGTTGTTTTTTCTCTGATAATTTGAAAAAATAGCAAAATCTGGAGTGGCTCTAATTCAACAAATGTAGTCCCTGAGTCGAGTGGGTCGCAGTGAATTTCGCCTTTAATTAGCACGTGTGCGAATGGAAATCGAGAAAAAGTCGTGTTTAAATTAGTGGCTCACGCTTTACAATCAGCATAATTGGTTTAGTTTAAGTGTTCTTGTGCGCTGGTTGTTATTGTGTTATGCTCGGATTAGCGCGAATTCAACAGAAAAAGACCATCGTAAATATTATCTA